>CM061753.1:336329062-337563930 GCA_030979885.1 Lolium multiflorum | reverse complement strand
TACGGAGCAAGGCGTCGCTACTGATGAACTCCTCGAATGTGTCTACCTTACTCTCCCTCATCACTTTGTGGGCCTCGTCTAGAAGAGGTTCGGCCATGAATTCGTTGAAAAGATGGGGGGATTCTTATATGGGGGATCCATCTTGTTGACAGATTACACTGAAACACAAGGAAACGGTGGGGGGTTTTTATAGGCTACAAGGGATGACTTTCGGCGGGAAGATTGAGCGGGAAAATTGGGCGGGAAAAAGTGGCGGGAGATTTCGGCGGGAATAAATGGCGGGAAAATTGGGCGCGAAAAATTGGGCGGGAATAAATGGCTGGAAAATTGGGCGCGAAAAATTGGGCGGCAAATTTCGGCGGGTAACACTTGAGCCAAAATTTCGGACACAACAATTTTGCGGCAAATTCATTTCACATTAATACTAAAACTGAAATAAAGATACATTGAAGCAGAAATTAAAATACGCCTTATCACTACAACGGAATTTAAGATACAATGACAAACTAAAACTGAAATTAAGATACATAGCTAGTACGACACATCACACTACTTTCCCTGCGTCCACCGTGGCCATTTTCCAGACTTGTCGCCGCGTTCTTCTGCCGCTTGCGCCTCAGCAGCTCTTTCCCTTAGTCTCTTCCTTTCCGCTTCACGAGCCTCCCTACGCACCTCTTCCTCTGCAAACCTACGTGCAACCTCCTCATCCATCCTCTTCTGATTCACCTCCCGATTACGAGCTTGTTCCGCCCTAAGTTTCTGGATCTGTCTCTCTCGCTCTGCTTTAGCATTAGCACGGGCCTTTTCCTGACGCTCCTCCTCAAAGAACGTTGCCCACGCACGCCGGTGTTTCTCCTCAACCTCCTGACGCGCCCAGTCCGGCTGCTCCGTGTCTATCCAGTGAAACCATTTGCATAGGGGCGGGGGAGACTGCAACACAAACAATAACATTAAATCACATTCATAAATAAATTTATGCGTACATAAAATTATGTCGAAACATACCGGCGGCCTGGTGGACGACGAAGCTGAACTTCGGGGTGGATCATGCTCATAGCTCGCACACATGAAAAATTTCATGCCGAACCAGTCGGAGAAATCCTCCACCTGCTTAACCTTAGCAAGACGGCCGCACCAACACCGCTCCGCAGTCACACCCGGGGGCAAACTTGCAGCCTTCGCCTTCACCGGCCTAAACTCCTGGTCAGAGCACGGCACACTCATGATGGCTAAGAGCGAGCAAACAGAAAAAAGAGAGATAGAAACACTTGTGCAGCGAAGACTGTCGATGCCTGCTTTTATAGGCAAAAATCCAGCGGGAAAATATAGCGAGAGATAGTGGCGGGATAAAATTGGCGGGAAAACGTGGCGGGAAGGACTGGCGGGAGAACGTGGGGGGATAAAATTAGCGGGAGATAGAGCAGGAATAGCGCGCGTTTCCAAAAAAATTGGAAACTGTGACCCGGTCGGTCAGCAGCTGGCCGATCGGCCCATAGGAGACCGACTGAAAGTCGGCTGCCAGGACCTTGTCAGGTGAGAGAACTAATTGGTCAGCTATCGACCAATTGGCCAGCTGTAGACCGATTGGCCCACTAGGGACCGATCCAGCTGCTAACCGACCGGGTCACACTTTTCAAATTTTTTGAAAACGCGCGCTATTACTGCACTTAAATAAAATATTCGTATTATTTAAAAAAATCCCACTCTGAAACCAAGAACGTCGAGTTCATGCCAGGCTAGCGGCAGCCTAAGCCTAGCGATTTGCAGACAAGCGCGCCGGACGGACGGACATCCGCTATAATTCTACCGAGCGTCCCCATGCAGGCACCCTAGGTAGCTTTCCCTTTCTCCCAGCCGCCGCCGCTCTTTTCTCTCCAAGACGACGACCAAGCACCACCGGTCCAGCTCACCGTCGCTCCGTCGACTCCGGCCGTCTCTCGCCAAGCTGAGAGCACCTCCATCCCCGTCGTGCGACGCTGAAGCTCCTCGACACACACACGCAACAAATCGAGTTCGAAATCGACGACAAGGATCACTTCTCCATCTCCGCCGCTGGCAGAAATCTCGTGTTTCCGGCCGCCTCCGACCTCGTCCGCCACCGACGAGGTGTTTCCTGGTGAGGCACTCCTTCTTCTCCACCTTTTCCCCGTGACATATGGCCATGTTCTTTTGGTGTCTAACTCTGACGAAAACTGTTTCCGCCGCTGGTCGTCGTTGAGCTCGTCTTCTCGCCGTCCACTTCCATCTCCTCCGTCACGCCAGGAGCATCTCCAGGGTCTTCTTCGTCTTCCCCTGCACGGAGCCCGGAGCCAGAGCACCCGAGTCGACGACACGGACGCCGCCTCCGCCATGCATGTGCCACGGTGTCTGGCGACCCTACTTCATCTACCGGCGCCCATGGTCGTTCCCGAGCCCAACTCTTGGCCAACATCCTCTCGGTGAGCCCCTTATCCAAGCCCACCTCTCCTTCGTTGTTTTCCCTGTCGCCCGGCTTCGTGCACACGAGCGCCTGCCATGGCCGCGCTGCACAGGACGCGAGCTTGCTCCCCTGTTATCGCTGCTGTTGTTTCCCTAAACTGCCGCTTCACCTGCACCCTCACGCGCACCTACATCTCACTCACACACACGTTTTGCTGCCCCCTACACGCCACACATCCGCGTCCTTTCGCATTGCTGGAACACGAACATGCCAGTCGACGGCTCTGTTTTCAATTTCAGTAACCCTGTTCCTTCGTCAGTTAAAAGTTCAGTTTTCCCTTTCAGCTTGTCTGCGTCGTGTTGATTTACAAAACCAAAACCAAGTACCGAACCAGCTAGCTATTTGCCAGCGTTCTGATCCAGCAGCTTGCCTACTTGCTTGAGCTAGCTAACTCAAGGCTTGGATTGATCTAGCTGCCTGCTTGTGTGCTTAGCTGCTAGCTATTCATCCCATGCGTATGTCTCTGTTTTCACTTCAGTTTCGTCAGACAGCAGCAACCTCCTCTCAGATCATCTTCACAGCACACACTTTCAGTTATACCGTATATCCGAACAGCAGCACTTCAGCTCCGTTTTGTCGATATGGACCTCCATCCCAACGCCACACGATCTTCCTTGTTTGTGCTATATCGCTGCAACCTTCTGTTTCACTGGTTCAAAACCATATGTGCTCCAATTCTGGAGAAGATCTGGTGCCATTGGAGATGGCTCGTTTAGCCAACCCAAGTTATAATTCTGGCAGCACAAATTCCACCTCTATTTCTTCTGTCTGTTCAGCTCTCGTGACTGGAGATGCACGAAAACATCACGTGAGCATTTTCACTCAAACATGAGCACATCACCCAGTAGCTTGTTCCATTCACGTGATCAATGCAGGCCCAATTTCGTTTCTCACCTCCACAGGATGTAATTTCTTTTTGCCTCTCCGTTAAACTACCGGGCCAACTCATTTCCTTCCAGCACCGGCTTAAATTCCCAGAGCACCCCGACGCTGATGCAAGCCAGTTCTGACCCTTCTCCTTCTGTCTACTCTTCCTCTTTTATTTCAAAATTGCAAAAACTTGTTCATTTCATATCTTGCAAACTATAGTTTGAAATAAAATGTTATATATACAAAAGTTTATCAGAAAAATATGAGGAATCTAAATATGTCATTTATATGTTTGTTGCATCTCGCATCATATAGTGCCGTGTTAGTTTGCATTATCACATAATAGATAATATGTGGGATATGTGGGATATAATTTAATTGTTGTCCAGGTTCCATTTAAATTGTGTAGCGCACCCATGCCATGTCTTCTCCCTGCTAATCAACCTTTAATATTGCCGGTAGAAAAATAATTTGAACCTAATATTTATTTGTCGGGATTCCGATTCCGCTTAATATGGATAAGTTGCATCGCATCATGTTTGCCATGTCATGCATATCAAATCATGATCATGCCGATTCTTTTGCCGTAGTAGTAAGTTGTGCATCGAATTTGTTTATTGTAACTTTGTGCTTCTTCACGGATAAGGCGTTGAGTTGATACGAGCTACTACAAGTTCTCAGGATGTCCCTCGGCAAGCTTTAACAGGCCAAGCATTTCCCTATACTCCTGTCCCTGCAGGAGTCGCTCACCTATTTATTTTGTCTTCTCCCTCATGCTATCCTTAAGTTGCGTTCTTGTCACGTGTCCCGTCCACTCGTTACCTCAAGCAGCCTATATTGCCTCCACCAACCTCCTACAACTGTTGTTTGGTTATCGGGTCCGTCTTGCGAGTCGTAGTGCATGCTAGTGCTTTTATATCTCGTTACCGTTATCGCTATCTTATCAGGTTATCTGTTGGGGAACATGACACATGGTATATGGATATATCTGTTGAGGGTATCATGGTTACTTGTTAATAGTTGTTAGCGGAGGCATCGGTGGGTCAGCTGCTTATTTTGTGACGGCTCACTTGTGTTTCCTTAAAACCTAGGACCCCGGAGTTCTTGTTATACATTCAGGGAGCGAGCGCTCTTCACACGTGGGTATGTTTATTAGTGCTCCCCTCGACCACTACCAGATCTATAGCTTTGTCCGGGCCACAACTAGTTTGCAATGTTTTACCATTTGTTGTTTGCGTGCATGCCAGCCTGTTACTTATTTACTTTGGGAAGCCCCTAGGTGCCTTGTATCCCTTGCTGGTATGCACGTATAGGATGCGGAGCCGCTGCGAAGTGGTTTATCGCCCCAGTGTGTGTTTAAACCACCTAGTACGCTGGCGCAACAGCTAGGTCCGCTTCGGAGATTCGGCCGGACTTCGATACGGGTTCAACTTAGTTAGGTGGCTTCCTGGACATTGTTGTAGTGAAGGAGAGTGCGAGCCGTGATATCCACCTGTCGTAAGTGGAACGATCGGTGCGTGTGGGCACATTTGGGCACCCCTGCAGGGTTAAATCTTATAGAAGCCGCGTCCGCGGTTATGGACGACTTGGAGCTGTATGACTCGACCATAGACAACTTACACTTGTTGTTTCAATACTAATAACTTGCATAGTAAGATAGAACAACTTAAATAATAACTGGTTAAAACTTGTCAACCGTGTGAGTGCCCTTATAAGTACTTCCTTGCGAGGGGGGAACGCATCGGCTGTGTTATGTTTGCAGAGTATAGAACTGTTAGTTGTGCGCTCTCTCACCTTCTCTGTTAGACGAATATTGTAGAGTGTCTCTATAGGTTTTTAGTGCTTGCGCGCTGCCGCTTAACCCCACCATATTGCCTATGACGTTCCTCTTGTGTCCTCTAAGTCCCCTGCGTGCCTCAAGTACAAAGGACGACTGGTTGACGAATACTTATACGTCTTGAAGTCTTGTTAAGTACGAACCGTACTTATTGCTGCTTCTACGGGACATAACCGGGCAGGTATGAAGATATGTTCGATGAAGACGACGTTAGCAAGGTTACCCTTCCGGCTTGGCCTGGGTATGGACGCCACTTGGTTATCTTCAGGACTCTTAGTCCAATTTGTATCTTGTCCGTACTCGGACATATTTTCTCTTCTGTATGAGTTGGATCTTGTATTGTATATTCGTATCTTGACTCGTTGGAGTCGTTGTTGTAATATATATGTCTCTTGTAAGGCTCTATTGTCGCTTTGTTGTAATGTTGTGCTCGTGGTAATTCCTCGCTCTGTGGCAAATCGCGCACGTCGTACTAGAGGGCGTCTCAGGCTCCCGATATCGTGCGGATTTTGGTGGATTCGCTGGGATCCTCACGGTACCGGTTTTGGGGCGTCACAGTATATCAATCCGTTATCGGGATGGACAAATCCCACTCTTGATCCATATGCCTCAACTCACACTTTCCGAATACTTAACATCTTTATAACCACCCATTTATGCAATGGCGTTTGATGTAATCAAAGCATCCTTCCGGTGTAAGTGATTTACATGATCTCATGGTGGCGAAGGACTAGGTAACTATATATCGAAAGCTTATAGCAAGTTGAACTTAATGACTTGATCTCATGCTACACTTATTTGAGTGTGTCCATCACATCATTCACCTAATGATATGATCTTGTTATTAATAACATCCTATGTTCATGATCAAGAAACCATGATCATCTATTAATCAAGCTAGTTAAATGAGAGGCTTACTAGGGACTCTGGTTGTTTACACAACACACATGTATCAATGTTTCCGGTTAATACAATTAAATCATGGAGTGTAAACATTTATCATGAACACTAATATATAACAATAACTAATTTACTTGCAATGATGCAAAACAAGAACACTAGAGGTGTTTAAATCCTTCACACTCAAATCCCACCAAAGCAACAAATTGGATGAGATTAGAGAGGAAGAACAAAGAAGGAAATCAACAAATTACTTCAAGATCTAGATCCAAAGGGTTCCCCTCACTTAGAGGAGAAAAGAAAGATGATTGGTGGGATTGTAGATCTAGATCTCCTCTATCTTTGACCCCTCAAGAATGAGCAAGAATCATGGGGACAATCAAGAGATAGGGCAAGTTCTTCAAAGTCAACAATGGAGGAGAGAGAGTGCAAGAACTTACCCAGCTCAAGATGGAAGAAGGCATATTTATAGCCCAAGCCGAAATCTAACCGTTGGGGAAGTGACTAGCTCAGCATCAGTCGACGAAGCCGTTCAACCAGGCCTGGGGTCGGGCCATCCGGTCCAGGGGCCGGTCAGGCCGGGCCACAGGCCGGACCAGCCGGACGGCACCAGATCGTGCGCCGGGCCACGACCGGGGCGAGTCCAGGGCTTACAGTACCTGCCCCCGGTTGTCACCGGAGCAGGAGCCGGTCTGCACCGAGGTGGCAGGTCCAAACCGGACCGTACGCCGGGCCTGCACCGGGGAAGGTGGAGACTTCCCTGGATAGTGCCCGGTTGGCACCGGTCAAGGAGCCGGTTCGCGCCGGGCTAGCCGGTGCCACAGCCGGGCGGGCACCGAGCGACAGTGCTAGAATACGCAGGACCCTGAAGATCTTTTCTTTTCCTTTTAAACAGAAAAAGCTCCCGAACTCTGTCTGACATGAAACCAATTTTGTTGGAAAGATATCGACAAACAGAACCCCAACAAATTGTGAACAAAAATTCATGTAATCTAGACATTTTATATTTGCACAAGTTGTCCGAATATTTTTATATCCCATGTGAAAAAAACAAATTTTGATGCTACAAATGACTATTGAGGAGACCTTTTGTCTTTTTGCACATGCCACAAAAAATATATTATTTTTTCCCGAAAACTTGTGTGCGAATATTGAATATCTGGATATACACGCGAAATTTTATTTTGATTTTTGATAATTTCGAAAAATAAATTTATATGCATTTGGGAGCCAAAACATCACCTGCAATTATTTAACATTTTTCAGCATTTTACCTTTACTCTATGTTTCTTCGTGCAAGGTTTGGATTTGGTGCAACCATCTACTCAATATGCAATGTTTCAATTATGGACCTGAAATGTGCAGATATATAAGTGAGTGTATTTTCCTTAAATGTTGTTGTTGTTGATTAAAGTGTGTCATCATTTACTTGGCTGAGCTTTTTTCCATGGCATCACAGACAACTACTGCCGATTATAATGATCGTTGGCTATCCTCTGCAGTTTGGGCCGCTAACCTATTTGGTTGGAACTGCTTTGTTATATTTTCTAAATCCTAGCATATGTTTGTTTGTTAACCTTTTAAAAAAATCAGTCCATTTCTTATTATGGGTTCATTGACCTTTGTAGGCTATACACTCTCCGGTCAGTCTATTGGAATGAAGGAACGACGCGCGCAAACGTTGGAATCCAATCTAGGATTGCATAGTGTAATGCAGTCTAAATAAGGAAAATGTGCAATGTAGTGTAGATAGTGAACAGCTGAATTATCATAACACACCAATCACATGTAGTGTAACCTAAACATGTAAAACATGTGAATCAGTAGTTGACGTAATTGCCATTTCTGGAGCATTGCATTTTTGAGCTTTAGGGATGCTATAAGAGGGAAGGAGTGATTGGATAACTTGTGAAATTGTTTGTATTCTTGAATACAAAATCTCAGTGTTCCGCAGAATCAGAGTAAGAAGTCATGAAAATAAACATATAAATCTTCGTTAAGCTAACAGGAAATAGATGGAAGGTTTGCTCACCTGGATTTTAAGACATGCTCGTGCATCGTAACAGGGGAAATTCTATATCATGGTGACATACTAAGTATGTTCTTGTTAGTTGAGCCGCAAACCAAGATCCAGTGCGTTTCAATGGATAAGAAATAAATAAATATGTGCTTAGAAATCTAGGAAACATGGCATATAGTCATTACTCACCGAGTAACCTCCCAGCTCTTCGGATCCTCCAAAACAATAATCATCGGTGCAGATAAAATTGCGGGGAGTGGATGTGGAGATCGTTTTGATCGCCTTGTGGCTGAGTCCATGTCGCGCTCCACCACATGGGCGCAATCGAAGTCCATGTCGGGCTCCCATGGGTGCGATCAGCCGGAATCCGTGTTGGAGAAGAGCTCGTGGAGATGGGCGCTACCGGATCGATCTCGTGTTGGATTAGGTGAAGAGAGAGGTGAGAGGGCCGCCGGAGGTTCGGGTGGAGGGCGTCCGGGCAGTTCCACGCCCGAGGAGGATAGGAGGGCGGGCGCCGGCAGTTTCAGGCGGCGACGCTGCGTGGGATTAATGGAGAGCGAGGTAACACGCGCGCGGGTGCCCTTATATCGAGCCCGCCCACAGCGAGCATGGTCATGGGCCAGCCCCATGTTGTGGGTATACTTTTCGGGTATATCAACGGCAGGGCCTAGATCCGGCAAGCCTGGGTGGCCCACAGATGGTGATGAGGCATGTGGCCCATCGGGCGGCGGTCTTGTAGATCTGAAGGATGAAGTCCAGCCGGAGCAAGGAGCCGGATCCGGGCCAACTTCGGATGAGGCCGGATCCATGGAGGCCCATGAAGAACCGGATCCAACACGGCCTTGAGGCGGATCCTTGATGTACATGGCAAGACATTGTACCGTAGGTAGGCAATTTGTATTCCGGCTAGGACTCTCCATGTAAACCCTAGATCCGTGCGCCTTTATAAGCCGGATCCTGGGAGGAGCAAGTAAGACACAACTCATTGTAACCACGCGAAAGCGCCTAGATAATTCCAGACAAGCAGCAGTAGGCCTTGTCATTGTGCAGGTGTTCTGAAGCTAGGTAAATCGCGTACCACCGTCCCGAGGACTCTGCCCTATGGCCCCTACTTCGTCTCCCCCTCGTGAGGATCCCTCCTCCGAGGTACCGTCAATAGGCGCAGTTGACGCCCAGCGTGGGGCCAGCGGCGTGCAGGCGGGAGGTTCCGCCATGGGAAGCTACGACGACACCATCGCCGTGCGTGTGTGTTCTATCGCCGACAACTCCGGTTGTCCTTCGGACGAGTGCTGGATTCCGCTAAAACCGACCGTCAAGCTCTCCATCATCCCGATCGGCATACACATCTTCATCGGCGAAACCATCGATTCCGACGGAAACGCCCTGGTAAGGAACGCTGACGCAACCGCCATTGAGCAGGATGCAGTCGCAAAGATCCGATCCGAGTCGCCGGAACTTGTAAGGAAGATTCCGCCTCGATCTGGAATTTTCAAGGCCACCCAATCCGCCCGAGCAGGAAACAATGGTGGAAGACCAATGCAGATCCGCCTGGGTTTCCCAGGTGTTAGAGAAGCAAGGTGCCACTTAGGTACTTCCTAGCCCATACATGACCGCCTCCCTCGGGAAGGAGCGGAACCCATGCTGGTTGAAGCAACCGGAGACAGCGACACCCCGGATCAGCCACAGGCTGCCGGAGAGGACGAAGCTCCGGCTGAGGAAGATGACGGAGAAAAAGAGGAATACATATTGGGAAATCTAAGCCCAGCCTCACACAATGTTTCTACCATGAACACGGAGGAATACAACAAGGCTCTGAAGGAGTTCCAGGGTGAAGATGCAGATGACGTAGAAACCGCTCCGCCTAAACAGGTCCTTGCGACTATAACTAGGCTGGAGGCGGAGAAAGATCAAGAAGATACTCCAACTAACAATGGAATCGCGGAGCCATCCACTTCTGAATCTCCGCCATCACAGTCCTGCTCCAATGTCGGAGAAAGGCGTGTTTCTGGCCGGGAGTAGTTTACCCCGGAAGAACTCGTGGAGCATGCAGGTAGAGGTGCTATCGCACACTCGGAAATCCTCAACAAGCCCATAACTCCGGAAGACGCAGCCGACCCTGAAGCCCTCGAAGAAACAAGAAAGGAGATGCTGGCTGCAACAAAGGCTTTCGCCACCACCGCAAATGCTATGCTGGAGGAAAAGCAGGAAGCCGGAGGTGTGATGCAAAACTTCCTCAAGAGAGAGCGCGAGGCTGTAAAACACCTAGAAGAGGCAAAGAAGCTCCAAAGACAGTGGGAAGCCACGATGGAACTGGCAAACCAGGAGGCTGATAGGATCCGTCGGGAAGCCATAAACCCCCGTAAGATTAACTTCGCCACCCCTGCGTGCCAACAGCCCCTCGCCACTCCAAAAGATAACATGAAGAAGGCCGCGGAGATTCTGGCCAAGGGAGACGAGGAAATCGACATCGCTCACCTTCGCACCCTCGTGGCCTCAGCATTGAAGCAACAAAGTAAGGCCGATACTTCGCGCAAGTTGGAGTCTAACCCAGAACTCTGTGTGTCCACTGCGCAGAAGGACGCCTCCGGAAGGCATCATCGTGACCATGAATCGCGTACTGGATCTACAGAGCGCAGAAGGAGAACAAGGGAGCACCCGGAACCAATTCCGGTGCCCTCGGGAACACCTCCAAGGGACCCAAGAAAGGGAAAGGATCCGATGTATACGGGAAGGGACAAGTACCGTAACCCATATCCTCTGCCTCGTCCCCAACCTCCTCCTCCTCCTCCGCGCCGTCGCAGTCCAGTCGGAACCACCAGGCCCCATGGGCCTGGCGGAATTAACATCCGCAACAATGCGCCGCCGCAGCGGAGCCGGAACATGGAACGAGATCAGGGACCTCGCCGGATTCAGAATGGAGAGCGTGAGCCGGAACCCCGCAGAAGCCGAAACGACGGAGGCGACTGCCGCCAAGAGGAAGGCAGTCACCGAAGCCGGAGTCACCACCGGGAAGGGTGCGCCGATTCTGAGGGCGGAAGCAAGAAATCCAACAGCCCCCCTCGCAGATCTCCATCCCCACCACCCAGTGGAGGAGGTGGAGGTGGAGGCGGTGGCCGGAAATCTCACTCCCGCTCCAAGTCCCCGCGCGGTAGCCCACGCGATGCAAGGGAACGTCTCAACGAGTACAGATCCGAGTACATAGGTCCAAAGTGTTTTGGCAGGATGATCCGGGAGGAACCTTCCCCAAGAGGCCTGAACCTCAAGTTACCCGGAAGTTTGAAGCATTATGATGGCAGTGAAAAGCCCGATACCTGGATCGAGGATTACTTCAACGCAGTAAGCTTCGCCGGAGGAAACCAAAGGATAGCCTGCCGCATGCTCTAGCTGTACCTTGTTGGTCCAGCCCGTACCTGGCTAGCTGACCTCCCGGAGAACTCCATCTTCTGTTGGTTCGACATGAAGATCTCCTTTGAGAAACACTTCAGGGGTACGTACAAAAGACCTGCCACAATCAGTGATTTGCAGGCATGTATCCAGAAAAAGGGAGAAACATCGAGGAACTTCCTCACAAGATGGTTAGCAACCAGAAACGAGTGCCAAAACGTGGATGATCACACCGCTATGCACGCCTTTATCGGTGGACTGCAAAGGGGAGGATTACTTCGGCATAAGCTAACTTGCCTGATCAACGAAAACAACCTTACGTTGGACGACATGATCGGCATTGCAAGTACTCACACCGCCGCTGATGACGACGCAGGTGGAGAACTTACTGCTACTGCTATCCCCCTACACAGGAGAAGAAAACCGCGACAATGGCGGCAGCAGCAACAACAAGAGGAAGAACCACCCCGATGACCAGAAGAGTGGAGGATCCGACATGGTTTCCATGGTGTTCCAACGCGGAGGTCAAGGTGGTGGAAGAGGCCGCGGACGCGGAGGCGGAGCCGGTAGGGGCCAGCAGCGTGCTGACGATGTCGCAGCAGCCGGATCCCGCGCTCCCCAAACCTACGAGTACAGGGACATGCAGAGATATGGATCCGGTTACAGGCAAGTTCGCACACAAACGGGAGCGCAAGTGGGTCAACGACCTAAAAGTGACCGAAAGGATACAAGCGAGCCGGAAGCACGCCACGCGGCAAAGGAGGCAAGGGCAAGAAGGAAAAGAGCGAGGACAGCTCCGAGGCGATGGATGAGACGATGCTTCGCCGATCCCAAGGGGACTTCCGACGGTCAAATCCAACCCCTTCGGAAAAGAATCTGGCATACCACACCTTCCTCGAACTCATTGTCCGCTGACAGAAGTCGGCTCTCCGGATCTGGCATCGTTCCGGAATGCATGATATGTCAGTGGTCGGAAACTCCATGCACCTTTGATAGGACAGATCACCCTAAGATCATCCCAAAGGAGTGCTATGCCTTGGTTGTAAATCCTCGCAAAGACGGGTATGATTTCTCCAAGTGCCTTATGGATGGTGGTGCCAGCTTGAACATCATGTACCTAGAGACGCTGGAGAAGATGCAACTTACCAAGGAATAGCTAAAGCACAGCAACGTGGAATTCCACGGTGTAGTTCCGGGTAAAAAAGCAAACTCCTTAGGTAGCATCAGACTTCCCGTGGCCTTCGGTGATATTAACAATTACCACGAAGAGATGATCACGTTTGAAGTTGTGCCTTTCAAAAGCTCCTACCACGTCATCTTCGGCAGGCCCACCTACCACAAGTTCCACGCAAGAGCGTGCTACATCTACAACAAGCTCAAGATTCCGGGCCCTAAAGGTATGATCACCGTCTCCGGAGACTACAACAAGGCCCGAGACTGCGAGATAGGCGAAGCCGCCTTCGCGGAATCTGTGATTTCCGGAGAAGAGTTGCGAGGCTACAGAGCCGCGGTGGATCCGCACGAGATGCACACCACCAAGAAGCAAATCTCCGAGCAGAAAACCCATTTCAAGGCCGCGATTGACACCAAGAAGGTTGACCTCAAACTCGGAGATAGCTCCAAGCAGGTGTCAGTCGGAGCCAACATGGATCCGAAATAGGAAGACGCGCTCATCGAGTTCCTCCGCGCTACATGGACATCTTCGCATGGCAGCCTTCTGACATGTCCGGAGTACCAAGGGAACTCGCCGAGCACTACCTCAACATCAATCCAGGTGCAAGACCAGTGAAGCAAGCTATGCGACGCTTCGGAGATAAGAAGCGCTGCGCCATAGGGATGGAACTAGCAAAGTTACTAGAAGCAGGTTTTGTCGTAGAAGTTATCCATACTGATTGGGTTGCAAACCCAGTGTTTGTATCCAAAAAGAATTCTGAAATATTAAGAATGTGCATCGATTACTCCGGCTTGAATAAGCACTGCCCGAAGGATCCGTTTCCCTTGCCACGCATTGACTAAGTCATTGATTCGACGGCGGGGGCGGAACTTCTATGTTTTCTTGATGCATATTCCGGATATCATCAGATCCGGATGAAAAAGTCTGACCAAAAGGCGACTTCCTTCATCACCCCTTTTGGTACTTATTGCTATGTTACCATGCCCTTTGGTTTAAAAAATGCAGGTGCTACTTACCAGCGGACGATGCAGCGATGCCTGAAGGACCAGATTGGCCGGAATGTGCACGCCTACGTCGACGACATAGCGGTCATGACCCGGAAAGGATCCAACTTAATAGCGATCTCACGGAAACCTTTGGCAATCTCCGACGGTACAAGATGATGTTAAATCCGCTGAAGTGCGTCTTTGGCGTGCCAGCCGGAAAACTCCTTGGCTTCATCGTGTCTCATAGAGGCATTGAAGTAAACCGGAGAAAATCAAGGCTATCCTGTGTATCAAGAGGCCAACTTGTCTCAAAGATGTGCAACGGCTAACTGTTGTGTTGCAGCAATCAGCAGGTTCGTTAGCCGTCTTGGCGAAGGCACTACCTGCCAAGCTATTGAAGAAAACATACAAATTTGTCGGGACGGCCGCAGATACAGCACTACAAGGGTTGAGGAAATTCTCACCTCCCCACCCATATGCGCGCTCGGATGAGTGGAGCCCATGCTCCTCTACCTGGCAGCTTCTAACAGGGTCGTTAGTCTTGTTATCGTGGTGGAGCGAAAGGAAGAAGGCCATGAATATGGAGTCCAGAGGCCAGTCTACTACGTTAGCGAAGTCCTGACGGAATCCAAGCAGCGGTACCCTCACTTCCAGAAGCTAGCTTATGGTGTATTCCTGGGTAGCCGGAAACTGGGGCATTACTTCCAAGAACACCCAATGACGGTCGTGAGCAAAGCTCCGCTGTCAACGATTCTCCACAATGCAGACGCAACAGGATGCATAGCAAAATGGGGCATAGAGTTATCCGCTTTCAACATCAACTATAAAGCCAGGACTGCAGTCAAGTCCTAGATTTTGGCGGATTTTGTCGCAGATTGGACGGAAGCTCCGGATACCAATCTGGAGCCGGAACCTGAAACATGGGTCATGCCTTCAACGGATCCAAGCAGCACCAAGGCTGGAGCCGAGTCACCCTGAAGTCCCCTACCGGAGAAGAACTGCAGTACGTCTTCACTTCGAAGCTACCAATAACATGGCGGAGTATGAAGCTCTTCTTCATGGTTTACGCATCGCTAAGGAGATTGGGATCAAGCACATCATATGTTGTGGAGATTCTGACTTGGTGGCACAGCAAGTAGCCGGAACCTGGAACGCCAGAAACTCGTCATGGCGGCTCTGAGGAGGTTGACGAGATCGCCAAGTGCTTCCTCGGCTACGAAGTCAAGTACGTCAGAAGAGATGACAATACAGTGGCAGATATGCTATCCAAACTCGGATCCGGCAGGAAACCCATCCCTCCCGGAATTTACCTTGAGCACCTGCAGATCGCTAACCCGGAAAACCCAGAGGTGGCGGTGTCTCCGGCTAAGGAGATAATGGTAATAACTCCGGCCTGGTGCCAGCCTTTCCTGGATTACCTCATCGATCAGAAGTTGCCGGAGGACGAAGTCCTCGCACGACAAATCATCAGAAGAGCAAAATCCTACTCAATAGTTAATGGACAGCTCTATAAACGAAGCGCAACAGGAGTATTTCTGAAATGCGTCTCCAATCAGGACGGCATCGAAATCCTCAGAGAGATCCATTCAGGGGATTGCGGGCATCATGCCGCCCCCAGGTCCCTCATTGCAAAAGCCTTTCAGTTTGGCTTCTACTAGCTCACAGCTAAAGAAGATGCTGACAAGCTAGTAAAAACCTGCCGAGGTTGCCAATACTACGCTACGCAACCTAACGTTCCTGCGCAAGAGCTGAAAACTATCCCTATCACTTGGCCGTTCGCGATCTGGGGGCTAGATATGGTTGGCAAGCTTAAAAAATCCTCTCCTAGTGGTTTTGAGTACCTCCTGGTCGCTATTGAGAAGTTCAGTAAGTGGATCGAGGCCAAACCAGTGAGAAAAGCCGATGGTGCTACGGCACTAAAATTCGTTTGTAGCCTCGTTGTGAGATACGACATCCCGCACAGTATAATCACTGATAATGGCACAAACTTCGCTCAAGGAGAATTAAAGGATTACTGTGATGACCTAGGGATTCGGCTCGACCTGGCATCGGTGGCTCACCCGCAATCCAATGGGCAGGTTGAGCATGCCAATGGTCTTATCTTAGCTGGAATCAAACCTCGCCTTGAAGAACCACTGCGTCGTGCAGCCGGAGCTTGGGCTGAGTTCTGTTCTGTGGAGTTTACGTACAACCCCCAACAGGTCAACTGGGTTTACCCCTTTCTTCCTAGTGTACGGATCTGAAGCAGTGCTTCCTTTCGACATCATCCACGATTCCCCACGAGTTTCCGCCTACAATGAAGATACAGCTGATGAGGACAGACAGCTATCTGTGGACCTGATCGAGGAAGCTCAGAATTTAGCCGACCAGCGTTCCACCATTTACCAGCAAAATCTCCGGCGTTACCATAGCCGTAGAGTTCGGAATCGCTCGTTTATGACAGGGGACCTGGTCCTCCGCCTTCGACAGGTGAAAGATCACAAGCTGCAATCCCCATGGGAAGGACCTTTCGTCATTAGCAAAGTGCTGCATAACGGATCCTACTACTTAGTTGATTTTGGAGCGGAGACGGACCTGCCAATTGGCCCGGAAACGAAAAGGCGAGGATCGGGTGACATCTACGACAAAATGGATCGCCCCTGGAATATAGCACAGCTACGTCCTTTCCACACTTAGCGCTTTTTTACAAAATTTTGTAACAGTTATGCATGATCAATGAAATAAAGCTTATGGTTCACTCTCCAAGTCATTTACCTCCTTTAGTTGTTCATACTTTGATCATGTTTATTATTTCCGACTAAAACTGCAGAGCTGGATGTTTCCGCCTTGGCGTGTATTAAAGTTGTGATTTCCTTTAAAATCGTCCTTAAGGATGTAAAGTTTAAGTTTTCTGGCGGATGCGTTTTTTCGTTGCAAACTCACGGATTCCTGGTAGCGACTTCCGGCACTTTGGCTGGGGGCTTGTTTCCGCGGTTATTGACGGATTGCCATTGGGGTTCGTCGCCGCAGGCGAGCGTTTCCGGCTCAAAGTCCTCCGGCTCGTGGAAGGTCAAGTGAGCAAGCCGGAAAAAAGAGAAACCAGCACTTACTTTTTCACAGAACGAAAACATGCATTCATACATATGTAAAAGCATTGCAGGATAAGTTGTTTCCGCATACATGCTTTCGTTCCGTTCCTAGCTACTTAAGAATTCAAGTTTATATTACAAACCCACGAAGGGGCCAAAATGATGCAATGTTTCTTCTGTTTCCACAGGAACAAACTTTTCGCCTTTCAATGGCCGGAGAAAAGGATCCTTGCTGGCAGCCTTGGGCTCACTTATCTTCATCTTTTGCTTGAGAGGATGCGTCGTCCTCGCTATCGGTTTCCTCCTCGCTCGGAGACGCCGCGCCTGACTTGCCCTTTTCGCCCTTGGAGCTTGTCCATGTATATTGGCTCCCATCGCCGGATCCGGCAGGCCGCATTTCCGGTTCGCGCTCCTTTTGGAATTCTGCCTCAAGGAGCTCATCAGTCGGAAGTACGACTTTGTCGTAGAACTCGTCGTGGCGGATCCTCCTAGCGATCCGGGTGTCGTAGCCGGTGACGGCATTGAGAAGCGCCTCGACGTTTGCCGCTGGAGGAACGCCGGAGGAGACCCTGTCGACATTAATCTCCGGATGATGAGCCAGGCACATGGCCAGGGACATCGCGGCAGCGCCCCGGGCGGAGGAGTCCTGGAGATCCTTCACCGGCTCTGGAAGGAGATCCATCCGCTGGATAAGCTTGTTGACATTGCAGGTGCGGCGGTTCTTGATGGAGAGGTTGTGGCAGACCTTCCGGCAAGCGGAGATGAGATCTTTACAATCGTCTCCGGCGAGTTTGAGAAGATCCTCGCGCGGGAACTGGTTGCGCCGTTTCTCGTTATATCCAAGAGGGTTTGCATGAAGCACTCGAAAATGAGTACAGGATTCAAGATCAACGGTTAAAGCTTTGCTGGAAGAAATTCCGGATGCTTACCCATGACGCCCGCATTCAGCAAGTCCCAGCATTGCTCAGCGGATTCCATGTACCTCTGGAGTCCTTGGAGTTCTTTCTGCTGCCTCTGGATGGTCTCGTTGTTAGTTTTTTCCTTCAGGGCGAACTGGCCTTCCTTGATGATCAGCTCGGAATTTTTCTCCGCCAGCAGCCTCTCTGCCTGCTCCCTCTTCTGCTCCGCCTCCGCGAGCCTCGCCTCTAGAGCTTGGTAGGTGGAGCGCACTTGTTGGAGCTCGGATGTTGTCGAGGCAAGGGAGGAAGATGCGCCTGTTCGGAAAAAATTAATAGCCATCGCCAGATTGGAAAGTTGAATTTGCGATCAGTATGGCCGGAAATTGACCTTGGGATTCCGCCAGCTGCTTCTTCAGATCCGCATTCTCCTCCTTTAGATCATATATTGTGTCCACTTGGCCCAGTGTAACGCGGCGTTGCAGGGCGATATTCTTGTGCAGCTCGTAGTGCAGTGCCTGTTGTTCCTGAAAGCCAAGCCGGAGAATTTTTAGTTAGTAGTGGAACCTTCCGAAGTATTATCGCAGGAACTTTCTCCGCCATAACTCTTGGGGGCTACTACGTCGCCTTTAAGTTTTTTCTCAGTTGGATTCCTTCTAAGTATCTAGGTGATAACTATTGACTAGTTTTCCGCCTACATACTTGGGGGCTACTGGGGAGTACCTTGCGTTTGCAGAGAAGCTGGTCAAGGAATTGGCCAGTTTCCTTCTTGTAATTCTGGATCGCGGTTGATTCCTCATCCGCCTTTCCCCAAGCTTTGTTCATCATGGCATTGAGCAGGTCCTGCTCAAGCTCCCATTTTTCCGCTTCTGTGAGCTTGTGAAAGAATTTGGTCGCATAAGCTTTGGGGATGGAGGTGAGGTCAGCCGGATCACCGAAGACTTCCGGGAAAACTACGGCATCACGAGCCGAAGCTTCAGCCTTGTCGGAGGAGTCGACTTCCACTAGCTCTTGACCTTGCTTCTGAGTTTCTTCAGGTGCAGGCCGCTTGCCTCCAGAGCTAGCTCCACCCACTTGGTCGCTACTCACGGGGATTATTTCCTCTGGAGCTTCTGTAGTAGGAGGTGGAGACGGTTCGGCACGGGGCGGAGATGGCTCTGGGGCGGTGTGTGAGGCGCTTGGCGGAGCTGGGGTCGGAGGCCCAACGGCCGGAGACTTCTGCATATATTTTGTAATTGTCTTCTGGACGTTGGGCCGCGTGGTGGTGGAAGCCGGAATCCTGCAAGTAAGTGGAAAGCATAAGTAACAAATTATACAAGTTCAAGGTAAAAGTGCTAAGTTCGGAAACTCACGTGGCGCCGGGGATGTTGGGGCGCGATTTCTTCCCAGCTGTTGTCAACAGCTTGAGGCGTTCGCGCTCCGCCTTCCGGGGGTCTAGAGGTGGAGGCATGGTCTTGGCCTTCTTGGCAGAGGCCTCGCCGTTGCCTCCGGCTTCGGAGCCGGAGATGTTGGTGTTGGAGATATGCCCAAGAGGCAATAATAAAATGGTTATTATTATATCTTTGTGTTTATGATAATGTTTACATCCCATGCTATAATTGTATTAACCGGAACATTGATACATGTGTGTTATGTAAACAACAAGGAGTCCCTAGTAAAGCCTCTTGTATAACTAGCTTGTTGATTAATAGATGATCATGGTTTCATGATCATGAACATTGGATGTTATTAATAAAAAGGTTATGTCATTGTATGAATGATATAATGGACATTCACCCAAATAAGCGTAGCATGAGATCAAGTCATTAAGTTCAACTTGCTATAAGCTTTCGATACATAGTTACCTAGTCCTTCGACCATGAGATCATGTAAATCACTTAGAAGGGTGCTTTGATTACATCAAACGCCTTTGCGTAAATGGGTGGTTATAAAGATGGGATTAAGTATTCGGAAAGTGTGGGTAGAGGCATATGGATCAAGAGTGGGATTTGTCCATCCCGATGACGGATAGATACTCTCTGGGCCCTCTCGGTGGAATGTCTTCTAATTAGCTTGCAAGCATGTGACTGGGTCACAAGAGATGACATACCACGGTAAAGAGTGCTTGTCAGTAACGAGGTCGAACTAGGTATGGAGATACCGATGATCAAACCTCGGACAAGTAAAGTATGGCGTGAAAAAGGGAATTGGTATCGTATGTTAATGGTTCAATCGATCACTAAGTTATCGCTGAATGTGTGGGAGCCATTATGGATCTCCAGTTCCCGCTATTGGTTATTGGTCGGAGAGGAGTCTCGATCATGTCCATAGTTCACGAACCGTAGGGTGACGCGCTTAAGGTTCGATGTCGCATAAGTAGATTCGGAATATGAGATGGAGACGAAGTTTGTTCGGAGTCTCGGATGGGATCAGGACATCACGAGGAGGTCGGAATGGTCCGGAGAATAAGATCATATAAGGAAGTCATCTTCCGGGGTTCGGGAAAAGTTTCGGTGTTTTGACCGGAGCTTCTAGAAGGTTCTAGAGGGCCACCGGTGGGCCCACCACCCCGGGAGGGGCCACATGAGTGCTACATGGCCTAGTGGGCCAGGCACACTATGACATGTGGGCCCAAGTCGGCCAGCCCCTTAGAGATAAGATTTAAATGATTTAAATTAGAGATAAGATCTATCTCTAGATTTGAATGGTTTAAATAAGAGATAAAGGTTTGGGGAGAGGTTTATCTCCTCCCCCTTCTTGGTGCGACTTGGAGAGAGGTGGGGCCAGCCCTAGCCACCCCTCCCTCTATATATAGAGGTGAGGAGGCTGGCCGACCACCTGAAGGCTCCCTCTCCCAAAAACCCTAGCCGCCGATCTCTCTCCTCCACCATACGCTGCTCCGGCTTAGGTGAAGCCCTGCAGGAATTATCCTCCACCACCACCACCCGCCGTCTGCTGGGATTCCGAGCGAGATCTACTACACCTCAGCCCCGCTGGAGCGGGAGGGCGGGCTTCATCGACACGTCACGGCCAGTACGGATGTCTTTGCGGATTACGGTACTAGACGATCGACTACACCAACAACGAGATCTAATCTCGTAGGCTTTGGAATCTTCAAGGGTTAGTCTCACATCTATCTCGTTGCTCTGATCTCATAGATTAGATCTTGGCTTTTCCATAGATTGGATCTTGGATTTATTCGTCTTTGCGATAGAAATTTTTTGTTTTCTATGCTACGAACCCATCAGTTGGCGCGGAGACGTTTGGTGGGTCGAGGAGCAGCCTTCTTAGGCGCTTGCTCCTCTTCTTCCTCGTCCTCCGAATCCTCCTCCGCCGTTTCGCCGCTGACGGGCACGCGGAGTATAGCACGGAATTTTTCCTCCGCCAAGGAATTGAGCTGGAGAAGAAACCAAGGAATAGGTTAGAACAGTTCACAAAAATATGAAGTTGAAAACCACAAGTGTTTGAACGCTTACCGGAGGGCACTGATCATTGGTCTTGATATCGATTGATATTTCCGGGATCGGTTGACCCCGGACGATTGATGTCTACGGGTTCTTCTATTCTTGTAGACAGTGTTGGGCCTCCAAGAGCAGAGGTTTGTAGAACAGCAGCAAGTTTCCCTTAAGTGGATCACCCAAGGTTTATCGAACTCGGGAGGAGGAGAGGTCAAAGATATCCTCTCATGCAACCCTGCAACCACAAAGCAAGAAGTCTCTTGTGTCCCCAACACACCTAATAGGTGCACTAGTTCGGCGAAGAGATAGTGAAATACGGTGGTATGAATAAATGCGCGGTAGCAACGGCACAGAAAAGTGCTGCTGTCCAGGCCCGTGTGGTTGATGGTGGTAATATTGGGAAGTATAGATGCAGTAAAACAGTAAACAAACAGCGATAGCGTATTTAGGAACAAGGCCTAGGGATCATACTTTCACTAGTGGACACTCTCAACATTGATCACATAACAGAATAAATAGATAGATGCTAGACTCTACACCCTCTTGTTGGATGATGAACACCACTAACTGTGTAGGATTACACGAACCCTCAATGCCGGAGTTAACAAGCTCCACAATATTCAATGTTCATATTTAAATAACCTTAGAGTGCATAACAGATCAACATAACCAAACCAAGTACTAACATAGCATGCACACTGTCACCTTCACACTACGAAAGGAGGAATAGATCACATCAATACTATCATAGCAATAGTTAACTTCATAATCTACAAGAGATCACAATCATAGCCTACGCCAAGTACTACACGATGCACACACTGTCACCATTACACCGTGCAGGAGGAATAAACTACTTTAATAACATCACTAGAGTAGCACACAGATAAATTGTGATACAAAACACATTGCAATCATAAAGAGATATAAATAAGCACTTCACTATGCCATTCATAACAGTGAATAAGTATTCTGTGAAATATAGCCTAAGAGACCCACACGGTGCACACACTGTCACCTTTACACACGTGGGACAAGGAGTCTCCGGAGATCACATAAGTAAAATCCACTTGACTAGCATAATGACATCTAGATTACAAGCATCATCATATGAATCTCAATCATGTAAGGCAGCTCATGAGATTATTGTATTGAAGCACATAGGAGAGAGATTAACCACATAGCTACCGGTACAGCCCCGAGCCTCGATGGAGAACTACTCCTCCTCATGGGAGACAGCAGCGTTGATGGAGATGGCGGTGGTGTCGATGGAGGAGCCTTGGGGGCACTTCCCCGTCCCGGCGGCGTGCCGGAACAGAGACTCTGTCCGCCGGATCTTGGCTTCGCGATGGCGGCGGCTCGGAAGGTTTTCTCTGGTTTCGTCGAATGTGTCGAGGTTTTAGGTCGGGGACCTTTATATAGGCGAAGAGTCGGGGGGTCGACGAGGCGACGACACACTAGGGGGCGCGGCCAAGGCCTGGGCCGCCGCTTCGTCGGGGCCCACAGGGCCCTCCTCTGGCGGCTCTCGGGTGTTACTGGAAGCTTCGTCAAAAATAGGATCGGGGCATTGATTTCGTCCGATCCGAGAATATTTCCTTACTAGGATTTCTGGAACCAAAAACAGCAGAAAACAGGAACTGGCCCTTCGGCATCTCGTCAATAGGTTAGTTCCAAACGCATAATAATGACATAAAGTATGCATAAAACATGTAGATATCATCAATAATGTGGCATGGAACATAAGAAATTATCGATACGTCGGAGACGTATCAACGATCTTGACGAGCGTCTTCATTCTCTTCTGGAGGGAATCCGTCGGCAGGTCGTGGCGGGTCACCCGGAGAAGGTCGTCCGCTCCGGTGTACGCGCACATCAGGCGCTCGCTGTACCGAAGAGGCTGGATCCTCCGGGTGAACCAGCTCAGCGTCAGGTCATTTCCGGTTAGCCCCTCGTGGACTAACTGGGAAATTCGCCGCGCGGCCTTCTCCAAGGTGGGGAACTGAGCGAGCGCGGGGACGAAGCTCCAGCTGGCGAGTTCCTCCGAAGGCTCGTTGACGAACTTGGGGAGCCCTTCGTGGACTCTCGGAGCTGGAACATTCTTCGCGTAGAACCATCCGGCATTCCAGTACCGGACGGACTCATGGGAAGCGTGTGGCGGATACATCCTGCTTGGGCGGAGCATGAACGTCATGCTCCCGCAATTTACCATGGCCTTGTCCTTCGTCTCCTTCTTTACCCGGAAGAAGAACTGCCACAGACGGACGTCTGGGTGGATTCCGAGGTGCCCCTCACAGAGTGTCGCGAAGTTGGAAAGAAGGAGATAGGAGTTGGGACAGATGTTGTGGGGTTGGAGACCGTATATGGAGAGAACAGAGAGGAAGAACTCCGAGCAGGGGAGCGTAAGACCGCGCTCAACCCATGCCTTGGTTAGGACAGTTTCGTCCTCTGCAGGTTTTGGAACGGTGGAGTCGCGCAGGAAGCTCCAAGCCGGAGAAATCATCCCCTCCCTTTGGAGGTCCCGGAGCTCTGTATCTTTTGTCTCGCAGGGCCACCACTGCCCCTTCACGCCTTCCCGGGGCTTGGCCTTGGAGGCTCTTTTCTCTTCCGATTCTTGCACTTTAGCAGCCATTCTCAGTTGACCTTGAATTTCTTCTCGGAGCTCTTCAGGAGTTGGGATCCAACCGAGAGAGTTGCTGGAAGATGCGGAGAAACATTGAGCTAGTCTGATGTCGAAAATGTACGGTGGAAAAAAGGAAAGCGGAGCCGGACATATTGGCTCCGGTGAGTTTTGCTCCGGACTACTCGGAGAACTACCAGTACATTTAGAAGGACTACAAGGCATGTTTACGACTGCATACATTTTTTGAGATGGTTTGAGTAGCCGGAACCAACTATGTAAAGCTACGTATCTTCTCCTACAAGTCCGGCGAAGAATTACCTTTAATGGCGCGGCGGCTCTGTGTTGTACCGGTGGAGGAGAAGGTGCCGGACTTGGTGAGTCTTCGTCCCGCGAGACCGCGAATCGGCGACGAGAGAAGCTGCGGGTTCGACGGTGATCAGCTTGGGTCAAGGATGACGTTAGAGCGGCAGCGCGCGAAGCTTCCCGGGAAGAGTTCACCGGAGTTAAGATCCGAGCGGCGGCGCGTCGAGAGGAGCAAGATGAAGGCGAGGATGCGGTGAAGGAATGAGAATTTAACCGCGCGTGGAGGTATTTATAGACCTCTGCGCGGAGATTCGTGTTCCGGATCCAACGGCGGAAACGGAACGGTCGCACCGTTAGATGCTTGACACGTGTCCAGGAGCCATGCAGTGAAATCGAGCCAACGGTAACTTGATCCCTGACGCCTCCAAAATTTCCGGCTAAAGACTCGCATCTGCGGAAATTTAGCGCGGGAAATACGGAAGTCTAGCGCGGGAAAAAGGGAAATTTGCTGAAATGCAGTTACATGAAGAATCATGATTTCCGATTGATTGAAGTCGGAAACAAGACAAGTTTTGGAAGCTCTTCGAGATTCTCTTTGGATCCGAATTGGAAGAAGTCGGAAGAATGATGAATCTCGGAGAACTTCGGGGGCTACTGTTGTGGGTATACTTTCCGGGTATATCAATGGCAGGGCCTAGATCCGGCAAGCCCGGGTGGCCCACAGATGGTGATGAGGCATGTGGCCCATCGGGCGGCCCAGTTGCTGTAGATCCTGAAGGATGAAGTCCAGCCCAGGAGCAAGGAGACGGATCAGGGCCAACCTTCGGATGAGGCCGGATCCATGGAGGCCCATGAAGAACCCGGATCCAGCACGGCCTTGAGGGAAGGCGGATCCTTGACGTACACGGCAAGACATTGTACCGTAGTTAGACAATTTGTATTCCGGGAAGGACTCTCCATGTAAACCCTAGATCCGTGCGCCTTTATAAGCCGGATCCTGGGAGCCCTGAGGGGCAAGTAAGACACAACTCATTGTAACCACGCGAAAGCGTCCAGATAATTCCAGACAAGCAGCAGTAGGCCTTGCCATCGTGCAGGTGTTCCGAAGCTAGGTAAATCGCGTACCACCGTCCTGAGGACTCTCCGCTCTATGGCCCCTACTTCTTCTCCCCCTCGTGAGGATCCCTCCTCCGAGGTACCGTCGAATAGGCAACGACACCCCATTTGGTTATGGCTGCTATTTCGTCAACAATGTATATATGTTCACAAAATATTTTCACAGGTAATAAAGAAATTCCATATTTTGAATAACTGTCTAAATTTGGAAATTAATCGAGTTTAAAAAATTGTTCAAACTTGAAAAATGTTCAGATCTCGAGAACTTTTCAAATTCGAAAATTTCCCAAACCCGAGAACTGTTCAAATTTCGATATTTTTTCAAATCTTAAATTTGTTCAGATATGGAAAATGTGATAAGTGCTAAGGCCACCACACAAAAAAACAACAGGCATCTGTTCGTGAGAGAGTGGGATGATAAAACTAGCTAGCTAGCACCCAGTGTAAAATTTATCCGTTCGATCATCAAGAAGAGACCAATGTTGGTCTTTTAATCTGTAGGTTTCTTAGCATTTCACTTCTCTTGTGTAGGTGAACAAAATATTCGGGCACAGCACGCTACAATCATGAATATAGTATTCACATAATAAATATTGGGTAAACAAGTTATAAGCCAAGGCACGTACAGGTTAATGACCAGTAATAAAGTTATATTTATTTACAAAGGCAATGAAAATATAGTTACAGAATTCAACTACTAAATGATATAGCAACAACAGCAGGTAAATAGGTGCTTATTGTATTGGACAATCGTGTACTCCAGTGCGAACGACGAGGTCCAAGCGGTCGTCCTAATAATCAGCACTAGCAAATAGGTACTGATCTTGACGTGGACCACTGGCATGAGCTTGGGCATACTAGGCAGAGTTATAGCTTGGTTTACTTGTTGTCGAGGGTTTTGTGGAGAAGCAGCGGTAGGATCTCCATGAATTTCTCTGCCTTGTTCCCCTTGGATATCTCGTCAACCCTCTTCTTGCCGTCCCCGTGCCGACACGCGTCGCAGTTCCATTCCAAGTTCTTGGCCTTGGCCTTATCGAGAAAGCTCCGTACATCCGCGAGCTTCATCTTGTCTGGGTATGGGTTGAGGACCCTGACGGCGCCATGTAGCTTCTCTTTGCACTCCTTGAAGCAGTCCTCATCCTCCTTGGACATGTTCTCGTCATTCCAGTGCTCGCTGCCTGCGGCCGTGGACGCCAGCGACAAGAGACGGGACGCGGCCAGGACCTCCAGTTCGGCCAGCTCCTTCCCGTCGGCGTACGTCTTCGTAGAACCTGTGTAGCGCAAGAGGGTGGAGACGCATAACTCCGGGTATGCCGTGACTCCACATTCCCCTTTGAAGCGTTCGTCGACAACAGAGTCAGCAAGGAAGGCAGGGGCAAAACATAGGAGAAGGACGATTGGGATGAACGTGGTGGTGGTGGAGATCTTAGCCATGGTGGGTTGTAGACTGATAGGTGGGTATCGTGTGGAGATGAATTATTAGTTAGATATTCCATCCATTGGTATATATAAGAGCATGCGTGGGTGGAGGGAGCAATCGTGTGAGGCCACATACATACTTGCTACATATAGCTTACATGCATTGCCGCGGACACCGGCTGGCCGTACGAGCGGAGGGGAGCACGCGTGACACCAAGTTTCTTACCTTAGCTAGATCTCGCACGACCAATGCATGTAGCACCAAAACAATGGATGGTGGAATATCTAGTTAACTCCATGCATGAAGCTATATTTGGATGCTCAATTAACGTATGGCCAAGCTAATCTTAGCTTGTTTTTTTTGTGTGGGTACCAACTCTCTACATGAATTTTTTTTTGGGTGATGGTCCGAGAGCAACTGATATCAGGTGAACTTCACTTAAGAATTCAAACGATGCCAACTTACGGTTGACAACCGCTGGGAGCAATACATATATGGACTCTCTAGAGTATATGTGTTCTTTATCCGATCTGATCCATGCATACAAGCTTTTTTTTAGATAATGGATGCTTTAGTACTTGTAAAAATCAATTACACCTGACCTCTGTATAGCTAAGATGCACACAGCCGTTTAAAGAGTCTCAAAATTCTAGAGTGCTAGAAAAAGACGAATTACATATCAGATATGAGCTATTGTAAAACACCTAAGGTGAAGGCGGAGGCTCAATCCGTAGATTATGCTGCACCCATGTAGGGAAAAAGTATCCCTTAACGTGTCCTCCAACCGTGTACAGAAACCTCCGTAAACAGGTCGCAGTTCTCCATATTTTGCAGCGCAGACCACGAACGGAGATTAGCGGTACATCTGTAGATAACCTGCAAGAGAGAATAATTATTGTCATTAAAAACTTTATCATTTCTACACAGCCATAGTGACCATATAATGAATGGCAAGCGGCCCAACCTAATAAACGTTCTAAATATGTGATCGATACCATGAAGCCAATTACTAAAGATATTGGCCACACTAGTCGGGGGATACAGATCAGAAGCTACTTGGATGCATGACCATGCAGACCTGGCAAAACGACATTGGAAGAACAAGTGTCTAATCGTCTCATTGTGGTGACAAAAAACACACTCCATACTCCCATGCCAATTACGTTTCACAAGATTATCTTTGGTTAGGATTACTCCTCGACGCAAATACCAGCCAAAAATCTTAATTTTGAGCGGTATTTTTATCTTCCAAATCTTCTTGTTTTTATCAACTGGTATTTTCGGTTGGATAATTGCATTGTACAATGAACTTACGGAGAATTTTCCATTGGATTGTAAGTTCCAACGAAATTCATCTTGCCCTTTGGACAACTGAATGGATTCCAAACGTAGCAGTAAGGCATTACATGCAAGAAGTCTCGGACCGATTAAATCTCGTCTAAACGTCACTGTCGGAGGTGAGGTTGTCATTACTAATGCAATAGTATTACTTTTGCGATGAACAATGTTGTATAACGCTGGGTATTATTCAAAAAGAGGCCAATTCCATGCATACAAGCTACTCCCTCCATTCTATGAATGTTGTCCTAAATTTTGACAAAGTTAAGACAACTTTTATGAAATAGAGGGAGTACTAAGAATGGAATTTTCAAATTGTAATGATACGAAAATTTTGGTCCATATGGAGAGAGGAATATGTAGCACCAAAACAATGGATGGCGGAATATCTAGTTAACTCCATGCATGAAGCTATATTTGGATGCTCAATTAATGTATGGCCAAGCTAATCTTAGCTTGTTTTTTTTGTGTGGGTACCAACTTGTAATGTCTCAGGTTTAGAGACGATCGAGGGGTAGATTTTAGAAAGGGATGTGCATTGCATAGTAAATTCTGGGAAATTTCGCGCTTTTAAACAAAAACTGCATCGAAGGGGGACAAGTTTCTCTCTCGACACCTTACAGGGTTAGGGTTTCGAGAGTGCGACAAACTTGCAACTCACTCCACTAGTTTAGGGTTTTGAGAAGAGAGGGGAGTGTTTGCATGATTGAATTCTAAATAAAGTGACATGGTTGAATTCAAACCAATGATGAATTTGAATTTCAAATTCAAATATTAAATAATTACCCTAAATATTGAATTGTGAGGAAATTCATTAAGTAAAATATAAATTATAAACAATATAAGCAATTAAAGTAAAGTAAAGCTCATTAGAGAAAACTTTGAGCTTTATTGATCATCACACAATTTACATTGTCATTACAATATTCATAATGGAAATAAATGAATATTACAACACATTACAAGAATTGGGAAATTGATAAATAAAAGAGAATAAAAAGAAAAGTACAAGTAATGACCCTAGTCTAAATACTACAAGATCATCTTCACTTGATCTTGGATTTGATGAACTCCATGTCCATTTTGATCAATTGTTGATCCCTGCACAAAAATCACAACCAAAAAGAAGTTACGCCAAGTGGCATAGCCACTTGGCAGGTTAGAAATCAATTGAAAATAGGAAATGATCAGATAGGACCAAAGTGGCCGAGCTGATCCATGCCACAGCCAAGTTCCAGGTCCAGGTGCACAGCACATGCCTACACACACACACAGCCTGCTCACAGGGCTGTGTGCATGCAGCACACACACACAGTGAGTCACCAAAGTGACAAGCAGGAGCTGTCGACCAGGGATGCAAGGGAGCACCACATATAAACTTTTCACAGCCAAACCCTAGCCATTCTGTCGACAGAACTTCCCAGGGTAAGAACATCAAGAACAGATAGAACAGGAAGAACACCAAGCTTCCCAAACAACCAATCTATCCATAACAGTTCCACTAGAACTGTTGTAGAACAAGGCACAAGCAGGAAATCAAGCACAGGCTAACCAGGAGGAGCAGGGCAAGCTCACATCACAATCCTGAAGCCAAATCCTCTACACCAACACCCATTTCTAGGAGCTGGAGTGAGGTATAAACAGATCAACCTGAGCAAAACCCTGGTTTGCTCATAAATAAGCATTTGCATATGTCACAGAAGCCAAAATGGGTAGAATACCCAGATTGTATCATCATCTGGCTACTAAGCCTTTTGGTGCAAGCAAGCTGGAGATCAGCCAGAAGGAAATCACCAAGGGAACATTGATATGTCAGCATGGTGACAATACCAGAGAAATCCAACATGGATTAATCCCTAACTAGCCATTCCAAAATCATCTAGCACCTAAAGCCAAGCAAGCCATCAGATATTAGACAGATCCTGTCTATTTTTGTTGTCAACAGTAATGGTACTGGAAAACCAACATGGTTTCTTCCAGTGAGATATTTCCCAAATCACAGCAAGCCAACACAGGTAGGAGCAACCATTTCTAAGCAGACAGAGCCTGCTAGGGTCACAACAGCTACCTATCCACACAAGAAATGCACCAAAACATCACATCATTATCCAGGGGATTCAGTATGAGCTAGGGTACCCAACCAGTGGTTGGCATCCCTCTAGCTACATCAAATTCATCCATATGATCATTACTGATAAACAGTTCACATCATTTATCCATCTAGTAAAGCAAGGAATTACAGATAAATGAAACAGTAAAGTAACTAAAGCACCAACATCTTGCCAGTGAACCAATGGCTCACTGCAAGCATCAGATGATGCTTGAGTAAGCATTAACACACACCAGCACAAGTATAAGTGTCACACAGACACCAGGTGAAGTACCAGAAAGGCACAGACAACAAGCAAGGGATGATCATTTGATCATCAGGGCCTGCTAAAGCATGCCAGGGCAGGCTAGAATCAACCACCAGTATCACACATGAATTATATGAATTAAATAGCCACAGATTATCAACAATTAGATCACAGACTAGCACATAAACCATTTTTATAATTGTATCCAGAAGCATATCATCAAGGAATTGATGTATATGGACAATAATTAAGCCAAGCCAAACCTACTGTGAGCCAGAACTCAATAATCATCACATAAATAACACTGCCTCTTGCTAAACAGCAAGAACCACTCACAGTAATGAACCAGGGGAGCTAGAGCCTACTACAGCATAAGCAAGCAAGCAACAGCAATGGCTAGTGGTGTTCAGATGAACACCTAGCCGGATAATAACATATATAACCAAGGGTGAGCAGAGACATGAATCAAAGGAAGCACACGCCACAGCACGATTCACACAAGCACATAGGCTAGAGCAAGCATGGCAGTAGCAGTAGCGCAGCGGCATGCCTAGCCCAGCACAACGCAGCAGCTAGCACAGCACCTGGGCTGGCAAAGCACAAGCCACAGAAGCGTAGCAGCAGCAGCACTTCGTCAAGGCAAGCATCTCCACAGGGAGAAGTCGGCCAGTGGCCGAGTGATACGTCCAATTTGCATCACTATTTTATATCATAATTTGCTGTTATTCATTGATATATTTCATATTGGGACACAATACTTATGTTATTTCACCTATTTTGCATGTTTCATGATTATTTGGGGATCGAGCACCGGAGCCAGGATTCTGCTGGAAAAAGCACCGTCGGGATGCAATATTTCGGAAGATCAACTGTGGAAGGAAGTTTTACCAAAAATCCTATTTTTCCAGATGACGAAGGAAGCCGAAGGGGAGCCAGGTGGACCCAAGGTGGGCCCACACCATAGGGCGGCGTGGCCCATGGCCTGGCCGCGCCACCATGTGGTGTGGGGCCCCCTCGGCCTCTTTCGCCTCCTTTTCTTCGCGAAACCCTTCGGCCCTAAGACCTAAGACACAGAGGAATCCTCACGAAGGGTTACAGCCGCCTCTGCGGGGCGGAGAACACCAGAGAGAAAAGAGCTCTCCGGCGGGCAGGAATCCGCCCGGGGGGGAGGAAATCGGCCATCGTCACATGCCATCGAGCTGGACATCATCTCCATCACCATCATCATCATCTCCACCATCATCACCGCCATCTCCACCGCTGGACATCGTCACCGCTGTAGCAATTTGGGTTTGATCTTGATTGTTTGATAGGGGAAACTCTCCCGGTACTGATTTCTACTTGTTATTGATGCTATTGAGTGAAACCATTGAACCAAGGTTTATGTTCAGATTGTTATTCATCATCATATCACCTCTGATCATGTTCCATATGATGTCTCGTGAGTAGTTCGTTTAGTTCTTGAGGACATGGGTGAAGTCCTAAATGTTAGTAGTGAACTATGGTTGAGTAATATTCAATGTTATGATATTTAAGTTGTGGTGTTATTCTTCTAGTGGTGTCGTGTGAACGTCGACTACACGACACTTCACCATTTATGGGCCTAGGGGAATGCATCTTGTACTCGTTTGCCAATTGCGGGGTTGCTGGAGTGACAGAAACCTAAACCCCCGTTGGTATATCGATGCAGGAGGGATTGCGGGATCTTAGAGTTTAAGGCTGTGGTTAGATTTATCTTAATTACTTTCTTGTAGTTGCGGATGCTTGCAAGGGGTATAATCACAAGTATGTATTAGTCCTAGGAAGGGCGGTACATTAGCATAGGTTCACCCACACAACACTTATCAAAACAATGAAGATTAATCAGCTGTATGTAGCGAAAGCACTAGACTAAAATCCCGTGTGTCCTCGAGAACATTTGGTCATTATAAGTAAACAAACCGGCTTGTCCTTTGTGCTAAAAAGGATTGGGCCACTCGCTGCAATTATTTCTCTCACATTTTACTTACTTGTACTTTACTCATCCGTTACATCAAAACCCCCTGGATACTTGTCTGTGAGCATTTACAGTGAATCCTTCATCGAAACTGCTAGTCAACACCTTCTGCTCCTCGTTGGGATCGACATTCTTACTTATCGAAGATACTACGATACACCCCCTATACTTGTGGGTCATCAAGACTATTTTTTGGCGCCGCTGCCGGGGAGTGAAGCGCTATTGGTAAGCGGAATTGGTAAGGAAAACCTTTACTTGTTTGTGCTGATTTTATTTGCTTGCTGCTATAAGTCATTATGGAGAGATCTTCTCTTCAATTTCTATTTGAGAAATCTACTACTACTGCAACGGTAGTGGATGAGGCGCCAGGTGAGGAAGTAATACCATATAAAATACCTGAAAATTATTGAACATGTTATGGATAACCGCTATGAAGGGGATGGAACTGTCCATCCTGGTGATCATTACTGTTTTTGCATGAATTATGCGGGTTATTCAAATGTGCAGGTATTGCTATGAATGAAGTTAGGAAGAAACTATTCACTATATCGCTGTCTGGTAAAGCGGCGCATTGGTATAAATTGCTGAAGAATGGTGATTCTCTTGATTGGGAGGACATTGTGCCTTTATTTTATTCCAAATTTTATCCTCCAAGTGAAATTCACAAAGATCGGAACCGCATATATAATTTCTGGCCTCATGATGGAGAGAGTATTGCCCAAGCTTGGGGGAGATTGAAGTCTTTAATGCTCAAATGCCCCATTCATGAGCTTCTGGTAATATTATTATTGATAATTTCTATGCAAGACTTTCTTTTCAAGACAAGACCTTCTGGATACTTCTTGTTCTGGATCATTTACACGCAATAAAGAAGAGTTTAAAAGGGACCTTCTTGATCGGATCCAAGAAAATACTGAAGGTTGGGAGAACGACAAAGATAGAGAATCAGGTATAATTTATGATTATAAATGCATTGAAGCTTTTATGGATACTGATAAATTTCGTAATATGAGTGCTACATATGGTCTTGATTCTCAAGTTGTTGCAAACCTTTATAAAGCTTTTGCCTCTCATTATGAATTGCCTAAGAAGAATTTTGATAAGTATCATGAACCGTATAAAGATAAAATTGATTCATCTATTAATAAGTGTGTTGTAGTTGAAACTGCTGATCATGTTATTCCTGAAGCTTATATTGAAAAAACACCTTTTCTGCTAAAATGAAGGAGTACTCTGTTATAAATAGTGCGGTTCATAAAAGTGAAAAGAAACCTATAGAACCTGAAGAACAAATAAAAGTTGAACCTGCTGTTGCAATAGTTAAAGATCTTGTGACTGAAAATGTGGAGGATGGTCATATTATTTTCTGTGAAGATGCTTCTAATATTGTTTCACATCCTAATAAACCCAAACAAGTTAGTGTTCCTATGCTATCTGTTAGAATTGGTGATCATTGCTATTATGGTTTATGTGATATTGGTGCAAGTGTTAGTGCTATACCTTATGAGCTTTACACGGAGATTATGCCGAAATTGATTCTTGTGAACTTGAAGATATTGATGTGGTTATTCAGCTGGCTAATAGAGAAACTATTTCTCCAATTGGTATTGTTCGAGATGTGGAAGTTCTATGTGGTAAGATTAAATATCCTGCTGACTTTTTGGTACTTGGTTCTGCTGCTAGTGATTATTGTCCTATCATTTTTGGTAGACCTTTTCTAAATACTTGTGGAGCTATTATAGATTGCAAGAAAGAGAAAATTTTGACTAAATTTGCTGGTGAATCTTATGAGTTTAACTTCTCTAAATTTACCAAAACTCCTTATAAAGCTGATTTGCCTAGTAATGATTTTAAAATGGAGCGGTGTGCATCTATTGTTCTTGTTCCTAATAATCCTTTGCAGCAACATTTGGAGAATAGCGAGAGTGAAGTTTTTAGGAAAGAAAGAGATGAGCTTGAGGAGATTTTTCTTCGCCAACCTATTCTCAAGCATGATTTACCGGTGGAAGATTTGGGTACAACACCGCCACCAAAGGAAGATCCTGTTTTTGATTTAAAGTCTTTGCCTGATAATCTTAAATATGCTCATATTGATGATAAGAAAATATATCCTGTTATTATTAGTTCTAAGCTTACAGAGTTTGAAGAAGAAAGATTATTGCAAATATTGAAGAAACACCGAGGTGCTATTGGCTATACTCTTGATGACTTGAAGGGGATTTCTCCCTCTATTTGCCAACACGCCATTAATATGGAAGATGATGCGAAGCCTGTTGTTGAACCTCAGCGTCGTCTAATTCCCAAGATGAAGGATGTGGTAAGAAATGAGGTATTCGACTTCTTGAAGCTGGTATTATATATCCTATTGCTGATAGTAGATGGGTTAGTCCTGTGCATTGCGTTCCTAAGAAAGGAGGAATAACTGTTGTGCCTAATGATAATGATGAGCTTATACCTCAAAGAGTAGTTGTAGGTTATAGAATGTGCATTGATTTTCGAAAAGTTAATAAGGTTACTAAGAAAGATCATTACCCTTTGCCTTTTATTGATCAAATGTTAGAAAGGTTGTCTAAAAATACTAATTTTTGTTTTCTTGATGGTTATTCTGGGTTTTCGCAAATTGCTGTTAAAGCTAAAGATCAAGAGAAAACCACTTTTACTTGTCCCTATGGAACTTATGCTTATAGGCGTATGCCTTTTGGTTTATGTAATGCTCCTGCTACTTTTCAAAGATGCATGTTATTTTTCATGGCTTTTGTGAGAGTATTGTGGAAGTATTCATGGATGATTTTTCCGTCTACGGGAATTCTTTTGATAGTTGCTTGCAAAACCTTGATAAAGTTTTGCAGAGATGTGAAGAAACTAACCTTGTTCTTAATTGGGAGAAATGCCACTTTATGGTTAATGAAGGAATTGTATTGGGACATAAAATTTCCGAGAGAGGTATTGAAGTTGATAGAGCTAAAGTTGAAGCTATTGAGAAGATGCCCTATCGAGGGATGTTAAAGGTATTCGTAGTGTTCTTGGTCATGCTGGGTTTTATAGGAGATTTATTAAAGATTTCTCCAAGATTTCAAAGCCTCTTACTAATCTTCTTCAAAAGATGTACCTTTTGTTTTTGATGATGATTGTAAGGAAGCTTTTGAAACTCTTAAGAAAGCCTTAACAACTGCTCCTATAGTTGAACCTCCTGATTGGAATTTACCTTTTGAAATTATGTGTGATGCTAGTGATTTTGCTGTAGCTGTTCTTGGACAGCGAGTAGATAAAAAATTAAATGTTATTCATTATGCTAGTAAAACTCTTGATGCTGCTCAAAGAAATTATGCTACAACTGAAAAAGAATTGTTAGCTGTAGTCTTTGCTTGTGATAAATTTAGATCTTATATTGTTGATTCAAAAGTTACGATTCATACTGATCATGCTGCAATTAGATACCTTATGACAAAGAAAGATGCTAAGCCAAGGCTTATTAGATGGGTACTTCTTTTGCAAGAATTTGATTTACATATTGTAGATAGGAAGGGTGCTGATAATCCTGTTGCTGATAATTTGTCTAGATTGGAAAATATTGCTTATGATCCTGTTCCTGTTAATGATAGTTTTCCAAATGAACAATTGGCTGTAATAAAGGTGAGCTCGCGAGACAGCCCTTGGTATGCTGATTATGCTAACTTTATTGTTTCCAAGTACTTGCCTCCAACCTTTTCAGCTCAGCAAAGGAGGAAATTCTTTTATGACTTGAGGCATTATTTTTGGGATGACCCACACTTATATAAAGAAGGAGTGGATGGTATTCTGCGAAGGTGTGTTCCCGAATATGAACAACAAGAGATATTGAGTAAATGTCATGATAGTGCTTATGGAGGACATCACGCCGGAGAAAGAACCGCGCAAAAGGTTCTACAATCAGGTTTTATTGGCCAACTCTCTTCAAAGATGCAAGGAAGTTTATTTTATCTTGTGATGAATGTCGAAGAGTTGGTAATATCTCCAGACGCAATGAAATGCCTATGAATTATACTCTTGTTATTGAACCGTTTGATTGTTGGGGATTTGACTTCATGGGACCTTTTCCCTCTTCGGAAGGTAACACTCATATACTTGTTGCTGTTGATTATGTTACTAAATGGGTGGAAGCCATACCTACAAAAAGTGCTGATGGTGAGACCTCTTTAAGAATGCTTTTAGATATTATTTTTCCTAGATTTGGAGTTCCTAGATATATTATGACTGATGGAGGTTCTCATTTTATTCATGGAGGTTTTAGAAAGACTCTTGCTAGGTATGGTATTAATCATAGAATTGCTTCTGCTTATCACCCTCAAACTAGTGGTCAAGTAGAATTATCAAATAGAGAAATTAAATCTATTTTGGGAAAGACCGTTAATAAATCTAGAAAGAATTGGGCTAGTAAATTGAAGGATGCACTATGGGCTTATAGAACTGCTTATAAAAACCCCATGGGAATGTCACCTTATAAAATGGTTTACGGAAAAGCTTGTCATTTACCTTTAGAACTAGAACACAAAGCTTATTGGGCTGTTAGAGAACTAAATAAAGATCCTAAATTAGCCGGTAATAAGAGGTTGCTGCAATTAAGTTCTCTAGATGAATGGAGAAGTGAAGCTTATGAAAATGCTAAACTCTTTAAAGAAAAAGTTAAAAAATGGCATGATAGAAGGATTATCAAGAGAGAGTTTAATATTGGGGATAAAGTCCTATTGTATCGGTCTCGTCTCAGATTCTTTGCAGGGAAATTACTCTCGAAATGGGAAGGACCATATGTTGTTGAGGAGGTGTATCGTTCGGGAGCAATTAAAATTAGCTCCCTCCAAGGCAATGCTACGCAAGTGGTGAATGGACAAAGACTCAAGCATTATATCTCGGGTGATTCTTATAATGTTGATGTTGATATTATTCGAGTGGAAACACCGGAAGCTTTCATCAAAGGGCAAATTGACGGTCCGCCAGAACTCGACTTTGAATAGGTAACAGTACTGGTAATGAAAAGTTCGCGATTTACTTTCCGAACAATATTTTTGCTGTTTTTGGAAAATATGAAAAATTACGAGATCGAAACGGAGTGGAAAAGACGCACGAGGGCGTGACACCACAGGCGCGCAGACCCCCACAGCCGCGCCGACCTATGGTGGCACCGCCTCGTCGCCCCTTTCCGACTCTAGTTCGATCTGGTACTTTCCGTTTGTTCTGAAATTTTTATTATAAAATCCCCCGGACCACTGGAGGTCCGTATATCGTTTTCTCGACGTGTTTTGTTTTGAGCTGTTTCTGCCAGGATCTATTTTCAATCTAGAAGCACCATGGTCTCCAAGAACAAGGGCAAGGAGCTTCCGGATGAAGATAATCAAGATCGTGAGTGGAAAGAAGAGGACAAGAGCGTCAAGGAAGAAGTAAAGGAGGATGAAGAGGAAGTCGAAGAAGTTCCGAAAGAGCACCCACGCACCACCATTGCAAGCATCGGAGTGGTGTCAAACTCGTTCAACGCCAAGAAGAGCGCACGGATTAGGACTGGAGGAGGACTTCCCCGCCATTACCTAGCTCCAAGGACATCTTCTTCAGGCATTCACCATCATTTCCGCAATCTAATCTCAATAATCAAATTGAAAGGACTCCCAAGGCAGCATTGCCTAGCAATTGGGATATAGATCGTTCTAACAATGCAGGAAGGACGAAGCCTGAAGCTGAAGGTTGGGGAAATAACTCCAAGAATTGGGACTCGCCGTCGGACATACTTCTCAATCGCGTCGAGCACAATTCGGAGATGATCCGCAACCTCATGTACAAGATTGACGAGCTTCAGGAGCTTGTGGAGAAGCTTGTGAGGAATTCATCACCACCATCACCAAAGGAGTAATCCATCATCGGTATTGGCATCCCCTTGGTTTGTTCCAAGCTTGGGGGAGTGCCGCGGTATCACATTATCATTACCTTTTACTTTTTACTATCAAGTAGTGTCATATCATGAGTAGGGAAGTTATCATATGAATAGTTGCAATGTGGAAGTATCTCTCCTTTAGTTTGTCTATGTATCCCTTGGTGTGAGTTATCATTATGGAATATTAATGAGAAGTCTTATCATTTACATATTGCGCACCTTATTTTAGTTTGCAATTTCTACTATATGATTGATCTTGATTTTAGTATTGGTACCACTTTGGGAGCATTAAGTAAATCTATTTGGTTTTGGCAAACTTAGCAATGGTCGATAGCAACAACACTTTGAGTTTTAGAAGAATAGAGGAAACAAATGTAGAAGATGTTATTATCTTTCTTATCAGTTCTTAGCTTAGTATTCTAAAGTTAAAACTGTTTGTGCTTACAAGTAAGATGCATGATTGTTTCTATCATATGTATATTTGTTTGTTTCCCTCAACTCTTATGCTTGCTATTTAAACCTTGCTAGCCAAAGACCTGTACTGAGAGGGAATACTTCTCGTGCATCCAAACCTGAACCCAAACCTATGCCATTTGTGTCCACCATACCTACCTAATGCATGGTATTTTCTGCCATTCCAAGTAAATACTTCATGTGCTACCTTTAAACAATTCAAAATTTATTACTCCTTATTTGTGTCAATGTTTTATAGCTCATGAGGAAGTATGTGGTGTTTTATCTTTCAGTCTTGTTAGGCAGCCTCCACTAATGGACTAGTGGCTTCATCCACTTATCCTATAATTTTGCAATAAGAGCTGGCAACAGGGTTCCCAGCCCCAATTAATCAACTTTCATTAATAATTCTCTTCACATGTTTTGCCCTGATTCATCAGTAAGCAACTTAATTTTGCAATAGACACTCCTCCATGGTATGAGATTGTTGGAAGGCACCCGAGGATTCGGTTAGCCATGGCTTGTGTAAGCAAGGTTGGGGGAGTGTCATCCTTAAATAAACCAAAGTACATGTGTAAACAAAAGAGAAGAGGATGATCTACCTTGCTGGTAGAGATAACGTCCTTCATGGGAGCCGCTCTTTGGAGGTGCATTTGGCAAGGGGTTAGAGTACCCGCTACCAGTCGTTGACAATGACAAACACCTCTCAAAACTTTACTTTTTATTCTCTTTATATGATTTCAAAACTGAAAAAGCTCTAGCACATGATTTAATCCCTCCCCTCTGCGAAGGGCCTGTCTTTTACTTTATGTTAAGTCAGTAAACCTATTTCCCTCCATCTCAAGCAAGCATTTGAGTTGTTGTGATCAAACTACTATATTGTGATTTGCTTCATCATGTCTTTACTCTTTCTTGTTTAGTACAAGTTTTACCTGAATGAATATAGTTTTGAAAGTCATCAATGATTAATATGATTGAGTATGCAAGTTTACCATAAGCTTTAATATGAGAGCGCTGCTCAATAGATAAGTATAATTTGTTAAATGTTCTCTGACCAAGAACAAAGTTTGCCATCACCAATTATGATTTCTTATGCACCTTTATTTGTGATTACCTTATACTTGTTTCAAGTTGAGTTATATGAGGAAGTTGTTTACTATAATGTCTTGTGTGAATGAATATGATGCTTCTTGTCCGTATTTTATTTATCGACTCTTCACTCCATAAACATGTGGACCTGTTTACAGAGTTCAGTTTCGCTTGGGGACAAGCGAAGTCTAAGCTTGGGGGGGGGGGTTGATACGTCCAATTTGCATCACTATTTTATATCATAATTTGCTGTTATTCATTGATATATTTCATATTGGGACACAATACTTATGTTATTTCATCTATTTTGCATGTTTCATGATTATTTGGGGATCGAGCACCGGAGCCAGGATTCTGCTGGAAAAAGCACCGTCAGGATGCAATATTTCGGAAGATCAGCTGTGGAAGGAAGTTTTACCAAAAATCCTATTTTCCAGATGACGAAGGAAGCCAGAAGAGAGCCAGGTGGACCCAAGGTGGGCCCACACCATAGAGGCGCGCGCTGATGGCGTGTATTTCACACGTTAGTTGGGCAACCCCAAGAGGAAGGTATGATGAGCACAGCAGCAAGTTTTCCCTCGGAAAGAAACCAAGGTTTATCGAACCGGGAGGAGCCAAGAAGCACGTTGAAGGTTGATGGCGGCGAGATGTAGTGCGACGCAACACCAGAGATTCCGGCGCCAACGTGGAACCTGCACAACACAACCAAAGTACTTTGCCCCAACGAAAGAGTGAGGTTGTCAATCTCACCGGCTTGCTGTAACAAAGGATTAACCGTATTGTGTGGAAGATGATTGTTTGCAGAGAAAACGGTAAAAACAAGTATTGCAGTAGATTGTATTTCAGTAAAGAGAATTGGACCGGGGTCCACAGTTCACTAAGGTGTCTCTCCCATAAGGCAGACAGCATGTTGGGTGAACAAATTACAGTTGGGCAATTGACAAATAAAGAGAGCATGACAATGCACATACATATCATGATGAGTATAGTGAGATTTAATTTGGGCATTACGACAAAGTACATAGACCGCCATCCATTTGCATCTATGCCTAAAAAGTCCACCTTGGGTTATCATCCGAACCCCCTCCGATTAAGTTGCAAAGCAACAGTAATTGCATTAAGTATGGTGCGTAATGTAATCAACAACTACATCCTTAGACATAGCATCAATGTTTTATCCCTAGTAGCACACAACACAACCTTAGAACTTTCTGTCATTGTCCCAGGTGTCAATGGGCATGACCCACTATCGAGCATAAGTACTCCCTCTTGGAGTTAAGCATCTACTTGGCCAGAGCATCTACTAATAACGGAGAGCATGCAAGATCATAAACAACACATAAGCATAACTTTGATAATCAACATAACAAGTATTCTCTATTCATCGGATCCCAACAAATGCAACATATAGAATTACATATAGATGATCTTGATCATGATAGGCAACTCACAAGATCCGACAATGATAGCACAATGGGGGAAGACAACCATCTAGCTACTGCTATGGACCCATAGTCCAGGGGTAGACTACTCACTCATCACTCCGGAGAGCGACCATGGCGGCGTAGAGTCTCCGGGAGATGATTCCCCTCTCCCGCAGGGTGCCGGAGACGATCTCTGGATCCCCGAGATGGGATCGGCGGTGGCGGCGTCTCTGGAAGGTTTTGTGTCGTGGTTCAGTGCTGGGGGTTTCGTCACGGAGGCTTTAAGTGGCGGAAGGGCGGTCGGGGAGGCGGCACGGGGGGCCCGCACCATAGGCCGGCGCGGCCAGGGGTGGGGCCGCGCCGCCTAGGGTTTGGCCACCCCGTGGCCCCTCTTCGTCTCGTCTTCGGTCTTCTGGAAGCTTCGTGGAAAAATAGGCCTCTGGGCTTTATTTCGTCCAATTAAAGAATATTTCTTTACTAGGATTTCTGAAACAAAACCAAAAACAGCAAATTGGCACTTCGGCATCTTGTTAATAGGTTAGTTCCAGAAAATGCACGAATATGACATAAAGTGTGCATAAAACATGTAGATAACATCAATAATGTGGCATGGAACACAAGAAATTATCGATACGTGGAGACGTATCAGCATCCCCAAGCTTAGTTCTGCTCGTCCCGAGCAGGTAAAACGATAATAAAGATAATTTCTGGAGTGACATGCCATCATAATCTTGATCATACTATTTGTAAAGCATATGTAGTGAATGCAGCGATCAAAACAATATGTATATGACATGAGTAAACAAGTGAATCATATAGCAAAGACTTTTCATGAATAGCACTTCAAGACAAGCATCAATAAGTCTTGCATAAGAGTTAACTCATAAAGCAATAATTCAAAGTAAAGGTATTGAAGCAACACAAAAAGAAGATTAAGTTTCAGCGGTTGCTTTCAACTTGTAACATGTATATCTCATGGATATTGTCAACATAGAGTGATATAATAAGTGCAATAAGCAAGTATGTAGGAATCAATCAGTTCACACAAGTGTTTGCTTCTTGAGGTGGATAGAAATAGGTGAACCGACTCAACATTGAAAGTAAAAGAATGGTCCTCTAGAAAAAGCATCGATTGCTATATTTGTGCTAGAGCTTTGATTTTGAAAACATGAAACAATTTTGTCAACGGTAGTAATAAAGCATATGCATCATGTAAATTATATCTTATAAGTTGCAAGCCTCATGCATAGTGTACTAATAGTGCCCGCACCTTGTCCTAATTAGCTTGGACTACCTGGATTATCACCGCAATACATATGCTTTAACCAAGTTTCACAAAGGGGTACCTCTATGCCGCCTGTACAAAGGTCTAAGGAGAAAGCTCGCATTTGGATTTCTACTTTTGATTATTCTCAACTTAGACATCCATACCGGGACAACATGAACAAATAATGGACTCCTCTTTTAATGCTTTAAGCATTTGACAACAATTAATTCTTTTCTCATTAGAGATTTGAGGATGTTTGTCCAAAACTGAAACTTCCACCATGGATCATGGCTTTAGTTAGCGGCCCAATGTTCTTCTCTCACAATATGCATGCTCAAACCATTCAACTCGGTGTAGATCGCCCTTACTTCAGACAAGACGAACATGCATAGCAACTCACATGAAATTCAACAATGAGTTGATGGCGTTCCCCAGTAAACATGGTTATCGCACAACAAGCAAATTAATAAGAGATAAAGTGCATAATTACATATTCAATACCACAATAGTTTTTAAGCTATTTGTCCCATGAGCTATATATTGCAAAGGTGAATGATGGAATTTTAAAGGTAGCACTCAAGCAATTTACTTTGGAATGGGGAAAAATACCATGTAGTAGGTAGGTATGGTGGACACAAATGGCATAGTGGTTGGCTCAAGTATTTTGGATGCATGAGAAGTATTCCTCTCGATACAAGGTTTAGGCTAGCAAGGTTATTTGAAACAAACACAAGGATGAACCGGTGCAGCAAAACTCACATAAAAGACATATTGAAAACATTATAAGACTCTACACCGTCTTCCTTGTTGTTCAAACTCAATACTAGAAATTATCTAGACCTTTGAGAAACCAAATATGCAAACCAAATTTTAGCATGCTCTATGTATTTCTTCATTAATGGGTGCAAAGCATATGATGCAAGAGCTTAAACATGAGCACAACAATTGCCAAGTATCACATTACCCAAGACATTTTTAGCAATTACTACATGTATCATTTTCCAATTCCAACCATATAACAATTTAACGAAGGAGAAACTTCGCCATGAATACTATGAGTAGAAACCAAGGACATATTTGTCCATATGCTACAGCGGAGTGTGTATCTCTCCCATAAAGTGAATGCTAGGATCCATTTTATTCAAATAAAACAAAAACAAAAACAAACCACGCTCCAAGAAAAAGCACATAAGATGTGGCCGAATAAAAATGTAGTTTCAGGGGAGGAACCTGATAATTTGTCGATGAAGAAGGGGATGCCTTGGGCATCCCCAAGCTTATGCTTGAGTCTTCTTGATATATGCAGGGGTGAACAGGGTGCATCCCCAAGCTTAGAGCTTTCACTCTCCTTGATCACGTTGTATCATACTCCTCTCTTGACCCTTGAAAACTTCCTCCACACCAGACTCGAAACAACTCATTAGAGGGTTAGTGCACAATATAAATTGACATATTCAGAGGTGACACAATCATTCTTAACACTTCTGGACATTGCATAATGCTACTGGACATTAGTGGATCAAAGAAATTCATCCAACATAGCAAAAGAGGCAATGCGAAATAAAAGGCAGAATCTGTCAAAACAGAACAGTTCGTATTGACGAATTTTAAAATGGCACCAGACTTGCTCAAACGAAAATGCTCAAATTGAATGAAAGTTGCGTACATATCTGAGGATCATGCTCGTAAATTGGCTTAATTTTCTGAGCTACCTACAGGGAGGTGGACCCAGATTCGTGACAGCAAAGAAATCTGGAACTGCGCAGTAATCCAAATCTAGTACTTACTTTTCTATCAACGGCTTAACTTGGCACAACAAAACTCAAAACTAAGATAAGGAGAGGTTGCTACAGTAGTAAACAACTTCCAAGACACAAAATAAAAACAAAGTACTGTAGGTAAAAACATGGGTTGTCTCCCATAAGCGCTTTTCTTTAACGCCTTTCCGCTAGGCGCAGAAAGTGTGTATCAAGTATTATCGAAGGGTGGTACTTCTACGGGGTGTGGAGTTTTCTCAACTAGGCATATTATATTAGATACATAAGTTTTAGCATCTCCCTTTTCATTAGTCTTAGGCGTGCTACTCTCATCAAACAAATTTTCAGGAACAAGCCAAGCATAATTATTTTCTAGTGCATCATTCATAGCTAGGAGCTTGCATGGTATTGGTGCTTTGATCTCCCCACCATCATCAATATTATTAGTGTATCTTATTCTATCCATATCCATCTTTTCAAGGAGACTAACAAAATTAGTAGGAGAACCAAGCATATTAAATTTAGCAAAGACCTTTCTAGCTTCTCTTGCTAGACCACCAAATTCTCTAAGAAGGGTTTCTAAAACAAAATCTTTCTTTTCCCCTTCTTCCATATCGCCAAGTGTGAAAAACATGTGTTGGATTATAGGATTGAGATTAACAAATTTGGTTTCCAACAAGCGGACTAAATGCGCAGCAGCAATTTCATAAGTAGGCGCAAGGTCTATCAAGTGTCTATCTTCAAAATTTTCAATGGTACTAACATGGTTGAAGAATTCTTCTATATTATTTCTCCCAACTATAGACCCACGTCCTACCGGTATGTTCTTTGTGGTAAAATTAAAAGGAAACATGATGAAATAAATAAAGTAAATGCAAGTAACTAATTTTTTGTGTTTTTGATATAGCAAACAAGATAGCAAATAAAGTAAAACTAGCAACTAATTTTTTTGTATTTTAATTTAATGCAGCAAATAAAGTAGTAAATAAAACTAAGCAAGACAAAAACAAAGTAAAGAGATTGAGAAGTGGAGACTCCCCTTGCAGCGTGTCTTGATCTCCCCGGCAACGGCGCCAGAAAATATGCTTGATGGCGTGTATTTCACACGTTCGTTGGGCAACCCCAAGAGGAAGGTATGATGAGCACAGCAGTTTTCCCTCAGAAAGAAACCAAGGTTTATCGAACCAGGAGGAGCCAAGAAGCACGTTGAAGGTTGATGGCGGCGAGATGTGTGCGGCGCAACACAGGGATTCCGGCCAACGTGGAACTTGCACAACACAACCAAAGTACTTTGCCCCAACGAAACAGTGAGGTTGTCAATCTCACCAGCTTGCTGTAACAAAGGATTAACCGTATTGTGTGGAAGATGATTGTTTGCGAGAAAACAGTAAAACAAGTATTGCGGTAGATTGTATTTGGTAAAGAGAATTGGACCGGGGTCCACGGTTCACTAGAGGTGTCTCTCCCATAAGACGAACAGCATGTTGGGTGAACAAATTACAGTTGGGCAATTGACAAATAAAGAGAGCATGACAATGCACATACATATCATGATGAGTATAGTGAGATTTAATTTGGGCATTACGACAAAGTACATAGACCGCCATCCAACTGCATCTATGCCTAAAAAGTCCACCTTCAGGTTATCATCCGAACCCCCTCCAGTATTAAGTTGCAAAGCAACAGACAATTGCATTAAGTATGGTGCGTAATGTAATCAACAACTACATCCTTAGACATAGCATCAATGTTTTATCCCTAGTGGCAACGACACAACACAACCTTAGAACTTTCTGTCACTGTCCCAGGTGTCAATGCAGGCATGAACCCACTATCGAGCATAAGTACTCCCTCTTGGAGTTAAAAGCATCTACTTGGCCAGAGCATCTACTAATAACGGAGAGCATGCAAGATCATAAACAACACATAAGCATAACTTTGATAATCAACATAACAAGTATTCTCTATTCATCGGATCCCAACAAACGCAACATATAGAATTACATATAGATGATCTTGATCATGATAGGCAGCTCACAAGATCCGACAATGATAGCACAATGGGGAGAAGACAACCATCTAGCTACTGCTATGGACCCATAGTCCAGGGGTAGACTACTCACTCATCACTCCGGAGGCGACCATGGCGCGTAGAGTCCTCGGGAGATGATTCCCCTCTCCGGCAGGGTGCGGGACGATCTCTGGATCCCCGAGATGGGATCGGCGGTGGCGGCGTCTCTGGAAGGTTTTTCGTATCGTGGTTCTCGGTACTGGGGTTTCGTCACGGAGGCTTTAAGTAGGCGGAAGGGCCAGTCAGGAGAGGCGGCACGGGCCCGCACCATAGGCCGGCGCGGCCAGGGTGGGGCCGCGCCGCCCTGGGTTTGGCCACCCCGTGGCCCCTCTTCGTCTCGTCTTCGGTCTTAAGCTTCGTGGAAAATAGGCCTCTGGGCTTTTATTTCGTCCAATTCCGAGAATATTTCTTTACTAGGATTTCTGAAACCAAAAGCAGAACAGCAACTGGCACTTCGGCATCTTGTTAATAGGTTAGTTCCGAGAAAATGCACGAATATGACATAAAGTGTGCATAAAACATGTAGATAACATCAATAATGTGGCATGGAACACAAGAAATTATCGATACGTCGGAGACGTATCCACGGCCATAACTGGCGCGCCATGCATGTGGTGTGGGCCCCCTCGGCCTCTTCGCCTCCTTTTCACGCGAAACCCTTTGTCCCTAAGACCTAAGACAGAGAAATCCTCACGAAGGATTCGCCGCCTCGCGGGAGAACACGAGAGAGAAAAGAGCTCTCCGGTGGGCGAGGAATCCGCCGGGAAATTCCCTCCCGGAGGGAAATCGACGCCATCGTCACCGCCATCGAGCTGGACATCATCTCCATCCCCATCATCATCATCTCCACCATCATCACCGTCATCTCCACCGCTGGACATCGTCACCGCTGTAGCAATTTGGATTTGATCTTGATTGTTTGATAGGGGAAACTCTCCCGGTATTGATTTCTACTTGTTATTGATGCTATTGAGTGAAACCATTGAACCAAGGTTTATGTTCAGATTGTTATTCATCATCATATCACCTCTGATCATGTTCCATATGATGTCTCGTGAGTAGTTCGTTTAGTTCTTGAGGACATGGGTGAAGTCTAAATGTTAGTAGTGAACTATGGTTGAGTAATATTCAATGTTATGATATTTAAGTTGTGGTGTTATTCTTCTAGTGGTGTCGTGTGAACGTCGACTACACGACACTTCACCATTTATGGGCCTAGGGGAATGCATCTTGTACTCGTTTGCCAATTGCGGGGTTGCTGGAGTGACAGAAACCTAAACCCCCGTTGGTATATCGATGCGGAGGGATTGCAGGATCTTAGAGTTTAAGGCTGTGGTTAGATTTATCTTAATTACTTTCTTGTAGTTGCGGATGCTTGCAAGGGGTATAATCACAAGTATGTATTAGTCCTAGGAAGGGCGGTACATTAGCATAGGTTCACCCACACAACACTTATCAAAACAATGAAGATTAATCAGCTGTATGAAGCGAAAGCACTAGACTAAAATCCCGTGTGTCCTCAAGAACGTTTGGTCATTATAAGTAAACAAACCGGCTTGTCCTTTGTGCTAAAAGGATTGGGCCACTCGCTGCAATTATTTCTCTCGCATTTTACTTACTTGTACTTTATTCATCTGTTACATCAAAACCCCCTGAATACTTGTCATGAGCATTTACAGTGAATCCTTCATCGAAACTGCTAGTCAACACCTTCTGCTCCTCGTTGGGATCGACATTCTTACTTATCGAAGATACTACGATACACCCCCTATACTTGTGGGTCATCACCGAGCTAGACGAAGAAGGGGAGAAGAGAAGAAGATAGAACAGGTAACAGAGGAGGAAAGAGGAGGAGAAACTTACAGGCGAAGCAGATGAGCACGACCGTGGCGGCACGGCGGCACACGCCGGGTGACGGCGGCGCCAGGCCAAGCCAAGCCTGGTCGCCACATCACCGCAACGCCGGCATCTCCACGGCATCACCACGGCGCCGGGGACGCCGATGAACGGCGGACCTTCACGGATCCGTGCGGCCGAGGCGCAGCGCGTTGGAGGAGAGTCGAGGTGGACACGAGCGTCAAATCGACGTGGATCACCATGTCCGCCGTCGAGAGGCAGTCCAGATCCGCACCAGTTCGTCGCCGATAATGGCCGAAGGCGGCCGGAGCATGGCGGCGACGGCGGAGGCGATTTTGGTGTCGCGAGAGCCGAAAGGGGATTAGGGTTACGGGGAGGAGGACGACGAAGCGACTGGGTCGGTTGGACCGAGCCCACGGGCTGGTCCAACCTAACCAGCTCGGCTGCCTGTCAGGTGGGCCCGAGGGGTATTTTGGACATTTCCAAAATACCCATTTAAATGAGAATTTCCAAGAATTTTATAAAATAAAATACAGCTCTAAAAAAATAAGTAAAAATATGAAAATTAATCAGCATAAAATTCTCTATCTAAATAAAATATCAAAGAGAATTTTTGAAGACAAAGAAGAATAAGTCTTAATTTGATGATTTAAATAATGATTTAAATCACACATATTATTTTCAATAATGAAAATAAGTCCATTAATGCATTTGGACTTTAAAAACACCTTGACAACATTTCAAGGTTGTATTTTACTTTAAATCAAGTATCCCCAAATTATTCTTAGTATTAACCTCTTACATGAAATAATAACGACATCGGAAGGGGGGAACAAACCCTAAAAATGGAATCATGCATAATTGCCTCTTTAACCATTGCCCTTATCGGACAATGATGCTATTTTTCAGAAACAGAGGACAAGGGTCAGTCCACACCTTCCAACTGCAAAACTTTGCAGTGTTCAGGCAAGTTCATCACTTGCTCATGCCATTTGAGTATTTCTATCAAATTACTTGCAAAGTATTATGGTTATCACTATTGCATAAAAATCAAAACCACTATTTTCATAACTATGAATATGACTATGTGGTGGGCAATGGAACCATGGATTGTGTTGATATGGTGGAGGTTCCATTGCACGGGTTTATATCCATCTAGGATTAAACAACAAATATCGCCAGTGATTCTTGTGCCGTAATACCCGTGTTAACCATAAGATCCGGAGTGGGACGGAGTAGTCAAAAGTGTTTCCACCTCTCGTTCATCAACCGGAGGGTGGGGATCCCATTCTAATTCCCCACGGTAAAGCATTGCTTGCCGTAGCAGTTGTGTCTTGCGGAACAACCGGAGGGTGGGGATCCCATTCTAATTCCCCACGGTAATGCGGTCTATGATGGGTTGCAGCTACCGGCGTAGGAGTGTATGGTAGAGCCCAGCACTGTCGTCGTGGTCGGGGTCCACCCTGAAATTACGGGAATAATGGGACCGGCGTGGACCCAGGGTCGGGGCATGCAACAAAGGGTGGGTGTTCGAGGTAGCGGAGGAACATGATTGGCTAGACCTTATACCGGGCCTCACACCCAAGGAAGTGTGGACGGGAAAGCTGCCCGGTTGGCACCAAGGTTAAGATCTCTTATGGGTAAAGCAACACACCTCTGCAGAGTGTAAAGCTGTGACCTGTCACTCCCTGTTCCGGGATTGAGGAACTGCGAACGCGGCCGGAAAGGAGCTCCATGAAGTTCTAGTAAACCGGTGAAGGCTGACGGACATAGCTCTTTGAAATAAAAGCAATCTCTTGAAGAAATGTTTATCAAAACTTGCATTGGTATTAGACTTTCTGGTCTAATATCGTAGCTAGTGCATTAAACACCTCTTATCTATAATGAACTTGTTGAGTACGCTCGTACTCATACCACTCTTAAATCCCATGCTTAGATTGTCTGAATCATCTGGAGGAGGACTACGACAGCAATGATGGAGCCGAGATCATCGGCTACGAGGAACCAGACCTCTCAGGAGGAGTTGAAGGCGTAGACTATCTCATAGTCTACGGATCCGGGGAGGCTTCCGGAGGAGATCAAGCCTAGAGATATCCGATAGTAGTAGTAACCGAGCAGCCCGAACTCTTAGTATTTAGCTGCTCGATGAAATAAATGTTTAGTTTAATGAGACTCTGGTATTGTAAGTTAAGTTGGGTTCGCCTCGAACCCAGGAGTATTCCTCTTAGGACCCAAGAGGAGCTCCAAGATGACATGTGTATGATAGTTGTAATAATCAATGAATGAGTTATGGACCCTGCTATGTTCTGTTGTACTACTCTGAGGGATGTAATATTTGCGGAATGGTACTTCGTGAATGTTATATCAACGACTGGCATACTACAACATGCAGTGGTATGCAGGGTCACCACAGTTGGTATCAGAGCAAAAGCTTTGACCTTAGGTTGGAACCTAGTAAATGGGACCAAACGTTAGGAGTCAAATAGGACTAATAAAGAATTCTCTAAAAATATGGTGTATATTCAATTGAGAATACAACAATCATATCTTTTAGTGCGATAATTCTTTATTATCTCTATTATGATGCATTATTACTAATCTTATAATCTTTCTATTTCTACAGCCAACATGGCAAGTTCACGACCGGGAAGAAACGTGAAAGTTATGGATTCCACACTGAACGAATACCAAGGAGGACTTGCAGATATCCTACGAGCCATGTTACTGGAATTTGGGTGCGATCCCCAGATTCCAGTAAAGAAATACATGTTCTATGATGGTCCGGTATTGGCCAAGTGCAGGGTAGGACTGCGACTTCCCGAATCTTTGGGAATGAGCGTAGTCATGCCAGCTGGGGAAGCAAGGACAACCAATACAGCTTACCATATAGCTGTTATGAGAGCCATAACCGACATACGGGAACATAAGACGAAGGAGCTTATGGATTCCGAGTTCTCCCATATTCCTCATAATCAGGAGGAAGAAGATCCCATGCTCAACCACTACAAATATGCTAAACGCAAACCCATAGCAGCGGCAAAATATATGGATAATAGCCGCAACTTCATATCATTACTCTTTCAGTTGAACCATCATCTGATAGGAGCAATTGATACGATGCTTGAGGAATTCACTGAACCCAAGGAGGAGAGTAGGGGGAAAGAACCTATGGAGAATGTGGTGCACACACCAGTTTATTCAGCTGGTGACTACATCAGTATTGATCCACTTGCACGTGAACCTACACCTGCTACACCTGGGAACTACCTGGGTAGTTCCTATGGGGGATACGAGGGCGGAGAGGAATCCGGAAACAATCAGCGTTCCGAGACTCCTATCGAGAATTCCAGGGGTTGGCGTTGGGGATGTGATACTGGAACCCATAGTACTACTGAGTATTATGATGGGGAGATGAATGATGACGCAACAACCCAGAACCAGAGCTATCCTAGTAATGAAGGAGTGGATGGAGGATTGATACGTCCAATTTGCATCACTATTTTATATCATAATTTGCTGTTATTCATTGATATATTTCATATTGGGACACAATACTTATGTTATTTCATCTATTTTGCATGTTTCATCATTATTGGAGGATCGAACACCGGAGCCAGGATTCTGCTGGAAAAAGCACCGTCAGAACGCAATATTTCGGAAGATCAACTGTGGAAGGAAATTATACCAAAAATCCTATTTTTCAAGATGACGAAGGAAGCCAGAAGGAGGAGCCAGGAGGAGCCAGGGTGGGCCCACACCCTAGGGCGGCGCGGCCCAGGCCCTGGCCGCGCCGCCATGTGGTGTGAGGGGCCCACGACCCCTTTCGCCTCCTTTTCTTCGCCAAACCCTTCGTCCCGAAGACCTAAGCCACAGAGGAATCCTCACGAAGGGTTACAGCCGCCTCTGCGGGGCGGAGAACACCAGAGAGAAAAGAGCTCTCCGGCGGGCAGGAATCCGCGGGAAATTCCCTCCGGGAGGGGAAATCGACGCCATCGTCACCGACATCGAGCTGGACATCATCACCATCACCATCATCATCATCTCCATCATCATCACCGCCGTCATCACCGCTGGACACCGTCACCGCCGTAGCAATTTGGGTTTGATCTTGATTGTTTGATAGGGGAAACTCTCCCGGTATCGATCTATACTTGTTGTTGATGCTATTGAGTGAAACCATTGAACCAAGTTTATGTTCAGATTGTTATTCATCATCATATCACCTCTGATCATGTTCCATATGATGTCTCGTGAGTAGTTCGTTTAGTTCTTGAGGACATGGGTGAAGTCTAAATGTTAGTAGTGAACTATGGTTGAGTAATATTCAATGGTGTGATATTTAAGTTGTGGTGTTATTCTTCTAGTGGTGTCATGTGAACATCGACTACATGACACTTCACCATTTATGGGCCTAGGGGAATGCATCTTGTATTCGTTTGCTAATTGCGGGGTTGCCGGAGTGACAGAAACCTAAACCCCCGTTGGTATATCGATGCAGGAGGGATCGCAGGATCTCAGAGTTTAAGGCTGTGGTTAGATTTATTCTTAATTACTTTCTTGTAGTTGCGGATGCTTGCAAGGGGTATAATCACAAGTATGTATTAGTCCTAGGAAGGGCGGTACATTAGCATAGGTTCACCCACACAACACTTATCATAACAATGAAGATTATTTAGCCGTATGTAGCGAAAGCACTAGACTAAAATCCCATGTGTCCTCGAGAACGTTTGGTCATTATAAGTAAACAAACCGGCTTGTCCTTTGTGCTAAAAGGATTGGGCCACTCGCTGCAATTATTTCTCTCGCATTTTACTTACTCGTACTTTATTCATCTGTTACATCAAAACTCCTTGAACACTTGTTTGTGAGCATTTACAGTGAATCCTTCATCGAAACTACTTGTCAACACCTTCTGCTCCTCGTTGGGATCGACATTCTTACTTATCGAAGATACTACGATACACCCCTGATACGTCCCGACGTATCCATAATTTCTGTCGTTCCATGCTTGTTTTATGACAATACTTACATGTTTTGCTTGCACTTTATGATGATTTCATGCGTTTTCCGGAACTAACCTATTAACAAGATGCCACAGTGCCAGTTCCTGTTTTCTGCTGTTTTTGGTTCCAGAAAGGCTGTTCGGGCAATATTCTCGGAATTGGACGAAATCAACGCCAAACCTCCTATTTTCTCCGGAAGGCTCCAGAACACCGAAGAAGAGTCGGAGAGGGCCAGGGGGCCACCACACCACATGGCGGCGCGGGCCAGGCCTAGGCCGCGCCGGCCTAGGGTGTGGCGCCCCCAGGTGCCCCCCTGCGCCGCCTCTTCGCCTATAAAAGCCCTTTCGACCTAAAAACGCAGTACCAATTGACGAAACTCCAGAAAGACTCCAGGCGCCGCCGTCGCGAAACTCCAATTCGGGGGACAGAACTCTATCCGGCACCCTGCCGGACGGGGAAGTGCCCCCGGAAGCCATCTCCATCAACGCCACCGCCTCCGCCATGCTCGTGAGTAGTTCCCCCATGGACTACGGGTTCTAGCAGTAGCTATGTCGGTATACTCTCCCCCATGTACTTCAATACAATGGTCTCATGAGCTGCCTCACATGATTGAGATTCATCTGATGTAATCGGTGTTGTGTTTGTTGGGATCCGATGGATGATACATTATGATTAGTCTATCTATAAAGTTTGTGAAGTTATTGTTGCTGCAATCTTGTTATGCTTAATGCTTGTCACTAGGGCCCGAGTGGCATGATCTTAGATTTGAGCTCTATACTTATTGCTTAGATTGTATCTACAAGTTGTATGCACATGTCACTGTCCGGAACCAAAGGCCCCAGTGACAGAAATCGGGACAACCGGAGGGGATGGTAGTGATGTGAGGATCACATGTTTTCACGGTGTGTTAATGCTTTGCTCCGGTGCTCTATTAAAAGGAGTACCTTAATATCCAGTAGTTTCCCTTGAGGCCCGGCTGCCACCGGCTGGTAGGACAAAAGATGTTGTGCAAGTTTCTCATTGCGAGCACGTACGACTATATATGGAAAACATGCCTACATGATTAATGAATTGATGTTCTTTCTTAATGCTATTTCAATCCTATCAATTGCCCGACTGTAATTTGTTCACCCAACACTTGTTATTGGAGAGTTACCACTAGTGTAGATAGCTGGGAACCCCGGTCCATCTTTCATCATCATATACTTGTTCTACATGTCAACTGTTTTCTGGTGCCATTGCTCTCATATTACTATTACTGCTGCTGTGTTACTGTTACTATTGCTCTCATACCACTGCTACTTTCACATCACCCCTGTTGCTAGTGCTTTTCCAGGTGCAGCTGAATTGACAACTCAGTTGTTAAGGCTTATAAGTATTCTTTACCTCCCTTGTGTCGAATCAATAAATTTGGGTTTTACTTCCCTCGAAGACTGTTGCGATCCCCTATACTTGTGGGTCATCAAGACTATTTTCTGGCGCCGTTGCCGGGGAGGCATAGCTCTACTCATAAGTTCACCTGGGGAGTACACTCTACCTCTCTCTCTACTTTTATTTTATTTTGTTTTGCTAGTTTACTTTTGTCTAGTTTATTTGTGCTTAGTTTATTTCTGTCTAGTATTAGTTTGCTTAGTTTACTTTTGTCTAGTTTATTTCAGTTTTGTTTTACTTTCCTCATATACCCAAAAATCCATAAAAATTTGAAAAATCGAAAAATTAAAAACTGCTGTTATGGGAGAACCAACAACCTACTTGGAGCTTATAGAATGCTATAATAATTATAGAGAATCAAGAACTGGTAAAATAATGAGTGCTATGATAGAAAAATTGAATACAATTGCTAAAATCTTGCTTGAATGCCATGATATAAACTGTTGCTCTCAACAGGATACTAAACATCTTAAATTTCAATGTGGCTTTAGTGAGGAATTTTTAATTAAGAGCTATAATCGGAATTGCTATATTCATTATGGGTTCGAAGAGGTAGAACAATTTGTCTTATTTATGGGAGCCTCCGAGATAGAATCCTTCATGGTTGAGAATTATGAAACTTGTGTTGTTTGTAAGGGCCTTAAAGATTATGTCTCTACTATCCTTAATTCTTGCATAGAATGCTACAGTAGGAATCCTTATATCCTTGATTATAAAGAGAGACACATTAATGCACAAGAATGCACTCACAATTTGCAGGAACCTGTGGAAGAAGAAATTGATGAACCTGAAAGCTCATTGGATGAAAAAGAGGAGGAAATTGATGAACCTGAAAGCTCATTGGATGAAAAAGAAGAGGAGAGCGACGAACAAAAGGAGGAAGAATGGATTAGCTACCCATGTCAACCTTCTAATGAGAGTAACTCTTTATCTCTTACACTATTTGATTGTCCTCCATGCTTACCGGAAGAGGTTGAATGTTATGTTCCTGTGGATTCTCTTGAAATAGTACCTATGAGTAATACTTGTGAGAATGATTATGCTACTGTTATCTATGATAATCCATGCTACTTTGATAAATCTTATGATAATGCTTTGTTTGTGCCTGATGTCGAAATGCATGGTACTAAAGAATTTTGTTTGGCAAATGTCTATGATAAAGCTCTAGATGATGGTCCTATGTTACTTGATAATATTAATTGTACTACTAATAAAAATGGGATTGGAGAGTTCTTGACTTATTCTATGAGTCCCATATCTATTGAGATTGATCAACTACCTTGTTATATTATTAATAAAAGTAAGTTTGAAAGTTTTAATTCCACTATTCTTGAACTTGATAAAAATTATGTGTTTGGAAATCATGAAAAGTATGCTGCATGTGATAGTTATATTGTTGAGTTTGTTCATGAAGCTACTGAAAATTATTATGAGAGAGGAAAATATGGTTGTAGAAATTTTCATGGTACTAATACACCTCTCTATGTGCTTAAAATTTTGAAGTTACACTTGTTCTGTCTTCCTATGCTTGTTACTTTGCTTTTCATGAACTTGTTTATTTACAAGATTCCTATGCATAGGAAGCATGTTAGACTTAAATGTGTTTTGAATTTGCCTCTTGATGCTCTCTTTTGCTTCAAATACTATTTCTTGCGAGTGCATCATTAAAACTGCTGAGCCCATCTTAATGGCTATAAAGAAAGCAACTTCTTGGGAGATAACCCATGTGTTATTTTGCTACAGCACTTTGTTTTATATTTGTGTCTTGGAAGTTGTTTACTACTGTAGCAACCTCTCCTTATCTTAGTTTTGTGTTTTGTTGTGCCAAGTGAAGCCTCTAATCGAAGGTTGATACTAGATTTGGATTACTGCGCAGAAACAGATTTCTTTGCTGTCACGAATCTTGGTCTAATTCTCTGTAGGTAACTCAGAAAATTATGCCAATTTACGTGAGTGATCCTCAGATATGTACGCAACTTTCATTAGTTTTGAGTTTTCTGGTTTGAGCAACGGAAGTATTTTATTAAAATTCGTCTTTACTGGCTGTTCTATTTTGGCAGATTCTGTCTCTGTTTTTTGCATTGTCTCTTGTGGACTTTAAGCGAGGTTTTCTAGACGTGGAGAGCTGTAGCTAATGTTTTATTGAGTTCTTGCAATGTGCCACTACAGGACCAAGGTGGATTCAATTTTTTTGAGTACTAACCCCTCTAATGAAGTTTATGAGAAGTTTGGTGTGAAGGAAGTTTTCAAAGGTCAAGAGAGGAGGATGATATATGATCAAGAAGAGTGAAAAGTCTAAGCTTGGGGATGCCCCGTGGTTCATCCCTGCATATTTCAAGAAGACTCAGCGTCTAAGCTTGGGGATGCCCAAGGCATCCCCTTCTTCATCAACTTATCAGGTTCCTCCCCTGAAACTATATTTTTATTCAGTCACATCTTATGTGTTTTACTTGGAGCGTCTGTGTGTTTTTATTTTTGTTTGTGTTTGAATAAGATCGGATCCTAGCTATCCTTGTTTGGGAGAGAGACACGCTCCGCTTTTTCATATGAACACATGTGTTCTTCGTTTTACTTTTAATGTTCAATGATAAAAGTTGGAAGCTACAATACTTATCTTTATTTGGTTGGAAAAGGAAAATGCCTCATATGTCTTGGATAATTTGATACTTGGCAATTGTTTTGAGCTCTCAAGTAGATCATAAGTTTTTGCATGTAGTTTAAACCTATTAGTGGAGAACTACCGTAAAGCTTGTTAAAATTGATTTGCATAATTGATCTCTCTTAAGGTCTAGATATTTTCTGGTAAAAGTGTTTGAGCAACAAGGAAGACAGTGTAGAGTATTATAATGCTTGCAATATGTTCTTATGTAAGTTTTTGTACCGGTTCATACTTGTGTTTGCTTCAAATAACCTTGCTAGCCTAAGCCTTGTATCGAGAGGAATACTTCTCATGCATCCAAAATCCTTGAGCCAACCACTATGCCAATTGTGTCCACCATACCTACCTACTATGTGGTATTTCCTGCCATTCCAAAGTAAATTGCTTGAGTGCTACCTTTAAACAATTCAAAATGCTTCTCAATTTGTGTTAATGTTTTATAGCTCATGAGGAAGTATGTGGTGTTTAGCTTTCAACCTTGTCATTTACTTTTGACGGACTCTCAATGGACTAGTGGCTTCATCCGCTTATCCAATAATTTTGCAAAAAGAGCTGGCAATGGGATTCCCAGTCCCAAATTAATTAACAAAATAGACACTCCTCCATGGTATGTGATTTTTGGACGGCACCCGAAGGATTCGGTTAGCCATGGCTTGTGTAAGCAAAGGTTGGGAGTGTCATCATCATAATAAAACTAAAATAAAAAGGCACTCCTTCATGGTATGAGATTGTTGGCAGGCACCCAGGATTCGGTTAGCCATGGTTTGTGAAAGAAAGGTTGGAAGGAGTGCCACCCAAAAATAAAATAAAATGGGAGCCGCTCTTAAAAGTCCGGTTGGCGAGGTAGTTAGTGTACCCATTACCATTCGTTGACAACAACAAACACCTCTCAAAATTTTACTTTTTATGCTCTCTATATGTTTTCAAAATCAAAGCTCTAGCACAAATATAGCAATCGATGCTTTTCCTCTTTGAAGGACCATTCTTTTACTTTTAATGTTGAGTCAGTTCACCTATTTCTCTCCACCTCAAGAAGCAAATACTTGTGTTAACTGTGCATTGATTCTTACATACTTGCATATTTGCATTCATCATATTACTCTATGTTGACAATATCCATGAGATATACATGTTGAAAGTTGAAAGCAACCGCTGAAACTTATATCCTCCTTTGTGTTGCTTCGATGCCTTTACTATGAACTTATTGCTTTATGAGTTAACTCTTGTGCAAGAATTTTGATGCTTGTCTTGAAAGTACTATTCATGAAAAGTTTTGCTATATGTTATCTACTTGTTAGCAACTATAGATCATTGCCTTGAGTCACTTCATTCATTTCATATGCTTTGTAATAGTATGATCAAGGTTATGTAAGTAGCATGTCACTACAGAAATTATTCTTTTTATCGTTTACCTGCTCGGGACGAGCAGGAACTAAGCTTGGGGATGCTGATACGTCTGACGTATCCATAATTTGATGTTCCATGCTTGTTTTATGACAATACTTACATGTTTTGCTTGCACTTTATGATGATTTCATGCATTTTCCGGAACTAACCTATTAACAAGATGCCACGGTGCCAGTTCCTGTTTTCTGCTGTTTTTGGTTCGAGAAAGGCTGTTCGGGCAATATTCTCGGAATTGGACGAAATCAACGCCAAACCTCCTATTTTCCCGGAAGGCTCCAGAACACCGAAGAAGAGTCGGAGAGGGGCAGGGGGGCCACCACACCACACATGATGGCCGCGCCGGCCCCGCCCCCAGTGTGCCCCCCTGCGCCGCCTTCGCCTATAAAAGCCCTTTCGACCTAAAAACGCAGTACCAATTGACGAAACTCCAAAGACTCCAGGGCGCCGCCACCGTCGCGAAACTCCAATTGGGGGGACAGTCCGGCACCCGGGACGGGGAAGTGCCCGGAAGCCATCTCCAACGCCACCGCCTCCGCCATGCTCCGTGAGTAGTTCCCCCATGGACTACGGGTTCTGTAGGCTATGTCGGTATACTCTCCCCCATGTACTTCAATACAATGGTCTCATGAGCTGCCTCACATGATTGAGATTCATCTGATGTAATCGGTGTTGTGTTTGTTGGGATCCGATGGATGATACATTATGATTAGTCTATCTATAAAGTTTGTGAAGTTATTGTTGCTGCAATCTTGTTATGCTTAATGCTTGTCACTAGGGCCCGAGTGGCATGATCTTAGATTTGAGCTCTATACTTATTGCTTAGATTGTATCTACAAGTTGTATGCACATGTCACTGTCCGGAACCAAAGGCCCCGAAGTGACAGAATCGGGACAACCGGAGGGGATGGTAGTGATGTGAGGATCACATGTTTTCACGGTGTTAATGCTTTGCTCCGGTGCTCTATTAAAAGGAGTACCTTAATATCCAGTAGTTTCCCTTGAGGCCCGGCTGCCACCGGCTGGTAGGACAAAAGATGTTGTGCAAGTTTCTCATTGCGAGCACGTACGACTATATACGGAAAACATGCCTACATGATTAATGAATTGATGTTCTTTCTTAATGCTATTTCAATCCTATCAATTGCCCGACTGTAATTTGTTCACCCAACACTTGTTATTGGAGAGTTACCACTAGTGTAGATCGCTGGGAACCCCGGTCCATCTTTCATCATCATATACTTGTTCTACATGTCAACTGTTTTCTGGTGCCATTGCTCTCATATTACTATTACTGCTGTGTGTTACTGTTACTATTGCTCTCATACCACTGCTACTTTCACATCACCCCTGTTGCTAGTGCTTTTCTAGGTGCAGCTGAATTGACAACTCAGTTGTTAAGGCTTATAAGTATTCTTTACCCCTTGTGTCGAATCAATAAATTTGGGTTTACTTCCCTCGAAGACTGTTGCGATCCCTATACTTGTGGGTCATCAACCCCTATACTTGTGGGTCATCAAGACTATTTTCCCTGGCGCCGTTGCCGGGGAGTGAAGCGCTATTGGTAAGTGGAATTGGTAAGGAAAACCTTTACTGTTGTGCTGATTTTATTTCACTGCTGCTATAAGTCATTATGGAGGGATCTTCTCTTCAATTTCTATTTGGGAAATCTACTACTACTGCAACGGTAGTAGATGAGGCGCCAGGTGAGGAAGTGATACCATATAAAATACCTATGAAAATTATTGAACGTGTTATGGATAACCGCTATGAAGGGGATGGAACTGTCCATCCCGGTGATCATTTACTGTTTTTGCATGAATTATGCGGGTTATTCAAATGTGCAGGTATTGCTATGGATGAAGTGAGGAAGAAATTATTCTCTTTATCGCTGTCCGGTAAGGCGCGCATTGGTATAAATTACTGGATAATGGGGATTCTCTTGAATGGAATGATATTGTGCCCCGGTTTTATTCTAAGTTCTATCCTCCAAGTGAAATTCATAAGGATCGGAATCGCATATATAATTTTTGGCCTCATGATGGAGAGAGTATTGCCCAAGCGTGGGGAGATTGAAGTCTTTAATGCTCAAATGCCCCATTCATGAGCTTCCTGGTAATGTTATTATTGATAATTTCTATGCAAGACTTTCTTTTCAAGACAAGACCTTGCTGGATACTTCTTGTTCTGGATCATTTACACGCAACAAAGAAGAGTTTAAAAGGGACCTTCTTGATCGAATCCAAGAAAATACTGAAGGTTGGGAGAACGACAAGGATAGAGAATCAGGTATAATTTATGATTATAAATGCATTGAAGCTTTTATGGATACTGATAAATTTCGTAATATGAGTGCTACATATGGTCTTGATTCCCAAGTTGCTTGCAAATCTTTATAAAGCTTTTGCCTCTCATTATGAATTGCCTAAGAAGAATTTTGATAAGTATCATGAACCATACAAAGATAAAATTGATTCATCTATTAATAAGTGTGTTGTAATTGAAACTGCTGATCGTGTTATTCCTGAAGCTTATATTGAAAAAACTCCTTTCCCTGCTAAAATGAAAGAGTACTCTGTTATAAATAGTGCGGTTCATAAAAGTGAAAAGAAACCTAGAGAACCTGAAGAACAAATAAAAATTGAACCTGCTGTTGCAATAGTTAAAGATCTTGTGACTGAAAATGTGGAGGATGGTCATATTATTTTCTGTGAAGATGCTTCTAATATTGTTTCACATCCCAATAAACCCAAACAAGCTAGTGTTCCTATGCTATCTGTTAAAATTGGTGATCATTGCTATTATGGATTATGTGATATTGGTGCAAGTGTTAGTGCTATTCCGTATGAGCTTTACACGGAGATTATGCACGAAATTGATTCTTGTCAACTTGAAGATATTGATGTGGTTATTCAGCTAGCTAATAGAGAAACTATTTCACCAATTGGTATTGTCCGAGATGTGGAAGTTTTATGCGGTAAGATTAAATATCCTGCTGACTTTTTGGTACTTGGTTCTGCTGCTAGTGATTATTGTCCTATCATTTTTGGTAGACCTTTTCTAAATACTTGTGGAGCTATTATAGATTGCAAGAAAGAGAAAATTTTGACTAAATTTGCTGGTGAATCTTATGAGTTTAACTTCTAAATTTACTAAAACTCCTTATAAAGCTGATTTGCCTAGTAATGATTTTAAAATGGAGCAGTGTGCATCTATTGTTCTTGTTCCTAACAATCCTTTGCAGCAACATTTGGAGGATAGCGAGAGTGAAATTTTTAGGAAAGAAAGAGATGAACTTGAGGAAATTTTCTTCGCCAACCTATTCTCAAGCATGATTTACCGGTGGAAGATTTGGGTACAACACCGCCACCAAAGGAAGATCCTGTTTTTGATTTAAAGCCTTTACCTGATAATCTTAAATATGCTCATATTGATGATAAGAAAATATATCCTGTTATTATTAGCTCTAAGCTTTCAGAGTTTGAAGAAGAAAGGTTATTGGAAATATTGAAGAAGCATCGAGGCGCTATTGGCTATACTCTTGATGATTTGAAGGGATTTCTCCATCTATTTGCCAACATGCTATTAATATGGAAGATGATGCAAAGCCTGTTGTTGAACCTCAGCGTCGTCTAATTCCGAAGATGAAGGAAGTGGTAAGGAATGAGGTATTACGACTTCTTGAAGCTGGTATTATATATCCTATTGCTGATAGTAGATGGGTTAGTCCTGTACATTGCGTTCCCAAGAAAGGAGGTATGACTGTTGTGCCTAATGATAATGATGAGCTCATTCCTCAAAGAGTGGTTGTAGGGTATAGAATGTGCATTGATTTTCGAAAAGTTAATAAAGTTACTAAGAAAGATCATTACCCTTTACCATTTATTGATCAAATGCTAGAAAGATTGTCTAAAAATACTCATTTTTGTTTTCTTGATGGTTATTCTGGATTTTCACAAATTGCTTTAAAGCTAAAGATCAAGAGAAAACCACCTTTACTTGTCCCTATGGAACTTATGCTTATAGACGTATGCCATTTGGTTTATGTAATGCTCCTGCTACTTTTCAAAGATGCATGTCTTATTTTTCATGGTTTTTGTGAAAGTATTGTAGAGGTATTCATGGATGATTTTTCCGTTTATGGGAATTCTTTTGATAGTTGCTTGCGAAACCTTGATAAAGTTTTGCAGAGATGTGAAGAAACTAACCTTGTTCTTAATTGGGAGAAATGCCACTTTATGGTTAATGAAGGAATTGTATTGGGACATAAAATTTCTCGAGAGAGGTATTGAAGTTGATAGAGCTAAAGTTGAAGCAATTGAGAAGATGCCCTATCCGAGGGATGTTAAAGGTATTCGTAGTGTTCTTGGTCATGCTGGGTTTTTAAGATTTATTAAAGATTTCTCCAAGATTTCAAAGCCTCTTACTAATCTTCTTCAAAAAGATGTACCATTTGTTTTTGATGATGATTGTAAGGAAGCTTTTGAAACTCTTAAGAAAGCCTTAACAACTGCTCCTATAGTTGAACCTCGATTGGAATTTACCATTCGAAATTATGTGTGATGCTAGTGATTTGCTGTAGGCGCTGTTCTTGGACAGCGAGTAGATAAAAAACTGAATGTTATTCATTATGCTAGTAAAACTCTTGATGCTGCTCAAAGAAATTATGCTACAACTGAAAAGGAATTATTAGTTGTAGTCTTTGCTTGTGATAAATTTAGATCTTATATTGTTGATTCAAAAGTTACTATTCATACTGATCATGCTGCAATTAGATACCTAATGACAAAGAAAGATGCTAAGCCGAGGCTTATTAGATGGGTACTTCTTTTGCAAGAATTTGATTTACATATTGTAGATAGGAAAGGTGCTGATAATCCTGTTGCTGATAATTTGTCTAGATTGGAAAATATTGCTTATGATCCTGTTCCTGTTAATGATAGTTTTCCAAATGAACAATTGGCTGTGATAAAGGTGAGCTCGCGAGACAGTCCTTGGTATGCTGATTATGCTAACTTTATTGTTTCCAAGTACTTGCCTCCAACCTTTTCAGCTCAGCAAAGGAGGAAATTCTTTTATGATTTGAGGCATTATTTCTGGGATGACCCACACTTATATAAAGAAGGAGTGGATGGTATTATGCGAAGGTGTGTTCCCGAATATGAACAACAAGAGATATTGAGTAAATGTCATGGTAGTGCTTATGGAGGACATCACGCCGGAGAAAGAACCGCGCAAAAGGTTCTACAATCAGGTTTTTATTGGCCAACTCTCTTCAAGGATGCAAGAAAGTTTATTTTATCTTGTGATGAATGCCAAAGGGTTGGTAATATCTCCAGACGTAATGAAATGCCCATGAATTATACTCTTGTTATTGAACCGTTTGATTGTTGGGGATTTGACTTCATGGGACCATTTCCCTCTTCAGAAGGTAACACGCATATACTTGTTGCTGTTGATTATGTTACTAAATGGGTGGAAGCCATACCTACAAAAAGTGCTGATGGTGAGACCTCTTTAAAAATGCTTTTAGATATTATTTTTCCTAGATTTGGAGTGCCTAGATATATTATGACTGATGGAGGTTCTCATTTTATTCATGGAGGTTTTAGAAAAACTCTTGCTAGGTATGGTATTAATCATAGAATTGCTTCCGCTTATCATCCTCAAACTAGTGGTCAAGTAGAATTATCAAATAGAGAAATTAAATCTATTTTGGGAAAAACGTTAATAAATCTAGAAAGAATTGGGCTAGTAAATTGAAGGATGCACTATGGGCTTATACAACTGCTTATAAAAACCCCATGGGAATGTCACCTTATAAAATGGTTTACGGAAAAGCTTGTCATTTACCTTTAGAGCTAGAACACAAAGCTTATTGGGCTGTTAGAGAATTAAATAAAGATCCTAAACTTGCCGGTGATAAGAGGTTGCTACAATTAAGTTCTCTAGATGAATGGAGAAGTGAAGCTTATGAAAATGCTAAACTCTTTAAAGAAAAAGTTAAAAAATGGCATGATAGGAGGATCATCAAAAGAGAGTTTAATATTGGGGATAAAGTCCTATTGTATCGGTCTCGTCTCAGATTCTTTGCAGGGAAATTACTCTCGAAATGGGAAGGACCATATGTTGTCGAGGAGGTGTATCGCTCAGGAGCAATCAAGATTAGCTCTCTCCAAGGCAATGCTGCAAGTGGTGAATGGACAAAGACTCAAGCTTATATCTCGGGTGATTCTTATAATGTTGATGTTGATATTATTCTGGAAACACCGGAAGCTTTCATCAAGGACAAATTGACACCCAGAACTCGACTTTGAATAGGTAAAGACTGGTAATGAAAAGTACGCAATTTACTTTCGAACAATATTTTCGCTGTTTTTGGAAAATATGAGAAATTACGAGTTCGAAACGGAGTGGAAAGGACGCACGAGGGCGTGGCACCATAGGCCGGCGCGGCCTAGCCAGGGCCCGCACCGACCTAGGGTTTGGCCGCCCGTCGCCCCTTTCCGACTCTGGTTCGATCTGGTACTTTCCTTTTCTCGAGAAAATTTTTGCTATATAATCCCCCGGACCCCTGGAAGTCCGTATATCGTGTTTTCGACGTGTTTTGTTTCGAGTTGTTTCTGCCAGGATTTACTTCGGATCTAGAGCCACCATGTCTTCGTCGGAAGCTCCGAAGGACAACTCCAGCAAGGATGTTGGCAACTTGTACATGGAGGAGCTGAAGATGCACCCCAGGGAGTTGCTGCTCGTTGAAGGAGAACTGCAGGTCAAGGATGTCCAGGGTCCTAAAGGAGAAGGAAGCCTGGAAGACAGGTGGAGAAGCTAGAACAAGAGGTTTTCAAGTACAAGAAGATGGCTGAGAGGTGGATATCTTCCACAGGATTGTGTCTGAACTCATTGCTGAACATGAGAAGGAAACTGGAAAGCTTTGGAGCGACATCCTCTCACTTCACGACACCACCAACAAGCTCCAAGCACAACTCTATGACGTTCAGAATCAAAACTGTGAGTATGAAAACAGGTTTAACTACATAAGTCGTGCTGTTTCAGGATTCCCGAGACCAAGATGTCGTTTCTTGATGGAGAGCCTCTTCCTTGGAAGTTTGATGACGGGAATTCATCACCACCATCTCTCAGGAGTAATTCATCATCGGTATTGGCATCCCCTTGGTTTGTTCCAAGCTTGGGGAGTGCCGCGGTATCACATTATCACTACCTTTTACTTTTATTGTCAAGTAGTGTCATATCATGAATAGGGAAGTTATCGTATAAGATGGGTTGCGTTTGGAAGTATCTCTCCTTTAGTTGTCTATGTATCCCTTGGTGTGAGTTATCGATATGGAATATTAATGAGAAGTCTTATCATTTACATATTGCACATCTTATTTTAGTTTGCAATTTCTATGATTCATCTTGTTGTTAGTATTGGTATCACTTTGGGAGCATTGAATAAATCTATTTGGTTTTGGCAAACTTAGCATTGGTCAATAGCAACAACACTTTGAGGTTTAAATAGAAAAGAGAAATACATGTAGATGTTTCATTGTCTTTCTTGTTAGCTCATAGCTCATTATTCTGAAGTTAAAATTGTTTGTGCTTACAAGGAAGATGCATGATTGTTTCTATCATATGTATATTTGTTTGTTTCCCTCGACTCTTATGCTTGCTAATTAACCTTGCTACATTGAGAGGGAATACTTCTCGTGCATCCAAACCTGAACCCAAACCTATGCCATTTGTGTCCACCATACCTACCTACTGCATGGTATTTCTGCCATTCCAAGTAAATACTTCATGTGCTACCTTTAAACAATTCAAAACTTATTACTCCTTATTTGTGTCAATGTTCTATAGCTCATGAGGAAGTATGTGGTGTTTTATCTTTCAATCTTGTTGGGCACTTTCACCAATGGACTAGTGGCTTCATCCACTTATCCAATAACTTTGCAAAAAGAGCTGGCAATGGGATTCCCAGTCCCAAATTAATTTACCAAAATAGACACTCCTCCATGGTATGTGATTGATGGACGGCACCCGAGGATTCGGTTAGCCATGGCTTGTGTAAGCAAAGGTTGGGGGGAGTGTCATCATCATAAAGCTAAAATAAAAAGGCACTCCTTCATGGTATGAGATTGTTGGCAGGCACCCGAGATTCGGTTAGCCATGGTTTGTGAAAGAAAGGTTGGAAGGAGTGCCACACAAAATGAAAATATTATGGGAGCCGCTCTTAGGAGGTTGTCTGGCAAGGGGGTTAGAGTACCCGCTACCAGTCGTTGACAACAACAAACACCTCTCAAAATGTTACTTTTATTATCTCTATATGATTTCAAAACTGAAAAAGCTCTAGCACATGATTTAATCACTGCTTCCCTCTGCGAAGGGCCTGTTTTTACTTTATGTTGAGTCAGTAAACCTATTTCTCTCCATCTCAAGCAAGCATTTGAGTAGTTGTGATCAAACCATTATATTGTGATTTGCTACATCATGTCTTTTATTCTTCCTTGTTTAGTACAAGTTTTATCTGAATGAATATAGCTTTGCAAGTTATCAATGATTATGAAGAGACCATTATGATTGAGTATGCAAGTTGTGCATTATAAACTTTAACATGAGAGCGCTGCTCAATAAGATAAATATAATCTATTAATTGTTCTCTGACCAAGAACGAAGTTTGCCATCACCAATTATGATTCCTCATGCACCTTTATTTGTGATTACCTTATACTTGTTTCAATATGAGTTATAAGAGGTTGTTTACTATAATGTCCTGTGTGAATGAATATGATGTTTCTTGTCCGTATTTTGTTATCGACTCTTCACTCCATAAACATGTGGTCATGTCTATTGAGTTCAGTTTTGCTTGGGGACAAGCGAAGTCTAAGCTTGGGGGGAGTTGATACGTCCAATTTGCATCACTATTTTATATCATAATTTGCTGTTATTCATTGATATATTTCATATTGGACACAATACTTATGTTATTTCATCTATTTTGCATGTTTCATCATTATTGGAGGATCGAACACGGAGCCAGGATTCTGCTGGAAAAGCACCGTCGAACGCAATATTTCGGAAGATCAAGCGTGGAAGGAAATTATACCAAAAATCCTATTTTTCAAGATGACGAAGGAAGCCAGAAGGAGGAGCGAGGAGCCAGGGTGGGCCCACACCCTAGGCGGCGCGCCAGGCCTTGGCCGCGCCGCCATGTGGTGTGAGGGGCCCACGACCCCTTTCGCCTCCTTTTCTTCGCCAAACCCTTCGTCCCGAAGACCTAAGCCACAGAGGAATCCTCACGAAGGGTTACACCGCCTCTGCGGGGCGGAGAACACCAGAGAGAAAAGAGCTCTCCGGCGGGAATCCGCCGGGGTCCCCTCCGGGGGGAAATCGACGCCATCGTCACCGACATCGAGCTGGACATCATCACCATCACCATCATCATCATCTCCATCATCATCACCGCCGTCATCACCGCTGGACACCGCCACCGCCGTAGCAATTTGGGTTTGATCTTGATTGTTTGATAGGGGAAACTCTCCCGGTATCGATCTATACTTGTTGTTGATGCTATTGAGTGAAACCATTGAACCAAGTTTATGTTCAGATTGTTATTCATCATCATATCACCTCTGATCATGTTCCATATGATGTCTGTGAGTAGTTCGTTTAGTTCTTGAGGACATGGGTGAAGTCTAAATGTTAGTAGTGAACTATGGTTGAGTAATATTCAATGGTGTGATATTTAAGTTGTGGTGTTATTCTTCTAGTGGTGTCATGAACGTCGACTACATGACACTTCACCATTTATGGGCCTAGGGGAATGCATCTTGTATTCGTTTGCTAATTGCGGGGTTGCCGGAGTGAGAAACCTAAACCCCGTTGGTATATCGATGCAGGAGGGATCGCAGGATCTCGAGTTTACTGTGGTTAGATTTATTCTTAATTACTTTCTTGTAGTTGCGGATGCTTGCAAGGGGTATAATCACAAGTATGTATCTAGTCCTAGGAAGGGCGGTACATTAGCATAGGTTCACCCACACAACACTTATCATAACAATGAAGATTATTTAGCCGTATGTAGCGAAAGCACTAGACTAAAATCCCATGTGTCCTCGAGAACGTTTGGTCATTATAAGTAAACAAACCGGCTTGTCCTTTGTGCTAAAAGGATTGGGCCACTCGCTGCAATTATTTCTCTCGCATTTTACTTACTCGTACTTTATTCATCTGTTACATCAAAACTCCTTGAACACTTGTTTGTGAGCATTTACAGTGAATCCTTCATCGAAACTACTTGTCAACACCTTCTGCTCCTCGTTGGGATCGACATTCTTACTTATCGAAGATACTACGATACACCCCCTATACTTGTGGGTCATCAAGGATATCCGACACAAGTTGAGTCGGGTATGAGTTTTGGTAACCCTTATGGTGTGGCTACAGGAGAGTACACCCGATGGGTGGACTATGATGCACTCAACGATCAGTTTGTGAACACTGATTTCTCCTTAGGATCATCATCGGATTCGGATTACAAGCCAACGGGGAGACCTTATGTTCCAGGGTCTATCAGGAGGACGACACGTTCGAGATGGAAGCCTGGAATGTACCGAGGAAGACCGACTAGAGTCCACCAAGGGAGGCGATATAATACACAAGTACCACGTGTATTATAGTTTGTAATATTTGTATAAATTTGTACATATACTTTAATAAGTGAGTTTGCATACTCACACCGACTTGAGTATTGTAATAAGACCACTTAAGTATGTATGTACAGGATATATGTTTTGTATGATTTGGATTTGCTTCTTGATTTCCATTGCGTGACTAGTTCTGTGCACAAAGTTGAGCTCAGAAAACTTGCGCATGGAGTAATTATGAGTATCATCTTGTGTTGCAGAACTAGGGGGTCATGTCGGGAACGTTAGGAGAGGAGACCGAAGCGCAGCGCATGGAGCGCGAAGCAAAACAAAGGGAAGAGGCTGAGGGTGCAGCCAGAGATCAGTTTCCACCACCACCACCAACTCATGGCAAATTTTATCCAGTACATGCAGAGGAGGAGAGACAGCGTGAAACTGGAAAGCAGAACAAATTCTTCCATGATTTGCTGCAGCAAAACAGGGTGGAGAGACCTGAGAACCAAGGAGTCACATTAGCAGACTTCCAAAACACTAAGCCTATATCTTTTGCATACGCGCCCGAGCCAATGGACGCGGAAGATTGGCTGATGGATACTGAGCGAAAGCTCAACACCGTTGGATGTAACGACCAAGAGAAGGTTCGTTATGCTACCCATCTGCTATGTGGACCTGCCGCATCATGGTGGGACAATATTGTAGCCGTTTATCCGGCTGGAAAGGTATTTACCTGGGAGGAATTCACGAGGAAGTTCAGGGAATCCAATGTCCCTGAAAGTATAGTGGAGCTGAAGCGTCGAGAATTTGAAAGTCTCGAGCAGGACAAGGCAATCCTGACCTATGTCAGGGAGTTCTCTAAACTGTCCCGGTACGCTGTTGAAGAAGTCAACACCGAGGACAAGAAGAAAAAGAGATTTCTGAGGGGGTTAAGTCCCCAGTTCAAGGTTCAGCTCCGTATGATGAGAGCGACGGAGTTTCAAGAGTTGGTGGATGTAGCCATCACTCTGGAAGATGATTTCAAGCAATTGCAGGAGGAGAAGGGAAAAAGGCCAAGTTTGAGCCTAAGAGGTTTGTTAGTAACAAGCCTAATACCAGCTTGAGTTTCAAGCCAAATAGCAACAACAACAACAACAACTACTACTACGGTAGGAAGAATCGCATTCCGCTGCAATCAAATAGTTTGGAAGTGGATTCACGGGGCATTTCGCCAAGGAGCAAGAAGCAAAGATTATATGCTTTGGTTGTCGCCAGGAGGGGCACATGCTGAAGGACTGCCCCAAGAGAAACACTGGAGGAGGTCATCGGAGGAGGTGGAGGTCGAGGAGGAAACACCGGAGGAACTGGAAGAATAAGAAGCCCTTCGGCAAGCTGAACTGTACCAGTCTGGAGGAGGTGGTCAACTCGACCAGGCGGTGATAGGTACGCTCCGATACTCACTCATCCTGGCAAAGTACTTTTTGATACTGGTGCAACTACATCATTCATTTCTCAACAATTCATCATCAAACATGGGATTAGTTGCACTAAGTTAGATACACCCATAACCATACTTTCTGCGGGGGGAACGATAGTAGTAACCCATGCCAAACAAAAACAAGTCATTATGATCAATAAGTGCGCGTTTGACGCGGACCTGTTCATTTTACCGATGAAGGACATTGATGTCATTCTTGGTATGAACTGGTTAGAAGCCTAATGGAGCATTGATCGACTGTGTGAACAAAACGGTGTCATTGAAAAGTCCCGATGGAAGCAGAATGATCTACCAAGGCGACAAACATACACAAATTGAAGTTGAGCTACAGCTGAACAGCATGAAGGAGGTGAAGTTAGAAGATATACCTGTAGTAAATGAATTCCAGGATGTGTTTCCTGCGGAATTACCTGGTATGCCACCAGATAGGGAGATAGAATTCACTATCGACCTAATTCCAGGAACAGCTCCGATTGCCAAAGCACCATATAAGATGGGGCCCAAGGAGTTGAAAGAACTTAAGGAGCAATTGGATGACTTGGAACAAAAGGGATTCATTCAAGAGAGTGTTTCACCATGGGGATCACTGTGATCTTCGTGGATAAAAGAGATGGAGGAAGAAGGATGTGCGGAGACTACAGGAATCTAAACAACGTCACAATCAAGAACAAGTATCCACTTCCAAGAATACAAGATCTATTTGATCAAGTTAGAGGCGCGGGAGTCTTTTCCAAGATTGATCTAAGATCCGGTTATCACTGATAAAGATCAAGAAGGAAGACGTTCCGAAAACGCCTTTGTCTCAAGATATGGACACCATGAATACCTTGTAGTACCTTTTGGATTGACCAATGCCCCAGCAATATTCATGAATCTCATGAATAAGATATTCATGCCATATCTAGACAAGTTTGTCATCGTATTTATCGATGATATCTTGATATATTCCAAGAACAAGGCTGAACATGCTGAACATTTGAGGTTAGTGTTGCAAACACTAAGGGAACATCAACTCTATGTCAAACTTAGTAAGTGTGAATTTTGGCTAGATCAAGTGGAATTTCTTGGTCATGTCATTAGTAAAGATGGAATAGCTGTTAACCCGAGTAAGGTAGCAGCAGTTCTAGAATGGGAAGCACCCAAAACTGTCAAGGAAATCCGAGGATTCCTAGGAATGGCAGGATATTATCGGAGATTCATTGAAGGATTCTCCAAGATAGCAGGACCAATGACAAAGTTGTTAAGAAAGAACACACCATTTGTGTGGTCGGAGGAGTGTGAGAAGAGTTTTCAAACTCTGAAAGAGAAACTCACCACTGCACCGGTGTTAGCAGTCCGGAAGTTGGCAAGGATTACACCGTGTACTGTGACGCATCCAAACATGGATTGGGTTGCGTACTCATGCAAGATCGAAAAGTGATATCTTATGGATCGAGACAACTCAGACCTCATGAAGTGAATTATCCAACACATGACTTGGAATTAGCAGCGGTCGTATTTGCACTCAAAACTTGGAGACATTTTCTCTATGGAGCTAAGTGTGAGCTCTATACAGATCACAATAAGAGTCTCAAATATTTCTTCACTCAGAAGGAACTCAACATGAGGCAGAAAAGATGGCTAGAATTGATCAAGGATTATGATCTGACAATCAATTACACACCAGGGAAGGCTAATGTTGTAGCAGATGCCCTGAGTAGGAAGAGCACCGGAGGAGTGGAACAAGAAATATCACCGAGTTGAGGAAGGAAATAAGCCAAGCCCAAATACAACTTTGGGAGAAAGAAGCCCATGAAGGATTATCGGCGTTGCAAGTAGCCGATGAGCAATGTCAACCTGAAGAATGAGATAATGATGGGTCAAATGGACGATCCATTCATCGTGGAGGAGATGAGAAGAATAGATGAAGGAAGACCATCAGAATTTCATCGCGGAGAGTCTGGATCATTATGGTTCCGGAAAAGAATTTGCGTTCCGGATATTGTTGAAATTAAGGAAGTAATACTCCGGAAGCTCATCAAACACCATATTCAATACATCAGGAAGTACAAAGATGTACATGGACTTAAAGGAATATTAGGTGGAATAACATGAAGAGGAGATAGCACAATATGTATGTGACATACCTGCCAGAGAGTGAAGGTTGAACACGGTCCCAGGGAAGTTACAACCTTACTATTCCGAGTGGAAATGGGAAGAAATAGGGATGGATTTCATCACCGGACTACCCATGACTAATAAAAGAAGGACATGATATGGGTAATCGTGGACCGGTTGACGAAAAGCGCCCACTTCTTAGCGGTAAACCAGCAGGATAAAGGAGAGAAACTCATCGATCTTTACATCAAAGAGATCGTGAGTAAGCATGGAGTACCTAAGAAGATCGTATCGGATCGAGGATCCGTGTTCACATCAGCATTCTGGAAGCAACTACACGAAGCTTTAGGATCCAAATTGGACTATAGTACCGCTTACCATCCCCAGACAGGTGGACAAACGGAGAGAATCAATCAAATCCTAGAGGATATGCTTAGGGCTTGTGCCCTAGACTTCGGAGGATCATGGGAAGAACACTTACCACTAGCAGAGTTTTCATATAACAATAGTTACCAAAGCAGCATCAAGATGGCACCATTTGAAGCTTGTATGGAGGAAGTGTAGATCACCGATATGTTGGTATGAAGCCGGAGCAAGCAAAGAGTTCAACCCCGATTATGTCAAGGAAAAACAACAAATCATTGACATTATCAGAGACAGGCTCAAGATAGCCCAAAGTCGGCAAAAGAGTTATGCCGATCAGAAGAGGAGGACATGGGAGCCACGAGTTGGAGACATGGTTTATCTTAAGGTAAGCCCGATGAAAGGACTCCAGAGGTTTAGAGTAAAAGGAAAACTCAGCCCTAGATACATAGGACCTTTCAAGATACTAAGTCAGAACCGAGGTTTAGCCTTTGAATTGGATCTAGGAAGGTTAGCTCAAGTTCACAATGTTTTCCATGTATCACAAGAAATGCTTGAAGACCCCAGATGAACCAATATCACATGATGAGCTCGAGTTACAACCAGACTTGACATACATCGAGAAGCCAGCCAAGATTCTCGAGGAGAGCTGGAAACAACTCAGAAATAAAGCGATCAAGTATTGCAAGATACAATGGAAGCATCACCCCAGAGGGAAGCCACCAGGAAAAGAGGAAGACCTGAGGAAAACATACCCCTAACTGTTCGGTATTACAACCACAACTTCGGGACGAAGTTTTCTTTAAGGGGGAAAGGCTGTAATGTCCTAGGTTTAGAGACGATCGAGGGGTAGATTTTAGAAAGGGATGTGCATTGCATAGTAATTCTGGGGAAATTTCGCGCTTTAAAAAAAAACTGCATCGAAGGGGGACAAGTTTCTCTCTCGACACCTTACAGGTTAGGGTTTCGAGAGTGCGACAAACTTGCAACTCACTCCACTAGTTTAGGGTTTTGAGAAGAGAGGGGAGTGTTTGCATGATTGAATTCTAAATAAAGTGACATGGTTGAATTCAAACCAATGATGAATTTGAATTTCAAATTCAAATATTAAATAATTACCCTAAATATTGAATTGTGAGGAAATTCATTAAGTAAAATATAAATTATAAACAATATAAGCAATTAAAGTAAAGTAAAGCTCATTAGAGAAAACTTTGAGCTTTATTGATCATCACACAATTTACATTGTCATTACAATATTCATAATGGAAATAAATGAATATTACAACACATTACAAGAATTGGGAAATTGATAAATAAAAGAGAATAAAAAGAAAAGTACAAGTAATGACCCTAGTCTAAATACTACAAGATCATCTTCACTTGATCTTGGATTTGATGAACTCCATGTCCATTTTGATCAATTGTTGATCCCTGCACAAAAATCACAACAAAAAGAAGTTACGCCAAGTGGCATAGCCACTTGGCAGGTTAGAAATCAATTGAAAATAGGAAATGATCAGATAGGACCAAAGTGGCCGAGCTGATCCATGCCACAGCCAAGTTCAGGTCCAGGTGCATAGCATCTACACACACACAGCCTGCTCACGGGCGTGTGCATGCACACACACACACGTGAGTCACCAAAGTGACAAGCAGGAGCTGTCGACCAGGGATGCAAGGGAGCACCACATATAAACTTTTCACAGCCAAACCCTAGCCATTCTGTCGACAGAACTTCCCAGGGTAAGAACATCAAGAACAGATAGAACAGGAAGAACACCAAGCTTCCCAAACAACCATCTATCCATAACAGTTCCACTAGAACTATTGTAGAACAAGGCACAAGCAGAAATCAAGCACAGGCTAACCAGAGGAGCAGCAAGCTCACATCACAATCCAAGCCAAATCCTCACACCAACACCATTTCTAGGGGCTGGAGTGAGGTATAAACAGATCAACCTGAGCAAAACCCTGGTTTGCTCATAAATAAGCATTTGCATATGTCACAGAAGCCAAAATGGGTAGAATACCCAGATTGTATCATCATCTGGCTACTAAGCCTTTTGGTGCAAGCAAGCTGGAGATCAGCCAGAAGGAAATCACCAAGGGAACATTGATATGTCAGCATGGTGACAATACCAGAGAAATCCAGCATGGATTAATCCCTAACTAGCCATTCCAAAATCATCTAGCACCTAAAGCCAAGCAAGCCATCAGATATTAGACAGATCCTGTCTATTTTTGTTGTCAACAGTAATGGTACTGGAAAACCAACATGGTTTCTTCCAGTGAGATATTTCCCAAATCACAGCAAGCCAACACAGGTAGGAGCAACCATTTCTAAGCAGACAGAGCCTGCTAGGGTCACAACAGCTACCTATCCACACAAGAAATGCACCAAAACATCACATCATTATCCAGGGGATTCAGTATGAGCTAGGGTACCCAACCAGTGGTTGGCATCCCTCTAGCTACATCAAATTCATCCATATGATCATTACTGATAAACAGTTCACATCATTTATCCATCTAGTAAAGCAAGGAATTACAGATAAATGAAACAGTAAAGTAACTAAAGCACCAACATCTTGCCAGTGAACCAATGGCTCACTGCAAGCATCAGATGATGCTTGAGTAAGCATTAACACACACCAGCACAAGTATAAGTGTCACACAGACACCAGGTGAAGTACCAGAAAGGCACAGACAACAAGCAAGGGATGATCATTTGATCATCAGGGCCTGCTAAAGCATGCCAGGGCAGGCTAGAATCAACCACCAGTATCACACATGAATTATATGAATTAAACAGCCACAGATTATCAACAATTAGATCACAGACTAGCACATAAACCATTTTTATAATTGTATCCAGAAGCATATCATCAAGGAATTGATGTATATGGACAATAATTAAGCCAAGCCAAACCTACTGTGAGCCAGAACTCAATAATCATCACATAAATAACACTGCCTCTTGCTAAACAGCAAGAACCACTCACAGTAATGAACCAGGGGAGCTAGAGCCACTACAGCATAAGCAAGCAAGCAACAGCAATGGCTAGTGGTGTTCAGATGAACACCTAGCCGGATAATAACATATATAACCAAGGGTGAGCAGAGACATGAATCAAAGGAAGCACACGCACACAGCACGATTCACACAAGCACATAGGCTAGAGCAAGCATGGCAGTAGCAGTAGCGCATGCCTAGCCAAGACAACGCAGCAGCTACGCACTGGCAAAGCACAAGCCACGAAGCGTAGCAGCAGCAGACTTCTCACAAGGCAAGCATCTCCACAGGGAGAAGTCGGCCAGTGGCCGAGCTAGACGAAGAAGGAGAAGAGAAGAAGATAGAACAGGTAGGAGGAAAGAGGAGGAGAAACTTACAAGCGAAGCAGATGAGCACGACCGTGGCGGCACGGCGGCAGCGGCGACGGCGGCGCCGGGCAAGCCAAGCCTGGTCGCCACATCACCGCAACGCCGGCATCTCCACGGCATCACCACGGCGCCAGGGACGCCGATGAACGGCGGACCTTCACGGATCCGTGCGGCCGAGGCGCAGGCGCGTTGGAGGAGAGTCGAGGTGGACACGAGCGTCAAATCGACGCGGACCACCATGTCCGCCGTCGAGAGGCGGTCCAGATCCGCACCAGTTCGTCGCCGATAATGGCCGAAGGCGGCCGGAGCATGGCGGCGACGGCGGAGGCGATTTTGGTGTCGCGAGAGCCGAAAGGGGATTAGGGTTATGGGGAGGAGGACGACGAAGCGATCGGTTGGACCGAGCCACTGGCTGGTCAACCTAACCGGTGCCGTGCTCGGCTGGGCCCGAGGGGTATTTTGGACATTTCCAAAATACCCATTTAAATGAGAATTTCAAGAATTTTATAAAATAAAATACAGCTCTAAAAAAATAAGTAAAAATATGAAAATTAATCAGCATAAAATTCTCTATCTAAATAAAATATCAAAGAGAATTTTTGAAGACAAAGAAGAATAAGTCTTAATTTGATGATTTAAATAATGATTTAAATCACACATATTGTTTTCAATAATGAAAATAAGTCCATTAATGCATTTGGACTTTAAAAACACCTTGACAACATTTCAAGGTTGTATTTTACTTTAAATCAAGTATCCCCAAATTATTCTTAGTATTAACCTCTTACATGAAATAATAACGACATCGGAAGGGGGAACAAACCCTAAAAATGGAATCATGCATAATTGCCTCTTTAACCATTGCCCTTATCGGACAATGATGCTATTTTTCAGAAATAGAGGACAAGGGTCAGTCCACACCTTCCAACTGCAAAACTTTGCAGTGTTCAGGCAAGTTCATCACTTGCTCATGCCATTTGAGTATTTCTATCAAATTACTTGCAAAGTATTATGGTTATCACTATTGCATAAAAATCAAAACCACTATTTTCATAACTATGAATATGACTATGTGGTGGGCAATGGAACCATGGATTGTGTTGATATGGTGGACGTTCCATTGCACGGGTTTATATCCATCTAGGATTAAACAACAAATGTCGCCAGTGATTCTTGTGCCGTAATACCCGTGTTAACCATAATATCCGGAGTGGGACGGAGTAGTCAAAAGTGTTTCCACCTCTCGTTCATCAACGGATGCGCTTACCGTAGCAGTTGTGTCTGGCGGAACAACCGGAGGGTGGGGATCCTATTCTAATTCCCCACGGTAAAGCATTGCTTGCCGTAGCAGTTGTGTCTTGCGGAACAACCGAAGGTGGGGATCCCATTCTAATTCCCCACGGTAATGCGGTCTATGATGGGTTGCAGCTACGGCGTAGGAGTGTATGGTAGAGCCCAGACTGTCGTCGTGGTCGGGGTCCACCCTGAAATTACGGGAATAATGGGACCGGCGTGGACCCAGGGTCGGGGCATGCAACAAAGGGTGGGTGTTCGAGGTAGCGGAGGAACATGATTGGCTAGACCTTATACCGGGCCTCACACCCAAGGAAGTGTGGACGGGAAAGCTGCCCGGTTGGCACCAAGGTTAAGATCTCTTATGGGTAAAGCAACACACCTCTGAGTGTAAAGAACGACTGTCACTCCCTGTTCCGGGATTGAGGAACTGCGAACGCGGGAAAGGAGCTCCATGAAGTTCTAGTAAACCGGTGAAGGCTGACGGACATAGCTCTTTGAAATAAAAGCAATCTCTTGAAGAAATGTTTATCAAAACTTGCATTGGTATTAGACTTTCTGGTCTAATATCGTAGCTAGTGCATTAAACACCTCTTATCTATAATGAACTTGTTGAGTACGCTCGTACTCATACCACTCTTAAATCCCATGCTTAGATTGTCTGAATCATCTGGAGGAGGACTACGACAAGCAATGATGGAGCCGAGATCATCGGCTACGAGGAACCAGACCTCTCGGAGGAGTTGAAGGCGTAGACTATCTCATAGTCTACGGATCCGGGGAGGCTTCCGGAGGAGATCAAGCCTAGAGATAACCGATAGTAGTAGTAACCGAGCAGCCGAACTCTTAGTATTTAGCTGCTCGATGAAATAAATGTTTAGTTTAATGAGACTCTGGTATTGTAAGTTAAGTTGGGTTCGCCTCGAACCCAGGAGTATTCCTCTTAGGACCCAAGAGGAGCTCCAAGATGACATGTGTATGATAGTTGTAATAATCAATGAATGAGTTATGGACCCTGCTATGTTCTGTTGTACTACTCTGAGGGATGTAATATTTGCGGAATGGTACTTCGTGAATGTTATATCAACGACTGGCATACTACAACATGCAGTGGTATGCAGGGTCACCACACAACTCTCTACATGAAATTGTTTTTGGGTGATGGTCCGAGAGCTACAGTAGGAGGAGTTGATGGCCCATTTTTGACGAAACGACAGTTCTTAGGCCATCTCTCTAAGGCCCACCCTTGCCAAACCGAACTGCATTTTGGTCCGTTTGGATCCACATGCGGAGGCACGTGGATATGAAATAGCTCGCGGGCTATATGCGGGTGGCAGCAGCCTCAACCCTCTGCGCTGGCTCTTAACAAATTATAATGGCGGCCACCTTCTCCTCCCCATCCCCCTCTCACCACGTGGGCCTAGATCAGTGAGGCCGCCCTCAAGAGGTACCCTCCAAGTCCCGCATCAACGAGTGAGGGGATTGGGAGGCGACAGGATGCGTCAGGCCGTCGAGGCGATGAGCAGCAGCGACGAGGGCTAAGGCAGCTCCGGTGGTGAGGCCGGGGGCGGAGGCTAGTGTCCACCAAGGCAGCGAGAGCCAAGCCAGCTAAATGGACCAAAAGTAGTTTAGATTAGATTAGTTCTAATTGTGGCTAAAATGCAGTGGAGATGTAACTTAATTATTTTCTGTGAGAAAATATTGGTTTACGTCCACTAAACTGTGGGCCATCGGCGGCCGTGTGCCCAGTTCACGCGTTATCCGTGATGCCCGCAAACCTGGCCCAAATTTGGGTCTTCTGTCCTCAAAGATAATTATCTTAGATTTATCAAGATTTAATTATCTATACAATATCTAATATGTAGATATATTTAAATTTAAACAAATCTTAGAGAAAAAAATTATGAGACGGATGGAGTATAATAAGTGTCGGAATTTTTTTACTAAGTTGGTACAATTTTTATACTAAGTTGTCGATACTTTTTATGGATCAGAAGTTTTAGACGAACTTTTTTTACTAGGTCAGGGCAGTGAATGTAAATTGATTAAAGAAATAGGGGCAGAAAAAAATTGACGAACAAGAACCTTTCGTATCTTTACACGTGCCTTGTTACGGGTTTAATTTATTTAAATATTTTAAAATATATATAAGAACTTTACTATTTTAAAAGACAGGCCTCACGCAGTGGTGAAGTACTTCCCACTTTAGTACAAATTTGTTGCTGCAAGGTGTCCTGCAAGGTCGGTTTAACTTCAGTAATACAAAGTTCTTGCTACCATGTCTTCGGCGGGGTCTTTAGCGAGGTCCCCGGCGAATCTCTGGCGAGGTTTGCGTCCGACTGGTCTTTTCTGTTTTACTTCTAGGCAAACCATGTTTTTGAGCAAAAAAAAACAAGGATTTTTACTCTAATGATGCAAATCCAAGATTTTGGTAGAATTTAAACACATGTCGTCCTGTGGACTAGGAGGATGAGAGCAAAATATCTTCCGGAGGATTGTTAGCACTACCCTTCCCAAAATCTTAGTCTTGTTTGTTTTGTTTCCAAGTAAAACTTGTTTTAGGATTTTGATCAGATTTATAGAAATTGGTATCTGTAGTACGAAATATGTGCAGTATGAAAATATGTTCCATGGTACATCTACTGGTATTGGTTTGTCAAGCTGAAACAGAGTTTGACTCCGGAACAAACCTAATAGGATGGATGGAGTATTTCCATTCACAAACAATTTTTGAATGCACGGTACTAGTGAACTCCATGTACCATACTAGAACATTCGAGGCATCGGGGCTGTTAATGTGCGACATCGGACGGTTTAGGATAGCAAATCCACTACAAGAAAACTGTCCAACTATAATGTTTTAATAGTGACGCTGTAGGAAAACGTCATAATTTTATGACGTTTTTGAGCCACACCGTCGTGCGTTGCTGGAGGGGGGCAAAACCCTTGAAAATAGTGACGTTCTGGGGCAAAAACGTCGTTCGCTGCTTAAACGAAAACGTCATAATCTAACCGGGATGGATTACGACGTTCTAGTGCAGCCTATTGCGACAAAACAAGATCGTCGTTTGGCTTTCCGCGTAATTGAACCTGTGACTTGGCTGCCATGTCATCACTTTTCCTCAGACATGTAGGACCTATGCATCTCGCTAATCTTTTCCATGTGCTGCCCACCCTTGTGTTGAGCTGCTGGTGATATCCTCCTCTGTTGGGCTGTCCTTTATTGGGCCCTTTACGATATATCTCTATTTTAATGGGCTAGCCCTATTGTTATCACGACGTCCCAAGCGGTGAATGAATAGCTATTCCGACGGCCCATGCGGTGGATGCACTGCGCTCGCGCAAATTAATAGGCAAAAAATGCTCTTGCGAGGAGTCGAACCCTCGACCGAGCACGAACCCTCGACCGAACTGCTACGCTACGCTTCAGTTGTTGACATAGCAAAGATAGGAAGTTACTTATTCCAAAAATATCACAGCAAATACGGTGCGGTCAAACCGGGTGCGCATCAAGTGCGGTCGAACCAAGTGTGCACCAGGTGCGGTCGTCCTCTTCCTCGCATCTAGGGTTCGACCTCCTTCTCGCATCGCATCGAACCAGATTCTAGCATTGCATCCGAAATCAAAATCCAGGATCATCGCATGGTAGCGTCAGGCAGTTCTTCGAGGTCGGGAGCGTCGTCGCGTCGCCGCCGGCACCCGCGCAAGCCAATCCCGTATCGGCATCCGCCGTTCAGTTACGGGCCCGCCGTCCTCTGTGCGTGTGGTGACATGATGCCCCAGTGGATTTCATGGAGTGATGCAAATCCTGGGCAAAGATACAGAAATTGCAAAATTCGCTCGGTTAGTTATCCTCTTCTGAATTGCAGATTGCCCCTTCTGAATTTCATTTCTATTTTGGTTGATTTATCTTTCATATCTCTCAGATTGATGGTGGCATAGGGTGTGCCAGCTTTGAGTGGGTTGATGAACCCATGGATAAGTATCTCAAAGACTTAGTCCGTGATCTACGTGATGCAGTTTGGGATCGAGATGAAGAACTTGAGAGGCTCCAGGAAGAAATCTCGCTACTTGCTAGAAGGAAGCAGAGCAACGATGAACCGAAGAACCAAGCTTTGAAGATGCAATCTGATGGAGGCAGTAACCTTTTCATGATTTGGGTGTTATCTGTAGCTTTTGCAAGCTGAAGATACAAGTGTGCCAAATATTGGCACCATCCAAGGTGGCTTGCTATATTTTAGGCCAAGGTAGACCCATTTTGACCCTAAATTAATTAAAACCCTTGTTTCGGTACCTCCCAACCATGGGATCACCATGAAACACACAATAAATCTAGAAAACCTAAGGTATCAAGTGTGGGGCATGCCAACATGCACAAGTGTCCCCAATATAGGCACCATCCAAGGTGGTTTGGTATATTTTAGGCCAAGTAGACCCATTTTGACCCTAAAACCCCTTGTTTCAGCACCTCCCCACCATTGGGTCATCATGAAACACACAACCAACCTAGAAAACCCAAGTTAGCAAGGGTGTGGAATGCCACCATGCACAAGTGTGCCAAATGTTGGCACCATCCAACGTGTGTTTCTATGATTTAGGCCAATTAGACCCCTTTTGACCCTAAAATCCTTGTTTCGGCACCTCCCCACCATGGGATCACCATGAAACACACAACCAACCTAGAAAAACCAAGGTAGAAAGTGTGGGGCATCCCACCATGAACAATTGTGCCCAATATAGGCACCATCCAAGGTGGTTTTCTATAGTTTAGGCCAAGGTAGACCCCATTTGACCTTAAAACCTCTTGTTCCAGCACCTCCCAACCATGGTATCACCATGAAACACACAACCAACCTAGATAACCCTAGTTAGAAAGGGTGGGGAATGCCACCATGCACAAGTGTGCCAAATGTTGGCACCATCCAAGGTGGATTTCTATGTTTTAGGCCAATTAGACCCCATTTGACCCTAAAACCCTTGTTTCGGCACCTCCCCACCATGGGATCACCATGAAACACACAACCAACCTAGAAAACCGAATGTAGCAAGTGTGGGGAATCCCACCATGAACAAGTGTGCCCAGTATAGGCACCATCCATGGTGGTTTGCTATAGTTTAGGCCAAGGTCCCTTTTGACCCTAAAACCCCTTGTTTCAGCACCTCCCCACCATTCGATCACCATGAAACACACAACCAACCTAGAAACCCAAGTTAGCAAGGGTGGAGAATGCCACCATGCACAAGTTTGCCAAATTTTGGCACCATCCAAGGTGGTGGGTTCCTATGTTATAGGCCAATTAGACCCCTCTTGACCCTAAAACCCTTGTTTCGGCACCTCCCCACCATGGGATCACCATGAAACACACAACCAACCTAGAAAACCCTATGTAGCAAGTGTGGGTCATATGCCGCCATGCACAAGTGTTCCCAATATTGGCACCATCCAAGGTGGCTTGCTATAGTTTAGGCCAAGGTAGACCCCTTTTGACCCTAAAATTGATTAAAACCCCTTGTTTCGGCATCTCCCAACCATGGGATCACCATGAAAAACACAACCAACCTAGAAAACCCAAGTTAGAAAGGGTGGTGCATGCCGGTCACCATGCACAAGTGGGCCAAATGTTGGCACCATCCAAGGTGGGTTTCTATTTGTTAGGCCAATTAGACCCCTTTTTGACCCTAAAACCCTTGTTTCGGCACCTCCCCACCATGGGATCACCAAGAAAGACACAACCAACCTAGAAAATCCAAGGTTGCAAGTGTGGGGCATCCCACCATGCATAAGTTCGCCAAATATAGGCACCATGCAAGGTGGGTTTCTATGTTTTAGGCCAATTAGACCCCTTTTGACCCTAAAACCCTTGTTTCGGCACCTCCCCACCATGGGATCACCATGAAACACACAACCAACCTAGAAAAACCTACATAGAAAGTTTGGGGCATCCCACCATGCACAAGTGTTCCCAATATTGGCATCATCCAAGTTGGCTTGCTATAGTTTAGGCCAAGGAAGACCCCTTTTGACCCTAAAATTGATTAAAACCCCTTGTTTCGGCACCTCCCAACCATGGGATCACCATGAAACACACAACTAACCTAGAAAACCCAAGTTAGAAAGGGTGGGGCATGCCACCATTCACAAGTGTGTCAAATGTTGGCACCATCCAAGGTGGGTTTCTATGTTTTAGGCCAATTAGACCCCTGTTTGACCCTAAAACCCTTGTTTCGGCACCTCCACACCATGGGATCACCATGAAACACACAACCAACCTAGAAAACCCAATGTAGCAACTGTGGGGAATCTCACCATGCACAAGTATGCCCAATGTAGTCACCATCCAAGGTGGGCTTCTATGTTTTAGGCCCATTAGACCCCTTTTGACCCTAAAATTAATTAAAACCCCTTGTTTCGGCACCTCCCAACCATGGGATCACCATGAAACACACAAGCAACCTAGAAAACCCAAGGTAGCAAGGGTGGGGCATTCCACCATGCACAAGTGTTCCCAATATTGGCACCATCCAAGGTGTCTTGCTATATTTTAGGCCAAGGTAGACCCCTTTTGACCCTAAAATTAAATAAAATCCCTTGTTTCGGCACCTCCCAACCATGGGATCACCATGAAACACACAAGAAACTAAGAAAACTCAAGGTAGAAAGGGTGGGGCATGCCACCATGCACAAGTGTGCCCAATATAGGCACCATTTCCAAGGTGGTTTGTTATATTCTAGGCCAAGTAGACCCCTTTTGACCCTAAAACCCTTGTTTCAGCACCTCCCCACCATGGGATCACCATGAAACACACAACCAACCTAGAAAACCCAAGTTAGAAAGGGTGGAGCATGCCACCATGCACAAGTGTGCCAAATGTTGGCACCATCCAAGGTGGGTTTCTATGTTTTAGGCCAATTAGACCCCTTTTGACCCTAAAACCCTTGTTTCGGCACCTCCCCAACATGGGATCACCATGAAACACACACAACCAACGTAGAAAACCTAAGTTAGCAAGGGTGGGGCATGCCACTATGCACAAGTGTGCCAAATGTTGGCACCATCCAAGCTTGGGTTTCTATGTTTTGGGCCAATGTAGACCCCTTTTGACCCTAAAACCCTTGTTTAGGGGCAAAAGCTAAGGGGTCAAACCTGCCATAAATTAAAACAACCACCTTTGGATGGTGGAAATTTTTGGCACACTTGTGCATGGTGGGGTGGTGCCCCACCCTTTTTTAGGTACGGTTTTCCAAGTTGGTTTTGTGTGTTTCATGGTGAACCCATGGTTTTTGGGAGGTGCCGAAACAAGGGTTGTGGAAAACCCTCAAAGTTAATATATATGAAAGGTTGTCGATCGTCACTTTATCCATATTTTCCCTCTCAAAGTTCACCAATAACAAGGTTGTTCACACATTGATTGTTGATATATGAAATATTTTTATATAATTTATTACGAATTTGATAGTTTCACATGTCAAAGAAATGACACGTTAATTAAATAATATATATTGTTTTCTGAATATTCTAACCTACATAAAAGAATACACTATGCATTACTGCACATTTAATTTTGTTTTTCCCAAAACTTCCCTCCCAATGCATCATTTGCACATGAAATGATAGGCCCCAAACCGTTCCAAAGAAACCCCAAAACCCGAAAACTCTCCCGCCTGTAGCTCCCTCCCGCCACTCACCAAACCAAAACCCAATTCCATTTGAATTCCCCCGCCACTCACAAAATCTGTAAAGAGGACATGCAAATGACTGAAACACCCCCACCTAAGCTGGAAAGGAGGGACATTTCGGAAAAATTATGTCCAGACATCGTTCTATCCACACACACACATCCCCACCCCACCGAAATTCCCCACCCACACACACATCCCCACCCGGCGACGGCCACCGACGAGCAGACGAGCGGAGAACGGCCGCACGTCAATGACGGCCGCAAGATCTACAACCGAGTTCCCTCCTCCTCCTCCTGACCCCTGCTCCCTCTTCCATGGCTTTTTCTTGGCCTGCTTAGGGTTTGCTCGGGCTGGCTAGGGTCCACTCACAAAGATATCAGGACCTTTTTAAAAAAAATCATGCAAACATATCAGAAAATGATACTGCGTATTGTGTGTTGTGCTGGGTCCCAACCACTCAATCAAAGTAGAAGCGTCCTGAATCAGCTCACCAGCTACAAGGTCAAAACTAGAGAACAAAACGTAGAAAATATATATGGGCAAGACAAAAAAAAAAGGAAAAGGAAACATTAGCTAGAACTTAGAAGAAGCTAAGCCATACCACCATGTGATTTGACGTGTTGTGTTCAGCACTTGATTATATTGTGGCTCTCGTTATCCTGCCACATGTATAAAATCGCTGCCAGTTAGGAGTTGGATCTTCCTCCATCGACTGCACATTGAAACAGATGCATCAGCATGTCCATAGAACAGTTTTGTGTGCGCTATACATTTATACTCTTCATAAGGAATTCTGAATGTAGCCGCAGGCGTTAATGGTGATGTGTCACTAATACCCGCCACGCGTCGTCAACACAATCAAGCAACTCAATATCACATTAACAATTAGGTTTAGAAAATATTATTCTGGCAACAAAGGTAATCTTGTTGCTACGGTAAGCTTGTCAAATATACAGGCTAGTACTACATCCGTTCACTGTTATTTCACGTTCTACGTTTGGTTAAAGCCAAGGTTTGACCAAATATTTACGAAAAAATGTCAACATCCATGATACCAAATATATTGAACTAAGATATTTATAAAGTGCAATTTTACATAATGTATTTTGTATTCAAATATTTATATTGTTTTTGTCAAGCTTTGGATACACTTATTTTATCGTCATGATATTTGAGATGACGATGCACCATGCTGCCTCGCGGGCGACGGCTGCCCACTGGATTGATATTAGCCGCAAGATATTTCACCAACCTATTCTTGCCCTCATCTTTTGGACCACTAGTTTTTTCATGCAGCTTTGGTTGCTAGTACGTTCGAGATAGCCAGTTTAATATTAGGCGGAAAATATTTGCACATAGTTATCTTTTTCTCTCCCAACTTTTTCCGGACCACTCTAATCACTAGTGTTTCTATAAGGTATATAGTCTGGTAGTGTTTTGGATAATGCAAAAGATTAATCACAGAAGTCACTAGTCCAAGAGAGAACTCTACAAACAACAGGAATTTGCTCATGTATCTAGCAATTTGTACTGAAATAGTTTGATGCTCCACTAGAATGCGTCTACTGTATATATAATTCCAGATTGTAAACCAACGCATCCATATTTTCTAATAAAAAGAGGGCCCGTCTTTTCCAATAAAAATCTAGGATGTGAACACTTATGTCATCCCCGTCCAACATACTCCACTGGGATTTGTATAAGAGTCCAATTCATTTTATTCCCAGATAATACATCTGTGGCAGAATTCTACCAGCTCCATATGCATGTATGGTAGACATTGAGGCCTATTAAATTCTTCATGGGCAAAAGTGTACCCATGTACTCCCTCCATTTATAATAAGTTCGTGTTCTAGGGTTACCAAAGTTAAAATTTATAAAAATCGACTAAATATTTAGAAGAAAATATCCATCTCCAATGTAAAATCTATAGTGTTAGAAACTTCATAAACAGTATTTTTATATTATACTCTTTGATATTATGGTTATTGGTATTTTTTCTATATTTTTAATCAAACATGATATAATTTAACTTTAACTAAATCTAAAACATCAAGTAAATAAAAACGGAGGGAGTACTGCTACTCCAAATTAGTGTCTCAGTAGCATTGCAAGTTAGTGTAACTACGAATTTGCATAACAATTAAATTAGCGCAATTCACCAAGATGGAGCCTGCCCTTCCTCCATTCCTTCCTTGGTGAAACAATTCAGATTCAGAAAGCAAGATGGTGTGGCCAGGGATTTTTCTCCAGCCGACATGATATTTCAATTCAGATTCAGAAAGCAAGATGGTGGGTCCGGCCTGACAAGGATATATTAGCTGGCGTGGCGGGGCCGACACGCACGTGTACTGAGGATGCGTGACGTGGCCGGGAGAAAAGCGCATACAGATCTTGTGGCTGGCTGGCCCTTTGCTTCACCGATGGGTCACTCACACTCAGTGTCAGGCTTTCAGATAGTAGAAAGTACAGCACCGACTGCAATTTGACTATATTAAAAAAATGGTAGCGGTACCAAAGCTGTGTTGTTGTTGCGGCGATGATCCATGAAGGATTTCAGAGAACACACGAGGAAGACAAAGTTTTGTGCAGTGTAAAAAGTGTACTGCGTTTTCTGTTTCTCTGTTATTTAACCGGCCTCTATCAGATCTGATTACAAAGGTGATCAAAACGAAATAATAGCGAGAACTGAGCACTAACGACGCGCCATCCCACGTCCGCTCTGATCCAGCTATGATGCCGGTGCATGAACTGAAATCGTGCCATCCCACGATGGTCATGCAGCGACCTAGTCTATCTAGACTTATCTGAATTTAAACTATGTATCGTGAGGTGTACAGGCACACACAAACACGACACAGGTTATTTCCTAGAGGAAAACAATAAAGGAGAAGCTCAGGAGGGTTTATGCTAACATTCACCCCCTTAAGCCTGATCTGCAGCTTTCACCTCAATGACACCAAGCCTCTACCTCATTTCAACAAATTTGACTCGTCCTAGCGCCTTTGTGAGGAGATCTGCAAGTTGGTCATTAGTTCCAATATGCTCTACGTCAGCCTTCCCATCCTCAACACAAGATCTGATGTAGTGATACTTTGTGTCAATATGTTTGCTTCTGTCATGATGAACCGGGTTTTTGGCCAGAGCAATGGCTGACTCGTTGTCCATTTTCAGAGAGAACTTTTCTGGCGTCTTCCCAACCATATCACCAAGCAATCGGCTGAGCCAAACACCTTGACTAGCACCACTAGCTGCTGCAATGTATTCTGCTTCACAAGAAGAGGTTGCCACTGCTTTCTGCTTTTGTGAGCTGCAGGAGATGATGTTGCCGCTGAGAAGGAACACCACACTTGAAGTGCTTTTTCTGTCATCAAGGTCCCCTGCTAGATCACTATCGGTGAAACCAATGAGGAACAACTTCTCTGAATTTCATTTGTAGCAGCATCCATATCTGATTGTTCCCTGAACATACCTCAGGATCTGCTTGATCAGGCCCCAATGATCTTTAGTTGGAGCCTCCATGTACCGGCTGGCAATTCCAACTGCGTACCCTATGTCAGGTCTTGTGTTTACAAGATACCTGAGACAACCTATGATACTTAGGTAGAGTGTTGCATCCGTTGTGCCACTGTCATCTTTCTTTCTGATCTTCAGCTGACACTCCATTGGGGTTGCACAAACATTGCAAGAACTGAGTCCTGCATTTTCCAGAATATTCTTTGCATAGCTGCTCTGGCACAGTCTGATCTCATCATTTTTCTGCTCCACCTCAATGCCCAAGTAGTATGACAAGAGCCCGAGATCACTCATTTTGAACAGTTTCTGCATCTCAGACTTAAAATTTTCAATGTCATGTGGATTGGTTCCTGTTATGATCAAGTCATCAACATAAACCCCCACGAGCAGAAATAACTTATCATCACCTTTTCTGTAAACTGCGTGTTCCAGCTTACTCTTGCTGAAACCAAGTGTGTGCAGTGATGCATCCATCTTGGCATTCCATGCCCTGGGAGCCTGGCGAAGTCCATAAAGCGCTTTGTTCAGCCGGAGGACCTTGCCCTGATCATCTCCTTGAGTCAAACCAGGAGGTTGCTGCACAAACACTGTCTCTTCCAGCTCACCATTTAAGAAAGCAGACTTGACATCCATATGGTGCACCTGCCATTTGTTGTGAGCTGCTAGAGCCAGAATAAGTCGCACTGATTCCATGCGAGCCACAGGAGCGAAAACCTCGTCGAAATCCACCACCTGACGCTGAGCATAACCCTTTGCTACCAGGCGAGCTTTGTGTTTCACAATGTTCCCAGCTGGGTCCTTTTTAACCTTCAATACCCACTTCAAGCCAATGGTGCGGTGACCACGGGGCAAATCTGCAGGGTCCCAAGTGCCGTTGTCGACGATCGCCTCAAGCTCCTCCTCCATCGCCTTGCGCCATGCTGGGTCAGCAAGCGCAGCAACCAAATCACCAGGTTCCTCTGCTGCAACGAGGCAGAGCCCAGCTTCTTCAGAATCCTCGCCGTCGTCGTCACCATCGATATCGATGGGCACAGCGAACGGTGTGGTGGTGTTGAGGAGGTTTTCGATGCGTCTGTACTGATGAGGACCCACCGAGACTGAGTCCAGGTTGCTGTCATGTGTCGGAGGCGTGCAGAACTTGCTCAGCGCGGGCGATGGTGTACATGCCGGTGTAGTTGCCGCAAGAGCTGCTATTGGTGAAGCCCCGCTAGGAGTTGCAGCCATGACAGGGTTTAGGCCTGTCACCGCAACATCTTCATTGTGTGTCGAGTAGATCACACTGAATGTGGCTGGTCCAGAGAACATCTCTGCTCCTCCTCGAGCCTCCCAGTCCCAACGCCGACGTTCCTCGAAGATCACGTCGCGTGAGACATGGAGCTACTTTGTGATCGGGTCAAAAACCCTATACGCCTTTGATCCTTCTTCGTACCCTACAAAGATGCCAGGGAACGATCTATCTGCCAGCTTGTGGACTCCCGGACCTAGCCTTTTCACATGAGCAACACAACCGAAAATTCTGAAGTGCTGCACGTTGGGTTTCTTACCAAACCAGGCTTCATACGGAGTGACGCCATCCAAGCTCCTTGATGGGGCACGATTGAGGATGTAGAGTACTGTTTTCACAGCCTCGCCCCAGAACGTGCCCGGCAGTTCCATAGCTTTCAGCAGGCACCTGGCCATCTCGACCACCGTCTGGTTTCTCCGTTCCACCACCCCATTTTGTTGGGGAGTGTACGGTGCCGTGGTCTGGTGGTTGATGTCGTTGGCGTCGCAGAACTCAACGAACTCGCCAGAGTTGAACTCACCCCCGCGATCTGAACAGAATGCAAGCAGCTTGCACTCCCGCCCGGCCTCCGCAGCAGCCTTGACCTTCTTAAAGAAAGAGAGAGCCTCGTCCTTCGTCCAGAGCAGCTCGAGCCACATGTAGCGCGTGCAGTCGTCGACGACCAGGATGAAGTACTTGCGGCCCCCAGCGGTAGGAGGAGTGATCGGGCCGCACACGTCCGTGTGAACCAGCTCCAATGCGCGCCGTGCCCTGAACGTGCTGGCTTGAGGGAATGGATGTCGGTGCTGCTTCCTGAGCGTGCAGCCGTCACAGAATTCCTCGACGTGGTCTATCTCTGGTAGCCCACGCGCCATGCCTTTTCGAGCAAGTGTGCGCAGCGCAAGGAAGTGGAGGTGCCCATACCGGCCGTGCCAGAGCCACGCGCCGTTGTTGTCCTTCTGCGCCAGCAGGTTTACTGGCGTGGCCAGCGGCAGACGCACCGTGTACAGGCGGTTTCCAGTGCGGTGCACCCGGGCGAGCACCTTGCGTGGCCTGTCCAGGATGCTCATCACACCATCCTCGATGGTGATCTTGCACCCATTCTCGTCAAGCTGACCCAACGAGACAATGTTGCTCTTGAGGCTTGGTATGTAATACACGTCTCCAAGGACACGGTGGTCGCCGGTGAGGCACTCGAAGACGACGGTGTCGCGGCCCTTAATGCTGACGATGGAGCCATCGCCAAAACAAACCGTGCCATCCACGGACTCGTCGAGGAATGTGAACATCTCGCGGACGCCAGTCATGTGGCTGCTCGCGCCGCTATCCAAGTACCATATGCCATCTGGGGACGGCACTGGGATGACCCGCTCCTCGTTCAGGTATACCTCTTCAGGAGCATCTTCGGCGGCGTGCACCACTGTGCACACTTGCTTCATGAGAAGGCCTGGCTTCTCTATCTCCTCAGCCTGGGCGAGATTGGCGACCTCACCACCTTGGACCCCGCCCTCTCGATCGCGCTTGGCCTTGCGGCATTCCTTGGCTGAGTGGCCAGGTTTGCCGCAGTAACGGCAGTTGCCCTTGCGGCGCTCCGTAGCGCCGTCGGAGCCATGCGCGGCCTTGTCGCTGTCGTGTGGTTTGGGCTTATGCGTGCCCTTGCCGCCCTTGTCGACGCCAGACAACGCGCCCTGCGCGCTCTGGCGTTGCCTCGACGCCCACTCCTCCTCGGTTAGGAGCAGCTTGCCGGTGTCGTCGGTGCTGTCGTCCAGCTCGTACCACTCTTCCGCCGTGATGAAACGGCCGGTCAGTTCCTCAATGGTGAGGGACCTGAGGTTGACGGTCTGCTCGATGGCCATTGCCATCATGCGGTACTTCTTGGGGACGACACGTAGGTATTTGAGGACATCTTTGTACTCATCGACGGGGTCCACGAGCAGCTCGAGATCGTTGACGATGGCCGTCAAACGGATCGTGAAATCCTCGATGGACTCGCCGGCCTTGAACCGGAGCTCTTCCCACTCGCGGCGACGCGTCTGCGCCTTGGCCTCCCTCACGCGCTCGCATCCGAGCCGCATGGTCTTGATCGTCTGTTACGCCGTCTTGGCGCAGTCTCTGACCGCCAGTGTGCGCACCAATTCCGGCGGGACGGCACGGAGAAGGGCAGCGAGCACCGCGCGGTCGTCATCTTCGTCGTCGACGCCGTACTTTATCACGTCCCAGAGGTGCTGCGCTTGAAGCTGCACCCTCATCACCATAGCCCACTCCGCGTAGTTCGAGCGGGTGAGGGTTGGGTACTGCGCGGAGCCGGTGCTCTCCCGCACGACGCGCTCATGCACAACCATCTCACCACCGCCACGCCGCGACGGGCTCCTGCCGCGTCGCACGACCGGAGACAAAGAGATGCGGCGACCCTGGGTCCCCGGCGGCTTGGACTTGCCGCTTCCCTCTGCCTCAGCCGTGGCCTTCAGCTTCTCCGACGGAGTCTTGGACATGGCTTTGATACCACGTGTTGTTGTTGCGGCGATGATCGATGAAGGATTTCAGAGAACACGCGAGGAAGACAAAGTTTTGTGCAGTGTAAAAAGTTACTGTGTTTTCTGTTTCTCTGTTATTTAATCAGCCTCTATCAGATCCGATTACAAAGGAGATCAAAACGAAATAATAGCGAGAACTGAGCACTAACGACGCGCCATCCCACGTCCGCTCTGATCCAGCTATGATGTCGGTGCATGAACTGAAATCGTGCCATCCCACGATGGTCATGCAGCGACCTAGTCTATCTAGACTTATCTGAATTTAAACTATGTATCGTGAGGTGTACAGGCACACACAAACACGACAAAGGTTATTTCCTAGAGGAAAACAATAAAGGAGAAGCTCAGGAGGGTTTATGCTAACATTCACCCCCTTAAGCCCGATCTGCAGCTTTCACCTCAATGACACCAAGCCTCTACCTCATTTCAACAAATTTGACTCATCCTAGCGCCTTTGTGAGGAGATCTGCAAGTTGGTCATTAGTTCCAATATGCTCTACGTCAGCCTTCCCATCCTCAACACAAGATCTGATGTAGTGATACTTTGTGTCAATATGTTTGCTTATGTCATGATGAATAGGGTTTTTGGCCAGAGCAATGGTTGAATCGTTGTCCATTTTCAGAGAGAATTTTTCTGGCGTCTTCCCAACCATATCACCAAGCAATCGGCTGAGCCAAACACCTTGACTAGCACCACTAGCTGCTGCAATGTATTCTGCTTCACAAGAAGAGGTTGCCACTGTTTTCTGCTTTTGTGAGCTGCAGGAGATGATGTTGCCGCTGAGAAGGAACACCACACCTGAAGTGCTTTTTCTGTCATCAAGGTCCCCTGCTAGATTACTATCGGTGAAACCAATGAGGAACAACTTCTCTGAATTTCATTTGTAGCAGCATCCATATCTGATTGTTCCCTGAACATACCTCAGGATCTGCTTGATCAGGCCCCAATGATCTTTAGTTGGAGCCTCCATGTACCGGCTGGCAATTCCAACTGCGTACCCTATGTCAGGTCTTGTGTTTACAAGATACCTGAGACAACCTATGATACTCTGGTAGAGTGTTGCATCCGTTGTGCCACTGTCATCTTTCTTTCTGATCTTCAGCCGACACTCCATTGGGGTTGCACAAACATTGCAAGAACTGAGTCCTGCATTTTCCAGAATATTCTTTGCATAGCTGCTCTGGCACAGTCTGATCTCATCATTTTTCTGCTCCACCTCAATGCCCAAGTAGTATGACAAGAGCCCGAGATTACTCATTTTGAACAGTTTCTGCATCTCAGACTTAAAATTTTCAATGTCATGTGGATTGGTTCCTGTTATGATCAAGTCATCAACATAAACCCCCACGAGCATAAATGACTTATCATCACCTTTTCTGTAAACTGCGTGTTCCAGCTTACTCTTGCTGAAACCAAGTGTGTGCAGCGATGCATCCATCTTGGCATTCCATGCCCTGGGAGCCTGGCGAAGTCCATAAAGCGCTTTGTTCAGCCGGAGGACCTTGCCCTGATCATCTCCTTGAGTCAAACCAAGAGGTTGCTGCAAAAACTCTGTCTCTTCCAGCTCACCATTTAAGAAAGCAGACTTGACATCCATATGGTGCACCTGCCATTTGTTGTGAGCTGCTAGAGCCAGAATAAGTTGCACTGATTCCATGCGAGCTACAGGAGCGAAAACCTCGTCAAAATCCACCACCTGACGCTCAGCATAACCCTTTGCTACCAGGCGAGCTTTGTGTTTCACAATGTTCCCAGCTGGGTCCTTTTTAACCTTCAATACCCACTTCAAGCCAATGGTGCGGTGACCACGGGGCAAATTTGCAGGGTCCCAAGTGCCGTTGTCGACGATCGCCTCAAGCTCCTCCTCCATCGCCTTGCGCCATGCTGGGTCAGCAAGCGCAGCAACCAAATCACCAGGTTCCTCTGCTGCAACGAGGCAGAGCCCAGCTTCTTCAGAATCCTCGCCATCGTCATCACCATCGATATCGATGGGCACAGCGAACGGCGTGGTGGTGTTGAGGAGGTTGTCGATGCGTCTGTACTGATCAGGACCTACCGAGACTGAGTCCAGGTTGCTGTCATGTGTCGGAGGCGTGCAGAACTTGCTCAGCGCGGGCGATGGTGTACATGTCGGTGTAGTTGCCGCAAGAGCTGCTATTGGTGAAGCCCCGCTAGGAGTTGCAGCCATGACAGGGTTTAGGCCTGTCACCACAGCATCTTCAGTGTGTGTCGAGTAGATCACACTGAATGTGGCTGGTCCAGAGAACATCTCTGCTCCTCCTCGAGCCTCCCAGTCCCAACGCCGACGTTCCTCGAAGATCACGTCGCGTGAGACATGGAGCTACTTTGTGATCGGGTCAAAAACCCTATACGCCTTTGATCCTTCTTCGTACCCTACAAAGATGCCAGGGAACGATCTATCTGCCAGCTTGTGGACTCCCGGACCTAGCCTTTTCACATGAGCAACACAACCGAAAATTCTGAAGTGCTGCACATTGGGTTTCTTACCAAACCAGGCTTCATACGGAGTGATGCCATCCAAGCTCCTTGATGGGGCACGATTGAGGATGTAGAGTGCTGTTTTCACAGCCTCGCCCCAGAACGTGCCCGGCAGCTCCATAGCTTTCAGCAGGGACCTGGCCATCTCGACCACCGTCTGGTTTCTCCGTTCCACCACCCCATTTTGTTGGGGAGTGACATAGGCATCCCCAATGGGCCTGCCGATGATGGTACTCGGGGTTTACTGAAGGCCCACTACCCGAAGAATAAGAAGATTTGGAAGCCCAATATATTGTTAAGGAAAGCTAGAGTTGTAATAGGAAGCATTATTTGTAATCTTGCGGGAGGAGTTAGAAACCTTCCCGGACTCTGTAACTTGTACAATACGAATCCCTCGGCTCCGCCTCCTATATAAGGGGAGTCGAGGGACACAGAAGGCATCGAATCATTGTTTCTCAAACCCTAGTTTTCATATTCGTCGAGTACTTTTCGGCTGAAACCTTCGAGATCTACTTGCCCTCTACATCCAACTAAACCCTAGTCTACAATCCGTAGGCATTGACAAGTTAATACCTTGTCAATTGGCGCCGACCGTGGGGATTAGAGGCGACAAGGAGCTGATCTCGATGGCACGTTCAAGATCGTCGACTTCATCAGTAGCAAGCAACATCATGGACAGAGGTAAACAGATCGAAACTGGTCTCGTTGATTTTATTCCTCACCCGCCCTCCCGTTTGGATGCATATGCGTATCTGGAGGAGCCCATGAAGATGACGTTTGGAAAATTCCACGTCGAGAAAGAAGGATCGTATCGTCTCGAAGTTCCGATCTCGTCGGGATTATCGGCGGATGGTCTTGATTTCTCAAACTCAGTATCATCCGTCGAGTCAAGCGACAAGGAGATTTCATCGCCACGCTTCATCGGCAGCAGGGCAAGTGAAAAACTCGCCAAAATCTTCAGCGACATGTCCTTCGAGTCATCGGCGGACTCCTATATAAGCGATGATTCGAGCGACACCGATAGCTTCGACTTCATCGACAAATCCATCTCTATTTGGAAGGTCTTTACCAATCTCTATGATGGTGTCACCGAACCAAGCAAAGCGAAAACTCCAAAATATCACCAAGTTTATGCCATTGGAGAAGCAAGTCGCGATCCAGAGGAAACATCAGAGGCTTTCGATGATTTGGGAAATCCCTATGTCGATCCCTCAGATCTAAGGAGAGGTTTGGGAACTAAATATGTCGGGCCCACACCACGTGCCAGAGTTCAACTCCCACAAGCAGCCTGGGATAGAGCTGCGAAAGCTTTAGATGGCTCTGAACCAATGGAGACAACTGCTACAGTCGAAGAACTACAAGCTTATCAATATAGACTCGCCCGAGCTGGAAGAGAATTGGAAAAACAGGCTGCCTTGAACAAGAAGGGAGGCAGCTTCCGCATCAAGGGCGACGAGTGGAATTAAGTCGACACTCGAAACTTCGGGAGATAGTCACAGAGAAGCTCGGAGAAGAGCAAGATCTCGGCTGCAAAATATACCGGAAGCTGAAAGAGAAACTCTAATCCAAAACCTCGACATGTCCTTTATGTCAATCGACACGAGGGGGAATATTATCCCAAAAACACCGGAAGTAGGGTACATGGCGACACAAGCTTTCATCTTAGCGTCCAGGCCACCTCCCGGAGATCCAAGAGAAGCGTTGTACAACATGGCCATGGCAGGATGTGGAGCCATGGGAGCAGCGTTCACAGCTACACCTCCCGAAGGAACTGCAAGGCAAAATAGTCCAAGACCTACCACAGCAGTACAAGATCCACCAAGAGCAAGTGGAGCCAGGGACACAGCAACTCAGGCCAGAGTCGATAGAGCGCGACAAGAAAGAAGGGAACGTTGGCATTCACCAGAACTTGCTGAAGAGGACATGTGTGGACTTCCATGTTTCACACGACGGGTCCGAAAAACTCAAGTTCCATCAGGATTCAAGCTACCCGATAGTTTCAAAAAATTCGATGGCCTGCAAGACCCCGAGGATTGGCTGGTGGATTACCTCGAGACAGAAATTGATAGGTGGGACCAGAGCGACAGCCATGCAGAGCATCCAGATACATCCGAGCGGAGCCGGATCATGGATAAAAGCTTGCCCCAGGTTCCATCGACAGCTGGGAAAGTTTCGAGGACGTGTTTATCAAGAATTTCCGGTCAACCTGCAAGAAACCTGTGACACTAGAGGAATTGAGGTCATGTCGACAAAAGCATGATGAATCAATGAGGAAGTACATCCAAAGGTGGAACATCATAAAAACTCGGCAGAAAATATATCCGACGAAAGAGCGATAGATGCATTTGTTGCAGGAGTTCGACGAGGAGATTTCGTGGAAGACTTGGGGAGGACAAACCCAAGAACAGTATCAGATTTAATGGAGATAGCAAACAGATGGGCAGATGGCGAAGATGCGGTACATAACAAACGACATAGGTCCCCAGAGGAAGATCGCGGTCGAAATTTTCAAAGTAGACGACGATTCCCCCGTCAATTTTCAAGTTACGATGCACCTGGCCAAATCGGCTGGCTTTCGGGGAAACAATGGAGGAAACAGTAGGGATGACTACCAGAAAAGTAATGCACAGCAAGGCGACAATAGAGATAACAGGCAAAATAGCGGGCCAAGGTTCCAGAGACCTTTTGTTTCTCCCGAAGAGATGATGAACGGGCCATGTCATATGCATTTCTTTCTCGATAGCAATGGAAAAAGACAGTCATGACACTTGCAAAAGGATTGCCGAAATTTCCAGGCAATGTTAAGATGGGCGGTGACATGCAAATGCTCAGGCAGCTCACGTAAATCCTCAAGGACCTAGGAGTGAGATTCACCTGCCACCTCCTCCCGCGGTCACGGCACGAAAATCGACATCAGCTCAGAATAGCGGCAGCACCTACTCCACCGCCCTACGTCGATCCTAACTCTAACGGAGCGGTCTCGATGATTCGAAAGGCAGGCCATCCAATAGAGCTCAGAAAGTAATCTCGCGACAGGTGTTTATGGCAGAGAAGATGCCACCACCAACAGTCGAGTACCTTAACTGGTCGGGCAAGATATTGGCTTCACAATAGCTGATCATCCACAGCAAGTTCCTCGACCAGGGCAGTCAGACTGATCTTACCAGAGTAATTGCGGGATTCGATGTATCTCGAGTATTCATAGATGGCGGCAGCCAGTAAACCTTATGTACGCAGATACGCTAAGGAAGATGAATATTTCCCTCGCAAATTTGAAACCAACCGACACACGTTTCCACGGCATCACACCCGAGAAGCCAAGTTACCCACTGGGAAGATCAATCTCGACGTTCGGGAGAAGAAACCTACAGGATAGAGAGGTTGGAATTCGAAGTTGTGGATTTCCGTCGCAGTATCATGCTTTGTTGGGGCGACCAGCATATGCCAGGTTTATGGCGGTACCACATTACACGTACTTGCTTTGGAGGTTACCTGGACCTAAGGGACCAATCACAGTCAAAGGAAGCTTCGCTACAGATAAATGCGACAAAGATTTTCATCGACTATCGACTTTCGGGATGCAGGCAGAGTACGCAGCGTCAGGACTCATGACTGATTATGATGTGCTGCAGACGTAGGGAGGCCCAACAAGGAATCAACTTTCAATACAGCAAAAGATTCTAAGGAAGTGCAAATTCACCCGACAGATCCGAAGAAACGACGTCCATCGCAACAAACATGGACCTCGCATAGGAAAGCGCGCTCGTCGAGTTCCTCCGTGAGCACCGGAAATCTTCGCATGGTGTCCAGCTGACATGCCAGGAGTACCCATGGAACTTGCCGAGCACCACCTAAACTTGGATCCTATTGCGAGACCAATCAAGCAACCTTTTGGCGTTTTGGAACCAAACCGCAAAGCCATGCTGTCAGAAATTGATCGACTTAGAGAAGCTGGTTTCATCAAAGAGATATCTACTGAGGCCACTTGGGTAGCTAACCCAGTAATGGTGCCGAAGAAAAACACGAAAGTCCTTCGCATGTGTGTCGACTTTACGTGCCTCAATAAACATTGTCCAAAGTTCCCCTCCCAAGGATCGATCAGATTATCGACTCCACGGCAGGATGTGAACGTCTTTCCTTCTTGGACGCATATTCTGGTTACAATCAGATCAGATTAAAAGAAGACGACGAAGCTAAAACAGCGTTCATCACACCGTACGGCGTATTTTGTTACAAAACAATGCCCTTCGGGTTGAAAAATGCGGGAGCACCATATCAACGGATGATGCAGAAGTGCCTAGCAACATAGATTGGGAAAAATGTACAAGTGTACATCGACGACGTCGTCATCACATCAAAAAAGGGAGCAACACTAATCGAGGACTTGAAAGAAACTTTCGACAACCTCGACAAATTTTGTCTCAAGTTAAATCCGACGAAATGTTCTTTCGGCGTCCCTGCAGGAGAACTTCTCGGGTTCCTAGTCTCAGCAAGAGGGATTGAAGCAAATCCTGAAAAAATCCAAGCTATCGTAACAATGAGGAAGCCAACAAAGTTGAAGGAAATACAGCAGTTAACGGGCGAGTCGCAGCCTTTAAAGATTCATTGCCAGTGGGAGAAAAGGCGCTACCATTCTACGCCCTAATCAAACAAGGAGAGAAGTTCCAGTGGAACGAAGAGGCAGATAGGGCCTTCGAGGACCTCAAACGGAAAATTTCGACACCACCAATTCTAGTGGCGCCAAAAGAGAAAGAACCGCTCTCCACAGCCACACCACGGCACTAGTTGTCGAAAGAGAAGAAGGAAAACTCCATGGAGTGCAGAGCCAGTATATTTCATGAAGTATTATCGCCTTCAAAACAGAGGTACCCGCAGTACCAAAAGCTAGCATATGGAGTATTCACAACCGCAAGAAAATTGCGTCATTATTTTTCGGCGCATCCGATAATAGTGGTCAATGAGGCGCCTTTATCCAACATACTCAATAATCCAGAAGCTACAGGTCGTGTCTCCCTTTGGGGAATAGAACTTTCCTCGGGACATCACGTATGAAAAAAGAAAGGCAATAAAGTCACAAATTCTACCACTTCATCGCAGAGTGGATGGAGTTGCAAAACACAGGACCTCCGGATTTATCGAGAACCCGGACTATGAACTTCGACGGGTCCAAAAGGTTAGAAGGAGCTGGAGCAGGGGTAATACATATCACCTGAAGGCGACAAATTGAAATACGTCCTGCGGATGACGTTCCCGAATGCATCTAATAATGAGGCAGAATATGAAGCCCTTATACATGGGATGAAGATGGCGAAAGCCTGTGGCGCAACTCGACTAAAAATATTTGGCGACTCACAATTGGTAGCTCAGCAAGTCATGAACCAATGTGATGCGGCCAATGACAGCATGGTGGCGTACAAAGAGATGTATAATGAGCTGGAGAAGCTGTTTGACGGATGCGAAGTAAACCATATCAGTAGGCTGAGCAATGATGAAGCCGATGTTCTCGCAAACATCGGGTCGCAGTGCCTCGCAATTCCCTGGTGTGTTCTGGGAAGAAATAACAGAGAGGTCCATGAAGCCGAAGAAATTAACAAAGAAGGAGAAGAGCGAGAAACCCTCGGGAGCTGCGAAAGAAGCATTGGAAGAAGAAGAAGAGGAACAAGATCTAGTATTGATGGTGCAAACCCCGTGGATGCAGGCGCATATCATACATCCTAAGAAAAACAATACCCGACGATCCAGTTGAAGCAAGGCGAGTTATTAGGCGATCCAAAGCTTTCACGGTGGTCAAAGGGGAGTTATACAAACACAGTATCTCGGGTGTGTTACAACGGTGCGTCACACCCGAAGAAGGAAGGATAATTCTGAAGGACGTACACGAAGGAGTATGTGGCCACCACGCGAGCAGTCGAGCTATTGCAGCCAAAGTTTTTCGAGCAGGATTCTACTGGTTGGCAGCAATTGAGGATGCGAAGGAGATAGTGCGAACTTGTGACGCATGTCAGAGATTTGCCGCAAAACCTCACTCTCCGGCAGCAGAATTAATGCCAATACCCTTATATTGGCCTTTTGCTCAATGGGGTCTCGATATGGTGGGAAAATTACACAAAGCTTCGCCAGGAGGATACGAGTACATGTTGGTTGCTGTTGATAAATTCACCAAGTGGATAGAAGCAAAGCCGATAAATTCACCAGATGCAGCATCAGCAATAAAGTTCGTGAAGGGCATCGTTTTTCGATTTGGAGTACCTCACAGCATCGTCACAGACAATGGCAGCAACTTTACGTCAAAGGAGTTCAAGGCGTACGTGCAGAGGTAGGCATCAAATTGCACTTCGCGTCGGTTGCACATCCTCAAACCAATGGTCAAGTCGAGAAGGCCAATGGCATCATCTCGCAATGGCATCAAGAAACGCTTGTTAGGACCACTGGAAAAAGCTCGACATACCTGGCCCGAAGAATTACCAAGTGTGTTATGGAGCATCCGAACAACACCAAATACGACAACACAAGAGACCCCGTTTTTCCTTGTCCATGGAGCAGAGGCAGTATCGCCGATAGAAATAGAGCACGACTCCCCCAGAGTCACAGAGTATAATGAAGAAGCTTCCAGGAAAGCATTGGAAGACGACGTCGACGCACTCGACGAAGCTCGAGAAGAAGTATTATCAAGGGTAACCAAATATCAGCAGGACCTGAAAAACTACCACAGTCGACGTTTGCGACCAAGATCTTTTCAAGTTGGAGACCTAGTTTTGCGACTCAACCAAGAGCGTACTGAAAACTCGAGTCGCCATGGCTTGGCCCCTACGTCATTACGAAGTAATCGAAGGAGGAGCATACAGATAAAAGACAAGAAGACAGGGGTTCCCGAGAACAACCCCGGAACGTGGCACACCAGGCGGTTCTACGCTTAGAGTCGAAATATAGTCCTCCTCTGTAAAAATACAATGTACTGAAACGCCCGCGAGTTTTCAGACGCACTCTTTTCCTTTTTCGGGGCACCGAGTGGGGCCGAGAAAGGTTTTTAATGAGGCGGGCTTGCGGTGCTACAATATAATAAAGATAGTGGAGATATACTTCTTATTCTTCGACACGCTCGGGGGCTCAATGCCTTCAAGTCACAAAATATATACAATATAGATAAACTAGACTTACCGAAATATTTCGCCTTGGTACAAGATTACCTCGCCAAATAGAACATCGGAAGCTAACAACTGTAAATATAGCGTACTCGTCAAAATATTATTGCTTTGGTCTGAAAACCTCGCAACAAAAATATAGAACGTGACCACCAAGACACTCGGGGGCTCATGCCCATTGATTGCAAAATATATATACCTTCTCGTAATAAGGGAAAAATCTTCGAGATAACAAAATAGTACAAACTCCAGCCAAAGGCTCGGGGGCTGGACGATCAAAAATAAAAACAATACATACTTACAGAGTCGACAGCTTTACAATATACCCTCAATGGATACCTAGCACATGGTCTATGGTTACTCGTTCATTGGAAGGACGAGTACTATGCTCGGCATAGCTACCCTTCACGAAGAATTCAGCGTCCATCCGAACAAGTTCATCCATCATATCTTCGGCTACAGGAGTCACCAGATCATCAATCTTGCCCATGTTTCTCTTTTTCTTCGACATTTTAGCCAGGCACGTGGGAACAATTTGATCCATGGGCAATTTTGGATGGCAAATCTTTATCATCATCATAGCAAATCTTGCGCCAGCAGAGAGTTGAGCCCGCACAAAGCCATGGATTCGAGGAGCATCTCGAAACTTTTCCATTAATGCAGGAAGAGTTTCTGGCATTTTGTTGCGAGGGAACATGGTTCCATAAACTAAAAACAAAGTCTTCGTACAGAAGTCAAGGAAATCACGGACCTGACCCGCGCGATCTTGGAATCTGACAATTTGACGGGTATCGGAGTAACCCAAAAGTTAGAACCATGTTGTGCGGCCAGTCTGAGCAGAGCATTGGCTCGAGCTTCAACACGTTGATCTTCGGCAGCAGTATCCAAAAATGAGCCTGGTACAGCGAATAAATTGACAAGGAAGGAAAAATAGCAAAAATAACATCCAACATGGTTATGAACAGGAAACATACCTGTCATGTCCAAGCTGGCGTCAGTCATTAGCTGAAGCATATAATTTTCTCGAGAGGAAGCTTCGGTAGCTCTCAAGCAACAGCATCCTTTGCAGCAATGGCTTCTCTTGCCTGTTGAAGAGCAATATTCTCTCTCTCTTGTCGAGATTGTTCCATCATCACAAGAGTTTGTTTTTTCATAGATTGGAGTTGTTGGCGCAATTCTTGCAAATCTTGCGACAAATGTTGTCCCGAAGAACCATCGACAAAGTTATCATTGACTAGTGTTTTCTTCGAGAAGGAGGAAGCAGGAGAAGTATCGGCAGAATGAGGATTGGCAGAGTAGTTATCAAATATCAACTGGAAAAGAAAATTCCAATATCAAAGGATTGCACAAGACAGAATTCCATTGCTCTTCAAGAAATTTACATGGATATTACAGAAGGAGTTCTTCAAAAGTACTAAGGTAATTGTCGCCAAAACTAATATGGCGACAATAGCTAAAGAAACAGGAAAAATAAAAAGAAGGGGCATTCAGCTAGACCTCCGGCTTTGATGAGCTAGGAGTTGAAGATGGCTTGATCCCGAGATAGGACAGGATTTTCTTCGTGTTGGGCTTTGCCGCCTTTATCAACGATCGCCATTTTGTCTGCTCTATCGTTCGTGTCGCCTACTTTCGCCCAGTTGATAGTTTGTTGGCTATCGGCGACCAAGGCAACAGTACTTTCAACAGCAATCTTCATGTTCTCCTGGCGCATCTTCAGTCCAAGGTCTTCTGGTGGATTAAAGCACTTGGCAAGAGCAAGGAAAGTTGCGGGTTCCTCTTTCTTCGGGAAGAAATAGGGGAAGAGTCGCGACAACCCTGCTTTAGCTTGATCAATGCCCTCGTGTGCTTCTGTTCCATGAAACTCAAGGAACGAAATAGCGTCAAGAAGAGGATCGTTGTCGGGATCTTCAAGTTCAAATTCTTGAGATGTTTTATCTGTCAAGATAAAAACTTATTGATCAACAAACTAGTGAAGGAAAGAAAGTCGAAAGGATGTGAAGTGGTTCAGATACTTACTGACAAAGCGACGGTTTTGCGACCTTACGCGCTTAATGATCGCTTCCTCGCGGGCAGATTGTGCGGCTATATGCTCGCTCAGCGAAGTCTCGGCATCGTGAAGTCTCTTCCTAAGATCTTCGACACCAGCAGCATCGGCCTTGGCCTTGTCAGCCTCTGCTCTAGCTTGGATAGCATCTGATTCGGCCTTCTTACGAGCCTCTTCACTTTGCTCTAATTTTTGAGCAAGTGTATTGGCACGTTCGTTGACCTCCGCCCAGTTTTTCGCAAGAAAGTTAAATTTAGTTAAAAACATCGACAACAGAGGAGTAAGAAGGCAAGGGCAAAAAGAAGCAGCAAGGCATTACCTTCAGCCTTATTCGCATACTCACGATACCCAATGAATTGGGCACCGATACGAATAAGCTCTTTGATCATAGGCTGTCAAAGAAGGATAAAGAAAGAAAATGTCGGTATGGGAAAAATATGATGGCATAAAGAAGCAAACAGAGGAAATATAGACAATGACAAGAAAATTAAGAACTTACATCATCCAAGAGAGGGTTAGAGGAGTTACTCAATTGGAGAGTAGGCTCCGGGATTGTTTCAACCCTTGCCCTTTTCGGTGAAGGGACAAGGGGGCTTGAAGGAGGAGTAGAAACGCCGACGTTTTGTTGAGGAGGCGAGGATTCCTCTCCTTCAACTGGCGTCTCCGAAACAACTAGAGTATGTGACGTACTCGTTCGAGCAGCCACATCAAAAGCTGGTACTTCTTCCTCATCATCACTGCGATTAAATGTTGGCAGCATAAAAAGCAAGATAGAGAAAAATCTTCGAGTACAAAAATAAAAATAAAAAAAGGTGACTTACGAACTGATGAGGGCCTCAAGGTATGGATCATAAGCTGCCTTCTGATGTGAAGGAACAGATTCTTCGGCTTTGGAGGTGCCGGAATCTTCGACATCACTCCTTTTCCTTTTGTTCTTTGGAGAAACAGCAGGAGGAGGAGATTGTGCTGACGCGACCTTCAGAGGCAGCCTCCTTTTCAACAGATCCCGCAGATTTTCGAGAATCTGCGGGTTCATTCACAAAAGAGGGGGCATCTTGGTTGTCGTCGGTGACAACGGCCCTTTCCTCGACTTCTCCAACCTCAGGAAGGGGAGGAAGCGAGACAAGATTTGGATGGTTCTATATAAAAACAGGGGAAGATATCAAAAAAAGGAGTTATAAAAAAGATAGCAAGGCAATAACAAATCAATCGACAAAGTTTACCTTGGGAAGCGCATTGGTGGCGCTGTACGGTTTTACACGACAAGAAGAAGGGACAGAATCTTTTTTGCTGAGAGAAGAGATTTTTCGGACAAGCTTTTCTAAATCCTTGACCTCCAAATCCACGACCAACCGTCTTCTCGTGAGATACTTCCGTAGAGGGTTTTTGAGCAAGAGGCCGCAGTTCTAAGAAAACACGTGATTTGGATGCCTGATTCTTTGCCGCGAGTATTTTGCAACTCATGGATGCGAGACATCAAGGCCTCGTCGATGTTTTTCTTCTCGGTAGCCTCCGCATCCCAAGAGCGGCGGCGAAGGATTTTTCGGCACCAAAAGGAGGGATGTTGTCTTCACGCATCCATGGTTTTCTCCCGGATGTACAACCACTTCTTGCGCCACCCTTGAACTGAGTCGGGAGTTTGACGTCGAAGTAATCGACCGTGGGGCGAACAGAATAACAACGCGCCTATATTATAGGCGACATTGGGAGAACCATTGCGGTGACAAAGAAAATGCGCTTAGTGCCCTGCGCTAGGCCGGACGCCAAGGAAGGCCTCACAGAGGGTGATGAAATGGAGATATGGAGGATTGAGTTGGGCGTGAGGTGGTGAAGTTGAAGACCATAAACAAAAAGCAATCCACGGAGAAAAGGATGAATGGGGGCGGAAAGACCGCGGATGAGATGGTCGACGAAACTTACCCGACCCCATTGGAGGGGTGGGGTAGCTTTCTTCACTAGGGAAGCACATCGCTTTGGGCTTCTTGCTAATCCCTAGCTTCTTCAAGAGATTGATGTCCTGAGAGGAAATTTTGGACCTTTCCCACTCCGCGCTTCCCAGATCTATGGCAGCCATTGACGATTCAGGCGTCGCGCTTGATCAACCGACGCGGTGGCATCAACAATGGCGCAGAATGCAGCTTGGAGAAGATGAGCTCAGGAAGTTGTGGGCGCAGGCGGAGGTTTTGCAAAGAAGAGCAGGAGAGCGGCGAGCGGAAGTGCTCGAGGAAGAAGAAGAAGGTCTTATATAGAGGTGCGGCGAAGCGGCGGACCGTTGGATGGAAAAAATGTGCAGATGATAACCACGTGGAAACAAGGGTAAAAAAAGTATTTTAACACTGGAGAAGTTACGGTACGTGCGCCAGGAAAAGCGGAGGACATGTGTCCCCCACCTACACGACGTGTCAAGATAATGGATAATTTGGGCCCGCAAGCGGAGGACGTGTGTCCCCCACCTACACGACGTGGAAGAAAACTTCTCGCCATTTTCGGGTTTGCAATCGTGGCTATCGTCAGCAATAACGTCACCTTGTCAGAGAGAAAAATTCGACTCAACAATAAAAGGCGACATGAAAAAATATCGAGAGCCTTTGATCAAATACAAGTTTTTGATCAAATGCTCGGGGCTACTTTGGAAAAATGAAAAGGTCAAGAAAGACAAAATAGAAATGGCATGAGCCTATGATCAAATACAAATATTTGTTCACAGCCTCGGGGACTACTCCCATCGGGAGCGCTGTTGGCGCACCCGAGAAATTATAAAACTTCGGGAGAGAAAGAAAATATAGCGGCATAAGGCGTGGAGCCTACAACCAAGGACAAGTCCTTGGCTGTAGCCTCGGGGGCTACTCCCATCGGAAACGTTGTTCGCGTGCCCGATGAAATCATAAATAAAGAGAGAGAGAGAGAAAGAAAGAATGAGAAGAAGAAAGATAGAAGGGCAAAAGAGTATATTTCGAGTTATAAATAACTCTGCATATACTCCCATCGGGAGAACAATATAAGTCATCTTTGACTCAATAAAATGTGCCATTCCAACAGCCGAATAAGCACTCGATAATATATTCTCAGAACGCCAAAGTTGCGATCAATTTCTGAATGCCGCAAAACTTTGCGAAGGTAAGACCCCGATCCGTTTCGTGAGGCGTGGCGCCGTCTCTGACGTCGGTTTGTTACTTTTATCCGTATCAACAGATACGAAGAAAAATCCTAACGGACGCGTTAGGTACCCGATAAATATAACCACTCGAGAATGGTAAGACCTAAGCGGCACTGTCGAAGTTTACACGTATCCCGAGATCATGTCCAGGGACGTGATTTTGAAGTAGGTTTTTGCGGATTGCCACTAGAGCAGTTAACTAGTACCTGATCCGTCAGATGAACTAGCCCCAACTACCATTATCTCTGCACAATATAGAAATTTATATGAAGAAATATAGAAAGATTTTGAATTGTCGAGTAAAAATAAACAGTGGAGATTTTCCCTGACTCGCGATTCAAGCAAAATCTCGGGGGACTGACATAGGAATCCCCAATGGCCCTCGATGATGGTATTCGGGGGTTTATCAAGGCCCACTACCCGAAGAATAAGAAGATTTGGAAGCCCAATATATTGTTAAGGAAAGCTAGAGTTGTAATAGGAAGCATTATTTGTAATCTTGCGGGAGGAGTTAGAAACCTTCCCGGACTCTGTAACTTTGTTATCACCAGAATTTGACCGAGTCAGAGGTGGGCCGCGATCAAGATGGGCTTGAAGATAATATATGGAAGAAATACCTGAATCGGCCTTGTATATCGAGTTGGGGCTAAACTGCCCGTGTATCTATAATATATTAGGATACGTGTCGTTTAGAAGTTAGAGTTTTATCTCGTGCACGGTTTAGTGCACGCCCACATTAGAAAGTCCCCTGGACTATAAATATGTATCTAGGGTTTATGGAATAAACAACAACACAACGTTCACCCCAAAACAAACCAATCTCTCCGCGCATCGCCAACTCCTTCGTCTCGAGGGTTTCAATCAGGTAAGCGACATGCTGCCTAGATCGCATCTTGCGATCTAGGCAGCACAAGCTCCACGTTGTTCATGCGTTGCCCGTCTGAAGCGTCTTTGATGGCGGGCAACGTAGTTATCATAGATGTGTTAGGGTTAGCATAGTTCTTCGTATAACATGCTTACGTAGTGCAACCCTTGCATGTCTAGCCGCCCTCACACCTATCTCAGGTGGGCGCACCGTTTGTTCTTTATTTAGTAGATCCGATCCGTTACGATTGCTCCTTGCTCTGCAAGGATTAGTTTAATATCTGCAATAGTTAGGCCTTAAAGGGGGGGAGGATCCAGCGGCACGTAGGGTGGCGTTCGCAAGTCCTAGAAGGGATGTTCCGAGGATCAACGTCATGTTGGTTGTTTGGCCTTGTTTAGGATCGGCTTACGAGCACCGTACGTGGCCGCGAGGCCCAACCTGGAGTAGGATGATCCGATTATGCGGTGAAAACCCTAAATCGTCGTAGATCTCATTAGCTTTATCTTGATCAAGCAGGATCACCAAGTATTCGTGCACCCCGTACGAATCATGGGTGGATCGGCTCTTTGAGCCGATTCACAGATAACCTGAGAGCCGATCGAGGCTCGTATTTAATGTTTACGTGTATGCCATGCAGGAAACTAAGCGAGGCATCCCCATCACCTTCCCGACCAGGCAGGTCAGGTGGCACGCCTGCACTCGCATCGCCGCGTGTGACCAGAAGAGCATTGCGGGCCGTCGCTCGGAGGGGTCTCAGCCAGCCGCAGCTCTAGGCTCTTCCGGCTCTACCGTGTTGACAGCCTGCCCGCCGGTTTTTAAGGTCAACACATTCTCGCACGCCCGTGGGACAATCGTCTACATCAACCACATCGCCATCTACATCCGAGATGGCGGCGGACGGCACGCGTCACCTACGAGGAGCTACCGCCGAGCTCAAGAAGAAATATGACGAGATCAAGGTCACCTCGAAGCCGACCTCATCGGCTCTTTTCGAGAACCCGTACCCATGGCATCAGATGGAAGGGATTCTCACCGCAAGGTGCACTCGATGGGATAGATCTCTCCGCCCCGTCGGAGGAACGCACCAGGGCCTACGGCAGAGATCAACTACTTGGTGGCTCACTCGCACACCGCCACTCAAAACTTGGTCAACGTGTTGGAGCGTCTCGCTCTGCGCGTGATCCAGAGATCATGAGCCACCGACCGCCAGACCAGCTCGGACGCATCAAGGAGAGTTGCCACTCCATTCCGTCCACCGCTGCCATATGCGTTGGCAGCACCTGAAGTGCCGGCTACACCGGCATTCGTCGTCTACAAGATCGGTGGTGACCCTAGTGACTACCAGTTCTTTGAGGCGCCCAAGGAGATCCCCAAGGATACGCGTGCACGTATGTGCCGGATTGTGGCAACTGGGCGCTCTCAAACCAGGCCACAACGTCAGGGACTCCGGCGCAAACAGGAGGCAACAGAGCTTGAGAAGCAGACGTGGCTAACTAAGTACGCCACCCCGACGAAACTCCCGAGCCCAGCTCCCAGCTGGCTCAGAGCTGAAAAGCAAACATGGCTGGCTAACACACCCCGGCGGCGAGTGCATCTCCCAGCCAGACCGGATCAGATCAGTACCATACTGAGAGACCAGTTCGGCATGGTGCCGAAAAGGAGGGCAATCGGCTATTCCAAGCCGTACCCCGACGAGTACGAGATGATCCCGCTGCCACCTAAATATCGGCTCCCTGACTTCTCCAAATTCGGTGGATCGGATGGCTCCAGCTCCATCGAGCACATCGGCCGATATTTGGCGCAACTAGGACCGGCTGTTCGGATCAGCTACGCGTGAGGCTCTTTTCACAGTCCCTCACAGATCGGCTTTTGGATGGTATACCTCTTGCCAAGAACTCCATCCAGTCTTGGAAGCAATTGGAAGAACAGTTCCACATGCAATACCATTCGGAAGCTTCCGAGTCTAGCATTGCCGATCCGCACAACTACGTCGAAGCGCGGAGAAACGGTGACAGAGTACATCCAGCGCTTCAGGAGTCTTAGGAACCGATGTTATTCGGTTCGTATAATGAAAAGGAAGCATCGAGTTGGCGTAGTTGGCCTTGCAACACAGCTCAAGGACATGGCCTCCCAAGCAGATTATCCCTCCGGCGCACATGGTTCAGAAACTATCAACATATGAATGGCCACCCAGACCTGTACCAAGACAAGTTCAAGCGTGCAGTAGTCATGGTCGATACAGAGGAAGGTGAAGTGCCTGCGGGAGACCAAGAAGTAGCAATGGCGAGTGGACTCGGGGAGGAACCCCCGTGTCCTGCAAATGGGTAAAGCCACCAGGGCCGCCCAGGGGATTTGACTTTGACGTGACCAAGACTGAACAAATCTTCGACCTCCTGCTCAAGGAGAAACAGTTGACGATTCCTGAAGGTCTCAAGTTCCCCACGGCGCAAGAGCTAAACGAAAGCCGTACCGCAAATTCCACAACTCGCTCTCCCATGCTACCAACGAGCAGGGTGTGGCGTCGGACATCCAAGCGGCGATAGAGAAGGGCGTCTAATTTTCAACCAGTACGCCATGAAGGTAGACACCCAGCCCTTCCCCGCCGTTAATATGGTAGAAGTCATCTACCCCGAGGGTTGCCAGCCAGGTCCCACGTTCAGCATCAACATGGTAGGACCCGGGAACCACTCTGCAAAGATGGAGATGAGGGCAGCTGCTCTCATAGCAAGGACACAGAGGAGGCCGCTCCACGTGATCGGCTCCATCATGATGGCAAGCGCTACGTCGCGAGGGAGAAGTGAAGAACATAAGATATCAGCGACCCTCTCGATCACCTCCTCAACAAATATGTGAGTCAGTATGACCAACGCCGACGGTCCGGCTATGATGATGAAAGAGATCGCTAGAGAAGCCAAGACATCGTCGGCATGATCGCGATGAGGAGGAGCACGAGCGCCGTGCCAAAGAAGAATCAAGGAGCAAGATGACAACGTCAGACACTGGGACTGCCCTTCTTGCTGGGATTCAGGAATGAGCCGATTGCCCACAATCGGCAATTGCCCGTAATGCAACCAGAAGAAGAAGGAGGCAGCCAACGTATCTGTGTTCGAGCGCCTAGGGCTCTCCACAAAGCAAACGCACCAGCTCGTTGGGCAGATCTTGAGGATTCAGAAGACGAGGGACAAGAAGAAGAAGAAGACAGTACCACCGGCCAAGGTGGTGCCTGACGGACTCAGCCGTTCCCAAAAGCGCAGGGTTCAGCGGTTGCGCGGCCTGGAGGAAGCCGAAAGGTTATACCTACATACATTAAGGAAGGCACGACCTGATCTGGCCGCGAAAGTTCAGCGAACCCTGGATGAAGAGAGTCGTCCACGGAAGATGGAGTGGCGCCCCAAGCAAAGGAGAGCCGATGATGAAACGTCGGCTGGCACGAACATGGTGTTCATCCTCCCTTCGAGTTTGCTCCAGGGTTAGATGAGACATCCGTGGCACAACTTGACTGCGGCCCACGGCCGGTTATCTTTGAGAAGCCACGAGATAAGAGCTACAGGCATCTGAAGGCCCTATATTTACGAGGATATATCGATGGGAGGCCTGTAAACAAGATGCTGGTGGACACCGGAGCGGCAGTTAACATCATGCCGTACTCTATGCTACGTCGGCCGGGACGCTCTAGCTCGGATCTAATCAAGACCAATGTGACATTGAGCGATTTCAACGGCCAAGCGTCTGAGGCACAAGGAGTTTTGAACGTGGATCCGACCGTAGGAAGGAAAACTATCCCTACAACGTTCTTCATCGTCGATAGCACGAGCAGTTATGCTGTGCTGCGGGAAGAGATTGGATCCACGCCAACTGCTGTATTCCTTCCACGATGCACCAATGCATAATACAGTGGGATGGAGATGAGGTGGAGGTCGTCAGGCCGATGATTCAGCTGAAGTTTCAACGGCCGGCATGAACGCATGGGAAGCAAGCAGCCAAGAACCCCTCTCGGCATCAACTTAGACGACTACGAACGCATCGATGTGACAAAGGGAAGGGTTAAGCTGGTTTTATCCACTGGCCTGACCATGTAGTTGAAGCGAAGCGACGTGCAATTTGGTGAGGCTGATCTTTGTGATCGGCCCCAAAGATCTATGAAGGGACATTACAGAGCCTTCAGTCAGCGCTCCAATCATTATGGAGGCCGATCTCGGCAATCGGCCAAAATTATCCTCACCACATGTTCTGCTTGTGTTCGCCTTTGACCCTATCAGGAGCCGACGTGCGAATTACAGAGCCGATATCTGCCACTCTTTAACAGATTCGGCTCGGGGCACCTAAACACGGGAGCAGATGCAGAGGTACATGTGTGCAATGAAATACTGGGGCCGATAGGAGAGAATCGCCTAAAAAAAAAAAATTTACAGCCGATGCAAGGGCATCGACTTGAGATTGAGAAATGTGCGCAGCCATCGACTTTAGTGGAATTATGCGATGTTTATCGAGTATCCACCAAATCCAGGCCAACGGTGGTGCCTTCTGTTGCTTCAGCTGAAACGGAAGATTATCGGCTATCTGAGGAAGAAAGAGGATCGGCTTTGGCGCATCCTCTCTGACATTCTCGGCTCGAGCAAGGCTCGGGGGGCAGCAGGCCTGATGGATGCTCTGTTTAAAGAGCCGATGGGGTTACCATCGGCTGCTCCTTTATTGCAACCTTCTTCATAATGATGAGTACTGAAGAGGATTATTGTATTTGGTTGGAAAAGTTCAAAGGTTTCCCTGAAGATCCTGCACTTTCCACCAGATTTAGAAAATCATCAGTTGAAGAAGGGAAAGGTGGATTTCAAAGAACCGATGCGGTGCTATCGGCTCAATTCGCATTGGCAAAGGGACGAATCGGCAGTAGAGAGGGAATCGGCTAAATTAAACTCAAATCGGCAAAATCAATTTGGGGAAAAGTTCTTCATTGACAGGCGAGATTTCTTACATAAAGAGCTGATTGCTCTCAAAAGGAAATACTAGGGGATGCATGACCCCATCTACTACTACTGGCCCTATTCTAGAGGTCCTATCGGGCCATCGCCCTCGTCGTCGCCGCGTCGCTGCCGCGCTGCTTCCAGCTCCTGCCCTGCGCCGCTCCAGGGCGCCGATCGGCCCTCATTGTCCTCATCTTCTTCGTCGCGTCATCGTCGCCGAAATCGCTGAGGTTGCCCGGGCAGGGGCAACCGCTGGCCGGCGGCTCGTCGGAGGAGGTGTCATCCTCCTCCTCTTCCTGCTCCTCCTCCTCCTCGGGAGAGGTGAAGTCGCAGGAGAAGCTGTCGTCGTTGCTCCTCCTCCGTTTCCCCAATGGCGAGGAAGCGGAGGTCGCTCTCCCCGTCCGTCGAGGATTGGTCGTCTTCGGACCAGATGGAGAAGTCGTGGTCTGACTCCTCCCCGGCCGCAATGGCGCGGCGGGTGTTCGCTGCGTGGACCTCTGGCGGGTTGTACTCCGGCGCGGCTCTGGAGGTGGAGGATGGCTGGAAGGCGATGGAGCAGAGGAGGAAGAAGACATGGTGGGGAGGGCTTTTGGAGTGCTAATGCGAAGGAGATGCAGAGGGGAACTGTTCGCAGCGGTTAAATAAAAGGGGATATAGTGGAAATTCAATGCCACAGCAGTTTCCGAGGAAGTGGTGTCTAAAGAAAAGAAAAAAACTGCCAAATCACGCGGAGAAGTTGAGGAGGCAAGGCCTCATGATGAAGGATACTGCGACGTTCCGCACGACATGACCCCGAAGAAAAAGCAGAGTGATTTTGGAATTACCAATTCCAAAACCAGGGGGCATGTGTTATCACCAGAATTTGACCGAGTCGAGGTGGGCCGCGATCAAGATGGGCTTGAAGATAATATATGGAAGAAATACCTGGCCTTGTATATCGAGTTGGGGCTAAACTGCCCGTGTATCTGTAATATATTAGGATACGTGTCGTTTAGAAGTTAGAGTTTTATCTCGTGCACGGTTTAGTGCACGCCCACATTAGAAAGTCCCCTGGACTATAAATATGTATCTAGGGTTTATGGAATAAACAACAACACAACGTTCACCCCAAACAAACCAATCTCGGCGCATCGCCAACTCCTTCAACTCGAGGGTTCAATCAGGTAAGGACATGCTGCCTAGATCGCATCTTGCGATCTAGGCAGCACAAGCTCCACGTTGTTCATGCGTTGTCCCTGAAGCGTCTTTGATGGCGGGCAACGTAGTTATCATAGATGTGTTAGGGTTAGCATAGTTCTTCGTATAACATGCTTACGTAGTGCAACCTTGCATGTCTAGCCCTCACACCTATCTCGTGTAAAGGCACCTGCTTGTTCTTTATTTAGTAGATCTGATCCGTTACGATTGCTCCTTGCTCGCAAGGATTAGTTTAATATCTGCAATAGTTAGGCCTTACGAAGGGGGGGAGGATCCAGCGGCACGTAGGGTGGCGTTCGCAAGTCCTAAACAGGATGTTCCGAGGATCAACGTCATGTTGGTTGTTTGGCCTTGTTTAGGATCGGCTTACGAGCACCGTACGTGGCCGCGAGGCCCAACCTGGAGTAGGATGATCCGATTATGCGGTGAAAACCCTAATCGTCGTAGATCTCATTAGCTCTATCTTGATCAAGCAGGATCACCAAGTATTCGTGCACCCCGTACGAATCATGGGTGGATCGGCTCTTTGAGCCGATTCACAGGATAACCTGAGAGCCGATCGAGGCTCGTATTTAATGTTTACGTGTATGCCATGCAGGAAACTAAGCGAGGCATCCCCATCACCTTCCCGACCAGGTATAGGTCGGTGGCACGCCTTGCACTTATCGTCGCCGCGTGTGACCAAGAGCATTGCGGGCCGTCGCCGGAGGGGTCTCAGCCAGCCGCAGCTCTAGGCTCTTCCCGGCTCTACCGTGTTGACAGTCGCTGCCCGCCGGTGGGTTTTGGCGGTCAACAAACTTGTACAATACGAATCCCTCGGCTCCGCCTCCTATATAAGGGGGAGTCGAGGGACACAGAAGGCATCGAATCATTGTTTCTCAAACCCTAGTTTTCATATTCGTCGAGTACTTTCGGCTGAAACCTTCGAGATCTACTTGCCCTCTACATCCAACTAAACCCTAGTCTACAATCCGTAGGCATTGACAAGTTAATACCTTGTCAGGGAGTGTACGGTGCCGTGGTCTGGTGGTTGATGCCGTTGGCGTCGCAGAACTCAACGAACTCGCCGGAGTTGAACTCACCCCAGCGATCTGAACAGAATGCAAGCAGCTTGCACTCCCGCCCGGACTCCGCAGCAGCCTTGACCTTCTTAAAGAAAGAGAGAGCCTCGTCCTTCGTCCGGAGCAGCTCGAGCCACATGTAGCGCGTGCAGTCGTCGACGACAAGGATGAAGTACTTGCGGCCCCCAGCGGTAGGAGGAGTGATCGGGCCGCACAGGTCCGTGTGAACCAGCTCCAATGCGCGCCGTGCCCTGAACGTGCTGGCTTGAGGGAATGGATGTCGGTGCTGCTTCCCGAGCGCACAGCCGTCACAGAATTCCTCGACGTGGTCTATCTCCGGTAGCCCACGCGCCATGCCTTTTCGAGCAAGTGTGCGCAGCGCACGGAAGTGGAGGTGCCCATACCGGCCGTGCCAGAGCCACGCGCCGTTGCTGTCCTTCTGCGCCAGCAGGTTTACTGGCGTGGCCAGCGGCAGACGCACCGTGTACAGGCGGTTTCCAGTGCGGTGCACCCGGGCGAGCACCTTGCGTGGCCTGTCCAGGATGCTCATCACACCATCCTCGATGGTGATCTTGTACCCATTCTCGTCAAGCTGACCCAACGAGACAATGTTTCTCTTGAGGCTTGGTATGTAATACACGTCTCGAAGGACACGGTGGTCGCCGGTGAGGCACTCGAAGACGACGGTGCCGCGGCCCTTAATGCTGACGATGGAGCCATCGCCAAAACGAACCGTGCCATGCGCGGACTCGTCAAGGGATGTGAACATCTCGCGGAGGCCAGTCATGTGGCTGCTCGCGCCGCTATCCAAGTACCATATGCCATCTAGGGACGGCACTGGGATGACCCGCTCCTCGTTCAGGTATACCTCTTCAGGAGCATCTTTGGCGGCGTGCACCACTGTGCACACTTGCGTCATGAGAAGGCCTGGCTTCTCTATCTCCTCAGCCTGGGTGAGATTGGCGACCTCACCACCTTGGACCCCGCGCTCTCGATCGCGCTTGGCCTTGCGGCATTCCTTGGCCGAGTGGCCAGGTTTGCCGCAGTAACGACAGTTGCCCTTGCGGCGCTCCGTAGCGTTGTCGGAGCCATGCGCGGCCTTGTCGCTGCCATGTGTTTTGGGCTTATGCGTGCCCTTGCCGCCCTTGTCGACGCCAGACAACGCGCCCTGCGCGCTCTGGCGTTGCCTCGACGCCCACTCCTCCTCGGTTAGGAGCAGCTTGCCGGTGCCGTCGGTGCTGTCGTCCAGCTCGTACCACTCTTCCGCCGTGATGAAACGGCCGGTCAGTTCCTCAATGGTGAGGGACCTGAGGTTGACGGTCTGCTCGATGGCCATTGCCATCATGCGGTACTTCTTGGGGACGACACGCAGGTATTTGAGGACAGCTTTGTACTCATCGACGGGGTCCCCGAGCAGCTCGAGATCGTTGACGATGGCCGTCAAACGGATCGTGAAATCCTCGATGGACTCGCCGGCCTTGAACCGGAGCTCTTCCCACTCGCGGCGACGCGTCTGCGCCTTGGCCTCCCTCACGCGCTCGCATCCGAGCCGCATGGTCTTGATCGTCTGTTACGCCGTCTTGGCGCAGTCTTTGACCGCCAGTGTGCGCACCAATTCCGGCGGGACGGCACGGAGAAGGGCAGCGAGCGCCGCACAGTCGTCATCTTCGTCGTCGACGCCGTACTTTATCACGTCCCAGAGGTGCTGCGCTTGAAGCTGCACCCTCATCACCATAGCCCACTCCGCGTAGTTCGAGCGGGTGAGGGTTGGGTACTGCGCGGAGCCGGTGCTCTCCCGCACGACGCGCTCATGCACAACCATCTCACCACCGCCACGCCGCGACGGGCTCCTGCCGCGTCGCACGACCGGAGACAGAGAGGTGTGGCGACCCTGGGTCCCCGGCGGCTTGGACTTGCCGCTTCCCTCTGCCTCAGCCGTGGCCTTCAGCTTCTCCGATGGAGTCTTGGACATGGCTTTGATACCACGTGTTGTTGTTGCGGCGATGATCGATGAAGGATTTCAGAGAACACACGAGGAAGACAAAGTTTTGTGCAGTGTAAAAAGTTACTGCGTTTTCTGTTTCTCTGTTATTTAATCGGCCTCTATCAGATCCGATTACAAAGGAGATCAAAACGAAATAATAGCGAGAACTGAGCACTAACGACGCGCCATCCCACGTCCGCTCTGATCCAGCTATGATGCCGGTGCATGAACTGAAATCGTGCCATCCCACGATGGTCATGCAGCGACCTAGTCTATCTAGACTTATCTGAACTAGATGACCCGTTGCGCCCCGGCGCAAAGGCAGAAGCGAGACAGTATAGTTACCATTGTAAGCATATTACATAACCTAAGTGGTGGCATTTGTATTTACATTTTAGGGAGATTCAGCAAAAGTTCACAAACATTGTACAAACTCAGGAGGGGCAAGTATCAGGGTCAAACTTGAATTTATTGCTTGAAACTCATATTTACAACACAAGCTACTACCAAACGGTCTCATTATGTACAAACTAAGGAGATAGTAGCCAACATGATAAATTACCCTAGGTAATATGTGGAGAAAACTCACTTCAACTCTATCCCCGTCTTTTAGCTTGGTTCAGGGCAACACAGGTTCTCTATTGACTGAAAGCAACTTCCCCTCCATGCCCATTCATTAACCAGCCGCAAGCAATGTCCAGCGCAAAACTGGATACAAACATATAAATGGGAAGACAAATGTGATGCACATCATCTCATGAAACTGGAAGTAGGAAGACGAATGTGATGCACATCATCTCATGAATCTGGAAGTAGATGGAACACTGGCCAGTATAGTGGAACCTCATACAGTACATATGTGTTTGCACTGTATATATCCATAATAGTGTAATCTTGCTCCAATTCACAGTTCAGCAAAGATATCACAATTGGTATGCCTTGGCACGAAAAGGGAAATAGAAATATGAAGTTAGAAATAACTTATCCCCGTTAAGAAGCTTGGATAACACCATTGAACTGCCAAAGAGGAAAATCACAAAGACTTTGCTCTACCCTAAGATATATATAAGCAACAAATACCAAATAAGATTTAAAAAAAGGTCATGATGAGAACCATAGGAGACTAAGTTTCTGGAAATTATAGTGCACCATCCAAACAACATAGTGATGCTTTGATCTGGAGGTTCAGACTAATAGGACCTCAGGTAAGGAACACTGAAATAGCAAGCAGGTCAAGCAACAGAAAACAAAATTGCTATAGGACCTCACACGCCTTAGAACCTAACACACAACCTGTTCTTATGTGTACGGTGGAATGAGGGGGTATGAGCATCTGCGCATAAAACTGTTAAATCAAAAGGTTATGACATCATGTTGAATTGTGTAGCTGTCAACATGTGCTCAAGTTCAATAATACTAAAACAACATATCATATGCTACTAATTTGCTTTACCACTTAATTAGTGTGTATCTTTAAGTTGGAAAAGCTGAACATACATCAGATTGCCCAAAAAATTGCAAAATCTTGTCGCTGAGAAACAATGAATCTCCATTAGACGTAGTAGTGTTTAAGAGTATCGGAGTGAGTCTGCCAAGAACATAATCTCTTATTTACAAAAAAAAAAAACCCTCTAAGAAACATGAATGGCCTTGAACCAACTCAGAAAAGTTCTCTCCCGCCTCCATCGTAGCATCCATCTATCCCATGCTTCCCTCATCGGCTAGAGATCTCTCAAGTATTATAACAGCAACCATATTGAACAGCTAGCCCAACACAATGGACAAGGATCAATAAAAATCTGGAAATAATATATTGGCAATTTGGTGTTGACTCGAGCATACTGAAGACTGACATTTAGTTCGCTACTAAATTATCATTGTTGGTTCAGTAAAAGTTTAGAATATATAGCTCCGAGCTGAGCATACTGAAGACTGCGTGCGAGTGTTAAGCGCACGATCTGCAAAACTAATTCTCTTCAGAACATATAGCTCCAAGCTTGTAACATTCCCCAGGACCAACCACCAAGCTTCCTGTTTCACCTACAGAAAACAACATGGAAAGGCTCAATGTGAATTCATTTATCCTGTTTCATACCAAATACCAACTCTGTAGGCTATATTTGTCATGTTGGATTACTGGTACACAACGAATAATGTACAAGCTCATGCAAGTAGTGCTCATTGGCATGGTAATTTTACGGTCGCTAACCTTGGGGATTTAGGGAAAATGCCCTTGACGAATGCCATGAATTTTTTATGTGCATTCTAATATTCAACATTGGAGGTTTTGACTGCTCCTTAACTTCATTCTGTAACTTGACATTTACATCGAGGCGAGGGAAATGTTGCAGATCCTGCATAATGCAAATATAATTTTTTAAATATGATTGTCATTTCCATCTGGGTTGGCAAGAAGCCTAGATAAAAGTATTAAAGTTCATAGTATAGTTCACATAGTGAGGTGCCGTTTGCCCTTCATTATCCTGAATATGGAAGAAAAACAAGGTTTGGTCCACGGAGCTCAACATAACAACGCAGGTCTAAGGTGCGTTGGCGCTCTGCAGGATATCAAGTTATGAACTGACGACTTGACAAATTACCTAGTATGTCAATTCACCAACCTGGCAAACTAATAACTTGCCTAAAGTGTTCTAGTTAGTATGGATGTATCCAACGTTTTGCCCATTTGATGCAATTTATTATGGGAACCCACTGAAATACTTGGTTGGAGATACAACCAGTTTCATATGCTCAAATACACTAACCAAACTTAAGATCCAAGTAGAATTACACTTTTTTCCCCGAGCAGTGGCGACAACCGTAATATACACACCAAAATCAAAGAAACTTTGAAGGGAAATCTTACTCTCCTCCATGGCGAAAAACTAATATGTATAGTACCACTTGTTCAAATTTATTTGTAGACCAGTACTATGATTCGGTTTGACCAAATACTAAATCAAATTTAATGACGTGTCAAAATACTGCAACAACTCAACTTAAAAGAGAAAATAACGAAGTGCAGTATCATTTTTCAGAAGAGTGAGTTATATAAAATTTCGATGCATATTTGGTTCTCAGCTGGCATTGAAATGAGACAATCTGACAGTTAATCCTACTGTTCCTTATAGAGCGAAGTGGTAAACCATAGATCTGTCATCGGAAACACCAATAGGAAAATCACAAATCAATCTCTAATTCCCTAGCCCTAGAGAGAGGAATTCCAAAAACTATGCGTAGTGGTGTGGCTAACAAAATAAATTAATGAATCGATCTAGATAAAGCAAGCTAGCTTTGCGGCTACGTCCAGGTGCAGCACTGCAATGCGCTTTGCAGCCTTCCGCCGCCGCACGCCCACCACACCCAGATGTCACCGGCGCTGCAACCTTAGATTCCGCCGTCCACACGTCCAGACACGCCGCCGCTCGCCGCTCGCCGCCGAGATGTCGCCGCCGCACGCCATCGAGTTTGCACTGCCGTGTGGTCAGTGCACAGCAAGAGAGAGAGAGAGGATAAGGGAGGGAATAGACTTGCCTGGTACTGTTAGACGATGGAGGATGGAGTCAGAGAGGCGACCGCCCGTTCCTACCCAGCTCGCCGCCGCCATGTTCCATTCCGGCCGCCACCACCGTCGGAGCTCCCGCAGCGGCCTCCTCATGTGGCGCCCGTCCCCGTCTGCACCAATCCCAGGGGAGAGGCGGTCCGAGATGCGCTCCTCTAGCGTCTGGAAGTACCCTTTTTAGCCTCACGTGGGGCTGGAGCGAGGGAGAGAGGCCGGCAGGCCATTGGGGAGGAGGGGAGGAGGGGATTGGGGAGTGAATTGGGCTGCCCACGCGATCTAGGTTTTCACTGCTCGCGGATGGAGATTGAAGGCGACGAGAACGAGCGCATGAGGCTGCCTCTGACCACGGACCCCGCACAGAACCGGTCCCAGGAGTCATGGAATCAACAAGAAGCTGCGGAAGTGCCAAAAAATATCACAGATCCAATGGCCGTGGTGAGAAGTGGGGATGGAGTTTTACTGTAGCTCGGCCAATGGACGCACAGGATGAATGTGCCCCGGCAAGCCCCCTGGCTGGCCGAGTAGCCTTGCAGGCTTTAAGAAGAGAAATTTAAACTATGTATCGTGAGGTGTACAGGCACACACAAACACGACACAGGTTATTTCATAGAGAAAAACAGTAAAGGAGAAGCTCAGGAGGGTCTATGCTAACAAGCTGGTGGTCAGTCAGTTTGATTAAGCAGCTTTTGAGAACAAATTTTACTTTGGTACTACTACATTCTCGAAAGAAAAAAAAACACCTTATGCATCCAATATGAAGTCTCATAAAAATGGATGTACAACAAAAAGATTAGTAAAGCATCAAAATTGGTGGAGTTTCCTCCCTTGGCCACACATTTTTAGGGCTGGAAGCGTAAAACCACACTCCGTATTTACGTGATAGTTGAATGGAAAACATGTCGGAATTTATGTGACCAAAATAAGCGGACCTATATTACACAAGCCAAAAGAAAGGGAAAGAGTGCTCATACCCAAAACCACAAACGTAGATAGAGCTATATGTAGCTATTTTATAAAAAAATAGCCTTTTAAAGTTTCAAACAAATTTGGAAAATAATTTAACCGTAAAACAATGATGTGTATAACAAAGTGCATAATTTCAACTCAAAATACTTTGTATTCGAGTTTGTGCAAAAAAAATGATAAAATCTGACATCTATATTAGTGAACATTGTAAAAATTTAAAACCTTAAAATCAGTCAGATTATTTTTGTATAACCCAGATGTAAGGCATTTTAGATTTGAAAATTTCACATGTGTAAGACGACAAATTCTCAGGGGTTTTCAAAAATTTGATGTAACAGTGTCCCATCAAAAATTTGATACGAAAATCATGGAAGTTATAATCTAAACTTTCACTCAAATCTTACATGTATTTATACACTACTAGAGAATTACATGACCGATTTCAGAATCATAGCTCATAAATTATGATTAAACAGTAATGTTTGGGTGACATGTAATTGTGTAAGGTATATCAAATCAAGGATAGTGGACGGTGTGAGATGACGGTAAGCTCTAGAATAAGGGCATCACACGCAGATCCACGTCACTTGCAAAATGGATATGTGGCCATGAGCCGGTGCTGTCAGTGCCATTATTGTATGATTATATATTTAGGACTGGGAAATGCGCCACTCTACTGTATCTCTCGCGTCACCGGCTTAATATCAGCCGCAAGATATTTGTGCGCGCCCATCTTTTCGGACCACCCTAGCCACTAGTATTCCAAATAAGGCTGATTATGCAATAGGTTGATTAACCACATTTTCTCGGAACCACTAGGACAGTACTATTTTATTTCTGTAAAGAAGGGACCCAATGATGCTCCATCAGAATATGCATTTGGTATTGGCTGAGAAAAATAATACACCTAACGCTGTGCAAAAACTCGAACAGGCCAAACCTGCCAGTGAAACCACAGTTCATTTTTCTTCATATATGGAATCCAATCTTCAGGAGTAGATGTTACAAAATTTGGAACTAGCAAAAAATGGCCAAACAGTTTTTTGTAGGCTTAAATGCACATATACGATACGACTTCTTTTTACCGGTGGTGGATTGCAGATTACAAAAAGATCAAAAAATAAACAGAAATTGCTACGAGGACCTGTACTTTAAAAAATGAAACATAAAGCATAAAAGCCATCGAGTCCTTCTCCACCGGGACGATGTGCTCCACTCAACATCTTGGCTAGCATCGCTATCGCCGGGACGCAACGCTTGGGACGATGAGTGAGGAGAGAGCAACTGAATGGCCTCCGCATCAGCATCACGCCTAGCGGTTGAAGAACAACCAACATATAGCGGTCGAGGAGGCCCACCCTTCGACCATGAAAAGCAGAGGCAAGACAATTGGGGAACTCCTGGGAACTACTGCAATACGACTTCCACGGAAATCATGTCAAAGATTGGGCTAGATCCTGGCAGAGTCGACAACACCATCTCCATGATGGCCACACATTGAAGACAGGGCGACGAAATCCAGCGGATCTAGGATGCACCTGAGATTTATTGAAGGGGAAGAAGAGATGCAGGCGCCATACGCCTTTGTATGTGTCCAACCACACCACTACCATCTACAAGAAGTCGCTCGAGAACTCCGACGGTGAACACCCCGACGGCATAACACCTGCCGACACAAGGCACAAACCTAGACCTAGATCGGAGCTAAATCTAAACCTACAACGACTGCTGTGCAGAGGAGGTCGGCTTCCTAATCTAGCTCTACAATGACCAGCGCGGATGCCGACGGTGAGAGAAATCGAATCCAGAGATCCCCGGAAGACTCTCAAAGAAGAGGGGAGAGGATGCTTCGAGAGGGGAGGAGAAAGAACAATAGGTCGTCGCCTGCTGATTTGACTCCAACTATTCCATTTCTGTCCACACTTGCCATTTCACCATCAGGATTCGGACATATAGACCCCCTCTTCAATTTAAACCCAAACAAGCATTTCTTGTACAAATAAATCTCGCTTTGAAAGCCCTTACTTGCAAAAGGTTCAAACTCCAAATTAGTAGATTGGCACTCTATACATACTATTTCCTCCGTTTTACGTTAAGTGTCGCAAATTTATCTAAATTCATATGTCCCTAGAGCAGTTTTAGTCTGTAGATACATATAATCCATATAAATCCGTGACACTTAACGGAGAGAGTGCTTTAATTAGTAGCCACCCATCTAAACGCAATTACTAGCACAGGTAATTAACCAAGAAGGGTCTTCCTCCGTCCCCATGTAACGTGTGGCCTATATCAAAAAAATAGAACGTGTGGTCAGGGATTTTTCGGCAGCAGCTGAAATATCCTAACACAGAGAGAAAAGGTTGGGGGGTGGGGGACGATCCGATCTACCCAAAAGATATAAGCTGGCCACTAAAGGAGGGAGCCAAGAGTGACGTGCGAGAAAGCGCAGCTGAGATGAATATAGAATCTCCTTCACCGTTTGGTCAAGCTGATATGTTCATGTTCAGATAGCAAAAGTACAGCACCACCTGGAATTAGATTTGGTTAAGAAATAGTAGAGCCAAGCAGGTGGTCAGTCAGCACAACTAAGAAGCTTTTGAGAGCATGTGGAAACATGACCTACACCAGCTATGTAATTGTATTAACAAAAGAATTTCATGTTATAGTATTGAATTTTGCAGATCAACTACTTGCTTCTTCTTTACTGTACTTGTTTTTTTTCTTCTTCTGTGTAGAGACTATTTTTAGGGTCTACGTCCATTCCGAAATTTCTCGAAACATAGCTTTTAAAATAATATAGCAATTAAAATGGGCGGAGTCACTTCTCCTTGCAAGACATTGGCAGGTCTAGAAGTGCAACTTCAAACCCCGTATCTTTATTAAATGGAAAACATGTCGCAATTTATGTGCCAAAATAAGTAAACATGCGGTTAGAGAAGCCGAGAAAGGAAAAAACCACTCCTCGTGCCATGATATCATAATAATCGACCTTATCTAAATACTCCATCCATTCCGTCTTAAAAGAAGTTTTGGCAAGCTGATTAAGCTTCCCAAATCATCTTATAAAGGAACAGAGAAAGTATTTCATTTGTTTCCCCAGATTTATCCAAAAGTAGAGATTTACTCCTAGCATTTTCATGTTTGTATGACTCTAGATATTCATAACCCACTCAACTTTTCTCTCCCTATTTTCACATGTGCAAAATGCACAAAAAAAATCAAGTTTTTGTCCAACATAGTGTTCTAATTCTACAACAACTATAGCGAAACAATGTCCTACCAAAATTATGGCAACAAGTAACATGGAATTTTATTATGAATTGGAACTCTTGTATACGAGAATAACTATATAGTAGAAAATTACATGATCAATTCAAAATTTATTATCCACGCATGAGTGGTTTGATCTCTGTTTGTTCCTTCTCTAGGTTTGCTCTGAGCGATGACCAAGTAACTACGTACAACAAAATTTGTTCATCAATCTAATGTTCTTTCTAGGTTGGTTGTGTGTGTCCTCAAGAAGGTCGTGTCCCATGATTATTGACGATGGTATTTGTATCCTTTTTGGCCGATTTCTTGCTAATGAACCTATCAATTGTGAGTGAGGATTTGTGTCACCTAGGAGCAATGGAACTTGGTTTTTGAAAAAAAAAATGCTAAAATTGAAGTTTCAAAACAACCGAAACAAAATTCCGTGAATACATACACATGTTCTGTACAATTGTGCAAGAAGGCCTTCTATTTTGGGATGCAGAAAAATAACAAATTAATTTATGGTTATTTAAAGAAATAAAAAAATCTTACTTGTGTATTTGTATATTTTTCAGTATTTTTTATACCTAGAAACAACATTTTCCAAAAAAAAAATGGAGAAAAGAGAGCACTAGTGCTTAGGTGCAACAAACAATGTTCGGTCAATTATCTCCTATATTTTACATAAGATGAGGCAATGTAGCCTTTTTTTTTGTTTAAAATTGCTCTTGCTAAGCTAATCTAATCAAATGTGTATGTTAGTATGATTAAAGGCGAATAAACAAGAGTGGGTGTCGTGAGACTATCCAAGAGATCTTATACGTGCTTTCCAGTGGGCTCACCGGACGGTGACTCGGCAAGAAGTGTCAGATGAATAAAAGGTGATCACACATGTATCCACGTCGCTTCGAGCCCGGATTAGTGGACAGACCCGTACGATTATTTTGTGACCAAATCTGAATGTAGATGCACACCTCAACTTAATTTTTTCGATAAAGAGAATATATTAATACCGACAGATATCAATTACGCCCAGCTTCTGCAACAATTCAATACCCTAATATTAGTACGGATGCACACAGCCAAACAAAGAGGAAGAAAACTAAGAAATAAAAAGCCCCGCTACGGTATTTCAGCCTTAGCAGCAACAAGACATCCACCACCAAGACATCACCTGTACTCCAAGCTCTCCAAAAGTGACGCCTCCAAGAAGGGACAGTACACAAGCGTCATCGTCGCCCGATCAAAAGATCTTAGGTTTCACCCTGAAGATAATCCCTACTCTCGAAACAATGCCTTCAACAAGGCCATTGCCAGGCACAATCAATTAAGACCAGACCTTGGATTTTCACCCTGAAAGTTAAGACTCTGGATTTTCACCTATGCTGTCAACCCACTTACATACTGCTGCTGCAAAAATGTAGAACACCAAGCAAGTTCCTCAACAGCACATAGACTCGAACCTCCATTGCTAGTCCTCCAATCCGGCCTTCATGATATTCTCCGTCTCTGATTTCACCATTGACCAGAATATCATCTGATGGCAACACAGAACAGAGCTTCGCGCCGCTCCCTCTATAACCAAACAGTCGGAATAAAAGCATGGGTGCGCACGACCGAATACCACCCGGTCCAGCAAACTCCAGTCAATATGTGCACTATTACCTTTGCCGGCGGAGCCTTCCGGAACTCAGCACTCCAGCCAGATCAAGAATGACAAGCCTCGGGTAGTTCTTCATCTTCGCACAAGAGAAATCCTAGGACCGCCGCCTTTCCGCGAGACTGGCAGACCCCCACGCCGCTAGTCATCTCCTAGACGGAACCGAAGAGGAAAGAGGTAGTCCAGCGCCAGGCTGCAAGTCAACGACGTCCCGAGGACAGCCATAGACCACACAACACCGGCCCTGGCTGAACCTAGCTATCTGGCCAAGATAGGGCCTCATAGCCTAGATCTCGTGCCGACGGCGCATATCACCACCGTGCCCGGAAGCCTCGCCGCCGATGTACCGCCTCCTCCTCGACAACCCCCGACGGAGATCCTCAGGCCTCGGCCAACAACGACCGCGCCACTCTGTGCCCCCACCAGCGACTCCCCAACTCCCGAGAGAAGCCGTCGGGCAGCATCTCTCCATCCCCACCGCCGTTGACAGGAAGGGGGCCGCTACCACCGCCGGTGAGAGCGGCGGCGGCAGAGGGAGAGAGGGTGGAGGGTGGAGGCGGCGCCACCAAAGCCGCTCGGGAGGGTTTCCGTTGGCCCAGCCCAACACGTTCTTCCGCCGGGTGCAGGGACCATCCTTTTTGTCATCTCTCTTTTAGGACCACCCTAACTAATGGTATTTTTATAAATACGAGGAGCTGGAGGAAAATATCTCAGGGACTGAAACCAAATTTGCAAGTCAGTATTGTTGTCCATTACTATGATAACTAATACATTTCTCCCTTGAAGATTAGTCACTTTGCAAGGCAGTAATGTTGCTTATTACTACTAGTGGAAAACATGCTCATGGTTTTCGAATCGTCAGGCTTAACACTTTTGGCACACGGACAGAAATCAGCTAAGGACCACCCATTTATCAGATTTCTTTGTTATGCTAACATGTGGTGACTCCTAGAGAAACTATAGACATTTCCATCAAAATGTAAAATATATTGGAACATAGCTACTAGACATGCATGCATGGTAGTCAATATACATGGTGAAATAAAAAAAATCCATCAAAAAGTAGCCAAGCCAGCATGAAGTCCAACCTGGTAACCATAAGTCCATAACACAATTAGTATGAACATCCATGTAATAGACAATTAGAACAATTAAGTAGTAACCAAAAAGTAAAGTAGCCCCTACTCCTTCTCTCGAACATGTGGCTACGGATATTTCAGCCAGGAGGTAGTATTAGCTGGCCACACCAGTGCCACGTGTTGAGAGGAGGCGCAAAGCGCAGTCGTGTGGGTGCCATTTCGTTGGTAGTTCGGCCATGCTGATCTGTTAATAAGATAACAAAGAGTAAAACACCACCAGGAGTTAGATTAGACTAAGATAAGAAAACTAGACCCAAGCAGGTGGTCAGTCAGCACAAATAAGCATCCCTCGAGCTCATGCAACAACATTATAGACACCACCTATATCAATATAGAATTAATTGTTCACAGAAGAATTCTTCTTCAAGAGTCACTTTTGCTGTTGAATTTTCGTAAAGAAAACTTAGTGGAGTCTTTTGTCTCTATCATATGTACGGTCTACATCCATCATGAAGCCGGCCTCTCCAAGCTAGCATAGCTTCGAATTAAATGAATTTAAAAAATAAAATGGGTGGCGAGCCTTCTCTCGATCGGCCATACATTTCCGGGGGCTAGAAACGTAACTTCACAGCGCTCTATATCTACCGATAATTGAATGGAAAACCTGTCGGAATTTATGTGGCCAAAACACGAGAACCTATAATTAGACAAGCCGAGACAGCGAAAGACCGCTCATGCGCGCGCCCAATATGATATCACATAAAAATGGCATTGCCCAGAATTTACTCGTGCCGCCGAGATTTATCGGAGAAATATCTCCACATGTTAACTCCTAGCCTCTCATGTCTGAATGGCTCCAGATATTCGCAGCCTATTTGTGTTCCGATGTTTTCCTCTGCTAATTTCCTCACGTGCAAAGTGCCAAATATCATGTTTGTTCGGTAGATGCATCATTCTACGTGTACAGCAATTATAATGCAATTGTCCCATCAAAAGTTACGGTAGCAAATAAGAAAAAGCACCGGAAATATTGTTTTGCAAACTGTAAGTCCAATTTACCTTGATAAGTATGTATTCCCTCCGTCCCAGGAAAATTTGTTCAACTTACGGATGTATCTATCACTAAAACATATCTACGTACTATCACATTCAGATAAAATTGAGCAAATCTTTTTGGGACACAAGGAGTACGACAAAATGTATCGATCAAATTCGAAGAAAATAAAAATTCAAAAAAGACGATGAGAGTAGATAAGGTGGAAAGCGCTACCAATCCCCGAAAAGAGAGCACGAGCTACTGCGTGTGGGCCCGGGCCGCCCACAGCCACGAGCTCCCGGTCGCTTCTGGAAATTTCCGGCTCCGACAGGTGGGCCCCACGCGTGACGTGGCCGTCCTCCCGCCCCTCCTCCCAAAAATATATTTCCGTCGTCTCTCTCTCCCACCACTGCTCCTCCTCCGCCTCCGCCTCCGCCTCCGCCGCTTCCTCCTCCTCCTCCTCGCACGTGCGCGGCCTCGCTCCTTAACACGCGCCAGCCCAGCCGCTCGCCGGAGTGCCCGTCTCTCTTTCCGCTGCTCTTTCCCCCGGAGGAAGGCCTGTTTCCGGTTTCTTTGGTTTCGCCGGCCGGCTCCGGTGCCCGCCGCGGAGAGTTGCCTGCAGCCGTTCCCGTGCGATCCCGGCGAGAGTAAAAATCTGCCTCTTCCGCGCGCCGTCGAATCACCAGCCCGTAGCGGCGGTGTCCGCATCCCGACCTCGATCTCGGCGACCTGGACGACGCCGAGATTCGCAGCTCGCATGGCTTCCATGGCGCACGCGGAGGTAATAAAAACCGATGCCCTCCTGCCCGCCCGCCACGCGCATTCTCCCCTGCTTCTTCCAGCCTGCTCCAGTTTCTCGTCCCCGCGCGCGGTAAATTTCCAGTTTCTCGTGGGAGTACTTCTTCTCGGTGCTCTTTTTTTTTCTGTGGATAACCGGTCAAAAAGTGCTTCTTTTTTTTGCAAAATCCGAGCTTTCTTTTTGGGTTAGATAGACAATTGTATCCGTTCGTTGTTTCTCTTGGGAGAAATGCGTTTCTAGATACTTCTGTTTTGGGGAGGATCCTTCCGATCCATGCTGGCCACAGTATCTTTATTAGAGGCTTCCAGAAACGAGGCATGTAGTACTAGTCTGTTAGGTCTACCAACCAGACATGACATCAAGCCACAAGTACCAAATCCAGAAACACTGGTGCTTTCCATGCTGCTAGGTAATTCTGTCAGTGATGTTCTTTTAACAGTGGTTGACGTACCGACTGTAACACTGCTAGTTACAGTCTTCATTTAATCCATGTGTGTTAGTGCCTCTTTTACAGTCATTAAATGTTAATTTGGATAGCTCAGTTATAGTAGCAGTGATGGTACTAGCTAGAGTTGTATTCAGTTAGCCCATATGGTAAAACTCTGCAAAGTCAGCACTGTGTCTTATCTGAAGTACACTGATTCGCTTGATTTCTCCAACTGTGTGCAGCCAAATACTCAGCAATGTGTTTAGCTTAAATACTGATGGTCTTTGTTCTTCCTGTTCTTGCCTACAGGAAAGGGATGGGCTGGACTCATCTGGCTTGCCAATCAACAAAGGGCTGATGGTGGATGTCATCAAACCTCCGGCGACGGATGATGCGACCGCAACGCAGCCCAAGGAGGAGGGGATGGGTGGGCATCCTGTCAAGGTTAGCCATTTCTCACCCAAGTTTGCCATCTATGAGTAAATGTCAGTTTGGTTCATCATTCCATGAATCAGCATTGCGTCTATGCCTAATGACCCGCGGCATGCTTTCATCAGGCTAGGAAGCCGTATACGATCACGAAGCAGCGGGAGAAGTGGACGGAGGAAGAGCACGAGAAGTTCCTGGAGGCACTGAAGCTGTATGGCCGGTCCTGGCGTCAGATACAAGGTGTGTGTACCCTGTATAAGTACAGCATATTTTGCATTAGAATTCAAAGTAGTGGAAATTAGTGATTCTGATTCATCGGAAATGTTCTTTAGAACACATTGGCACAAAGACCGCTGTCCAAATTCGAAGCCATGCTCAGAAGTTTTTCTCAAAGGTGACTATAGTTCTTCCTGTAGTTATGATATATTTTGCAGGCATGCTTACTGTGCTGACACTGGCATATGTTTGTATTATTTTCTTTGAGAACATGTATATGTTTGTATAACTATTACACGTGCTCGTAGAAGCAGAAGTGGTAGCAGTTAATTGGAACCCTTTGGATGTCTACCATATTCTCATGCCATGTGAGTTGTTCATCGTGCAGGTGGTGCGTGAACCTGCAGCTAAAATAGCGATTGAGATTCCTCCCCCTAGGCCAAAGAGGAAACCACTGCACCCATATCCTCGCAAGTCTGTGAATTCCTCCAATGGGGCAAATGCAGTGACCGGGCTGCAGAAGCTTGCTCCTGTTTCATCTTCCTCTGGTTCAGACCAAGAGAATGGCTCTCCCGTGTCAGTGCTATCTGCAATGCAGTCAGATGCCTTTGGATCATCGATGTCAAATCCGTCAACCCGATGCACCTCCCCTGAGTCATCGGATGATGAGAATATTCTCCCTCCGATGATGAGTGAAGAGGAAAATGCGCCTTGTCAACAAACAGGAATAGATGAATCCCAGAAGGTATCGAATAAGTTAACCTTACTGCTTGATGACCTTACTGAATGACCTCTTGAACTCATTAGGCTGTTCAATGTACTTTTTGCAGGACAACAAAGACACTGTTATGTCTGAGGAGGACTCTTCTGATGAGGTGCAGGAAACAAGTCTGAAGCTGTTTGGGAAGACAGTGGTCATCCCAGACCCGAGGAAAAGATGTTTGTCAGGGCACGAAAAGGGTGAGAAAATCTCACAATCCTCTAGCAAAGCAACATCACAAGCCCCGTCAGTTGGAGAGATTCTGCCAGCATATGCTGCGCCAAATGAGTGGGTTCTTCCATACAATTCATACGCACTCCATCTAGGCGAACCAGCAGCTCCTTTACATGTATGGTGGCCCTACTATGGGTTTCCAGTTGGCCATCCAAGAGGACCACCGAGCACCGTGACGCACAACGAAGTTGCTGATGTGTGTGATACTGTGAAGGGCCCGCCGGTCGAGTCAAGCTCGGACGACTCTGACGACAACACTCAGACAGCAAGCAAGAAGTGGAAAGCACTTGAGCCGCTTCGGATGGTCCAGGTCCCCCGGTCAGCTTCGACATTTGAGCTGAAGCCAAGCATGAACTCGGCCTTCGTAAGAGTGAAGCCAGTCAGCGGCGGCGATCAGCCGGTAAGGGGATTCGTGCCGTACAAAAGGTGTAGAGCCGAATAACCAAAGCGGGGGAGACTCCCCCGCGTCTTCTAATTTAACTACGAACAATCATCGGAACCTGTTCCACATATTCTTGCTCCGGTGTATTCTTCTTAGTCATTTACTCGCAGAGATTGGCGGTCTGGTCAGGGTGATGCCTCGTTGTTTCCTGCTCGCGCTCTTCCTAGAAGAGCGGCCGCGTGCAGTTGCTGTTGTAAGTGTAGGCTGAAAGAAAAGGTTTTGTAGGGATATGCCAAGTCTCTGTATATTGTCTAATGTTGTTGTAAAAGGAAAAAATTCTTATGTTGCTCTTGCTGAAAGCTGTTGATTCGCAATGGAAATCGATTTGTAGATGAGAGTGGAACGTTGATCCGCAATGGACATCTCTAGCCGTTCCTTCATATTTTAGAATAAAAGGGTTTATTAACCTTTTGTTTCTGGCTGAATTTCTATATTTAATTTATAATAATTTTTGCTCAATTCTTTTGGCCCTTGTCACATATATTCCAAACAATTGCACGGTATTTAATGGATGATGCACAAAATTTCAATTAAAACATGCATAGGTTTATTCGAAAGCCACAACATTGATCAAGTTTTATTTAAAAAAACACAACATAGTATGTTTTATTGGCCAAATTTGATTTTTGAAAAACACAACATACTATGTCTTATGTTGCGGATCACCTTCTTTTAGGCTTTTGGAGGGGCCTGCAGGTCCCGGACAGCTGAAGAAATTTCTAGCGGGCTTATTCCTACCGCCGGGCTTCTCTCTAGTGTAAATCGGGCGGTTCCTAGCAACTGAGCTTCTCCCGTTGAAACTGAAGCGGTACATTACAATTGTTCTCATTGGTAAGAGCATCTCCAACAGGCGCGGCAAAACGCGCGAGCCGCAAAAAACCGCCAGTTTGCCGCGTGCGGGCGCCCGCGCGAACCCCAGCGGAAGCGGAAAAAAGGCGCACGCGGTAAATTTTTTGCCGCGCCCGCGCTTTTGCGCCATCCCGGCACGTCCGATGCCGCGCGCGCTATAAAGGTGAAGCGACACGCGCACACCAACCGCTGAAGATTCCGCGTGTCCACCTCCCGCGCCGACGTGTCCACCTCCGCCGTCTCTCTCTCTCCCTCTCTCCACCGCGTGTCCACCTTCCGCGCCGCCGCTCCGCCTCCGCTGGCAAGATGCCTCCGCGCCGCCGCTCCGCCTCCGGCTACCGCGGCGTCCGCGCGCGGCCGAGCGGCCGCTTCGACGCGGAGATCCGCTCCGGCGAGGAGCGGATCCGACTCGGAACCTTCGACACCGCGCATGAGGCGGCGCGGGCCTACGACATCGTCGCGTGGCGCCTCGGCCGGCCCCGCCGCCAAATGAACTTCAACGTTGTTTGGACGCGCGAGCAAGCGGAGATGCTCGCGCCGCCATCGCCGGCCGTGACGACCGAGCAGCAGCGCTGCGCCCGCGAGCTCGAGCAGCGCCTGCGCGTGGCGGAGCAGGACAAGCGCCTGCGCCTCGAGTGGGCGCGCGCGTTCCCGGAGGACGTCGCCGCCATGGAGGCATTTTACGCGCAGAAGAAGGAGGCCAAGGCGAAGGCGGCGGCGAAGAAGAAGGCCGACCGCGACAGGCGCCGCGCTGAGTCGGCGGCGAGAAAGGCGCAGAGGGCGGAGAAGGCGGCGCGGAGGGCGAAGAGGGCGGAGGAGAAGAAGAGAGGCGCCGGACCGTCGATGAACATGCCCACCTCCTCCTCCTCCTTTGAGTGGACGACCACTCCGGTCTCCGACACCACTCCGACTAGCGGATCGTCGGACTTCGATTGGGAGGACTCCGAGTAGTTTAGTTTAGTTTAGTTTAAATAAAATGTCGGTATTTGTCGAACTTTTAATATATGTCGTAATTTTCAGTTAAATTTTCGTAATTTTATTTGATTTGGTTGATCCGTTTCAAACGATATACAAAAATTAGCCGTTTGTGTGGCGGCGCGCTGTATTTTAGAGCGTCCGAAGGAGGTCCAATTTTACCGCCCGCGCACGCGCTGCATTTTGGCGCGTCCGGCGGGGCAAAGTTCGGCAAAGCGCGCGGCAAACGTTTACAGCGCGTCGGAAGGGAGGTATAGCGCACCGAAATTTTGCGCGCCTGTTGGAGATGCTCTAACGTTTATTAGATCGAGGTGCCACCACGCTAGGGTGAACCGTTGATACGTCCAAAACATATCTACTTTCCCGAACACTTTTGCTATTATTTTGCCTCTAATTTGTGTATTTTGGATACAACTAACACAGACTACCGCTGTTTTCAGCAGAATTGCTCTGGTGTCTCGTTTTTGTGCAGAAATCCAACTTTCAGGAAAATCCCGGAATTTATGTCGAAGGTCTTATTTTTCCACAAGAATTACGGAGCCAGAAGGGCAAGCAGGTGGAGGCCCGAGGCCCCCACACACCAGGCCGGCGCGCCCGCAAGGGGGGCGCGCCGTGTGGCCGCCTCGGCTGGCCTCTGACGCCCCCCTCTGGACTACTTAAGGGTTTCAATCTAAAAACGCGAGACGAGAAGTCGAAGTCGCCAGAAACCATCCAGTACGCCGCCACCGTCGCGAAACTCCATCTCGGGACCAGAAACTCCGTTCTGGCACCTGGACGGGGAATTGGAGGAGATCATCGCCATCATCACCACCGACGCCTCTCCATCGACCAGCCATGTTTCCCCATCCATGTGTGAGTAATTCCCGCTGTAGGCTGAAGGGGATGGTAGGGATTGGATGAGATTGGTCATGTAATAGCATAAGATTGTTAGGGCATAGTGCCTAGTATCCGTAATTGGTACTTTTATGATATTGTTGCAACTTGTTATGCTTAATGCTTGTCACTAGGGCCCGAGTGCCATGATTTCAGATCTGAACATGTTATTGTTTCATGATGATATGCATTGTTTTATGATCTTACCTGCAAGTTGTATACACGTATTGTTGTCCGGAACCCGAGGCCCCAAAGTGACGAAATTGGACAACCGAAGGGGACGGCGGTGATATGAGGATCACATGTGTTCACGGAGTGTTAATGCTTTTCTCCGGTGCTCTATTAAAAGGAGTACCTTAATTTCCAAGATTCCCTAGAGGCCCGGCTGCCACCGGCTGGTAGGACAAAAGATGTTGTGCAAGTTTCTCATTGCGAGCACGTACGACTAAATATGGAACACATGCCTATTGATTGATTAGTACTTGGATACCGCTTTATTATTATCTGCAAATGCCAAATCTTGATTGTTACATGAGTTTCTCTCATCCATGCAACGTCCATCATCCATCCCTGTGCCTACAGTATTTTAATCCTGCTGTTTACTAAAAATCACTACTGTTGTCTTTGTTACTCTGCTGCTGTTATTTCACTACTGTACGCTATAAACTGTTACTGCGATAAACTCTTGCGAGCAAGTCCTTTTGCAGCTGAATTGACAACTCCGCTGTTAAGGCTTTCAAGTATTATTTGTCTCCCTTGTGTCGAATCAATAAATTGGGTTTTACTTCCCGAACCTGTTGCGATCCCCTATACTTGTGGGTCATCAAGACTATTTTCGCGCTTTGAGCATAGCTTTATTTGGAAGTTCACTTGGATTGATATTGTTCGCTGCAAATTCTCCATCATGGGTAAACCTCGCGATACTAAAGTCGCCATATTACCATCCACTACAAGAAAAGGTACAACTCTGAGTACCTCCGCTGCTCTTGATTCACCATATGTGATAGATAAACTTGTTTCACCACCACAAGCTTCACATGGTACTTCTGCTAGATCTGAAAGTTCCTCTTATAATTTTGATGATGCTTCTGATGTGCTTGATAATGATGGTTCATTAGGATCTTTTCTAGATGCTACAATTGCTAGGTCTAGACAAATTGAAAATATGAAACTCCTAATGAAAATGCTGCTACACCTGTTAATTCACCTGATGTTGAATACTCTAGTGATGATCCTGATGAAGATTATGTGGAACTTGATGATGATTTTATTGATAAATGCAATGCTACTACTGATGCAAGAAAAATTAAAAAGCTTCTTGCACAACATACTGTTAGATATAAACTGTCTCCTGATCCTAAATTTGCCACATCTCCTATAAACATTAAGGATAAGGAATATGATTTTTCTCTTGATCTATCTCATATAGCTATTGTTGAGAAAACACCTTTTTGTGGTACTGAAAAAGAAAGTGTTGTAGAACACATGAATGAGCTTTCTACTTTGAGTAGCTTGTTTTCTGATGATGTCAAGTTGCGTACTTATTTCGTTGCTAAAATTTTTTCTTTCTCATTAAAGGATGATGCTAAAACTTGGTATAATAGTTTGCCTCCTGGTTCTATTGATAGTCTAAGTGATTTGCTTGATGTTTTCTTTCGGAAATACTTTCCTGCTAGTGCTCAACATATTGCTTTGCAGAAATTTATAATTTTGACCAGGAAGATGGAGAGAAATTGCCTGAGGCTTGGGCAAGATTTTGCTCTCTTATCAGAGCTCGGCCTTGACATGATTTGGAAAAGCATGATTTACTTGATATATTTTATAGTGTACTAACCATTGAGTCTAGGGCATACCTGGATAGTTGTGCTGGTTGTGTTTTCAGGAAAAGAACTCCAGACGAAGCTGAAGAATTATTGGCTAGAATAGGCCAGAATCATGATGATTGGTCTACACCTGAACCAACTCCGACACCGATATTGAAGAAGAGGGGTATGATTAAATTAAATGATGAAGATATGAGGGAGGCCAAGAAGTCTCTTAAGGAGAAAGGTATTAAATCCGAAGATGTGAAGAATTTACCTCCATAGAAGATTTATGCAAGATAACTCCCCATCATCCATGATTGAGGTACACTCTCTTGAACGCTTTACTAGGGAAGATATTCCGTATTCAAAACCTCCTGCTCAATGCTTAGATGAGTTTGATAATTATATTGTTAAGCAAAATAATTTTAATATGAGAGTAGAGAATCATTTAATGGAAAATTCTCGAGCTATTAGTGAATTGCATGGTATTGTGGAGAGAACCTCCAATGATGTTAAGATGCTTGTTAAACACTTTCATATGGTTCAAACTCAAATTGATCAACTCACTAAAGTGCAAAATGACTTGTTAAAAAATAATTCTAAAGAAAAACATGCTTATGAAGTAACAACTAGAGGTGGTGTTTCTACTCAGGATCCTCTATATCCTGAGGGCATCCCAAAAGAGTTGAACAAGATTCTCAACGAACTGAAACTAGTGCTCTATCTAAGAAAAGAAAAAGAAACATAAAACTGTTGTAGAATCCTCTGAGCCTGTTAATGATCCTAATAGTATTTCTATTTCGATGCTGAAACTGAAAGCGGTAATGAACATGATAAAGATAACGATAAGAATGATGCTTCCGATAAAGAAGAGGTTGAAGAAGAACCTGAAAAGCATGCTAAAAATAAAAAGTATACCAAAGAAGATTTTATTGCTAAGAAACATGGTAATGAAAGGGAACCTTGGGTTCAAAAGCAAATGCCTTTTCCTGCTAAGAAACTAAAATCAAAGGAATAAGAACACTATAATAAATTTTGTGATTGGATGAAACCTTTATTCCTGCAAATCCCTTTGACTGATGCTATTAAATTGTCTCCTTATTCAAAGTATATGAAATATATTGTCACTAACAAAAGGAAAATTCCTAATGAGGAGATTTCCACTATGCTTGCTAATTACTCTTTCAATGGCAAGGTTCCAAAGAAGCTTGGCGACCCAGGTATACCGACTATTCCCTGTTCTATTAAGAATAATTATGTTAGAACTACTCTATGTGATTTGGGAGCGGGTGTTAGTGTTATGCCTTTTTCTCTTTATAAGAGACTTTATTTAGATAAGTTGATACCAACTAATATATCTTTGCAAATGGCTGATAAATCTACTGCTATTCATGTTGGTATATGTGAGGATGTTCTTGTTCAAGTTACTCAAAATTGCTTAATATTAACTGATTTTGTTGTGTTGGAAATGCCTGAAGATGATAATATGTCTATTATTCTTGGAAGACCTTTTCTTAACACCGCAGGGGCTGTTATTGATTGCAATAAAGGAAAAATCACTTTCAATGTTGATGACAAGGAACATACTGTTTATTTTCCCAAGAGGATTGATAAATTATGTGGAGTTAATACAATTTCTAATGTGAGATCTATCAAAGTGGGAGATATTGATTGTCCAATATATGAGCCTAAAGAAGAATATCAAACTCTTGTGATTGGATCCATATCAATACAATACAAGGTAACATGATTGATTTGAGGTTTAATTCTTCTTATGATATGTAAAATTTATTTGGTGGCAAGACTTGATCAACCTTGTTAACAAATATATTTTATACGCATAGAGGAGCTAAACAACATTTCTTTCCTTCTCCACTTGTTTTACTCGCTGTAGCACTACTTATTTTGCAAGATGCTTTAGTTGTTTAGAGGTTTGAAAAATCTTTTTCTGCCCTGTAATAATAATTTTAACACCCAAAAATGTGCATGGGCACCATGGGATTGAACTCCACTTAGGCCAAAAGCCTAAGCTTGGGGGGAGGTATACCGGCATCACTTATTCTTTGCATATTATGGTTGCTGGATACTTGTATATACTTGTTTGGCTTCTTAAAGTGGTTTTCTAATAAGAGGGAGATGATATTTGGGGAAGTGCTGATTGAAAATAGATTTTGGACTGATACCAAAGAAATTCTCAAAAACAGCCAGGACGTTATTTTGCGAAGCCAATTTTTGTGCATATTCCCCAGGTTGTTATCTAACTTTCATTAGTTGAACACTTTTCGAGCTGAGCAGCGGAAGAATTTCTTAAAAATCGATTACTGTACTGCTGTCAAGTTTGACGAAATTCTGCTGCTTTGTGTTTGTGTGACTCTTTTAATTTTCATTCTTTTGTTTTTTTCTTTGTTTCTTTCCTAAAACACGAAAAGACCAAAAATATTTCTGTTGTTTCTCTTTACCATTTGTTTATTTTGGTTTCTTGCTTTCATTTTGTTTTATTTGCTATCGTTAGTTTGCTATAAGAAAATTCAAAAAGATTTTGCTTTGTTTGCTTGTTTCCTTTTGTTCTTGTTTCCAATTCGAAAACACCAAAAATATTTGCTGTTCTTCTTTGGTTTTGTAAAGTTCATTATGGAGTTCAGTGGTCTTCGGTGGTTGGAGCTTGGTTTTCACTCCATATTATTCAAGCTACACAAGTGAAAAGGCAATAATGACGATTTACAACAATCCGATTGTGGTGAGAGGCTGGTATGAACTCTATTTGTTTTCATTTTTGTACATATACTCATCCATGTGAGCATGCTTAGTTGGTTCATGTGAGGTATATGTCATTTAAGAAAGTCTAGTAGTTCATGATCTCTCATGTTTAGCTCCAATTTATTAATATGAGTAGCATGTCATAAATATTTGCTTGCATTGCTTTATTCATAGATAGATATGACATTGTGGTATCCTCCTCTGAATAATTCACTTGAATCAACTTGGCACATGCTCACGCATGCATATGACTGAACAAAAGTCAATTAAGCCTCGATGATTTACTTTACCTCGAGTTCTTGTATCACTTTTATGCCTCCGTTAATTTATTTTGTCGCAAGCATAATTATGACAGTTACTGCTCTCTTGATTGTCGCTTCCCAGCCTATTGCTAGCCTTCACTTGTACTGAGCGGGAACGCTGCTCGTGCTTCCAAATCCCTGAAAACCAAGTTATTCCAAAGTGTCCACCATAAATACCTATGCATGGCATTTCAAACCATTCCAAGTAAATTCTCATGTGCTACCTTTAAAACCTTCAAAATGCTTCTCAATTTGTGTTAATGTTTTATAGCTCATGAGGAAGTGTGGTGTTTATCTTTCAATCTTGTCATTTACTCCTGACAGACTTTCATAATGGACTAGTGGCACATCCGCTTATCCAATAATCTTGCAAAAAGAGCTGGCAACGGGGTTCCCAGCCCCAATTAATTAACTTTCATTAATAATTCTCTTCACATGCTTTGCCCTGATTTATCAGTAAGCAACTTAAATTGCAAATAGATACTCCTCCATGGTATGAGAATGTTGGAAGGCACCCGAGGATTCGGTTAGCCATGGCTTGTGTAAGCAAAGGTTGGGAGGAGTGTCATCCATAATGAAACTAAAATACATGTGTAAACAAAAGAGAAGAGGGATGATCTACTTTGCTGGTAGAGATAACGTCCTTCATGGGAGCCGCTCTTGAAAGTCTGGTTGATGAGGTAGTTAGAGTACCCATTACCATTCGTTGACAACAACAAACACCTCTCAAAATAATTTTACTCATGTTTTACAAATAAGCTCTAGCACATGTTAATCCCTGCTTCCCTCTGCGAAGGGTCAATCTTTTACTTTTACATTGAGTCTCCATCCTTTCTTTAAGCACTTTCTTGAGAGCACAACTGTCATTCTTAGTATAATATGCTTGTCCCAAAATATGATTAGATGTGGTATAACTTTGATGCTTTTATCTTTGATAGTCTCTACCTACATTCTTTCCACAAACTTCAAAGGTGCTCGAGCATTTATGTTTTGCTGCACAAATACGGGCAAGCGAGATACCACTTTATCATATCCTTTTATGAACATTGCAATCCTGCTGATAGACATTATTCATGATGCTTATTGTTAATTTGTTGGTACCTTTTCCATGATTGACATAGCTATTAGATGATTTTATTTGCATGTATCTTATTATGAATTGCTGAAGTATTTGCCATATCATGAGAATATTTACATCATATGAACAAATGTGTTCGTGAAAGTTCTTTTATCGCACTCACTTGTTAACTGAATTGCTTGAGGACAAGCAATAAGATAAGCTTGGGGGGAGTTGATACGTCCAAAACGTATCTACTTTCCCGAACACTTTTGCTATTGTTTTGCCTCTAATTTGTGTATTTTGGATACAACTAACACGGACTAACGCTGTTTTCAGCAGAATTGCTCTGGTGTCTCGTTTTTGTGCAGAAATCCAACTTTCAGGAAAATCCCGGAATTTATGTCGAAGGTCTTATTTTTCCAGAAGAATTACGGAGCCAGAAGGGCAAGCCAGGTGGAGGCCCGAGGCCCCCACAAACCAGGCCGGCGCGGCCCAGGAGGGGGGCACGCCGCCCTATTGTGTGGCCGGCTCGGCTGGCCTCTAACGCCCCTCTCTGGACTACTTAAGGGTTTCAATCTAAAAACACGAGACGAGAAGTCGAAGTCGCCAGAAACCATCCAGTACGCCGCCACCGTCGCGAAACTCCGTCTCGGGACCGAAACTCCGTTCTGGCACTCGCCGGGACGGGGAATTGGAGGAGATCATCGCCATCATCACCACCGAAGCCTCTCCATCGACCAGCCATGTTTCCCCCATCCATGTGTGAGTAATTCCCCCGCTGTAGGCTGAAGGGGATGGTAGGGATTGGATGAGATTGGTCATGTAATAGCATAAGATTGTTAGGGCATAGTGCCTAGTATCCGTAATTGGTACTTTTATGATATTTTTGCAACTTGTTATGCTTAATGCTTGTCACTAGGGCCCGAGTGCCATGATTTCAGATCTGAACATGTTATTGTTTCATGATGATATGCTTTGTTTTATGATCTTACTGCAAGTTGTATACACGTATTGTTGTCCGAACCCGAGGCCCCAAAGTGACAGAAATTGGGACAACCGAAGGGGAAGGCGGTGATATGAGGATCACATGTGTTCACGGAGTGTTAATGCTTTGCTGCTGGTGCTCTATTAAAAGGAGTACCTTAATTTCCAGTAGATTCCCTAGAGGCCCGGCTGCCACCGGCTGGTAGGACAAAGATGTTGTGCAAGTTTCTCATTGCGAGCACGTAAGACTAAATATGGAACACATGCCTATTGATTGATTAGTACTTGGATACCGCTTTATTATTATCTGCAAATGCCAAATCTTGATTGTTACATGAGTTTCTCTCATCCATGCAACGCCCGTCATCCATCCCTGTGCCTACAGTATTTTAATCCTGCTGTTTACTAAAATCACTAATGCTGTCTTTGTTACTCACGTTATTTCACTACCGCTACTGCTATAAACCACACGATAAACTCTTGCGAGCAAGTCTGTTTTCAGTGTGCCTAAATTGACAACTCCTGTTAAGGCTTTCAAGTATTCTTTGTCTCCCCTTGTGTCGAATCAATAAATTGGGTTTTACTTCCCGCGAAGACTGTTGCGATCCCCTATACTTGTGGGTCATCAACCGTTTTGTTGGCACGAACTTGTCTCGTTCCTCCGTCCCGCCGCCGGCTCATCTCCTGGAGTACAAATTTAAACACTCATAATTCCTTTGCTTTACTTGATGATGAGGATATTTTACATAGAGCTTTAGAAATGGGTGTTAATCCTGCTTCCCTTAACCTTGATAAAGTCAATTATTTGAAAGATCTTGAAATTGCTAGACACAGTATAGCTTCAGCACAGAATCCATCTGCTGTTGCTAGCAATGCAGACACACAGCAAATTCTTATGCTTGGGCTTGGATCTGATCAGAGTGACAGTGATAGAGGTTTGGATGAGGATGATTTTACTCCTATTATGTCCAGAAGGAAGAGGAAATAAAAAAAAGTCTGCTTGTAAGGTGGGAAGAAGTGGATCACAGTCAAAATCAGGTGATACCACCACTGTGGGGGCACAAGTAAAATCATGTGCTGCCCAGGTGAAAGTTTGCAATAACCACCCTTTGAGTGGGATTGTAGCTGGATCCAGGAGAAGGAAACAAAACCCTAAATATTTATGATAGGTGCTTCTCTAAATTGTAGAGGGGTGGGCAAAAAAGGTATGAGTGTCTTTTTGGCAGACTTCCTGAAGGATCAACAACTGGATTTTATTGGTCTTCAGGAAACAATCAAGAAGGATTATTCTCCTGCGTTTTTCAGGAGAATTGATCCCAGAGGGGAATTTGATTGGAAATGGATCAGTTCTGTTGGCAGAAGTGGGGGTATCTTGGGTGGTTTTAGGCTATCCAGGTTTACCATTTGTGACACTTCAGTGGGCAGATTCTATATAAAGGTAACGCTGCTTGATCTAAAGTTGTCTGCGAAATGGTGTCTAGTGATTGTGTATGGTGCTGCTCAGAGCTGTGATAAAGAAGAGTTCCTTGTGGAATTAGGCAATGTGTGCAGCAATCAAACTCTACCACTTTTGGTAGGGGGAGATTTTAATTTGATAAGATCCTCCTCAGAAAAAAATAGGCCAATGACTCTTCCCAAATGGTCTGATTTATTCAACTCTATCATAAACACTTGTGCCTTGAGAGAAATACATATGTCTGGTGGGCAGTACACCTGGTCCAATAATCATGTTGATCCCACCCTGGAGAAACTGGATAGATTCCTCATGAGTAACTCCTGGGAAGATTTGTTCCCTTTAGTTACTGTTCATAAGCTTGTGAGAGATATTTCTGATCATAATCCCTTGATCCTTGATACTTTGGACATCAAGGATAAGAACAGAGAATTCAGGTTTGAGAAAAGATGGCTTTGTGAGGAAAATTTTCTAGACAGAGTCAAAAGAAGCTGTACCAAGCAGGTGTTTGCCTCCAACAGTCTAGATAGGTTACAGAAGAAATTAAAAAAATGTTTGTTACCACCCGATTTTGGCCAAATCAGGAGATGTGCCGCAAGTGAAGATGGGCTTGAAGGACGTACACGTGGAGCATCTTCGAAGCGGCCTTGCGCTAAGAGTTTGGGCTAAGTGGCCCGTGTATCTGTAATAGTATTAGATCGTATCGTGTTTAGAATTAACAGATAGAGTCTGGCCCGTGCACGGTTAGTGCACGCCTCAATTAGAAAGTCCCTTGGACTATAAATATGTATCTAGGGTTATCGGAAAAGGAGGACAATCATCGTTCAACCAACACAAATCAGGCGCATCGCCACCCCTTTCTTCGAGGGTTTCTCCGGGTAACATGCTGCCTAGATCGCATCTAGCGATCTAGGCAGTTTATTCGTTACCTTGTACTGCTCGTGCGAAGCCTTGTTGATGGCGAGCAGTACTATTTATCCTTAGGTGTCTAGGGGCTTGCATTGATGCTTTCGTGTGCATATCTGCGTGGCAATGCCGTCCCTCGACACCTAGCTGCCCTTACGTCTATCCAGGCGTAAGGGCAGCATCTTGCTTGTTCGTTACTTAGTAGATCCGATCCGTTATAGTTGCTCCCTGCTCCGTAGGGATTAGTTTAATATCTGCATAGTTAGGCCTTATGCTGGGGTCGGACGATCCGGTAGTGCGTTAGATGTTGTTTACCGTCCCTGCAAGGGATGTTCCGGGAATCAACGTTATGTTGGTTTTTAGGCCTCTCGTAGGGGTAGTTTGCATCATCTTCCGTAGCTGCTAGGCCCGATCACACGTAGGACGTTCGGTTATGCGGTGAAAACCCTAAACTGTCGTGGATCGTTTTAGCTCTGTTCTGATCAAGCATGATCCCCATGCCATTGTAAATCCAACGTGAAACATGGGGCGATCGGCTCCTTGAGCCGATCCACAGGGAAACCTGAAGAGCCGATAGGGCTCGTATTTAATGTTTACGTGTCTACCATGCAGGAACAATCGAAGCACTCTAACACCTTCCTGATCGGGTCTAGGTCAGGTGGCACGCCTAGCAACCGCCAGGACGTGGCGGGAAGATTTGCGGGACGACGCGAGGTGCCAGGGTCCACTAAGCGGCCTTGGGAGCCTCCCGGCTCTTCGTGTTGCTTAGCCATTGCCCGTCGGTGGGTTTTGGAGGGTAACACATTCTCGCACGCCCGGTGGGACATCTTCTGCAACATCCACGTCAACACCGACATCCGAGATGGCAGAGGAACAGATCACGTACGAGGATCTCCCTCCCGATCATAAGAAGAAGTACGATGAGTGAAGGCCATCGTTGAAGCCGAACTCATCGGCTCATTTGAGAAGACCCGTTCGCACGGCATCGGGTTCAAAGGATTCACGCCACAAGGTGTCCTCGATGGGTTGGATTTATCCCTCCCTTCGATGAACGTACAGAGCCCCGACAGAAATCAACTACGTGGTGGCTCATTCACCGCATCGGCATTCTCGAGAACTGGTGAATTTTTGAGCGCGTTGCGCCCGTGTAGTCCAAGAGATCATGGAGCGTCGGTACTCCCGTCAGGACCTGCTCTAGGGACTCACCAAGGAGAGGTGCAACTCCACACCAGGCCACCATTGCCGTACGCGATGGCAGCTCCACAGCAACAAGGTTCACGGCATACGTTGTCTACAAGGTTGGAGGTGATCCGGGCGACTATCGCCTATATGAACCGCCCAAGGAGATCCCACACGGATACGTGTGCACGTTTGTGCTGCAACAACAGGCACAAAGATCCGGCATCCAACAAGAGGGATTGCCGAGCAGAGCCATTGTTTCCGGGAGGAACGATCAGCAGGGAGTTTGGGAGCGGAAGAGAAACAGCGTGGTTAGCCAAGTATACCACGCACAAATCCAGAAAGCTCAGCTGCCACTACCTCCACCGCAGATCAGATCGCGCAGTCCTGAGAGATCAGTTCGGCATCTTGCCGAAGAAGAAGATAATCGGCTATTCCAAGCCGTACCCTAATGAGTTCGACCTGATCCCACTACCACCTAAGTACCGGCTTCCGGACTTCAACAAATTCAGTGGTCAAGGATCTAGCTCCATCGAGCACGTGAGCCGATACTTGGCCCACTGGCATGGCTTCGGCATCGGATCAGCTACGGGTGAGTGCTTCTCGCAATCCCTCACCGGTCCGGCTTTTGGATGGTACACCTCGCTGCAGCCAAATTCACACGATCATGGAAGCAGCTAGAGGAACAATTTCACACCCAATATCATTCAAGAGCGGTATTGCCGAACTAGCACAGTTCGCGAGCGGGGAGAGACGTGCGAGCACATTCAAGCTTTTGAAGTCAAGAACCGATGCTATTCGGTTCATTTAACGAGAAAGAAGCGCGAGCTGGCCGTGGCAGGCCTTGCAGCGTCATTCAAGGATCTGACGCCAAGTGGAGTACAACTCGTTGACACTGGTCGGTGATCGACCTTGTATGAACGGCGCCATCCAGAAGCACCAGGACAAGTGCGCGCGATAACCCCGGTCAACGCCGATGAGGATGAAGATTCTGCGAAGATCAGAAGTCGCAGCGAGTGGACTCGGACGCCGCACTGTCCCGCAAATGGGTGAACCCGCCAGGCCTCCAAGAGGGTTGGACTTTGATGTGAGCAAACCGAACGATCTTCGATCTGCTACAAAGAGAAACAGTTGAAGCTCCCTGAAGGCCACAAGATCCCTACGGTGCAAGAGATGAACAAAAGGCCATACCGCAAATGGCATCATACGTTCACGCACGCCACCAACGATGCAAAGTATTACGCGCACAAATTCAGATGGCGATAGAATCAGGCCGATTAACTTTCGGACAGTTTGCCATGAAGGTAGACATGCGTCCGTTTCCGGACGTCAACATGGTGGACCTAAGCCACTCCATAAGGGAGCCCGGGTTCTCTTTTGATGTCAATATGGCAGGTTTTGTGATCCGCCATGGCAAAGATAAAGCAGAGAGCAGCCACTCTCGTGGCAAAGATAAAGAGGAGGCCGTTCCACGCGACCGGCCCCAAGATGATGACAGACGGTACACCGAGGAGGAGGAGGAGAAGCATACGGTATCAGCACCCACTCTCCGTGCATCTCCTCAACAAATATGAGCAGCAAGACGACCGACGTCGGCGCCACGACGAAGACGATGAAAGATATCGTCGTCCGATGCGAAATGGAGGTATCGTCGCACACAGAACAACGACGGCACGAACGCCACGCTAGGGGAAGGTCAAGGGAGCAAGACGACGTGGATAAGCACTGAACTGTCCCTTCTTCAAACATTGCTGGGACTCGGAATGAGCCGATTGCCAACAATCGAGAATTGCCTAGAATGCAAACAACAAAGGAGAAGGATAAATGAAGTTTCAGTGTTCGGCGTCTAGGACCTCTCCCATCTCATATAAGCGAGCTGAGTCATCTCAAGAAGAAGACTTCGAGGAGTCGGATGGAGAAGAAGATAGGTATCACCGCCAAGGTGGTGCCCGATGGACCCAGCCACTCTGGAGTGCAATGGGGCGAAACCTGGAAGAAGCCGAGGCACGGCACGCACGTTGAGAAGAGCGCGGCCCGATCTGGCCGCGAAGATTCAGCAAACATGGGAGACGAAGCGCGCCAAAGAAAGTATGGCGCCCAAAGGCGAAAGCCGATGGCGAGCATCGCCGATGCCGTGAGACATCGTGACACAAACATGGTGTTTATACTCCCGTCGGAGTTTCACGCTCCAAGCGACGAGGAGGTTTCGTGGCTCATTCGATGCGGTCCACGACCATTATCTTTGAGAAGCCACGAGATAGAAGCTATGCATTTGAAAGCCCTATACTTGAGGGGTTACATCAACGGCAGCCTGTCAGCAAGATGTTGGTTGACACCGGAGCGCGTCAACATAATGCCGTATTCCATGCTACGATTGGGGCATTCCGGATGATCTCATCAAGACCAACATCACATTAAGCGACTTCAACGGCCGGCGTCGAAGCGAAAGGTGTTCTGAATGTAGAGCTTACCGAGGCCGGAAGACCATACCTACGTTCTTCATCGTCGACGAAAAGCAATTACGCCGTCCTATTGGGAAGGGATGGATTCATGCTAACTGTTGCATTCCGTCTACGATGCACCAATGCATCATACAAAGGATGGAGATGAAGTGGAAGTCGTTGCGGATGACTCATCGAGATATCATTAGCTGCCATGAGCGGGAAGCAGATAACCAAGAGCCGCTCTCTGGAGTCGTTTAGAGGGTTGTGAGCGCATCGAAGCTTCAAAAATGGGGTAAGGCTGGTTTTATCCACCGGCCTAACAGTAGCAGGTCCAAGACATTGGACGACAAAGCCGATCCCGAGATCGGCCCTCAAAAAATCAAAGGATACTATCTCCAGCATGCCACGTAGCTACAGCGGAAATCCAAGAAGTTGCAAACCATCGTCAAACATTGCAATGGAAAGGGAGGCCGATTCTGGCAATCGGCCAAAATTATCCTCAACATCCCTTTGTCTGTGTTCAGCATTGATCCAACAGGGATACCAAGAGCCGATACCATCAATTACTTGACAGAATCGGCTCGGGGGGCACATAGATGGATAAGACACGAGGATACGAAGCTGAGAATGCATGTCAAATGCCCAACAGAACAACTCAATATGGGGGCGATACGTAAACAAATCGGTCAAAAAATGGAAAATCCAAAAATTTGAGCACAGCCGATGCGTAGACATCGACTTAAGAATTCAAAGCCGATGCACGGCCATCGACTCAAGGGATGCAACTGTTACAAGCGGAGGCCTAATGGAGCAGTCACCAAGTCACGTGGCGAGGCTCTACTGGAGGAACCCCTCATTGGGATTGCTTGATGACTCAGGCCCTCTCTCCAAGGACTCCCAACTCCTTTTGCAAGACTTCAAGCTCGGCAGCACCAGCAGAAGCATCAGTTCAGGCGTCCAAGACGGCCCTTTTCCTCATTTAAGCTGCTGGTGTTTGCCGGCAAGTTTGAGGATCGCAGCCCTGGCCAGCAGCAAGAGCAGTATGAACGTGCAGATCAGGCCAGGATCATGAGAACAACCGACGATCGTCCAGTTGGACTAAACTGCGTTCTCACCAGAGTTTGGATCATTGAACTGAAGGAGCTGCTAATCCTTCCAAAGCCGTCCTAGTGCACTATCTCCTTGGGCGTAAGCTTTCCTGCCCAGTTTTGATGAAGAGCTGGAGCGGTGGGGTGCTCACCTTGGAGGTTCTCTGCTTTTGAAAGCCGATTTGGTTAGAATCGGCTGATGCTGCACTACAATTGGGAAGCCGATAGTGGCCCAATGCGGCTGGTACACTTTCATTCTCGCCTTGATTAAGGCTCGGGGGGCAATTCGCCCTTAAGGTTTCTTGTTCTGCAGGGCCGATTTGTTGGGATCGGCTGACTCTGCATCACCGCTCGTTTGAAAGGTGGTGAATTATCGCAGAAGGGAACTGTCGGAGCTGGCGAGAGGAATTGGAGGAGGGAGCCGTCATAATTGACAGGCTCTGGGCCAGTTTGTTGCTGCAAAGAGACAAAGCATCGTGGCGAAAGTTGTAGACGATCAAGATGTTCAGCAATGGTCCTATAATTCTCCTGAAGGCATCAATTCTGGAGTCTTGCCGATTAAAGCTGACATTAAGCTCAGGGGACTCGGATTTCCAAGATTTAAGGTGTGCGCGATTCGGTTTGGTCCTGTTCGACTGAAATTTGAGGATCTGAACTGATCTATCTCGAAATTTATCATAAGAGACCGATGCGTTGCCATCGGTTCATCGAGCGTTGATCAGGCCAACAATCGGCAAAATCCATATAAGGGAGAATCGGCTAAATCACCGGGCAAGAAATCGGCAAAATCAAGTTGGGGAAATTTTCATTGATAAATAAGATTTCTTACATAAAGAGCTGATTGCTCTCAAAAGGAAGAATTGGGGGTGCATGGCCCTATCTACTACTGCTGGCCCTAAGCTAAGCTCCTATCTAGGGGCCATTGCCCCTCGTCGTCGTCGCCACCATCACCGCCGCCGGCGCTGCCCCCGACCGGTCTCGTCGCTGCCGTAGCGGCGCCGGCCAGGACCCTCGTTGTCCTCCTCCTCAGCATCGCGTCCGCCGTCGAAGTCGCGAGGTGCCCGGCGGGGGCGGGGCGTTGGCCGGCGGCTCGCCTGAGGAGCCGTCGTCCTCCTCCTCCTCCTTCACCTCGGAAGAGGTGACCCCGTCCCAGGAAAAGCGGTCGTCGTCACTTGCCTCCACCGCTTCCTCATTGGCGAGGAAGCGGAGGTCACTCTCCCCGTCGTTGAGGACTGTCATCCTCGGACAGACGGAGAAGTCATGGTCCTCCTTGTCCCACGCTGTTGGGGCAAGGATATCGTACGCCGCCTGCGTACCCCACTCTGGTGTTGACTCCCGGATGGGAGAGGACACGTAGGAAAGACCCGATGAAGTGAGGAAGAAGAAGAGGAAGACATTGGCGGCGGAGGAGGGTTTTAGAAGTGCGATGCAGAGGGAGGAGGAGAACTGTTCGATGCGGTTAAATAGAAGGAGATGGAAGTTTAATTGTCGAGCAGTTTTCGAGGACATGGGGCCAAAACTGACAAATCGTGCAGAAGTTGAGAAGGCAAGACGTCATCATGGAGAATATTGCGACGGTTCTCTCGCCACGACATGACCCTTCGAAGGAGACAGATGGTTTTGCAATTATCATTATCAAAACCAGGGGGCATGTGTACCACCCGATTTTGGCCAAATCAGGAGATGGGCCGCAAGTGAAGATGGGCTTGAAGGACGTACACGTGGAGCATCTTCGAAGCGGCCTTGCGCTAAGAGTTTGGGCTAAGTGGCCCGTGTATCTCTGTAATAGTATTAGATCGTATCGTGTTTAGAATTAATAGATAGAGTCTGGCCCTGCACGGTTAGGTGCACGCCTCGATTAGAAAGTCCCTTGGACTATAAATATGTATCTAGGGTTATCGGAAAAGGAGGACAATCATCGTTCAACCAACACAAATCAGGCGCATCGCCACCCCTTTCTTCGAGGGTTTCTCCCGGGTATGCTGCCTAGATCGCATCTAGCGATCTAGGCAGATACGTTTATTCGTTACTTGTACTCGTGCTGAAGCCTTGTTGATGGCGAGCAGTACTATTTATCCTTAGGTGTCTAGGGGCTTGCATTGATGCTTTCGTGTGCATATCTGCGTGGCAATGCCGTCCCTCGACACCTAGCTGCCCTTACGTCTATCCAGCGTAAGGGCAGCATCTTGCTTGTTCGTTACTTAGTAGATCCGATCCGTTATAGTTGCTCTGCTCCGCAGGGATTAGTTTAATATCTGCATAGTTAGGCCTTATGTGGGTCGGACGATCCGGTAGTGCGTTAGATGTCGTTTACCGTCCCTGCAAGGGATGTTCTGGAATCAACGTTATGTTGGTTTTTAGGCCTCTATAGGGGTAGTTTGCATCATCTTCCGTAGTTGCTAGGCCCGATCACACGTAGGACGGTTATGCGGTGAAAACCCTAAACTGTCGTGGATCGTTTTAGCTCTGTTCTGATCAGCAGATCCCCATGCCATTGTAAATCCAACGTGAAACATGGGGCGATCGGCTCCTTGAGCCGATCCACAGAAACCTGAAGAGCCGATAGGGCTCGTATTTAATGTTTACGTGTCTACCATGCAGAACAATCAAAGCACTCTAACACCTTCCTGATCGGGTCTAGGTCGGTGGCACGCCCTAGCAACCGCCGGGACGTGGCTGGAAGATTTGCGGGACGACGCGAGGTGCCAGGGTCCACTAAGCGGCCTTGGGAGCCTCCCGGCTCTTCGTGTTGCTTAGCCATTGCCCGTCGGTGGGTTTCGGAGGGTAACAATGTTAAAATGGCCTTGAAAGGTTGCGGTGTTAATTTGAGGGGTGCTGACATTAAGAAGAAAAAAGATATTAGTATTGAGTTAAAAAATCTTGGGGACATGGAGGAAGCTGGCATTCTGTCTTCAGATCAAAGGAATAAAAAGGTTTTGCTACAGCAAGAGATGCTAAAAAATCTTGATAATGAAGAACTCTTTTGGAGGCAGAGATCCAGGGAGAATTGGTTGTTGCAAGGGGATAGCAATTCTGCTTTCTTCCATAGAGCTTCTAATGGTTGAGGAGGAAGAGAACAATTTTCTCTTTGAAAAAAGGTGACTCTATTGTTTAAGGTGATGTTGCTCTTTTGGAGCATGCTACTTCCTTTTATAAGGATTTTTTTGGCCCTGTAATTGATTCAGGTGTTAGATTGAGGGATGATATTTGGTCAGAAGGGGAAAAGCTCAATGATGCAGATGTTATGGACATGGATAGGAGATTCTCTGTGGAAGAAGTCAAGGATGTTATTGACCACATGGAGAAAAACAAAGCCGCAGGTCCTGATGGTTTTCCCATCGAATTTTTTCAGCATTGCTGGGATATCATCAAGTTTGATGTTATGAAAGTTTTTGAGGACTTACATGATCACAGGATTACCCTTGATAGAATTAATTATGGGATCATTACCTTGATTCCCAAGACTGCGATGCTGACATTATTCAAAAGTTCAGACCTATTTGTTTGTTGCAAGTCTTTTTTAAGATTGTAACTAAGGTACTAACTGTCAGAGCAAACCCTGTGATGAACAAACTTCTGCTCCCTTGCCAGACTGCCTTCATCAAGGACAGATTTATTACTGATGGTGTGATGTTGCTTCAGGAAATTCTAAGGGATTGTAAATTCAAAAAATACCAGGGAGTGATACTGAAAATCGATTTTGAAAAGGTCTATGATAAGGTGAATTGGGAGTTTTTGTTTGACTGCTGTAGACAAAAAGGTTTCAGTAATAATTGGTTGACTTGGATTAGAGGAGTGGTTACAGGTGGGACCCTTAGTGTTAAAGTTAATGAAAAGGTGGGCCCATATTTCAGTAGCCATAAGGGTGTGAGGCAAGGAGGCCCTTTTGCTCCTTTCCTTTTCAACATGGCAGCAAACAGCTTGGCAAAAATGATACATTTGGCTCAATCAAATGGTTTAATCTCTGGATTGGCTGACAATATGATACATCAGGGGGTTGCAGTCCTACAGTATGCTGATGATACCATTCTGCTAATTCAAGATATACCTCAGCAAGATGTCAACCTGAAGTTGTTGTTATACATTTTTTAATCCATGTCTGGTCTGAAAATTAATTTTGAGAAAAGTGAGGTATTGATGATACTGGAAGATGATACCAAACAAAAAAATTATGCTGAGTTGTTCAATTATCATAGAGGTAGTTGGCCTATCAAATACCTGGGGACTCCAGTGTGTGCCAGAAGAACTTCTGTGTCTGAGATGAGTTTTCTGGGTAAAAAAACCAGAAAGAAGATGAGTGGATGGATTGGAAATTCCATATCCATTGGTGGAAGATTAGTGAAAATTGATGCTTGTCTCTCCAGCACTGCTGTTTTCCAGATGTCCCTGAGGCTGCTACACAAAACAAACATTGAGCAAGTGGACAAACCCATCAGGTCCTTCTTTTGGGCTGGTAGTGCTAATGGAAGAAAAATACCACTTTGTAAAATTGAAGTGGATTTGTAAACCAAAACAGAAAGGTGGTTTGGGGGTTAAAGACTTGCTCAAATTCAACATCAGCTTGATGTGTAAATGGTGGTGGAAGCTGGAGCATGGCACTGGCCCATGGCAAGATTTCATGAGAAGGAAATATCTCAAAGATAAAGGTATATACTACACACAAAAAAGGCCTAGAGATTCTGCTCTGTGGTCTGACATGTTGCAGGTGAGAGACATTTATCTCTGTGGTAGAAGGATGAGAGTTGGGAGTGGGACCCTAACTAGCTTCTGGGGTGATTCATGGTGTAGTATTATCCCTTTGAAAGATATGTTCCCTGCTCTCTTTGATATTTGCAATGATCAGAATATCACAGTGGCTGAAGCAGCTATAGTGGGATGGAGTTTTTCCTACAGGAGGTGGTTGACTCCTGACCTCATCATTCAAGAAGCTAGGATTCTTCAGATAATGAATCAAGTGAGGTTGAACCATGAGAAAGATTCTCCTTGTTGGAAATGGTCAAAAAATGGCATTTTCACTGTAAAGTCAGTATACAAGCACATGTGCAGAAATGTGGGATAGATCGTTCAGACACCTCTGGAAGAGCAAAGTTCCTCTCAAAATCAAAATTTGGTTGTGGATGATCTGGCATAATGCCATTGCTACCAAAGATAATCTGCTTAAGCGCAATTGGACAGGAGATTCTACCTGCCAGTTTTGCAATGAACATGAAACCATCACTCATTTATTCTTTGACTGTGCAGCTCCTAAGTTTGTTTGGAGTGCTGTTGCCACAGCTATTAATTCTCCCACTCGTCCTAGGAGTTTCTCGCAATTCTTCTGGTGGTTTCCACAATTTGTCCCTGCGAGTCGCAATACGCAGATAGCTGGATTGGCAGCTATCTGTTGGGCTATATGGAAGCTTAGAAACAAAGCTTGCTTTGAGAAGAAGTTCATTAGCTCTCCTCTTGACCTAATTAGCTATGTTGTTGTCTTTATGAAATACTGGGCAGGGCTTCACGGTGAACGGGACGCAGCTGATATTCGTGCAGGAGCTGACGGTCTCATGCGGCTTGCTGCGGCTGGAACTAGAGCTTCTTCATCAGGAAATGCTGGTCATGTCGATCTACCTCGCCTGTGTGACAAGAATCCCGAAGATGATGACGAAGGGACTGTTTCCTGAAGGATTTCCTAGCTGATGTTATCTGTAGCAAGCTAAAAAGCGCTCGTTTCTGCTTTTGTGTGGCTTTGCTCTAGCTCCGATACTTAGTCCTCCTCTGCTTTATGTTGGAGGTCTTTTTGTGGTTGATCTGGGTCTGTAATTAAATTCTCTATGAACGTTAGCATTAGGCGCCCCCCCCCTTGCTTTTTTTTGCTTTTGCTGGATATTGATGTATTTTCGTTATCTCTCTGGTAATGAAAATTTGATCCCCTGGTGGATCGTGTGGAAAAAAAAACGAACGCCCCTGTCCCGCCGGCTCATCAACTATCACTCTTGTTGTCATGTAGCCTGTTCCTCGGATTTCTCCGTCGCCCTGGGTGCTGCAGAGCCCTTGCCGCCAGCCTTGATTGACGCATGCGACGGTGCGATAGTTGATTCCAGCAGCATTGAGCCGGAAGGGGTGGCCGGTGCAGTTGCAGAAGCGCCTTCCGATTCCATTCCGTCTTGAGTATGGGGCATCAGTGCCTACGGAACATTGGAGGTAACATTGCACATCATATCAACTTAAGGATATCGAATCTTTTCTGGGAATACGTTGCACCTGCCAGAGAACATTGGAGAGTTCATAAATATCCAACAACCAACATAACTCACTACACCAAGTCGTATACGAAAAATGCGCAAATCATCCGGCAATGTCTCCATTGTTTCTAAATGAACAGGCTACATGACAATTACTCGTCACTGGGACTGGCTTGCACAAAACGGCCAAATGTTAAGGTTCACAATACATGAACAACAAAGGTCATCGAATTTCCAGACATTTTGGTTCTCAATAACCAAGTTCCTGATAAAGAGCACATACATGTACAAAAAAAAAAGAATGTACAAGCTCCGAGTTACAAGAAGAAAGCTCATCAAATTCCCAGTCCATCAGAGGCTGACGGACAACTTGTACAATACAAGGTATAAAGAATGCTTATACGAACCATCTGACCAAGCATGTGCAACTCAACATCCGACCCTAGGTACAAAAGCAAACACACAAACAAGCCACCCTGCCAGGCAAAAAACGTCTCGCCCTTGTAGCACGTGTATACATATATATCTGCAGTAAGGTGCGCAAGCCACAATCATGACTGACCTCTCCTATAGAACAACACCGGCTGCCTGTCAGAACGCGCTCCAGCTGTCGGTCCCGTGTCTCGTCGGGCTGGAGGTCGTCTCCGAGGTCTTCGACGATGGCTTGAACGGCCCAGTGCCAAAAGGGTCATCATCGTCAAAGGAGTAGCCCCTGTCGTGGGAGGAGTCCGTGGTGCTCTTCATCGAGTCAAAACGCGCGAATGTGTTGCTTCTGTCGTGGTCGGCGTTACTGCTCATGGAGTCATACCTCATGAAGCTGCTGCCGCTGCCCTGATCGGCGTTGCTGCGGAAGGAATCGAACCTCCCGAAGGCGTCACTGCTGTTGTTGCCACCGAGCTCGGCGCTGCTCCCGAAGGAATCAAACCTCGAGAAGGTGTCACGCTGACCGAACGAATTGTTGTCCTTGGCGCCAAAGGCATCCTTGCCACCACCTAGCTCAGCACTGCTCCCAAAGGAATCGAATCTTGAGAAGCTGTCACGCTGCCCAAACGAACTGTTGTCTTTGGCGCCGAAGGCGTCCAGCTGGGAGAAGCTGTCGTCCCCTGCTTCGCTGTACCTCGGCGAGAAGCTAGAGTTGTTGTACATCGGCGTGCTTGGGACCGAAGAGTCAAAGAATCCCCTCTGCTGGCCGCTCCCATAGGTGCTGCCAGCGGTAGGTGATTCTGCTCTGCCTGGGCCAGAATCAAAGAGCGAACCCTGCATCGGGGTGCTCGGGAAGGAGTCGTAGAATGAATTCTGCATCGGTGTGCTTGGAATGGAATCAAAGGCTGATTTCTGCATCGGTGTGCTGGGGACAGAAGAGTCGAAGAGTGACCGCTGCATCGGTGTGCTTGGAACAGAAGAATCGAAGAGTGACTTCTGCATCGGTGTGCTTGGAACAGAATAGTCAAAGAGTGAATTCTGCATCGGTGTGCTAGGGACGGAATAATCAAAGACGGATTTCTGCAGTGGTGTGCCTGGGACAGAATCAAAGAACGGCTTTTCCACTGGAGTGCCTGGGACAGAATCAAACATCGGTTTCTGCTCCTTGCCAAAAGCACTAGTAGATGCGGAACCCCCTGTCCTTATCGGGGGGAGTCCTTGTGGCCCAAAGAATAGATCTGAATCACCATTCTGACCATCCTGCATTACAGTTTGCAGAATTCAGCTATATAGGAAACAGTTATACAACATAAAACAATGGTGCAAAGCATGCCACGAAAAGCATGACAAGAGTTTTCACCTTAGAATCAAAGTTCCAGAGGGAGTCATTATCATCACCGTGATCAAATGATGGACCCCAAGAATGTCTGTTGTTGGCTTTATCTCCATGAACAGGGGAATCGGATGCTCCACGGTCACTGTCAAATTACCAATCAATAAGTAGACAGTATTTTGTACAAATTCCAAAGGTCTATCAAAGCATGGCCTCATGTACACTGATCTAAAATAACACAACTTCACTCTCAAATTTGGGGTCTTTAGTCACCAAAACTGACACAGAAGTTGAGCAATTAGAACATATGCTTGTCTTTGTCATAGAAAAGGCACATTCGTCGGTTTTCTTAGCAAGAGAGCCATGCCTATACTTAATATAAAATAGAAGAGAAAAAAGTTATACCTGGTACTACGTGGTGAGTCGTCATTCGTTACTGATTGCTTTTTATCAGGTTCATCACTATGCTTTGCAGGACTAACTGGATGTGCTTTTGCTAATTCTGATTTGCTGTCTGAACCAGACACTTCAGGTTCTATTGTCTGCTCGGCAACAGTTTTATCACTCTTGTTGTCTTCTTTCTCTGTTGATGCCCCATTGCTAGACACTTTGCCATCTTCAACAGCAGGATGACTTTCTTGTACAGGAGGAGGCTCCACTTCGACTGTGAGTTCCTTTATTATAGAGAACCCTGGAGAGAGATAAGGGAAATATGATGGTTCAAATTTACAAAAAAAAATTAGAGTAAAACATCCAATAACGAATATGATAAAGTCAATCTAGCATACCATCATCTGCAAATCTGTCCCATTCTTCATCCCAAACAGCAGCTGCCTCCTGTATTCCAGGTTGCCAACCTAAAATGGGATGGGAAAGTAAACCATTCATTTTTCTGTAAGGCAACAAAACAACGCAAATAGCATGATGCCCATTAAAAATGAAGAGTGAGTCAATTTAGCAGCAAAACTAGTTTGCAATGAATGGCAAACACCACAAATAGCAGAATGCCCATTAAAAATGAAGAGCGAGTCAATTTAGCGGCAAAACTAGTTTGCAATGAATGGCACATTCTACCTGATGCAACTGACTAACTTAGAGACATTTAAGATTGCATTGCTTAACATAAATATTATGATACTCGGAACAGTGAACTAACATTCATCCTATCTTATTCATACCGGAAACTGAAAATCAAGGTAGAATAATACTTTGAACAAGAAAGCAAAACCAATCGGAGAAAGATCACTTAGTAACTCGGAGGCATAGGATATGTAACAGAATATAAACACGATAATAGCACATACCGAAAGGAAGCTCCACTAAAGTAGTTGGTTTAGCTCTCAATCCATATCTCTTGCACTGTTCATTCAAAGATTTCACGAGCTCATTGAGTTCAGATTGTATCTGATTAGCCCGCTCCTGTAAACAAGGGAAGAATACGGTCAGACAATAGTTTGAGAACATTTTGAAAGATACTGAATAGCAAAAATGCAAACCTGAAGCTTCTCATCATCTCCATCCCCTTTTTGCAGCTTTACAATAGAATTATATATTTCCAATTTCTTTCCCTGTTAGCAAAAGGAGAAGCAATAAGGTTTGCCCGGACTAAAAATGACTACTATCATCTGCTGTAATAGAATCACAAATGTACCTGGATCTCACGGAAAGTGGCCTCGTCCATTGATAGTTTGGATGCAACGTCTCCAACCTTCTTGCATCTCTCATCATATTTCGCTGTGAGGGATTCAACCTGAATACAATCAAGAAACGTGAGATTTATGTAAACCACTGGAAGTACTACATCGGGTTGCCATTGTTGCATTAAATATCATGATGCGACACTATATGACAATTAAAACACAATTCATAATTTATTACTATACCAACACAATTTATAGGAGACATTGTATGACAATAGTGCACAAAACTACCATTCGGGCTTTTACTGTAACAACTTCTGAAGTTCTAATTCCCCAAAAACAACACACTGGATACTGTGGGTTCCAGGAGAATGCAATAACTGGAAGCTTGCACGTGTACTACATCGTGCATCACAATATACAATAGGGCAAAATTCTTGTTCAGCATTTCCATTATATTTTGCTCCAGTCCAAACTTCAGAAACTAAAAATAGGTTGTTGAAACCAGCAATTACCCCAAATGGGTACAGAAATGAATTGCATAGCTCGTTTCATTAATCAAGGTTACAGAAAACATTACCTCACGCTTATCAGCAGACATACTTTCTGAGACTTCGTTAAACCTGTTATCACACCTACTCTTGTAAAGAATCTATGGCAAAACAAAGAAACGAAGTCAGAATGAAGCACATAAAACAAGCAATATGAACAGCTCCTATTAAGGAGTCGGGTATTATAGCTAATGAATGAGAGGTTGATATATTCAATTGGCACAGGCTACAGCCTGTACTTGTGAAACATGGCAGCAGTTAATGGAAATGCTATACCAACACCTAAACGAGTACAATGTGAAATGCAACTACTATCTGATTCAACAAGACTTCACTAAGATTCCTAAAAGTATAAATAGTTCTGATACTCAATATAGATGGACCTAACTCTTGCGCTCAAAATATATGTTTGCATTAACATAGTACGGCAAATTGCTATAGAGTACTTACCAGCTCCTGCATCTTGGTGCGAAAGAATTCAGTCTTCTCCCTAGAATCCAGTATTTCCTTTTCCAACTCTTGAACCTTCATAAAGATTGAAAATATGTTCATTCTTAGTTTCTTACACATTAGGACACCCCAAATGTGCAAACTTGTCCTATGCAAATCAGCATTGCACTTTTGCCCCAAGATAATCTCTATATAAATCTAATGGCACCACCATTTCCATGATTCGATAGAAATACGAATTAGACTGAACCAATTAACCATAGATGATTTTTTAGTAGTTTATATATATTTTTTGTTTTAAAGATCCTTTAGCCAATACTGCAGGAAGTAAACTTTCAGTTTACTTTCTCATGAAGTATGGAATGGAAAATACGAATAAGAACCCATTATGAAGAGCCAAATTGAAACAAATTTTGGATTTCCTTTTGTTTTTCAGAAGTTTAAAGTGAAAACTCAACATATATTTCAATTAATTAAGCCTAATGCGTAAATACCTTTTTATCAGCATCTGAAGCTTCCTTAAACTTCGCTTCGAGTGCATTTTGTTCCTCCTTGCTAAGCTGGCCAACCAGATGTTTCTCCAATGCTGGGACCTTGGGTTTTTGTTGTTCAGCCTGCGCCGCATCAACATCATCAAAATGTAGAGGCCTTCGAGGTGGTGGCTTCATAGATGAAGGAGGCATTCCAGGATGTGGTCCTTGCATTGCTCTACTGGCAAACCCTACAAGTATGCAACGAAAACCAGATCACTGACAAGGGATTTCTCAATAGTTGGTATTTAAAAGAATGAACAGAGTAGTTCCTTTAGATGAATACCTGCACTTGGATGGGTAACCGGGCCACTAGGGTTTTCTGCAAATTGGCCAGTAGAGGGCAGTGAAATTCCCTCTGCCCAAATACCATCTGGTAATACATCAGGAAGTGGGCGCTGCTCTCGGAACCTCTCCATTAGGTACACAGCAAAACAAAATTCCTTGAAAGACAGCATCCCATCCTTATCCTGGTCGGACAAATCCCACACCTTCCTTAAGATCTCTATAAGTAGAGAGGGGCAGAAATCTTTAGACACTTATAGGGAATACATAGATGAAGAATCAATGTCCAGAGAGATGTTGAGCATCACAGGTAACTTTCAGTGGAAAAAAGAAGCTAATAATGTATAGATAGTCTATTGTTTGATGCAGTTTGTTCATCAACAATACCAAGTTGCAGATAAAAATAAGTAACGTTATAAGATCGTGGTGGCACTCTGAGGCACTAAACTCCAATAATATAAATATATAATGTCAGGCAAATGTGTCTTTGACTATCCAGAAACAGTAGGATATGGATGACAGGATAAAACATGATCAAATATGCCAACTTAATTTGCTTCTAGCTAGAGAAAATAACTAGTAAGTTCATAAAATAAATGCATATTTGCATGTATAAGCTTACATGCACAAAGGGATCTAATGACAACAAGTAGTAGCACCGCACCAGCAGGCAATGAATGTGGAATGCAAAAAAACTAAAGAAAAGTGCAATCAAATAATTGGTCTTCTAGAAGGCAAGTTTATGGCGCAAAAAGTCAGGGAACAATGCAGAAGTAGGGTTCTTCTTTCCTAAAACTTAACTAACATAAACAGATCGATGTTTTGCATGCTGCGCTACGCAAATAATCACCTAGTTATTTGCTTAGATTTCTGGAATGTACCAAGTTCACAAACACAATGAAAAAAAAGCATGCAGGTAGTCATGGTATCTGGAGGGAGATATAGACTATAGTAAATAAACACGGAAGAAAGAACAGTACCTCTTGGCAACCTCCAACTTAAAAACAGATTCCTTGCCTCTTCACCAGTTATCTTCCCATCTCGATCCCTGTCTACCTTAATAAATACAATCATATATTTCCTGACATCTGCTTGAGTGATCTTGGGCCATGGGGCCTGAAACTGTTTTGGATTTGTAGGAACTTGTCCACCAGGGATGTTAGTGTTCAATGGTCCTCGACTGTTTGGTACACTATTAAGCTGGTTTTGCTTAGGAGCTAGCTGGCTTGGTGGCACCTGGCCAGTATGAGAAGGCAGCGACGCTAAACCCTGCACAGGACCAGGCTGCACTGGCTTAGGGGGGTGATGAGGTCCAGCAGCCGGGCCAAGGGCAGTAGAACTGGGCAATCCATTTGAAACAACATGGGGGAAAGATGAATTTTGTGTTGGTTGCGGAGTTGCAGAGAAAGGATCAACCCCAAAGCTTGAGTTAGAGGACGTTCCATTCCCTAAGGGAACCAATGCCTTGGCGTCATTAACAGCTGGTTGAGACAGAAGGTTTAGATCGGCTGGATTTGCCTTCACAGATGTTGTAATAACCGGTGTAGGAGCTGCCGGAGTTGAACTCTGTGTTGGTATTCCCACGGTACCAAGGTTGACTGGTGGAGAAGCGCCTCTAACTGGAGCTTGCGAAGTCATGCCTAATGGACTTGCACTTTTCTTGCCACTGAACCAGTCGGTTGATAGATTTGTCGTCGTTGAACTAGTCTGGTTTAGCCCACTTAGACCACCTCCTACGGGTGGCCTTGGAGCGATTCCCTGAGCAGGGGGAGTGTTTGCATTTGGAGGTTGTGGCGGCCTAACAAGATTACCCGGCTGGGGGACTTGTGGGTTGAGCGATGCTCCCTGCGATCCATTTATAATTGGATTCTGTTGACGAGGACCTGGTGCCTGAGCGGCCTGCAGGGGCGCACCAACACTGTTCGTCGGAGGAGCTGCGGTGGGGATATTTATACGGGGAGCAGGAATTTTCGCAGCAGCAGGACCGAATAGCGCTGACTTAACAATGTCCGGCGTCAACTGCCGGCCACTCTGCGCGACCGTAACTAGTTTAAGCGAATTGTAGAAATCTTCACGCCCAAGAAACCCAGTCCGGTTCTTATCAGCATACGTCCAGACCTGCAGCAGCAAAAGAAATAGCAAGTGATCAGTGCCAGAAGGCAAACGGTGAAGCGTGCAGAATGAGGCAGTGACAAGGATCTGTGAAGGCAAAAGGTGTGTTGCATTAGTTCCAATTGAATTCATGGCGGCTTTAGATCAGTCCATTCACCAAATATTGAGATGCGAGTCTTGCAAAAGTATAGTAGTATTTGAGCTGCTAACGACTAGCCATGATTGGATAGATGTGCTTTGCAGCGTACGGCTCAAATCAAGGGCTAGCTCCTAAGATTTGGTGGTACTCAACCCACATATTTCCACTTAAAACAGCAACTCCTGGCATGTAGGCTCCAAATGCAGGAACTAGGGAAGAACTGAGATTGGTACTATGTCAATCTCAGTTAGGATCGTGGCATGGCAGCATATGGCAGGTCGTCCGATCCGTAGCTCACAATCTGCATCCCGAACCTCAGATGTTCCTCCACATTCCCTAAAGCTATAGCTGATAGGCCACTGAACAGCGGAGCAAGTAAAATTTCACTACTAGCTAAAGTACCCAGTTAGCAGAGGCAGATCATGGCACGGGCACGCGGCATCCACAATCAAGCAAGCACAGCGAAGTCCAGAATGAGCACATCCGAATCTCGGCGCCTCCAGCCGACGGTAGCTGCAAACTGCGGCGGGATCGACCCGCCGACAGTAGCACCGGCCAAGCAGCTGGCGATTCGAGCCGCGCGCGAGGTGGGTGGAGGGCCGAGATCGCCATGCTGGGGGCCAGCACGCGTGGAATTGGATGGAGATCTGGGGGCGGGGGTACCTGGGCTAGGACGGGCTGCGGGAGGCCGGAGCCCTTGAAGAAGGCGACGGCCTCCTGGCCGCTGATCCGGCCGTCGCGGTCCAGATCCGCCGCGCGGAAGTAGGCGTCGAACGCCGCCTCCATCGCGCGCGCGCGCCCGGCGGAGGTCGGGCGCGCCGGGGGCGGGTCACCGGCGCCGCCGGCGAGGGTTCCCGGCGGGCGGGCGGGCGGCGGCGAGATCGGGGGCCGAGCTGCGTGCGTGTGTGTGGAGGGTGGTGGTGGATATCGCCGACGGCGGTGGAAATGTGAGATGAGATGCGCGAGCGAGATTATTGATTATTGATTGGGAGTTGTTGGTGTGGCTCCGTTGGATTTAGCTGGAGGTTTTTTTTCTTCTTTCAAAACGCAAAATACAGTAGTACAAAAAAATACGCCCTGCATTCAAATTTTCAGTTTAGAGCATACAGTAAATTTATGAGAACCGATAACATTTACACCTATCAAGAGAAGTTGAACAAAGTTGCAACTCCACTTGCAACTGAAAAAACCCAGTTGGAACCCAACTTGCAACTCATATGCCTGAATCACGATGCAATCAAACGGTGTAGAATTCAACTGATCATAAAAATCCCTTTCTTTTGTGAAACAATGGATAAGCTTGTTGGGCCTTGGGCCATGCAACACGAAATACTCTAGTCTAATGGTCAATGATTCATTGCGGTTAGCACAAAAACTACTACATATTAGTGTTGGCCCTTGTAAAAACTTCTTGAGGTGGCCCATCCATAGGGGTGGCCACCACCCCTCGTCCCCTACTAGATCTGTCTCTGTCCTTGTATTCTCTTACTAGGTAGGAAGGCGCGGTTTGTCCCGCGCTAACATATAATTGGAATTACCATCAAGTTGGCACGTGAAATTTACGTGTTATTTCCATATTTCTGTAATGTGCACATAGAAAATGCTACTGTAGTCAATATATTTTTACTTCTAAGGGTCCACATTATATTAATAGAACTTGCAGTGTCTGTGCACCCCTGCATTAAATGATCGACCATGAGCTCCTCTAGGTTGATCAAGTATTCCTCAACACCCGGCCTCTCCATCTCTTTAATATGGAACACTTTTGGGGAGATGGTGTCGGCTTGTAAGCTGCATTATGATTGCGAGCGGAGCAATGCATTTGACATACTTTAGTTCGCGGCTTGCGCCCATGTCCAGCAGCCACAGGTGCAGGCTCGTGCCATGGCCGCGTCCACTGACACTTCCAAGCTGTGCTGATCCAGCGTACCATTGCATGTTGCAATTGATATAATAACACCAATGAAACACCGATCTACTAGTATTATATCTCTCAAAGTGGTACAACAAAAATATTTGCGAGTCCAAGGCATGTCTATAAAATTACACATAAACTCTTTACAGAAGATCAATATAGCCTCTTACTTTACATTCAGGTGAAACTGCAAATAAAGATCCAAAAGAACAACTCGTAGATTAGCTTATTGCTAAGAGTGAATTCCGGGTTTTACCCCTACTTTGTCAATTTTGACACTAATTACCTCATTAGCAAATTTTCATCCTAATTACCCCATTTAGGAAAAAAAATTGCCAGATATTATCCCTTCAAAAAAATTAGTGCGTTTTGACAGGTGGGTCTACGCCATCTAGTCCATGTGACGTGACACATATGTGGTTTTTTGGCCAGATAAGGTCCAAACGTCTCTAGAATCTTCGTCCCACATGAATCATCTGTTAGATCAACCATGCAGTTCACATTGACCCCTTTCTTCTGATAACACACAATGTCCCAAGAGTTGAAACCAAATTCTTTCATTTTCTCCTTTGTATCTAGTTAGCGGAAAAAACCAAAAGGCCAAAAATCACATACGGGTCACGCCGCATGGACCTGATGGCGCGGACCCACATGTCAAATCGCTCTAACTCTTTAAAGGGGGTAAAATTTGGCAAAACTTTTCCTAAGTGAGGTAATTAGAACGAAAATTTGTTAAATAGGGTAATCAGTCTCAAAATTGATAAAATAGGGGGTAAAAACCTGAATTCACTCTATTGCTAACTCTAGCTATAGAGATACTTGGCTTCCCAAGTGAGGAATATTAAAACTCCTCCGGGACAGTGTTGGCGCCCTCCTAATCCGGGCTGGGTCAAAATAAATACGGATGGGGCCATTAGTTCAGAGGAACATAAGGGTGGGGGAGGGGTGTTGTTCGCTCACACCTCTCTTTCGTTGGTGCATGGAGTAAGCCCAAATCAGTGTTATTGATCCTCTTACAAGAGTGTTAGCCTTTCGTGATGGGGTGATTTTCCCGAAGCCGCGACGCTACTCTCACGTGGTGATGGAGACATATTGTTTGGAGATTGTCAATCTCTGGCACTCTCGTCATGCTGATCGTTCAGTAGTGGCGCCTATCCTAGATGAAGTTGAGGAGCCGGTTTCGGATTTTGCTTCTTTCTTAGTTAAGCATGTTAGACGGTCTTCGAATAATTCAGCTCATCTGGGTGCTAAGTTAGCTTGCACGCTTGAGATGACGAGTAGCTGGCTCGATGAGAGTCCAGTTCTTTTATCTAGTCTAAAGGCTGATTGTAGCGGAACCATAAATCAATAAAGCTCCTGAAATTCTCCGTAAAAAAAGATACTTGGCTTGCTAAATAAGCTATGGTGGGACTCTAGCTACTTAGGTGCTAGGATTAGGCAATAGGTTCCCCTCTACTTCTAGAACATGTTCCTACCATGGTTAATGGAGATGTTGACTTCATCGACTTTATGTATTGGTTCCTCCCCTTTGTATAAAGTTGACTCCTTCGTCTCTGAGCTTCACAACTTCTTCTTCTTCGATGCCTCCCAATCTAAGCGGGAGGGTGAGGAACAAAATCGGCGAGATCAGGTTGGACTCGTTTACCTCCGTCGTGTTGATTGCCGTTGATGATGATGTTGAAGATGTCATCGAGATCAGAACCTTGCAACCTCCAGTCCCCACATACGGCGCCAATTGATGAGGGATTAACTCGTCAATTCCTACGTGTTGTAGACTTAGGGTTTGATAACCCACAAGTATAGGGGATCGCAACAGTCTTCGAGGGAAGTAAAACCCAAATTTATTGATTCGACACAAGGGGAGGTAAAGAATACTTATAAGCCTTAACAACTGAGTTGTCAATTCAGCTGCACTGAAAAGCACTAGCAAGGGGTGATGTGAAAGTAGAAGATATGAGAGCAATAGTAACAATAACACAGCAGTAGTAGTAATATGAGAGAAATGGTACCAGAAAATTGACATGTAGAACGAGTATATGATGATGAAAGATGGACCGGGGTTCCCGCTATCTACACTAGTGGTAACTCTCCAATAACAAGTGTTGGGTGAACAAATTACAGTTGGGCAATTGATAGGATTGATAAGGCATTAAGAAAGAACATCAATTCATTAATCATGTAGGCATGTTTTCCATATTTAGTCGTACGTGCTCGCAATGAGAAACTTGCACAACATCTATTGTCCTACCAGCCGGTGGCAGCCGGGCCTCAAGGGAAACTACTGGATATTAAGGTACTCCTTTTAATAGAGCACCGGAGCAAAGCATTAACACTCCGTGAAAACATGTGTCCCTCACATCACCGCCATCCTCCGGTTGTCCCGATTTTGTCACTTCGGGGCCTTTGGTTCCGGACAGTGACATGTGCATACAACTTGTAGATACAATCTAAGCAATAATTATAGAGCTCAAATCTAAGATCATGCCACTCGGGCCCTAGTGACAAGCATTAAGTATAACAAGATTGCAGCAACAATAACTTCACAAACTTTATAGATAGACTAATCATAATGTATCATCCATCGGATCCCAACAAACACAACACCGATTACATCAGATGAATCTCAATCATGTAAGGCAGCTCATGAGATCATTGTATTGAAGTACATGGGGGATAGAATACCAACTAGCTACAGCTAGAACCCGTAGTCCATGGGGGAACTACTCACGGAGCATGATGGAGGCGATGGCGTTGATGGAGATGGCTTCCGGGGCACTTCCCCGTCCGGCAGTGCCGGGAGAGACTTCGTCCCCGAATTGGAGTTTCGATGGCGGCGCCCGGAGTCTTTCTGGAGTTTCGTCAAGTCGTACGGTTTTTAGGTCGAAAGGGTTAAATAGGCGAAGAGGCGCCAGAGGGCTGACAGGGTGGCCTCCTCATAGGGGGCGCGGCCTGGGGCTAGCCGCGCGGCCCACCCTCCCGGTGGCCCCTGGCTCTCCTCCGACTCTTCTGTGTTCTGGATGCTTCCGAGAAAAATAAGATCTTTGGCGTTGATTTCGTCCCATTCCGAGAATATTGCCCGAACACCTTTCGGAACCAAAAACAAGAACAGGAACGGCACTGTGGCATCTTGTTAATAGGTTAGTTCCGGAAAACGCATAAAAACATCATAAAGTGCAAGCAAAACATGTAAGTATTGTCATAAAACAAGCATGGAACATCAAAAATTATCGATACGTTGGAGACGTATCAGCATCCCCAAGCTTAGTTCTGCTCGTCCCGAGCAGGTAAAACGATAACAAAGATAATTTCTTAAGTGACATGCTACTTACATAACCTTGATCATACTATTACAAAGCATATGAAATGAATGAAGTGACTCAAGGCAATGATCTATAGTTGCTAACAAGTAGATAACATATAGCAAAACTTTTCATGGAGAGTACTTTCAAGACAAGCATCAAAAGTCTTACACAAGAGTTAACTCATAAAGCAATAAGTTCATAGTAAAGGCATCGAAGCAACACAAAGGAGGATATAAGTTTCAGCGGTTGCTTTCAACTTTCAACATGTATATCTCATGGATATCGTCAACATAGAGTAATATGATGAATGCAAATATGCAAGTATGTAAGAATCAATGCACAGTTGACACAAGTGTTTGCTTCTAAGATGGAAGGAAGTAGGTAAACTGACTCAACATAAAGTAAAAGAATGGCCCTTCTACGAGGGAAGCATCGATTGCTATATTTGTGCTAGAGCTTTGGTTTTGAAAACATAAAGAGAGCATAAAAGTAAAAGTTTTGAGAGGTGTTTGTTGTTGTCAACGAATGGTAGTGGGTACACTAACTACCTCATCAACCGGACTCACAAGAGCGGCTCCCATTTTATTTATTTTTGGGTGGCACTCCTTCCAACCTTTCTTTCACAAACCATGGCTAACCGAATCCTCGGTGCCTGCCAACAATCACATACCATGAAGGAGTGCCTTTTATTTAAGTTTTATTATGATGATGACACTCCCCCAACCTTTGCTTACACAAGCCATGGCTAACCGAATCCTTCGGGTGCCGTCCAACAATCACAAACCATGGAGGAGTGTCTATTTAAATTAATTAATTCGGGACTGGGAATCCCATTGCCAGCTCTTTTTGCAAAATTATTGGATAAGCGGATGTGCCACTAGTCCATATGAGAGTCCGTCAAAAGTAAATGACAAGGTTGAAAGCTAAACACCACATACTTCCTCATGAGCTATGAAACATTAACACAAATTGAGAAGCATTTTGAATTATTTAAAGGTAGCACTCAAGCAATTTACTTTGGAATGGCGAAATACCACATAGTAGGTAGGTATGGTGGACACAAATGGCATAGGTTTTGGCTCAAGGTTTTTGGATGCACGAGAAGTATTCCCTCTCGATACAAGGCTTAGGCTAGCAAGGTTGTTTGAAGCAAACACAAGCATGAACCGGTACAGAAAAACTTACATAAGAACATATTGCAAGCATTATAATACTCTACACTGTCTTCCTTGTTGCTCAAACACTTTTACCAGAAAATATCTAGACCTTAAGAGAGATCAATTATGCAAACCAATTTTAACAAGCTTTACGGTAGTTCTCCACTAATAGGTTTAAACTACATGCAAAAACTTATGATCTACTTGAGAGCTCAAAACAATTGCCAAGTATCAAATTATCCAAGACATATGAGGCATTTTCTTTTCCCAACCAAATAAAGATAAATATTGTGCTTCCAACTTTTATTCATTGAACATTAAAAAGTAAAACGAAGAACAAGTGTTCATAAAAAGCGGAGCGTGTCTCTCTCCCAAACAAGGATTTCTAGGATCCATCTTTATTCAAACACAAACAAAAATAAAAACAAACAGACGCTCCAAGTAAAGCACATAAGATGTGACCGAATAAAAATATAGTTTCAATAGAAGAAACCTGATAAGTTGATGAAGAAGGGGATGCCTTGGGCATCCCCAAGCTTAGATGCTTGAGTCTCCTTGAAATATGCAGGGATGAACCACGGAGCATCCCCAAGCTTAGACTTTTCACTCTTCTTGATCATATATCATCCTCCTCTCTTGACCCTTGAAAACTTCCTTCACAACAAACTTCTCATAAACTTCATTAGAGGGGTTAGTACTCAAAAAATTTGAATCCACCTTGGTCCTGTAGTGGCACATTGCAAGAACTCAATAAAACATTAGCTACAGCTCTCCACGTCTAGAAAGCCTCACATAAAGTCCACAAGAGACAATGCAAAAAACAGAGACAGAATCTGCCAAAACAGAACAGCCAGTAAACACGAATTTTTACGGGGTACTTCCGTTGCTCAAATCAGAAAACTCAAAACTAATGAAAGTTGCGTACATATCTGAGGATCACGCACGTAAATTGGCAGATTTTTCTGAGTTTCCTACAGAGAAATTTGCCCAGATTCGTGACAGATAGAAATCTGTTTCTGCGCAGAATCCAAATCTAGTATCAACCTTCGATTAGAGGCTTCACTTGGCACAACAAAACACAAAACTAAGATAAGGAGAGGTTGCTACAGTAGTAAACAACTTCCAAGACACAAATGTAAAACAAAGTACTGTAGCAAAATAACACATGGGTTATCTCCCAAGAAGTTCTTTTCTTTATAGCCATTAAGATGGGCTCAGCAGTTTTAATGATGCACTCGCAAGAAACAAGAGTAGAGGTAAAAGAGAGCATCAAAAAGCAAATACAAAACACATTTAAGTCTAACATGCTTCCTATGTAAAGGAATCTTGTAAATAAACAAGTTTATGAAAAGCAAAGTAACAAGCATAGGAAGATAAAACAAGTGTAACTTCAAAATTTTAAGCATATAGAGAGGTGTTTTAGTACCATGCAAATTTCTACAACCATATTTTCCTCTCTCATAATAATTTTCAGTAGCTTCATGAATAAACTCAACAATATAACTATCACATGCAGCATACTTTTCATGATCCACAAACATATAATTTTTATCAAGCTCAAAAATAGTGGAATTAAAACTTTCGAACACACTTTTATCAATAATATAGCAAGATGAATGATCAATCTCAAGAGATATGGGACACATAGATAATGTCAAGAACTCTCCAATCCCATTTTCATTAGTAGTACAATTAATATTATCAAGTAACATAGGACCATCATCTAGAGCTTTATCATAAACATTTGCTAAGCAAAATTCTTTAGTACCATGCATTTCGACATCAGGCACAAACAAAGCATTATCATAAGATTTATCAAAGTAACATGGATTATCATAAATAACAGTAGCATAATCATTCTCACAAGTATTACTCATAGGTAATATTTCAAGAGAATCCACAGGAACATAACATTCAACCTCTTTCGGTAAGCATGGAGGACAATCAAATAGTGTAAGAGATAAAGAGTTACTCTCATTAGAAGGTTGACATGGGTAGCTAATCCATTCTTCCTCCTTTTGTTCGTCGCTCTCCTCTTCTTTTTCATCCAATGAGCTTTCAGGTTCATCAATTTCCTCCTCTTTTTCATCCAATGAGCTTTCAGGTTCATCAATTTCTTCTTCCACAGGTTCCTGCAAATTGTGAGTGCATTCTTGTGCATTAATGCGTCTCTCTTTATAATCAAGGATATAAGGATTCCTACTGTAGCATTCAATGCAAGAATTAAGGATAGTAGAGACATAATCTTTAAGGTCCTTACAAATAGCACAAGTTTCATAATTCTCAACCATGAAGGATTCTATCTCGGAGGCTCCCATAAATAAGACAAATTGTTCTACCTCTTCGAACCCATAATGAATATAGCAATTCCGATTATAGTTCTTAATTAAAAATTCCTCACTAAAGCCACATTGAAATTTAAGATGTTTAGTATCATGTTGAGAGCAACAGTTTATATCATGGCGTCTAAGCAAGATTCTAGCCATTGTATTCAATTTTTCTATCATAGCACTCATTATTTTACCAGCTCTTGATTCTCTATAATTATTATAACATTCTATAAGCTCCAAGTAGGTTATTGGTTCTCCCATAACAGCAGTTTTTAATTTTTAGTTTTTTCAAATTTTTATGGATTTTCGGGTATAGGGAAAATAAAACAAGACAAAAATAAACTAGACAAAAGTAAACTAAGCAAAGTAAAACTAGACAGAAATAAACTAGCAAGACAAAATAAGATAAAAGCAGAGAGAGAGGTAGAGTGTACTCCCCAGGTGAACTTATGAGTAGAGCTATGCCGGCAACGGCGCCGAAAATAGTCTTGATAACCCACAAGTATAGGGGATCGCAACAGTCTTCGAGGGAAGTAAAACCCAAATTTATTGATTCGACACAAGGGAGGTAAAGAATACTTATAAGCCTTAACAATGAGTTGTCAATTCAGCTGCACTGGAAAAGCACTAGCAACAGGGTGATGTGAAAGTAGCATGATATGAGAGCAATAGTAACAGAACACAGCAGTAGTAATATGAGAGCAATGGTACCAGAAAAAGTTGACATGTAGAACGAGTATATGATGATGAAAGATGGACCGGGGTTCCCAGCTATCTACACTAGTGGTAACTCTCCAATAACAAGTGTTGGGTGAACAAATTAGTTGGGCAATTGATAGGATTGATAAGGCATTAAGAAAGAACATCAATTCATTAATCATGTAGGCATGTTTTCCATATTTAGTCGTACGTGCTCGCAATGAGAAACTTGCACAACATCTATTGTCCTACCAGCCGGTGGCCTCAAGGGAAACTACTGGATATTAAGGTACTCCTTTTAATAGAGCACCGAGCAAAGCATTAACACTCCGTGAAAACATGTGTCCCTCACATCACCGCCATCCCTCCGGTTGTCCCGATTTCTGTCACTTCGGGGCCTTTGGTTCCGGACAGTGACATGTGCATACAACTTGTAGATACAATCTAAGCAATAATTATAGAGCTCAAATCTAAGATCATGCCACTCGGGCCCTAGTGACAAGCATTAAGTATAACAAGATTGCAGCAACAATAACTTCACAAACTTTATAGATAGACTAATCATAATGTATCATCCATCGGATCCCAACAAACACAACACCGATTACATCGATGAATCTCAATCATGTAAGGCAGCTCATGAGATCATTGTATTGAAGTACATGGGGGAGAGAATACCAACTAGCTACAGCTAGAACCCGTAGTCCATGGGGGAACTACTCACGGAGCATGATGGAGGCGATGGCGTTGATGGAGATGGCTTCCGGGGCACTTCCCCGTCCCGGCAGGGTGCCGGACAGAGACTTCGTCCCCGAATTGAGTTTCGCGATGGCGCCGGAGTCTTTCTGGAGTTTCGTCAAGTCGTACGGTGTTTTTAGGTCGAAAGGGGTTAAATAGGCGAAGAGGCGGCGCAGAGGGGCGACAGGGTGGCCTCCTCATAGGGGGCGCGGCTGGGGCTAGCCCGCGGCCCACCCTGTGGCCCCCGGCTCTCCTCCGACTCTTCTTCGGTGTTCGGATGCTTCCGGAAAAATAAGATCTTTGGCGTTGATTTCGTCCAATTCCGAGAATATTGCCCGAACAGCCTTTCTGGAACCAAAAACAGCAGAAACAGGAAGGCACTGTGGCATCTTGTTAATAGGTTAGTTCCGGAAAACGCATAAAAACATCATAAAGTGCAAGCAAAACATGTAAGTATTGTCATAAAACAAGCATGGAACATCAAAAATTATCGATACGTTGGAGACGTATCAGGGTTTCGTAAGAAGTAGAGGGAAAGTAGATCTCGAAGGTTCAGCCGAACAAAGAGCCTCGACTCAATATTACGGTGGTTAGGGTTACAATGATTCGGTCCCTTCTTTCTCCATCGGTGGTTAGGGTTATATAGGAGGCGAAGCCGAGGCTTTTCTGTGCCGTACAAGTTACAAATTGTTTAGCCGCATTGGGATTTTCCTATATTGATACAAGTTTCCTACTATAACTCTACTTTCCTAATCCACAAACTTCCAACCTTCTGGGCCTCCGAAGCTTCGAGTCCATGGGCTTCTTGCTTTCCTGTAGTCATAGGGTACTTATTCGACATGCCTGATAAGCATACCTATGTCAAGAGGGAACGGGTGAGTACGAGCGTACTCAGCAAGTCCAATAGCATAAATAGGTTCATCATGCACTAACTACAGCCACAAAGCAGAAAATCGTAGGCAAATGCAATTTTTGTAATCATTTCTTCAAAAAGGTTTATTTTATTCTGAAAAACTATGTCTTTCAGCCTTCACATGGTGTCTAGAACTTCATGGAGCTCCTTTCCTGCAGCATTCATAGTTCCAAACCTGGAACAGGGAGTGACAAGTCACAATTTGATCCGCTCTGTAGAGGTGTATTACTTTACTCATAAGAGATCTTATCCATGTTGCCAAACCGGCTCGATATTCCCGTCCACACTTTCTTGGTGTGAGGCCTAATATAAGATCCAAGATAATCATTGTCCTTTTGTAAACCACTGGCTACCGACTGATTCTCTTATCAAATCTCGAGCCAACCCGTTACAATCCTCGTAGACACTAAAGGCCAGTCATCCTGCCGGATGGTGATTTAAAGGATTTCTCAACCGCTAGGCATATCTAGACTCTCAGCAAGGCCTGGTATCTGTTGATATGCGAGAGGAAAAAGGTACAACTGACTTGTCCATTCCACTCCAGATCTTATGGTTAACACGAGATTTGTGTTATAGGTTGCTTGAAGAGGAGAAGCAAAACACAGCTCTAAGACAATTCCCCGAAATTTCGATATAAACCCTCGAGCCACTCTTGTGGGAAAAAGACGCTTGCGACAAGACTCTGCACTTGGAGTCCCATCAAGTTGGTACACATGGAGTTGTTACCATCAGTCCCTGGGTCGGTGCGTGCTTGCTGGAGGAGGCAACATGTCGCGTGCTACAACTGCTTTCGTGGTTGTGGTCTTTCCCTCCGACCTTCGGGGTCGTGTTAGTGCAGATGTTGGTGCGATGTGGATGGTGCATCTGTTGTGGTGCCGCCGATCAAGCGTCGTTTGTGGCGTCTAGTTCCGGGTCTGGCCGGGCCTGTCCAGCTATCGCGTTCATCCCGCGGTTGACTCTAGTCGTGGCTAGGCCATAGTGTGGCTTGGGTTGGAGGTGCGGTATCGAGTTATGTTTTGTCTGCTCTGCGTCCTCGCGGCGGCGAAAACATTTTTGACCTGATGGCATCTAGGTGAAAGCTACGCATGGCCTCGCCATTGCCGGTGACAACGTCACCGTTCAGGTATTGTTCCTCTTGTTGAAGGCGTCCCGATGATGATTCCCGTTTCGAACTGATGGATTTCGTCCCTCTGCCTCAAACTGCTCCTCTTGGTGGCCCCGCTTCGGGCAAGATTCTCTTCTAGTGTCTTGTGGATCACCCTTCGATCTCTTGCTGGTGTCCCAACCCTCTCACCTCGTTGGAAAGCTGCTTATACACGGTCTTGCTTCGGTAGCTGACGTCCCGCCTAGTGCCTTGGGGGACTTTGCTAGGTCGGCGTTTGGCCATAGTTTCGGCCGGTGTGCCTATCCCAATGCCATTGGAAGATGTTGTGTTTCTGGTCTAGACCTAGTTCGATCTCGGGGGTGATGGTTTGGGGTGTGGGTGAAAGCTTTGCAGGACCCGGGTCTTTGCCGCCGACAATGACACATTCGCGCGCCATGCATCTTCTTGGAGGCGTCGCCGCAAGATCCCCCCCCCCCCTCCTTTGGATCCTCAAGTTCTACTTTGCTGCTGGCCCGTTGTCGAGTCCCTCTTGGGCTTTTGTTTTGTGTGTAGTAGGTTTGTTGGCGTGGACATGGACGTGCTCGCTCCGGTGCAACAATCCCTGAACATGGCGCTTTGTGGCGTTCTTCCGTTGTTCGTTTCTGTGTGCACTTTGCGCGTGTGTGTTGTATCTCTTGTCGTAACTCCTAGCCGGTTGATGGCTTTGTTAATTCAAAGCCAGGTTTATTTCGAGCCTTCCGTCTAAGAGAACTCCTTACAAGATTAACAATAGGTGTCCAAGTGGAGATTGTGCTAATTCAAGCAAAACGATATTTCCAGATGATGCATCAAATTCGGATCCCCATTCCCTGGAACAATCTGACATGTACTTTTCGCTGCATCTCCATATGAATCATATTCAAGACCAACAGAAAAATGGGACATTATATTGAACAAGTGAAACAAACTGAGTTGCTAATGTTTGTGTTGGTGAGGAAGGACTGACACGGATCACAGAGAATGGATTTGTTTCGATGCCATTAGACAAGTATGTTCAATTGTTCGTTTTTTATGAAAAGAAAAGTTCTCCAGTAAAACAAATATTCTCAACGCTCTTTCTTCCACGGAGATTATAGATGTAGCCGTCCATGTTAGAGGCAACGTTGGGCATCTGAATTCCATAAGAAAGGAATGTAATTGGCAATAACAACAGAGTCCTTACAGATTGACAGCAGGTGCCCAAGAGCAGATGGTGCTTACTCAAGCAAACTGTTATGTGCAAATAATGCATCAAGGCATGAAATTAGAATCCCCAATCCCCCTACGTTTAACTTTTCGGATGAATGATAGGTTAAGTCAGTAGCACAGAAAACATCAGGGTCAGTATAAAAGACTCTGCGTCAGCCCAAGTAAGAGTACTACAACCTTTGTGTTGATAACATAATATACATACAGGCACAATGAAATACAAATATTGGAATCAACAATCGCAGTGACAGGATGGAGCACATAATATTGGTCATCACATGGTTCAGGTTAACATAGCAGAAAATTTGCAGTACCCAAGCTACATAATTTTAACTACATCCACACATGGTTCATATTAACATAGCAGCAAACTTAAAGTAGTGTCCAAGCAACTTAATTTTAACTACACCAGCCACACATGGTTCGGATTAACATAGCAGCAAACTTAAAGCAGTACCCAAGCTACTTAATTTTAACAACACCAGCCACACATGGTTCAGATTAACACATCACCAAGCTTAAAGTGGTGCTGACTTATTTAGTTTTAACTACACCATCACTCAGGGACGGAGCTTAGTTGAATCAAAACTGTGCCATGGCCCACCCAACTTTAAAGATTTTCAGTCTACATATTGGTAAATTTAGCCCAATAACAACTCATTTTAGTGTCCTTAAGCCTGTTGGCCCGCCCAACTTTTCCTGGCAAGCTCCGCTACTGCCATCACCACTGCTTGACTTGCACCGGACATCGTTAACTAATGAGACACCATTCTAGGCAGAGACTTTTGGCCTCATGTCGCCCTGCTTCACTGCTGGCTTCCTCCTTGACAGTGACTCTCCTGTTTTCTTGCAAAAGTTACAAGTTAGCAGACTGGAAGGCCCAGTGGATGGAGGCTATAAAACTGACTCCATTTATATTTGAACTGTGCACAAAACAAAATTTCTTGTTCAAATTGAACAATAACCAGGACATGAAGGCGGAGTTGTTACTGCCTATTGAGTGCAATGCAAAAGTTGGTATGGGAATAAGAGCATGTTGAAGCTAGAGTTACGACAGGGAGGGAGGAAACAATATACTCCCTCCGTTCCTTTTTATAATGCCTATATATTTTTGGCATTTATTTCAGAATATAAGGTTGTAGCTTGGCTTTTTTTCAATTACCCCCTCTACCGGTCAGCTCCCACACGACATGCATGAAAAAAAACAAACAAAAAGGTTAACTGAGATTCCTTAGATTTAGGAAGCATTATTTTTCTTTCCTTAATAGTAGAGACTGCACATATATGGAGAGTCAACCAGAGAGATTTGTGGGATTTGTTATGTTAATAGAAAGTTATCGATTTCCCTCATTTTACTCTGATCTCAAATCGTTAAGTCAGGGGGTCTTATGTAAAGAATACTCTTCGCTAATTTCCGTGCCAAAAAACTATAGGCACTATAGAATGAAACGGAGGGAGTAACATATTTAGTGATGAGTGTATGGTCCTTGGGAGGTGAGGTTCCGTAAAACCCACAGGTCCAGTTTGATATCCGAAACGGACAGGGTAAAGTCATACATAATTTGAGTGCACAGCTAGCAAACTGAAAGGCCCTATGGATGGCTGTAAAACTGAATAGATTTATGTTTCATCATCTATCCACAAAGTAAACTTTCTTATTCCTATTCTAACTGCCAGGACATACTTGAGTGCTCTAACTACTGCGCATGCAGTTGGTAGTTGCTACTGACTGGAACGACAAGGTCAACCTAGTCAAGTGATCACCAACGGACCAAGTCTACTGGAAATTCAACAATTTATAAATCCAACCACTTAGTAATAAGGTAGAACCAGACATAGATATAACAAGATCTGATTTTATCGGAAAATTCGAACAAATCCGATGGAGGTTGGCACGGGAAGAAGGGTATGTTCAAGCTAGTGTTACTACATGGAGGGAGGGACGGAAGTCACGGAACAAAATACTTAATTTAGTGATGAGTGTTCGTCCAAAACAGGGTAAAGTCATAAAACCTATGCCAACCACAATATGTCCAATCTGACATCCAAAATAAAACAGGGTAAAGTCATGCATGATTCAGTCTGACAAGTGCATCATCATGCATATATTTAAGGAGAAACAAATTGCAAAAGAAGAGACCTTTCTCTCGCTTGGTCCTGAGTTCCTTCATCTCCTCTTGGAACTCTTGGCTGTTCTCCACATGAGGACCGAGCGTCATCCTTTCGCGCTCTTGAACTGTGAAGTCGGCGAAGTAGCTTATATTTGGAAGCAACCCCTTCTGGCTAGATGGGGGCTGCGATTCGATCCACTTAACGGTGTCCTTGAACACTTGGAACCGCGCAGCCTTCTCCCCCTCGTCTCGGTATGCCTTGTTATTCTTCCTCGCCCAATCCTCGAACCTCGCCTTCATGTCCTCCTCCTCCTTGCGAGCAGCTAGTTACGCAATAGCAACATGTATGTATATGAGGTGCTGACATGAGACGGAGCTAATTAACGACGAGGAGGAGGAATCTACCTGACTCATCATCGTGTGGGCCTTTCCTGAGATATGCCGAGGCTTGGTCACCGGTGAACGCAGCCGCCGCCACACCAGCAGCAGCACCGCAAAGGCCGTAAAAGATGGCGAGACCCCTCTGTACACTGACCGGATCGGGATGAGAAACATGAGGGAGGAGTTGTACATCTTTGTTAGTAAAACGAAGGGAGGAGACAATTCATCACCGAGGAGAAGAGGCGAGACATGACTCCTCGTCTCCTCCTTGATTTTCTTTTTAGCGATCGAGGCGATTCGGGACTTGGATGATGCCGATGGGATTCAGCTCTTCTTCCTCGCAGGGTTTCAGATCGCGGCGGGTAGGCGTTTTCTTGCGGATGGGACAAGTATTGAGTGAGGGACTCGATCGAGATCGCGCGGTCTCATTGATCGAAGTTAACTTGTGCAGCGTGTCTTTTCTCTACCCGACCTCGTACATGTGTGGCAGAATCAATCTAGCAAAGTTCGCAGTACCTATATGACTCTTTAGAATTTTTTTAATACAAACCTACATAGATCTTTATCGAAAAAAACCCTACAAAGTTCAGGTCGCGTGGAGAGAAGCTGCCCGATCGTGCCGTGGTGAATCGCCTCTTTGCAGCCGTGTGTGCCTGATCGGTTCTCGCAGTCGCAGATCATGGAACCATCGAGCAATGGGACAACATGAACAATATGCCGATGGTTGAATATAATGCTGTGTTTGGATGCATAGAAAGTTGGCATGGAATTGAATTGGACTAAGATTCCAAATCCGAGATGGAAACTAATTGGCTTCTAATTCAATTCTATTGTTTGGATGTGTTTGGAATTTGGAGATGGAATCAAATGGTGTAACCAATTCTAAATCTTGTTTGGATGTACAAAGTATGGAATTTTATATTTTGTTGAATTTGGACAATTTCAAACATAAAAATAAATCATGTATTCCTATTGAATCTGGAAGGGAGCTGTTAGAACGGCCGGAGCAGCGCACGATGGGGCTTGCAGGAGAAGCTGCCGACAGGGCTTGCAGGAGACTGAACCAGAGAGGGGAAGCGGCGGCGGGCGCAGGGGCATGCGGCGGCGGGCGTCCGAGCCGGAGAGGGGAAGCGGCGGCGGGCGCAGGGGCATCCGGCGGCGGGCGTCCGAGCCAGAGAGGGGAAGCGACGGCGGGCACATGGGCATCCGACGGCGGGAGTCCAAGCCGGCGGCGAGCGCAGGGGAATGCGAAGGAGACTGGAGGGAGGCGGCGGGAGACGGGAGGGAGGCCGCGAGGGAGGCCGGAGGGAGACGGGAGGGAGGCCGGAGGTAGGCGGCGTCGGGCACGAGGGGGCCGGGAGGGAGACTGGAGGGAGGCGGGCAGGGGAACATGGCGGAGGCCGGGAGGAGGGAGACGGGAGGGAGGCCGGAGGGAGGCGGCGGCGGGCGCGAGGAGTGTCAACACCCGGATTTTTAAGTCCAGATGCCTATTATGCCATTCCTCGTAATCCCAGGAATATTGTTTTTGCGAGACATAATAGATTGATATCACAACACATCATTCATTACAACACATAATCGTCTTACAACAAAGGATCACATGATCCAATCTTAATACATCATAGTGGATCTAGGGATCCTATTACAAAACACATAGCGGAAGCGAAGTAGTAGCGGTCGTGGTCCATCTATTTCACAGCAACTGTTGACGTCGGAGTGATCCTAGTTGTCGTAGACGTCCCTGTCCATCGTCCTCGTATCTGTTGTTTCATAGTCGGCCATTTGAATAGCAGGGACAAAGCCATGAGTACTTTAAAGTACTCGCAAACTAATACTAATGTAAGCACTATCAACTATAGTAAGGGGGATGCTAAGCTCTAGGTTTATTTGCATAAAGCCAAGTTTATTTCACAAACATTTAGTAAAGATGCTTGAGTCGCTAGACTAACTCAGTGGGAACATTAGTGTCATTCCCACAACTCTGTTATGATTCAAGTCAAAGTCACCAGTTCAGGTTCAAAACACAAGTCACCCTTCACATGTCACATTTTGAAAATGGTCTGATGACGGAACGATGGCCTTTCCAATCGTCCGTAACCGTGGACACGGCTATTCGAATAGTTCCACCCTCTGCAGGTCGTACACTTGTGCCACAACATTTGCAATAATCCGTCGGGTTAACTGGCCCTGATTTATCACACTCCGTGTGCGGACTACCAATCATAACCTTCCACTTACATACCCTAGTACAGGCACCTCTCCCCATGAGCTTGGCCTCCCAGTGAAGACAGACAGTCAGCCTGGAACTGCACAGGGCTTGGGCCGGACAATTCACCTCATTCACGTCATATCACATCATTTCTTTTGTAGAGGCAGCCCTCGGCATAACCCCGATGACGCTTGTTTTAGAGGGAACCCATACTAAAGCACATAAATTTCTAGTTAAGCCCTTACCCATGTTGGGTATTGTGGGGTACTTTCAAATTGGAATGGTATCGCATCCGAACCCAACCATCAGTTTATGTAAAATTCACCAAGTCATTCACCAGTCACATTCACCTTCAAAATCTTTCAATAGAATGACTCATCATTCCAAGGTTTTCAAAGTCATTTCATTTCACAAGTTCCCATCTAGAGTAGTCAATTTTATATATTAGCACTAGCAACTAGTCATGAGGGGTGCTAACTAGCTTTGAGGGTTCTAGGCTAAATTTGATACTCTTGTAGTATTCTATCTCTAGACCAAAGTTAACTATAAAAGCAAGTTGTAATAGTCAAAGTAAAACTTTGGAAGAATAAAACTTGGGATGGGATCATGAAGCATAGAGTAAATTGGTGAGTGTGCCTGCTCTAGTAGAGCTTTGCACTTTACAATAATATTAGCTAGCCACAATATAACTTGCATCAGTCTAGCTTGCATTGATAATAGCTTGCCTTGGTTGGAGTAGTGATCAAAGTTCTCTTCCTCTTCAAAGTAGTCCTCCTCCTCCTCGGTGTACTCCTCGGTACTAGCGTCTAAATACGAGTACAATACACTCAATTACCACACAAAGCCTAAGTACTAGACTAAGCACACACATAAATCACTCCTACTAAGCTATCAATCAACATGCTTATTAGGTGAGTGGATTTCATTTTATTCTTAAGAAAAATAATTTCCTCTCATTATAAATATTAATTAGAGTTTCTATTTATTTCTTGAGGAAAATAATTTCCTCTCATTGAATATTATTAAGATTTAATTTCCTCCATTAATGTCATATGACCTAGGTTGACCAAAGTCAGCCTCTTCATAAGGATTAATTGGGAAGTGATTTAAATGAGGTACACCACCTCATGTTTTTTTAATACTCATGATTAATGATTTAATATCATCCACTAATTTAATATGAGTTTAAAATTGACCATAGTCTATACCCCATATTAACTTAGTTGAGACAAGATTTAAATGAGACCACTACATCTCATAAGATTTAATAAGTAGCCTTGAAGAATTTAAATACTACTATGAAAATGATTGAATATTTTTAAATAAGAACCTATGGATTATTACTACATGTGTCATCAATTCTCATTGAATCCCTTGGATCAAGTATTTAAATGAGAGGCTACACCTCATATAGTTTAATACCACATACTAATGATTTAAATGAGATGTAGCACCTCATACCATTTAATTTTAACATGGTAAGTATCTAATCTTATCAACAATTCATATGAGACCTAAATGACCAGAGTCTCTAGCTTATTTTGAATTGTTCATGACAAGATTTAAATGAGAGAAATATTCCCCTAAGATTTATTAATAGTTTTGGACAATATCTTTGACTAGAAATAGCCATAAAGTCTTTTAATTAAACTAGGCCATGATCATTCAAGGTAAGCATGGCATATTTTTGCAGAAACAATTAATGTAAGTGAAGTGTGAGTTATAGGGATTGGAATCAACTCAAAAGCATTTTTGGTTGATTTTAAATAATTATTTGAAGTGGAAAAAGGCCCTGCCTTGTTATTTTTATCACATTATTTCTACCAACAGTTTAAGGGTGAGACCAGTGTAGTCTTGTAGATAATTTATCAAGGTTTCCAAATATATAAAATTTGTTAAATTTGGTTTAGTAGATTTTATTCTATTTAATTTTCAAAACAGTATCTGAGAAACAATAATTAAATTCGAAATTCCTTTGTTTGAATTGTGGGCTTGGCGGGAAACTAATCGGGCTGCCCAGCGGGAGAGGGAGTGGGCCGGCCCAGCAGCGCAGCGGGCCAGCTGACATAGGGCCCCGCCTGTCAGTGGGGTTTTAACCCACCGAAACAGTACGCCCTGTGAGCCGTTGGATGAGAAGGGCGATCGACGGCTGTGGTTCGTCCTCGTCGGCGACGAGCTCCGGCGAGGTTCAAACCTTGCCGGCGGCCATGGGGGTCCAGGGAGGGGTCTTACCGGCGTCCAGAGAGGTCGGCGAGGCGGGCGATCGAAGTGGAAGACGACGGCGAGCTCAGCGAGGGTCGTGGCGGCTCCCGGGGTGGCGTCAATCCTCTTCTTCTTCCGCGGCGGCTCCGCAGTACTCCGGTGAGAAATTAGCTGGCTACGGGAGAAATTGAGGCGAGGCGAGGCTAGAGGAGTGGTTCTGAGATGGGAGAACGAGAATGGTGTGGAGATTTGGAGCTCGGATGGCCTCCTTTTATACGGAGCGATCGAGTCCGAGGCGCACGGGTGAGGTCGAGCATAGCGATGGTGTTTGGAGCGGTGAAGGGGCAAGGTATGGACGCTGCGCTGTGCACGGTGTCATGGCGGTCATCACGCGCTTGGTGGCACAGTGAACGGTGGTCAGACGCGACGGGGAGCGTGACCGAAGCTGGCAGGCCCGTGGCGGACGACGGCGACAAGGGCGACGGTGACCAGGCTCGGGGGAGAGAGAGGCCGTGTCTGGCGCAGAGCTGGTGTCGAGGGGAGCAGGTGGGTGAAAGGAGAAGTCGTGAGGTGGTCTGAGGCGACGAGGCGAGGAGGTGCTCTGGCGCGCCCGTGGCCGTGCTCGTGCGCGTGCTGGCGAGGCTGACCTGGGTGATCACGTCACGGCCCGGCGTGTGTGGTCTTCTCCAGGGCCAGGGCTTGCGCCAGCAGATGCAGGGTGAGGTGAGGGCTCTCCAGGACATGGTCGAGCAGAGTTGAGGTGAAGGGAGAGAGAGGTGGCAGGGTGGTGAGCATGAGGGCCGGCATGGCATGTCATTGGTCATGGGTGGCCTTGTAACAGTGAAGCAAAGACATGGTGGGGTAGAGGAGATGTGCAGGGGTACTGGGGATGATCAGAGCATCCAAGGGCATGCTAAAGTCCACTAGGTTTTAGTGTGTGTCACATTTGCCAAATAGTGCACACAAGGTGTTTGATACAATGGCCGAAAGAGAAATGTTTTTGAATTTTTCAAAAATATTTGGTGAAGTTGATTTAAATAATGTTTAGAGCACAAGGGTGGTGGTGGTGCTCAAAATGAAGTTGGTTTGTGAAATTTCAAAAATGGGGGGTGATCTTCTCTTTGTTTCAACATCACCACTTGTCTCCTCTATTCTGTTCAACCTAGTCAACATGAGGTATGGTGGTCAACATGAAAGTTGTTCACCTTCATATGGTCTTGGATGACATGGTCATAGTTGACCAAGTTTAGTTTGAAGAAAAGTAAAAACCAGGGGTTAAAGTGGGGAACATTTTATAATGTGGCCCAATGACCATTAGTGCATGTGAGCTCATATTTTATTCAAATTTAATTTGCTTAGAGTTTGTTTGATTCCAAAGGTGTTTATATGTGTTTAGTAACCAAACACACCCAATGGTGCAAGCCATAAAGGTCTATGTTCAAGATTTGTAAAAATGGCCATCACCACATATGTGTATTGAAAATCTTCTTATTTTCTATTTGATTAGGTTTTTCTTGATCTCCTTGATGTGGTTGAGGTTTAATATGATATAAGAAAACAAACCAAGCAGTGGAAACAAGCTTGATGGTCTTTGGCTCAAATTTATATTTTTGGCCATATGCACATATGTGCATTTCATCTTTTTATTTTATTTTCTTTATCTATGATCAAATGTCATGGTTTATGGTTGCCTTAGTGTTAGTTTGGGTTTAGTAAGGTTTTCAAACCATTTAGTCAAGGTATAGGTGCTTAGGTCAAGAATTGGGGAAATGGCTATGTGTCACATATGCCTCTATGCATATGTTGCATTTGATTTTCAATTTGACTTGGCTTGACCCAATTGATGTTGTTGAGTGTTGAAATGGCACATGGAAGTGATCCAATCATCCACAACAAGTCCTAAGGTCAAACTTCTAAAATTCACCAATTTGCATGTTACTCTCATATGCTTCTATGGCATTTTTAGTTTCTTTTTATTTTATTTGGAAACCACTTGGATTTAGTTTGACAAGGGCTAGGTAAGGTGTATGAAGGTTTTCCAAACCTCTAAGCAAAGTAGAAAAGCTTAGGGTAAAGTTTTATAAAAATAGCCATAGGCACATATGCCTTTTTCTTATTTAATTTCCTTTTATTTTAATTTAACTAGGGTGGTGAAAAGAGGGGTGAGGTTTAGTGTTTAGTAGGGTTCACAAATGGTTCACCATTATTTAGCATAAATAATAAAGGTAGGGTTCAAGATTTACCTATTAGGACTATATGCCCACATATGTCTTTTATTTTATTTTGTGTTTCTCAAAATAGATCTAAAATGATTTCTGGAGAAGATTAGGGTTTAAGGTTTTTCTTATTTGATTTCTTTCTCTTTATTTTATTGGGTGGGTGACCTTCACTTGATCATTTTAGGGTTTTAGGGTTTAGCACATAAGCATAATAACACTCCTCATGGCAAAACACAAGATTTAAACAAGATCTATATGTATCAATCTTATTTTAATAAAAGTTTTTGTTGGTTCCAAAATTTGGAACTAGGAAATTCATTTTGTTTGTTTTGAAATTTTTGGGTTGTTACAAACCCTTCCCCCTTAAACAAATCTCGTCCCGAGATTTTAAGAAAAGTTAGGTTCCTAAGAGAGATTGAGCATTTTATCAACAGGAGGACATACTTGGCATGGTCTGGGGTGCTTCCTGAGCTTCAGTGGCAGTCATGTGGTAGAGACGGCCGTTGTTGTTGTTCTGGTTCCTTCTTCCGGCAAAGCGGCGCTGTTTGAGCAGGTGCTGCGGTATTGGCGGCAATTCTGGCAAGCTTCTTGGGGCACTCATTGGAGAAGTGACCCACAACTCCACATTCATAGCAGTTGACTGTGGACTTGTCTTTGGGGTTGACGGGACAGCGTTACTTCCAGTCCTTGGGGCAGTATTGGTGTTGTTGTTGTTTCCCTTGTTGTTGTTGTTGTTGTGGTGGTTGTTGTTGTTGTTGTTGCCTCCGGGCTTCGGGGTCCTCCGTTGTTGTTGGTGTAGTTGGGCGATAATTCTGAGCAGGAGGTTTATTGTATCTTGGGGTGAATCCTCCAGCTGAGTTGTTGCGGTGCTTCGGGTATGGTGGGGTCCACTCTGGTTCATCATTCTTCTCTTGCGGTTCTCGTTGGCTTGATGCAGCTTTCCTTCCATCTGTATGGCTGAGTCCACAAGGGCTTCTAAGTCGGCGAACGGAATGTTCACTAACACAGTTTGCATCTCGTCATGCATTTAAATCTTTCCTTCCTCTTCTCATTGGTGTCTGTCTCATCCGGCGTACCTTGACAAGTAAGAAACCTGTCGCGGTATTCCACCACGGACATTCTTCCTTGCTTCGTTCACGGAATTCGTCTCTCATCTTCTTGATCAGTCCTTGGGGCACATGGTATTTGCTGAACTTCAGCTTGAAGTCTTCCCATGTCATCATCTGTCCCGCATTCATGGCACGGTGCTGGTCCACCAAGCTCGCTGGTCCTGCTAAGTAGTGCGTGGCAAACAAGACTTTCTCTCGCGGCTTCAACTTGCGCAACTTCGAGGTTGTTCTCCATGGTCTGGAGCCGTCGAGCATCGAGGGGTTCTTCGTCTTGTTGAAAATTGGAGGGTTGGTGTTCAAAGTTTCTTTGATCCGGGTGATCATGATGGCCTTGATTGTTGTTTGCAAGCTGTTGAAGTGCTGCAAGGTTTGCTTGGCGTTCAGCTCTTTCGGCTTCTCGGTCTGCCATCATCGTTTGCAGCAGTTGCATCATTGCGTCGTTGGAGCGATTGGGAGGGGCCATCTGAACATTGATGTAGATGATAAGATAAGAGGGAATTTTCTAGGGGTTTGTTTTGTTAAATTTTTAAAAGGTTCATAAAAATTTTGAGTAGTGTTGTGGGGGTAAAACCAACAACACTTTTTCATTCATACCAAGCATCATACATTACAAGGCTAACACACCGTTGGTTTGAAGAACCATTCATCGCTCTACGATACAAGGGGGATCCCGATACAACTCACCCTACTTAAGTGCTGGGGTGGTACTACTCTTCAGGGTGGATGCTTCTTCTTCACGGGTGAGGTGCTTGGCGAAGGCGCGGGCGTTATCCAAATCCCTGCGGGTTTTGTACTGCCAATCCTGAGGTGCTTCATAGGGGTTCATCTCTGGTTGTGGTGGGGGCATGGTCATCGGTCTTCCCATGGAGTCATGTCTTGGGTAGTAGAGGAAACGAGTGTTCTTGATCTTGTCCTTATTTTGTCCACACAGACGGGAAATTGCTTCTTGCATAGCTTTGTCTAGTCCTTCCTTCCAGTGTCCGTTACAAAACCATATGGTTTCCCATACCGGGGCTTCAAGCTTTCTTCCTAGATCAGCGGAAACTTCCCACCGGGGTGATCCTCCCAACTGGTTATTGAAGGATGTTCCAAGAACTCACGGGTGTCCTAGATATTCCACTAGTTGCTTCAATTCCTTTTCGAACCTCGGTCCTCCGTGACCAAGCTGATAGCATTCCCATTGGTATTCCATCTGTGAGCAATTAGGATAAGTAAGTTAGAGAAGTGATCAAGTGTGCAAAATTTTATGTAATATTTACAAAGAAAAGTGGAGTATGGATCTCTTATTTTGGAAAAGATCTCAAGGGTAAGAGTGAGAATAATTTTTCATAAATATTCACTTCATTTGTTTTTGAAACTAAATTTTTCAGGACGTCCATTCTAACTAGGGTCTCCTAAGGTCAACAATGGCTCGATACCAACTTGTCAACACCCGGATTTTTAAGTCCAGATGCCTATTATGCCATTCTCGCAATCCAGGAATATTGTTTTGCGAGACATAATAGATTGATATCACAACACATCATTCATTACAACACATAATCGTTTTACAACAAAGGATCACATGATCCAATCTTAATACATCATAGTGGATCTAGGGATCCTATTACAAAACACATAGCGGAAGCGAAGTAGTAGCGGTCGTGGTCCATCTATTCCACAGCAACTGTTGACGTCAGGAGTGATCCTAGTTGTCGTAGACGTCCTGCTGTCCATCTTCCTCGTACTGCTGTTCTCCTTCATAGTCTGGCCATTTGAATAGCCAGGGACAAAGCCATGAGTACTTTAAAGTACTCGCAAACTAATACTAATGTAAGCACTATCAACTATAGTAAGGGGATGCTAAGCTCTAGGTTTATTTGCATAAAGCCAAGTTTATTTCACAAACATTTAGTAAAGATGCTTGAGTCGCTAGACTAACTCCAGTGGGAACATTAGTGTCATTCCCACAACTCTGTTATGATTCAAGTCAAAGTCACCAGTTCAGGTTCAAAACACAAGTCACCCTTCACATGTCACATTTTGAAAATGGTCTGATGACGGAACAGTATGGCCTTTCCAATCGTCCGTAACCGTGGACACGGCTATCCGAATAGTTCCACACTCTGCAGTCGTACACTTGTGCCACAACATTTGCAATAATCCGTCAGGGTTAACTGGCCCTGATTTATCACACTCCGTGTGCGGACTACCAATCATAACCTTCCACTTACATACCCTAGTACAGGCACCTCTCCCCATGAGCTTGGCCTCTCCCAAGACATCAGCCTGGGAACTGCACAGGCTTGGGCCGGACAATTCACCTCATTCACGTCATATCACATCATTTCTTTTGTAGAGGCAGCCCTCGGCATAACCCCGATGACGCTTGTTTTAGAGGGAACCCATACTAAAGCACATAAATTTCTAGTTAAGCCCTTACCCATGTTGGGTATTGTGGGGGTACTTTCAAATTGGAATGGTATCGCATCCGAACCCAACCATCAGTTTTGTAAAATTCACCAAGTCATTCACAAGTCACATTCACCTTCAAAATCTTTCAATAGAATGACTCATCATTCCAAGGTTTTCAAAGTCATTTCATTTCACAAGTTCCCATCTAGAGTAGTCAATTTTATATATTAGCACTAGCAACTAGTCATGAGGGGTGCTAACTAGCTTTGAGGGTTCTAGGCTAAATTTGATACTCTTGTAGTATTCTATCTCTAGACCAAAGTTAACTATAAAAGCAAGTTGTAATAGTCAAAGTAAAACTTTGGAAGAATAAAACTTGGGATGGGATCATGAAGCATAAAGTAAATTGGTGAGTGTGCCCTGCTCTAGTAGAGCTTTGCACTTTACAATAATATTAGCTAGCCACAATATAACTTGCATCAGTCTAGCTTGCATTGATAATAGCTTGCCTTGGTTGGAGTAGTGATCAAAGTTCTCTTCCTCTTCAAAGTAGTCCTCCTCCTCCTCGGTGTACTCCTCGGTACTAGCATCTAAATACGAGTACAATACACTCAATTACCACACAAAGCCTAAGTACTAGACTAAGCACACACATAAATCACTCCTACTAAGCTATCAATCAACATGCTTATTAGGTGAGTGGATTTCATTTTATTCTTAAGAAAAATAATTTCCTCTCATTATAAATATTAATTAGAGTTTCTATTTATTTCTTGAGGAAAATAATTTCCTCTCATTGAATATTATTAAGATTTAATTTCCTCCATTAATGTCATATGACCTAGGTTGACCAAAGTCAGCCTCTTCATAAGGATTAATTGGGAAGTGATTTAAATGAGGTACACCACCTCATGTTTTTTTAATACTCATGATTAATGATTTAATATCATCCACTAATTTAATATGAGTTTAAAATTGACCATAGTCTATACCCCATATTAACTTAGTTGAGACAAGATTTAAATGAGACCACTACATCTCATAAGATTTAATAAGTAGCCTTGAAGAATTTAAATACTACTATGAAAATGATTGAATATTTTTAAATAAGAACCTATGGATTATTACTACATGTGTCATCAATTCTCATTGAATCCCTTGGATCAAGTATTTAAATGAGAGGCTACACCTCATATAGTTTAATACCACATACTAATGATTTAAATGAGATGTAGCACCTCATACCATTTAATTTTAACATGGTAAGTATCTAATCTTATCAACAATTCATATGAGACCTAAATGACCAGAGTCTCTAGCTTATTTTGAATTGTTCATGACAAGATTTAAATGAGAGAAATATTCCCCTAAGATTTATTAATAGTTTTGGACAATATCTTTGACTAGAAATAGCCATAAAGTCTTTTAATTAAACTAGGCCATGATCATTCAAGGTAAGCATGGCATATTTTTGCAGAAACAATTAATGTAAGTGAAATGTGAGTTATAGTGATTGGAATCAACTCAAAAGCATTTTTGGTTGATTTTAAATAATTATTTGAAGTGGAAAAAGGCCCTGCCTTGTTATTTTTATCACATTATTTCTACCAACAGTTTAAGGGTGAGACCAGTGTAGTCTTGTAGATAATTTATCAAGGTTTCCAAATATATAAAATTTGTTAAATTTGGTTTAGTAGATTTTATTCTATTTAATTTTCAAAACAGCATCTGAGAAACAATAATTAAATTCGAAATTCCTTTGTTTGAATTGTGGGCTTGGCGGGAAACTAATCGGGCTGCCCAGCGGGAGAGGGAGTGGGCCGGCCCAGCAGCGCAGCGGGCCAGCTGACATAGGGCCCCGCCTGTCAGTGGGGTTTTAACCCACCGAAACAGTACGCCCTGTGAGCCGTTGGATGAGAAGGGCGATCGACGGCTGTGGTTCGTCCTCGTCGGCGACGAGCTCCGGCGAGGTTCAAACCTTGCCGGCGGCCATGGGGGTCCAGGGAGGGGTCTTACCGGCGTCCAGAGAGGTCGGCGAGGCGGGCGATCGAAGTGGAAGACGACGGCGAGCTCAGCGAGGGTCGTGGCGGCTCCCGGGGTGGCGTCAATCCTCTTCTTCTTCCGCGGCGGCTCCGCAGTACTCCGGTGAGAAATTAGCTGGCTACGGGAGAAATTGAGGCGAGGCGAGGCTAGAGGAGTGGTTCTGAGATGGGAGAACGAGAATGGTGTGGAGATTTGGAGCTCGGATGGCCTCCTTTTATACGGAGCGATCGAGTCCGAGGCGCATGGGTGAGGTCGAGCATAGCGATGGTGTTTGGAGCGGTGAAGGGGCAAGGTATGGACGCTGCGCTGTGCACGGTGTCATGGAGGTCATCACGCGCTTGGTGGCACAGTGAACGGTGGTCAGACGCGACGGGGAGCGTGACCGAAGCTGGCAGGCCCGTGGCGGACGACGGCGACAAGGGCGACGGTGACCAGGCTCGGGGGAGAGAGAGGCCGTGTCTGGCGCAGAGCTGGTGTCGAGGGGAGCAGGTGGGTGAAAGGAGAAGTCGTGAGGTGGTCTGAGGCGACGAGGCGAGGAGGTGCTCTGGCGCGCCCGTGGCCGTGCTCGTGCGCGTGCTGGCGAGGCTGACCTGGGTGATCACGTCACGGCCCGGCGTGTGTGGTCTTCTCCAGGGCCAGGGCTTGCGCCAGCAGATGCAGGGTGAGGTGAGGGCTCTCCAGGACATGGTCGAGCAGAGTTGAGGTGAAGGGAGAGAGAGGTGGCAGGGTGGTGAGCATGAGGGCCGGCATGGCATGGCATTGGTCATGGGTGGCCTTGTAACAGTGAAGCAAAGACATGGTGGGGTAGAGGAGATGTGCAGGGGTACTGGGGATGATCAGAGCATCCAAGGGCATGCTAAAGTCCACTAGGTTTTAGTGTGTGTCACATTTGCCAAATAGTGCACACAAGGTGTTTGATACAATGGCCGAAAGAGAAATGTTTTTGAATTTTTCAAAAATATTTGGTGAAGTTGATTTAAATAATGTTTAGAGCACAAGGGTGGTGGTGGTGCTCAAAATGAAGTTGGTTTGTGAAATTTCAAAAATGGGGGGTGATCTTCTCTTTGTTTCAACATCACCACTTGTCTCCTCTATTCTGTTCAACCTAGTCAACATGAGGTATGGTGGTCAACATGAAAGTTGTTCACCTTCATATGGTCTTGGATGACATGGTCATAGTTGACCAAGTTTAGTTTGAAGAAAAGTAAAAACCAGGGGTTAAAGTGGGGAACATTTTATAATGTGGCCCAATGACCATTAGTGCATGTGAGCTCATATTTTATTCAAATTTAATTTGCTTAGAGTTTGTTTGATTCCAAAGGTGTTTATATGTGTTTAGTAACCAAACACACCCAATGGTGCAAGCCATAAAGGTCTATGTTCAAGATTTGTAAAAATGGCCATCACCACATATGTGTATTGAAAATCTTCTTATTTTCTATTTGATTAGGTTTTTCTTGATCTCCTTGATGTGGTTGAGGTTTAATATGATATAAGAAAACAAACCAAGCAGTGGAAACAAGCTTGATGGTCTTTGGCTCAAATTTATATTTTTGGCCATATGCACATATGTGCATTTCATCTTTTTATTTTATTTTCTTTATCTATGATCAAATGTCATGGTTTATGGTTGCCTTAGTGTTAGTTTGGGTTTAGTAAGGTTTTCAAACCATTTAGTCAAGGTATAGGTGCTTAGGTCAAGAATTGGGGAAATGGCTATGTGTCACATATGCCTCTATGCATATGTTGCATTTGATTTTCAATTTGACTTGGCTTGACCCAATTGATGTTGTTGAGTGTTGAAATGGCACATGGAAGTGATCCAATCATCCACAACAAGTCCTAAGGTCAAACTTCTAAAATTCACCAATTTGCATGTTACTCTCATATGCCTCTATGGCATTTTTAGTTTCTTTTTATTTTATTTGGAAACCACTTGGATTTAGTTTGACAAGGGCTAGGTAAGGTGTATGAAGGTTTTCCAAACCTCTAAGCAAAGTAGAAAAGCTTAGGGTAAAGTTTTATAAAAATAGCCATAGGCACATATGCCTTTTTCTTATTTAATTTCCTTTTATTTTAATTTAACTAGGGTGGTGAAAAGAGGGGTGAGGTTTAGTGTTTAGTAGGGTTCACAAATGGTTCACCATTATTTAGCATAAATAATAAAGGTAGGGTTCAAGATTTACCTATTAGGACTATATGCCCACATATGTCTTTTATTTTATTTTGTGTTTCTCAAAATAGATCTAAAATGATTTCTGGAGAAGATTAGGGTTTAAGGTTTTTCTTATTTGATTTCTTTCTCTTTTATTTTATTGGGTGGGTGACCTTCACTTGATCATTTTAGGGTTTTAGGGTTTAGCACATAAGCATAATAACACTCCTCATGGCAAAACACAAGATTTAAACAAGATCTATATGTATCAATCTTATTTTAATAAAAGTTTTTGTTGGTTCCAAAATTTGGAACTAGGGAAATTCATTTTGTTTGTTTTGAAATTTTTGGGTTGTTACAAGGAGGCCGGGAGGGAGGCCGGAGGGAGGCGGCGGCGGGCGCGAGGAAGACGGGATGGAGGCTGGGCGGGGCAGTCGCGCGGGGAGGGAGACAGGTGGGGCAACTTTCCGAGCCTTTCCGAGGTTGAGACCTCGGAAAGTTGGGCCGCTCTATTTGCACGGGAGGTGGGGGGCTCGGAATTTAGTCATCTTTCCGCATATCAATTCTGAGGGCAGTTCAAACGCTAGAATTTGCAGAATTGGGCCAAATTCCAATTCCACGCCCACTTTCTATGCATCCAAACACAGCATAATTGCAAAGTCTCTTTCCATCAGTTTGGACTTTTAATTTAAATAGCTAGTACAATATTCTTTCATAGTATCAGAGCTAAGAGGTACTAAGTTCAAGTCCCTGCTCACGACATTATTAAAAAAATAAAAAAAAGATTTTGCAATACATTGAACCCACGCTAAGAACTAAAAATAGCCTAAACGTGAGGGGGAGTGTTGAATATAAATACACTGTCTAGCTATCTTCCATCAGATCGGTATTTTGGTTGAACTGGCTAGAGAATGCAATTCCATATGGTATCAGAGCACAAGGTCCTGAGTTCAGATTCTAGCCAACACAGTATTTAAAATAAATATTTGCTACCACCCTAAAAAAATCAATGATACACGTCTAAGTCCCGTGCGAGATCTAAAAAAGAGGCCCACTGACCTAGACGACTACCGCTAATGGCCGCATGCGCTCGCTTGAGGAGAACGAGTCGGTGCATTGTGATGATCATGGCGACAACGATGGGCGAGAAGATGATACTTGTTTCTCACGCCCACCTGGAGGCATTGATCCTAGAAGAGAGGAAGAAGAACGGGGAACACTCCAGCAGTAGCAACAAAACTGACGACGCGGTGGTAGTCGTGGTTGAGATGATGATAACAAGAAGATGGAACACCACGGCAAGTTTTTTTTTTTGCGAAACACAATACATACAAAAAAAAACTGAAGGAAGAGAAGGCGCTGCTTACCGGCGCCATGTCAGGATCTACTACTGGTTATGAATATCTCACACGAAATCCAGATAATACAAGGGAATTTCAGCAAGAAGGGGACGGGGAGCCTAGAGCAGAGGTGAGGGGAGAGGTTCAGCAAGGGGATAAGGATACAAAGCCGTTTCAGGTTCCAGTTCATCGACCACCATTTCGTGTGTCGTCGCCTTGCTTAAGTAGATGGATGACCTCCTGTCCATTCGGTCCAACATTTGTTTTGGATAGTGCGAACTGGGCTTGCGAATCTGCTGCTGCCCATCTCTCCAGACGTTGCATCCATCCGACGGCCCATGTGACAGTGGGCACATGACATTCTCCCCTCAAACTACTTATGTTACTCAAAAGTTTAATTCTCATAAGAGATATGACATGGACATTTCAGAAAAAAAATATTTTCAAAAAATAATATATTAGAACGTTAGAATAACAATTACAGTCACATCAGAAGTTATGTCAGTACATTTGTTTGCGACCTATGAGGAAAAAACAAATATGCGGGTCTATATAAATGTTTTATTCTTTATTATAGACCCATATATCGTATTTTTGTGTACTCAAATAAACAAATTTCTTTGTTAATATTTACATATACGCACTTTGTAAAAATCATACGTTGAAATTGTTAAACTTCAAATGTGTTTCTGATTATTTTAAAAAATGGCATGCCATATCCTGACCCATTCGTAATATACTTGCTGATCAACTTTAATTTGCAACCAGTTTTTTTTGATAGGCCTTCAACCTCGAAGACAGTGTACGTACAGCTTACATTTAATCAAGGAAATGTCAATAATGCTATTTTTTTTATTAGCGATAGTTTACTTTTGCCTTGGGTAATAAGGCCGCTAGATTTTTATCTTGTTGTAAGGCAGCAAAGTTCTTGCCTTGGGTAAAGCCGTCAGACTTTTGCCTTGGCTACGGGAGCAAAAGAAAATCCTTACACATAAGGTGGCCAAATTCCAGTCTCTGGCTAAGGTGGCCAGATTCACGTCTAAACAGGGCTAAAATGGGTGCTAGCACCCGGCAAAAAAATTCTGGATTTTTTCTGCCTTATATTCCTGCCCTTTTATCCCAATGCTTAAAAATACCCTGCTCTTTTCCCCCGCAATCTTTTATCTCAACATTACCTATGTATTTTTGATAAATACCAAGTATATATTTTGAGGAACTATAACTTTTCCACTGTATTTTTAGGAACACCAAGTGAGTTCTGAATCCAAAGAACACCTGACCCGGATGGTTTGTACCAAAACAGATGGTTGAGTTGGGTTATACCCAAAGCGTCTTGTGCTATCTTCGTATATATTGGATATGCCATGCCCCTTAGATATGACTCGATTCATCCTAATTTGTATTCGACAAACAGGTTTGTAACAAAACAGACGGTTGAGTCGAGTTATACCAAAAAGGGGGATGTGGAGGCCTTGTATGTATTGGACATCACATGCCCCTTGGATGTAACCCGACTCATCCATATGGATTATATTCAATGATCATAAAGAACAAGGGGGAGGTATTTTGTGAAACATCGCCTACACTGAATGTGGCCAAGGGGTGGCCTATATATAGGGTCGAGACTGAGGAATGGAGGGAAAGAAAGTGCGGAAACAAAGGGCGGGAATATCTTTGTTGAGTGTATTGGTTAACGACACTAGGCAATCATATTAAGGAAAGCATTTTCTTTGGCAGGAAAATGTACGGGAAATAGGAAGTCTTATTTTTCTGAATGTTTGGACAAAAATAGTCAACAAAGAAATAGTGTGAAGCCCTCCCCTCACACACGGAGAAGTCGGTGGGAAAAGTTCCAAAGCTTTGCCACATGTCCGTTAGGTGACATTCAACAATGGACTACCACTCGCCACCGACACATGTCCCTAAGATTTGTCATGATCATCTCTTTGCCGTGTGTTTTACTGAAAGTTTGCCGAGTGTTTTTTTTTTAGTTTTTACGGAGTTCGTTCTTTTGCCGTGTGTTTTCTCGTGTGTTTGCCAAGTGGTACTTATTAACCATGCGTTTTTTGGGAGCACACTTGAAAAAGAGGCATGTTTGCCAATTTCTGAACCTTTTACACTTGACAAACAAGCCGCCACTTAGCAAAAACAGATTTTCTGGCAGTGATAATTTCTTACCACAGTTTTTGTTACTTATTTGTTAGTGCACATGTCACTGATTTTTGAATGGGAGTGCTTTCCAGCGGGGATCCCATTGTACATAATGAAGTAGCTTAGCTTTGTTCTCCACATTAATGTGATTTATAGAGTATATGCCAAATAATTTTAGTTTGTTGTCACAATATAAGACCTTTTAGGAAGTTGTTTTAGCTTCCTAAAACTTCTTATATTGTGGAATAGAGGGAGTAGTTGTCATGAGACGTATGTCATGCACCGCATGTCCAGAAAAATGGCAGGACGCAAACCTCAACGTCATCCATGGGGTCATCGTGCAGCTTGCGGGCGGCCACACGGCGAAAAGCAACGCAGTGCCGAGTTACCGAACATTGGAGCGATATATTACTACTGGAACATGCACCGCATGTCCCATGGAAGCAACACAAAATTCTACATTAAGTGCTCAACTTGCTTAAGAATTCCAATTAGACGCGGACATGCACCGCACGTCCATGGAAGCGAGGCAGAGAATTCTAGTTGGACGCGGACAAGCACTCCAGTAGTACAATCCTGCTGTGTCTGCTTGCTTGCTGACTGCAGCAATTTTGATAAATCTAAGAAAAATTCAGTGGGAAGGAGGGAGTATGTGCAATGTTACTTTCTCATTAATCATGTCACGTTATAGTGTGTAGAAAGTACTGGCGGCACAACAGTCCAGGCTGATCTCGATCGCTCGTGTATATATATAGGTATTGCACGGCAGCAAAACATATATACACCAACACCAACAGGCTTGACTATCTCCGGCATTCAACACGTAACGTACCTACGACCGGCGCTCAATGGCAGCGATGCCAGCGTGCTTGATCACGCTCGTCGTGGCCCTCACGATTCTCCATTCGCGGGGGCAGGTGGCTGCAGCGCCGGCGACAGCTGAGAGGCGGCGGGAGGTGCGAAGCTTCCTCAGGCGGCTCAACAAACCTCCTCTCGCCACCATTCAGGTATATATTGGTTCATCGTTAGTCCCTTCCGGCCTCGAATTCGCGCCATATAATTCCGTATAAACTTAAATATAAACTGTTTGACCAATTTGTATGATAGCTCTAGTAATATTGATTTGATATTTACACTAGTGGAAAATGGAGCTGTAGCACCGGTTGGTAAGGACCTTTAGCACCGGTTGCCCAACGGGTGCAAAGATTTCGGTAAGCAAGCCCCCTCCCCCTCTTTAGCACCGGTTGTGTTACGAACCGGTGCTGCTGAAGGGGCATCACGTGGCGGCTGCCGAGCGCCCGGGCGAGAGGACTTTTAGCACCGGTTCGTAACACGAACCAGTGCTAAAGGGTCTGTCACGGTAGGAAAACGTCCCAAAACGCTGCCGCAGCAGAACCCGCTACCGGTGCCATTTTTTATATCCATTTTTTCTAATTATTTTCCACTCCCTCTTTTTTTTAGAATTTATAATATTTTAGTTATTTTACAAGTTTAGTCTCTAACTATAGTTATCTCTAGTCAAATTACTTACTCGTGGTCAAACTTCCCGCTCGGTCACCCATCCTCTCAATACTCCAGCACTAGCAGGCTTAACTTCCGAGTTCCTTCTCATCCCGCCTCCAAGTGCTTTGCGCGCATGTTATTGATACTAGTATCATATCAATCCTATTAACATGTTGGTCATGATATCACACTTCTTTATTGTTTGAAATCCAAATGATTCTTTTAATAAACAAAAATAAAGATGTAAACTAATCTTAAATAAATAAATAAACAATAAATTTTAATTTTTTTTGCAAAATCTAAAAATTTGTAAATCTAAAAATTTGCTAACCAATATGGTTAAGTGATAATAATCTTTAATGCATGAAGGAATTATAAATTTATTTTTTTTAAAAAAATATATAATCCTGAATTTCTGGCAAAAACTAAAATGTTCCTGCTTTCATATTTTCCTTTCGAATTTTGAGAATCTAAAAATTGGCTAACCAGGTAAACCCGGGTGAATTCGGTTGTAACTATTTCCCACGATCATTTTGGTATATTATACGTTTTTTCGACGTCGTATGCAACCAGAAAACCTGTTTTACCTTTTTCTAAACTTTTTTGCAAAAAAAAATTCGAAATTCAAATTAATTTCTCCTAATAGTAGGTTGCGTAACATACAGGAATCTCAAAAGATTTTATTTTTTGAATTGCTATCATGTTCTTTTGTATTTTACAAAGTTAAAAAAGCTCTAGCCTCTCGAACCGGTGCTAAAGTTCCCGCACGAACCGGTGCTAAAGCTCTGACCTCTAGAACCGGTTCTAATGCACCCTTTTTACTCCGTGTTCGTAGCCTATGCTAAAGCTCCGGGCAGCTCTGAACAAAAGCATCTTTTTCTACTAGTGTCAGTGACTAATCAGACATAAACCAAGGTTAACCGTGGATGAAACTACCTTGAGATATTCATCTGCGCGCGCTAAAATTAACAAATCCAAATAAGATTTGGTTTAGAAAGATGAGTTGTCCAGATGTGTAGATGTGATGAGATCAATATGTGTTACGAATTGCTTTGCCGGGCATGTTTTGTCTTTCGAACTCGGCAATAAAATATGTAAATGATTCCGAGGTATAAATAGAGGGTCACGGCCTATTAAAATTGTACTTTGCCAAAAACAAATCGCATTGTTTATTCTATATTGTGGATAGTCTCGGTTGGATGTAATTAATATCATCTTAGTATTATTATACTCTCTTTACAATAAAAACCTAGCATAGTGGCCCTCGCAAAGCCGAGGGCATCATATTTACTAATAAAACTAAATAGAAAATAAATGTATAGTTCATTGACACTAACATATATGGTTCTATGGCTATGATAATATATGCTACAATCAAGGTACCACCTTTCCAATGTTAAAAAAAAAAAATCATTTGTCTAGATTGAACTTCTAAATGTTTGTGTTTTACACAGACTCAATTGGTACAACTTGTTTGAAGAGTCATATTTGCCACATATTCCATCGATTGAATTACATAATATCATGGCTTGTGATCTTTGGTTCCAACCATGTAGATAGTTTTGACGAAGTAGATGTATATGGCTCTTGGGTATAGCCACGTATTCTACTTTATATGTATAAAATGTAATATACTTGCATAGGCAATACCATCCATTTTTTGTGATTATACTTTTAAAATTAATGACCATTAAATCTTAGCAATGTGTAAACAGATTGTTATCAGACGTTCTTTCCACTGGAATAGCAAAGTAATATTTCTCCATGATGCAAAACAAAAATAATAATAATCCTAGTTAATAGGTAAGTCAACTTAAAATGTAACATTAGTAATTTTAGTTTATGGATTTATTTCTTCCTCTCATCGACCTAAACCATTCTGAAATAGATGACGACCTCTTAGTTCTAATATATTTGGTGTTCAATATATACATTCCCCGGAATGCAACTTCAACCATGAGAATCTATAATATCTCTTTTCTTCATCTGTATTTTTTTATTAACGCGTAGAGTTGATTTAAAAAATTCTTGATTATAGTCAATTAACATGGCACTTAAGATAACCAATGTGTTAAGTATGTGGCAATAGACAATATGAGTTTCACCGTTATCATGTCACTCACAATGCGACTTCAAAGTACCTTTATTTTTTCACACATTAGTGTAGAATTTAGAGTTTTTTCTCTGATAACAATTTCACTCCAAGACACATGGCCATGTGAATAATCCACAATTCTAATGTCCTTAGCTCTCATGACTTTTAATATCTTGTGTAACATTGAAAAATCAAGGAAAACACTGCTAACCTCTGACATGTAGTCTAAATGCATTCATTGTTCGTTCGTGGTTCAGTTTATGGTTCAATGCGACGTGAAATGATAGTTCATACGACATCATATGGCTGAGTCTGTTCTTTTATTTTTATTGTGTTCTTTTTAGTATGGTTGCCACAGTATACTACTTGGAACCGTCGTGTCTTAGGACCTGTCTCTCTATCTTTTACATCTCTCCACCATCTATTCTTGTATTCATGTGCCTATCAAGCTTCGGGGGTTATGGAACCATGGATCAACCTTCGAACTGTAGTTTCGAGAACCTTGTTTACATGAACTTCATGATGGCATCCTGATTATGATGAGGGTGTCGTTCATAGTAGTAAGGGTTGTTGGCTCCCCGTTATGGTGTGGTCGTTGCAATAACATGAGGCATGGAGCTGGTGGTTCGTATGGCCCATATTTCCTTGCTTTTGATTTTCTTCATTAGTAGTCGATCCATGAAGGCTTTTGGTGTCTCCACTAAGAGATCTTATCGTAGTTAGAGTTGTGTATCTGGCAACATGTGTTGATCTTAGGGTCCAATTTTTTCATGGAAAGTCCATGCGGCTTTCTAAAATATATGATGTTACTCTAGATTTATCAAGGTTTGTCTTCTACCATATCGTGAACATAGACATGAAGGGACGTCTAAATAAGAAATGGTGTATCTCAAAATATTCACTTTGACGAAGTTTGTTTCACCGAAAAACCTCAAAGAACCTTGAAATAAGAAAATAACTCCGCATACTGACATTGTTGACTGTTATTTGTACTGGCCACAATTTTACGTGACTTTTGTTATCTTTTATTATGGCCACAAATAATATATCAAAATATTAAACTAATTATGATGATGTGGATTAACGTGGTGACTCTATCATACATCAATATATTGCTTTTAGTAGATAATAGATGAGTAGCTAGAGTGTATAAAGATCTAATATTTTCTAGTGTGCTTGTAATATATGCTCTCTATTTTTTCTACAATATTCAAACCACTGATTATCATAAGTTAACAGAGCCCAGATGGAGATGTCATAGACTGTGTGCACATCTCCAAACAACCTGCATTCGACCACCCTCTCCTCAAAAACCATACTATCGAGGTAAAACTTTGTAGTATTGTTGCCCTGTTCATATCACTATTGACTGCACATAAGTTGTAATTCCCTCGAGTGAGTATCACACACACATGCATATCATCCATGATATCACTAGCTCAATGCCACCTTTCAGATGAGGCCATCTTGCCACCCAGGAGGCATGTATCATGAATCCCACATCACACACCATCCAATCAACCAAACATGGCATCTAAATGGAAAGTGCCCTGAGAACACCATACCAATCCGAAGGGTCAAGGAAGAGGATGTCCTAAGGGCTAGTTCCATGACGAGGTATGGAACGAAGAGGACGGGGAGCATCCCAAACAACAATTCAATCAATGACCCTGAGACACCCAATGTATTGAGGGGACACCAGGTACGGAAGTCCATTTAAGAATCAAGTTCATTGGACCAATTAATAATTTTCCTTTTTCGATTGCTACTATAAATTCTTTTTTCTGAAATTTCTCATTTAACATTGTTTTCTCTTCCATTGAGCAGCATGCTGTAGCATCTGCACAGGTTGATAAGTGCCATGGAACTAAAATCTCCATCAATTTGTGGCAACCAATGATTTCGAGGGCCAACGACTTTAGCTTAACGCAACTTTGGATCATTGGGGGTTCCTATAGTGGCAACGACCTCAATACAATTGAAGCAGGATGGCAGGTTAGACATCCAAGGGAAAATTTATACCTATTTTCATAGTAGATCTAGTAATACTCTGCCTGTCAGGTTCCGTGCATGATACATGTGTGTTGTTGAAAGTGTCAGCGCATTAGATTGAGCTATTACTAAGTTCTGCAATCATACGCTACATTTTCTGTCATAAGTTGTGCTAGCAGTAATGTTTTAAGAGTGATGGGCATGTAGACAGCTATAGAGTTTATATAAACAACTCTTGTCTTCATACTTGACCATGTTATCTCCGGGAATTATTAAAGACAACTTCCATAGAGGGTTTACTTTCACTGTACAATACCTTGTAGTAATATTTAATTTTCAAAAATGGGATTAGTACACAACTAAAACAATTAGATTCCCTAGAAGTTGTCTGATAAGGGGTGGCCCGATCTTCTCAGTAAGCAACGGTGGTGATGATGATCACGGGGTGATGGCAGCGGAGAAACACGACGATGTAGTGGATGATAACTTGTATGACGCAACGAGATCTCTCGATTGGTCCCTGTCGCCCATGCAACAGCTCTCAACCCTGCAAGATATTCGCAACTCCACACACTTGCGCACGTAGCCGCCGACCACGAAGCGGTAAGTTGCAACCGTCTAATTCCCAATGGAACAGCAGATCACACAAGACTTAAACAGATCTACACAATATCCAAGCAATATGGTGTAGGGAATTCAATAGTTTTGCAGAGCAAACAACTAAGAACTAGGGTTTATCTTAAACGTGGTCTAAACCTAATTTGGGGGCGTCCTGGGGCTTATATAGGCATCCGGGACGACCAGGGGTCGAAATAGTTCGATACAAACCGACCTAAAACAGGTTCGGCCAAACTGGGTCGAGTCGGGCAAGGCTGGCCGGGTGTCGAGGCAGCGGTGCGGTGTGGCCGGCGCTGCCGGATGTCACGGCCGGCGAGGCGGTGCACAGTGCCGGCAGCTTCCTGCTCGTCGGCAGTGATAGGCGCGTGCCGCTCTCCTTGCCTGCGCGTGGTATCTCAATCTGTCTTTGACTTCCTCTTGTCTTGCGCATGCCTCGCTCCTCCCTTGCGCGTCCATGAGATATCTTCATGTCCAGCTCCATGTCCAACTTCACGTCCATCTTCACGTCCGCTCCTCTCCTCGTGCGATGCTTGTCTCTTCTTCATACCTGATGATACATAAGTAATAGGACTTAGGTAGTATAAAGTTCTCATCAATCAAGGTATCGTTTAAGAACAAGTTCATCTGTTGTTTATGTAGCTTCGCACGAGCCCGTGTCATTGGTCCAATCCTGACTTCATTGGACTTGAGCTTCACAGCAGGTTCATCTTCAGTTGGTAATGACAGAGGTAGTAGTGAGGTAGGGATGTCCTCATCATCTCCCCCTTCAAAAGGCGTCGACCCCGACGCTCCAAGGTCTTCTCCGTCATATGGTGTCAAATCAGCAACATTGAAAGAATTACCGACACCAAACTCATCCTCCGGAAGATCTATCGAGTATGCATTATCATTGATCTTGGCAAGCACTTTGTAAGGACCATCACCACGAGGCTTCAACTTAGACTTTCTCAGCTTTGGGAACCTATCCTTGCGAAAATGTACCCAGACCAAATCACCAGGCTTGAACAACATCTCTTTGCGCTTCTTATTCATCCTTGCAGCATTGCTCTTGCCTTTCTTCTCAATCAACTCTTTAGTCTTCGCATGAATCTTCTTCACATAATCTGCCCTCTTTGATGCCTCCATATTAATTCTCTCATGTATGGGCAAAGGCAACAAATCTAGTGGAGTAATGGGTTTGAAACCATACACCACCTCAAAAGGACACAGCTCCGTGGTAGAATGTACCGCCTGTTGTAAGCAAACTCCACATGCGGCAAACACTCTTCCCGCTCCTTCAAGTTCTTCTTGATCATGGATCTCAACAGTTGTGACAATGTTCTATTCACCACTTCAGTTTGACCATCAGTTTGGGGATGACAAGTAGTCAGCATCGTCCCACTTTCTCCAAAGCGTCTTCCGAAGTAGCTCATAAACTTCACGTCACGATCGAAACAATAGTCTTCGGGACTCCATGTAGACGTACAATCTCCCGAAAAACAGGTTAGCAATATGACGCATCGTCGCTCTTGTGGCAGGCAATAAAATGTGACATTTTAGAGAATCTATCCACTACCACAAATATAGAATCATGGCCTCTTTTAGTACGCGGCAAACCCAACACAAAATCCATACTAATATCCTCCCATGGTGTAGTAGGCGCCGGTAAAGGAGTATACAAACCGTGAGGCTTCAGCTTGGACTTGGACTTGTTGCAAGTAATGCATCTCCTCACATATCTATCCACGTCCCGCCTCATCTTTGGCCAATAAAAGTGGTCAGCTAGCATGAGTAGCGTCTTCTCACGCCCAAAGTGACCCATCAAACCTCCAGCATGTGATTCCTGCAATAAGAGCAAACGCACAGACGATTCTGGAACACATAGTTTGTTAGCCCTAAACAAGAACCCATCATGTATGTGATATTTTTCCCATGCTTTACCAAGAGCACATAAGCGATATGGTTCAGCAAAATCATGATCAGTAGCATACAAATCACATAGTATCTCTAAACCAGGAATTTTAACATCAAGTTGAGTTAATAGCATATTCTTCCTAGATAGAGCATCAGCAACAATATTATCTTTTCCCTTCTTATGCTTAATAATGTATGGAAAAGACTCAATGAACTCAACCCACTTAGCTAGACGCTTATGCAAAGTAGATTGGGCTTTCAGGTATTTTAAAGCTTCATGATTAGAATGTATGATAAACTCTTTTGGCCACAAGTAATGTTGCCAAACCTCAAGAACTCTAATTAAAGCATACAATTCTTTATCATATATAGGATAGTTCAACTTAGCACCAGAAAGTTTCTCAGAAAAATATGCAATTGGGCGACCCTCTTGCATCAACACACCACCAATTCCAATACCACTAGCATCACATTCAATCTCAAATTGCTTATTGAAATCGGGAGTGCAAGCAACGGTGCAGAAGTTAACAATCTCTTAAGTTCATCAAAAGCATGATCTTGGTGCCCCACTCAAAAACAACACCCTTTTTAGTCAAATAATTTAAAGGTGCAGCAATAGTACTAAAGTTGGGCACAAATCTGCGATAAAACCCAGCTAGACCATGAAAACTTCGTACTTGACTCACATTCATGGGAGTAGGCCAATTTTGAATAGCTTCAATTTTAGACACATCTACTTCTACTCCATGCTTAGAGACAACATAACCCAGAAATATGACCTTATCTTTGCAAAATGTGCACTTCTCAAGATTACCATAGAGTTGATTATCACGCAACACTTGCAAAACATGTCGAATATGTATAGTATGATCAGATTCATTGCGGCTGTAGATTAATATGTCATCAAAATACACAACCACAAATTTACCAATAAATTCACGCAAAACATGGTTCATCAGCCTCATGAAAGTGCTAGGTGCATTAGTCAAACCAAAAGGCATTACTAACCACTCATATAAACCAAATTTTGTTTTAAAGGCTGTTTTCCACTCATCCCCTTCTTTCATCCTAATTTGATGATAGCCACTACGCAAATCAATTTTAGAGAACACAGCAGCACCACTCAATTCATTTAGCATATCCTCTAAACGGGAATAGGATGACGATATCGAATAGTAATGTTGTTTATAGCTCTACAATCTACGCACATACGCCAAGTACCATCTTTCTTAGGAACTAGAATAACAGGAACATCACAAGGACTAAGGCTTATGCGGATATAACCTTTGTCGAGTAGCGCTTGTACTTGCTTCTGTATCTCCTTCGTCTCTTCGGGATTAGTGCGATATGGCGCCCTATTGGGCAGCGATGCTCCAGGAATCAAGTCAATTTGATGCTCAATACCTCGCAATGGTGGTAGTCCTGCGGGTACCTCCTCCGGAAACACGTCGCCAAATTCCTGCACAACATTAGAAACACCAAGAGGAAGAGGGGTCATGTCGTTAGAAACCAAAACCGTACCCCTGTACAAAAGCACAAGAGGCATGGCCGTAGGATCCTCACTAAATTCTCTCATGTCTTCTTTGGTGGCTAATGAGACTAAGGAATTCACTCTCTCACTTTTTTATTCACTCACGACATTACAATTCTCTCGCCTATCTAGAGGTGCATCCTCCAAATTCACTTCAATCTTCTCGACGAGACTCATTGACAATTTGTTGTGGTGACATAGGCTGTAAGTTAATTTTCTTGCCCTTGTACTCCAAGTGATATGTATTAGCACGGCCATTGTGTTGCACAGAACGGTCATAGAGCCAGGGCCGACCCAATAAGAGGTGACAAACCGTCATAGGAACCACATCAAAGTCAATGCAATCCTTATACGGTCCAATCGCAAATTCAACACGCACCATGTGGTTTACCTTCATCTCACCATTGTCGCTCAACCACTGAATATAATATGGATGCGGGTGCGGTAGATACTTTAACTTCAGCTTGGTACATAACTCCTTGCTTGCTAAATTGCGGCAACTCCCGCCATCAATAATGACCTTGCAAGCCTTGTCAGGACCAACTAAAGCTTTGGTTTGGAACAAATTGCAGCGCTGAGTAGATGCACTAGGTAACACATTAAGAGCACGCTGCGACACAACAATGGTACGAGCATCAGAAGGATATGCATCTTCACCATCAGTGTCATAGTCATCATCGTCTGGAACATTTGGATCAACATCATCTCCAGTCTCATACTCATTGTCCTCATTGATAAACATGACTTTGCGGTTAGGACAATCTCTCTTGAAGTGACCCTTGCCACCACATGTATGACAAAGCATATCGCGGTTGCGCGTTGTAGACACACCAGAACCACTCGTACTTGCAGCAGATTCGGACTTCTTTGCATTAGATACATTGGAGACCGGTTTGCGGAGAGAGTAAGGAGCGGAGCGCGTCAAGGCGCCGGCGCCGTAGAGGGCGCGCGGGGTGTAAAACGCCCAGCTCCCGTAGCACGTCCTTTAACCTTTGCTTCTTCAGCCAACTGTGATTCAGCTTCTCTGGCATGATGTAACAATTGATTCATATTGGTGTAGGTGTAATGACGAACAATGCCTTTAACATCATACTTCAGTCCATTCAGAAAACACTGCATTGTCATCTCGAGAGACTCACGGACACGACCACGCTGCATAAGCATCTCCATCTCCATGTAGTACTCATCAACAGTCTTCACACCTTGCCTCAATAGTGTTAGCTTATCAAATATATTCCGCATGTAATTTGTAGGCACAAAACGAGAAGTCATTGCCTCTTTCATAGCACGCCATGTATGGATAGGTTGTGCACCATCTTCATCGAGGTTACGAACCAAAGAATCCCACCAACGCAATGCATAACCATCAAATTCAGAAGACGCAAGCTTGATCTTCCTATCTTCAGAGTAGTGTGGATGTAGGCTCCATAATTTCTCAATCTTGAGCTCCCAAGTGAGGTATTCTTCAACATTAGCTCCTCCTTCAAACTTGGGTATGGAAAACTTAGGCTTTCCCAATCCATCTTCTTCATCTTGTCCACGATCATTGCGGCCAAGTGGAACCCAGCCACGAGGACGATGACCACGAGGCGCACCACGAGCATTGTGTGCGTCATCTTCAAGCTCAGGATCTTCATCATCTTGTTGTTGTTGTTGTACAGTCAAGTTCTCAATAGCGAGACGCATATCCGCAAGATTGCGCTGTATATCCGTCATTTGATCAGACAATCCTGTTGTGGGTATACTTTATGGGTATATCAGCGACATGGCCTAGATCCGGCAAGCCCGGGTGGCCCATAGACGGTGATGGTGGCATGGGGCCCATCGGGCGACCCAGTTGCTGTTGATCAAGAAGGGTGAAGTCCAGCCCAGGAACTTGGAGCCGGATCCTAACCGACCTACGAAGGAGGCCGGATCCGTGGAGGCCCATAAAGTATCCGGATCCAGAAGGAAGGCGGATCCTTGACGTACACGGCAGGATATTGTACCGTAGTTAGGCAACTTGTATTCCGGCTAGGACTCTCCATGTAAACCCTAGATCAGTGCGCCTTTATAAGCCGGATCGGGAGCCCTAGAGGCACAACCACAACCATTGTAACAACGCGCAAGCGCCAGATAATTAGACAAGCAGCAGTAGGCCCTGTCATCGTGCAGGTGTTCCGAAGCTGGAACTCGCGTACCACCGTCCCGTGTGCACTCCGCCCTATGGCCCCTACTTCTTCTCCCCTCGTGAGGATCCCTCCTCCGAGGTATCGTCGATTAGGCAACGACAGTTGGCGCCCACCGTGGGGCCTGAGGCGTTTGGAGGCCGGAACCGGGAGGGCTCCGCCATGGGAAGCTACGACGACTCGATCGTCGTGGGGCGCGTACTCTCTTGAATTTCCGATCGTCCGTCCGGACGGTGGATTCCGGCTAGAACAAACCCCGTCAAGCTCTCGCATCGTCCCAATCGGCGGCATCCACATCTTCATCGGCGGAGACCGTCGACCCACGGGTAAGGCACGCGACGCGTCCGCCGCTGAGCTGGACGCCGTCGCGAAGATCCGATCTGAGTCGCAGGAGCTTCTTAAGGAAGGTTCCGCCTTAGATCAGGAAAAATCAAAACCCACCCAATCCGCCCCTGAGCAGGAGAAAACGGTGGAAGACCAATGCAGATCCGCCTAGGTCTCCCAGGTGTTAGAGAAGCAAAGGTGTCACTTCGTGCACTTCTTGGCCCATACCGCAGAGACGCCCTCCACCAGACGAGGCGATCCTTTGCAGTTGAGGCACCCGGAAACAACGTAGCTCCGGATCTGCCAGAAGCAGTCGGAGACAGCGACGCTCCGGGACAAGAGGAAGCCGGAAACCCTGAGGAATCAATCCTCGGTAACCTAAGCGCAAATTCCGATGATGCCTCCTCAATAGGCACAGAAGAATACAATCGCTTGACAAAGGAGCTCGCAATAGGGGAAGAAGATGACGGCGCTTCATCCATGAATACAGAAGAATTCAACCGCAAGCTCGAGGAACTCGGAGGCGGTGAGCAAGCTGAAGTGGAATCCGCCCAGCCGATGCAGGTTCTAGCAACCGTGGCACCGCTGGATCAGCCGGACACGGAAGACGAAGCCTCCAACTCCAGCCCAGGACCATCCAACGTGAGGCCTCCCTTAGGACCGCAACCACGAAAGGATGTCCTGTCACCAGAAGAAATGGTCGAGCAGGCGCGCATGGATTTAGTCGCGAAGTCTGATATCCTCAACAAGCCAATAACTCCTGAGGAAGCTGCAGATCCGGAGGCCTTAGAAGCCAGAAGACAGGAGATGCTAGCGACAGCTCAGAAGTTCGCCAAGACCGCTGCCGCCATGCTGGAAGAAAGAACTCTAGCGGCAAACTTCGTGGACTACTCCCTAAAAAAGGATCGCGAAGTCGACGAGATGATGGCGACAGCCAAAGGACTCCGAAAGGAGTGGGAGAAAAGGTTAGCCGCTCAGCAGGCGGAGGCTGATAGAATCGCTCGAGAAGCCATCCCTCCCCGCAGGATTACCTTTGCAACACCCACAGAACAACAGCCGCTCGCAACCCCAAAGGATAACATGAAGAAGGCTGCGGAGATCCTGAAAAAGAAGGACGAGGAGATTGACATCAACTACGTCCGGAAGCTCGTTGCCTCAGCAATGCAGCAACAGAGCAAGGCAGACACTTCGCGCAGGTTAGCATCCAATCCGGAGCAATGCATATCTACCGCGCAGAAGGACGCCATAGCAAGTCAAAACCGTGATGGAGAGTCGCGCACCGGATCTACGGAGCGCAGGAGGAAAGTCAGAGACCATCCAAATCCAATCCCCATACCATCGGATTCAACTCCGAAAAACCCGGCAAAGGGAAAGGATGCGATGTATACTGGCAGAGATAAGTACCGTGTTCCATCACCACCACCCCGAGCTTCGCGTCCTCCGCTACCCCCTCGACGTCGCAGTCCTGCCGGAAACCCCAGGCCCCATGGGCCAGGTGGAATCAACATCCGCGACAACATGCCGCTCCTAGAGACGGGAGCAGGGAGCGTACGCCGGAGCCACGCAGAAGCCGGAATCAAGACCGCGAGCCTGAGCCTCGTCGGAATCAAGAACGCGACCCTGAGCCTCGCAGAAGCCAAGGACGCGATCCGAACCAAGGAGGAGCCGGAACGAGGAGTACGCACCTGAGCCACGCAGGAGCCGGAACGACGGAGGCGACCACCACCAAGAGGAAAGGAGCCACCGAAGCCGGAGCCAGCCGCGGGAGCCACGCCGAGAATCGAAGGCGGAAGAACATCTTACAGGCCCCCTCGCAGATCTCCCTCGCCACCACCCAGTGGAGGCGGAGGTGGAGGCGGAGGCAGAGGCCGGAGATCCCGTTCCCGCTCAAAATCACCCGGTGGTGCCCCCCGTGATGCCCGGGATCGCCTCAACGAGTACAGATCCGACTACATCGGTCCAAGGTGCTTTGGCCAGATGATCCGAGAGGAACCAAAGCCAAGAAGCTTGAACCTTAAGCTACCAGGAAATCTGAAGCATTATGATGGCAGCGAGAGGCCGGATACCTGGATCGAGGATTACTACAATGCAGTAACCTTCGCCGGAGGAACCCCGAATATAGCCTGCCGCATGCTCCAGTTGTACCTTATTGGTCCAGCTCGTGTTTGGCTCAGTGACCTTGAGGAGAACACTATCTTTTGCTGGTTGGACCTGAAGAAGGCTTTCGAGAACCACTTCAGGGGTACCTACAAGAGACCGGCCACCACCAGCGATCTTCAAGCTTGCATCCAGAAGAAGGGCGAGACATCTAGAAGCTTTCCTCACCCGATGGTTGGCAACCAGAAACGAGTGCGAGAACGTAGATAACCGCACAGCAATGCACGCCTTCATTGGTGGTTTGCAGCGTGGGGGGCTGCTGCGCCACAAGCTTACCTGCCTGGTGAACGCGAACAAACTCACTCTTGACGAGATGATAAACATCGCCAGCGATCATACTGCCGCCGATGACGACGCAGGCGGAGATCTCGCAGCTACAGCCATACCCCTGCACCAACAGAAGAAAAACCGTGATAACGGCGTCAGCAACAGCAACAAGCGGAAGAACCCCCCTGAAGACCAGAAGGGCGGAGGATCCGACATGGTAGCCATGACGTTCCAACGCGGAGGTCCAGGAGGCGGAAGAGGCCGCGGACGTGGAGGCGGAGCAGGCAGGGGCCAGCAGCGCGCTGACGAGGTCACCGCAGCCGGATCCCGCGCCCCCCAAACGTACGAAGAATACAGGGATATGCCGTGCCTGGCCCATCTGGATCCGGCTACGGGCAAATCCACCCATACCAATCGCAACTGCAAGTGGGTCAACGATCTGAAGAACGACCCGGAGGCAGGATACAAGCGAGCCCGGAAGCACCGCCCCGCGGCAAAGGAGGCAAGGGCAAGAACAAGGACAAAGAGGAGGACAGTTCCGAAGCCATGGATGAGGATGACGCTTCGCCGGAACCCAAGGAGGGTACCGCAGCTAACAAGTCAACCCCTTTGGTAAGAAGAGTGTCGGAACTTACCACACCTTCCTCGGAACCCCGACTGTCCGCGCGAAAAAATCAGCGCTCCGGATCTTGAACGCCACAGTTCCGGCTGTGCCGCAGTATGTCAAGTGGTCGGAGAAAGCCTGTACCTTTGACAGGTCGGATCACCCGGCCGTCATCCCCAAAGAGTGCTACGCCCTGGTTGTGAGTCCCCGCATAGACGGGTATGACTTCTCCAAGTGTCTTATGGACGGAGGAGCTAGCCTGAACATCATGTACCTGGAGACCCTGGAGAAGATGAACCTCACCAAGGAACAGCTCAAACACAGCACCACTGAATTTCATGGTGTGGTTCCGGGTAAGAAGGCAAATTCTCTGGGCAGCATCAAACTTCCCGTGGCCTTCGGCAATGTGAACAACTACCGCGAAGAGATGATCACGTTCGAAGTGGTGCCCTTCAAAAGCTCCTACCACGTGATCTTCGGCAGGCCCACCTACCACAAGTTCCACGCCAGAGCATGCTACATCTACAACAAGCTCAAGATTCCGGGTCCTAACGGTTGGATCACCGTGTCCGGAGACTACAAGAAAGCTAGGGACTGCGAGGAAGGCGAAGCCGCCTTTGCAGAATCCGTCATATCTGGAGAGGAGCTGCAAGGCTACAGAGCCGCGGTGGATCCGACTGAGATGCAGACCACCAAGAAGCAGATCTCCGAACAGAAGACCTCGTTCAAGGCCGCGATAGAAACCAAGAAGCATGACCTCATTGAAGGTGACAGCTCCAAGCAGGTTTCAGTCGGAGCCAACATGGACCCCAAATAGGAAAGCGCGCTCGTCGAGTTCCTCTGAGCTAACATGGATATCTTCGCATGGCAACCTTCTGACATGTCCGGAGTACCAAGGGAACTCGCCGAGCACTACCTCAACATAAATCCGGGTGCAAAACCGGTGAAGCAAGCTATGCGACGCTTTGGAGACAAGAAGCGCCGCGCCATAGGAATGGAATTAGCAAAGTTACTAGAGGCAGGTTTTGTAGTAGAAGTTATCCATACTGATTGGGTCGCAAACCCCGTCCTTGTACCCAAAAAGAATTCTGAAATACTAAGAATGTGCATCGATTACTCCGGCGTGAATAAGCATTGTCCGAAAGATCCGTTCCCTTTGCCGCGCATTGACCAAGTCATTGATTCGACGGCAGGGGCGGAACTTCTGTGTTTTCTTGACGCATATTCCGGGTATCATCAGATCTTGATGAAGGAGTCTGACCAAAAGGCGACTTCCTTCATCACACCCTTTGGCACATACTGCTATGTTACCATGCCTTTTGGCTTGAAAAACGCAGGTGCCACATACCAACGTACGATGCAGCGGTGCCTGAAGGACCAAATTGGCCGGAACGTGCACGCCTACGTCGACGACATCGCGGTCATGACCCGAAAGGGATCCGACCTGCTGAGCGACCTTAAGGAAACCTTTGATAATCTCCGACGGTACAAGATGATGTTGAATCCGCTGAAGTGCGTCTTTGGCGTACCAGCCGGAAAACTCCTTGGCTTCATTGTTTCCCACAGGGGAATCGAAGTTAACCCGGAAAAAATCAAGGCTATCCTGAACATCAAAAGGCCAACTTGTCTCAAAGATGTGCAACGATTAACTGGTTGCGTTGCGGCAATCAGTAGATTTGTTAGCCGTCTTGGCGAGAAAGCCCTACCTCTATACAAGCTGCTGAAGAAAACAGACAAATTTGTCTGGGATGAGGCAGCAGATAAAGCACTTCAGGAGTTGAAGAACATACTCTCCTCCCCACCTATATTGGCAGCTCCAGCTGAGTCAGAGCCTATGCTCCTCTACATAGCGGCTACCAACAAAGTTATCAGCCTCGTAATCGTGGTGGTGCGAAAGGAAGAAGGATTTGAGCACGGAGTCCAAAGGCCTGTCTATTACATTAGCGAAGTCTTGACGGAATCCAAGCAGAGATACCCTCACTTTCAGAAGCTAGCATACGGAGTTTTCCTAGGCAGCCGGAAGCTGAGACACTACTTCCAGGAGCACCCAATGACAGTGGTGAGCAAGGCTCCCCTGGCAACAATCATCAACAACTCCGACGCAACAGGACGCGTAGCAAAATGGGGCATCGAGTTATCTGCCTTTGACATCAACTACGAAGCCCGAACTGCAATCAAGTCTCAAGTTCTAGCGGATTTCATCGCGGATTGGACTGAAGCACCGGAGGGCACACCTGTGCCGGAACCTGAAGCTTGGGTCATGCACTTTGACGGATCCAAGCAACATCAAGGCTCGGGGGCTGGAGTTACCCTGAAGTCACCTACCGGAGAAGAACTGCATACGTTCTGCAGATTCACTTCGATGCAACCAATAATATGGCGGAATACGAGGCTCTACTACACGGTCTGCGCATCGCTAAGGAAATTGGGATCAAGCACATCATATGTTGCGGAGATTCCGACCTGGTGGCACAACAAGTAGCCGGAACCTGGAACGCCAGAAACTCCGTCATGGCGGCTTACAGAGACGAAGTTGATGAGATCGCCAAGTGCTTCCTCGGATACGAAGTCAAGTACGTCAGGAGAGACGATAACAGCAGCAGACATGCTGTCCAAACTCGGATCCGGCAGGAAACCAATTCCGCCTGGAATTTTCCTTGAGCATCTACGAGTACCCTCAGTGAAGGGTGCAAACCCGGAAAATCCCGATCTGGCAGTTTCTCCGGCTAAGGAAGTGATGGCAATCATTCCGGCCTGGACTCAGCCGTTTCTGGACTATCTCATTGATCAAAAGTTGCCGGAGGACGAGGTCCACGCACGACAGATCATTAGACGAGCAAGATCCTACACAATTGTTGATGGACAGTGATACGTCCAAAACGTATCTACTTTCCCGAACACTTTTGCTATTGTTTTGCCTTTAATTTGTGTATTTTGGATACAACTAACACGGACTAACACTGTTTTCAGCAGAACTGCTCTGGTGTCTCGTTTTTGTGCAGAAATCCAACTTTCGGGAAAATCCTCGGAATTTATGCAGAAGGCCCTATTTTACCAAAATATTGACGGAGCCAGAAGGGGAAGAGAGGTGGAGGCCCGAGGGCCCCACACCACATGGCGGCGCGGCCCGGGGGGGCCCGCGCGGCCATGTGGTGTGGCCCCCTCGGCCGGCCTCCGACGCCCCCCTTCGGACTACTTATTGGTTTCGACCTGAAAACGCACGGAGAGAAGTCGAAGTCGCCAGAAACCCTCCAGAGAGCCGCCACATCGCGAAACTCCGTCGCAGGAGCCAGAAGTCTCCGTTCTGGCACTCCGCCGGGACGGGGAATTGGAGGAGATCTTCACCGCCATCACCGCCAACGCCTCTCCATCGACCAGCCATGTTTCCCCATCCATGTGTGAGTAATTCCCCCGCTGTAGGCTGAAGGGGATGGTAGGGATTGGATGAGATTGGTCATGTAATAGTCATAAGATTGTTAGGGCATAGTGCCTAGTATCCGTAGATGTCACTTTTATGATATTGTTGCAACTTGTTATGCTTAATGCTTGTCACTAGGGCCCGAGTGCCATGATCTCAGATCTGAACATGTTATTGATTCATGAAGATATTCGTTGTTTATGATCTTGCAAGTTGTATACACATGTCGCTGTCCGGAACCAATGGCCCCGAAGTGACAGAAATCGGGACAACCGGGAGGATGGTAGTGATGTGAGGATCACGTGTGTTCACGGAGTGTTAAATGCTCCGGTATTTATTAAAAGGAGTACCTTAATATCCAGTAGTTTCCCTAGAGGCCCGGCTGCCACCGGCTGGTAGGACAAGATGTTGTGCAAGTTTCTCATTGCGAGCACGTACGACTAAATATGGAACACATGCCTATTGATTGATTAGTACTTGGATACCGTTTTATTATTATCTGCAAATGCCCCTGCTTTGATTGTTACATGAGTTTCTCTCATCCATGCAACGCCCGTTAAATCCGTCCTGTGCCTACAGTATTTTAATCCTCTGTTTACTATAATCACTACCTGTCTTTATTTCACCGCTGCTGTTATTTCACTATTCCTACTGCCATAAAACTGTTACTACTGATAAACTCTTGCGAGCAAGTCTGTTTCCAGGTGCAGCTGAATTGACAACTCCGTGTTAAGGCTTACAAGTATTCTTTGTCTCCCCTTGTGTCGAATCAATAAATTGGGTAATACTTCCCTCGAAGACTGTTGCGATCCCCTATACTTGTGGGTCATCAAGACTATTTTCTGGCGCCGTTGCCGGGGAGCATAGCTTTATTTGGAAGTTCACTTGGATTGATATTGTTCGCTGCAAATTATCCATCATGGGTAAACCTCGCGATACTAAGATCGCCATATTACCATCCACTACAAGAAAAGGTACAACTCTGAGTACCTCTGCTGCTCTTGATTCACCCTCTGTGATTGATAAACTTGTTTCACCGCCACATGCTTCACATGCTGGTACTTCTGCTGAATCTGAAAATTCTCATAATATTGATAATGTTTCTGCTGTGCTTGATGATAGTGGTTCATTGGGATCTTTTCTAGATGCTACGATTGCTAGGTCTAGACAAATTGAAAATACTGAAACTCCTAATGCTACTACACCTGTTAAATCACCTGAACTTGATTATTCTAGTGATGATCCTGATGAAGATTATGTAGAGCTTGATGATGATTTTATTGAAAAATGCAATGCTACTACTGATGCAAGAAAAATTAAAAAGTTGCTTGCAGAACATGCTGTTAGATATAAACCATCTCCCGATCCTAAATTTGCCACATCTCCTATAAACATTAGGGATAAAGATTATGATTTTTCTCTTGATCTATCTCATATAGCTATTGTTGAGAAAACACCCTTTTGTGGTACTGAAAAAGAAAGTGTTGTTGAACACTTGACTGAGTTATCTACTCTTAGTGGCGTGTTTTCTGATGATGTCAAGATGCGTACTTATTTTGTCGCTAAAATTTTTCCGTTCTCATTAAAGGATGATGCTAAAACTTGGTATAATAATTTGCCTCCTGGTTCTATTAAAAGTCCAACCGACTTGCGTGATGTTTTCTTTCGAAAATACTTTCCTGCTAGTGCTCAACATGCTGCTTTGCAGAGAATTTATAATTTTGACCAGGAAGATGGAGAGAAATTGCCTGAGGCTTGGGCTAGATTTTGTTCTCTTATTAGAGCTCAGCCTGACCATGATTTAGAAAAGCATGATTTACTTGATATATTTTATAGTGGACTAACTATTGAGTCTAGGGCATACCTGGATAGTTGTGCTGGTTGTGTTTTCAGGAAAAGAACTCCAGACGACGCTGAAGAATTATTGGCTAAAATAGGCCGGAATCATGATGATTGGTCTACACCTGAACCAACCCCGACACCGATAGTGAAGAAGAGGGGTATGATTAAATTAAATGATGAAGATATGAGGGAAGCCAAGAAGTCTCTTAAAGAGAAGGGTATTAAACCTGAAGATGTGAAGAATTTACCTCCTATAGAAGATATATGTGAGACGATTCCCCCTTCATCCATGATTGAGGTACACTCTCTTCAACACTTTACTAGGGAAGATATTCCATATTCAAAACCTCCTGCTCAATGCTTAGATGAATTTGATAATTATATTGTTAAGCAAGAAAACTTTAATATGAGAGTAGAGAATCATTTAATGGAAAATTCTCGAGCTATTAGTGAATTGCATGATATTGTGGAGAGAACCTCCAATGATGTTAAGATACTTGTTAAACATTTTCAAATGGTTCAAACTCAAATTGATCAACTTACTAAAGTGCAAAATGACTTGTTGGGAAATAATTCTAAAGAAAAACATGCTTATGAAGTAACAACTAGAGGCGGTGTTTCTACCCAGGATCCTCTATATCCTGAAGGGCATCCCAAAAGAGTTGAACAAGATTCTCAACTAATTAAAACTAGTGCTCCATCTAAGAAAAAAAAAAAGAAACATAAGAATGTTGTAGAATCCTCTGAACCTGTTAATGATCCTAATAGTATTTCTATTTCTGATGCTGAAACTGAAAGTGGTAATGAACATGAGGAAGATAATGATAAGAATGATACTCCTGATAAAGAAGAAATTGAAAAAGAACCTGAAAAGCATGCTAAAAATAAAAAGTATACTAAAGAAGATTTTATTACTGAGAAACATGGTAATGAAAGAGAACCTTGGGTTCAAAAGCAAATGCCTTTTCCTGCTAAGAAACTAAAATCAAAGGAGGAGGAACATTATAATAAATTTTGTGATTGGATGAAACCTTTATTTCTGCAAATTCCTTTGACTGATGCTATTAAATTGCCTCCTTATTCAAAGTATATGAAAGATATTGTTACTAACAAAAGGAAAATCCCCAATGAGGAAATTTCCACTATGCTCGCTAATTACTCCTTCAATGGTAAGATTCCAAAGAAGCTTGGAGACCCAGGTATACCGACTATTCCTTGTTCCATCAAGAATAATTATGTTAGAACTGCTCTATGTGATTTGGGAGCAGGTGTGAGTGTGATGCCTTTTTCTCTTTATAAGAGACTTGATTTAGATAAATTGATACCAACTGATATATCCTTGCAAATGGCTGATAAATCTACTGCTATTCCTGTTGGTTTATGTGAAAATGTTCCTGTGCAAGTTACTCAGCATTGCTTGATATTAACTGATTTTGTTGTGTTGGAAATGCCTGAAGATGATAATATGTCCATTATTCTTGGAAGACCCTTTCTTAATACTGCAGGGGCTGTTATTGATTGCAATAAAGGCATGGTTACTTTCAATGTTGATGATAAGGAACACACTGTCTATTTTCCCAAGAGGATTGATAAAGTATGTGGAGTCAATACAATTTTTAATGTGAAAACTATCAAAGTGGGATCCATTGATTGTCCTATATATGAGCCTAAAGAAGAATATCAAACTCTTGTGATTGGATCCATATCAATTCAATATAAGGTAACATGATTGATTTGAGGTTTATTTCTTCTTATGTCATATAAAATTTATTTGGTAGCAAGACTTGATCAACCTTGTTAACAAGTATATTTTAATGCATAAGAGAGCTAAACAACATTTCTTTCTTTCTTTCTCCCTCCACTTATTTTACTTGCTGTAGCACTTTTGTTTTGCAATATGCTTTAGTTGTTTAAGATTTTAGAAATCATTTTCCTGCGCAGTAATCATTAATTTAATACCCAGAAATGTGCATTTTTCGAAGTTCTCTAAAAATTACAAAAATTACACCGTTGGTCCTATTTTTCGACGAGGCACCTGGGAGCACCAGAGGATGACCTGTGGGGCACCAGGGGGTGCCACACCATAGGCCGGCGCGGCCAGCAAGGGGGCCGCGCCACCTTGTGGTGTGGGCCACCCCTTGCCCCACTACATCATCTCTTCCTCCCAGCACCTTCTCTCTCCCGAAAAAGCTCGTACCAAGTTCCTCTCACTCGTGTTTCTGCTCAAGAACTCGCGATTTTTCGATCTCCTTGCTCAGCCCAGATTTCTTTGAAATTTGGCACATTTACTCCTTGGTATGTGACTCCTTTGATTGTCCAATTAGAATTTCATTTGGTTGAGTATATCTTGAATATTTTGCTGCTGTAGATAACATGTTTAGTGAGCTTGCATGCTTGTTCTAAGTGGAAGAAACTAGTTTTGATGCATGTTTAGTACTCTAGCAAGTTCCTATAGTAGTTCCCTTCAATTACATACCTTGAAATCAAATTTTATAATGATTGTTGAAAATTTCAGAAGGGGAAGATGAAGAAATTCAAATTTGGAGAATTGTTCAAGAAAGCAACAACCAGCACCGGTAGGCCCTCAAGGGCGTCTACTCAGATTAGGCGATCCTACAATGAGGATGTCATCGCGCCTAGCTTCGCGCCCGAGGAGGACCATGGGGCTCCTAATGCTTCATCCTTCCCCTGTTATGAGTTTCTGACAAATGCAGGGATATTGGATGATTTCTTCACCCTTGTCAATAGGGCGGGCTTAGCCACCTACGTGGGAGATGAAAGGGGACAATACTACAGGCTCACCAAGGTTTTCGTTGAGAGCTTCAAGTTCCACAACACGGAATATGAGCCGACAGTTGCATTCAAGATCTATGATATTCCTGTTACCATGAAATTGGAAGAATTTTGTTGTGCATTGGGTATTGCCCCTGTAGGTACAGCAAGGAGGATTGATGACAACCCCCGGGACTTGTTGGAGCTCTACCGAGGAATCACCGGGGATGATTGCCGCACCATCCAGCGAGGGAAGATAAGAAACATTCAACTCCCCGCTATTAAATATTTCGCATATTACATTGGTACTAGCATTTTGGGTAGAGAAAATACTAGCAACATCTCTAGCTACCATCTTGCTTTCTTGAATGTTGCACTTACTGGAGAGACACCTTATCATCTTGGTTCTCTTATTGCTCGCCGCCTGTCTAGCAGGGGGCCTATTTTTGGAGGAACTATTGCACTGCGCATTTTAACACATCTAGATATTCCTCTTGATTCTAATGATGTACCATTAACCCCTAGGAAACTAGATATTGCTGCTATGAAGAGCCATCGTTTTGTTACTACTGACTCCACTATAGATAATATGGTCTATAGAATGTTGTTTGCTGATGGGAATGAGAAGGAAATCCCTCTTCCCCAGCAGGGTTTGTTTAATATTGACAGGCAATCATGGTCGCTCACTAAGGAGGTGGTGGAGGAACATATGAAGATACAAGAATTCCACCAGCAACATGACTCCGAGAACGCCGAGCCCTCCTACGACTACACCGTCACGTACCCCGACGTTTCCTCCAGCACATACATGGAACCGGGTCGTTCTTCGTCATACTACGAAGACACCACTTCATGGGGACCGTGGGAATGAACTCCACTTAGGCCAAAAGCCTAAGCTTGGGGGAGGTATACCGGCATCACTCATTCTTTGCATATTATGGTTGCTGGATACTTGTACATACTTGTTTAGTCTCTAGAGTGGTTTTCTAATGAGAGGGAGATGATATTTGGGGAAGTGCTGTCCAAAAACAGATTCTGTGCTGTTACCAAAAAAATTCGTACGCACAGCCAGAACGTTATTTTGAGTTGCCAATTTTTGAGCATGTTCCCCAGGTTGTTATCTAACTTTCATTAGTTGAACACTTTTTGGTCTGAGCAATGGAAGATTTTTGTTAATTTCGATTTCTGTACTGCTGTCAGGATTTGGCAGATTTCTGTCATCCTGCTTTTCTGTGTTTCTGTTAGTTTGCATTCTTTTGTTTTTGCTTTGTTTCTTTCCTAAAACATAAAAAGACCAAAAATATTTCTGTTGTTTCTCTTCACCATTTGTTTATTTGGTTCCTTGCTCTTAGTTTGCTTTATTTGCTATCATTGGTTTGCTACAAGAAAACCCAAAAAGATTTTGCTTTGTTTGCTTGTTTTCTTTCGTTCTTGTTTCTAATTCGAAAATACCAAAAATATTTGCTGTTCTTCTTTGGTTTGTAAAGTTCATCATGAGTTCAATGGTCTTCGGTGGCTGGAGCGTGGTTTTCATTTCATATTATCCAAGCTACACAAGTGAAAAGGCAATAATGACGATCTACGACAATCTGATTGTGGTGAGAGGCTGGTATGAACTCTATTTGCTTTCATTTTTGTACATATACTCATCCATGTGAGCATGCTTAGTTGGTTCATGTGAGGTATATGTTATTTGAGAAAGTCTAGTAGTTCATGATCTCTCATGTTTAGCTCCAATTTATTAATATGAGTAGCATGTCATGGATGTTTGCTTGCATTGTTTTATTCATAAGTAAGTATGGCATTGTGGTATCCTCCTCTGAATAATTCATTTATATCGACTTGGCACATGCTCACGCATGCATATGACTGAACGAAAAGTCAATTAAGCCTCGATGATTTATATTGCTTCAGAGTTCTTGTATCACTTTTATGCCTCCGTTAATTTATTTTGCCGCAAGCATGATTATGACAGTTACTGCTCTCTTGATTTGTCGCTCCCTAGTCTTTTGCTAGCCTTCACTTGTACTGAGCGGTAACGCCGCTCGTGCTTCCAAACACCTGAAAACCAAGTTGTTCCAAAAGTGTCCACCATAAATACCTATGCATGGCATTTCAAACCATTCCAAGTAAATTCTCATGCGCTACCTTTAAAACTTTCAAAATGCTTCTCAATTTGTGTTAATGTTTCATAGCTCATGAGGAAGTATGTGGTGTTTAGCTTTCAACCTTGTCATTTACTTTTGACGGACTCTCATATGGACTAGTGGCACATCCGCTTATCCAATAATTTTGCAAAAAGAGCTGGCAATGGGATTCCCAGTCCCAAATTAATTAACTTAAATAGACACTCCTCCATGGTTTGTGATTGTTGGACGGCACCCGAAGGATTCGGTTAGCCATGGCTTGTGTGAGCAAAGGTTGGGGGAGTGTCATCATCATAATAAAACTTAAATAAAAAGGCACTCCTTCATGGTATGTGATTGTTGGCAGGCACCCGAGGATTCGGTTAGCCATGGTTTGTGAAAGAAAGGTTGGAAGGAGTGCCACCCAAAAATAATTCATGGGAGCCGCTCTTGTGAGTCCGGTTGATGAGGTAGTTAGTGTACCCATTACCATTCGTTGACAACAACAAACACCTCTCAAAATAATTTTACTCCTGCTTTACAAATAAAAAGCTCTAGCGCATGTTAATCCCTGCTTCCCTCTGCGAAGGGTCAATCTTTTACTTTTATGTTGTGTCTCCATTCTTTCTTTGAGCACTATCTTGAGAGCACAACTGTCATTCTTAGTATAATATGCTTGTCTCAAAATATGATTGATTGTGGTATAACTTTGATGCTTTTATCTTTGACAATTACTACTTCTAGTCTTTCTATGAACTCCAGAGGTGCCTCGGCATTTATGTTTTGCCGATCAAATACAGGCAAGCGAGATACCACTTTATCATATTCTCTTATGAACATTGCAATCCTGCTTATATACATGATTCATGGTGCTTATTATTAATTGTTGGTACCTCTCCATGATTGACATAGCTGTTGGATGATCTTATTTGCATGTATCTCATTATGAACTGCTTAAGTATTAGCCATAGCATGAGAATATATACATCATATGAGCAAATGTGTTCGTGAAAGTTCTTTTATCGCTCAGTTGTTAACTGAATTGCTTGAGGACAAGCAATAAGCTAAGCTTGGGGGAGTTGATACGTCCAAAACGTATCTACTTTCCCGAACACTTTTGCTATTGTTTTGCCTTTAATTTGTGTATTTTGGATACAACTAACACGGACTAACGCTGTTTTCAGCAGAATTGCTCTGGTGTCTCGTTTTTGTGCAGAAATCCAACTTTCGGGAAAATCCTCGGAATTTATGCAGAAGGCCCTATTTTACCAAAATATTGACGGAGCCAGAAGGGGAAGAGAGGTGGAGGCCCGAGGGCCCCACACCACATGGCGGCGCGGCCCAGGGGGGGCCCGCGCGGCCATGTGGTGTGGCCCCCTCGGCCGGCCTCCGACGCCCCCCTTCGGACTACTTATTGGTTTCGACCCGAAAACGCACGGAGAGAAGTCGAAGTCGCCAGAAACCCTCCAGAGAGCCGCCACATCGCGAAACTCCATCGCGGGAGCCAGAAGTCTCCGTTCTGGCACTCCGCCGGGACGGGGAATTGGAGGAGATCTTCACCGCCATCACCGCCAACGCCTCTCCATCGACCAGCCATGTTTCCCCATCCATGTGTGAGTAATTCCCCCTGTAGGCTGAAGGGGATGGTAGGGATTGGATGAGATTGGTCATGTAATAGTCATAAGATTGTTAGGGCATAGTGCCTAGTATCCGTAGATGTCACTTTTATGATATTGTTGCAACTTGTTATGCTTAATGCTTGTCACTAGGGCCCGAGTGCCATGATCTCAGATCTGAACATGTTATTGATTCATGAAGATATTCGTTGTTTATGATCTTACCTGCAAGTTGTATACACATGTCGCTGTCCGGAACCAATGGCCCCGAAGTGACAGAAATCGGGACAACCGGAGGGGATGGTAGTGATGTGAGGATCACGTGTGTTCACGGAGTGTTAATGCTTTGCTCCGGTACTCTATTAAAAGGAGTACCTTAATATCCAGTAGTTTCCCTAGAGGCCCGGCTGCCACCGGCTGGTAGGACAAGATGTTGTGCAAGTTTCTCATTGCGAGCACGTACGACTAAATATGGAACACATGCCTATTGATTGATTAGTACTTGGATACCTTTATTATTATCTGCAAATGCCCCTGCTTTGATTGTTACATGAGTTTCTCTCATCCATGCAACGCCCGTTAAATCCGTCCCTGTGCCTACGTATTTTAATCCTGCTGTTTACTATAATCACTACTGCTGTCTTTATTTCACCGCTTGTTATTTCACTATTCCTACTGCCATAAAACTGTTACTACTGATAAACTCTTGCGAGCAAGTCCTTTCCAGGTGCAGCTGAATTGACAACTCCGCTGTTAAGGCTTACAAGTATTCTTTGTCTCCCTTGTGTCGAATCAATAAATTGGGTAATACTCCCTCGAAGACGATATCCCCTATATTGTTGATGGACAGCTCTACAAACGAAGTGCAAACGGGGTATTTCTCAAATGCGTCTCTAGTCAAGATGGCATTGAAATCCTCCGAGAGATCCACGCAGGGGATTGCGGGCATCATGCCGCCCCCAGGTCCCTCGTTGCAAAAGCTTTTCGGTTAGGATTTTACTGGCTAACAGCTAAAGAAGACGCTGACAAGCTGGTGAAAACTTGCCGCGGTTGTCAGTACTACGCTACTCAACCAAACGCTCCAGCCCAAGAGCTGAGGACCATCCCTATCACCTGGCCGTTTGCGGTCTGGGGGCTCGATATGGTTGGTAAGTTAAAGAAATCATCTCCTGGCGGTCATGAATACCTCCTGGTCGCTATTGACAAGTTCAGTAAGTGGATCGAGGCAAAGCCAGTGAGAAAAGCCGACGGTGCTACGACACTAAAATTTGTTTGCAGCCTCGTAACGAGATTCGGCATCCCACACAGCATAATCACAGACAATGGCACAAACTTTGCGCAGGGGGAACTCAAGGATTACTGCGATGAAGTTGGGATCCGGCTTGACCTTCTGTGGCTCATCCACAATCTAATGGTCAGGTCGAACGAGCCAATGGCCTTATACTAGCCGGAATCAAACCTCGCCTTGAAGAACCGCTGCGCCGCGCAGCCGGAGCTTGGGCTGATGAGCTAGACTCTGTTCTGTGGAGTTTACGAACTACCCCTAACAGGTCAACAGGATTTACTCCTTTCTTCCTGGTATACGGATCCGAAGCCGTGCTCCCCACTGACATCATCCATGATTCACCGCGAGTTTCCGCCTACAACGAAGAAACTGCTGACGAGGCTCGACAGCTATCTGTGGACCTGATCGAAGAAGCTCGGAATCTAGCTGACCAACGCTCCACCATTTACCAGCAGAAGCTCCGACGCTATCATAGCCGTCGAGTTCGGAACCGCTCGTTCATGGTCGGAGACTTAGTCCTCCGCCTTCGCCAGGTGAAAGATCACAAGTTGCAAACTCCATGGGAAGGACCTTTTGTCATCAGCAAAGTACTACACAACGGATCCTATTACCTCGTTGATTTCCGGGAACTAAAGGATAGACCTGCCAACTGGCATCGGAAACGAAAACGAGAAGATCCGGGTGACATATATGATGAAACAGATCGTCCCTGGAACATAGCACAGCTACGTCCTTTCCACACTTAGCGCTTTACGCATTACATACCTTGTAATATATATGATACATGATCAATGAAATAAAGCTTTTGGTTCACTCTTAGAGTCATTTACCTCCTTTAATTTTTCATTTCTGGATCGTGTATGTTTTTTCCGACTAAAACCGCAGAGCTGGATTTTTCCGCCTAGGCGTGTATGAAAGTTGTGATTTTCAAAATCGTCCCTTAGGACGTAAGCTTAAGTTTTCTGGCGGAAATTTTTTCTGTTGCAAACCCATGGATTCCTGGTAGCGACTTCCGGCACTTGGGCTGGGGGCTTGTTTCCGCGGTTATTGACGGATTGCCATTGGGCTTCGTCGCCGCTGGCGAGCGTTTCCGCGGGTTTTCCGGCTCGTGGAAGGTCAAGTGGGCAAGCCGGAAATTATAAAACCAGCACTTGCTTTCAAGAAACAACACATGCAAATAATATAAAAACGGATAGCAGGATAAGTATTTTCCGCCCACGCATGCATGCTTGTTTCGTCCCTAACTACTTAAGAATTTAAGTTATGTTACAAACCCTCGCTGGGGCCAAAATGATGCATTGTTTTATCCCGCAGGACATAAACGTTTTCACTCCGCCTTGGACGGAGAAGCATTGCCCTCTGGATCTTTTCCTTTGGCGCCCTCAGCCGGAGACGACACATCTTCATCGCTCTCTTCATCTTCTCGGAGGTTGCAGCGCTGGTCTTGGGTTCCTCTTGGGGAGCATCCTTGGTCCAGGTAAACTGTTCCGGATTCCGCAGACGGGCTTCGCGTCGCGCTCTTTGAAGTTCGTCTTGAAGGGGCTCGTCCGCTGGGAGAACCACCTTGTCGTAGAATTCCTCGTGACGGATCCTCCGCGCGATGCGGGTGTCATAGCCACTCACCGCATCAAGAAGCGCTCCGACATCTGCTGTCGGAGGAACACCAGAAGTTACCCGGTCCAGATCCATCTCCGGGTTATGCGCCAAGCACATGGTTAAAGTCATGGCAGCTGCGCCTCGGGCTGATGACGCTTGTAGATCTGTTACCAGCTCCGGAAGAATGTCCATCCGCTTGACCAGTTTGCGCAGACCGCAGGTGCGGCTCTTCTTCAGTGACAAGTTATGGCATATCTTCCGTGAAGCGGAGATAAGATCCTTGCAGTCATCGCCAGCAAGAGAAAGAACATCGTCCCGGGGAAATTTGTTCCGGCGCCTTTCAGAGTATCCAAGTGGCTCTGCACAAAAATACAAGAATAAACATTCAAGTTGAGCACAAGAGACTATCCATCAAGAAAAGAAATTCCGAGTATACGTACCCAGGATATTTTCGGCCAGCAGGTCCCAGTGGTGCTCCGCGGTCTCCATATACTTCCGGAGTCCATTGAGCTCCTTTTGCTGCCTCTTGATGGTCTCGCTATCAGCATTACGCTTCAGCACGAATTCGCCCTTCTCCCTGATGAGCTCGGAGTTTTTCTCCGCCAGTTGCTTCTCGGCACGCTCCTTCTGCTGCTCCGCCTCCTTCAGCTTTATCTCCAACTCTTGGTATGAGGAGCGCAGGTTTTCCAGTTCGGAGGAGGTTGTCGCCAGGGAAGAAGATGCGCCTACAAGGAATCAAGTTAAAAACAGTTCAAAGTCGGAACGTGAACTAATAACAAGAAAGGTCGGAAACCAACCTTGGGCGTCCGCCAGCTGTTTGTTCAGTTCTGCATTTTTATCTTTGAGGGCTCGGATATTCTCCGCTTGGCCCAAGGTAACGCGGCGCTGCAGAGCAATATTCTTGTGTAGCTCATAGTGCAGTGCCTGCTGTTCCTGTAAAAACAAACAGAGCAGGAGTAAAAATTCCGCCTACAACATAGTGGTGTCCTTTGAAGCATTATTGCCGGAATCTTTCCGACATCATGCTTGGGGGCTACTGTGACATTTTTAAATCTTTCCAAAAGTGGCTGTACTCTAAAAGCATCTAAGCGCTAACTAGTCCCTAGTTTCCGCCTACATGCTTGGGGGCTACTGGGGAGTACCTTTTGTTTGCAGACAAGCTTGTCGAAGAATTCGCCGACGCCCTTCTTAAAATCCTGGATTTCCGACGTAGCGGCATCCGGTTTCCCCCAGGCATTGTTCAGCATGGCGTTGAGCAGATCTTGTTCAAGTTCCCACTTCTCCGTCTCCGTCAGCTTGTTGAAGAACTTTGTAGCATATGCCTTGGGGGTGGAGGTGAGGTCAGACGGATCTCCGAAGTTTTTCGGAAACACGACAACGTCGCCAGCACCGGCTCCGACCTTCTCGGAGGAAGTAACCTCAGCCTCTCCTTGGTCTTGAGCTTCTTCTTGGGCAGGGCCTTTGGCCTTAGGATCCTCTCCGCCCACCTTCTCGCTGCTGACCGGAATTATTTCCGGTGGAGTGTTTGCGGCAGGAGGGGGAGATTGTTCCGCCTGAGGAGGAGATGGCGGTGGAGCAGTGTGGGAAGCGCTTGGCGGAGCTGGAGTTGCAGGACCAACAGCCGGAGATTTCTTCATAAATTTTGTGATGGGTTCTTGGCTGGTGGTCCGAGTGGCAGCGGTAGTCGGAGTTCTGCGAACAAATAAAAGAAGATTGCATAAGAAACAGTTGCATCAAAGTGAATATGTACCATACACGGAAACTTACGGGGCGCCGGGGATGATGGGGCGCGAGCGTTTGCCTGCTGTGGAAAGCATTTTCAAACGCTCCCGCTCCGCCTTCCTTGAGTCTAGCGGAGGGGGCTTGATGATCTTGGGCTTCTTGGCGGAGGCCTCGCCGCTGGCTCCGGCTTCAGAGAGCTTTGGCGCGGGGACGCTTCGTAGGTCGAGGAGCCGCCTTGCGGGGTGCTTGCTCCTCTTCCTCCTCTTCGTCTTCCGGAACCTCCTCCGCCGTGTCGCCGCTGACGGGGACGCGAAGTATGGTGCGTAAGTTTTCCTCCGCCAATGTAGCGAGCTGGAGGGAAAGATATCATATGTTAGTCAATATCCAAAAACTTGTGAAGTTTGAAGTAACGAAGGGATCAAAGCTTACCGGAGGACACTGGTTGTTCGTGTAAATATCCTTGATCAGTTCCGGGATCGGTTGACCCCGGCCCACCTTCACCAGCGTCTTGAATCTCCTTTTGAGAGAATCAGCCGGAAGATCGTGGCGGGTAGCTCGGAGCTGGTCGTCCGCCCCGGTGTATGCGCAGATTAATCGCGCGTTATATCGTAGGGCTGGATCCGCCGAGTGAACCAGCTCAGTGTAAGCTGGGTTCCGGTTAGCCCATCGTGGACTAACCAGGAGATTCTCCGCGCTGCCTTCTCCAGGATGGGAGTTAGGGAAAGCGATGGGATGAAGCTCCAGCTTGCGAGCTCTTCCGGAGGCTCGTTGTTGAATTTGGGGAGACCGTCGTGGATCTCCGGAACTGACACATTCTTCTCGTAAAACCATCCGGCGTTCCAGTACCGGACGGATTCGTGCGAGTCGTGAGGAGGGTACATGCGGCCAGGTCGGAGCATGAAGGTCATGCTCCCGCAGTTCAGCATAGCTTTGTCCTTCGTCTCTTTCTTCACTCGGAAGAAAAACTGCCATAGCTTGACGTCTGGCCGGATTCCGAGATGCCCTTCGCAGAGAGTTGCGAAGTTGGAGAGCAGAAGGTAGGAGTTGGGGCAGATGTTGTGGGGTTGAAGCCCGTACGTGTTGAGGACGGAGAGGAAAAATTCCGAGCAGGGGAGCGATAATCCGCGTTCCACCCAAGCCTTGGTCATGACCACTTCTCCGGCTCCTGGCTTGGGGACGACGGTGTCGCGTATGAAACTCCAGTGAGCGGAGATCATACCCTCGTTCTGAAGCTCTCTGAGCTCCGTATCAGTGGTTTCGCAGGGCCACCACTGACCCCGCTCTCCTTCGCGGTTCCGGGCCTTAGAAGCTTTCTTGTTTTCCGTCTCCTGAACCTTGGCTGCCATTCTAGCCTGCCCTTGAAGTTCTTCTTCGATTTCTTGAGCGGTTGGGATCCGGCCTAACTTGGTGCTGGAAGATGCGGAAAAAGGTTGAGCCAGCCGGATGTCGGAAACATATGGTGGTAGATATGCAATGGGATCCGGACAGATTGGCTCTAATGAACTGGGATCCGGGCTATTCGGAGAACTACCAGTACAGTGCGAGTCGATCGGCATGCTTCCGGCTGCACCCATGCAAAGTGTTTGAGTTACCGGAATCTACTCTACTTCTTCTTCTACAAGTCCGGTGCACGTACCGTCAATGGCGCGGCGAACCGGCGATGCTCCGGCGAGGACGAAGGTCGCCGAACTTGCTGAAAAACGGCCCGCGTGACCACGAATCGGCGGCGGGGGAGATTTCCCGGTCAACCGCGGCGATCTTGGGACGAGGGGAGGCTTGGAGCGACCTGGCGTGAAGTCTTCCGCGGCGGAGCTCGTCGGAGTTAAGATCTGGCGGGCGGCGCGGCGGGAGGAGGAAGATGAAGTGGTGAACGGGTGAAACGAATGAGGAGTTACCGCGCGTCGGGGTATTTATAGCCCTCGCGCGGAGATTCGCATTCCGGATCCTACGGCGGAAACTGAACGGTCTCACCGTTGGATGCATGACACGTGTCTTAGGTTAAAAGCGGTAAAATGACGTGGAGGTAACTTAACCGTGCGCTCCCGAAATTTCCGGCTAAAGATTCGCATCTCCGAAAATTTAGCGCGGGAAGATAGGAAGTTGTGCGCGGGAAAAGTGCAAACTCCGTTACATTATCATTACTGAAGGACATGTGGGTTTCCGGTTAAATGATATCGGAAACGAGTAAGTTTGGAAGCTCTTCAAGATTCTCTTCGGTTCCGAGTTATATGAAGACGGAAGAATGATGAATCTCGGAGAACTTCGGGGGCTACTGTTGTGGGTATACTTTATGGGTATATCAGCGACATGGCCTAGATCCGGCAAGCCCGGGTGGCCCATAGACGGTGATGGTGGCATGGGGCCCATCGGCGGCCCAGTTGCTGTTGATCAAGAAGGGTGAAGTCCAGCCCAGGAACTTGGAGCCGGATCCTAACCGACCTACGAAGGAGGCCGGATCCATGGAGGCCCATAAAGTATCCGGATCCAGTACGGCCATAAGGAAGGCGGATCCTTGACGTACACGGCAAGATATTGTACCGTAGTTAGGCAACTTGTATTCCGGCTAGGACTCTCCATGTAAACCCTAGATCCGTGCGCCTTTATAAGCCGGATCCTGGGAGCCCTAGAGGCACAACCACAACCATTGTAACAACGCGCAAGCGCCCAGATAATTCCAGACAAGCAGCAGTAGGCCCTGTCATCGTGCAGGTGTTCCGAAGCTGGGTAACTCGCGTACCACCGTCCCGTGTGCACTCCGCCCTATGGCCCCTACTTCTTCTCCCCCTCGTGAGGATCCCTCCTCCAGGGTATCGTCGATTAGGCAATGACAAATCCCGTGACGGTGACATTAGTAGCATCCAGCGTTTGTTTGATCTCGTCAACTGTACTCTTAAGCTCATCATCCTTAGTGCGGAATTCACGTCGCATCTCATTACGAAGAGCTTCATACTCCCTCCATGTGATGATATCTGCCGAATTCTTGTTTTCCTGGTTAACAATCTTATTATCACTAGCAGACATGATTAGTAGGTTAGTGCACTAAATCAAAAATATATGGTGGTACTCTCACAACTCACTCAAAACTGATAAGAAAAGGAAATCTTACCGTTCCAAAGTAAATTAGTGTTGCTTACCACTTGTAGTAACAACTAGTGCACGGATGTAGCGAAGCGAATATCAAGGGTATAAGAACAATCACACGACAAAGCATGGTATATGGGGGTGATACGTCTCCAACGTATCGATAATTTCTTATGTTCCATGCTACTTTATTGATGATACCTACATGTTTTATGCACATTATATGTCATATTTATGCATTTTCTGGAACTAACCTATTAACAAGATGCCGAAGAGCCAGTTGTTGTTTTCTCTGTTTTTGGTTTCAGAAATCCTAGTAAGGAAATATTCTCGGAATTGACGAAACTTTCGCCCAGGGTCCTATTTTTGCACGAAGCTTCAGAAGACCGAAGAGATAACAAAGTGGGGCCACGAGGCAGCCAGGGGATAGGGCGGCGCGGCCCCCCCGGCCGCGCCCGGCCTGCCCCTGGGCACCTCGTGTGGCCCCCGCGTTGACCTTCCGCCTACTTAAAGTCTCCGTCGCGAAACCCCCGGTACCGAGAGCCACGATACGGAAAACCTTCCGAGACGCCGCCGCCGCGAATCCCATCTCGGGGATTCGGGAGATCGCCTCGGCACCCGCCGGAGAGGGATTCATCTCCGGGAGGACTCTACACCGCCATGGTCGCCTCCGGAGTGATGAGTGAGTAGTTCACCCCTGGACCATGGGTCCATAGCAGTAGCTAGATGGTCGTCTTCTCCTTGTTGTGCTTAATTGTTGGATCTTGTGAGCTGCCTAACATGATCAAGATCATCTATATGTAATTCTATATGTTGTGTTTGTCGGGATCCGATGGATAGAGAGTACTATGATTATGGTGATTATCAATCTATTGTTTATGATCTTGCATGCTCTCCGTTATTAGTAGAGGCTCTGGCCAAGTTTGTACTCTTAACTCCAAGAGGGAGTATTTATGCTCGATAGTGGGTTCATGCCTCCATTAAATCTGGGACAGTGACAGAAAGTTCTAAGGTTGTGGATGTGTTGTTGCCACTAGGGATAAAACATTGATTCTATGTCTAAGGATGTAGTTGTTGATTACATTACGCACCATACTTAATGCAATTGTCTGTTGCTTAGCAACTTAATACGGAATGGGGTTCGGATGATAACGAAGGTGGACTTTTTAGGCATAGATGCGGTTGGATGGCGGTCTATGTACTTTGTCGTAATGCCCAATTAAATCTCACTATATTTATCATATCATGTATATGCATTGTTATGCCTTTCTCTATTTGTCAATTGCCCGACTGTAATTTGTTCACCCAACATGCTTTTATCTTATGGGAGAGACACCTCTAGTGAACTGTGGACCCCGGTCCTATTCTTTACATAACATACAATCTACTGCAATTGTGTTTTACTGTTTTCTTTGCAAACATCTTCCACTCGATACGTTTAATCCTTTGTTACAGCAAGCCGGTGAGATTGACAACCTCATTGTTTCGTTGGGGCAAAGTACTTTGGTTTTGTTGTGCAGATTCCACGTTGGCGCCGAAATCCCTGTTGTTGCGCCGCATCACATTCGCCACCATCAACCTTCAACGTGCTTCTTGGCTCCTCCTGGTTCGATAAACCTTGGTTTCTTTCTAAGGGAAAACTTGCCACTGTGCGCATCATACCTTCCTCTTGGGGTTCCCAACGGACGTGTACATTTACGCGCATCAAGCCTGTTTTCTGGCGCCGTTGCCGGGGAGATCAAGACACGCTGCAAGGGGAGTCTCCACTTCTCAATCTCTTTACTTTGTTTTTGTCTTGCTTTATTTTATTTACTACTTTGTTTGCTGCACTAAATCAAAACACAAAAAAATTAGTTGCTAGTTTTACTTTATTTACTGTCTTGCTCTCTATATCAAAAACACAAAAAAATTAGTTACTTGCATTTACTTTATCTAGTTTGTTTTATTTACCGTTGCTAAAATGAATACTCCTGAAAATACTAAGTTGTGTGACTTCACAAATGCAAATAATAATGATTTCCTATGCACACCTATTGCTCCACCTGCTACTACAGCAGAATTCTTTGAAATTAAACCTGCTTTACTAAATCTTGTCATGAGAGATCAATTTTCTGGTGTTAGTTCTGATGATGCTGCTGCCCATCTCAATAATTTTGTTGAACTTTGTGAAATGCAAAAGTATAAAGATGTAGATGGTGATATTATTAAATTGAAAGTGTTTCCTTTCTCATTAAGAGGAAGAGCTAAAGATTGGTTGCTATCTTTGCCTAAGAATAGTATTGATTCATGGACTAAATGCAAGGATGCTTTTATTGGTAGATATTATCCTCCCGCTAAAATTATATCTTTGAGAAGTAGCATAATGAATTTTAAACAATTAGATACTGAACATGTTGCTCAAGCATGGGAGAGAATGAAAACTTTGGTAAAGAATTGCCCAACCCATGGACTGACTACTTGGATGATCATCCAAACCTTCTATGCAGGACTAAATTTTTCTTCGCGGAATTTATTGGATTCAGCTGCTGGAGGTACCTTTATGTCCATCACATTGGGGGCGGCTACTAAACTTCTTGATGATATGATGATAAATTACTCTGAATGGCACACGGAAAGAGCTCCACAAGGTAAGAAGGTAAATTCTGTTGAAGAAACCTCTTCCTTGAATGATAAGATTGATGTGATTATGTCTATGCTTGTGAATGGTAGATCTAATGTTGATCCAAATAATGTTCCTTTAGCTTCATTGGTTGCTCAAGAAGAAAATGTTGATGTGAATTTCATTAAAAATAATAATTTCAACAACAATGCTTATAGGAACAACTATGGTAATAACTATAGGCCATATCCTTCTGCTAATGGTAATGGTTATGGTAATTCTTATGGGAATTCTTACAACAATAATAGGAATGTACCCTCTGGTCTTGAAGCCATGCTTAAAGAATTTATTAGTACACAAACTGCTTTTAACAAATCTGTTGAGGAAAAGCTTGATAAAATTGATATTATTGCTTCTAGAGTTGATAGACTTGCCTCGATGTTAATCTATTAAAATTGAAAGTTACGCCTAATGATGATTTTGATAATAAGATTACTACTACAGCAAATGCCATTCAAGTTAGAATTAATGAGAATATAAGATTAATGGCTGAATTGCGTGCTAGGTGGGATAGAGAAGAAAATGAAAAACTAGCTAAAGAGAATAATGTAGCTAAAGTTTGGACTATTACCACCACTAGTAATGCTAATTCTCCACATGTTGCTGCACCTCCTACTATCAATGGTAATATAATTGGTGTTGGCAATGTTTCTACTCCTAGTGCAAAGCGAACAAAACTGCCTGAAATTGCTAAAACTGCTGAAACTGCTTGTGATAAAACTGCTGAAATTTTTTCCAACCTTGGGAACAATGATCCCATTGCTGTAGCTCATAATGATTTAGATTTTGATGATTGCCACATCTCTGAAGTTATAAAGTTCTTACAAAAACTTGCTAAAAGTCCTAATGCTAGTGCTATAAATTTAGCCTTTACAAAACATATTACAAATGCTCTCGTAAAAGCTAGAGAAGAGAAACTAAAACTTGAAACTTCTATTCCTAGAAAGTTAGAAGATGGTTGGGAGCCCATCATTAAAATGAAATTCAATGACTTTGAATGTAATGCTTTATGTGATCTTGGTGCAAGTATTTATGTTATGCCTAAAAAGATTTATGATATGCTTGACTTGCCACCATTGAAGAATTGTTATTTGGATGTTAATCTTGTGATAATGTTAAAAGAAACCTTTGGGGAGGATTGATAATGTGCATATTACGGTTAACAATAACCTTGTCCCCGTTGATTTTGTTGTCTTGGACATCGAATGCAATGCATCTTGTCCTATTGTATTGGGAAGACCTTTTCTTCGAACCGTTGGTGCTGTTATTGATATGAGGGAAGGTAATATTAAATATCAATTTCCTCTCAAGAAAGGTATGGAACACTTCCCTAGAAAGAGAATGAAGTTTCCTTTTGATTCTATTATTAGAACAAGTTATGATGTTAATGCTTCTACTCTCGATGTTACTTGATTTGCACTTTCTACGCCTAGCTGAAAGGCGTGAAAGAAAAGCGCTTATGGGAGACAACCCATGTTTTTACTACAGAAATTTTTTGTTTTGTTGAGTCTTGGAAGTTGTTTACTACTGTAGCAACCTCTCCTTATCATGTTTTTGTGCCAAGTAAAGTTTCTATGTCAAAGTTGATGTTATATTTTGGATCGCTGCGCAGAAACAGCATTGCTGTCTGTCACGAATCTGGGCACAGTTCTCTGTAGAAAATTCGAAAAAATCTGCCAATTTACGAGCGTGATCCTCAGATATGTACGCAACTTTCATTAGTTTTGAGTTTTTCCATTTGAGCAAGTCTGGTGCCAGCTTTAAAATCGTCTTTACGGACTGTTTTGTTTTTGACAGATTCTGCCTTTTATTTCGCATTGCCTCTTTTGCTATGTTGGATTCATTTCTTTGATCCATTAATGTCCAGTAGCTTTATGCAATGTCCAGAAGTGTAAAGAATGTTTGTGTCACCTCTGAATGTGTGAATTATTAATTGTGCACTAACCCTCTAATGAGTTTGCTTGAAGTTTGGTGTGAAGGAAGTTTTCAAGGGTCAAGAGAGGAGAATGATATACTATGATCAAGAGGAGTGAAAACTCTAAGCTTGGGGATGCCCCCGTGGTTCACCCCTGCATATTCTAAGAAGACTCAAGCGTATAAGCTTGGGGATGCCCAAGGCATCCCCTTCTTCATCGACAACATCATCAGGTTCCTCCCCTGAAACTATATTTTTATTCAATCACATCTTGTGTTCTTTACTTGGAGCGTCGGTTTGTTTTTGTTTTTGTTTTTGTTTGAATAAGATGGATCCTAGCATTCACTTTGTGGGAGAGAGACACGCTCCGTTGTTGCATATGGACACATGTGTCCTTAGGCTTTACTCATAATGTTCAAGGCGAAGTTTCTTCTTCGTTAAATTGTTATATGGTTGGAATTGGAAAATGCTACATGTAGTAATTCTAAAATGTCTTGGATAATGTGATACTTGGCAATTGTTGTGCTCATGTTTAAGCTCTTGCATCATATGCTTTGCACCCATTAATGAAGAAATACATAGAGCTTGCTAAAATTTGATTTGCATATTTGGTCTCTCTAAGGTCTAGATAATATCTAGTATTGAGTTTTGAACAACAAGGAAGACGGTGTAGAGTCTTATAATGTTTACAATATGTCTTTTATGTGAGTTTTGCTGCACTTGTTCATCCTTGAGTTTGCTTCAAATAACCTTGCTAGCCTAAACCTTGTATCGAGAGGGAATACTTCTCATGCATCCAAAATCCTTGAGCCAACTACTATGCCATTTGTGTCCACCATACCTACCTACTACATGGTATTTCTCCGCCATTCCAAAGTAAATTGCTTGAGTGCTACCTTTAAAATTCCATCATTCACCTTTGCAATATATAGCTCATGGGACAAAATAGCCTTAAAAACTATCGTAGTATTGAATATGTACTTATGCACTTTATCTTTTATTAAGTTGCTTGTTGTGCGATAACCATGCTTCTGGGGAACGCCATCAACTATTGTTGAATATCATGTGAGTTGCTATGCATGTCCGTCTTGTCTGAAGGATCTATCACCTTAGTGGTTGGAGCATGCAAAATTGTTAGAGAAGAACATTGGGCCGCTAACTAAAGCCATGAATCATGGTTGAAGTTTCAGTTTTGGACATATATCCTCAATCTCATATGAGAATAATAATCATTGCTACATGCTTATGCATTTAAGAGGAGTCCATTATCTGTTGTCCATGTTGTCCCGGTATGGATGTCTAAGTTGAGAATAATCAAAAGCGAGAAATCCAAAATGCGAGCTTTCTCCTTAGACCTTTGTACAGGCGGCATGGAGGTACCCCTTTGTGACACTTGGTTGAAACATGGCATGCGAAGATCCGGTAGTCCAAGCTAAGTAGGACGAGGTGCGGACACTATTAGTATACTATGCATGAGGCTTGCAACTTGTAAGATATAATTTACATAACTCATATGCTTTATTACTACCGTTGACAAAATTGTTTCATGTTTTCAAAATAAAAGCTCTAGCACAAATACAATCGATGCTTTCCTCTTTGAAGGACCATTCTTTTACTTTTATTGTTGAGTCAGTTTACCTATCTCCTTCCACCTTAAGAAGCAAACACTTGTGTGAACTGTGCATTGATTCCTACATACTTGCATATTGCACTTGTTATATTACTTTATGTTGACAATATCCATGAGATATACATGTTATAAGTTGAAAGCAACCGCTGAAACTTAATCTTCCTATGTGTTGCTTCAATACCTTTACTTTGATTTATTGCTTTATGAGTTAACTCTTATGCAAGACTTATTGATGCTTGTCTTGAAGTACTATTCATGAAAAGTCTTTGCCATATGATTCATTTGTTTACTCATGTCATTACCTTTGTTTTGATCGCTGCATTCATTACATATGTTTACAAATAGTATGATCAAGATTATGATGGCATGTCACTTCAGAAATTATCTTTGTTATCGTTTTACCTGCTCGGGACGAGCAGAACTAAGCTTGGGGATGCATGATACGTCTCCAACGTATCGATAATTTCTTATGTTCCATGCTACTTTATTGATGATACCTACATGTTTTATGCACATTATATGTCATATTTATGCATTTTCTGAACTAACCTATTAACAAGATGCCGAAGAGCAGTTCTGTTTTTTTCTCTGTTTTGGTTTCAGAAATCCTAGTAAGGAAATATTCTCGGAATTGGACGAAACTTTCGCCCAGGGTCCTATTTTTGCACGAAGCCCGGAAGACCGAAGAGATAACGAAGCGGGGCCACGAGGCAGCCAGGGGATAGGGCGGCGGCCCAGGCCCTGGCCGCGCCGGCCTGCCTGGGCACCTCGTGTGGCCCCCCGCGTTGACCTTCCGCCTACTTAAAGTCTCCGTCGCGAAACCCCCGTACCGAGAGCCACGATACGGAAAACCTTCCAGAGAGCCGCCGCGAATCCCATCTCGGGGATTCAGAGATCGCCTCCGGCACCCTGGGAGGAGAGTCATCTCCCGAGGACTCTACACCGCCATGGTCGCCTCCGGAGTGATGAGTGAGTAGTTCACCCCTGGACCATGGGTCCATAGCAGTAGCTAGATGGTCGTCTTCTCCTTGTTGTGCTTAATTGTTGGATCTTGTGAGCTGCCAACATGATCAAGATCATCTATATGTAATTCTATATGTTGTGTTTGTCGGGATCCGATGGATAGAAAGTACTATGATTATGGTGATTATCAATCTATTGTTTATGTGTTGTTTATGATCTTGCATGCTCTCCGTTATTAGTAGAGGCTCCGGCCAAGTTTGTACTCTTAACTCCAAGAGGGAGTATTTATGCTCGATAGTGGGTTCATGCCTCCATTAAATCTGGGACAGTGAGAGAAAGTTCTAAGGTTGTGGATGTGTTGTTGCCACTAGGGATAAAACATTGATTCTATGTCTAAGGATGTAGTTGTTGATTACATTACGCACCATACTTAATGCAATTGTCTGTTGCTTAGCAACTTAATACGAATGGGGTTCGGATGATAACCTGAAGGTGGACTTTTTAGGCATAGATGCAGTTGGATGGCGGTCTATGTACTTTGTCGTAATGCCCAATTAAATCTCACTATATTTATCATATCATGTATATGCATTGTTATGCCTTTCTCTATTTTGTCAATTGCCCACTGTAATTTGTTCACCCAACATGCTTTTATCTTATGGGAGAGACACCTCTAGTGAACTGTGGACCCCGGTCCTATTCTTTACATAACATACAATCTACAATTGTGTTTTACTGTTTTCTTTGCAAACATCTTCCCTCGATACGTTTAATCCTTTGTTACAGCAAGCGGTGAGATTGACAACCTCACTGTTTCGTTGGGGCAAAGTACTTTGGTTTTGTTGTGCAGATTCCACGTTGGCGCCGGAATCCCTGTTGTTGCGCCGCATCACATTTCGCCACCATCAACCTTCAACGTGCTTCTTGGCTCCTCCTGGTTCGATAAACCTTGGTTTCTTTCTGAGGGAAAACTTGCTACTGTGCGCATCATACCTTCCTCTTGGGGTTCCCAACGGACGTGTACATTTACGCGCATCATGGGGCTGTAGGTAGGCTACCTATTTGCACCAATAACAAGCTCTAGCGCTGACCGTAGACAACCAAAGATACTCACACAAGGCGATATAATGGGGCAATGCAACTATATGGAGGAAAGGTTGCAATGCACAGAGAGACGCTAGCAAAGCTCAACGAGACAGGCACAAGATTGCTCAACTACGGATGCAGTAAAGAAAACTTAGGCCTTTCACTTGATTTCAACTAGCACACACTTTTCTTTTTGTATTTTCTTTTTGTAACACACGCAGCTATGTAGCTCTTTTTGCTTCTTTTCAATTTTCTCTTTTTGATTTTATGACTCAACTCCTTGATAACACGGCCAACAAGATATGCAAAGCACCAAAACCCTAATGAGCAGCCTGTCGAGCGGTAAAACTAGTCTCTTCTGGGGAAGTTCCTAGTCACGTATATCGAAAGGCTGTAGCTATGGTTTGGACAAACACACTGTATGCTATGTGGACTCGGAGTAAACAAAAACTGACTCTAGATGATAAACTAGATGATAGAGAAAACTCAAACCCGAACAATTCTACTAGAAGAAAGATAAAGTTACACAAAAACAACTACGAAAAGCAACTAAAACTCGAAATTAGTGCAAGCTATGGCTATGACAAACCCTAACCCAAAATATTTTTGGCTTTTTCTGGAGAGGAAAACACTCACAACTCAACTATGGGGTGGATTGTGGATGGCTTACCGAGGAAAACTGGAAATCTGATACCAAGATGATAAGGGGTGGCCCGATCTTCTCAGTAAGCAACGGTGGTGATGATGATCACGGGGTGATGGCAGCGGAGAAACACGACGATGTAGTGGATGATAACTTGTATGACGCAACGAGATCTCTCGATTGGTCCCTGTCGCCAATGCAACAGCTCTCAACCCTGCAAGATATTCGCAACTCCACACACTTGCGCACGTAGCCGCCGACCACGAAGCGGTAAGTTGCAACCGTCTAATTCCCAATGGAACAGCAGATCACACAAGACTTAAACAGGATCTACACAATATCCAAGCAATATGGTGTAGGGAATTCAATAGTTTTGCAGAGCAAACAACTAAGAACTAGGGTTTATCTTAAACGTGGTCTAAACCTAATTTGGGGGCGTCCCTGGGGCTTATATAGGCGTCCAGGACGACCAGGGGTCGAAATAGTTCGATACAAACCGACCTAAAACAGGTTCGGCCAAAACTGGGTCGACTCGGGCAAGGCCGGCAGTGCGGGGTGTCGAGGCCGGCGGTGCCGGTGTGGCCGGCAGTGCCGGGGTGTCACGGCCGGCAGTGCCGGGGTGCACAGGCCGGCAGTGCTGCCCCTGCCTGGCCGGCAGTGCCGCCCCTCCTTGGCCGGCAGTGCCGGTGGTATCTCAGCACTGTCTTTGACTTCCTCTTGTCTTGCGCATGCCTCCCGCTCCTCCCTCGCGCGTCCATGAGATATCTTCATGTCCAGCTCCATGTCCAGCTTCACGTCCATCTTCACGTCCAGCTGCTCCTCTCCTCGTGCGATGCTTGTCTCTTCTTCATACCTGATGATACATAAGTAATAGGACTTAGGTAGTATAAAATTCTCATCAATCAAGGTATCGTTTAAGAACAAGTTCACCTGTTGTTTAAGTAGCTTCGCACGAGCTCGTGTCATTGGTCCAATCCTGACTTCATTGGACTTGAGCTTCACAGCAGGTTCATCTTCAGTTGGTAATGACGGAGGTAGTAGTGAGGTAGGGATGTCCTCATCATTGTCACAATGCACAAGTTGTTGAGATTGACACAACCTAACCTAGAAAAGGAACCGAATCTACAACAACTTTATTGCCTAAAATGGTTGTATGTCACCCAATACATGCCACTGAATTGTGGCTCATAGGAGGTAAATTTTGAATTTAATAAGACGGCATGAGTTCTTAAGTTTAGGCAACCTAACCCAGAAAATGAATACAATCTTCATCCACTTCATGGCCATAAGCAACAATACATCCGTCATACAGTAGAGGAAATTGGAAAACTTGTTAGAAATCACATTGTATCTGAATATTAAAGGACAACCTCAATCTCTCCCTGTCTCTCTCTCTCTATTTCTCTCTCTCTCTCTCTCTCTCTCTCTCTCACACACACACACACACCTAATAGACAATTCCTGGGTGGTCAATCTTATAGATAGCTCACATTTCGTAATTATATAATCACTAAGCATTATGTAATGGTGCAGTAAGTTGTGCAATCTCTTACATTGTGGCTAATGTAATGGCCCTATGCTCTCTACACATTGCAGGTTTACCCGCATTTCTATAGCGATAACAATCCTAGACTCTTCATCTATTGGACTGTAAGATAAATATCACATTCCATTTTATCTTAATTACTGTTAATTTTGAGCCCTTATTTTTATGGCCAGGAATAACATAAACGTACTAATTTCATGTTGTTGGGAAATATTGTAGAGTGATGCATATAAAACAACAGGATGTTCCAACTTACTATGCTCAGGGTTTGTCCAAACAAACAATCAGATCGCCATTGGTGGCAGCATCTCCTCAATCTTCTCCACCTATGGTGGCACACAATATGACTTCGATATTTTAGTTTGGAAGGTAATAAACAGAATAAACTTTGGTATCCTTAAGTTATCTGTTGATAAAAATGAAATTTCATGTTAGTACTTCAATTTCATCCATTGTTTCTGGGCGAGGTAAAGTAATTAAGACATTTTAATAGTACATTGACAAACTCATAATTGTTACAAATTGTGTTCACTTTTATAGAAGCTCTGCATCACCACATGATCGCCATGTATAAAGGAAGTCATTTTACCTTAAATGTTTGGTTGCATGCATCCTCAAGAGGATGTGTGAATGTTTTTAATACGCCAATTACCTAGAAGTTTGTGTTTGTCTCTATCTGATTTGACTGTTTAGGTTGAGCCAATTAGCATGTACTTAAATAATTTACCTTTTGATAGTATCTCAAGATTTAGTGTATATATTATTATTCTTCATGTATTTACATATCAGCTCCATTAGTCTCAATATCTATAAGCCATATCATATTTGAACCAGCTACTACTCCATGTTTGTTTGTATTGTCAACTTATTTGGAAAGTGCACATGCACACATTTTGCACGTAAAATGTGTGACTTATGATGTGCATTCGTCTGGGTAGTTCATCATGATGGTCTACATGTCTTGATTTTTAAAAATAATTTCATTTGACTAGTTTTTACCGTACTATCCATGTCGGTAGAGTATTGAACCGGCATGGAAACTCACTAGTACGCATATGGTTTTCATGCCACTTCCTGCATCTAGGTTCTGTAGATGTTCATCTTAATTTGAGTTTAATATTGACCATATATTTAACTGGCAAAATAAGGTATATTCCATAACAATTGTATTGTTGGATTCATATAAAATGTATTGTATTTATCAAATTTGTGGTTAAAACATGACCCAAAATACAATGGAGTTGGGTGTGATCTTCCATTATATTACCATCAAAGGGCAACACAACAAAGGGAACACATAAAATCACTCATGCATTGTGATACCCTGGCCCATTAGTTTTCCTTTTTTTCCTAGTTTTGGCACTTGAGGGATGTACTTTTGGCTTGCAGGACCCAGAGGGGGGCAATTGGTGGCTGCAAGTGGGAAGCATTGATGTGGGGTACTGGCCATCTTCCATCTTCTCCTACTTGGCAGATAGTGCATCCTCTATCATGTGGGGTGGCGAGGTATTTTCACCTGATGCTGGCCAAACTTCCACTCGGATGGGTAGTGGACATTTTCCCCATGAAGGGTTCGGTAAGGCTAGTCACATGAAGAACATCCAACTGGTAGATTCGTCCAACTATCTAAGACCACCAAATGATGTGCAGTTGGTAACTGAGCAGCCCCACTGCTATAACGTGCAAAATGGTATTAGTGATGACTGGGGCAGTTATATCTACTATGGGGGGCCTGGGAAGAACCCGTACTGCCCATAGGAAAGTCAAATTGCCACGAGTACCATTTGGTAATACTCCCTTTATATATAAGGCCACCACGCATTTCAAGGAAGAACTTTAACTAATAATTTGACCAATATAATATGAGGTATATGTTACCAAAAGTATACTATTGGATTCATATTTAAAATATGCTTCCAACTATATATTTTTGGTGTTACATAACTTATATTTATTGATTAAATTGTTAATCAAAATTTTATCTCGAAATACTTAGTGGCCTTATATATGAAAACATAGGAAGTGTGATGCTTTATGCATTACTAGAGACCCATTAGTATTGTTAGGGTCCATAGTAATGCAAGTAGTATGTGTTCCAACGTATTTGCAATACCTAATTACTATATGTGTGTGGCTGCATTGCTAAGAGGTGTAAACAAGCATTAGAAGCTCACAACAATTGTAATCTTGTTTCACCGTATGTTTGGGTATATGTAATAAGCAGCTTTTATCATTTATAGTTACATATGTATATGCACTAGAGCTAAATATCCTATACTAGCAGCTCTACTGAAATCAGGTTGTCGAGTGTCCCTCCCGACCAAAATTGTTTCTCCAAACAAAGCACTTTTTGCTCATTCACCACAACTATTTTAACCAATTAACTCAAGACTTGTGACACCTTGAGTGCGACATAAACACTCGCAAAGGAACTCGGCTACACTCTTTGTTGGGGCGATATACAACTAGGATAATACATCCAACAAAATGTTCTTTATGTTCTATGCACAATTTTAGACAGGACTTAACCGGTGCACGCCTCGCGACATGAAATGTGACTTAGTATAATTTGTGGAATATACATGAGAATGATAAATTCACTTGTTGTCTATTTGCACAAGCACCCTTCTGTTTGGAACTTCGGAAGCGCCAGTTATAAATAACGAAATGTGTCCTGACCGCCCATTGACTGTGACACCCCATGTTGGGATTCACACACAAATCGATCACAATGAAGCATACACAACCTTTCCTTCAGGAACCCCCGCCGCTGCAGTTGACGCTGTACACGAACCCATACGCCATTTTCACGACTCGCAAGTGTCTCCTAGTGCAGCTCCCGGCTCGCCTTTCCAATGGATTCGGACGAGAAGGACACCCGGAAGCCCATCACTCACCTGGCGGGGGAGAGTGGAATGCAAGTGTTTGGTGTTGGAAATGTTACCCAAAGCAGCTTGAGGGTACTAAATTTATTTAGTTATCAGTGTCTGTTTTCATATAAATTCGTGTCAAGTCTATTTAGGCGAGAACAAAAAGGCATGCCAAGGAAATTCAGTAATTTCATGGTAATAATGCCTCTTCACCAGTAATCATTGTGGTCAAGGAAGTATGTACTATCTGTCACTGAATGCCTTTAGCCGCACCTTGCTCGAAAGGCTATACCCGGGCCATAGCGGGGCGATAGCCGGCTATTTAAAACTATTTGTATACCTTTTTTGTTGCGGCCATCTAAAGTTTCAAGTCGAGAGACTAATATATAGACATAAGGATGCAAAAACTCTGCATTTGAGCTTGACATTACTAAAAAGTTCAGTATAACAAAAGGAATTAGGCTTCTACTGAGAGGGCTGTTCCAGGACTTGGCACAGCTTGCCAGGTGATATCAGTGAATCTATAATGTCGAAGTATACGTTGGGAAATCATCACGATAGGTTAGAACATGACTTTTTATGTATTTATAGAAGGAAGCAACAAAATTACAAGAAAACCGTAAGGGGGATGCGAACATCTGCCCACGGCCAACTCACACACACACCACCACCAAAACCTAGGCCCCTACTCTCGCAACATGACTCTCCGCTCCCCTCCCCTCACAGCCCTCCAAAGACTGAACTCCTCTATAACCCTATCTATGATCTGTGTCGTGGACAACTGCCTCTGTAAGTTTCCGAAGACACGGGCGTTCCTTTGCTTCCAAAGTGTCCAAGCAACCAGCAAGACAAAGGTGTCAAAACCTCTCCTATCCTCCCTCAGCAGCCTCTTCGTCGCCTCTGTTCACCATCTTTCTAGATCCGTGTTCTCCTGTGGCTCCTGGAGCTGCGAACCCAACCGTCTCAAGTAACCAAACTAGACCATCTTGGCATACGAACACTGCGAGAGGATACATATCAGAAGACATTACAAGGCAACATATCAGAAGACAAGCAAACTCTGTACATGGTTTGTCAAACTAACCGTGTTGGTCTCAACAGAAGTTAAATCAACTGTAAGCTGTTTAATTTTCTTCGGTCCATCTCAAAGATGAAGCTGATAAAAAGGATTAATAAGACGATAAAACCATGTAACTCGTTTGAATACATACAAATTAAATTCAGAATCCACAGGGGAAATGAAACCTGCTAAGACTTTAGCCCTCATATGATCATTGGCAAGCTTATCTTAATATCCTATGGTCATCGGCAAGCTTCTCTTAAATTCAGAATCCACACCCGAAATGAAACTGTGCAAAATATCCCGACTGTGTGCAACCTGGATTATAGGCTGAAAGTGTTGTTCAGATTTTGTGAAAACTATCCGGGGAACATATCAGGTGAAAATAGACTACTTGCATGTATAGTTTATACGAAATATTCATTTTCTTTTAGGTAGAAAAACAGGCTTCCGGTGAGCCCCATAAGTCGCGAAGGTAAAGGAACCGCGACTAATGGTACCTTTAGTCGCGGTTCGGGAGGCGAACCGCGACCAAAGGCCTGGGCCCAGGGCGCTCGGTGGCCAGCCGTTGCACGTGGGGGGCTTTAGCCGCGGTTGGCCAGGCCAACCGCGACTAAAGGTGCCCGAAGGCCTTTAGTCGCGGTTGGCCTGGCCAACCGCGGCTAAAGCCGCCCCCCCTATATATACCCACCCAGCAGCCAACACTTAGCCATTTGGTGCCATTTTCTTCACAAGCTTCACAAGTGGGTGTTAGGTTTGCTTTTGGTTCCTCTTATGCACATAAGGTGTTTGATGAAATGCCCCAAGAGCATGAAACAAACATGATATGAAGTGTTGGAGCCACACTTGAGCTTTCTCATTTATTTTTTCCTCCTCGATCGCGGTTAGCAACTTGAACCTTTGATGTGTCGTTGATAAAATGTGCATGTGTGGTTAATTATATATTTTATATTGTTTAATTAATATTGTTTGTAGCTAGTTAGTTTAACAAATGCATGATGGTTAATTATATATTTTATATTATAATAATGCAGATGAATCGACAATGGATGTACGGTAACCGACTCTCCGGCGAGTTCAGTACGGGTTTGAATGATTTCCTCGTAGTGGCTAATGCGAACAAGCAGGGGGGTTTTGTTATCTGTCCATGTGTTAAATGTAAGAATCAGAAGGGTTACTCTTCCTCAAGAGATGTTCACATGCACCTGCTTCGGCACGGTTTCATGCCAAGCTATAATTGTTGGACCAAGCATGGAGAAAGAGGGGTTATAATGGAAGAAGATGAAGAAGGGGATGATTTCATCGATGAAAGCTATCTTGCTCATTTCGGTGATACTTTCATGGAGGATGCTGAAGGTGAAGGGGAAGGTGAAGGGGAAGGTGAAGAAGAGGCACGTGATGATCCCGTTGATGATCTTGGTCGGACCATTGCTGATGCACGGAGTCGCTGCGAAACTGAAAAAGAGAGGGAGAATTTGGATCGCATGTTAGAGGATCACAGGAAGGCGCTGTACCCCGGATGCGATGATGGTCTGAAAAAGCTGGGCTGCACACTGGATTTGCTGAAATGGAAGGCACAGGCAGGTGTAGCTGACTCGGCATTTGAAGACTTGCTGAAAATGTTGAAGAATATGTTTCCAAAGAATAACGAGTTGCCCGCCAGTACGTACGAAGCAAAGAAGGTTGTCTGCCCTCTAGGTTTAGAGGTTCTGAAGATACATGCATGCATCAACGACTGCATCCTCTACCGCGGTGAATACGAGAATTTGAATGAATGCCCGGTATGCACTGCATTGCGTTATAAGATCAGAGGCGATGACCCTGGTGACGATGTTGAGGGCCAGAAACCCAGGAAGAAGGTTCCCGCCAAGGTGATGTGGTATGCTCCTATAATACCACGGTTGAAACGTCTGTTCAGGAACAAAGAGCATGCCAAGTTGTTGCGATGGCACAAAGAGGACCGTAAGTCGGACGGGGAGTTGAGACACCCCGCAGATGGAACGCAATGGAGAAAGATCGACAGAGAGTTCAAAGATTTTGCAGCTGACGCAAGGAACATAAGATTTGGTCTAAGTACGGATGGCATGAATCCTTTTGGCGAGCAGAGCCATAGCACCTGGCCCGTGACTCTATGCATCTACAACCTTCCTCCTTGGTTGTGCATGAAGCGGAAGTTCATTATGATGCCAGTGCTCATCCAAGGTCCGAAGCAACCCGGCAACGACATCGATGTGTACCTAAGGCCATTAGTTGATGAGCTTTTACAGCTGTGGGGCAGACCTGGTGTCCGTGTGTGGGATGAGCACAAAGAAGAGGAATTTGACCTACGAGCGTTGCTTTTCGTAACCATCAACGATTGGGCCTTAGTAACCTTTCGGGACTGTCAAATAAGGGATACAATGCATGCACGCACTGCTTACATGAGACTCAAAGTGTACATTTGCCAAATTGTAAGAAGAACGTGTACCTTGGGCATCGTCGATTTCTTCCGAAAGGTCATCCAGTAAGAAAGAAAGGCAAGCATTACAACGGCAAGGCAGATCACCGGCCGAAGCCTGCGGAACACACTGGTGCTGAGGTATTTGATATGGTCAAGGATTTGAAAGTCATCTTTGGAAAGGGTCCTGGCGGACAATCAGTTCCGAAGGGAGCTGACGGGCACGTAGCCATGTGGAAGAAGAAATCTATATTCTGGGAGCTAGAATATTGGAAAGTCCTAGAAGTCCGCTCTGCAATCGACGTGATGCACGTTACGAAGAATATTTGCGTGAACATCCTAAGCTTCTTGGGCGTGTATGGGAAGTCAAATGATACAAAGGAAGCACGGCAGGACCAGCAAAGTTTGAAAGACCCTGATGACCTGTATCCGGAACGGTTTCAAGGTCGTGCCAGCTACGCTCTGACCAAAGAAGAGAAGGTCATCTTTTTTGAATGCCTGAGCAGTATGAAGGTCCCGTCTGGATTCTCGTCCAATATAAAGGGAATAATAAACATGGCGGAGAAAAGTTCCAAAACCTGAAGTCTCACGACTGCCACGTGATTATGACGCAATTGCTTCCGATTGCTTTGAGGGGGCTCCTGCCGGAAAATGTTCGAGTAGCCATTGTGAAGCTATGTGCATTCCTCAATGCAATCTCTCAGAAGGTAATCAATCCAGAAGTTCTACCACGGTTACAGAACGATGTGGTCCAATGTCTTGTCAGTTTCGAGTTGGTGTTCCCGCCATCCTTCTTCAATATTATGACGCACCTCCTGGTTCACCTAGTCGATGAGATTTCCATTCTCGGTCTTGTATTTCTACACAATATGTTCCCCTTCGAGAGGTTCATGGGAGTATTAAAGAAATATGTTCGTAACCGTGCTAGGCCAGAAGGAAGCATCGCCAAGGGCTATGGAAATGAGGAGGTAATTGAGTTTTGTGTTGACTTTGTTCCTGACCTTAAGCCGATTGGTCTTCCTCAATCGCGGCACGAGGGGAGACTAAGTGGAAAAGGCACCATCGGAAGGAAATCAACGATATGTATGGACGGCCATTCTCTGACTGAAGCACACCACACAGTTCTGACCAATTCCAGCTTGGTGGCTCCGTACTTTGAGAAACACAAGAATATTTTACGCTCGGACAACCCTGGGAAGCCTGAATCCTGGATTAGGAAGGCCCACATGGAGACTTTCGGCGGTTGGTTGAGAAAACATTTAATGAGTGACAATAAGGTTGTAGATCAGCTGTACATGTTGGCCAAGACACCATCTTCGACTATAACGACTTTCCAAGGGTACGAGATAAATGGGAATACATTTTACACGATCGCCCAAGATAAAAAGAGCACCAACCAAAACAGTGGTGTCCGCTTTGATGCAGCAACCGAGAATGGGCAAAAGGTCACATATTATGGTTACATAGAGGAGATATGGGAACTTGACTATGGACCCTCCTTTAGGGTCCCTTTGTTCCGGTGCAAATGGTTCAAGCTAACAGGAGGTGGGGTAACGGTGGACCAGCAATACGGAATGACAATGGTGGATTTCAACAATCTTGGTTACCTTGACGAACCATTCGTCCTAGCGAAAGATGTCGCTCAGGTTTTCTATGTGAAGGACATGAGTAGCAAACCGAGGAAACGGAAAGATAAGAAAACGATCAGTACATCATGCGATGATCCAAAGCGCCACATTGTTCTTTCAGGGAAAAGAAACATCGTGGGAGTGGAGGACAAGACAGACATGTCAGAAGATTATAATATGTTTGCTGAAATTCCGCCCTTCAAAGTGAACATCGACCCAAGCATTAAGTTAAATGATGAGGATGCTCCATGGATACGGCACAATCGTAAGCAAGCAGGGACACAAGGGAAGAAATGATGTGTAATAATTTATTATTGTACCAAACTTTGTTGAATGAATCATGTGAATTATATTACCCGTGATGTGTTTGGTGTCCATTTTCGAATGATTCAATTGACTCGAGATAGCATACATGAAATTTGGAGTGACTAAGTCATACTCCTGCATACAGGAAATTTGGAGTGACTAAGTCATACTCCTGCATACAGAAATTTGGAGTGACTAAGTCATACTCTGCATACATGAAATTTGGAGTGATTTAGTCATACTCTTGCCTAGGCGTATAATATGCATACTCGTAGTCTTCATAGCCGCCGCCGTTGTACTGGTAGTCGTCGCCTTCTAAGTTGCCGGCGTCGTCGTCGCTGCTGTCGTCGCTGTCGTCGGGCGGCGCTCGTGGCTCGAACGAGGGTAGCGCGGGCGGGGATATCGCCGGCCGTGATGTAGTCCATGACGCTCTGCAGAGTCCGGCCGTACCACCAGCCGACGGCCGGCCTCGTGGAAGTTTCCAGGAGGCAGACCGTCCTCCTCATACCCAGCGAGCGCCCTCTCACGCCGATTGATGAAGAAGGCGTCCCAAGTATGCTGGTTATCGGGATGCCAGCGGGGATTCATCCGCTGCTCCGGCGTGAGGTCGAGGTAGTAGTGGTTCGTGATGGCCGCCCGACGCGCAGTACCCTGGGACGGGAGGGACCGGCACGCCGCCGGCGCTAGGCTCCGGCAGGGACGCGGTAGCCCGGAGGGCAAGGGTAGTTCGAGGCGCAAAGCTCCTCCACCTGCTGGTAGGTTAGAGTGGGTGCGGTGGAAGCCATGAGAGAGTGATGAGAGATTGTAGAGATGATAATGCTGGCCAAGCCGGGCTACCTATATGTAGTGACAAATGGCGGGAAAAATGGGAGCGGGAAGACAGGAGGAGGCGGGAAGAAAGAGGCGGGGAGAAAGTGGCGGGAAGAAATTGACGGGAAAAAATTGGCGGGAAGAAAGAGGCCGGAAGAAATTGGCGGGAAACAATTGGCGGGAAGAAAGAGGCGGGAAGACAGGGAAGAAATGGCGGGAAGACGAGGAGGGAAGAGGGGGTCGGCGGAAAGAGGCGGGAAGAGGGGGCCAACGAACTTTTGAATTGAATTAGTTTTATTTTTATGAATTTTTGATAATTTGTATTTTTAAAATTTTGAATTGAATTAGTTTTATTTTTATGAATTTTTTGATATATTATATGTATTTTAAACATTTTGAATTGAATTAGTTTTATTTTTCTTAATTTTTTGATATATTATTTGTATTTTTAACATATTGAAATGAATTAGTTTATTTTCTGAATTTTTTCATACATTATTTGTATTTTTAACATTTAGAAATGAATTAGTTTTAATTTTCTGAATTTTTTGATATAATATTTGTATTTTTAAATATTGAATTGAATTAGTTTTATTTGAATTAGTTTTATTTTTCTGAAATTTTTTGATATATTATTTGTATTTTTAAGATTTTGAATTGAATTAGTTTTTTTTTCTGAATTTTTTGATATATTATTTGTATTTTTAAGATTTTGAATTGAATTAGTTTTATTTTATGAATTTTTTGATATATTATATGTATTTTAAACATTTTGAATTGAATTAGTTTTATTTTTCTTAATTTTTTGATATATTATTTGTATTTTTAACATATTGAAATGAATTAGTTTTATTTGAATTAGTTTTATTTTTCTGAAATTTTTTGATATATTATTTTGTATTTTTAAGATTTTGAATTGAATTAGTTTTTTGATTTTTTTGATATATTATTTGTATTTTTTAAATTTTGAATTGAATTAGTTTTATTTTTCTGAATTTTTTGATATATTATATGTATTATATGATTTTCAAAAAAGAAAAGTATTTTCAAAAGAAAAGAGCTTTAGTCGCGGTTGGCTGGCCAACCGCGACTAAAGGCCTCGCGAAATTAAAAACCGGGCGAAAAACCCTTTAGTCGCGGTTGGGGTCGCCAACCGCGACTAAAAACCTTTAGTCGCGGTTGGCGACCCCAACCGCGACTAAGGGGGTCCCTATAAATACGCGCCGCCCGCGAGCGGTTCTCACCGTCTTCCTCGTTCGCGCGGCCCTCCTCCTCGACTTCGTCGTGTCGTGCCGCCGTGCGCCCTCGGCGTCTCGCGCGCCGCCGTGACCGCCGCGCCGCCGCCGCGCCTCTCTTTCGATCGTCACCGGCCCGGCGTAAGTGTCGCCGCGCGCCCGCGCTGACGCGCCGGCCCCTCCTCTTCTCGATCCCGGCCGCCTGACCGCCGCCGCGCGCCTACCCGTGACCGCCGGCGCTCCCGTGACCGACGCCGCCGCGCCCTCCTCTGGGCCACCGGCCGTGACCGCGCGCCGGCCACGCCACCCTTGCCGCCCGCACCGTCCGACGCACCAAAGGACGAACAAAGAAGTTTTAGAAAAAAAATTAACAAAAAAAAACAGTTTTTAAAATTTGCAAGAATTAGTCCGGATTTTTTCCTTTTTTTTTGTTATGTTTGTTATTTTTAATTTTAACTATATACTTAACAAAAAAAACTTAAAATTTTGTAATTAACTATAACTTTGTGTAACTATAAGTTTTTTTAATTAAAAACTATTAAAAATGCAACTATAACTTTGAATTAATAAAAATTGAACTAAAATAATGGGTACTAAAAAAAGAACTAAAATTTTGATTTAATTAAAAACTTTGTCTTAATTAAAAACTTTGACTTAATTAAAAACTTTGTCTAAAAAAAGAACTAAAATTTTGACTTAATAAAAATGAACTAAAATTACCGTTGAAATTTTGCAAGTATTTTCCTATTTTTAAAACCCAAATAGTTCAAATGTATATCAAAATCATTAGATGTAGTTTTAAAACCCACTTGCGACGCCGGTCTCTACTATACATCAACCCACCGCAGGAATTCGACGGTGGTGAGAACTATTCTTTTGCGAAAGCGAGACTTGTTTATTAAACGGGACCCACCTATCAGAAAGAATACAAGTATAATAATAATATACAATAGGAATAGGAATACATTGATATTATACATCTACATACGTGAGCTAGACACGTCGGTGAGGCTGGAGCCAACCAACCACGAGCGCGCGGGCCCACAAATAAGTTCCCTCGCCGGGGGCCCACCCTCCCCACGAGCGTATACGGAGGGTGCAGCGCCACCGCCCTTTCGCCACCGCCCTTTCGAAGGGTGCGCGTATATGTAGAAGAGATGTGATAATGTTGGCATATACACAATTAATTTGTTTTGACTACATGTTTTCAGGACTGACATATGGCGGACGATAGAGCTGACCCGATTCTGGACAACTATGATCTGGACGTTGAAGACCATATATTCGGCATCATAAAAGGCGATATTCCATATGTGCCGACCGGACAAGAAGAAGATGATATCTCTTCTTATCTGAACCTTGACGGTGAAGATGAAGGGCGCCGTCAGCAAGATGATGCCGAAGAAACGTCGATAAACGACGATCTTCAATTGGAAGTAGCAACAACCACCTCCGGCGCCGAGGTATATATATACATTGAGCCTCTGGTGATATACAAACTAACTGATTTGAATAAATATGTGTGTACTAACACGCGCGACTCTCTTTCTTATTTTAGCCCTCGGCGGATCGTCGAAAAATCGAGTACGTCGTCGTCAAAGCGTGGCGCAACCAAGACGATGAAACCAAACGAAACATGCACCATCGAGGTTGTCGACGAAGCAACCGGCAGGCCGCTGGAGCCCAGCAAGAACGCCACCAAGTTTATCAGCCAATGCGGAGCCGTTGTTAGAGAGAACGTCTCGATCACCGTCCAGGAGTGGAATGAGCCAAAGAAGGCACGTCTTGGTTTCACTTTCGTCGATAAGAGAACAAAAAAAGATTGCTTCAAGAAGCTTATAGAACATTTCGTTCTACCTCCGGAATACCGAGATACGATGAGGCGGGTAACAAGATTGAGGAAAACAAGGAGAGGTGCAAGCTAGTCAAACAGTTCGCTCTTTCTAAGATGGCCGACGCATTCCGGAAATACAAGCAAAATCTAGCCCATGACTTTGTCAAGGAGGGCAAGACTCCGGATTTCAAAGGACAATATGAGAAACTGCAACATGATTGGCCAGAATTTGTGAAGCAAAAGAAATCGGAGCAGTTCCTTGAAATGTCGAAAAAAAATAAGAAGAATGCGGCCAAGAAGGAGTACAATCATATTATGGGGCCAGGAGGGTATCGCTTTGGCAGCCTAGGTGGGAGAAGATGGAGAAACGAGCTGAGGGCGCGAGGAATCCGTCCAGGTACGGAGGGATGGGACCCAAGGGCCAAAAGCTGGTGGTACGGGCATGGGGGATCGCTGAACCCGGAGACAGGGGAGTGTGTTTATCAGGGCAAAATAATTAAACCCACCAAAAAGCTTATTGAGGCAATGAGGGATGCTCAAGAGGGGAGGATCAAGTTCAACAGAGAACGACGCTGACAAAAGCCCTCGGGAATCCTGAACACGGAGGACGTGTACGAGGCATGCCCGGGGACATTCCGTGGAAAGTAGGGTTCCCCCAGAACGATGACCCGTACGGTTACAGAAGCCGTAAGAGAAAGATGGATCGGGATGCAGATGTTGTGGCGAAGCTGGTAACGGAAATGGATGTGATGAAGAAAACCGTGAGTGTACTAGTAGCCGAAAGAGATGCAGCTCGGGCGCAGCATGAAGATCATCCAATGGATCTCGGAAGCCAGCAGAGAAGAAGCAGCGTGGCTTCCACGGAGGCCTCACCGGCTGGTGCACCGACGATCGAAATTACTGCACCGGAGCATCTGGTGGTCGAAGTTACTGCACCGGAGCCTCCTCGCTACCCCGTGGACGATATAAAGGAGATGAAAGCATGTCATCTGTATTATCCTATCGGGAACATGTCCATGAAGGTAGCCACCGGCAGTGCTTTACCACAGCACTCCACCACAACAACCCCATTCCAGATGGCTATGCTCGTGTCACGGTGGAGGAGATAGTCCAAGGGTTTGAGGACCTGGACATTGACATTGCTACACCTGAAGGGGCGACAAGACTTGGAGATGTCAAGCGCCAGTTCATTCTATGGCAGAAGAAGTTTATCAAGTTTCCAGGCGAGGCGCCAAGGCAAACAAGTCCACCCCCTCCGGTGGTGGTGGCGGCGGCGGTGGTGGTGGTGGTGGCTCACCTACACCTCCGGCGGGTAAGCCGACGCCGCCCCCAATTCACCTCCGGCGGGTAAGCAGACGCCGCCCCCCCGTCCTCGTCCGGCGGGTGATCAGACGCCGCCCCCAATCCACCTCCGGCGAAGAAGCAGAAGCAGTCTGGGTTATTAACCCGGACCCTTACGTACCTGCAACCACAAAGATACCGGAGCCATCACTTAAGCCTCTCCCCAAGAGGTCTTGGGAATGTAGTGCCGAGGAAGTCGAGGCGGGCGCGGCTGCTGATTTAGAGAAATGGAAGGCGAGCTGCAAGAAGAAAATAGAGGGCGAGCCCAAGCCAGTATATTCTGATGAGCAAAAGAAGTGGGCTAAGACATTTTTGAACACACCGTCCCAAGCCGCGAAGAATCTCCCTGACGACTATGAACGTGAACTTCGTGTGCAAGCACTCACGTTCCAGAGGAAGCAGGAGGAGGCGGAGAAGCAGGAGAAGAAAGCCTTGGAGGAGGCCCAGAAAAAATTAGAAAGGGGGAAACAACAAGTTGCCCAGCTCGGGGAACAAAGTAAACAGTCGATCCCCCGCTCATAGTGAAAGCCGCAGGTCCGGACGAAGCCCCGATGTCATAGCAGCTGCGGCAGCACAGGGATTGACTGTAGCGAAAGCCAAAGAACAAGCGGCAGCCTTAGGTATGACTCTTCGTGTAGCATTAGGCCTTGATGACGTGGCAATGAAGGACGTAGTATTTGGATATGTGAAGGATGGTCCTCTCGTCGAGCCTGCGCAGGAAGAGGATCTACCTCGACAAATGAAAGGTCTGCTAAATTGGTACAAGGCTTACATAAAACTTAAAAACGCCAGAGAATATATTTATGCGGAAGTTAGACATGAGCATCACTTCAAACATTACTATATAACAATTCATCGGAGTGAATTGTTCCAGCTGTTCAATCTGCGCGAGCTCGACAAATCTATCATCAGCTGCTATGTTCTGTAAGTGATTTATTAATTTCTACCCCATCTCGTTCATTGCCTGCACTATAAATATATATATTGTCCTAACTATCTTGTTGTGTACGCTATTATGCAGATTGAAGAAGCGGGAAATGCGAATAAGGCACACCCATGATGTTGGGTTCATTGACCCACAAATCGTTAATTCATATGTGTTACAACACCACCCCAGAGACGTGGAGGATGACCTGTGGATGTTTCTTACAAAACAGGAACTCAAAAGTGATATTCTATTTCCTTACCATTTTGGGTGAGTGTTTCTGTCTTGAGCACATTCTCTTTTGTTTACTCCATGCATGGTATGTGGCTAATCGATGAGTTATGCATGACTGTGCATGTATCGTGTTCCACTGGATTCTGCTAGTAATTCAAATTCAGAACTCCACAGTTATCGTCCACGACTCTCTGAATATGGATACGAAGCTTTGGGGCAACATGAGAAAAATGATGCAAAAGTAACTACTTTCATTCGTTTGCGCTCTATATCGATCGGCCTATTACATTCATCATTTCCTAATATCAAGTAACTAATTAATAACTCTCTTGTTCATTTAATTTTCCTTGCCTCGTAGGGTTTGGAGACGGTTCGTAGATCAAAAGGTCGGTGAATTCAAAAAAGAGCTACATTTTAAAATGGCAAAGGCTGCGACCGGGGACATTCAGCCACCGGGGACCAATCTATGTGGATACTATGTTTGTGAGAGGATCCGGAGATACACCACTGAGCGGCAGCCGTCTGAGAACAACACCAGGAGGAATAACCTCCGCGACGCTTACTCAGAAGCTCGCTTCCGACCACTTCAAGAGGAACTAGCTGGATGGTTGGCGAACCAAGTCATCGATCCTAGAGGAGAACACTATGTAGAGGACGTAGAACTTTATATGCACTAAATATATGTATGGAAACTTGTTCAAAATTGTATATGGTCATCCGATATTGAATATATATTGTATATTCCTCTTGAATTCTTTTTGATTCTAATTTCAAATTTGTTTGAAATTGTACATTCACATGCATGTATACCGTAGAATATAATATGTGAAACTCCTTCAAAATTAAAATAAAAAACAAAAAGAAATAAAACAATACAACTTAAAAAGTAACCGGGGGTTAGGGGAACCGAGGTTAGGGGGGCTAAAACCCTAAACCTGCGGCTGCCTTTAGTCGCGGTTGGCGAGCAGAACCGCGACTAAGGTCCTCCGCCTGGCGCTCGCCTGCCGCCCACGTGGACGGGCCTTTAGTCGCGGTTCGTAAGGAACCGCGACTAAAGAGGGACCTTTAGTCGCGAATAATAGGTCGCGGTTGCGCAACCGCGACTAATGGCAGTTGCGCACCGCGACCGAAGGCCATTTTTCCACCAGTGTGTGGCAATCACGAAGTTCAAAAATTAGTGGAACCTGAAATGCCCAGTTTCATACCTAGCAATTGGCAAGAACATAGTAGACACTTATTTAAAGTTTAGCTAGATACATATTGTCATTCGTAATGTCTTGCAACAGAACATTGCCAGACTTATCCTCCAAGATCTGGCCCCTCCCCTAACCCCTCCCGTGGTGCTCCCTAGGGCGTCGCCGGGGGGGGCGATCTCCTTCCTTCCGCCGCCCTTCCTCCGTTTCTCTCCCTTCGCCGCTGCGTCGGCGCCAGCCACAGTGCGGCGGGCCCAGCGCCAAAGTGCCGGGGGTTGTGGCGGCGACCGGTGGTGGCGGCTGGGGAGGCAACATCCGGCTTCGGCGTGCTCCGCGTCTAGGGCGGCGTCCCTGGATGTGCGGCAGCGGCTCCTCCTCCACGGCCTCCGGCGATGGATGGTGGTGGCAGCGGCTGTGGGATCTTGTGCCAGCCGAGATCCATCGCGGCTTCTGCTGGTGGCGCGAGGAAGGGGGCGGCGATGTGCGGGGAAAGGATGGTGTGGTTGCGGCTTCCGCCGTCCACCAAATTCTCGTTGGTCAGCGGATGGCGGCGTGGGGGCCTGTTCGTCTGCTTCGGGTTTAAAGGTGGTGGTCCTAGGGTTCTTCTTCTGCGAAGATGAAGACCTACCGGATGTTGATCCTTTTCATCTAGCCGGAGTGTTGAGTTCTGGAAGGCTCCACCGGCGAATGGAACATCGCATCTTTTGCTTGTAGTTTGCTGGATCGGGTGGTATTCGGTCGCCCACACCCATGCTTTTATTTCGACCGTTTGGTTCTGGAGGGAGCGGCGCGAAGCTCTTTTTCTGTGTTGACATCAAGTGACTATGGATCCATGATGAAAGTCAGAAGAAGAGAATATCATGAAGGCCGGATGGGAGGACTAGCTAAGGGAGGTTCAAGTCTCCGCGCTGTTGAGGGACTTGCTTGGTGTTCCGGGCTTCACAGCAGCGGTATGAAAGTGGGGCGACAACACAGGTGAAGTTTAGAGTCCTACCTTTCAGGGTGAAAACCCAAGGTCTAGCCTTAACTGGTTGTGCCTGGGAATGACCTTGTTGGAGGCATTGTTTTAAGAGCGGGGACTATCTCCAGGATGAAAACCTAAGATCTTTGATCGGGCGACGACGGTGTTAGAGCACCGTTCCGTTCTTGGAGGCGTCGCTTTTGGAGAGTCTGTATTTCAGATGTTGTCTTGGTGGTGGATGTATTGTTGTTGTTAGACCCGAGTTACTGTAGCGGGACTTTTGTTTCTTAGCTTTTTTTTCTACTTTTGGCTGTGTGCATTCGTAGTGTCATTAGGGTGGTGCGTTGTTGCAGAGGCTGGATGTAATTGGTATCTTATATTCCCTTTATCGAAAAAAGATATTGTCTTGTTTCATGGTCAATTACATGCCCTCAGCCTTGGCAAGAGCCTAGACAATGTCTCCAGCGAGATGGCAGTCTCCCTGGTTGCAGTACCATTGCGGCCTCTACAATATCAACACACGGCACTGTACAGCCGCTAGCGAGATGGTTGTTCTCTCTGATGAAGTAAAGAATCAATCAACAACAGGACTATTAATATAAAAGATATAGGAGTAGTAATACTAATATAGTTACATTTTTTACAAATACAAGCTCATCCAATACAACAGGCAAACAGAAATGAATAATAGAAAATATTAAGAGTATGGCTGACACAGTCTGTCAAATAAAGCTGGGTAGACGAAGAAGGTTGAGCATGGACTACATCCAGAAAGCCTGAATATCAAAAGACCAAAGATAGCCGGGTGCCTTGTAGAAACTAGATGATACCTCGCGCATGCGGGAATGCGTTGATAGGTCTTTGGTGAATTGGATAAGTAAAATATGGAGTGTAAAGTAATAGAGGTTATCAGTAATGCTAAGAGTATATTATAATGTTGAGTAGCTTGAAAAAAAAGCTGCAATGCATGCCGTATATTTACACAACATAAGTAAAGGAACACTGCGAAGCACGGAAACAGAGTCAAGAAATTTACTTCTGTATGGTTTCTCTTCAGCCCAACTTGCAAATCTAGCTGAAACAAAGACAATCCCATGTTCTGTCCGCAGACCACATTGAACATTTGTAATTTATATATTAAATGGTTAGACCTCATTAACAAAAAAAGTAAATTCAAAGCATCAACCTCACACCTTGAATCTTATTCTCTGGATAAGCAAGAAACCAGTGGATCTATTGATAAATGTTGAAAGTCTGCTAAAGAATGAAACAAATAAAAACATGGTGGGTATTATATTTATGAGCCACAAGAATAATTTAATTCAGTGTCGCAGTTCACTGCAGTGGCTGTTAAAAGAGGGAAAACACAAATGACCATTGAGTGTCAAAGTTATGTGAAATGTCAAATAATTCTCATACTTTGGAGGCCTTACCCTTTCTTGAATGGGGATAAACTGCCCATATATAAGAAAGGATATACACACATGTATAATAGTTGGCGCCACTACCACCACTGCACCACATACACGATTAGAGGCATATCACATCCGCGAAAACACATTTGACATTAATTAATCTGGAGTACTCCATACTTCGTAGTTGTATGACTACATGATGAAGACATATGCAATAAATCTGTACCAGTAACAGGAGGAGGGGAAGGAGATAACTTGCATGTTTAATTTATAGGAGTGCTAGATGCTTGGAGCGCTGCTTCCCACATCCAGCATGAGGTGGGCTTCAGGTAGTTGTCCTTGTGCTGGAAAGTGCCGATGAATACAGATGCCCTGGGTTTAGGAGGAGAAGAACTCCTACGGCAGTCATGTCCCACAGTGGTAGGCAGGGTGCATATGAACAGCCCCAATAGCCGTCGAGTACTTTCAGACGACCCTGACCATGAGCTTCCGGCGAGACGACGATATGCACGTACCGATCAGCAACTCCGCTGAGATGCTCACGTACAAACCAACCAGCTAGCCTTGATCTGTTGATCTCTAGCTAGAACAACACACGCGACACAAGAATCGTTTGGGTCGCCACAGGCACATATCGTGTCTTTGCTTTGTATTGAATCTCATAACTCACGGTACAGCTTACAAGTGCAGGTTAAGACATACATGGTCTGCTTCTCCGACCACGCAGCAGGGGGCACCGGTTCCGTCTTCTACTTCGACTCAGGCGGGATCGAAGCATGGGCGGGATGTGCCGCAGCCGATGGCGCAACTGTTTACCCCGTTGCTGACACGGCAGGAGGCCGAGTCGACGAGGCAGCAGCGGCCGACCACGGGACTGCAGGAGCCGGCCACGACGCTCACGGGGCTGGCCATGCCGCGCGCACAGCCGCAGCAGCCGGCCACGGAGCAGGCCACACCGCGCTCGCAGCCGCTGCAGCCGGCGTCGCCGTTCTTGCCGCTGCAGCAGCCGGTCACGGCGTCCTCGGAGACGGCGTCGGTGGGTCGACCCATGGCCACGGCGTCCACGGAGCCGGCCACGCCGGACTCGCAGCCGCAACACACGGAGACGGCGTCGGCGGGTCAGCAACTGGCCACGGCGGCCACGGAGCCGGCCACGCCGTGCACACAGCCGCAGCAGCCGGCCACGCTGCTCTCGCAGCTGCAGCAGCCGGGCTCGCCGCTCACGACACTGCAGCAGCCGCAGCACACGGTGACGGCGTCGGCGGGTCAGCAGATGGCCACGGCGGCCATGGAGCCGGCCACGCCGCGTGCGCAGCCGCAACAGCCGGCCACACTCTCTCGCCGTTGCAGCAGCCGGCCTCGCCGCGTGCGCAGCTGCAGCAGTCGGCCTCGCCGCTCGCGAAGCTGCAGCAGCCGGTCTCGGCGCCCTTGGCGACGACGTGGGGGTGTTGAAGTGTATAAGTAGATTGCCTAGCCCTTTCCATCAGTTCGGACTTTTGGTTTAAGTGGCTAGTGAGCATCTTTATGGTATCAGGGTCTCGAGTTCAAATCCTGGCTTTCACAATTTATTCTAAAATCCTCGCAGCCGCAGCCGCTGCCCGCCCCGGCACCCTGCCGTCCCGCGTCCGGCCGCCGCCGCTGCCTCTTTGCCTCTCAACACGTGTTGACTTGTCTTCTCGTCTTCCCGTCACACGTGAGAGGGGGTGTTGAAGTGTATAAGTAGATTGCCTAGCCCTTTCCATCAGTTCGGACTTTTGGTTTAAGTGGCTAGTGCATGAACCTTAATAGGGGGGAGTTCCGCCCTTCCTGAAGAGGAAGGAAGTTCCTCTTGCCCATCGTCGACGCCTTCTTCGCCTACAGGGGCATCTTCGCCACGGTCAGGACCGTTGCAGGGGGCTACACCGCCTTCTACCACTGCATCGGCTGACTCGGCGCCCGCTTCGTCGTCGACTACACCACGCTCGAGTTCTCCCTCACCGGTCCCCACCTTGCAGCAGCCTCGTCCCACTAGTCCCCCACATGTTGTTCAGCCGACGGTGCGGAGGAGTGGGAGGTACGCGCTGGCGGAGGATGGGACCGAGGTCACGGATGAGGACATCATGCAGAGGGCTATGCGACGAAAGGTGGAGAAGAACCTCGACACGGCATGTACTAAACAACCAGTGAAGTCGTTTACTGCTTTTTCGGATTCTCGTATTTCTTCAAATTTGAGTAGTCTAGGTGTTTCGATGGGGAGTCGGTCTGATGAGATTTCAGTTTCGGCTATGTGTTGAGACAAACGGAGCTTGACCGTCTAACGATTGGTCTGAATGTCTCCACTGAGCCTGAAACTACCATAATAGACGATGATGAGGTTGATGACTAGGACTAGTTGGTCAGCTTCTCTCGGCTATAGTGGGAAATATTTCAGAAGTCGATTTAGAACACTCAGAGCTTAGTACAGTTTATGATCTAAAAGCGTCTGCACGTGGTTCTCGATCTCGGCTGGAAAGAAATCTCGTAGGTATGGCAAGGGTACTAAATCTAAAATAGTTTCTCGATGAATGGCATGTTTCAGAATAGCAGAGGTCTTGGTGACTTGGCTAAGCATTCTCACATTGCCGCTTGTTGTAGAGATTATGATTTAGATTTCGTTGCTATATCGGAGACGGGTAGGCGGAATTTCTCACAGAGTTTTCTCGACCGATTATCTGGCGGGATTAACTATCAGTGGTATTCTCACCCGCCTCGTGGTAGATCGGGGGGCATTTTACTTGGCGTCCGCATAGATTGTTCTAGCTAGTTCGGATGGAGAGTATCATATTAAACTCGACATTAAGAACAAAGCAGACGGTTTTATTTGGAGTCTGGTTGCTATGTATGGTGCCACTCAAGATGCTTTTAAGGCTGACTTTTTACGTGAGTTGGTAAATCTTGCAAAAGATAACCCCTATCCGATTTTGATCGGAGGGGATTTTAATTTGCTGAGGTTTCCTCATGAGAAAAGTAAAGGCCTTTTTGATGGACGTTGGCATTTCTTGTTTAATGCTATCATTGATAGCCTAGACTTAAGAGAGGTGTTCATGTCTGGTCGACAAATTACTTGATCCAATAGCTTGCCTGAGCCCACATACGAAAAACTAGAACGCGTGTTGATGGATACCGAGTGGGAAGATAAATACCCTATGGTGTCGGTCCGTGCAATAGAACGTATTGAAAAATTATCTGACCATGCTCCTATCCTCTTAACTACTGGGAGCCCCCGACCTATTTGTAAACGGCCGTTCAAGTTTGAACTTGGCTGGTTACACCGTGACGGGTTTCATGAGATGGTTAAGACAGTTTGGGAGAGACCGGTCGGAGGTAGCACTCCAATTTTGAGATGGAATCATAAGATGCAGGCTATGCGCAAACATCTCTCTGGTTGGGCTGCCCATATGGCTGGTATTTAAAAAAAAAGAAAGCTCGCTTATTAACTGTGATTGATGAGCTGGAGGCTTTAGCTGAGGTAAGACCGCTGACTCCGCAGGAGATTGAACTTAAGAATCAATCCAATGCGCAGGTCCAGATGGTTTTCCAGCTGAGTTTTATCAAAAAAATTGGGATACTATTAAACAGGACCTTCTAGCTCTGTTCAGTGCCTTGCACATGGGACAACTAGAATTATCTCGTCTAAATTTTGGTGAAGTAATCTTGTTACCGAAATTTAATGAGGCAGAAAGGATTCAATAGTATAGACTTATTTTCCTTTTAAACGTAAGTTTCAAGAGTTTCACGAAAGTGGCCACCATTAGACTTAATACGGTAGCGGATCATGTTGTCCGTCCATCACAGACCGCTTTCATGCAAGGAAGGAATATCCTAGATGGAGTTGCGGTTCTGCATGAGACAGTACATGAAATGCACACTAAGAAATTACATGGGGTTATTTTAAAATTAGATTTTAAAACGATAAGGTCAAGTGGTATTTCCTTCAGCAGACGCTTAGGATGAAAGGTTTTTCTCCTGAGTGGCATGCTCTTATCAACGATTTTGTGTATGGAGGAAGTGTGGCAATCCAGGTTAATGATGACACCGGACACTATTTCCAGACACGAAAAGGGTTACGCCAGGGGGATCCGTTGTCTCCAATGTTGTTTAATATTGTAGCAGATATGCTGGCTATCCTGATAGAGAGGGCCAAGTATGAAGGCCAAATCGATGGGGTGATTCCACATCCGGTAGATGGTGGTTTATCTATCCTTCAATATGCCGATGATACAATTCTTTTTATGGATCATGATCTCGAAAAAGCTCGCAATCTATAATTAATTTTGGCGGCTTTTGAGCAGTTATCAGGATTAAAAATCAATTTTCATAAAAGTGAATTGTTTTGCTTTGGTGATGCCCAAAACGATACGACTTTATATGCAGAGTTGTTTGGTTGCGGGCAAGGCCAGTTTCCTATTCGCTATTTGGGTATTCCGATTCATTATCGAAGACTCACAATTGCTGAACGGAAAATTGTGGAAGAGAGACTACAAAAACGCCTTAGTAGTTGGAACGGTAAATTGTTGTCCCTAGGAGGAAGATTGGTACTCATTAATTCAGTACTGAAAACATGATACTGTATATGTTATCATTCTTCCTGGTACCAAAAGGAATTCTGCATAAACTCGATTATTATCGATCTAGATTCTTTTGGCAAGGGGACAGCGAGAAAAAGAAATATCGATTCGTTAAATGGAGTATAGTTTGTAGTCCCAAAGAGCAAGGAGGGCTTGGATTTCATGACCTGGAAGTCAAGAATTCAGCCCTACTAGGTAAATGGCTGTTTAAGCTTCTTACCGAGGATGGGATTTGGCAAACTATTCTTACGAGAAAGTATATGGGTTCGAAGACATTATCCCAAGTGGTTTGGAAACCAGGGGATTCACACTTCTGGGCTGGTCTCATGGCGGCAAAGAATGTCTTCTTCCGCCATGGTACTTTTTCGATTAAGAATGGGGCACAGATACGGTTCTGGGAGGACACTTGGTTAGACAATGCACCCTTAAGTGAACAGTATCCTGCTTTGTATAGTATTGTTCGTTGCAAAAGTGATACCATTGCTACGGTAATGGCTACCTCACCTCCGAATGTGACGTTCAGACGAGTTCTACTTGGGAAAAGGCTGTTAGCATGGAATTATCTAATCCACCGGCTAGGAGATATACAACTATCACCAAAACCCGATGAATTCAGGTGGAATCTTAATGCAGATGGCTCTTTCTCGGTAAAATCACTATACAATGCGATCATTCATTCTGATATACCAGTTGATAATAATATGAAAATTTGGAAGATGAACATACCATTAAAAATCAAAAATTTGGGATGGTACCTTCGTCGAGGAGTTATCCTCACCAAAGACAATCTTGTTAAGCGAAACTGGCATGGAAGTACACGGTGTGTTTTCTGTCAACAAGACGAAACGATTAAACACCTTTTCTTCAAGTGCCAATTTGCGAAATCTATATGGTCAGTCATCCAAGTAGCGTCTACCCTGTTTCCCCCGACTAGTGTGGCCAATGTCTTCGGCAATTGGCTACATGGTGTCGATTCAAGGTTCAAGTTGCTTCTTAGGGTGGGGGCGCTGGCAGTCATCTGGGCGCTTTGGCTAAGTAGAAATGACAAGATTTTTAACGACAAAATTGCTCCCTTTTGCAGGTTATATACAGATGCACAGCTATTCTCCGTTCGTGGTTACCTCTTCAGCGAGTGGAGAACCGAGACCTGTTTACGGAGGTCTGTACACGGTTGGAGGCTACAGCGAGGGATACTTTTCCCTACATGGGTGGCAACATAGTCTACAGATTGAAGCCCCATCCACACCTTAGGCATTTTATATTTCATCATTTCGATATGTATTTCGCTTAGTTTTGTTTTATCAGACTTGTCACTTGGACCCTTAAGCGGCTGTGTGCATCTTGGTTATGCAGAGGCTGGATGTAATTGCTTATCAAAGTAATTGTTATCACCAGATTTTGGCCAAATCAGGAGATGGGCCGTAAGTGAAGATGGGCTTGAAGGATATACACGTGGCGTCTTTGAAAGCCTTGCCGAAGAGTTTGGGCTAGATTGCCCGTGTATCTGTAAATATAGTAGATTGCATCTTAGTCTAGAATTAAAAGATAGAGTTTAACCCGTGCACGGTTAGGTGCACGCCCGAATTAGAAAGTCCCTTGGACTATAAATATGTATCTAGGGTTATCGAAAATGAGGACAATCACGTTCACAACAAACACAAATCAGGCGCATCGCCACCCCTTTTCGAGGGTTTCTTCCGGGTAAGCATCATGCTGCCTAGATCGCATCTTGCGATCACTAGGCGATGCGTTGTCGTTATCCTGTGTTGCTCGTGCTGAAGCGTTGTTGATGGCGAGTAGCACTATTTATCATAGATGTTTTGGGGCTTGCATGGATGCTTTTCTTATACATGCTTGCTTAGCTATTGTTACCCTCCAAAACCCACCGACGGGCAATGGCTAAGCAACACGAAGAGCCGGGAGGCTCCCAAGGCCGCTTAGTGGACCCTGGCACCTCGCGTCGTCCCGCAAATCTTCCAGCCACGTCCTGGCGGTTGCTAGGGCGTGCCACCCGACCTAGACCCGATCAGGAAGGTGTTAGAGTGCTTCGATTGTTCCTGCATGGTAGACACGTAAACATTAAATACGAGCCCTATCGGCTCTCAGGTTGCCCTGTGGATCGGCTCAAAGAGCCGATCGCCCCATGGTTCACGTTGGATTTACAATGACATGGGGATCCTGCTTGATCAAAACAAAGCTAAAGCGATCCACGACAGTTTAGGGTTTTCACCGCATAACCGGAACGTCCTACGTGTGATCGGGCCTAGCAGCTACGGAAGATGATGCAAACTACCCCTACGAGAGGCCTAAAAACCAACATAACGTTGATTCCCGGAACATCCTTGCAGGGACGGTGAACAACACCTAACGCACTACCGGATCGTCCGACCCCAGCATAAGGCCTAACTATGCAGATATTAAACTAATCCCTGCGGAGCAAGGAGCAACTATAACAGATCGGATCTACTAAGTAACGAACAAGCAAGATGCTGCCCTTACACCTGGATAGGTGTAAGGGCAGCTAGGTGTCGAGGGACGGCATTGCCACGCAGATATGCACGAGAAAGCATCAATGCAAGCCCCTAAACACCTAAGGATAAATAGTACTGCTCGCCATCAACAACGCTTCAGCACGAGCAGTACAAGGTAGACGAATAAACGTATACTGCCTAGATCGCGAGATGCGATCTAGGCAGCATGGTGCTTACCGGGAGAAACCCTCGAAGGAAGGGGTGGCGATGCGCCTGATTTGTGTTTGTTGAACGATGATTGTCCTCCTTTTCCGATAACCCTAGATACATATTTATAGTCCAAGGGACTTTCTAATTGAGGCGTGCACCTAACCATGCACAGACTCTATCTGTTAATTCTAAACATGATACGATCTACTGAATTACAGATACATGGGCAACTTAGCCCAAACTCTTAGTGCAAGGCCGCTCCGAAGATGCTCCATGTGTACGCCCTTCAAGCCCATCTTCGCTTACGGCCCATCTCCTGATTTGGCCAAAATCGGGTGATAACACATGCCCCCTGGTTTTGGTAATGATAATATCAAAACCATCTGTTTTTCCTTCGAGGGGTCGTGTCGTGGCAGAGCAGAACCGTCGCAGTATTCTTCATCATGATCTTGCCTTCCCAACTCCTCTGCACATTTGACAGTTTTGGCCCCATGTCCTCGGAAACTGCTTAAGCATTAAATCGCTATATCCCCTTTTATTTAGCCACTTCTTGCAGTTCCCTTCTTCATCCTCCTCGCACTAGCACTCTCAAAAGCCCTCCTCGGCCAACATGTCTTCTTCCTCTTCTTCTCCCTCATCGGGTCTTTCCACCCAATCCTCCCCTTCTCGCGAGCCGACGCCGGAATGGGACCCGCGGGAGGCCCACGCGGCCAACATCCGCCACGCCATAGCCGACGGGGACGAGTCGACCCACGACTCCTCCGTCTGGTCTGAAGATGACCAGTCCCTAACGGACGGGGAGAGCGACCTTCGCTTCCTCGCCATTGGGTCGTCGGAGGAGGAGAGCGACGACGACGGCTTCTCCTGGGATGGCCCCTCCTCCGCTGAGGAGGTGAAGGAGGAGGAAGAGGAGGAGGACGAGCCTCCTCCGACGAGCCGCCGGCCAAGCGTCTCTGCCCTTGGCCGGGCAACATGAGCGACTTCGACAGCGACGATGCCGACGCCGACGAAGAAGACGAGGACAATGAAGGTCCCGCCGGAGGTCGCTACAGCAGCGACGAAGAACCAGCCGGGAGCAGCACCGACGGCGGCGACGGTGACGATGAGAGCAGCAGCGGCCCTTAGATAGGATAGAGCTAGGAGTAATAGATGAGGGCAATGTATCCCCCAGCAATCTCTTGAGAGCAATCGGCTCCTTCTATGTAAGAAACCTGAATATCAATGAAGGAATTTCCCAAATTTGATTCTGTCGATTTCTTCCATATTGATCTAGCCGATTTTCCCCTACCCTGATTTTGCCGATTGTCACCTTGATCGATGTTCAATGAGCCGATGGCAATGCATCAGCTCTTATAATGAATTGCCAGACCGATCAATCTAGTCACCTCCTCAGATGGTAACTTGTAATCCTTGAAATTCAGATCGAAACTCCCAATCGAACACGTCCAGCCCACATCTTTGAGACCCTCAGATCTTTTGGATTCCAAAGTCACCCGATCGTAATGTTGGTCCTGACGGCAAAACTCCTGAATTAACGCCTCCAGGAAAGCTTCTAAGACCATGGCTGAAATACCTTGACGTCAAAGCTGATACACCTGTATAACAGGTACCATTTGCTCACAACTTCCCTTGTGATGCTCTGTTTCCTTGCAGCGACAAACTGGTCTAGAGCCTGATCAACGATGATGGCTCCTTCTTCAAACTCCTCCTGTCCACCACCCTTCAACATGGTTATGATGCAGAGACAGCCGATTTCAACACCATCGGCTTTTCAGAGCGAAGAATTCTCAAGGCCACTTCGCCCCCGAGCCTCGTCAAGGCGAGGATAAAGTGTACCAGCCGCCTGGGCCACCATCGGCTTCCTAAGCGTAGTGTAGCGTCGGCCGATTCCGACTCAAATCGGCTTTTCAGAGAACCTTCAAGGCGAGCTGCCCCCCGAGCCACTCCGGCTCTTCATCAAAAACAGGGCAAGAAAGCTTACACCCAAGGGGATAATGCACTAGGACGGCTCTGGAAGGATCAGCAGCTCCCTTGAACTAAGAAGCCTCAAACGTAGTGGCCCTTGAACTCCTCCTAGCTCCCTTCTTGCGCCTTGCTGCTCAGATTGGTTCATCACCTCGGGCAGACTGATGCAGCTTCTGGTGAAGATGTTTGATGAAGTTGTCACCTTGGTCAAGCCCCAGGAGAAACGTCACAACCAATTGAATGGTCATCGGCTGTTCTCATGATCCTAACCTGATCTGCATGCTTACGCAGGCGCTGCTGATCTTGAAGATTTGCTAATGGAGCCACCAACCATTCCACTGAGGGACTACTTCAGTAGAGCCTCGCTACGTAACTCGATGACTGCTCCATTAGGCTCCTGTTTGTAACAGTCGCATCCCTTGAGTCGATGGCCGTGCATCGGCTTTGAATTCTTAAGTCGATGTCTACGCATCGGCTGTGCCCAAAAATTTCTGTATTTTTTTTATTGGCCGATTGCATCGGCCCCCATACTTGAGCTGTTCTGCTGGGCATTTGACATCCACTCCAAGCTTCGTATCCTCGTGTTTTTGTCCATCTATGTGCCCCCCGAGCCGATTCTGTCAAGTACTTGATGGTATCGGCTCTTCAGGCATCTGTCGGATCAATGCTGAACACAGACAAAGGTATGTTAAGGATAATTTTGGCCGATTGCGGGAATCGGCCTCCCTTTTCATTGCAATGCTTGACGATGGTTTGCAACTTCTTGGATTTCCATTGTAGCTACGTGGCATGCTGGAGATAAGATCCTTTGCTTTTCATTTTTTGAGGGCCGATCTCAGGGATCGGCCTTGCCACGTACGTCCAATGTCTTGGACCTGCTACTCCGTCCGGACCACGGATACCATGTTTGTATCAGCCGATGCCTCTGCATCGGCATCAGCCGATGCCTGCGCATCGGCTTTCGCCTGTTTGGGGCGCCATACTTTCTTTGGCGGGCGCGCCTTCGCCTCCAATGTTTGCTGAATTTTCACGGCCAGATCGGGCCGTGCTCTTCTCAACGTGTACAGGTACTGTGCCTCGGCTTCTTCCAGGTTTCGCAGCCGCTGCACCCTACGCTTCTGAGAATGGCTGAGTCCATCAGGGCACCACCTTGGTCGGTGATACCTATCTTCTTCATCTGACTCCTCAAAGTCTTCTTCTTGAGATGACTCAGCTCGTTTATTCTGAGGTGGGAGAGGCCCTAGACGCTCGAACACTGAAACTTCATTTGTCCTCCTTCTTTGCTGTTTGCATTCTGGGCAATTCTCGATTGTTGGCAATCGGCTCATTCCGGAGTCCCAGCAATGTTTGAAGAAAGGACAGTCCCAGTGCTTATCCACGTTGTCTTGCTCCCTTGACCTCCCTCTAGCGTGACGTTCGTACCCGTCGTTGTTCCATCATGCTGACGATACCTCCTACCTTCTGTATCAGACCGACGATATTTTTCGTCGTCTTCGTCGTAGCGCCGACGTCGGTCGTACTGCTGCTCGTATTTGTTGAGGAGATGCACGGAGAGTGGGCGCTGATACCGTATGCTTCTCACCTCCTCCTCGGTTAGGTACCGTCTATCATCATCTTGGGGCCGGTCGCGTGGAATGGCCTCCTCTTTATCTTTGCCACGGGAGTGGCTGCTCTCTGGTTTATCTTTGCCACGGGAGTGGCTGCTCTCTGCTTTATCTTTGCCATGGCGGCCCACAAGCCCTGCCATATTGACATCGAAAGAGAACCCTGGCTCCCTTATGGAGTGGCTTAGATCCACCATGTTGACGTCCGGAAACGGACGCATGTCTACCTTCATGGCAAACTGTCCGAAAGTTAATCGGCCTGATTCTATCGCCATCTGAATTTGTGCGCGCAATACTTTGCAGTCGTTGGTGGCGTGCGTGAACGTATGATGCCATTTGCAGTATGGCCTTTTGTTCATCTCTTGTGCCGTAGGGATCTTGTGGCCTTCGAGTAGCTTCAAGCTGTTTCTCTTTCAGTAGCAGATCGAAGATCTGTTCAGTTTTGCTCACATCAAAGTCCAACCCCTTGGAGGCCCTGGTGGGTTCACCCATTTGCAGGACACGTAATGCGTCCGAGTCCATTCTACTGCGACTTCCTGATCTTCCGCAGAATCTTCATCCTCATCGGCATTGACCAGGGTTATCGCGCTTGAACTTGTCCTGTACAGTTGGATGGCGCTTCATATAAGGTCAGTCCCTGGACCATGTGCGCCACCGAGTTGTACTCCACTTGGAACGGATCCTTGAATGACGCTGCAAGGCTCCCACGGCCAGCTCGGCCTTCTTTCTCGTTAAGTGAACCGAATAGCATCGGTTCTTGACAGTTCTGAAACGTTGGATGTACTCAGACACTGTCTCTCCCTTGCCGAACTGTGCTAGTTCGGCAATGCCGCTTCGTAGCCTTTGAATGGTATTGTGTGTGGCTGTTCCTCCAGCTGCTTCCATGATCGAATTGAATTTGGCTGAGGTGTACCATCCAAAAGCTGGACCGGTGAGGGATTGCGAGAAGAACCTCACCCGTAGCTGATCCGATGCTGAAACCATGCCCAATGGGCCAAGTATCGGCTCACGTGCTCGATCGAGCTTGATCCTTCGACCCACTAAACTTGGTGACGTCCGGAGCCGGTACTTAGGTGGTAGTGGGATCAGGTCAAACTCATTGGGGTACGGCTTGGAATAGCCGATTATCTTCTTCTTCGGCAGGATGCCGAACTGATCTCTCAGGACTGCACTGATCTGATCCGCGGTGGAGGACGTAGCAACTGAGCTGTCATGGACTGGTGTAGTGGTATACTTGGCTAGCCACGCCTGTTTCTCAGCTTCTGCTCCCAAGCTCCCCGCCGCTGCAGTCGTCCCTCTTGCCGGAACAATTGTGCCTGCTCCGGCAATCCCTCCTGTTGGAGCCTGGATCGCTGCGTCCAGTTGTTGCAGTCCGGCACAAACGTGCACACGTATCCGTGTGGGATCTCCTTGGGCGGCTCATATAAGAACTGGTAGTCGCCCGGATCACCTCCAACCTTGTAGACAACGTATGCCGGTGAACCTTGTTGCTGTGGAGCTGCCATCGCGTACGGCAATGGTGGCCTGGTGTGGAGTTGCACCTCTCCCTGGTGAGTCCCTAGAACAGGTCCTGAAGGGGAGTACCGACGCTCCATGATCTCTTGCGCCACACGGAGCGCGACGCGCACCGTATTCACCAGGCTCTCAGAATGCCGATGCAGCGAATGGGCCACCACGTAGTTGATCTCCTGTCGCAGGGCTCTGGTACGTTCCTCTGAAGGGAGAGACAGATCCAACCCGTCGAGGACGCCTTGTGGCGTGAAGCCTTTGAACCTGAAGCCGTGCGAACGGGTCTTCTCAAAGGAGCCGATGAGTTCGGCTTCAACGATGGCCTTCAGCTCATCGTACTTCTTCTTGTGATCAGCAGGGAGATCCTCGTATGTGATCTGTTCCTCCGCCATCTCGGGTGTCGGTGTTGACGTGGATGTTGCAGAAGATGTCCCACCGGGCGTGCCAGAATGTGTTACCCTCCAAAACCCACCGACGGGCAATGGCTAAGCAACACGAAGAGCCGGGAGGCTCCCAAGGCCGCTTAGTGGACCATGGCACCTCGCGTCGTCCCGCAAATCTTCCAGCCACGTCCTGGCGGTTGCTAGGGTGTGCCACGACCTAGACCCGATCAGGAAGGTGTTAGAGTGCTTCGATTGTTCCTGCATGGTAGACACGTAAACATTAAATACGAGCCCTATCGGCTCTCAGGTTGCCCGGTGGATCGGCTCAAAGAGCCGATCGCCCCATGGTTCACGTTGGATTTACAATGACATGGGGATCCTGCTTGATCAAAACAAAGCTAAAGCGATCCACGACAGTTTAGGGTTTTCACCGCATAACCGGAACGTCCTACGTGTGATCGGGCCTAGCAGCTACGGAAGATGATGCAAACTACCCCTACGAGAGGCCTAAAAACCAACATAACGTTGATTCCCGGAACATCCCTTGCAGGGACGGTGAACAACACCTAACGCACTACCGGATCGTCCGACCCCAGCATAAGGCCTAACTATGCAGATATTAAACTAATCCCTGCGGAGCAAGGAGCAACTATAACGGATCGGATCTACTAAGTAACGAACAAGCAAGATGCTGCCCTTACACCTGGATAGGTGTAAGGGCAGCTAGGTGTCGAGGGACGGTATTGCCACGCAGATATGCACGAGAAAGCATCAATGCAAGCCCTAAACACCTAAGGATAAATAGTCTGCTCGCCATCAACAACGCTTCAGCACGAGCAGTACAAGGTAGACGAATAAACGTATACTGCCTAGATCATGGTGCTTACCGGGAGAAACCCTCGAAGGAAGGGGTGGCGATGCGCCTGATTTGTGTTTGTTGAACGATGATTGTCCTCCTTTTCCGATAACCCTAGATACATATTTATAGTCCAAGGGACTTTCTAATTGAGGCGTGCACCTAACCGTGCACGGGCCAGACTCTATCTGTTAATTCTAAACATGATACGATCTACTGAATTACAGATACATGGGCAACTTAGCCCAAACTCTTAGTGCAAGGCCGCTCGAAGATGCTTGTTACGCCCTTCAAGCCCATCTTGATGTTTCTCTTGGCCAAAATCTGCTTAGCTATGCTGCCCCTCGATATCTAGCTGCCCTTATACCTATCCAGGTGTAAGGGCAGCACCTTGCTTGTTCGTTATTTAGTAGATCCAATCTGTTATAGTTGCTCCTTGATTCTTCAAGGATTGGTTTAATATCTGTATGGTTAGGCCTTGCAAACGGGTTGAACGATCCGGTAGTACGTAAGGTACGGTTTGTTAGTCCTAAGAGGGATGTTCCGGGAATTAACTTAATGTTGGTTTTTAGGCCTCTTTTAGGGTTAGCTTTCCATTATCTTTCGTGTCTATTAGGCTCAACTACGCGTAGGATGTTCCGATCATGCGGTGAAAACCCTAAACTGTTGTAGATTGGTTTAACTTTGTATTGATCAAGCAGGAGCCCCATGTCATCGTTATCCCGACGTGAACCATGGGGCGATCGGCTCTTTGAGCCGATCCACAGGGAACCTGAGAGCCGATCGGGCTCGTATTTAATGTTTACGTGTCTGCCATGCATGAAACTAATCGAAGCAATCCAACACCTTCCTGACCAGGTATAGGTCAGGTGGCACGCCCTTGCAACCGCTAGGACGTGTGCCAGAACATTTGCGGGACGACGTCGAGGGACCAGGGCCCCCTGCAGTCTTGGAAGCCTCCGGCTCTTCGTGTTGCTTAACCACTGCTCGCCGGTGGGTTTTGGCAGGCAACACATTCTGGCACGCCCGGTGGGACCATCTTCCGCAACAACCACGTCAACATCCGAGATGGCGGAAGAACCGATCAAGTACGAAGATCTGCCTGCTGAGCACAAGAAGAAATATGATGATCTCAAGGCCACCTTCGAAGCCGATCTCATCGGCTCTTTCGAGAAGACCCGTTCGCACGGGATTAGGTTCAAAGGGTTCCAACCCGAAGGCGCGCTTGAAGGACTAGATCTATCTCTCCCTTCGGAGGAACGTACCAGAGCCCTGCGACAGGAAATTAACTATGCCGTTGCTCATTCTCTTCATCGGCATTCTGAGAGCCTGGTGAACACTCTGGAGCGTGTTGCGCTTCACGTGGTGCAAGAAATCATGAAGCATCGGTATTCTCCGTCAGGACCTGCTCTAGGAACTCATCAGGGAGAAATACCGTTCTACACCAGGCCACCACTGCCATACACGGTTGCAGCTCCACAGCAACAAGGTTCACCGGCATACGTCGTCTACAAGGTTGGAGGTGATCCTGGCGACTACCAATTCCTGTATGAGCCGCCCAAGGAGATTCCACATGGATACGTGTGCACATACGTGCCGGACTGCAACAACTGGATGAGCCAGGTTACAGCAGGAGGGACTGCCACAGCCGGAGGAGTTGCCGGAGCAGGAAGCAGTTCTGGAGCAGATGCTGAGAAACAGGCGTGGCTAGCTAAATATGCCACCGAACAAGTCATGAAAGCTCAACCTCTGCAGCTCCTACGGTGGATCAGATCACTGCAATCTTGAGAGATCAGTTCGGCATCCTGCCGAAGAAGAGAATGATCGGCTACTCCAAGCCGTATCCCAACGAGTATGACCTAATCCCACTACCGCCTAAGTATCGGCTCCCTGACTTCACAAAATTCAGTGGATCAGAAGGAACCAGCTCAATTGAACACGTGAGCCGATATTTGGCACAGTTGGGCATGGTCTCAGCTTCAGACGAGCTACGTGTGAGGTTCTTTTCACAATCTCTCACGGGTCCAGCCTTTGGGTGGTACACCTCGTTGCCACCAGATTCGGTTCGGACGTGGAAGCAGCTGGAAGAGCAGTTTCACGTACAGTATCATTCAGAAACTACTGAAGCTGGCATTGCCGATCTGACATAGGTTCGGCAGAGGCGAGGAGAGACGGTGTCTGAATACATCCAGCGCTTCAGGACCGTCAGGAACCGATGTTATTCGGTTCGTTTATCTGAGAAGGAAGCAGTCGAGCTGGCGATAGCAGGCCTGTCAGCGCCGCTCAAAGATGTGACCTTCCAAGCAGACTACAATTCACTGGCGCATATGGTTCAGAAATTGACATCGTATGAACAGCGCCACCCAGAATTGTACCAGGACAAGTTCAAGCGCGTCACCCTGATCGAGACGGGAGAAGATGAAGATTCTGCAGAAGATCAGGAAGTCGCTGTAGCTGAATGGACTCGGGGGCAAAACCCGTGTCCTGCAAGTGGGTGAAACAACCAGGGCCTGCAAAAGGGTTTGACTTTGGTTTAAGCAAAACAGAGCAGATTTTTGATTTGCTGCTGAAGGAAAAACAGCTGAAGTTACCCGAAGGCCACAAAATCCCCACGTTACAAGAGATGAACGGCAGGCCATACTGCAAATGGCATCACACGTTCACTCATGCCACCAATGACTGCAAAGTCTTGCGCGGACAGATTCAAATGGCGATAGAACAAGGCCGATTACTCTTCGGTCAGTTTGCCATGAGAGTTGACACGCATCCGTTTCCTGACGTCAACATGGTGGATCTCAGTCATTGCATAAGACGCGAGCCAGGTTTCTCTTTGGATATCAACATGGCAGGGCTTGCAGATCGCCATAGCAAGGATAAGCCAGAGAGCAGTCACTCCCGTGGCAAAGATGAAGAGGAGGCCGATCCACGCGATCGGCCCAAAAAATATAAAGGGGATCTCACCTCGAGCATGTCACGTAGCTATAGCAGAGAACCAAGAAGTTGTGAACCCTCATTAAGCATTGCAATGAAAAAGGACGCCGATTCTAGCAATCGGCCAAAATTAGCCTCAACATGCCTTCTGCCTGTGTTCAACATTGATTTAGCAGGCGATGGAAAGCTGGGGTATGGGTTTACATCAGCTGATGAACTAGAAGAGATTGACATTGGTCCTGGGGATAAGCCACGACCAACATTTATCAGCAAAAAGTTGGATCCACAGCTGAGGAGCCGGTTGATAGCCCTGTTGAAAGAGTACCCAGATTGTTTGCATGGGATTATACAGAGATGCCTGGGTTAGACAGGAGCATCATTGAGCATCGGCTCCCTCTGAAGAAAGGATTTCGGCCGTTCCAGCAGCGAGCACGACAGATGAAGGCCGAAATCTTGGTGGAAGTCAAGAAAGAGATCCAGAAGATGTTGGACGCCGGGTTCATCAGGCCATGCAGGTACGCTGAATGGATTTCCAATGTCGTACCTGTGGAGAAAAAGGATGGCCGATGGCGCGTCGCCATAGATTTTCGGAATCTCAATAGTGCCACTCCAAAGGATGAATATCCAATGCCAGTAGCAGAGACTTTGATCAATGCAGCTGCTGGTCATAAAGTTTTAAGCTTCATGGATGGCAATGCCGGCTACAACCAAATCTTTATGGCTCCAGAAGATATAAACAAGACTGCATTCAGAGTACCAGGCTCAGTGGGCTTGTTTGAATATGTAGTCATGACATTTGGACTGAAGAATGCTGGCGCAACATACCAAAGAGCCATGAATTACATCTTTCACGATTTAATCGGCAAATTGGTGGAGATTTACATCGATGACGTGGTGGTCAAGTCTGTTTCGGTGGACGGACACTTGGAAGATTTGCGACACGTCCTGGACCGAACTAGGAAGTTCGGACTAAGAATGAATCCAAAGAAGTGTGCCTTTGGTGTGACGGCCGGTCAGTTCCTGGGATTCTTGGTTCATGAACGCGGAATTGAGATCGGTGATGTCTACGGGAGCTTCTATTCTTGTAGACAGTGTTGGGCCTCCAAGAGCAGAGGTTTGTAGAACAGCAACAAGTTTCCCTTAAGTGGATTACCCAAGGTTTATCGAACTCAGGGAGGAAGAGGTCAAAGATATCCCTCTCAAGCAACCCTGTAATCACAAAGCAAGAAGTCTCTTGTGTCCCCAACACACCAAATACACTTGTCAGATGTATAGGTGCACTAGTTCGGCGAAGAGATAGTGAAATACAAGTAGTATGGATGTATATGAGTGGTAATAGCAATCTGAATAAAATATGGCAGCGAGTAAACATGCAACAGAACAGTAAATAAACGGTGTTTTCAGTATTGGAAACAAGGCCTAGGGATCATACTTTCACTAGTGGACACTCTCAACATTGATCGCATAATAAATACTTCTTCTCATATGTGCTACATACACTCTTGTTTGATAATGAACATCATTCGTTGCGTAGGATTACACGAACCCTCAATGCCGGAGTTAACAAGCTCCACAACATTCGATATTCATGTTTAAGTAACCTTAGAGCATAATAGATCATTGCAAAATAAACCAAGAACTAACATAGAGCACGCACTGTCCACATTACACTATGAAGGAGGAATAGATCACATCAATACTATCATAATGATAATTAACTCCACAATCTACAAGAGATCATGATCATAGCCTACGACAAGAACCACACGGTGCACGCACTAATCACCTTTACACACGTGGAGGAGGAATAGACTACTTTAATAACATCACATGAGTAGCACACAACTAGTAGCGATACAAAGCTCATCATATGGATCTCAATCATGTAAAGCAGCTCATGAGATCATTGTATTGAAGTACAGAGAGAGATTAACCACATAGCTACGGTAGAGCCCTCAGCCCAGGGGAGAATTACTCCCTCCTCATCATGGGAGCAGCGATGGCGGTGAAGATGGCGGTGAAGACGGCGGTGGAGATGACTCGGGGGCAATTCCCGCCGGCGGGTGCGAGAGACTGTCCCCCGAATTGGAGTTTCGCGATGGCGGCGGCGCCCCAGTAGTCTTCTGGAGTTTCGTCAAGTGGTTCTCTGTCGGGGTTTTTAGGTCAGGGAGGCTTAAATAGGCGAAGAGAGGGAGTCGGAGGGGCCACGGGCTGCCCACACCCTAGGGGGGCGCGCCCCCCCTGGCCCACTGATGGGGTTCGTTGCATAGAAAACAAAAATTTTCCTACCGCAAAGCGAATAAAACCAACAGATCTAATCTATGGAACACCCAAGATCCAATCTACTAGATCTAAGCAACGAGATGGAGATGAGACTAACCCTCGAAGATTCCAAAGCCTACGAGATTAATCTCGTTGTTGGTGTAGACGATCGTCCCCGGTGCTGCAATCCGGCAGCACTTCCGTACTCGGTCGCGCGTACGGTGTCGATGAAGCTCCTTCCTCTCCCGTTCCAGCGGGCAGCGGAGGTGTGGTAGATCTCCTCCAACGTCCAGCAGCACGACGGCGTGGTGGTGGTGGTGGAGGAAGAAAACTGCAGGGCTTCGCCTAAGCCCGGGCAGCGTATGGTGGAGGGAGAGGCGGCCAGAGGAGGAGGCAATGGGGGGATGGGTTGGCCGGCCACCCCCTCCCCTCTTTATATAGGGGGCTGGCCGGCCAGGGTGGCCCCCTTTCCCATCTAGGGTTAGGGGGGGCGGCGGCCAAGGGGGGAGAGGGGCTTTCCCCTCCCCCAAGTTGATCCCCCCCAGGGAAACCCTAGGGGGTTGGCCGGCCTGGGCCTTGGGGGCCAAGTGCCCCTGGCCCATTAGGCCAGGGAGCATCCCCTCGGCCCACGGTGGGCCTCCCGGGTCGTGGGCCCCATGGTGGAACCTTCCAGAACCTTCTAGAACCTTCCAGTCAACACCGGAACAATCCCGAACATTTCCGAAACCCAGAAATCAACTTCCCTTATATGAATCTTATTCTCCGGACTCTTCCGGACCTCCTCGTGACATCCTGGATCACATCCGAGACTCCGAACAAACTTCGTCTCCATACCATACTCAAATCTACTTATGCGACATCGAACCTTAAGCGCGTCACCCTACGGTTCGCGAACTATGCAGACATGGTCGAGACTCCTCTCCGAGCAATAACCAATAGCGGGATCTGGAGATCCATAATGGCTCCCACATATTCAACGATGACTTAGTGATCGATTGAACCATTTACATACGATGCCAATTCCCTTTGTCTCGCGATATTTTACTTGTCCGAGGTTTGATCATCGGTATCTCCATACCTTGTTCAACCTCGTTACCGACAAGTACTCTTTACTCGTACCGTGGTATGTGATCTCTTATGAACTATTCATATGCTTGCAAGCTAATTAGATGACATTCCACCGAGAGGGCCCAGAGTATATCTATCCGTCATCGGGATGGACAAATCCCACTGTTGATCCATATGCCTCAACTCACACTTTCCAAATACTTAATCCCACCTTTATTGTCACCCATTTACGCAATGACGTTTGATGTAATCAAAGTACCCTTTCAGTGTAAGTGATTTACATGATCTCATGGTCGAAGGATTAAGACAACTATGTATTGAAAGCTTATAGCAAATGAACTTAATGACTTGATCTTATGCTACGCTCATTTGGGTGTGTGTCCATTATATCATTCAACTAATGACATAACCTTGTTATTAATAACATCCAATGTTCATGATCACGAAACCATGATCATCTATTAATCAACAAGCTAGTTATACAAGAGGCTTACTAGGGACTCCTTGTTGTTTACATAACACACATGTATCAATGTTTCAGTTAATACAATTATAGCATGGTATATAAACATTTATCATAAACACAAAGATATTATAATAACCACTTTATTATTGCCTCTTGGGCATATCTCCAACAGTCTCCCACTTGCACTAGAGTCAATAATCTAGATTACATTGTAAGGTACCTAACACCCATGGCATTCTGGTGTTGGTCATGCTTTGCCCTTGGGAGAGCTTTAGTCAACGGATCTGCAACATTCAGATCCGTGTGTACTTTGCAAATCTCTACTTCACCATCTTCGATGTACTCGCGAATCGAATGAAAACGCAGCTTGATATGCTTCAGCTTCTTGTGTGACCTTGGTTCCTTTGCATTGGCGATGGCACCCGTGTTGTCACAATAAATGACTAGCGGGTCCAATGCACTAGGAACCACACCAAGCTCAACAATGAACCTCTTCATCCATACCGCTTCCGATGAAGCCTCTGAAGCCGCTATATATTCAGATTCTGTTGAAGATTTCGCCACCGTGCATTGCTTGGAACTGCTCCAGCTTACTGCCGCACCATTCAATATAAACACGTACCCAGACTGAGACTTAGAGTCATCAGGATCGGTGTTCCAACTTGCATCGGTGTAACTGGTTACAACGAGCTCTTGGTCACCGCCATAACAAAGAAACATATCCTTAGTCCTTTTCAAGTACTTCAGGATATTCTTGACCGCTGTCCAGTGTTCCATTCCTGGATCACTTTGATATCTGCTGGTCAAACTAACAGCATGTGCGATATCCGGTCTAGTACACAGCATGGCGTACATGATAGAGCCTACTGCCGAAGCATAGGGGATCTTGCTCATCCTTTCTCTTTCATCTGCCGTAGCCGGACCTTGAGTCTTACTCAAGACCTTACCTGGCAACATAGGCAAGAACCCTTTCTTGCTTTCATCCATTCTAAACTTCTTTAGAATCTTGTCCAGATATGTACTTTGTGAAAGGCCTATTAGGCGTCTTGATCTATCTCTATAAATCTTGATGCCTAAAATGTATGCTGCTTCACCAAGGTCTTTCATTGAAAAAGACTTATTCAAATAACCTTTAATGCTGCCTAAAAGTTCTATATCATTCCCAATCAATAATATGTCATCTACATATAATATCAGGAACGCTACAGAGCTCCCACTCACTTTCTTGTAAATACAGGCCTCACCATGAGTCCGTATAAAACCAAAATCTTTGATCACTCTATCAAAGCGTAGGTTCCAACTCCGGGATGCTTGCTTCAGTCCATAAATGGAACGCTGAAGTTTGCATACCTTGTCAGCATTTTTAGGATCGACAAAACCTTTGGGTTGTACCATATACAACTCTTCCTCAATGTCACCATTAAGGAACGCCGTTTTGACATCCATCTGCCAAATCTCATAATCGAAAAATGCAGCTATTGCTAACAAAATCCTCACAGACTTTAGCTTCGCTACAGGTGAGAAAGTCTCATCGTAGTCAACTCCTTGAATTTGTCGGAAACCCTTTGCGACAAGTCGAGCTTTATAGACAGTAATATTACCATCAGCATCTGTTTTTCTCTTGAAGATCCATTTATTCTCGACAGCCTTGCGGCTATCAGGTAAGTCTACCAAAGTCCATACTTTGTTATCATACATGGATCCCATTTCGGATTTCATGGCATCTTGCCATTTGTTGGAATCTAGGCTCATCATCGCTTCTTCATACGTCGCAGGGTCCTCATCATTGTTGTCCACAATCATGACATTTAGACAGGGATCATACCAATCAGGAGTGGTACGTTCCCTCGTCGATCTGCGAGGTTCAGTAGCTTCCTCGTTCGAAGTTTCATGATCATCATCATTTGCTTCCTCTCCTATCGGTGTAGGCTGCACAGGAACTTCTTCCGGCACTGCGCTACTCTGATCTATGAGAGAAGGTTCATCAACCTCGTCGAGTTCTACTTTTCTTCCAGTCACTTCTTTAGTGAGAAACTCCTTCTCAAGAAAGGATCCGTTCTTGGCAACAAAGATTTTGCCTTCGGATCTGTGATAGAAAGTATACCCAATTGTTTCTTTAGGGTATCCTATGAAGACGCATTTCTCCGCTTTGGGTTCTAGCTTGTCAGGTTGTAACTTCTTTACATAAGCATCGCAACCCCAAACTTTAAGGAACGACAGCTTAGGTTTCTTCCCAAACCATAATTCATACGGTGTCGTTTCAACGGATTTAGATGGTGCCCTATTTAAAGTGAATGCGGCTGTCTCTAAAGCATAGCCCCAAAACGATAATGGCAAATCGGTAAGAGACATCATAGAACGAACCATATCTAAGAGAGTTCGATTACGACGTTCGGACACACCATTGCGCTGTGGTGTTCCCGGCGGTGTCAACTGTGAAAGTATTCCGCATTTCTTTAAATGCATGCCAAACTCATAACTCAGATATTCGCCTCCGCGATCAGAACGCAGAAACTTAATCTTCTTGTTACGTTGATTTTCTACTTCACTTTGGAATTCCTTGAACTTCTCAAAAGTCTCGGACTTGTGTTTCATAAAGTAAATATACCCATATCTACTCAGATCATCCGTGAAGGTTAGAACATAACGATAACCACCGCGCGATGCTACACTCATTGGTCCGCACACATCGGTATGTATGATTTCCAATAAGTCTGTAGCTCGCTCCATTGTACCAGAAAATGGAGTCTTAGTCATTTTTCCCATTAGACATGCTTCGCATCTGTCAAGTGACTCAAAGTCAAGTGACTCAAGAAGTCCATCGGAATGGAGTTTCTTCATGCGCTTCACTCCAATATGACCAAGACGACAGTGCCACATATAAGTAGAATTATCATTCAATTTAATTCGCTTAGCATCAATGTTATGAACATGTGTATCACTACTATCGAGATTTAACAAGAATAAACCATTCATCTCAGGTGCATGGCCATAAAAGACATTATTCATATAAATCGAACAACCATTATTCTCAGACTTAAACGAATAACCGTCTTGCATTAAACAAGATCCAGATATAATGTTCATGCTCAACGCAGGTACCAAATAACAATTATTGAGGTTTAAAACTAATCCCGAAGGTAGATGTAGGGGGAGCGTGCCGACGGCGATCACATCGACCTTGGATCCATTTCCAACGCGCATCGTCACCTCGTCCCTTGCCAGGCTTCGTTTATTCCGCAGTTCCTGTTTCGAGTTACAAATGTGAGCAACCGAACCAGTATCAAATACCCAGGCACTACTACGAGAACCAGTAAGATAGACATCTATAACATGTATATCAAATATACCTTTCTTCTTGGCATGGCCGCTCTTCAGATCGGCCAAGTATTTGGGGCAGTTCCGCTTCCAGTGCCCCTTCCCCTGGCAGTAGTAGCACACAGTCTCAGGCTTAGGACCAGCCTTAGGCTTCTCAGGAGGCGCTGCAACTTTCTTGCCGCCCTTCTTGAAGTTGCCCTTGTTAGGCTTGCCCTGCTTCTTGAAACTGGTGGTCTTGTTGACCATCAACACTTGGTTCTCCTTCTTAATTTCTACTTCAGCAGACTTCAGCATGGAGAAGAGTTCAGGTAACTCTTTGTTCATGTTCTGCATGTTGTAGTTCATCACGAAGTTCTTGTAACTTGGTGGCAGTGATTGGAGGACACGATGAATACCCAGCTTGTTAGGGATCACAATCCCCAAGTCACTGAGCTTCTTCGCATGTCCGGACATGGCGAACATGTGCTCACTAACGGAGCTACCCTCTTCCATCATGCAGTTAAAGAACTGTTTCGAGGCCTCATAGCTCTCCACGGCTGCATGAGTCTCAAAGATAAGTTTGAGCTCACGCATCATCTCACATGGGTCGTGGTGCTCAAAACGCTTTTGGAGCTCTGCCTCTAAACTGCACAGGATGGCACACTGAATTTCGGAGTACCGAGTTACCCGAGTCTCATAAACATTCTTTATGTCCTCGGACACTGCAGGAGGTGGTGGGGGACCTAGCGGTGCTTCGAGCACAAATTGCATGCTCACGCCAGTGAGGAAAATCCTCACATGACGGGACCAGTCAGTGAAGTTGCTACCATTGCCCTTAAGCTTTTCTTTCTCTAGGAACTGGTTAAAATTGATGGAGGGGGCGCCATGATCTACAACATATTTGCAAAGAGTTTAGACTAAGTTTATGATAAAATGAGTTCAGTTTTAATTCTTAAATTAACTAGGTGAACTCCCACTCAAAACAACATCCCTCGCATTGTCTTAGTGATTACACGAACCAAATCCACTACACCAAGTCCGATCTTCACGAGAAAAGATGTAGTTTCAAAGGCGAACACTCAAAGTGTTCATCATATCATTCATATGACTCATGCTCTACCTTTCGGTATCCCGTGTTCCGAGACCATGTCTGTACATGCTAGGCTCGTCAAGGCAACCTTAGTATCCGCGTGTGCAAATCTGGCTTGCACCCGTTGTATGCACATGTAGAGTCTATCACACCCGATCATCACGAGATGCTTCGAAACGACAAGTCTTAGCAACGGTGCATACTAAGGATGAACACTTTATTATCTTGATATTTAGTGAGAGGGATCATCTTATAATGCTACCGTCGCGATCTAAGCAAAATAAGATGCATAAAAGGATTAACATCACATGCAATTCATAATGTGTGATATGATATGGCCTTTCTTCTTGTGCTTTTGATCTCCATCTCCAAAGCACGGACATGATCTCCATCATCACCAGCATGGCGTCAAGGTCAGTGGCGCCGCTTCATGGTTGTCCATCACTTATAGCTACTATAACAACTACTTGAAATAAAGCTATTACATGATGAATAGACACGCAGGTCTTTAACAAAAATTAAAAACAACCATTAGGCTCCTGCCGGTTGCCATAATACATCAATGAACATCTCATACATCGAATATAATCATCATCACATTATGGCCATATCACATCACCAAACCCTGCAAAAACAAGTTAGACGCCTCTAATTTGGTTTGCATCTTTTACGTGGTTTAGGGTTTTCGAGTAAGATCCAATCTACCTACGAACATGAACCACAACGGTGATACTAGTGTTGACAATAGAAGTGCAAATTACAATCTTCACTATGGTGGGAGAGACAGACACCCGCAAAGCCACTTATGCAATACAAGTTGCATGTCAAGCGTGGAGCAAGTCTCATGAGACGCGGTCATGTAAAGTTAGCCCGGGCCGCTTCATCCCACCATCCCGCAAGAAGCAAAGTACACAAACTAAAGCAACAAAAGCATCACCGCCCACAAACCATTGTGTTCTACTCGTGCAACAGATCTATGCATAGACGTGGCTCTGATACCACTGATGGGGTTCGTTGCATAGAAAACAAAAATTTTCCTACCGCAAAGCGAATAAAACCAACAGATCTAATCTATGGAACACCCAAGATCCAATCTACTAGATCTAAGCAACGAGATGGAGATGAGACTAACCCTCGAAGATTCCAAAGCCTACGAGATTAATCTCGTTGTTGGTGTAGACGATCGTCCCCGGTGCTGCAATCCGGCAGCACTTCCGTACTCGGTCGCGCGTACGGTGTCGATGAAGCTCCTTCCTCTCCCGTTCCAGCGGGCAGCGGAGGTGTGGTAGATCTCCTCCAACGTCCAGCAGCACGACGGCGTGGTGGTGGTGGTGGAGGAAGAAAACTGCAGGGCTTCGCCTAAGCCCGGGCAGCGTATGGTGGAGGGAGAGGCGGCCAGAGGAGGAGGCAATGGGGGGATGGGTTGGCCGGCCACCCCCTCCCCTCTTTATATAGGGGGCTGGCCGGCCAGGGTGGCCCCCTTTCCCATCTAGGGTTAGGGGGGGCGGCGGCCAAGGGGGGAGAGGGGCTTTCCCCTCCCCCAAGTTGATCCCCCCCAGGGAAACCCTAGGGGGTTGGCCGGCCTGGGCCTTGGGGGCCAAGTGCCCCTGGCCCATTAGGCCAGGGAGCATCCCCTCGGCCCACGGTGGGCCTCCCGGGTCGTGGGCCCCATGGTGGAACCTTCCAGAACCTTCTAGAACCTTCCAGTCAACACCGGAACAATCCCGAACATTTCCGAAAACCTAGAAATCAACTTCCCTTATATGAATCTTATTCTCCGGACTCTTCCGGACCTCCTCGTGACATCCTGGATCACATCCGAGACTCCGAACAAACTTCGTCTCCATACCATACTCAAATCTACTTATGCGACATCGAACCTTAAGCGCGTCACCCTACGGTTCGCGAACTATGCAGACATGGTCGAGACTCCTCTCCGAGCAATAACCAATAGCGGGATCTGGAGATCCATAATGGCTCCCACATATTCAACGATGACTTAGTGATCGATTGAACCATTTACATACGATGCCAATTCCCTTTGTCTCGCGATATTTTACTTGTCCGAGGTTTGATCATCGGTATCTCCATACCTTGTTCAACCTCGTTACCGACAAGTACTCTTTACTCGTACCGTGGTATGTGATCTCTTATGAACTATTCATATGCTTGCAAGCTAATTAGATGACATTCCACCGAGAGGGCCCAGAGTATATCTATCCGTCATCAGGATGGACAAATCCCACTGTTGATCCATATGCCTCAACTCACACTTTCCAAATACTTAATCCCACCTTTATTGTCACCCATTTACGCAATGACGTTTGATGTAATCAAAGTACCCTTTCAGTGTAAGTGATTTACATGATCTCATGGTCGAAGGATTAAGACAACTATGTATTGAAAGCTTATAGCAAATGAACTTAATGACTTGATCTTATGCTACGCTCATTTGGGTGTGTGTCCATTATATCATTCAACTAATGACATAACCTTGTTATTAATAACATCCAATGTTCATGATCACGAAACCATGATCATCTATTAATCAACAAGCTAGTTATACAAGAGGCTTACTAGGGACTCCTTGTTGTTTACATAACACACATGTATCAATGTTTCGGTTAATACAATTATAGCATGGTATATAAACATTTATCATAAACACAAAGATATTATAATAACCACTTTATTATTGCCTCTTGGGCATATCTCCAACAGTCTCCCCCTGGCTCCCCTCTCGTCCCTCTCCGGTGCTCTGGAAGCTTCCGGGAAAATAGGAACCTGGGCGGTGATTTCGTCCGATTCCGAGAATATTTCGTTACTAGGATTTGTGAAACCAAAAACAGCAGAAAACGAACTGGCCTTTCGGCATCTCGTCAATAGGTTAGTTCCTAAAACGCATAATAATGACATATAATGTGTATAAAACATGTAGATATCATCAATAAAGTGGCATGGAACATAAGAAATTATAGATACGTTTGAGACGTATCAAGCATCCCCAAGCTTAGTTCTGCTCGTCCCGAGCAGGTAAAACGATAACAATAATAATTTCTTAAGTGACATGCCATCATAACCTTGATCATACTATTGTAAAGCACATGAGATGAATGCAGAGATTTGAAGCAATGATGAAGATAATGAGTAAACAAATGAATCATATAACAAAGACTTTTCATGAATAATACCTTCAAGACAAGCATCAATAAGTCTTGCATAAGAGTTAACTCATAAGCAATAAATTCTTAGTAGAAAGCTTTGAAACAACACAAAGGAAGATATAAGTTTCAGCGGTTGCTTTCAACTTTAACATGTATATCTCATGGATAATTGTCAACACAAAGTAATATAACAAGTGCAATAGGTAAACATGTAAGAATCAATGCACACAATTTACACAAGTGTTTGCTTCTAAGATAGAAAGAATAGGTAAACTGACTCAACAATAAGGTAAAAGAATGGTCCTTCAAAGAGGAAAGCATCGATTGCTATATTTGTGCTAGAGCTTTGATTTTGAAAACATATAGAGAGCATAAAAGTAAAGTTTTGAGAGGTGTTTGTTGTTGTCAACGAATGGTAGCGGGTACTCTAACCCCCTTGCCAGACAAACCTTCAAAGAGCGGCTCCCATTTTATTTTATTTTTGGGTGGCACTCCTTCCAACCTTTCTTTCACAAACCATGGCTAACCGAATCCTCGGGTGCCTGCCAACAATCTCATACCATGAAGGAGTGCCCTTTTATTTTAGTTTTATTATGATGACACTCCTCCCCACCTTTGCTTTCTCAAGCCATGGCTAACCGAATCCTTCGGGTGCCGTCCAACAATCACATACCATGGAGGAGTGTCTATTTTTGTTAATTAATTTGGGACTGGGAATCCCATTGCCAGCTCTTTTTGCAAAATTATTGGATAAGCGGATGAAGCCACTAGTCCATTGGTGAAAGTTGTCCAACAAGATTGAAAGATAAACACCACATACTTCATCATGAGCTATAAAACATTGACACAAATAAGAGGTAATAACTTTTGAATTTGTTTAAAGGTAGCACTCAAGCAATTTACTTTGGAATGGCGGAGAAATACCATGTAGTAGGTAGGTATGGTGGACACAAATGGCATGAATATTGGCTCAAGTATTTGGATGCATGAGAAGTATTCCCTCTCTATACAAGGTTTAGGCTAGCAAGGTTATTTGAAGCAAACTCAAGTATAAAATGGTGCAGCAAGACTCACATATAAACATATTGTAAGCATTATAAGACTTTACATCGTCTCCTTGTTGTTCAAACACCTCAACCAGAAAATATCTAGACTTAGAGAGACCAATCATGCAAACCAAATTTTAACAAGCTCTATGTAATTATTCATTAATGGGTACAAGGTACATGATGCAAGAGCTTAAACAAGATCTATATGAGCACAACAATTGCCAAGTATCACATTATTCAAGACATTACACCAATTACTACATGTAGCATTTCCCGTTTCCAATCATATAACAATTAACGAAGCAGTTTCAACCTTCGCCATGAAAATTAAAAGCTAAGAACACATGTGTTCATACGAACCAGCGGAGCGTGTCTCTCTCCCAAACAATCATTTATTTAAACAAAAACAAAAACAAAAACATACAGACGCTCCAAGTAAAGTACATAAGATGTGACCGAATAAAAATATAGTTTCACTAGAAGAAACCTGATAAGTTGTCGATGAAGAAGGGGATGCCTTGGGCATCCCCAAGCTTAGATGCTTGAGTCTTCTTAAAATATGCAGGGATGAACCACTGGGGCATCCCCAAGCTTAGACCTTTCACTCTTCTCGATCTCATTATATCACCCTCTTCTATTGACCCTTGAAAACTTCCTTCACACCAAACTTCAAGCAAACTCATTAGAGGGTTAGTGCACAATCAAAATTCACATGTTCAGAGGTGACACAATCATTCTCAACACTTCTGGACATTGCATAAAGCTATTGGACATTAATGGATCAAAGAAATGAATCCAACATAGCAAAAGAGGCAATGCGAAATAAAAGGCAGAATCTGTCAAAAACAGAACAGTCCGTAAAGACGAATTTAAAGCTGGCACCAGACTTGCTCAAATGGAAAAACTCACAACTAATGAAAGTTGCGTACATATCTGAGGATCACGCTCGTAAATTGGCAGATTTTTTCGAATTTTCTACAGAGAACTGTGCCCAGATTCGTGACAGACAGCAATGCTGTTTCTGCGCAGCGATCCCAAATATAACATCAACTTTAACATAGAAACTTTACTTGGCACAAAAACTTGATAAGGAGAGGTTGCTACAGTAGTAAACAACTTCCAAGACACAAATATAAAACAAAGTACTGTAGCAAAATAACACATGGGTTATCTCCCAAGAAGTTCTTTCTTTATAGCCATTAAGATGGGCTCAGCAGTTTTGATGCACCCGCAAGAAATAGTATTTGAAGCAAAAGAGAGCTTCAAGAGGCAATTCAAAACACATTTAAGCCTAACATGCTTCCTATGCAGAAGAATCTTATACACAAATGAATTCATGAAGAGCAAAGTGGCAAGCATAAGAGGATAAAACACGAGTAACTTAAAGATTCTCAACATAAAGAGGGGAAACTTAATATTATTAAGATGCATATAACCATATTTCCCTCTCTCATAATAACTTTCAGTAGCATCATTGATGAAATCCACAATATACCCGTCACTTAAAACATTCTTATCATGGTTCATATGCATAGAAGTATCATTAATTTTGGCATAAGAAGAGTTATTCTCATTAATAGTAATTGGAGCAAGATTATTATCAAGAATTTGAACATGGTAAACAAGTTGCATACTAAGGGAATGGTTTTTGGCAAGCCCATCATAACTATGACAAGTTTCATAAGGATAATTGTAACATGTGTCATATACATCTCTATAGCAATTATCTAAACCAGAATATGTAATATCATCATTTTCACTAAAAGTAGAAGTCTCAAATATAGGATCTTCAAGCACAACATCCCCAAGCTTAGAGCTTTCAATATCATCGTTTAAGGGGACATGAATAATGCTATCATCATTACTTTCATAATCAGTACCAAAGAGATTTCCAATATCAAAGGTAGTGTGCTCATTCAAATCATGATCGCTAATGTATGTAAAGGGCATAGGAAGATCATCGTATTCAGATTCATTATCACAATAATCATTAGGAGCAACATACTTACGGTTACCTAGCGTTATCTCATTCACGCGGGGATACGCCGTTACCTCTTTCTTTTTATTCTCCTTCTTCTTCTTCTTCTTCTTCGTTCCTTCTTCTTCTTCTCTACTTCCCTCTCCTTGCTCCCTTCTTTAGGAGGAAGAGGCTTGAAGGGTGGCTTGTCCGCATAACCTGATTTACTTTTAGAAACAATAGAAGAAACTTGGGAGGATCCCTCCTTTTCATTAATTAATTGAAAACACACAGCGGTCCTATCATATTTTGGCAAGGTGTCATCTTCTAAAATATTTTGTATGTAAGTATTTGTATGGCTATTATCAATGCAATAAGAAAGACAACCATGCAGGACATCATCAATATCAAGATCGTTAATATTTAACAAAGAAATTTTTCTTGATAACTCTTCACACTTCAAAAATAAGGTAAGTTCATCATGCTGATTAGGAATAATTTCATCATCACAATACAAATTTGCAGCACTCATGGGGTTTGAATTATCATTGGAGGAACATTGAAAATTAAAATGACCAACTCTATGGCAAAGTTCACAAATAAAAGGATAGAGGGCACACACTTTTTCTCCAAGATCATCTAGAGCTCTAGACCACTTTCTAGTTTTTTCATTTCTGTGATGGATACAATATTCATCTTCTATTTGATTAATTCCACAAGGTCTATGTATTCCACAAAAATTAACATGCTTATAGGAAATAGCATTCTTAGGAGTTTGAGCATGCTTATTGCAATCATTAACAACAATGTCATTCTTCATGCAAGCCTCTTTAAAAGGTTCATGATACTTATCAAAATTCTTTTTAGGCAATTCTAAATGAGAAGCAAAGGCTTTATAAAGATTTGCAGCAACTTGAGAGTCAAGACCATAAGTAGCACTCATATTTCGAAATTTATCAGTATTCATAAAAGTTTCAATGCATTCATAATCATAGTTTATACCTGACTCTTTACCTTTGTCGTTCTCCCAATCTTCAGCGTTCTCCTTAATCCGATCAAGAAGGTCCCTTTTAAACTCTTCTTTATTGCTCGTGAATGATCCAGAACAAGTAGTATCCAGCAAGGTCTTATCTTGAAAAGAAAGTCTTGCATAGAAATTATCAATGATGATATTACCTGGAAGCTCATGATTGGGGCATTTGAGCATTAAAGTCTTCAATCTCTCCCATGCTTGGGCAATACTCTCTCCATCATGAGGCCAAAAATTATATATATGGTTTCGATCTTTGTGAATTTCACTTGGAGGATAGAACTTGGAATAAAATAGAGGCACAATATCCTTCCAATCAAGAGAGCGCCCGTCCTTCAATAGTTTATACCAATGCGCCGCTTCACCAGATAGCGATATAACAAATAATTTCTTTCTAACTTCATCCATTGAAATACCTGCACACTTGAATAACCCGCATAATTCATGCAAAAACAGTAAATGATTCCTAGGATGGACAGTTCCATCCCCTTCATAGCGGTTATCCATAACACGTTCAATAATTTCCATAGGTATTTTATACGGAATACTTTCAGCAGGTGGATTTAAAATATCAGAAGCATCATTAAAGTTATCGCATATGGGAGATAAAGCATTATCAGAACAAAATATTTCTTCCAAAGCGGAGGAGCTAAAAAGATTATTTTTATGTAAACCAGCTTCCCCAAGCTTAGACTTCTTCATAGCATTAGCAGTAATTGCATTCATACTAATAACATTGCTACTATCATGTAAATAAGGTTCCATAGGTTTTTTAATTTTTGTATCAAACCATCCATGTCTTAAATCAGGAAATAGAATAAGAAGCTCTTTGTTGTCCATTATGCCTAACTAGTGAAAATAAAAACAAGAAACAAAAAGATGCAATTGCAGAGTCTAAAGGAAATAGCTTCGAGCACACACACAATGGTGCCAGAAAAGTACTGTTACCTGGAACCGGAGTATGAGTGCCTTTTACCTTTCCTCCCCGGCAACGGCGCCAGAAAAGTGCTTGATGTCTACGGGAGCTTCTATTCTTGTAGACAGTGTTGGGCCTCCAAGAGCAGAGGTTTGTAGAACAGCAGCAAGTTTCCCTTAAGTGGATTACCCAAGGTTTATCGAACTCAGGGAGGAAGAGGTCAAAGATATCCCTCTCAAGCAACCCTGTAATCACAAAGCAAGAAGTCTCTTGTGTCCCCAACACACCAAATACACTTGTCAGGTGTATAGGTGCACTAGTTCGGCGAAGAGATAGTGAAATACAAGTAGTATGGATGTATATGAGTGGTAATAGCAATCTGAATAAAATATGGCAGCGAGTAAACATGCAATGAACAGTAAATAAACGGTGTTTTCAGTATTGGAAACAAGGCCTAGGGATCATACTTTCACTAGTGGACACTCTCAACATTGATCGCATAATAAATACTTCTTCTCATATGTGCTACATACACTCTTGTTTGATAATGAACATCATTCGTTGCGTAGGATTACACGAACCCTCAATGCCGGAGTTAACAAGCTCCACAACATTCGATATTCATGTTTAAGTAACCTTAGAGCATAATAGATCATTGCAAAATAAACCAAGAACTAACATAGAGCACGCACTGTCCACATTACACTATGAAGGAGGAATAGATCACATCAATACTATCATAATGATAATTAACTCCACAATCTACAAGAGATCATGATCATAGCCTACGACAAGAACCACACGGTGCACGCACTAATCACCTTTACACACGTGGAGGAGGAATAGACTACTTTAATAACATCACATGAGTAGCACACAACTAGTAGCGATACAAAGCTCATCATATGGATCTCAATCATGTAAAGCAGCTCATGAGATCATTGTATTGAAGTACAGAGAGAGAGATTAACCACATAGCCACGGTAGAGCCCTCAGGGGGGAGAATTACTCCCTCCTCATCATGGGAGCAGCGATGGCGGTGAAGATGGCGGTGAAGACGGCGGTGGAGATGACTCCGGGCACCCCCGCCCGGCAGGCCGGAAGAGACTTCGTCCCGAATTGAGTTTGATGGCGGGGCCCCAAGAGTCTTCCGGAGTTTCGTCTGGTCGGGGTTTTTAGTTTAGTGAGGCTTAAATAGGCGAAGAGAGGGAGTCGGAGGGGCCACGGGCTGCCCACACCCTAGGGGGCGCGCCCCCGGCCCGCGCCGGGTGTGGTGTGGGGTGGCTCCTCTCGTCTCCTCCGGTGCTCCGAAGCTCGAAAATAGGAACCTGGGCGGTGATTCGTCCGATTCCGAGAATATTTCGTTACTAGATTTTGAAACCAAAAACAGAAACAGCAACCGCTTCCCTGGATCTCGTCAATAGGTTAGTTCCGGAAAACGCATAATAATGACATATAATGTGTATAAAACATGTAGATATCATCAATAAAGTGGCATGGAACATAAGAAATTATAGATACGTTTGAGACGTATCAATCGGCCTGAAAAGTCAAGAGGCAGTGCGAACGATGAAGCCACCCACCACAAAGAAGGAGCTCCAATGTCTCATCGGCAAAATTAATTTCGTCAGAAGGTTCATCTCCAACCTGTCAGGACGAATTGAGCCGTTCATGGGACTGGTCAAAATCAAGTCTGATGAGGAGTTTCGCTGGGGGGCAAGAGCAAAGCAGCATTTGACGATATTAAGGAGTACTTGACGAAGCCACAGATACGTCTCCAACGTATCGATAATTTCTTATGTTCCATGCTACTTTATTGATGATACCTACATGTTTTATGCACACTTTATGTTGTATTTATGCATTTTCTGGAACTAACCTATTAACAAGATGCCAGTGCGTTCTCTGTTTTTGGTTTCGTAAATCCTAGTAACGAAATATTCTCGAATTGGACGAAATCACCGCCGAGGTTCCTATTTTTCCACGAAGCTCTAACACCCGGAAGGACCGAAGGGCCACAGGTCCACCAGACCATAGGCCGCGGCCGGGGTGGCCCGCGCCCCTATGGTGTCGCCGCCTCGTCAGCCCTCCCGCGCCGCCTCTTCGCCTATATAAGCCCCTGATCGAAAACCCTTACGGAGGAAGCCACGGTACGCGAAACCTCCTGAGCCGCCGCCATCGCGAAGCCAAGATCCTGGGGACAGGAGTCTCTGTTCCGGCACGTCGCCGGACGGGGAAGTGCCCTCGGAAGGCTTCTCCATCGACACCGCCGCCATCTCCACCGCCATCTTCATATCACTGTCGTCGCTCCCATGAGGAGGGAGTAGTTCTCCATCGAGGCTCGGGGCTGTACCGGTAGCTATGTGGTTAATCTCTCTCCTATGTACTTCAATACAATGATCTCATGAGCTGCCTTACATGATTGAGATTCATATGAGTTTTGTATCACTATTCATCTATGTGCTACTTAGTGATGTTATTAAAGTACTCTATTCCTCCTCCACGTGTGTAAAGGTGACAGTGTGTGCATCGTGTAGTACTTGGCGTAGGCTATGATTGTGATCTCTTGTAGATTATGAAGTTAACTATTGCTATGATATATTGATGTGATCTATTCCTCCTACATATGCATGAAGGTGACAGTGTGCATGCTATGTTAGTACTTGGTTTAGTCTTTTGATCTATCTTACACTATAAGGTTACTAAAATATGAACATTAATTGTGGAGCTTGTTAACTCCGGCATTGAGGGTTCGTGTAATCCTACGCAATGTGTTCATCATCCAACAAAAGTGTAGAGTATGCATTTATCTATTCGTTATGTGATCAAAGTTGAGAGTGTCCACTAGTGAAAGTCTATTCCTAGGCCTTGTTCCTAAATACTGCTATCACTGCTTGTTACTGTTTTACTGAATTACTACTGCTGCGCGCTACCGCTTGTTTACTTCCCGCAATATTACTACCATCAATGCACGCCAGCAAGCACTTTTCTGGCGCCGTACTACTGCTCATATTCATTCATACCACTTGTATTTCACTATCTCTTCGCGAACTAGTGCACCTATTAGGTGTGTTGGGGACACAAGAGACTTGCTTTGTGGTTGCAGGGTTGCATGAGAGGGATATCTTTGACCTCTTCCTCCCCGAGTTCGATAAACCTTGGGTAATCCACTTAAGGGAAACTTGCTCTGTTCTACAAACCTCTCTTGGAGGCCCAACACTGTCTACAAGAATAGAAGCACCCGTAGACATCAAGCACTTTTCTGGCGCCGTTGCCGGGGAGGGAAGGTAACCGGCACTCACACATTGGCAAGCCCGCAACTAAGCACTTTTCCTCCCTCAACTACGCGCCAAGCACTTTTGGCGCCGTTGCCGGAGGAAAGGTAAAAGGCACTCATACTCCGGTGTAACAGTACTTTTCTCGCACCATTGTGTGTGTACTCGAAGCTATTTCCTTTAGACTCGCAATTGCGACATTTGGTTTCTTGTTTACACTAGTTAGGCATAATGGACAACAATGACCTTTTTATTCTATTTCCTGATTTAAGACATGGATGGTTTGATGCGAAAATTAAAAACCCATGGAACATATTAATATGAATGCTTTGAACACTATTGTTGCTAATGCTATGGAAAATTCTAAGCTTGGGGAAGCTGGCTTTGATGAGCATGATATTTTTAGTCCCCCAAGCATTGAGGAGAAAATTTACTTTGATGATACTTTGCCTCCCATTTATGATGATTATAATGATAGTAGTCTTTTGTTACCACCTGTTATGGAGGATAAATTTGATTATGATTACAATATACCTCCTATATTTGATAGCTACTTTGTTGAATTTGCTCCCACTACAATTAATAAGAATGACTATGCTTATGTTGGGAGTAGTAATAATTTTATGCATGAGACTCATGATAAGAATGCTTTATGTGATAGTTATATTGTTGAGTTTGCTCATGTTGCTACTGAAAGTTATTATGAGAGAGGAAAATATGGTTGTAGAAATTTTCATGTTACTAAAATGCCTCTCTATGTGCTGAAATTTTTGAAGCTACACTTGTTTTATCTTCCTATGCTTGTTACTTTGCTCTTCATGAACTTGTTTATTTACAAGATTCTTATACATAGGAAGCATGTTAGACTTAAATGTGTTTTGAATTTGCCTCTTGATGCTCTCTTTGCTTCAACTCTTATTTCTTACGAGTGCATTATTAAAACTGCTGAGCCCATCTTAATGGCTATAAAGAAAGAACTTCTTGGGAGATAACCCATGTGTTTTTTTTACTACAGTACTTTGTTTTATATTTGAGTCTTGGAAGTTGTTTACTACTGTAGCAACCTCTCCTTATCATGTTTTTGTGCCAAGTAAAGTTTCTATGTTAAAGTTGATGTTATATTTGGGATCGCTGCGCAGAAACAGCATTGCTGTCTGTCACGAATCTGGGCACAGTTCTCTGTAGAAAATTCGAAAAAATCTGCCAATTTACGAGCGTGATCCTCAGATATGTACGCAACTTTCATTAGTTTTGAGTTTTCCGTTTGAGCAAGTCTGGTGCCATCTTTAAATTCGTCTTTACGGACTGTTCTGTTTTTTGACAGATTCTGCCTTTTATTTATTGCCGCTTTTGTTAAGTTGAATGAGTTTTTTGTTCCATTAACTTTCAGAAGTTTTGTGCAATGTCCAGAAGTGTTAAGAATGATTGTGTCACCTCTGAACATGTGAATTTTGATTATGCACTAACCCTCTAATGAGTTTGCTTGAAGTTTGGTGTAGTTTTCAAGGGTCAATAGAAGAGGGTGATATAATGTGATCGAGAAGAGTGAAAGGTCTAAGCTTGGGGATGCCCCGGTGGTTCATCCCTGCATATTTTAAGAAGACTCAGCATCTAAGCTTGGGGATGCCCAAGGCATCCCCTTCTTCATCGACAACTTATCAGGTTTCTTCTAGTGAAACTATATTTTTATTCATCACATCTTATGTACTTTACTTGGAGCGTCTGTGTGCTTTTATTTTTGTTTTTGTTTTGTTATCTTAGTTCTCTGAATAAGTTCATCCTTGTGTAGAGAGACACGCTCCGCTGGTTCGTATGAACACATGTGTTCTTAGCTCATAATATTCATGGCGAAGTTTCCTCTTCGTTAAATTGTTATATGGTTGGAATTGGAAAATGCTACATGTAGTAATTGGTAAAATATCTTGGATAATGTGATACTTGGCAATTGTTGTGCTCATGTTTAAGCTCTTGCATCATATACTTTGCACCCATTAATGAAGAAATACATAGAGCTTGCTAAAATTTGATTTGCATATTTGGTCTCTCTAAGGTCTAGATAATATCTAGTATTGAGTTTTGAACAACAAGGAAGACGGTGTAGAGTCTTATAATGTTTACAATATGTCTTTTATGTGAGTTTTGCTGCACCGGTTCATCCTTGTGTTTGTTTCAAATAAACCTTGCTAGCCTAAACCTTGTATCGAGAGGGAATACTTCTCATGCATCCAAATACTTGAGCCAATATTCATGCCATTTGTGTCCACCATACCTACCTACTACATGGTATTTCTCCGCCATTCCAAAGTAAATTGCTTGAGTGCTATCTTTAAACAATTCAAAAGTTATTACCTCTTATTTGTGTCAATGTTTTATAGCTCATGATGAAGTATGTGGTGTTTATCTTTCAATCTTGTTGGGCAACTTTCACCAATGGACTAGTGGCTTCATCCGCTTATCCAATAATTTTAAAAAAGAGCTGGCAATGGGATTCCCAGTCCCAAATTAATTAACAAAAATAGACACTCCTCCATGGTATGTGATTGTTGGACGGCACCCGAGGATTCGGTTAGCCATGGCTTGAGAAAGCAAAGGTGGGGAGGAGTGTCATCATAATAAAACTAAAATAAAAAGGCACTCCTTCATGGTATGAGATTGTTGGCACCCGAGGATTCGGTTAGCCATGGTTTGTGAAAGAAAGGTTGGAAGGAGTGCCACCCAAAAAAATAAAATGGGAGCCGCTTTTGAAGGTTTGTCTGGCAAGGGGGTTAGAGTACCCGCTACCATTCGTTGACAATAACAAACACCTCTCAAAACTTTATTTTTATGCTCTCTTCATGTTTTCAAAATAAAAGCTCTAGCACAAATATAGCAATCGATGCTTTCCTCTTTGAAGGACCTTTCTTTTACTTTTATGTTGAGTCAGTTCACCTATTTCTCTCCATCTCAAGAAGCAAACACTTGTGTGAACTGCATTGATTCCTACATACTTGCATATTGCACTTGTTATATTACTTTATGTTGACAATTATCCATGAGATATACATGTTATAAGTTGAAAGCAAATCACTGAAACTTAATCTTCCTTTGTGTTGCTTCAATACCTTTACTTTGATTTATTGCTTTATGAGTTAACTCTTATGCAAGACTTATTGATGCTTGTCTTGAAGTACTATTCATGAAAAGTCTTTGCTTTATGATTCAGTTGTTTACTCATGTCATTACCTTTGTTTTGATCGCTGCATTCATTACATATGTTTACAAATAGTATGATCAAGATTATGATGGCATGTCACTTCAGAAATTATCTTTGTTATCGTTTTACCTGCTCGACGAGCGAACTAAGCTTGGGGATGCTGATACGTCTCCAACGTATCGATAATTTCTTATGTTCCATGCTACTTTATTGATGATACCTACATGTTTTATGCACACTTTATGTCGTATTTATGCATTTTCGGAACTAACCTATTAACAAGATGCCAAAGTGCGTCTCCTGTACTGCTTTTGGTTTTGAGTAAATCCTAAGCGAAATATTCTCGAATTGGACGAAATCACCGCCGAGGTTCCTATTTTTCCACGAAGCTTCCGAACACCCTAAGGAAGGGGCACGGGCCCCAGACCATAGGCCGGCGCGGCCCTGGGGTGGCCGCGCCCCCCTATGGTGTCGCCGCCTCGTCAGCCCTCCCGCGCCGCCTCTTCGCCTATATAAAGCCCCTGCATCGAAACCCCACGGAGGAAGCCACGCACGCGAAACCTTCCGAGCCGCCGCCATCGCGAAGCCAAGATGCTGGGGACAGAGTCTCGTCCGGCACCCTGCCGGACGGGGAAGTGCCCTAAGGCTTCTCCATCGACACCGCTGCCCATCTCCACCGCCATCTTCATCACCGCTGCCCTCATGAGGAGGAGTAGTTCTCCATCGAGCTCGGGCCACTTGTAGCTATGTGGTTAATCTCTCTCTATGTACTTCAATACAATGATCTCATGAGCTGCCTTACATGATTGAGATTCATATGAGTTTTGTATCACTATTCATCTATGTGCTACTCTAGTGATGTTATTAAAGTACTCTATTCCTCCTCCACGTGTGTAAAGGTGACAGTGTGTGCACCGTGTGAGTACTTGGCGTAGGCTATGATTGTGATCTCTTGTAGATTATGAAGTTAACTATTGCTATGATATATTGATGTGATCTATTCCTCCTACATATGCATGAAGGTGACAGTGTGCATGCTATGTTAGTACTTGGTTTAGTCTTTTGATCTATCTTACACTATAAGGTTACTAAAATATGAACATTAATTGTGGAGCTTGTTAACTCCGGCATTGAGGGTCGTGTAATCCTACGCAATGTGTTCATCATCCAACAAAAGTGTAGAGTATGCATTTATCTATTCTGTTATGTGATCAATGTTGAGAGTGTCCACTAGTGAAAGTCTATTCCCTAGGCCTTGTTCCTAAATACTGCGCACGCTTGTTACTTTTTTATCGAATTACTTGCGCTACTACGCTTGTTTACTTCCCGCAATATTACTACCATCAATCGCACGCTCAAGAAGCACTTTTCTGGCGCCCGTACTATTGCTCATATTCATTCATACCACTTGTATTTCACTATCTCTTCGCCGAACTAGTGCACCTATTAGGTGTTTGGGGACACAAGAGACTTCTTGCTTTGTGGTTGCAGGTTGCATGAGAGGGATATCTTTGACCTCTTCCTCCTGAGTTCGATAAACCTTGGGTAATCCACTTAGGGAAACTTGCTGTGTTCTACAAACGCTCTTGGAGGCCCAACACTGTCTACAAGAATAGAAGCACCCGTAGACATCAGCCACCTGTGTTGATTCCACCACAGCAAGACCGACCCTTCTACATTTATTTGTCAGTAGCTGACACCTCCATCGCGTCAGTGGTGGTGTAGGTTTATGATGGTCTGGAAAAAGTGGTTTTCACCTGCGAAGGATGTTGGATGCAGAAACGAGGTACCTCGAGATCGAGAAGTTGTGCCTCTGCCTGTTCTTTACCTGCACCAAGATTCAAGCACATCTTGCTGAAAGCAGAAATCATGGTCATATGCAAATCGGATTCATCAAGCATATGCTGTCGCTCCGGTGTTGAAAGGCCGACTCGGCAAATGGATGTTTGCTCTATCGGAATTTGATATCCGATATCAACCTGCGGCAGTCAAGGGACAAGCGTTGGCCGATCTTATTGCTGAACGAATAAACATGGATGTAGCGCACTATCCGTACGTGCATGGACCATGTTCTTCGATGGATCGGTTCAGGAAGATGGTTGTGGCATCGGCATGCTACCCGTGTCGCCTCGGGGGCAAATATACTCCTTCTCCATCGTGCTATCTATACCTGCACTAACAATGTTGCTGAGTATGAAGCGCAATGCAAGGGAATGGAGTCGCTATTGGACGCCGAGTAGGAAGGTGGAGATCTTTGGGATTCCAAATTGGTGATTTCTCAACTACGGAGGAATACAATGTGAGAGCGAGTCGCTCTTCCCATTATGGATGCAATGCCGTGAGCTGATGACACCAATATAAACTTCCATTGGATCCCAAGGTCGCAAAATACCGAGGCGAACGACCTCGCCGTACGGCGTCGGATACAAAGACGAGGTGAGAGCCGATTTTCGGAGTGGCTCATGGAACCCGATGATTGAGAGCCGATACCTTCAATTACTTGAAAGATCCGGCTCGGGGGGCACCTAAACGGATAAGATACAGGCCATGAAGTACATCCTGATTGGTGATGATATGTTCTACAGGACTTTGGAAGGGTTACTTCTCAAGTGTTTGGGACCAGCCGAGTCCAATCGGCTCTTGCATGAGGCATGAGGCGCCGTGGAACTCACCAATCGGCTCATAAGATGAAGTGGCTGATCAGGCGATCGGGATTTATTGGCCCACCATGCTTGAAGATTGTTTCATACTATAAAGGGTGTCAAGCATGTCAGAAGTTTGGGAGCATTCAGACGGTGCCTGCATCAGCAATGAATCCCATCATCAAGCCGTGGCCGTTCCGAGGATGGGGCATGGATATGATCGGCAAGATACATCCTCCTTCCAGCAAAGGTCATGTATGGGTTCTGGCCATTACAGATTATTTTAGTAAATGGGTAGAGGCCGTCCCTATGAAGGCAGTAAACGGATGTTGTCGATTTTGTGAGGGAGCATGTCATTCACGATTCGGGATTCCCCGACTATTACGACCGATGGAGGTTCGGTCTTCGTGTCTAAGGAGTTTAGAAAGTTCTGCGAGGATATGGGAATCAAGCTGATCCGATCGTCTCCATACTATGCTCAATGAGAAGCTGAAGCGTCCAACAAAAACTGATCAAGCTGATTAAGAAGATCCAGAAAGCCTACAATTGAGTATTGGAAGCTTTGTGGGCTTATCAATGTGTCATGGAGCAATAAAAATGCCATACCATGGTCTATGGACAAAAACATGTTACCCTGGGAAATCAAGGCTGGGTCGAGAAGGGTTACATTTCAGAATGATCTAACTACTGAAGAGTATGCAGCCCTGATGAGTGACAGTATTGAGGATGCAACGGAACTTTGACTTTGGTCACTTGAGAAAATCAAGGAGAATAAGGCCAAGGTGGCTCGTGCATATAATAAGAAAGTGAAGCCAAAGGAGTTCCAGGTTGGTGATCCGGTATGGGAAGTTGTATTGCTGTTGGGGACTAAGGATAAAATGTATGGCAAATGGTCTCCAAATTGGCACGGCCCGCAAAGTTGACCAAGTTTTAAAGGGTAATGCATACATGCTCTAAACAGTTAGATGGTGTGAAGTTCCCATGGGTCAATGGCCGCATCTCAAGAAGTACTCCAAGCATGGGATGATAGCAAAAGATATGGAGGCCGATACACGAAATCGGCCAAAAATTTTTTTAAATTTTTTAAAACATCATGCTAGACATCGACTTTAGAATAAAAACAGCTGATGCGCAGTCATCGACTTTAGAGATTGGCTTTATGGGCATTTGATGGTAAAAAGCCGATACGATGCTATCGGCTCTTGGGGCGTTGACCACCTTTGACAATCGGAAGATGAAGGAGATAGGAAATCGGATGATTGGAAGTTAAATTGGAAGAACATTTTCATTGATTCAAAGGGGATTTTACAACGAAGAGCTAATTGCTCTCAAAAGGGGTCATCCGAGTGCCTAACCCTGCTACTAGCCCTATACTACTCCCTAATCTAAGGGCCGTCACCGCCCTCGCTCGTCGCCGCCGTCTGCTTACGGCTGTTCTTCGCCGCCGGCGAGCCGCCGCACTCTTCATCCTCCTCCTCCTCGCCGTCGACGGCGAGGCCTTGACGCTCGGAGGGTACCCGGCGGAGGAGGAGTCTTCCTCCGACTCCCTTCCGCCTCTTCTCTCCCTCGTCTGGAGAGATCCACCTCCCATGAGAGGAGGGAGTCCTCACACGCCGATTCCAGCTCCCCATCGACGAGGAACCGGAGGTCTTCTTCCCGACGGTGCGGGGCTCGTCATCCTCCGACTCGATGGCAAAGTCCCATTGTCTCGCGTCCCAACACTCGGGCGCGAGAGCCTCATAGATGGCCATCAGATTGACCTCCGGCTCCATTCACTCGAAGAGGATTGGGAGGAGACAGCTGATGAAGTGGAGGAAAGAGGAAGACATGGCTACAGTAGGGAGAGGGTTTTGCCGATGGCTAGTTCGGAGGGGGGTGAAGAGTGAACTGTTCGATGGTTAAATAAAAGGAGATATAGTGGAGATTTAATGCTCGAGGCGAGGATGTGGTGCCAAAACCGTCAAATCGTGCAGAGAAGTTGAGAAGGCAAGGCGTCATGATGAAGAATATCGCGACGGTCCTCGCTCCGCTACGGCCCCTCGAAGGAAAACGAGTGGTTTTGAAATTATCATTGCCAAAACCAGGGGGCATGTTATCACTGATTTTGGCCAACCGTGGAGATGTAAGTGAAGATGGGCTTGAAGGATATACACGTGGAGTTTGAAGCGGCCTTGAGCTAAGAGTTTGGGCTAGATTGCCCGTATCTCTGAATATAGTAGATTGCATCTTAGTCTAGAATTAAAAGATAGAGTTTAACCGTGTACGGTGTACGCCCGAATTAGAAAGTCCCTTGGACTATAAATATGTATCTAGGGTTATCGAGAAACGAGGACAATCACGTTCACAACAAACACAAATCAGGCGCCACCCCTTCTTTCGAGAGTTTCTTCAGGGTAAGATCATGTTGCCTAGATCGCACCTCGATCTATAGTGAAGACACTTTATTCGTTATCCGTGTTGCTGTGCCGAAACGTTGTTGATGCGAGTAGCACTATTTATCGAGATGTTTTGGGGCTTGCATGGATGCTTTTCTATACATGCTTGCTTAGCTATGCTGCCCCTCGATATCTAGCTGCCCTTATACCTATCCAGGTGTAAGGGCAGCACCCGCTGGTTCGTTATTTAGTAGATCCAATCTGTTATAGTGCTCCTTGATTCTTCAATGATTGGTTTAATATCTATGGTTAGGCCTTGCAAACGGGTTGAACGATCCGGTAGTACGTAAGGTACGGTTTGTTAGTCCTAAGAGGGATGTTCCTGGAATTAACTTAATGTTGGTTTTTAGGCCTCTTTTAGGGTTAACTTTCCATTATCTTTCGTGTCTATTAGGCTCAACTACGCGTAGATGTTCCGATCATGCGGTGAAAACCTTAAACTGTCGTAGATTGGTTTAACTTTGTATTGATCAAGCAGGAGCCCCATGTCATCGTTATCCCGACGTGAACCATGAGGCGATCGGCTCTATGAGCCGATCCACAGGGCAACCTGAGAGCCGATCGGGCTCGTATTTAATGTTTACGTGTTCGCCATGGAAACTAATCGAAGCAATCAACACCTTCCACCGTATAGGTCGTGGCACGCCTTGCAACCGCTAGGACGTGTGCTGAACATTTGCGGGACGATGTCGAGGGACCAGGCCCCCTGCAGAAGCCTCCAGCTCTTCGTGTTGCTTAACCACTGCTCGCCGGTGGGTTTTGGCAGACAACAGTAATAAAGCATCCTTTATCGAAAAGTACAAAGCTAACACCTAAGACAAGTCCTAGTCGTTAACTACTTCTAATACTCGGATATGTGCATCTGCACGTCAACTCTCGTATACGGCTCATATACGGGAACCGAGCACACAACTCCGTACCGGAGTCTGGCGTGATTATTCCTAACAATCACCCCCTAAGCACGACGTGTGCTTCACTTCGACCTGGGTTCCAAATGCGCCAGCTGCTTCTCGCGGGCGTCTTTCTCGGCATTGCTTTTGCCGTTCCTCGTGGCACCCATGTCGCTGACTTTACCTCCGACGGCTTCTCCATGGCTTCACGCCGACAGTTCTCCTTGTCCGCGTCTTCAGTCTTCACCAGTTCCTCAATTGACACGCATTGCTTCTTGTGCTTCATCTTCACTGGATTATTTACCGTCTGAAGTTTCTTCTTCGGATAGTAGTCTAACACGCGCCGCATGCGTGCCCTCGTCGGCTGTAGTCGTCTCGTCTGCAGTGCAGTCGGAAAAGGCACAACATACTCTTATGCGTCCGACGTCGCGCTTGTTTCATCACTTGTGGGTCCTTCATTTGCTGGTTGATGACCCACGTCGCTCCCTCGCGACTCGGCAATGTGATCTCGTCGAAGTACTTTCTCGTCGGGATTCACACTAACGTTCATGCTGAAATTACTAGCAAAGTTGGCTAACTCCTTTCCTGTTGGGTGCAACTCTGGCTGATGTTTTGGCCATAACACACCCACGTACGAGCTAGCTTACGTATAGCTAGATCGATCGGCTCTAGACACACACATGTATGCCTTCTTACCGAAAAGCCTGCTTCCAGTCTATCTGATGCACCTGGTTCTGCTGGGCAGCTCATGTTTTCTGGCACGTTTGGTGCAGCTTCTATATCAGAAACTCCAACGTTATCTTTCGTACTGGCCGCTGGAGTGCTTACTGTCGCACTTGGATCGATTCCCCTTGGCAACTGGTCTTCAGACGAAGCAAACTCACCCGCCCCATCTCCATCTCGAATTTTTCGTCCAGCTCTGGAGCCACCATGCGGAACTGCTGCTGGTCCGCGCGGCAAGCCTCCGTCCTGGACGTAGGCCAGTTCTTTTGGAGCTTCTTAATGGCTTAAAGGTGAAAATAAGCTAAAGCCCAAAGAACTCGATTTTAAGCCGTTGTGGGGAACAGCCGGCTTCGGCCATTCCTGTGTAGTGGGGGAAAGCCACCCTACCCCAGCTTTTCACAGCTTCCCGAGCTCCACCGAATCGTTATATGAGTATACCCCTATTTGCTACTCTATTTACGTCAAAATGCCACCACGCTGGAGCGAAAGGTTATCTTTATCTCTGTATACATCCAAACCGCGCAAGACCGCACGCCCCATCGACCTCCCACTCGCAACATCCTCCCACGCATCTCCGCCGCCGCCGGACCTGGCTGCTCCGGCCTGCCGCCTCCGCACGCCGTCCGTCGCCAAGTAGATCCCCATCTCTCCCCGCATCCATTCCATGGAGCAAAGCTATCCTGCGGCAACCCCCTGTGCGTTCTTCGGCCCATCGAGCGGAGCTCGAGCTCGCCGGCCGACCCTCCCTCCGCTGCGGCCTAGGACCGGCGCTGCGACTCCGGCCCCTCGCTGCTGCTCCCTCGTCCGTCCTCCTCAAGCCGGAGTCCCGCCTCACCTCGTTGGCCCGGATCCAGGCGAGGTCGAGCTCGCCGGCCAGGTGGCGATGTAGTGATGTACTGATGCTGTCCACCAGCGCTACCTCCCCCGTCTGTCCTTCTCTGCACTCTGGCGGCCACAAGGTAAAGGTCCACCAGGAAGGCGCACATCCACCACCGATCGAGCAGGGTCAAGAAACATGCCAGCTTAGGTTGTAATTCAGAAATTGGATAAATTCAGCTTAGGTTGTAGTTGTATGTACGCACGGCTCCTGTTGTGATGATCTGTTCAACTATTGTATGACAACCAACATTTGTATTTGCGCATCAGATGTATGCAATTGAGATTTTTTGTTAGTTTTTGGAGTGTTCAATTTTCCCCTGTAGTTTTAGGCTAAATAGTTGAGTACAAAATATTCAGGGGCATTACAGAACTTTTACCAGACAACTTAGATAATAAGCCGAGACAATGAAAGCCCAAAAGAGCTGGAGGTCAGTTTCTGCTGAGCTTATTTTCACAACCGTTTATGTGGACAGCTCAAGCCAGAGTGGCTTATGCACAAGCCGTAGCCGAAAAGAACTGGGCCGTAGCAAGACTAGTACCAGCCCGAGTTGGGCTTTCTTCTAGGTCTTGTTTATGGGCTGTTGCTTCTGACCTGTGGCCCGCCTAGCCTGGTGAGCATTGCTCCAGCCCCAGAGCTCCCCAGCTGGGTGATCCTCCAGATACAACCAGTGAGCTGCTGCTCACTTCTGGGCTACCGCCTGGAGCGCTGCTCCTTGGAACACCACTTCCCGTGATGTCGTTTTCCAGTGCTACTATCTCAGCGCCCGAGCCTCGCTCGCCTTGCGTGCCTGCAGTTGTTGCACCAGCGTCCGCAGGTTCCAGCGTCGATGAACTCGATGTACCGCTTGATTCGTCCACGTCTTTTCTAGGTTGATCATCTGCATGCTCAACTTCACTATGAACCACAATAAAAGTATCGTCCACTTGCGTGGAGTCCCAAATCCATGATAAGTCTTCCTCGAAGACTACGTCCCATGTGACAATCACCTTGTTCGTCGAGGGATTGCACAAACGGTATGCTTTCGAGCCTTCTTCATAACCAGTCATGATCATTGGAGTACTCCGATCCGCCAATTTGCTTTTATTGTTGGACACCGTCTTGACATGCGCCACGCATCCGAAAGTGCGAAGATGATCAACCGTGGGCTTTCATCAGTACCATGCTTCGTACGGAATCCCACCAATCATACTCCTAGTTGGCGCCCTGTTCAGCAAGTAGACAACAGTGTTAAATGTTTCACCCCAGAACTTTTCTGGCAAGTCTTTGCTCTACATCATGCTCCGTGCCATGGCCACCACTGTATGCTTCAGTTCACCACCCCGATCTATGCGTAGGGACTTCTTCGCCCTCGCCTTGACCTCTCCAGCTTCCTTGATTTTCTCAAATGCTTGTATAGCTTGATCCTTACTTTTCAGCAACACAATCCACATGTATTGGCTGTGATCATCCACCACAAGCATGAAGTACTCATTGTCGGACGGGGCTGCCGATGAAATTGGACCGCATATATCGCCATGAATGAGCTCCAAAGCTTCACCTGCCTCAAACGTGGTTTCACGTGGTTACGGGGCACTCCGTAGCTTCTTCCTCACCTTAGTATGTGGCCTCCACCGCAACCTCGTCTACCCCCCCACCTCCACCGTCGGCTAGAGCAGCTACTTCCACCACCCGTGACCACCACCACCCTGCCCTCCTCGGTCGCAGCCCACCGCTGGTCCACCATCGTCTCGGCCCCCACGTCGCTGGCGCCGACGAACTCTTGTTGCACCCCACCCGAAACTCTAAGTTTCATTCCTTACCTTTGTTGCTGACGCTGCAGCCAGCCGCATCATCCTCATCTTCGGTGAGATCTAGGCCTCGCCTCGTCGGTGACATCGTGGCCAGGCACGTCGTCCCCGTCTTCGGCGAAGTCGCATCTTCTTGGGTGGTCGCTCATCTAAGTGTCATCTTCGCCTCCGTCATCACCAGCCCTAACATGCCAGGCCCAGATGTTGCATAAGAAAAGAGAGAGGTAGGCGTGAGCGTGCTAACTAATTTGTGATAATGCAGTGTGCTAATTAGTAGCCCGAGCAACGCAAATGGCCCTCCGCGTCCAGGCTCTCGGTCCGTGTGCTCCATTCAATTTCCCATCGAGACGAAACGTGGGATAGTGGGCTCGTTTCTGGTAGTGCATTTTTTCAGGCAAATAGCATCCTTCCAATAATGAACCCTTCAATAATACCAGCACCGAGCAATGCATGCATGCGAAGTATGTCCGAGAATCGAATGTGATTCCAGAACAGAAAGCATATGAGTATATATAGGCAAAAGCAAGAAGGTGCATCATCCACGACTTTTTAGGTAGTACATGATATTTGTGGAGATTTGTCTCTCGGATGTACTTCTGCATTACGGACTACTTAGTGGACTAATTGGATTGCGGCTACCGAATTTGTCCTTGAACTGAACATGTTATTCATTTCCATGCTTCTCGATTTTTTTTCCGGCTACCGAATTTATCCTTGAACATGTTATTCACCTCCACGCGTCTCAATATTTATGCATCGACTGGTTGAATGTTCATGAGTAATCATGTAGTAAACAAAAATATTACACATGTTGATCAAATAGTTGTTATAATCAAATGGTTGTTATAACTCAGAAATGTGTGCCCAAGATGATGTCATGCAGTTTCCATTCATATAAGGACAAATTACGATTTTCTCCTCTCCTTCTTTTTTGTCCTTGGACTCTTCAAGTCACAATCTCTAAATTACATGTATATATATGTTTGTTTAATCTAGTGGTCATGTCGCTTGCCCTATGCCATCTCTCATCCATCTTACCACACATAGCCACCACCACTGTTTAAAAAATCGTCCAATTTAACGATTAATAGTCACTACTCGGTGGTCATTGATTAGCTGATAAACTTATTTATCGTCCGATTAATCGACCGATTTGCCTATTAATCGCTAATCGTTAGCCGGCTGAGTTGACACCGATAAGCGATTTTATCCCTCTCCATCTCCCTTCACTCTTTTTATATCCCTCTCTCCCTTCTATGCGCCTCATCCAGTGCTCAAGTCCGGCGGTAGTACAAAACTAGCCTTTTAAGCTCCCCGTTCGCACACGGTAGGCTCTTTTCGTGTGCAGTGGGGTAGATCGTTGACGCCCAAAAAATTCAATCGTGTGCCTGACAAACTGTTTCGCAACTCATTGCACACAAAAAGCATTCCAGGACCGTGACAAATGCATCGCACGCAGATGACTAAAGAGAAGTCATTACGTATTAGATTGTAATCCCACACATTTTGAAATCGTGTGTAGAATATTTGCGGCATTAGTTGTACTTCCACCGTTTTTCTTTATCGTCTCCCCATTTCAACGGTGATAAATAAATAGTCGTGCTTGTAGTATATTCTCGAAATTGCATCTTGGTATTCCGTTCGACGCGTGCAGCATGTTTGCCTTCCTACTGTGTTCCATGTACGTGAGTTAGCGACGATGCAGCTTCCTCGGTTGCGCCCCGTAAGGCCCCGTGCTGACGCCCTCTTGAAACACACAACCTCTACGATAGACATACGCTTTGATATGGCCCACGGCAAGAAGATCACGTGTCTCTCTTGCATTTGGCAGTGCCCGCTGGCATAGCGTCACCTTGTACATCAACAACAAGGATAAGTCCGAACTATATTAGTTAAGTCAGATGAGCTTTTGTTGTCTTTAATTGGAAATTTTATATCTATGGTGTTTGCGAAGAAAGATCGTTTGTTTTTATATCGCCGATGCTCTTTCTTAAAAAACTGTGTAGGGTCTACAGAATGCAAACGATTTATGCCCGGTTCATCATTTGGGATGTAAAATGTCGCATATGTTTTCTCATGCACATCACAACCCATACTTTTTTGGAATTCATTTGCGAATACTTTGGTTGTTATATATTCCCGTGATTTTACCGTTTCGGTAGAAATGTGATTTCTCATAATGTTCGTGCTGTGTACCCTCGCCTATAAAATTCCTCGCATAATCTTCATGTCGCATGCCTCTCACATCGGTAACATGCCTTCTTGAAAATTCACTCTCGGTTTTTTGTCCTCTCGCATTCACAGAAAAGGTTCGGTTTGATAAGGCGAAGGCGGTGCCGGTCCATACGGGCGGACGTTACGGGCAAGCCCCGCCCGTAACGATGCTCGTTAAAGCCCCTGCGTCGCCATGATCGAATTGGCCTCAAAAGGAAATGTCTTTTTTTTGTTGCAATTAGCCAATAAATATCCTTGGATCCTCTAGATATGATGGTTTCCTGAAATACATAGTTGAAAACAAGGTTTCACTTGGATCGCGATATTATCGTTAGTTGAAACACAAAATCCAATGAAAAACAAATAAAACCAATAGATAAGTGGTGGAAAACCATAGTAAAATGCATCAAAAATTTGGAGCTATCACTCTGTTTTTGTGTTTCAGTGTTTCTGTGGCGTTCCCCTCGAGGGAACCCTGTGGGTCATCTATATAGGGTTTTTAGGTCAAAACAAGTCCGTGTGCGCAAGATTAAAGTGAATCGGACAGTTGAGGGGGAAAAGAGACATGGTGGCGCGCCCGCTTCAGGGCGCACCACCTATGCTCTTTTGGGCCTCCAGGCCTTTCAGGTGAGGTCCAGGTGACATAGGCACCCCAAATGGGTCTGCCATAGATAATTTACTTGAAGGGCCTCTATTCAAGAATAAGAAGATTCGGAGCCCAAGATGTATTAAGGAAAGCTAGAATTGTAATAGAAGTATTATTTGTAACTGGCGGGTCTGGTTACAAACCGTCCCGACTATAACTTGTTAATACGAAACCCCGGCTCCACCTCCTATATAAGGGGAGTCGAGGGACAAAAGGATCAATCTCATCGTCAACATAACCCTAGTTTTCATAATCGCGAGTACTTTTCGCCTAAACCTTCAGATCTACTTGCCCTCTACTTCTAGCAAAACCCTAGTCTACAATCGTAGGCATTGACAAGTTAATCCTTTGTCAATTGGCGCCGTCTGGGGATTAGAGGCTCAAGGATCTCGATCTCGATGGCACGTTCAAGATCTTCGACATCGTCAACAAACAACGCGATGGATCGAGGTAACAAGGAAAACCGATCTATTCAATTTTATTCCTCACCCGCCCTCCCGTATGGATGCATGTGCCTATCTGGAGGAGCCCATCGTTATGACGTTCGGAGAATTCCGATTTGGCGTCAACAAGGAAGGATCCTACTGTCTCGGTTCCGATCTGCCGGAATTCCCACGGACTCCAACTTTTCGTCGAGTGACGAGGAATTTTCGTCGACATACTTCGTCGACAACAAGGCAAGCGGAAAGCTCGCCAAGATCTTCAAGAACACATCCTTCGAGTCGTGCGGACTCCTTTATAAGCAGCGACTCGACAGCGTCGACACTTCATCGACAAGTCTGCGCCATCGGAAAGGTCTTCACCACTCTATATGATGGTGTCACCAATCCCGACAAAAATCAATGCACAAAATATCATCGGATCTATGTGGTAGAAGGGGCACATCGACCGCAAACATCAGAGGCTTTCGACGAATTGGGAAATCCATACGTCGATCCCGCTGATCTGACATGGTTTAGGCACCAAATATCCGGATCTACAACTCACAAGAGTACAACTCCCGCAAGAGCCATGGATGGTTCGAACTATGACCACCGCTACGCACAAGAACTTCAAGCATATCAATATAGACTTGCTCGAGTAGCAGAGAATTAGAAAAACAAACAAGATCCTTGAATAGAAGGAAGAAGCGTCGCATCGCGACGCCGGCAGATCTAAGTCGCCTTTCAGAAATACAGGAGATAGTCACAGAGAAGCTCGGAGGAGAGCAATGTCTCGACCGCAAAACATACCTGAAAGAAAGGGGAAACATAATCCAAAATCTCGACATGTCCTTTATGTCGATCGACGAAAGAGGAAATATTATCCCAAAAACGCCGGAGGCAAGTTACATGGCAACACAAGCATACATCTTGGCGTCCAGACCACCTCCTGGGACCCCAGAGAACCATTGTTCAATATGGCAATGGCTGGAGTAGGGGTTATGGGAACGGCGTTTGCAACAACACCTCCCGAAGAAAATCCCGAAAAAATAGTCCACGACCCACCGCAGCAGCTTCAAGACCCACCAAGAGCAAGTGAGTGAGATACAAAGAGTCAAGTAAGGGTGGACGGAGCGCACAAGAAAAAGAAGGGAGCGTCGGCACTCGCCAGAGCTTGCCGACGAAGATATGTGTGGGCTCCCATGCTTTACGAGAAGAGTGCGAAAACTCGAGTCCCAAAAGGGTTCAAGTTACCCGAGAATTTCAAGAAGTTCGACGGCCTACAAGATCCGAGGATTGGCTCATGGATTATCTCGAGATGTAAAGTGGTAGGAGGAACAGAGCAACACTATGCAAAGTATCCAAGTTCAACTGAGTGGTGCCGCAAGATCTTGGATAAAGAAACTCCCCTTGAACTCCATCGACAGCGGGAAACCTTTGAGGACATCTTCGTGAAAACTCCGATCCACCCGCAAGAAACCTGCGTCGTTGGAAGAATTAGGGCGTGTCGACAAAAACATGACGAGTCGATGAGAAAATATATACGGTGGAACATTATTAAGAACTCGAGAAGACATATCGACGAGAGGGCAATAGATGTCGTAGGAATCCGAGCAGATTTCGTCGAGGACTTGGGGAGAACTAATCCCAAGACAATCTCGGCGTTGATGGAAATCGCTAATAAGTGGGCAGATGGAGAAGACGCAATATACAACAAGCGACACGGGTCGCCGAGGAAGATCGTCGAAATTATCAAAATAGAAGGCGATTTTCTCGCAGCTACAACAACGATGCTCCCGCCACATATCGGCTGGTTTCCGAGGAAATCCTGGAGGAAATAGTCGAGATGATTATCAAAGGAGCAACGAGCAACAAGGCGACAATAGAGGCGATTTTCGCGGCCAGACAAAATAGTGGACCAAGGATTCAAAGACCTTATGTGTCTCCCGAGGAAATGATGAACGGTCCGTGTCAAATGCATTTTTACCTCGACAACAATGGAAAGAGGCGGGACATCTGAAGATCGCCGCAATTTTCAGGCAGTTTGCGAGCCGCAGAATCGCAAACGCTCAAGCAAATAAGAAATCCTCGAGAGCCAAGGAGCGAGATTCACCTCCCACCTCCTCCCGCAATTCAGAAGAAAATCGACACCAGCTTGGAATTGCAGCACCACATCCACCCCCATATGCTGACCCCAACTCTAACGGTGTGGTCTCGATGATTCAGAAAGCTAGGCCGTCCAACAGGGCGCGAAGGTAATATCTCGACAAGTATTCATGGCAGAGAAGATGCCCCACCAACGATGAGTACTTAAATTGGTCGGGGCAAGATATCGGCTTCACAATCGCAGACCATCCGCAGCAAGTCCCTCGACCGGGACAATCGGCGCTCATCTTGCCCGCCGTAACGCGGTTTCATGTGTCGAGAGTGTTCATAGATGGCGGCAGAGTTTAAACCTCATGTATGGATACATTGAGGAAGATGAACATATCCCTAGCAAATTTGAAGCCAATGACACACGTTTCCACGAATTACACCAGAGAAGCCGAGTTACCCATTGGGCAAGATCAACCTCGACGTTCGGTTTGGAACCCGAGAAAATTACAGATAGAGAACCGGAGTTCGAAGTGGTGGATTTCCGTCGCAATATCACGCTTTGTTGGGGCGACAGCATCATTCATGGCAGTGCCGCATTATACATATTTTTGTGGAGGTTGCCTGGGCAGGGACCTATCACAATCAAAGGAAGCTTCGCACTATCCAGATAAATGCGACAAAGATTTTCATCGTCAGAAACTTTCGGATGTAAAGCGAATATGCACCTAGGTTCACTGATTATGATGTCTGCTGCAGGTAGGAAGACCTTCTAAGGAGCCAACTTTCAATATAAATAAGGATTCAAAGAGGCAGATCCACCCGACATATGAAAACGACGTCCATTGCCGCAAACATGAATGTCGCATAGGAAAGCGCGCTCGTCGAGTTCCTCCGTGAGCAGGAGAATCTTCGCATGGTGTCCGGCTGACATCCGGAGTACCCAGGGAACTTGCCGAGCACCACCTCAATTTGGATCCTCTCGCATAAAGCAACCTTTGCGGCGTTTTTTGAGCCTAGCCGCAAAGCCATGTTATCGAAATAGATCGACTCAAAGATGCCGGGTTTATCGAGAAATATCTAACGAAGCCACATGGGTAGCTAACCCGGTGATGGTGCCGAAGAAACACACAATAGTCCTTCGCATGTGCGTCGACTTCACGTGTCTCAATAAACATTGTCCCAAGGATCACTTTCCCCTCCCAAGGATCGATCAAATCATCGACTCCACGGAGATGCGAACGTCTTTCCTTTTTGGACGCATATTCGTTATAACCGATCGGACTAAAAGAAAGAAGATGAAGCAGAGGCGTTCATCACACCTTATGGCGTGTTTTGTTACAAAACAATGCCCTTTGGTTTGAAAACGCGGGAGCAAATATCGGCGGATGATGCAAAAGTGCCTAGCAACACGATCGGAAAAAATGCAAGTTTACATCGATGATGTCGTAATAACATCCAAGAAAGGGTCGACTTTGATCGAAGACTTGAAGGAAACCTCGACAACCTCGACAAGTTCTGCCTCAAGCTGAACCCACAAAGTGCTCTTTTGGAGTTCCCGCAGAGAACTTCTGTTCTTAGTATCGCAAGGGGATTGAGCTAATCCCGAAAGATACAGCCATCGTTACTATGAGAAAGCCAACAAAGTTGAAAGAAATACAACAATTGACGGGGCGAAAGCAGTTTATTCGCTGTGCTAGGAAAAGGCGCTACCGTTTCATGCATTGATCAAGCAAGGGAAAAATTTCAATGGAACGAGGAAGGACAGAGCTTTCGAGAATCTCAAGCGAGCAATTTCGACACCGCCGATATGGCGCCAAAAGAGAAAGAACCTCTTCTGTATCGCAACTCCGGTGGTCAGATGGCCCTAGTAGTCGAAAGGGAAGAAGGCAAGCTTCATGGAGTTCAAAGGCCAGTATATTTCATCAAGCACGTCGTCCAAACAGCTTGACTGCAATATCAAAAGCTAGCATATGGAGTATTCACGACAGAGAAAATTGCACTTTCGCGCACCCGATAATAGTGGTCAATGAGGCTCCTTATCAAATATAACAACCCCGGAAGCTACGGGCCGTGTCTCCTTTGGGGAATAGAACTTTCCCTCGGGACATCACGTATGAAAAAAGAAAGCAATAAAGTTGCGTCTTACTAGATTTCATTGCAGAATGGATGGAGCTACAAAACACGGGACCGGATTTATCGAGAACTTGGACCATGAACTTCGACGGGTCCAAGAGATTGGAAAGTGCTGGAGCGGCGTGATATTAGTTTCAACCGACAAGTTGAAATATGGATGACGTTCCCAAACGCATCTAACAATGAAGCAGGTATGAAGCTCTCATACACGGGATGAAGATGGCGAAAGTTTATGCGCAACCCACCGAAAATTTTCTCACGAGTTGGTAGCACACAAGTCATGAACCAATGCGATGCGCAATGAAAGCATGATAGCATACAAAGAGGTGTACAACGAGCTGGAGAAGTTATTCGATGGTTGTGAGGTAAACCACATCAGCAGGATGAGCAACGATGAAGCCGACGTTCGCAAACATCGGGTCACAATGCCTCGCGATTCCTCCTGGTGTGTTGGGAAGAGATTAGCGAGAGATCAACAAAGCCAAGAAAACGAAGGAGAAAAGAGAAACCGAGTATCCGAAGACACGCAGAAGAAGAAGAAGAGCAAGAGCTAGTCATGATGGTGCAAATTCCATGGATGCAGCTTACATATCATATATCCTAAGGAAAACTATACCCGACGATCCAGCAAGGCGAATAATTAGGCGATCAAAAGCTTTTACTGTGGTAAAAGGAGTACAAACGAAATATCTCGGGTGTGTTACAACGGTGCTGTTACACCCGAAGGAAGGATCATCTTAAAGGACGTGCATGAAGGAATATGTGGGCACCACGCAGTAGCGAGCTATCGTGGCTAAGGTTTTCAGAGCGTGGTTTTATTGGCTAACGCAATCGAGGATGCGAAGGGAATAGTGCGAACTTGCGATGCGTGCCAAAGATTTGCGGCAAGACCTCACTCACCGAGCAGCGGAACTTATGCCAATCCCATGTCTTGGCCCTTTGCTCAATGGGGTCTCGACATGGTGGGTAAATTGCACAAAGCTTCGCCGGAGGATATGAGTACTTGTTGGTGGTCATCGACAAATTACCAAGTGGATAGAAGCAGCCAATAAATTCACCGAGATGCAGCATCCGCAATAAAGTTTGTGAAGAGCATTGTCTTTCGCTTGGGAGTCCCTCACAGCATCGTCACAGATAACGGAAGTAACTTTACTTCCAAGGAGTTCAAAGCATATTGTGCGGAAGTGGGCATTAAATTGAGTTTTGCGTATTGCGCATCCTCGGACTAATGGACAAGTCGAGAAGGCCAATGGCATCATCTGCAATGGCATCAAGAAGCGCCGCTAGGACCTTTGGAAAAAGCTAGGCATACTTGGCCGAGGAGCTACCAAGTGTCTTGTGGAGTATCCGAACAACGCCAAATACAGCGACGCAGAAACACCGTTCTTTTTGGTCCACGAGTTGAAGCAGTCTTGCCGATAGAAATAGAACACGATTCTCCCGAGTCGTAGAATATGACGAAGAAACTTCGAGAAAAGCTTTGGAGGATGATGTCGACGCACTCGATGAAGCTCGAGACGAGGTCCTGTCACGAGTCGCCAAATATCAGACCTGAAAAACTACACAGTCGACGATTGCGGCCAAGATCTTTCCAAGTGGGTGACCAGTTTTACGACTCAATCAAAAGCCATGAAAAACTCGAGTCACCGTGGCTAGGACCATACATCGTCCAAGTAATAGAAGGAGGAGCATACAGAATCAAAGACAAGAAGAAGGATCGACGACAAATCCCCGGAACGTGGCACAGCTCGAGCGTTTCTACGCCTAGAAGTCGAAATATAGTCTCCCTTGGTAAAGCTACAATGTACTGAAACGTTTTTACGCACTCTTTTTCCTTTCACACCGAGTGGGGCCGGAGAAGGTTTTTAATGAGGCGGACTGCGGTCTGCAATATAATAAAGATAGTGGAATTATATATCTTCTTCTCGACAAGATCGGGGGTTCCTCCCTACATGATACAATATATAAACACAAGTTCGACAAACGCAAAAGAAGCATCTTGCCTTGGTAAACATACCTCGCCAAAATAAAAGAGATATAGACAAAATAGTGATCAACAAAAGACTCGGGGGCTTACACCCACAAAAATAGTATAGTGTTTATTATCTTGCCTTGGGACAACCTCGCATTATAATAAACAAAAGACACTGCAATCAAAACGCCCGGGGCTTGGCGATAAAAATAAATACAATGACTTTACAATATAGCTCGTCTATACAGGATACAAAGTTCGGAATAAATGTCAAGGATTTCCCAATATATTATCTATGGTTAAGCGCTCGTTATTTACAGCGCGAGTACTATGCTCAGCGTAGCTACCCTTCACGAAGAATTCGGAATCCATCCGAAGAAGTTCATCCATCATATCTTCAGCAACAGGAGTAACTATGTCATCATATTTGCCGAAGTTCCTCTTCCTCTTCGACATCTTCTCCACACTTTGGGACAACTTGCCCTATGTCTAACTTCGGGTAGCAAATTTTTATCATGATCATCGCAAACTTTGCACCAGCAGCTAGTTGAGCTCGTACAAAGCCGTGGATGCGAGGAGCATCTCGAAATTTGTCCATCAATGCAGGAAGGGTCTCCGGCATCTTATTGCGAGGAAACATGGTACCATAAACCAGAGATAAAGTCCTTGTACAGAAGTCAAGATATTCGCGAACCCGAAGTGCACGATCTTGAAATCTCACGATTTGGCGGGTCCGCTCAGGTGTACCCCAAAAGTCGACCCATGTTCACGTGCAAGCCGAAGAAGAACATTGGAACGAGCCTCGACACGTTCATCTTCAGTTGTAGTATCCAAAAAGCACCTATTGTTTCTTGAAACAATTCAGTGGGCAATAAGGAGGCAAGCGGCAAAGGAAAAGAAGAAGCAAGATAGATAATGAAACTTACCCGCCATATCCAAGCTAGCATCTCTTAGCACCGGAGCATAGAATTCTCTCGAGATGCGGCACACGGCTTCAAGAACCAAGTAGATCCCTCTCGGATATGGCATCCTGAGCTCATGAAGTGCAATTTTCTCCTTTTCAGAAGACTCTCGAGATCGCTCCATAAGTATAAGCGATTGCTTCTTCACGAGAAGTTGCACTCGAAGTTCTTTCAATTCTTCTATCAGATCCATACTCGAAGAATCATCAAGGTTAACGGGGACAGACTTCTTCGAAAGGGACGAAGGAAAACCTTCGGAGGATCAGGAATTGGCGAATAATTGTCAAAAATCAACTGAAAATAGAAAAACGTCGACATCAATCATTGAGACAAAAGTTCGACTTCCATTCATTCTTGTATATACATATCTATTACAAAGGAGAACCTCTACAAGACCTAGGCATCGCCAGGAGCGTTACAGCGACAGTACCAGAAGGAGAAGATAAACTAAAAACAAAGCAAAAGAATATGAAACTAGACCTCCGGCCTTGATGAGCTGGGAGTCGAGGGTGGCTTGATCCCGAGATATGCCAAGATTTTCTTTGTATTGGGTTTGGCTGCCTTAATCAGCGACCTCCACCTCGATTGCTCTATTTGATTGGTGTCGCCCACCTTCATCCAATCAATAATTTGCTCACTGCCGCAACCAGGCAACAGTACTTTCGACAACAACCTTCATGTTTTCTTGGCGCATTTTCAGTCCAAGGTCCTGCTGAATTAAAGCTCTTGGCAAGGTCAACGAAAGTTGCGGGTTCCTCTTTCTTCGGGAAAAAATAAGGAAAAAGCCGCGACAACCCCGCTTTGGCTTGATCAATGCCTTCGCGTGCCTCCGATCCATGAACCTCGAGAAATGACAGGGCGTCAAGAAGAGGATCATTGGCGGGTTCTTCAAGTTGTTCTAGCTGTTAGAAAAAAAAAGAAACTTATTGAGCAACAAACGAACACAGAGAAGGAAATACAAAAAATGATAAGTGGTACTTACCGACAAAGCGGCGACCCGTGTCTTCAAGCGTTTAAGGATCGCCTCTTCGCGAGCCGATTGAGCAGATATGTTCACTCTCAGCGAAGTTTCGGCATCATGAAGTCTCTTCCGAGATCTTCGACACCATCGCCCTCTATCGCCTCGCACGAGCACCAACAAGATCTCGGCCTTTTTGCGAGCATGTTCACTTTGCTCTAATCGTTGAGCAAGTGTGTTGGCACTCATTGGCTTCTGATTTTTCGCAAGGAAGAAAAATATAGTTAAAAACTTCGACAACAAAGGAAAAAAGGCAGAAACAAGAAGAGTAAAGCATTACCTTCAGTTTTATTAGCATATTCACGGTACCCAACAAATTGGGCACCGATGCGGAGAAGATCCTTGATCATAGGCTGTTAAAAAAAAGAGGACAAGAGAAAATGGGGGTATGAGAAAAGTATAATGATACACGAGGTAAGAAAAAATATAAACAATGACAAAAAAGTGGAGAGCTTACATCTTCCAGAGAGAGGTTCGAGGAGCTACTCAATTGAAGAGTAGGTTCCGCGATAATCTCCGTCCTTGCCCTTTTCGGTGAAGGGCTCGGGGGCTTGTCGGAGGAGTCGCGGTGTCGACATTTTGTCGAGGAGGCGACGTTTCTTCCCTACGACTGGCGTTTCCGAGGCGACTAATGTATGTGACGTACTCGTTCGAGTAGCCACATCAACACTTGGTAACACTTCCTCATCATCACTACGAGTACAAGTCGACAGTATAAAGGCAAGATAGACAAAAATTTTAAAGGCAAAACAAAACAAGAAGGTGGTACTTGAACTGATAAGAGTTTCGAGGTATGGATCATAAGCTGACCCCGGCCGAGAAGGAACAGTTTCGGGTTTGGAGATGCCGGAAGCTTCGGCGTCATCCCTTTTCCTTTTGTTCTTCGGGAAACAGCAGGAGGAAGGGATTGCGTCGACTCGCTGGCTTCAGATTCAATTTCCTTTTCATGGGAAGCCGCAGATTTGTGAGAACCTGCGACCTCACTTTCATGAAGAGAGGAACCTTGATTATCTTCGGCAACGATAGCTTGTTCTTCGACTTCTCCATCCTCGGGAAGGGAGGAAGAGAAGACATAGTAGGATGGTTCGGCAAAAATAGCGACAAAGGAAAAAATAGCGAGATATCAATACAAGGATGCAGGAAACATTTGCAACCAAGGTAAAAATCGAGAAGACAAAAATACCTCGGGGAGAGGATTGGTGGAGCTGTATGGTACCACGCGGCAGGAGGAAGGAACAGGATCTTTCTTGTTCAAACGAGAAATTCTTCGAATCAGCTTCTCCAAGTCCTTTGCAGAAAGATCACTGGAGAGCCTATTGGTGTCGTTTACACCAGTATATGTCCAAAGGGGATTTTTGCGAGCCTGAAGAGGCTGCACCCTAATTCTAAGAAAATAGGCAGTGATTTGAACACCAGATAGCTCTTCGCCTCGAGTATTTTGGTGACGATTTAATACGAGACATAAGTGCTTTCGCTTTTTCTCTTCTAAGCTTCAAACATCCCAGAGCGGCGGCGTTGAATTTTGGCATTTCCGTCGAATGGGACTATGTTGTGCTCCGCAGTTGGCACTTTCTTCGTGAATGTAGAGCCACTTTTTGCGCCACCCTTGGACAGAATCGGGAAATTTGACGTCGAAGTATTCAACATCGGACGCAGACAACAACGCCGCCTATGTTATAAGTGGCGCTTGAGATATTGCGGCGAAGAAGGAAAATGCGTTTCCAAAGAGCCCAATTGGGAGGGATTCCAAGGAAACATTCGCACGGCGTGATGAAAATGGAAATATGGAGGATAGAATTGGGGTCAGCGTGTAGTTGAATCCCATAAACAAAGAGAAGGCCGCGGAGGAAATCGTGAATAGGGGCAAAGGCCGCCGGATGAGGTGATCAACGAAACTAACCCGATACTCCATTGGAGGGTTGGGGTAGCTTTCTTCCGGGAAAGCGGATATGCCATCTTTCATCGTGCCAAGCTTCTTCATCAAAGTTGAGGTCTTGGTGGAGATTTTCGATCTCTCACCAAGATCTCCGGCGGCCATTACGGATTCTGGAGTGCTGTGACGCGTAAGTCGCGTGCGTGGTGGCATCACAAGCAATGGACAAGGCAATGCTTGAGCGTGCGGAAGACCAAAACAGGGCGCAAGGGAAGTTTTTGCAGGAACAAGATGTGCGCGCGAAGGACTGGACCGAGGTTGAAGAAAGGTTTATATAGGGTTCGGGCAAGGCACCGTTGGATGAAGAAATCGTGTGGTGAAAAAGGATCTCGTAGATACAAGGGTAAAAAGGTATTTTTACGAGGAATGGAAGGCTACCGTACGTGCGCCCAGAAGCGGAGACGTGTGTCCCCCACTTGCACGACGTGTCAACGTGGTGGAACAAATGGACCCACAAGGCAAAAAAAATCCCAATTATTGACAGATATGAAGAAAATTTGACAAGGGAAAATATGTCGACAAGAAAAATACAAAGAGAAATGGCGACAGGGTAAAACATTTGAATACTCTTGGAGCCTTTGATCAAATACAAGTTTTTGCCCAAATGCTCGGGGGCTACTTTGGAAAAATAGAAAATTTTGATTATGACAATATAGAAATGGCGAGAGCCTATGACCAAATCCAAGAATTTGTTCATAGCCTCGGCTACTCCCATCGGAGGAGTCGCGCACCCGATAAATATGAAAATATCGAGAAGGATTATAAAAATAAAAGGATATTAACTCAGGAGCCTACACCCAAGCACAAGTTCTTGGCTGTAGCCTCGGGCTACTCCCATCGGGAACGCTGTCGCGTGCCCGATGAATTTTATCACATAAAACAGAAGTGAGTATATTTCGAGTTACAAAGATAACTCTACATATACTCCCATCGGAAGACAAAATAAGTCATCAAATATGACTTAAAATATTCCAAAGGCGAAAAGCACTCGACAATATATTCTCGAACGCCAAAGTTGCGATCCCGAATGCCGCAAATATGCGAAGGTAAGACCCCGATCCGTCACGGGGCGTGGCATCGCCAAAGACGCGCCTACTTTTATCCGTATCGATACGAAGAAAAATCCTAACGGACGCGTTAGGTACCCGATAAATTGACCCGACTGAATGGTAAGACCTTAAGCGGCACTGTCGAAGTTTACACCAGTATCCGAGATCATGTCCAGGGACGTGATCTTGAAGTAGGTTTTTGCGGATTGCCACTAGAGCAGTTAACTAGTACCTGATCCGTCCGATGAACTAGCCCCAACTACCATTATCCCTGTACAATATAGAATTTTATGTGAAGGAGTATGGATAAAAGCTCTCGAAAATAAACGGGAGAGATTTTCCATGATTCTAAGCAAAATCTCGGGCTATCGACATAGGCACCCCAAATGGGTCGCCATAGATAGTACCGGATTTATCAAGGCCTACTATCCGAAGAATAAGAAGATTGGAGCCCAAGATGTATTAAGGAAAGCTAGAATTGTAATAGGAAGTATTATTTGTAATCGCGACTGTTACAAACCGTCCCGGACTCTGTAACTTGTACATTAAACCCTCGCTCCACCTCCTATATAGGGGGAGTCGAGGGACAAAGAAAGGATCGAATCTCGTCAACATAACCCTAGTTTTCATAATCGCCGAGTACTTTTCGCCTAAACCTTCGAGATCTACTTGCCCTCTACTTCTAGCAAAACCCTAGTCTACAATCTGTAGGCATTGACAAGTTAATCCTTTGTCACCAGGTGCTCGTGCTGCTTCTTATGATGAAATATTGGCATCCCTAAAATCATAGCTCAATTTTACTCCATATATGTCTGTGAAAGTGAAAAATAGGCAAAACAGTGTTTTTCTGTCATGCAGATTTATAAGCCAAATAAAGGGATCATTGATAAATCCCCATAAATCAATATAAAACATGAAAATAACATTATATATGTTGCAAGTATGTGGGAATATGTGTTAATAAAGTGCAAAGTTCATGTATGCATTTTACGTGCATTGGGAACTAGACGAGATGATGCGTAGCTCTTGCTTGTCGGTGACGATCTGAAAGAAACACCATCGAGTAAATCGATGTTAAGAACTACACCTTCATTCATTCTTCCCAACCATATCTTGTTACACCGTTCAAATCGTTGATCTTGATGCCAGCAGTGAAGACATGCTATTATGTTCACGCCATTCATACTTGAATCCAACACATGGACCATGAGCATTACCTACGGAATATTTTTCAGATGAACCGAAAGAAAACATTAGTCCAGTGAGACCGTCATTAGTTTAATAGAGCACAGATAGGAGCAATGTGCGCCGAAGATGCCATCAAAGAGCGGTGTAGCTGAGCACTGTAGAAAGAGAGTCTAGAAAAGTATTTGGACATCAAGTACTCAGCGGATGTACAACCGGGGGGGGTGGGCAGGATCTACTGCATCCGGTTATATTTAATCGACGCGGAAGCGTATGTACTTACACGCTAGCTTCGCTGCCCGTCGATTTCTCGCGACCGGAGCAGTGGCGGAGCTAGCATGTAAATTTGACCTAACTAATACATTCGTGATAATCTAGACTAAAATTTGACCTAGCATAGCACCATTTATGAATTAGTAAATTTTTTGTTTACATCGCTCCGTACAGAGACGATGAGCCCACGCCACCAGAGGGAGTACTTACTTGTCTTGCCAAAAGGTGCGCTAGACCCCGACCAGGTACTAGGTATGTTTGAAAAAACTAACCCAACGGCAACGGTAACAATGACGTCAGCACGACCAACCGTGAGGTCCAACACCACATGAAACCCTAGAATGCCTCCGATCTCGTCCAGAGCCTCCGTCCCGGCCGCCACACCCACGCAGAGGCGCCGCGCAGCAGAACGTTGCGATGTCGAGCCGCCCAAATCGGCCTTCGGAAACGTTCCATGTAGAGCTCGCTTGGTGCCGCAGGAAGCACAGGGTGAAAGCACAGGCAGGTTGATCGGGTGGCCAGCCAATGGGCGCGCACCTCGCGGATCGGTGACGTGTCCCTGCGCGCGCCGACGTGTCCCTGCGCGCGCATGCCCAAAATATCGGTCGATGGATCGCGCGTGGGCCGAAATTTGCAGAATCCCGCCCAAGCCCCTGGCGCGTGCGCTGTTCCGTCTGCGCCCCTCGGGTGTGAGCTAATAACTTTCCTACCCTCCGCAGATTGTACGCGGTGCTGCTACCCGGCATTTGTGTCAACATGACAGGGCGGGCCCACGTCGTTCACGGCCCCACGTGTCATCGTTGGGTGGGTAGGGCGTTTTTCGGTGAGGGAAGGCGGCGATCGGGCCAGAAATTCAAATTGGGAGTTGGGGGCGGGCCCTCGGGGATGCGCGGAATCGCGGATACGCCCTCGCCAGGCAGCGCGCTTCTTATCACCTCCTACCACACTCACACGCTCTCTGCCCTGCACTGCCCCCGTCTCCTCCTCCTGCTGCTTTCCCCACACGCAAGGACACGCTCCCTCCCCTCAGGTGAGCCTCCGCCGCCCGAATCCGCCCCGATTCGCCGCCGCTCCGCCCGATTCCGGCCGGGATCTGACCCGTGCGCTCGCTGATTTCAGCTCGCAGGAACCAGCCACCCAGCCATGAAGGGGGCCAAATCCAAGGGCGCCGCCAAGGCCGAAACCAAGTAAGCGGCTACCCCATCGATCGATTCCTCCAGCTTCTCCCCGTTGTACTAGATCTGTTTCTGCTCGATTCGGTTTTGCTGACCCGTTCGCCATCTCCTGGTGTGGTATCTAGGTTGGCGGTGAAGAGCAAGGGGGCGGAGAAGCCGGCGCCCAAGGGCAGGAAGACCAAGCCCGCAAAGGACCCCAACAAGCCCAAGCGCGCACCCAGCGCCTTCTTCGTATTCATGTCTGTCCCCCCCTTCCCTTTTGCCTTCTTTTATTCTACCAGCTCGTTACTATTTTCCCGTTATTACTTTTGGGTTCACCTTGCGGGCTTGTATGTGTACAGGGACGAGTTCCGCAAGGAGTTCAAGGAGAAGAACCCCAAGAACAAATCAGTAGCTGCAGTAAGTTCCCTTGCTCGAATAATCAACTTCCCCAACATATTACTTCAACTGATTAGTTCCCTGTTGATGGGATCATGATCCGTCAACTGATTGGTTCCCTCTTTGGTTGGGTAAAACTTTCCCAGGTCGGTAAAGCGGCCGGCGAGAGGTGGAAAAGCCTGAGCGAATCGGTAAACAACCATACCTACTACTTCGGTTTGACTTAACACTAGATCACTCGCTGCTTCATAAGCTCACCCGATTTGCTGCTCTTGATTCCTCTCCGCAGGACAAGGCTCCCTACGTCGCCAAGGCCAACAAGCTCAAGGGCGACTACAACAAGGCCATTGCCGCATACAACAAGGGCGAGGTATCCACGCTGCTCACCTGCCTGCCTGCCCGCCCGCCCGCCCGCCTCTTTTTTACTACTACTACCTTGTACAATATGCTCGCTCCTTGTGCGTTGGGGTGGGTGCTAATCATGGCCTGTACAGAGCGCTGCTGCGGCCACCAAGAAGGCCGCTCCTGCTGCCAAGGACGAGGACGACGACGAGGAGGAATCCGACAAGTCCAAGTCCGAGATCAACGATGAGGACGACGACGAGGGTAGCGACGAGGTATAAATCCATATACCATGCTTCCACTTAGCACTAGGTTTATGTGCTACTTGGTTGTTGCAGCCTACAAACACAGCACCAGAGACTATGTATCTGAACACGAGCTTGCTTGCTTCCATCGTGCAGGACGAGGACGACGACGAGTGAAGCCTCCCTCCCAAGACGGTGCTCCAATGGACCACAAAACCTGGGAGCTGCTGTGCAAGCGCCTTGCACTGCGGTAGTGGTGTCGGGCCTCATAACGAGAGCCTATCCATCCATCCATCCCCTGTACTAGAACTATCTCTTCAACGTCGTCATGTTTTTACCTTTCTCTCGTCGTCGCTATAACGGACAGCGCTCCCTGTTGGCGCCCATCGGCGGTGTAGTCCTCCCCGCTTGTACCTAGATGATCATCATTACTCTTTCCCATTGTCACCCAGCGCCTGCTAACATTGTGATAATATCAGTTTGGGTAATGTTAGATTAAATTGCTGTTCCCATGTCTTGCATGCATCGTTTCCGTGGTATGTTTTGCTGCTGCTTTGCAAGTGTTTGGCTGTATTGTTGCATCTGTGTTCTGTATCCCGTTGTTCAGCTATGTAGCACGGTATCGATCTATGAACTATCCGGTGCTGCTGCTCGAGTTGATGCCTCTGAAAGTCCTACAAGTTCATGGCTATTTCCGCTTTGGAACGGAAATAAACATACCCTGTTCGTTTTCTCACGGGCTCTTCTGCGTTGCTGCTCTACAGACCTTGTCTTCCCTTTGATGCTGGTTAGCAGTGCTCCTAATTATAGCGAGATCTTGCCTCGGCGTCTCCATCTCAGCTCTTCCCTTTGATGTTGGATGTCTGCTTCCTCAAATTACATGCAACAGCCGAGAATTGTCTTCCCCACTGGACTTGCTCCACGAATGCTGCCCGAGTGTCGAAACGATGGCTCTAGGCTGTGGACAGGACTAGTTCCAAGATTGTCAAACTTGCATTCCAATTGCGGAAAACAACAGAGAGGTCGAAACCATATGTTGGCTGGGTGCAGGTGCAAGTTCTCGTGCTGAAAGCAATTTCGTCGTAGTCAGAGAGACAGGATGGGCGAGAAGATATCTTTGGAAATGAATGAATGGATCCAGCGGTTGGGTTGGGTTGTGACGCAGGTCAGGAGGAGCGGAGCCGTTGGAGCTGTCTGCCGCAACAGCAGACATCCATGAATGTGACGATGCAGACGTACGTACAGTCGCTCGCTTTCGGACTGACATGTCTGCCCGCATTTACACGGCCGCCTGGCCCAGCAGCAGCCTGCGGGGCGTACGCGCGCGCTCATCATGCACGCTCACTTGCATTTGATTACAGTACAGTACAGTACAGGGCAGTCAGTCAGTCAATAATGTGGTGCTTGCAAGATCTATCCTGCCGTGCTCTTTCGAATTTGAATGCCACGGAGCTAGAGCATGAGCAACGGCCAACGGGTGAGTCGTGCTTAACTAGCATGTTCTGGCATTGTTAATTAGGATATTACATTAAATAGGAGGACGTTAAGAATTCATCACAGCAAGCCTCCGTAGCATAGTGGTAGTGCGTTCCCTTCGTAAGGGAAAGGTCGTGAGTTCGATCCTCACCGGGGGCTTTGTTTTCTTTTTGCACATTTTTCGAATTGGATAATGAAATGGGAGCCACGGAAGCGGTAATCAGACATGACACGGGAGTTTTCTTACCGGCAAGTAACAACTATATCTCCCATGTTGCTTCGATAACAACTGAAGTAAGGGTATGTATAATTGGGTGATGGCGGATTTTTGCTTAGTTGGAGGAGAGTGAATGAATAAAAAGAATGTTGTCTTTGCTTAGCTAAGGGATGATCTCTTATGAAATAATAGAAGACTATTTTTCCTATTGTACGATTTGTCTTCCCCACTGGTCCAAATACCTCTGAACGCGACGGCTGCGCCACCAACGCGCAAGAGCCACCATCCTCACCACCAGAAGAAGCCGGCGGGCTAGACCAAGGCGCCGACCAGATCCAGCGCCCCAAGCCGTGGCAGAGCAACGCCGGCCATCCTCCAGCCCAAGGGAGAGAAGCATGAGGGGTGCTGCCACCCCACCCCAACGCTCCAAGCAAAAGCTTGTGGCGCCGCCGCGCCGGGCGGGCGTCAGAGACGGCCGCCAGGAGGACGCTGCAGAGGTCGAGGACGTTGCAGAACATCGGGATAGGCCGACAGTGGAGCTCGGGGCCGAGCCTCCCCCACAAAGATCTCGCGTCGCCAAGGGCGCCGCGCGCGCGATACGAAGGCCCTGCCGCCGCCGTCCACCGTGAGGGCTTCGACCGACGGTTTCCTCCGGCGGCGGCGACGACGGTGGGCGTGGACGGAGGGAGGGTGGCGGCGGGCTAGGGTTCCCCCGAGCCGTCCATGCGAGGCGAGGGACCAGCGGTGTTTTAGCTAGATGGCATTGATTATGGTATTTTTTAGCATTGTAATAGGGAAAGCAATTTTGTAGCTCATTTACTTGGTGCTCGTTTAGAGGGGGATCAGACATGTGTCTAGACATGGTATTTTATTGTTTCTAGCTTGGTAAACTAACCTTATTTGAGAATCAATAAAGTTGCCATTATGGCTTTCCTAAAAAAATAGTTTGCTAATAGTACAAGATTTTTTCCAGAGGAAAAAAATCATTTTTAAATGTTAGAATCTTTCCTTTTTTTTCCCCCTTGACCAGTTTGATTTCTAAGGTTGAATCCTATTCCCCTGGAAAAGAAATAATAAAAGTAATCCTATATGAGTTTTTCTTCTGAAGATTCTTGGCTTCACAGAGGTTTTTGATTCAGTCTTTTGTTGTGATGCAATTAAATAAACTTTTGTGCAAACCAAACACCACAGAATTTTATTATGTCTGATAATGTAATCTCGCGCTTTTGAAACCCCACGAGTCAAAGAGGCTCGGGATATCAAGCTTCTTGGTCATCCCACAACAAACAAACTTGTCCGGTAGTGCATGAGAGAAACCTCATAGTACTCATCAACATCGGCTTGTTCGTTCCCGTGTCCTGTTTGTTCCTAGCTTCATAGAAACAAGTAGAAATAGAGGATGATCGATGTTCTTGCGTGCACCGCAGCTCAAATGAGTTGCATTTCTTTAATGGATGCAAGCACTTTATTCCAATCTAACTAAGGAAGATTTTAGGATCTAAGTCACACACATAAAAAGAGAGGTGTTTTCGGAAATTCAATTCGGCTCCCGGGTACATATGCTCTCTCTACAAAAAAATGTATTTCAGAATGTCAACAAAATTTGATAAAAAATCATATATGTACCTCTCTATAATATGTATGCGTTCGTCAAGTTTCGCGAGGAACAAATACTTTTTATGGTCTACGTAAACAAGAGAAAAAATATCTTCTAAAAAACCTTATTTGTAGCATTGAATTCAGTCATTTTTACAAACGTCACAAGGCAAGTTGATTTTTCATGAAACGACTTTGTGAGCGTGTGGCACGTGAAGATGCACGAGCAAATATTTTGTTTCAATTTTTTTAAAATTTTAAAATATGTGTAACATGCATTTGAAACCAGGAGTTTTAGCATAGGGAACACTAGTCCAATGGGCTTGTAGTACAGAGTTAACTAGAAGGATACACCGTGCGTTGCAGCGAGAATCTTCGAAGAAATTATATTACTCCCTCCGATCCATATTAATTGACTTCAATATGGATGTATCTAGAACTAAAATATGTCTAGATACGTCCATATTAGAGTCAATTAATATGAACCGGAGGGAGTATCTAAATAAAATGGTATAATACATATGTTATATGAATTGTCTATAGAAGTATGCAATATTCAATTGGTCAAAATAGTTGAGATGCTAAATTTAATTCGCATTATTTTTTTTATATTTGATGCTTATAAATTAGCTATGTAAACTTTTTAATCAAAAAATGGTGACATAGATAGCTTGCATGCAAGGATATATTAATAATGAATGTTAGTGGGGATGACATGGACATTTAATTGGCTAATGAAATAGATGATGTGGATGGCTTGCATGTAGAGATGGACTAACATTAATTACAGTTAGTTCGATTTTGCTTTATAAGAAGTATAGATATCCACTGCTGATTGTAGGAACGGTTTGGGCACTTCAGCTTTATTGATCTATATTTTTTTTGTATCAAGGATAATTCAGCCTGGCAGCGTATGTTAGACATAGTATAGAGCCAAAGTCAACAGCCCCCATCGGAAGCCACTTGTTGCGCACGCGAGCCCACCCTCGCTCGAGCACCTACATCCACCATCCATTCCCATCCAACGGCCAACAACGTTTTAATGTCATCTCCCTCACGATGCCGTTCAAAGGTTTTGGGTACGTTTGGTTTTGAGCCAATGCAAACCTTACCAAAAAGTTGGCATGCCCGTGCCCACTGGCCGATGTTTGGTTAGCCACCAATAATTTGGCTAGCCTAAGCCCAGCACGCCCGACGCTATGCAAGTTTCCGCCAAATCCTGGCTATCTGCGGGCGATGGAATCCCTCGTCAAAAAATTGGTCATGCCCAGGAATTGGTAGGGCGCGCGTGGGCGTGAGACAAACACACCCTTTGTCTGTTGGAGCTCTGCCGCTCCCGCCACTGCGCCGCGGGAAACAGAGGGGAGCCGTGCTGTCCTCTCCTCCAGTTGCGCCATCTACCTCCTACCCGGTGGCTCGGCGGCTCGCTCCGCCCACCTCCAGCTGCTCCATCAAGCCCCCATATGGCGGTCCCTCCGCCCCCTCCAACAGCTTGTTGAGACCAACACAACTTCCTGGATCTGGCGGCCAGGACACACAAGCCCAATAGACATTCTCAGTGCTGTTTTTCCGGAACTCGTGGACAACACATGAAATGCAGTTAACACAAACACAAAATTCAGTTACACACCAACAAAAAATTAACTTAAGCAAAAAAAGAAAGGGAAAAGTGAATAACATGCACAATTTAGTACCAGAAAATGAATTGAAAAGGGGAAGAGTTGAACCCATATGGCTTTAGTGCGGGGCGAAGAAGGTGGTTGTATTGGGTGTAGATGGCTTGTCAGTGCCGTTTCTTTCCTGAGGCTGGAGCCTGCTCCCCTCCCCTTCCCGCGGTGGCGTTGGTTGCAACAGCACAACTCCGCCCGGGAACACGCGTTATTTTCCCCTCGCTCGATATCTACCTGGATCAGGAGCAAGTGATGTACTTGACCTATTAGACATTGTTGGCCATTGGATGGGAATGGGTGGTGGATGTAGGGGCTCGAGGCAGAGCGTGCCTTGTAAACGTCAAGGCACTGGATCCTTGTCCCGCCCGGGGTTCATGTTCGTACGCTATCCTACTCTATTTACAGAGGTGCGCCTCGTTGCTCCTCGTTGTGTGAACCTTTCGTCAGAGTTATGCTTTAGCGCCTCGACAACCGCATTCCATTTTTATGCCCGTCGGCCACCGGTGATCGTTGTCCGGCTGTACCTTCCACCGGAGTTGCAGGAGGACAGATGGCCCTACTCTGTTGTTCATATCCACCAGACGCGGCAGCCGTTGGTCATGTCACTGTGCAGTGAAACGAATGAGTAGTGGAACGACGACAATAGAGTCGGATAATGTTTTAAGCTCCTGAAAATACTATCGATTGTGTTTTTGCATGTTTAATTTCGTATGGACAAACTTTATATTTATCCTTTAGTGGAAAAATTCTACCCATTCAATCTCCTAGTATTTATCAATCTGAACTGTCAAATTTTGCTGGACGGCTTATATTTGCCCATTCTTACTTAAAAAGACTCAAAACAAACGATTAATCTCCTGGAAGGAAATGCCCCAGAATATTGAACCAGACCCAACTTGCCGCCTCACTTTTTTTTTTTAATCTTTTGCATGATTATGGAAAGCAACGGTGGATGTACTTCAGGAGTTTTTAAAATTTTGTTCATTTAGCTCAATCCAGAAACCTCAAGCGTCTAGCCTCCGTAGCATAGTGGTAGTGCGTTCCCTTCGTAAGGGAAAGGTCGTGAGTTCGATCCTCACCGGGGGCTCAGATTTTTTAGCCTGCTCGGGGATTGCTTGCTGTTCAGTTCATGTTCTTGCCGACGATACGGGTACATTTGGTCCTGGGTCAATTTCGGAACGGAAAGGTACATTTTTCAACTAATAAAATGATGATTTGTATGAGTAGTAAAATTGAATACCAGTATACTTTATTTGTATTGCACACTAGAACAAGATTTTATCCAAAGATTTTTTTTGTTGGAAATTTTAAATATTAGTACTCCGTATCTTTCCTCCCCCAACCCCCTGTGTGACTTGTTTCATTTCTAAGGTTATAAATCGTATATGATTTTTTGCAAAAAAAATCCTATATGATTTTTTTCCTTTTTGAAGATTCTTTGCTCTAGATTTCATAGAAAATTATCCATCTACTATTATGCCTTGATGCAATCAATTAAACTTTGGTATAAACTAAACGCCATAGAACTTTGGTACAGATTATTCACACTACTCACTCAGTCTCTTAGTATTCATCTCGCGCTTTTAAAATCCCATGAGTCAAAGGGGCTCTGGATATCCAGCTCTGGCCGGACATCCAAAAAAACTTGTCTGGTAGTGCATGAGACGCCTCATACTTCCTCAACATTGTCTTTTTTTTAAAGATGAACCATAATATATTATGCAAGCAAACCGCCTCATTAAAAACCTCCAACCCCCTTAGGTACCTTGCCGCTCCAGAGTTACTGAATAGCTACATCAGATATCGAAGGACCCTAAGAACTAGGGTTCATCGACCCAACACAATTACACTCTTTAGAAACTAAATCCGCTAAAGAAACCAGAGTAGAGCCTCGTAGAAGACCAGAATCTCCTTTTTTTTGCCTAGTTGTGCCAAACCATGTGCCACCCTATTGCATAACCGATCCACTTTTGCCAAGGTAATAGACTGATGCACCTTTAACAGTTCTTGACCTTCCATATAGACATGCCAGCTCGCCGAATTATTAGGTACTCCGTTCTTCAGGACTTCTACCGTCCTCCGGCAGTCCGACTCCACCATAGCAGAAGTACATTGTAGTTCAATGAGGAGGTTCAGGCCAGAAATACAGGCCGTAGCTTCTGCTCCTTCAGCACTCGAACACCAGGCCAGAGACTCCCACTTCGATAGAATAGTAATGCCCTTCTGATCTCTAATTATAATACCAATCCCAACCCTTTTGGTCGCTGCATCCCAACAAGCATCCACGCTTGCCTTCAAGGTACAAACAACTAGAGCTATCCATCGGACTTGCTCCGACGGACCCGCAGAAATATTTGTAGATGCACTAAGGACATGGTGCTTTCCTTTAGGATCTGAAGCGACATATGTTGCTGCATTGAAACTCTCCAGATAATTTCTGAGGTAGGGAATCGATGCAGACACAGAAGCCTTCCCATCCCCATGGACTATATTGTTCCGAAGATGCCAGACTCGCCATAGAAGAAAAATAATCTTAGCCCTCGCATCTTGATGAGCATTAGTAAGAAGAGATAGAAGCCACTCTGTACCATTGTAGAGAAAGGTATCCTCAGCAGGTAGGTCCCAAAAACGCATCATTCCATCCCTTAGAGCCCGAGCCATCCTCAACATGTCTTGTTCGTTCCCTTGTCATGTTTGTGCCTAACTTCATAAAAAATGTTGAAATGGACGATGATGGGTGTTGTTGACTGCATCGTAGCACATATGAGTTGCATATAATTTTTTAAATGGAGGCAAATACTTTACCCAGATACACCAGAATATTGAAACAGACCCAACTTGCCGCCTCACTCTTTATCTTTTGCATGATTACTAGGTAAATGCCCGTGCGTTGCTAAGGGTAAATATTTAAGTATTTGACATTTCACTAATATGCACGAAGCTGAATTTGTTGAACATACCCTCCTTATATTAGCCGCACATGTTACTTTGAGTACAACTGAGCTATGTATAGGAGATGCAAAAAAGACAAAGAAACCCCAAAAGTGATCAAAACTAACTGAAGAAAAAAATGTCACAATGCGGTAACAAATTTTCATCCACACGTCTTCACTCTTGACTCTTGAGTCTATCACTGATATAATGCAGCTGTTTGTGAGGATCTACTAGATCCAAAGAGTAGAAACATGATAATAAGCCGTAGCGATTTGACTAATTTAAAATTTATTGACACGAAGAATTGTAAAATGGAATAAAATAGAAACCTAACAATAAGAGCTACACTCAGTTCGTACAACAATAGATACTGGTAAAGGAATCCAATTGTGATCTCTATTAAACTTCATCGTACAAATGAAATGCACACAGTTCTGATTCCTACATCTTTCAAGACAGTATATCTGAAGGTAAGCCCATAGATGGAATATGAAGAAATGGTATACTCCAACAGCAGGCTCTATCTCACCACCTTGTGCTCGCCTTGACTGCTTCTAGGCCTCGCGTTGGTGACCTTTGAGCGACGGCGAGGATGGCTTCAAGACCGTGGTGGCGTACGCTGGTGGACGACGGGTGGGGTGGCGCAGTTCGGATTGTTCGAGGTGGTGGGGCGGTGTGGGTTGGGAGAAATCCCTGTCGGATTGTCCGACACCGACGCGGCGACGCCTGTGGGTGCCGCCATTCCTTCCTGAAGGGTGTCGCGTGTACCCCTCCCCCATCACCTCCGCGTACCGGGGAAACCCTAGGACTTGTCCGGGCAGCAGCGGCGTCGACGTCGTTTTCCTTGTTGAAGGGGTTGCTTTGTATGCGGCGATTCGGATTGCGAGGGAGCGTGGTGGTACTTTTCCGGAGGGCGCAGCGGTTGCGAGTTGTTTTCGTGTTCGTCGCTCAGCCGTAGTCGGCATTTGTTTCTCTTATCTTTCTTTATGTTTTTGTTTGGACCTGGTTGTGCTGCGGTCCCAGCATGCTTGATGTATCTTGGTTGCTATATTAATATAGCGGGGCGAAAGCCTATTTCGAGGAGGAGGAGGCTCTATCTCACCACTGCTATGTCTTGGAACCAGTGTACAACGAAGTTCAGTTAGGATTTCAATGGAACTCCAAAGTAACGTGAATAAGTATCAAGAATTCTGATTCAGAGACCACTGGTCACCTCCATAATTATTCTTTCCTTTCACCTCCCACGAAATCTCTGTTGCAAAATAAAGAGGCACGAAAAAAATGGAAGGACAGACAATTGTAAGTCAATGTTCCACCTGGCTAGGGGCTTTTTTGCCCGATAAATACTCTTTGTACGGTGTGTTTAGTGCGACATGCTGCAGTTTGGGTGATCTAGAACTTAGAATAAGAGTTTGTTCGTGAACCAGCCTGAATACAAGTCCAATGGGGTGATAAATGAATAAGTTTTTTTTTTTCGAAATGGGGGAAAAATCGTCCCAGCTTCTGCATCCAAAGGATGCACACGGCTTTTTTTATTAGATTATTTATGAACCTTACAAGAAATAATACAAAAGACCAAACTCGAAGCAACCTTACTATACCTACAGTGGGATGAAGAGGGTGACAATACACCAACTCACATCAACCAAAACTAAATGCCTTCCCAAACCGCCCAATAGCAGGTGAGAAGCACATCCAGCAGGACTCACCGCACGCCAACGCCCACGCCACAGAGTTGCTCCCGCCGTCTTCCTCGACTCCATCTTCAAGAGAGATCATCGCATTAACCTTGCAAGACCTGCCGTCGATGCCACCATGACGCCAGACGGCTCCACCCTCCTGCACGTATACATCATCCCGCATCTGTCGTCGATACCCTGCAGCACCATGCCACAGAGACTCAACGCCAACAAAGTGGTAGATGAACACCACTCCACCGAAAACCGCCAACATCCAGCAGCTGCTCTAAAAACGATGCCCCAAGAGGTAGAACGACGCAGGCGCGCCGCCATCGTCCGATCGGGAGACCCGGACTTTCGGAGCAGCACGAGTGAGAAACCACAGACTGCGTCGACGATGCCTTCAAGAAGGTAGCGGCGCGACACGTCGCCATCATCCGCCAACCGAGGTCGGAACACGGTTTTCACCGGCAGCCGTGCTTCCCCAACTCGCCGAGTGTAGTGCCAAGACGAGCAAAGATGACGCCTTCGACAAGGTAACGACGTCGACCGATGCCGCCATCATCCGCCAAGACCGAGGTCAAGGCTCAGTTTTCACCGGCCGCCATGACACCCCGGACTAGATCACCATCGCCGGAAACCTGTGTGAGATCCCATGATCCCCCACACAGGACTACCAGCTTGGCCGACCACCTCCGACGAAGAAGAAAGTCGCCACCACCATCGAACCCGAGGCTGCTGCCCCGAGCGTCCTTGAACCGCGGGAGAGACCCAAGGTCACCGCCCCGCACCGGCGAGGAGCGGAGGAGATGGCGCAAACCGTCCCACCCAGCCACCTCCGGTGTGCCACCGACGTGAGGCAAGGGAGGCTGCAGCACGCCGCCGCCCCACCTTCCTCCGACCGCCGCCGCCCCGCCATCACACGGGAGGCAGAAAGTCTACCGCCGCCGCCGTCGAGTTGGGCACCCAGCCGCCGTCCCATCCGCGCACGAGGGGAAGCCCGCCGCCGCCGCCACGCCCCGTGGCCTTTGCCCGGCGGCGCCGCCGGCGGCGGGCGGCGGGAGGAGTCTAGGGTTTCGGGGTTGGGAGGGGGTCGGGTAGAGTTGGTTGAGTATAAATGAATAAGTAACACCCACTCTTTCTTATTTCAATGTAAAGATGCAGATTATGCACTGTAGTCATCATTTATGATCAAGTACGTGTACCCTGTCATTTATTATCAAGAATATACACATGTTTATTCCTCAGCTTTATCCCCTCTACTTTCGGTTAAATATCATGTATTCTCAAAACTACGCACAATCCATCTGAAGAAACACAAAACTGATTATATGAAATAAAGCAAAGAAGAAAACGGAGATGTTGCACACCACGATCATGCAGAAACACATGCAGGCACCAAACCCAAGACCAACCTATGCAAGTGATCAACGCTGATGAACTCGTCATCGTCGTTGCGATCTGCCACCATGACAATCTTCTTGCCTCCATGTCTGCAGCCATAGCTTCAATTCCAGTAACATGGTTATACTTTATGTCTAACTTAGACATAAGGAAATTATGGATACTGATAGGGTAAGAATTGAATCATCCAGTCCTAGACATAAAATTAAGAGTGTCTTCATATAACTAAGATATGATCATACCTGTATTGGCAGATGGACAACATATGTTGCCACTAAGAGTACACATGAACATCAGAGGAATACATTTATTAATGTGTGCATATGCACAATGATGCACAAATTTAAGGGCAGCCTGGTAAAAACAATGTAATGAAAATAAAATATAATCTCGGAGTATACAACAACCATATATCTTTTAGTATACTCCCTCCATTTCAATGAATAAGGTGTTTTCGTTTTACGTGTGTTTTCTTTGAGTAAGAATTACTCTAAATATATAACGATTGTTGATATAAATTAACATCATTACAAAATGATTTTCAATATGAATCCAGATACAGAGTACGTACAATATAATCAAGATTTCGTTGCTCAATTTTCTCAGTTAAAATTCATCTTGGAATACGTGCATGCCTTATTCATCAAAACGGAGGTAGTAGTTGACAATAAGATTGAATAAAGTATATTGTTAGTTGCTAGTGATTAAGATATATGCAGCAGAACACCAGCAGGCATGAACTTGGTAATATATACCAGTACCTAATATTGAAGGAAGTGCGTCTGGTGGCGGCGGAAAATGATGTTGAACTAGCTTAACCACCTCAACGACTTCGACAATGACAAACCCTCGCAGCTCATCGCCACCACCAATAAGAAAGCCGCAGTGGTGCCCAAGCCAACGGCATAGCCGACCAAGGCCAAACCGTTCGCCAAGCTTCTCACCAAGCCCCCTCCACCCGGGCAAGCTTGTAAGCTTAGATTTCTCTCGATATATATGTGATGCCATGATGGTCGGGTTGTTGGATGGATCTCTAGATAGCTTGCTTTTTTTTTTTCCAAAACTGAGGGAGCCCTATTGCTAGAGTTCTTTACAATTTGAAACCTTGAACTTTGCTAGAGTGGCCCAGCTTTCACCTCTGAAACTTCCCTGCCTACTCCATGTATTTGAAAATCTCCAATCAAGTAGATACTCCAATGGCATTTTTTTTTGCGAGGAAACAAGATTGTATTAATTAAATGTGAGTGACATTACAATCCCGAATGATCTGGTCCAAAATAACTTCCGGAGCCGAACCTAACCAAACTTGAGTTCTATTCTCTACCATCCCAACTCTAGCTAACTGATGACTTGCGTCATTTTCTTTCCTACGAATCTTGCTAACGGAAATAACACGCTCTGACGCCAAGAGTAGACGAAGATCTCCAACTAGATGACCCAGAGAAGAACCATCTCTAGCCTTGCATGCCGCCATCCGTACTAGCTCCAAACTATCTGTCTCCACTAGGATCTTGTCATGGCTGAGGTTAAGAGCAAACTTGAGCCCTTCCAAGCACGCTTGTAGTTCCACCTCTAGCACCGACGAACAAAACACAAGAGATGTGCAGGCTGAAAAAATAATCAATCCCTTACTATCATGTAAAATCATTCCAGCGCCTCCTGCGCCCGTATGAGCGATAAAAACCCCATCCACATTGAGCTTTAGAATACCAAGTGGGGGTTTATTCCATATTTCTTCTGTAGTTAGCACTGCTGAAGACTTCTCTTCAAAGCGTTGCTCTCCTAGAGCTTGTTTCCCTTTGATAATATCCTCTGACTTACTTTACGAATATTTTCTAAGGAGTTCACATAAATATAAATAAACCTCTTGGAGCTTCCACATTAGGCAGGTCCTTGTCATGTGTAAACTCATTCCGTGCATGCCATACTTTCCATGCAATCATAAGAACACGGCCGTAGGTCTGTATTGACATTGGCATGAGCCAAGTTTGAAGCCAATCATCTCCTGTTTCAATAATTTTTGGAATAGACCATACCTCCCCCATGGCGTCCCACAACGCTGCAGTGTGAGAGCAGTGGATGAGCGCATGGTAGGAGTCCTCTCTCTCATAACCACAGACACGACATGCTCCATCAACATGTATATGTCTCCTTTGTTTATTGTCCTCCGTAGCTAGCGCATTGGACAAAGCTTTCCAAGCAAAGATTCGAACTTTCTCTGGAATATTACACCTCCATATTTTCTTTCAGATTGGTCGATCGCCCAATGGCACTGAGCTATTGGCTGTAGTAGACCAAGCTTGTTGACACGAGCGAAGTCCTAGCCGATATGCACTACGGACCGAGAAAAACCCATCCTTCTTGTAGGATAACGTAGCATAGAAAACAAAAATTTTCCTACGGCGAACACGCAATCCAAGCCAAGATGCAATCTAGAAGACGGTAGCAACGAGGGGATTATCGAGACTCACCCTTGAAGAGATTCCAAAGCCTACAAGAGGAGGCTCTTGTTGCTGCGGTAGACGTTCACTTGCCGCTTGCAAAGCGCGTAGAAGATCTTGATCACGATCGGTTCCGGCGCCACGAACGGGCAGCACCTCCGTACTCGGTCACACGTTCGGTTGTTGATGAAGACGACGTCCACCTCCCCGTTCCAGCGGGCAGCGGAAGTAGTAGCTCCTCTTGAATCCGACAGCACGACGGCGTGGTGTCGGTGGCGGTGGAGAAATCCGGCGGAGCTTCGCTAAGCGTGCGGGATATGGTGGAGGAGCGGGCGCTAGGGTTTGGGGAGAGGGGGTGGCCGGCCACTATAGGGGGGCCAAGCTTGGCTTTGGTGTGGCCGGCCCCTCCCCTTGGCCCTATATATATAGGAAGCCCCAAGTGTTGGACTACAAGTCTTCTAAGACCCGAACCCAAAACCTTCCATATGGTGGGAAACCTTCCCAAGCTAGGATTCCCACTAGAGGTGGGAATTCCACCTTCCATAGGGGGGTGGCCGGCCCCCTAAGGGGAGTCCACTTGGGACTCCTCCCCCACTAGGGTTGGCGGCCATGGAGGTGGAGTCCCATGTGGACTCCACCTTCCTTGGTGGTTTCTTCCGGACTTTTCTAGAACCTTCTAGAACCTTCCATAGAACCTTCCGCATCATTTTAATCACATAAAATGACATCCTATATATGAATCTTATTCTCCGGACCATCCGGAACTCCTCGTGATGTCCGGGATCACATCCGGGACTCCGAACAAATATTCGAACTCCATTCCATATTCAAGTTCTACCATTTCAACATCCAACTTTAAGTGTGTCACCCTACGGTTCGCGAACTATGCGGACATGGTTGAGTACTCACTCCGACCAATAACCAATAGCGGGATCTGGAGATCCATAATGGCTCCCACATATTCAACGATGACTTTAGTGATCGAATGAACCATTCACATACGATACCAATTCCCTTTGTCACGCGATATTTTACTTGTCCGAGGTTTGATCATCGGTATCACACTATACCTTGTTCAACCTCGTCTCCTGACAAGTACTCTTTACTCGTACCGTGGTATGTGGTCTCTTATGAACTTATTCATATGCTTGCAAGACATCAGACGACATTCCACCGAGAGGGCCCAGAGTATATCTATCCGTCATCGGGATGGACAAATCCCACTATTGATCCATATGCCTCAACTCATACTTTGGATACTTAATCCCACCTTTATAACCACCCATTTACGCAGTGGCGTTTGATGTAATCAAAGTACCTTTCCGATATAAGTGATTTACATGATCTCATGGTCATAAGGACTAGGTAACTATGTATTGAAAGCTTATAGCAAATAACTTAATGACGTGATCTTATGCTACGCTTAATTGGGTGTGTCCATTACATCATTCATACAATGATATAACCTTGTTATTAATAACATCCAATGTTCATGATTATGAAACTAATCATCTATTAATCAACAAGCTAGTTAAGAGGCTTACTAGGGACTCTTTGTTTGTTTACATATCACACATGTATCAATGTTTCAGTTAATACAATTATAGCATGGTATATAAACTTTTATCATAAACATAAAGATATATAATAACCACTTTTATTATTGCCTCTTGGGCATATCTCCAACAGTCTCCCACTTGCACTAGAGTCAATAATCTAGATTACATTGTAAGGTACCTAACACCCATGGCATTCTGGTGTTGGTCATGCTTTGCCCTAGGGAGAGCTTTAGTCAACGGATCTGCTACATTCAGATCAGTGTGTACTTTGCAAATCTTTACTTCTCCATCTTCGATGTACTCGCGAATCGAGTGGTAACGCAGCTTGATATGCTTCAGCCTCTTGTGTGACCTTGGTTCTTGTGCATTGGCGATGGCACCCATGTTGTCACAGTAGATGACTAGTGGGTCCAATGCACTAGGAACCACACCGAGCTCTACAATGAACCTCTTCATCCATACCGCTTCTGATGAAGCCTCTGAAGCCGCTATGTACTCCGATTCTGTTGAGGATTTCGCCACCGTGCATTGCTTCGAGCTTGCCCAGCTTACTGCAGCACCATTCAATATAAACACGTACCCATTGTGACTTAGAGTCATCGGGATCGGTGTTCCAACTTGCATCGGTGTAACTTGTTACAACGAGCTCTTGGTCACCTCCATAACAAAGAAACATATCCTTAGTTCTTTTCAAGTACTTCAGGATATTCTTGACCGCTGTCCAGTGTTCTATTCCTGGATCACTTTGATATCTGCTAGTCAAACTAACAGCATGTGCTATATCCGGTCTTGTACATAGCATGGCATACATGATAGAGCCTACTGCCGAGGCATAGGGGATCTGACTCATCCTTTCTCTTTCTTCTGCCGGTCCTTGAGTCTTACTCAAGACCTTGCCTGTAACATAGGTAAGAATCCTTTCTTACTTTCGTCCATTCTAAACTTCTTGAGAATCTTGTCCAGGTATGTACTCTGTGATAGCCCTATTAGACGTCTTGATCTATCTCTATAAATCTTGATGCCTAATATGTATGATGCTTCACCAAGGTCTTTCATTGAAAAACTATTATTCAAATAACCCTTTACATTGCTTAATAGTTCTATATCATTCCCAATCAATAATATGTCATCTACATATAATATCAGGAATGCTACGAGCTCCCACTCACTTTCTTGTAAATACAGGCCTCTCCATGACACTGTATAAACCCGAAGTCTTTGATCACCTTATCAAAACGTCGGTTCCAACTTCTCGATGCTTGCTTCAGTCCATAGATTGAACGCTGAAGTTTGCATACTTTGTCAGCATTTTTAGGATCGACAAAACCTTTGGGTTGTACCATATACAACTCTTCCTCAATGTCTCCATTAAGAAACGCCGTTTTGACATCCATCTGCCAAATCTCATAATCGAAAAAAAGCTATTGCTAACAAAATCCTCACAGATTTTAGCTTCGCTACGGTGAGAAAGTCTCATCGTAGTCAACACCTTGAATTTGTCGGAAACCCTTTGCGACAAGTCTAGCTTTATAGACAGTAATATTACCATCAGCATCTGTTTTTCTCTTAAAGATCCATTTATTCTCGACAACCTTTCGGCTATCGTAAGTCTACCAAAGTCCATACTTTGTTATCATACATGGATCCCATTTCGGATTTCATGGCTTCTTGCCATTTGTTGGAATCTGGGCTCATCATCGCTTCTTCATACGTCACGGGTCTTCATCATTGTTATCCACAATCATGACATTTAGACAAGGATCATACCAATCGAGTGGCACGATCCCTTGTCGATCTGCGAGGTTCAAGCTGTCTCATTTGAAGTTTCATGATCATTATCATTAGCTTCCTCTCTACGGTGTAGGTGGTACAGAACATTTTCCGTACTGCGCTACTGATCAACGAGTAGAGATTCTTCAATCTCATCGAGTTCTACTTTTCTTCCAGTCACTTCTTTAGTGAGAAATTCTTTCTCAAGAAAGGTTCCGTTCTTAGCAACAAAATCTTGCCTTCGGATCTGTGATAGAAAGTGTACCCTATAGTTTTCTTAGGGTATCCTATGAAGACGCATTTCTCCGCTTTGGGTTCTAGCTTGTCCGGTTGTAACTTTTTTACATAAGCTTCGCAACCCCAAACTTTTAGGAACGACAGCTTAGGTTTCTTATTAAACCATAATTCATACGGCGTTTCAACGGATTTTGATGGTGCTCTATTTAAAGTGAATGCGGCTGTCTCTAATGCATAACTCCAAAATGATAACGACAAATCGAAGAGACATCATAGAACGAACCATATCTAAGAGAGTTTGATTACGACGTTCGGACACACCGTTTCGTTGTGGTGTTCCGGCGGTGTCAATTGTGAAAGTATTCCGCATTTCTTTAAATGCATGCCAAACTCATAACTTAGATATTCACCTCCGCGATCAGATCGTAGAAATTTAATCTTCTTGTTACGTTGATTTTCTACTTCACTTTGGAATTCCTTAAACTTCTCGAAAGTTTCGGATTTATGTTTCATTAAATAGATATACCCATATCTACTTAAATCATCTGAAGGTTAGAACATAACGATAACCACCACGCGATGCTACACTCATTGGTCCACACACATCCGTATGTATGATTTCCAATAAGTCAGTAGCTCGCTCCATCATACCCGAGAATGGAGTCTTAGTCATTTTTCCCATCGGACATGCTTCGCATCTATCAAGTGACTCAAAATCAAGTGATTCAAGTAATCCATCGGTATGGAGTTTCTTCATGCGTTTCACTCCAATATGACCAAGACGATAGTGCCACATATAAGTAGAATTATCATTCAATTTAATTCGCTTAGCATCAATGTTATGTATATGCGTATTACTACTATCGAGATCTAACAGAAATAAGCCATTCTTTTGTGGTGCTCGACCATAAAAGATATTATTCATAAAAATAGAACAACCATTATTCTCAGACTTGAATGAATAACCGTCTTGCATTAAACAAGATCCAGATATAATGTTCATGCTCAACGCAGTACATAATAACAATTATTTAGACTTAAAACTAATCCCGAAGGTAGATGTAGAGGAAGTGTCCCGACCGCGATCACATTGACCTTGGATCCGTTTCCAACGCGCATCGTCACTTCATCTTTCAGCAGTTGTCGTTTATTCTTTAGTTCCTGTTTGAGTTACAAATATGAGCAACCGAACCAGTATCAAATACCCAGGTACTAGAACGAGAACTAGTGAGATAAACATCTATAACATGTATATCAGATATACCTTCTTTCTTCTTCTTGACAAGGCCGCTCTTCGATCCGCCAAATACTTGGAGCAATTACGCTTCCAGTGTCCCTTCTCCTTGCAGTAATAGCACTCAGCATCGGCTTAGGGCCGTTCTTAGGTTTCATAGGAGGCGTGGCTTTCTTGCCACCCTTCTTGAATTTTCCCTTAGACTTGCCCTGTTTCTTGAAACTGGTGGTCTTGTTGACCATCAACACTTGGTGCTCTTTCTTGATCTCAATCTCAGCAGCTTTTAGCATGCCAAAGAGTTCAGGAAACTCCTTGTTCATGTGCATATTGTAGTTCATCACAAAGTTCTTGTAACTTGGTGGCGGTGATTGAAGGACACGATTAATCCCCAGTCTGTTAGGAATCACTATTCCCAAGTCACTGAGTTTCTTCGCATGCCCGGTCATAACGAGCATGTGCTCACTAATGGAGCTGCCTTCTTCCATCATACAGCTGAAAAAGTGTTTCGATGCTTCATAGCATTCCACGGCCGCATGAGTCTCAAAAATAGTCTTCAACTCTTTCATCAACTCATGAGGATCGTGGTGCTCAAAACGTTTTGAAGATCGGATTCCAGACTGCATAAGATGGCACACGAACTTGAGAGTACCGAGTTTTCCGAGTCGCGTAAACATTCTTTACTTCATCGGTTTCAGTTTCTGCAGGAGGGTCACCTAGCGGTGCATCAAGCACATATTGCAGATTTCCGCCATTGAGGAAGATCCTCACATGACGGAACCAGTCGGTGAAGTTGCTACCGTTGCTCTTAAGCTTTTCTTTCTCTAGGAACTGGTTAAAATTGATTGGGGACGCCATATCTACAACATATTTGCAATAGTTTAGACTAAGTTTATGACAAATTGAGTTCAAATTTTAATTCTACATAATTAAAAATCTAGGTGAACTCCCACTCAAAACAATATCCCTCGCATTGTCTTAGTGATCACACGAACCAAATCCATCACACCTATGCCCGATCATCACGAGACAAGATGTAATTTCAATGGCGAACACTCAAAGTGTTCATCATATCAATCATATGATTCATGCTCTACCTTTCGGTATCACGTGTTCCGAGACCATGTCTGTACATGCTAGGCTCGTCAAGGTCACCTTAGTATCCGCATGTGCAAAACTGTCTTGCACCCGTTGTATGTACTTATTGAATCTATCACACCCGATCATCACGAGATGCTTGAAACGACAAGACTTGATAACGGTGCTACTAAGGATGAACACTTTATTATCTTGAGATTTTAGTGAGAGGGATCATCTTATAATGCTACCGTCGCGATCTAAGCAAAATAAGATGCATAAAAGGATTAACATCACATGCAGTTCATATGTGATATGATATGGCCCTTTTTGTCTTTGCGCCTTTGATCTTCATCTCCAAAGCACGGACATGATCTCCATCATCTTCGGGCATGATCTCCATCATCGTCGGCGAAGCACCAAGGTCAATGGCGCCGTCTTCATGATCGTCCTCCATGTAGCAACTATTACAACTACTTTGAAATACTACTCAACATGAAATTTAAAGACAACCATAAGGCTCCTGCCGGTTGCCACAATACAATAATGATCATCTCATACATATTCATCATCACATTATGGCCATATCACATCACCAAACCCTGCAAAAACAAGTTAGACGTTCTCTAATTTGGTTTGCATATTTTACGTGGTTTAGGGTTTCGAGTAAGATCCAATCTACCTACGAACATGAACCACAACGGTGATACTAGTGTTTTCAATAGAAGAGTAAATTGAATCTTCACTATAGTAGGAGAGACAGACACCCGCAAAGCCACTTATGCAATACAAGTTGCATGTCAAGCGTGGAGCAAATCTCATGAACGCGGTCATGTAAAGTTAGCCCGAGCCGCTTCATCCCACTATGCCACAAAGATGCAAAGTACTCAACTAAAGATAACAAGAGCATCAACGCCCACAAACCATTGTGTTCTACTCGTGCAACCATCTATGCATAGACACGGCTCTGATACCACTGTAGGATAACGTAGCATAGAAAACAAAAATTCCTACTACGGCGAACACGCAATCCAAGCCAAGATGCAATCTAGAAGACGGTAGCAACGAGGGGATTATCGAGACTCACCCTTGAAGAGATTCCAAAGCCTACAAGAGGAGGCTCTTGTTGCTGCGGTAGACGTTCACTTGCCGCTTGCAAAAGCGCGTAGAAGATCTTGATCACGATCGGTTCCGGCGCCACGAACGGCAGCACCTCCGCTCGGTCACACGTTCGGTTGTTGATGAAGACGACGTCCACCTCCCCGTTCCAGCGGGCAGCGGAAGTAGTAGCTCCTCTTGAATCCGACAGACGACGGGTGGTGCGGTGGAGAAATCCGGCGGAGCTTCGCTAAGCGTGCGGGATATGGTGGAGGAGCGGGGCGCTAGGGTTTGGGGAGAGGGGTGGCCGGCAGGGGGCGGCCAAGCTTGGCTTTGGTGTGGCCGGCCCCTCCCTTGGCCCTCTATATATAGGTGGAAGCCCCAAGTGTTGGACTACAAGTCTTCGAATAACCCGAACCCAAAACCTTCCATATGGTGGGAAACCTTCCCAAGCTAGGATTCCCACTAGAGGTGGGAATTCCACCTTCCATAGGGGGGTGGCCGGCCCCCAAGGGGAGTCCACTTGGGACTCCTCCCCCACTAGGGTTGGCCGGCCATGGAGGTGGAGTCCCATGTGGACTCCACCTTCCTTGGTGGTTTCTTCCGGACTTTTCTAGAACCTTCTAGAACCTTCCATAGAACCTTCCGCATCATTTTAATTCACATAAAATGACATCCTATATATGAATCTTATTCTCCGACCATTCGGAACTCCTCGTGATGTCCGGGATCACATCCGGGACTCCGAACAAATATTCGAACTCCATTCCATATTCAAGTTCTACCATTTCAACATCCAACTTTAAGTGTGTCACCCTACGGTTCGCGAACTATGCGGACATGGTTGAGTACTCACTCCGACCAATAACCAATAGCGGGATCTGGAGATCCATAATGGCTCCCACATATTCAACGATGACTTTAGTGATCGAATGAACCATTCACATACGATACCAATTCCCTTTGTCACGCGATATTTTACTTGTCCGAGGTTTGATCATCGGTATCACACTATACCTTGTTCAACCTCGTCTCCCGACAAGTACTCTTTACTCGTACCGTGGTATGTGGTCTCTTATGAACTTATTCATATGCTTGCAAGACATCGACGACATTCCACCGAGAGGGCCCAGAGTATATCTACCCGTCATCGGGATGGACAAATCCCACTATTGATCCATATGCCTCAACTCATACTTTCCGGATACTTAATCCCACCTTTATAACCACCCATTTACGCAGTGGCGTTTGATGTAATCAAAGTACCTTTCCGGTATAAGTGATTTACATGATCTCATGGTCATAAGGACTAGGTAACTATGTATTGAAAGCTTATAGCAAATAACTTAATGACGTGATCTTATGCTACGCTTAATTGGGTGTGTCCATTACATCATTCATACAATGATATAACCTTGTTATTAATAACATCCAATGTTCATGATTATGAAACTAATCATCTATTAATCAACAAGCTAGTTAAGAGGCTTACTAGGGACTCTTTGTTTGTTTACATATCACACATGTATCAATGTTTCAGTTAATACAATTATAGCATGGTATATAAACTTTTATCATAAACATAAAGATATATAATAACCACTTTTATTATTGCCTCTTGGGCATATCTCCAACACTTCTCATGTTTTCAGGCCAAGAAATCAGCAGGTCTTCTTGGTGACAGCCGATATGCACTAAGGACCGAGAAAACTCCTATGGCATTTGAATCCCATTGAACACAAAATGACATTTTCATATCACGATGGGGAAAAGACACCTAATAAATTTTAGCTAAACCATCGGCACTCCTACCACGAGCAAGTACAATTCTGATTGAATAGAAAGCATATAGTGGTTTATATCTTTAGCAGCAATTTTTTCCGAAAGATAATATATTAATATTAGAAAGATACCAAATGCACACAGTCTCTGCAACAACGTAATACTCTAATGGTAGTACGAACGCACACATCCAAAAAAAGAAAAATAAAACTAAGAAATAAAAGTCCCAACTCAGCACCAAATAAATCAAGGTAACTGATGTAGTATAATTTAATCTAAATGACTTTATAGATTTTTCGATAAAGAACGACTATGGAGATGCTCGAGGCAACATTCTGACTCAGCATGTACCTGTTTTTACTTTCTCTGAAATGGACATGATACCTTACTGACGACACACATTCCGCCATAAAATTGATCCATCTAATATCAAATTCCAACTTCAACATCATTTTCTTCAAAAATTTCCATTCAACTCTATCGTACGTTTTGTGCATATCAAGTTTGACCGCACAAAGCCCTTGCTTCCCTGTCTTCTTGTTGATTGAACTTCTTTATTAGTAATCACATTTTCTATCTGCTCAACGAGGAGGAAGTGCAATAGAAACGAACGAAACAGTCTCTTCTCTAACGATTAACGAAGCAAAATGGGCCAAGCGAACGAAACAGTCTCTTCCCTGTCTTCATGTTGTCGCTTAAAGCGGTAGCCCAGGCCTGCATCTGCCACGACCCTCGCCAGAATTTCCCCTATGGCCCGGCCTCCAGCCCATGACCAACTCGATTCCGTCGAAGCACTATAAATTCCCAATGTGTAGGTCTTTCTCTAACTCCCGATCAGCCGCCTATCGATACGTCTCTCAGATCGAACCGTCTCGACTCCCCTGCCCAGTGCGGCATCGCTCACGGAAACCGCCACCAGCCAACGCTAAAGCCTCGATCCTTGATCAATGGATCGATCAAGGAGACGAGTGGACGATGAACTACTCCGTTTCGGTAAGCACAAATCGATCGACCTTGTTTTGTCTCCACAGGCCGCTCTGTTATCTTATCTGGCGACCCCAAAGGCTGATCAAGGTGCATGTTCTTCTATTATCTTACCTTAGTAAGCCTAAAATTCATGTCGTCTTCAGATTCATTTTTTTTTTTTTGTAAAACCGAAAGAATCATGTTATCTAGAAATAGGAGGTATGATTCTGGTGCTGAAAATCGTTTGAAGAGAATGATGTGTCGGAGAAGATTAATATGGCGATGTAACTGAAGATTAAGATAGATAGTGGGGTGACGGTTACAGTGGGCATATGCAGGATGATCTGGGCGCAGGTAAGAGGTTGCAGGTGTATGATCTGGGCGCATGTGATAAGGGCACAAAGCGATGGTGGGGATGGGGTAGGGGGAGGGTATGTCGGAAATGGCCGATGTGCCTTGGTTATAAGGTTTCGGCTATGCCCGGCGGGGTGGCCAGGCATGGGGCAATGATATAGGCGGGGAGCTATGCCTCTCAGTTACAATATAATTTTGATATCATTCCTAACACTGCAATTTGGATTGCATTTTTTGGTATCTAATATATAATTAGTACAATTTTTTTTGAACATTATCATGCCACAAATTTAGTTTATAACTGTTCTAATAATAAGGTTTCTAGTTTTACAGAAATTGCCATGATGAAATGCGTTTTGACATAAATTGCATCACCTTGTTTTTCCTTGTCAATAGTACACAACCGTGGCCATAAGTATCTTTGCACATCACGCACCGGTGTATATGTTTAACAAAAACGAAATAAGATATAAGCGATCATCATGCTTACATTATTATCAGGATATATTTAAGTGGGACAAATATTACATGTCAACTAAATAAAAATGTCCTCATGATTTGAAAACGAGATTTGAAGTTCTACCCAGCCTAGCCTTAGAGTTGTGCTACATACTTCACATCAACTTGAATGGAAAATTGCGGTTCAAATGCACACAAAGGGCCAATTGAGTAGAACTTGGTGAAAATGGAAGATGCCATAAGGAGAAAAGCCGAATGCAGCCAACACTTTTTTCTGCCACCCTAGATATCGTTGGTAAGAATTTTTTATGGTACTAAATATAGACTAAATTAAAATATGCGTGGTAAAATTAATAATTAATGCAAATTTCATCAATGATATTATTACTGAAATATTATTCAGAGTTTCTACTTGGTGTAGTGAAGAGATGTTTCATATTTCAACATGCACAAACCAAAACTAAACTACCATAACAAATGACAAGTGGATTCAACAGAAAGAACACTAATAACTGACTAGAAGTAAAATCTTATAAAATATGGCCATACTGAAGCCAATCCAGGTTGAAGTTTCCATAGTTTTTTTATCAGCACTAGAAACTCATCTAAGAAGGTTTAATAAGTTTGTATCAAACACACTTATTTGACTTTTTGAAGTAGTATCATGCTGATGAAACAATGGAAACTTCAATTTGGACTGGTTTAGACATTTATCACCGGTTAGCCCTCAGTATGACCATATTTAATAAGCTGTACTTCATCTCAATTAAGTGTTCTTTGGTTTTTTTATTATCCATTTGGCATTTGGTGCACTGGTTTTAGCTTTTGTGCATGTCAAAATATCAACAACCTTTTTTACTACATCAAGTATAGCTTCTAAGTAATATTGAAGGATGAATATCTTGTATGAAACTTCATTAGTTATTAATTCACAAATATTTTAATTTAGTTTTTCTTGGGTAACCGAATATTCTTCCTAAGGAATATTTAGGTTTGCAGAAATAAGTGTTGAGTGCATTCGTCTTCTCTTCTTATGACACCTATTTCCCAAAATAAACTAAATTTGCCCAAGTGTGTGCATATGAGCCGTAACATGCCTTTAGGTTGATGTCAATATATGTATCATAGCTGTAAGGCTAGGATGCGTCCAGCTTCAAATCTTGTCCTCAGATCCCGATTAGGTCAATTTTCATTTAGTTGACTCTTAAGATTTATCCCACTTTGTTTTGTTGCGATAATATTGCAAGCATGATGACTGCTTATATCTTCTCCCATTTTACATAACCACCGCTGCGTGATATGCTTAGCTATTTGTGTCCTCGGTACCTTACTATTGATAAGGACAGATTGTAAGTTGTATAATTTATTTTGAAATGTGTTTCATCATGACAATTTTATATATAACTAGAAACCATATTAATGAACAGGTATGAACTGGACTATTGTAAACTTTCAGAAAGTTATTTTTCCTAGTCAACGTGATCGTTACATCAATATTTCGCTAACATTTCAGCAAAGATGTGTTTTAACAATAACAGTTTTGTAAGTTCTAGTTCCAGAGAATGATTGATATCATTCGAAAGGCAAAACCAAACTTCAGGGGGGGAAGGGAATAGGCAGGGTATCAAAAAATGGGGATGCTGTGCAAGTCCTTAACAAAAAAATTAATAAGAATAAAGTCATAATAAATTTTATATTTGGCCAACAGATGTGCATAGCAACCTTTACTCCTCCCTGTTCCAGAGAATGGGTATGGCTTGCTTCGAGTTGGTTTCCGTTAAAGTTCACAAAGCACTACAAAAAAGCCTTTTCTTCTTTCAGTGTTTTTAAAATTACCAAATCTCCGATGGATATAAGTCATATTTTTTGATTTGTCGATACTTATTTTTAGGATCTACAATATTTTCTTATGTTATTAAAAACAATCAGGCATGCTGGCACTGAGTTATCATCACTAGAATATCCCACTTCTACCTCCATAGACAACTTTGTTTCATCTTGGCAAATTCCTTATGGCAGTGACTATCCTGGTTTCATTACATTTGAATACACGTGCATTTTCCTTTTATCATAATGTGATTTCACTTCAGTTTGGCTACTATATATGGTTGCACAGCACTAAAGCTAAGTACTTAGCATATAGATTAGCGCTACTTTATCTCTCCAATTGGAAGTGAAATCACATTATCAGAACTGACATCTACGTAATTAGAGCTTAAGCTTTATATCTGGTGTTAGTGCAAATGTGATTTCACTTCTGATTGGATCCACACAGAGGCTAAAGGTGTGTATGTCTTAAAGCATGGGCTGACTCCCCTCTGCACCTTTGCTAATCTATCTACTTGTTGGCTGTCATTATGTTGTACCTCAGTCAGAGTTTGTCTCTTATGTTCATCGCAACTCTTTCTCCCTTTTGTCTGTCTGTATGCTCTTGGTTATTTGTTTTTTGTGACCTTGTTTTCTTGTTTGAACATTCATATCATATTGGATGCACATAAAGGTACAAGTTAGCTTCCTCCTTTTTGTGCGGACATCTTTAGTCTCAGTATTTCTACTATACTAATTTTATGTATGTAGAAGGAAAGGATTTTCCCCTATTTTAGTAATTTCTAAGTAGAATTGTCCATGGACATTTCAGAATCATCATCTCACTTAAATATGAACACTATTTCAGATGAAATTCTTAAAGATAGACCATATGGTGAAGTCCAAAGCAAAGTTATCTTCTTTCAACAGTGCACAATAATTGTTTTTTTCTTGCTATTTGCTAACTGTATGTTTGTATGATGTGCACATACAAATTGGCATTCAGTTAAAGTGTGAGCTGAGGATAAGAGAAAAGGAACGCATCAATTAGATGATTTACAGGTTAGAATAAGTAATGCAGTCTTAAAAGACAAACTCTTATTCTCCAATCAACACATCATCCTGGTCAACCTGCAAGAAAGTCCTAATGATTTTTTAAGGTTTGGAAATATAATGCAGTCTGTATACAGGTGCCCTTGTGGGTTAATTACTAGTTGCTTATTTTCTGAATGTCATGTGTTATCTGCTATTTACTCGTTGCAAACTGGGTCTTTTTTCCTTCCTCTAGCACATAATTTTCTGAGAAGATGTTTGGGTTGGATATCACTATTGTGTTGTTCGGCAGAAGTTTTGAGATTGTTGCTTCTGAGTTTTTCTTGGTCTGTCCAGAAAGAGGCATGATAATGAGAGGAATTTATGAACCATATGAATAGAAATGTCTTCGCACCCTACATAACCTATACTGTAAAGCAAAGGTAAGAATTTTTCAGGAAATTCATTTCTGAGGTAAGTACCAAGCATCACCCTACTGAATGCACTTGCTGTATCTGATAGGGATTTTAATTGTATCACCTGGAGATGGACTTCTCAAGGGCCTTCTTGGTTGTATGCAAATGCGTTGCGTACAAACCAAGAAGGCTCTTGAGAACTAAGTTATTTAGTTAATCTCTACTTTCTTTCCAATAATTTTTGTTCAGTCAATATTACCATGAGTAGGACCACCTCTGAAAAGTTCCTTGCAGTAAGCTAGATGCTTGCAAATCATCAATGATTTCTTACATATTAAAGTTAGGTGTCATCAGTGTTATCTGCATATTGCAATGAGCTAGATACTGCTCATGTTCAATTTCTTGACCTTTCTTCTATGACTTCAGTATGTACTTCAGTATATAGGAAGTTTCTTTAGACCTTTGCTTTTATTCTTGGCTACTAAGCAGCATTTTCTGGATAGATTCTTTCTTTGTATGTCATATTTATTTGAATGATCATTAGGGTGTGTTTGTGAGGGCTAGGCTCCTCTCCACTTCACTCCACATCCCAAACTCCACTCCAGCGAAAGGTGCTCTGGATCAGTAAAATGCGTTTGGGAAGGAAAATTGTTTCAGATCCTGATTAGTATAGCAGGGTGTTGTAAAATATCTAATGTACCCTCTTTATTTCCTTTTCCTTTTCATTTTGCATAGCGACCTGTATGATCGTTACTTCTTTTTTTCAGCCCTATGTGTGCAGATTGATTCTTTTTCTATGCATTGCACGTGATGGATAAAGTGAGAGCATCGTTGACATGCTGAATTTTCTACATGAGTCTGACAAGATAATTCGAGTTATCGACAAAAAAGACAGAAATCTTGAGTTCTGGACACAAAAGACGACAAGAGTCGAAAACTCAAATGGGGGTCCGAAATGACCTTATTTGGCCACATACTTTCGCGTAGGCCAACTAAGAAGGTCTTCTATCCTTGTAATAATGATGAACGCCTCCTTTGCTCCTTTTTTAACTAACAACTCGGTGGCAATGAAATGTTCCGGTAACCGCGACACACTCAATCAACACTCCATCACGGTGATAATTGAGTCCTCCAATTTTCATCTTTCTTGCTGTAAGCGTTTCCAATTTTCATCTTTCGTTGCGAAGACCTTGCTTTTGAAACCTACTACAACCTGGAATGTCCTGTTACAAGATGTAATAAATATTATCACAAATAATAATTACAAAACATCATTGCCATGCACGTTACAAAAGAGACGCTTACAATTCTGGCTTTTTTCCACCACTCTTTGTCTTGTTCAAAGGTTCCCTCCGTATCGTCCCAATCGACACCTGTTTGTTTGAGCAACCTTTTCTAAATGTTATACTCATTTTTCAGTTTTCCCATTTGCTATTTAATTGCGTCTTCTTATCTTTGAATCTCTTGGCTACCTCGTCATATCCAACATATATTCGAGTAGGTGCTTGATGGATTCCCACGGCCAACTTCCTCGGCAAATAATGCTATTTTCATCTGTCCATGCAAGGCCATCCATTCTTTTAAAAGTAAGACTGAATTTCACTTTTTACCCCTATTTGCGATTTTGTGATGCTAATTATGCCAATTAATTTTCCGTGCCATGTTTTACCCCATATTTTTTAAGGAATGTTAACCTTTACCCCTTTTAACATTTGTTCCCATTTCTAACAGCTCAGACCCACACACGTAATCCTACGTGGATGCTGAATCAGCAAGCTAGCTCAAAGACGTATTTCGTATACGTGTTTCTTTCTCAATAATTCAGTCAACCAAACCCAGCCCGCACCTAGTAGCAAACCTAGCCCGAAATCGACTTCACTTACAACATTTCTGCCAGATTGGTACGCCCGCACCGCATCAACGAGAATCACACGAAGCGAAACAAATGAGACAGTTTCAGCGGAAACAGAGGCGGAGGAAGGAAGCTGTGTGCGGACGGGCAAGCTTGCCGGCGGCGATCGCCAGTTCGCTTCTCCTTTGTTGAGAAATCATTTTCCTTCGGCCCCTCCCATTGACCCCTGAAAGGACACAGATGCTGCCTAGAGGGGGCGGGAGGGGGGGGGGTGAATAGCTTCAGTTTCTTTCTAGCAGCAACTCCAACATTAGTTGTCTTCTTCATAAGCAGTTCTTGAACATCGAGGTCCCATACGATAGAAGCTAGTGTTGTTGATGGAGACTGCGTGTCCGCGTCTTCTCCAGTATCAACCTTTTCCTCTCTATGTCTGACCGCCTCTTCTTCATCCGTCCTTCTTCTGTCCCTTCGTCGTCATTCTTGTCTTGCCCATTTGCGTCCCATCGACATTCTCATCATATTCACTTACCCACCGAGTGTAGCCATCCATGTAACCATGCATGAGCAGGTGAGCCTTACAATGGCCAGAGAAGGGGTTGAGCAAGCTCATTTCTTTGCATTTTCATGGCACACACCACCACCACGACAGATACATACACTTTGACATGGCTAGCAACGAGAAGATCACTCGTCTCTCTTGCGTCTAGCAGCATCTGCCAGGGCAACATCGCCGTGTGGAGCAGGGTTCTTCGGTGGCAGAGGAGGAGCAAGTGGCTTCGGTGAGGTAGGAGGAGCAGTCCCTCCAGCCGACAAGCAACCAAGCCCCCCCCCCTCGTACTCTGGCTGGTCCTCCAACGACGACAAATGCGAAAGGAATTTGGTAGACGACGAGGACGCGGCGGCCGCAACGGAGGAAGACGAGTTGTGGCAGCTCGAATGATGGGAGGTGGCTGGGCGGCAGGCCCGTGATGAAGAGTACGAAATGCTCGAGGAGAAAGAGCTGCTGCTGGCCCCCTTCGCGTATAAATGGGAGGAAGACATAGAGCTATATGTTTCACATACTCTACTATCATCTTAGAGCAATTCCAATAGTGTAGCCAGCTGCTGGCTATAAGCCAAGTGCCATGTCATCTATAGCCAACTTAGAGCTAACATATTAAAAATAGTATTTATTCTGGAATGAGCCCACTCTCCTTCTCCTCTCCTCTCTCTCCTCCAACTAAGCAATAATATACTATTTTAATCCTTATAGCCAGCTGACTAGGACTTATTGTACTTGCTCTTATAACATGAATGATATTTTGGTGACACTACATAAAAATTTGATTGGATTAATTATTAGGGCCAATAGAGTCAAGTATGGTCCCCTCCCTTCTTAGTAAGAACACAACTCATTTGTACTTAACAAATTTTAACTTTAGCTATCATTTATCTGGTCCTCCAACTCAAGCGTGTGTATGCTGCACCCTTGACTCCAGGCAGTACAAATGGGATTCTTAGAAAAGAATCCGTTGAAATCATTAATCCTTAGTTATGGGCGCAAAGGCAAGACGATGTACGTGCTAGGATCAAACTGAAATTGTTGCTGCTCCACTAATCTAATGTTTGGTCGTGCACGAGACTCCTCTTCAGTCTTCACCGGCAAGAGATACGTACGTACCAACGTGGCAGGCAACAATTGGAGGGACGCCGGCCATTGTTGCTATGCTAGCAGGTGAGGCAAACTAAGCACAAGAAATCCATTCGGAGACTACGGTGTTCCTCCTCGAGCTTGTGACCAGCACGGCGGACCGTTTGGGAGAACCCGATCGGCGCACGAGGAGCAGCTAGCTAGCTGATCGATCGATGCTCGGCCAGCCGAGCGTGATCGCCCGTCTCATGGGCTTGGAAGACGCGATCGTCGCGGCCATGCCCGCGATCCCGGCGGCGGTGATGGTCCAGGCAGAAGAAGACTCCATGGTCAACCTGCTCAAGCCGTCCTCCAAGCTCAAGCGGTTCAAGTGCAGCCCGCTGCCGTACCACGGCCGGATCAGTGGGGACTACTACAGGTACTGCCTGAACAAGATGAAGCCGCGACGGAGATCGTCCCGCCGGTCAACCTCTTCTTCTTCCTCGTCGCGCGGCCATCACCGCCGGGATCATGATCGGCATCCGCAGGAGGATCTGCTGGAGAAGATCAAGGAGGAGTTCCGGGCGTCCTGGCAGCAGGCTTCCATGACGCCGGAGAATGAGAATGCGGCGGTGAGTTCTGCTTCGGCGTCGGGGAGGATGAGTAGCGCTGATCGGGCCGAGTGGGTGGACGGGCGGTACATCCAGAAGGTCGCGCAGGAGAACCTGCGCCGGGAGAAGATGGCCAGGTACGGCCATGGCGCCAACGGCAAGACAAAGGTGGATGATGAAGACGAAGAAGTTGAGACGGTGGTGGCCGCCCCGATGAAAGCTGAAGAGGCAGAGCAGGAGCAGCAGGGTGGTTCAGAAGTTGCATCAGCAAAGGATGAAGGGACCGAAGAAAGGTTCATGGAAGAAGGCACATCATCAGACAGTCACCGTGCAGAGTCCGAAGAATTCTTGGGATCTTTGGGTGCAGTCGTCAATGGTGATCCTGAGCACGATGAAGTGAGCAGCACCTCTGGAAATTCGCGCGGCACACCGACACGGATAGCGATCCTCCGGCCGGTTGGTACTACTCGTGCCGCCGGTGATCATCGTGATCCGGCGTTCGGCACGCCACCGCCGTCCTGGAAGGCGACGCGGGACGGCGGCATGGAGGAGTTCCTCCGGGCGGTCAAGGAGCGGCTCAACAACGAGATGAAGGCGAAGACCGGATCAAGCGACGTGGAGCCGCCGCCGACGACGACGAGGAAACTCTGGGGAAGCGACGACCCGGAGCTAGCCGCCCGAGACACGGCGAAGCGGATCAGGGAGGCCGCCGGCATGGCCAAGGAAGACCTCGGGAGGAGGCTTTCTCGGCTGGAGTCGTTCCGCGTCTTCAGAGGCGACCGCAGCCGGCGCGACGCCGCCGCCGTCCTATCGCCAGAGCACAGGATGCTGAAGAGGGTGAGAGCAAGGATCGAGGCCATGTCGCCAAAGAAGACCAAGTTAAGCGGCTCCTCTTCGCCGGTGTCAAGCAGAGGAGGAAGGGTCTGGAGCTCACCGCCGGCGGATGCAGGTCACGCATCATCCTTGTCTGGCATCGGCTCTGACGACGAGCAGGAGAGCGGCTGCAGGGGTGATCGGCAGCGCCTGATGACGAGGCTGTGGAAGGCACAAAGCGCGGCCCGTATGGACGCCGACACTGACACCAACGTCGTGGTGTCGCCGTTGCCGTCGCCGCATGCGCTTGTCAGGTCGTTTTCCGCGCCGGCGTCGTCGGGGATCTCAAGCGGAGCAGAGGTGAAGCTGAGCAGGAGCAGAAGCTTCAGTCTGTTCAGAGGGACGATGGCCAGCGGCATCAGTCTGGGCGGGAAGCTGTTGACGACGGTGATGCATCTGTCCAAGAAAAAGCCATTTACGACGACGATGGATTGTCCATCGCCTCGTCAGGATTCCGGCCATTTGATCGCCGGTGCACAGGCAAGCGCTACACCGATATCTGTTTCCGGTACAACAGTGATCAGAATCGTGCCATGATCTGTTGTCGTTCTTAAGAATTCCATCGTTTTGTTTACTGAAGATATGCATCGCTCATGTTGTTGCTGTCATGGCAGGCTGATTTCCTGGCCGGATTGGCGCCTCCGAGCCCCGTGTCGCCGTTGGAGGTCCATGGCCGCAGCCCCCGCCATTTCGCAGGTAGATACTACTACAACACAGCAGCCTGAACTGAACTTTCGTTCCTGTTACAGCAGGCAGTACTGAATACTGATGTCTGTACCGATTTTGCTCTGCTTGTTTGCAGAGTCGAGCCCGAGACGGAGTCCCAGGTGTTCGACAGAATTCGAGGCATCAGTGGTCGGCGGCGAGTCGCCATGGCGATGGAAGATTGACGCTGCATCAGAGAGCGACGAAGATCCAGACAAAGCGTACGTCAGGGAGCTGCTGATCGCCGCCGGTCTGTTCGACGACAACGAGGACGGCGTCGGCAGACCATGGGAGGACACTGCCGCTGTTAGTACGGACTCGATGGCGGGGCCGATGATCATGTCCGACGACGTGTTCGACGAGGTCGAGGACGCGTACTACTACCGCCGCCGCGTGGACGAGGACTGCTCCAGGGAAGAAGAGGACGAATGGCTGGGCCGTCGCAGGCTGCTGTTCGACATGGCGAACGAGGCGCTGCAGGCCCTGCAAGCGGGCCCGTCGTCGTCGTCGTTGTCGCTGTGCCGGTGGATCGTCGAAAGCGGCAGCGGCGTATCGTCGTCGCGCTTGTGGTTGCGGGGGAGCGAGCTCGAGGAACACGTGTGGCGGCGGGTGGCGCGGGCAATGACGGGGGACGACGACGCTCCGGCGCCGGCGACGACGGTGGACGGCATGGTGGAGCGCGAGGTCGACAGATCGCCGTGGATGGTGCTCCGCGAGGACGTGTGCGCCGTCGGGAGGAAGGTCGAGCGCGCCATCTTCGACGAGCTGGTCGGCGAGGTGCTCCGTCAGGTGTTCGTCCGAACCTGATCGGCAGCTCAGGTTTATTGTTTCAATATTTTGTCCTGACAAGGAACGCATTTTTGTGTACAATAGACGGCTTTATTGATTCAACGGTGCATTTGGTGCGACAAAACTCGTCCAAAATTTATTTTGGAAAACGAGGTCATGTCCTAACCTCTGCATCTGTCGATGCATACATAATTTTCTATTAATTTATTTAGTAAAAATCTGACAAAGATCCAGCGTCCGAGTATCTGTTTGGATGGCACACTGCACTATTTTTTTTCCTCTCTATTCTTGCTACTACTAGTTCACCGCACCAACGCCGCCTGGACACCACACCGACGTCGTTGCCACCGTGCTCTTCCACTCCACCCTCGACTTCCACCACCGTCAGGTGGACCGTGCGCCCCTATCATTAGCATCTTTATTTTCACAATAACTTTCAGTAGTAAGCAATGTACTATTCATAATATTACTATTGACTTTGCAGGATAGATAAACTCTTATAAGATAACTAGTTGCAAAAATAGGATAATTATATCAAGAAAGACATGAAGTTCAACTTTGTTGAACACTTTCGCCACTTAGCGGTCTTGTTATTAATGTCCCTAGCATAAATCTTATTTATGGATCTTTCAATCATGTCATATGCTCTTTCAACCTTTAATTTTCACTTTCTATGGCTAACTGAATCCTTAGGTACCTACCTTTGCATTCACTTTGCATTAGAGCCTACGTATTGAGATATCCATAACCCTTAGTTTACCCTTTGGTTACTAAACATAACAAGAGTATCTCATGCTGCCTTGTTAACACCTCTTGCTAACTTTTTATCCTACAAAATCACATTTATTCTCCAATTTCAAAATTAAAAATTCATCAAAGCATAGCTTTCTTTGGGACTTTCACTATTTCCACTTCTAGTGGCTGTGCCCACAAGTTCATGGTCACCCCACAACTAACTTCTCTATGACAACCATAACTATAAGCTATATTATTGAGAAACTAAATAAAACCCACACATGAGAAATATACTTGGAATAGCATCAGTGATACATAGGTAGATATGGTGGACACTGCTGGAATAACTTGGTTAAATATATTTGTATGCACAAGTCTTTGCTTGCTTGCTTATTTTTTAGGGGGCTAACAATAGAGAGAAAGTTGACCATCTATAACATGCAAAAGTGTCCATAGTTCTAATAATTTCATATTAAAAAGTAACTTAAAGTTAATCATATATGCATGTGAATAAAATGTAGTACTAAATAAGGCACTTGCAAATTATTACTCATTAAAACATATGAAACAAACAACAAAATGCATAACTTATAATGCAACTTTTATTTCACTTTTCCCTTCTTTAATAGATTCCAAATTTACATTTATTTTTATTCCTACATAAATTTTATTGATAATGGCCTTGGCAACATGAATCAAATACAAACTTAACATAAAACTAAGATACATACACTCCAAGTTTATGTGAAAATCTTATGTTGCTCACAAAAGTTTAGAGGTGTGCAAACTGAGAGTGTAATAAGTCTAGTGGGGTGTTTTTGATCCCCAGCTTATGGTCTTCACCATTATTCGATAGCTCATGGCCGGTGTGGCGTTCCTCCATTCACTGTCAAAAAACTTCAACACAAAACTTTCTCCCATCTCTTTTCTTGGGTGACATTAGTGGTACAAAGATATATTGCATACTGCCATGGAATCCTCAAACACAATTTTATTTGAGTTATCCTGTAGGTATATTATGTTGTCTACATTCCTAAAATCTCAAAAGACCCAAAATTAATCAATTTTGAACTTAAAGTAATGCATACAACAATAAGAGACATAATTTGTGCAGAAAAATAGCAGCGACAAAACATACTCCCTCCATTCCTAAATATAAGCCATATAGTTTTTGGCACGGAAATTAAATAACACATATTGAGAGAAAATTACACCAGGTTTGGGTGGGATTACCCCTATACATTTGACATGAGAAAATATAGGACTTTGCATAAGATAAGATATAATCAAATTCCTAAAAAAATACCATACAAGTGGTGTGTCGCACTAAAGCGTATATTCTAGAATTTTTCTCGAAAAACTATATGGCTTATATTCAAGAACGGAGGGAGTAATTTTTTCAACAACTTAAACATCCCAGGAAATTTGGCCATGCTTTTGCATATAGAGGACGAAAAGTTGATACTCTAGTGTTAATATGAGCGTAATTTGAGCCACAGTAAATTTTAGAGAATTTATTTCGTGAGCAGTGTTCCATAGAAAACTACATCTCCATATGTTTCATCAACTTTTAGACATCAAAATGGGTAAATCTTGTTACTTTAGTCTTAAAATTTGTAGATATAATCTAAACACCCTATTATAAACAGAGAATGAAGTTAATAAACTAAAAGGATAAATGAAAACATGGTCTCCACAAACATACAAAAGAGAATATGAGAATAAAACTAAAACATGAGTTTAAAATGATATTACTCGAAATTAGTTGAAAAAGAGGGGGATGCATGTGCATCCCCAAGCTTGTGGTTTTGCTAGTTCTTCTCATCTTCTCCTCTCTCTCATCATATCATGTTTTAATTCAAACAAAGTATTTTCATCTCCACGATACTTTAGTACCTACAAATTGGTTAGTTCTCCATACAACTGATATAATAGATTCAACATGGATGAATCTAGTTTTCATTGGGAAACCATTCAAAATTAAAATATGTATAACAAACACTCTTTTTATTTGTTTTGGTGTATGCAAAGTTTTTATGATATAGACTTTACAATAGTTCCATTGGCATGAACAATACATGCTCAAGATCGACCCCAACTTCGCCATTGCTCATCCTTCTCATTTAGTTTTCTGAGTTTTATTTTTATTCAAACTTATAAACTAATTATTAGGTAAAAAATAGCGAACTTATTTTAAATGTTATAATGATACAAATGTGTGCTCAAACTGAATAATACATGAAAGCATAAGGAGCACACCACAAAACATACAACTATTAAATTTTAAGTCTAACTCTTTTCTTATGCATTGCTATTTTATATATGAATCAACAATGACAACTTTGTGATATCCAATGCATATAATGACCAGTAGCTTGCATTTCAAATAAGGTGGTAACATAAAGAGGGCTCTTATCTCTTCCTCTTTCATAGAATTTGCAAGCATCAAGAGCAAACTTAACAACATAATTTTGCAAGCATCAAGAATAGAAGCCTAGCGCTATGCTCCTTGGCAATGACGCCAGAAAAGTATCTTCATAATCTCCAAAAGCAGGGAATCACTATAGTACAACTCGCTACATATTTGAGTGTCGAACCCACAAGGAGCCGAAGGTAAACTATCTATTCTCTAAGCCCTATAACCCACTTATATGGCCTTTTGTGTACAGCAATAGACTAGAGTGTATAAGGTGTATTTTACTTCTATCTAGGAAACGGTGAAAGCAAATACTAAAAGTAAACTAGCTAGTGCACGTAGAGCGAGTGAAGGGAAAGCAAGTAACTCAAGCGAGTAAAAGTGTTTAGGAAGATTTTTATTTCATTTGTTTGGTTGTCACAATTAGTGAAGCGCTAGTCTTTTTGTTGTTTCTTCTAGAGATGATCCATAGATAGGTGCAGTCATAAACATGAGAAATTACACCCCTAGTGATTGATTTCAATGTTTTTTCCGACCAAACTAGGGAGATATTAAGACATAAAGTCCAACCATCGCTGTAAGTTTCAAGGTTCCCATATTTTATCCTCCGTTAATTAACCATAAATTAATATAGCATGCATATTTAAGACTTGGGACACGGTTTCTGGCAAGTTTCGGCTATCCCTCCTCCTATCATCATCCAAGGGTGACAACCTGATGCATCCTCCAACATATGTGTGCACTCATATATCAATACATAAGATCATCATAGAAGATAACATATATACTTGTATGCAACCAACAACAAACTATTTCACAATTGCCATAAACAAGTCACTACTCAAACATAGACATATAGATACAATAGATCACGGTAAAACAATAAATTGCATCACACATCATATTTTCCAAGATATTACAAGAGGTAGATGGAGGATGTTGCTGGAGTTGTTGATGAACACGCCAGAGGGGGTGGAGTCTATTGGAGGCGATTCTGGCAGCGGTTCCCCCTCCAAACTCCTTCCAACGGCAGCCTTCTGGCTCTGTGTTTCTTGTTCTCGATCTCCGCCTCTGTATGTTCTGAGATCGTGTCGGGGACCCTTTTTATAGAAGGTTTTAGGTCAATACGAAGAGGATGCCGGTGGAATCGACGGTATCCGACCAACGAGGTGAAAAAGCGATTAGGTGGCACAACCCGGTGTAGGATAACGTAGCATAGAAAACAAAAATTTTCCTACGGCGAACACGCAATCCAAGCCAAGATGCAATCTAGAAGACGGTAGCAACGAGGGATTATCGAGACTCACCCTTGAAGAGATTCCAAAGCCTACAAGAGGAGGCTCTTGCTGCGGTAGACGTTCACTTGCCGCTTGCAAAGCGCGTAGAAGATCTTGATCACGATCGGCGCGCCACGAACGGGCAGCACCTCCGTACTCGGTCACACGTTCGGTTGTTGATGAAGACGACGTCCACCTCCGTTCCAGCGGGCAGGAAGTAGTAGCTCCTCTTGAATCCGACAGACGACGGCGTGGTGTCGGTGGAGAAATCCGGCGGAGCTTCGCTAAGCGTGCGGGATATGGTGGAGGAGCGGGCGCTAGGGTTTGGGGAGAGGTGGCCGGCCACTAGGGCGGCCAAGCTTGAGGCTTTGTGGCCGGCCCCCTCCCTTTGGCCCTCTATATAGGTGGAAGCCCCAAGTGTTGGACTACAAGTCTTCGAATAAGACCCAAACCAAAACCTTATGTGGGAAACCTTCCCAAGCTAGGATTCCCACTAGAGGTGGGAATTCCACCTTCCAGGGGTGGTCCCCAAGGGGAGTCCACTTGGGACTCCTCCCCCACTAGTTGGCCGGCCATGGAGGTGGAGTCCCATGTGGACTCCACCTTCCTTGGTGGTTTCTTCCGGACTTTTCTAGAACCTTCTAGAACCTTCCATAGAACCTTCCGCATCATTTTATTCACATAAAATGACATCCTATATATGAATCTTATTCTGACCATTCCGGAACTCCTCGTGATGTCCGGATCACATCCGGGACTCCGAACAAATATTCGAACTCCATTCCATATTCAAGTTCTACCATTTCAACATCCAACCTTTAAGTGTGTCACCCTACGGTTAACTATGCGGACATGGTTGAGTACTCACTCCGACCAATAACCAATAGCGGGATCGGAGATCCATAATGGCTCCCACATATTCAACGATGACTTTAGTGATCGAATGAACCATTCACATACGATACCAATTCCCTTTGTCACGCGATATTTTACTTGTCCGAGGTTTGATCATCGGTATCACACTATACCTTGTTCAACCTCGTCTCTTGACAAGTACTCTTTACTCGTACCGTGGTATGTGGTCTCTTATGAACTTATTCATATGCTTGCAAGACATTAGACGACATTCCACCGAGAGGCCCCGAGTATATCTATCCGTCATCGGGATGGACAAATCCCACTATTGATCCATATGCCTCAACTCATACTTTCCGGATACTTAATCCCACCTTTATAACCACCCATTTACGCAGTGGCGTTTGATGTAATCAAAGTACCTTTCCGGTATAAGTGATTTACATGATCTCATGGTCATAAGGACTAGGTAACTATGTAATAAAAGCTTATAGCAAATAACTTAATGACGTGATCTTATGCTACGCTTAATTGGGTGTGTCCATTACATCATTCATACAATGATATAACCTTGTTATTAATAACATCCAATGTTCATGATTATGAAACTAATCATCTATTAATCAACAAGCTAGTTAAGAGGCTTACTAGGGACTCTTTGTTTGTTTACATATCACACATGTATCAATGTTCGATTAATACAATTATAGCATGGTATATAAACTTTTATCATAAACATAAAGATATATAATAACCACTTTTATTATTGCCTCTTGGGCATATCTCCAACATCTCCCACTTGCACTAGAGTCAATAATCTAGATTACATTGTAAGGTACCTAACACCCATGGCATTCGGTGTTGGTCATGCTTTAGGGAGAGCTTTAGTCAACGGATCTGCTACATTCGATCGTGTGTACTTTGCAAATCTTTACTTCTCCATCTTCGATGTACTGCGAATCGAGTGGTAACGCAGCTTGATATGCTTCACCTCTTGTGTGACCTTGGTTCTTGTGCATTGGCGATGGCACCCATGTTGTCACGGTAGATGACTAGTGGGTCCAATGCACTAGGAACCACACCGTGCTCTACAATGAACCTCTTCATCCATACCGCTTCGATGAAGCCTCCGAAGCCGCTATGTACTCCGATTTGTTGAGGATTTCGCCACCGTGCTTCGAGCTTGCCCACTTACTGCACCATTCAATATAAACACGCCCAGATTGTGACTTAGAGTCATCAGGATCGGTGTTCCAACTTGCATCGGTGTAACTTGTTACAACGAGCTCTTGGTCACCTCCATAACAAAGAAACATATCCTTAGTTCTTTTCAAGTACTTAGGATATTCTTGACCTGTCCAGTGTTCTATTCTGGATCACTTTGATATCTGCTAGTCAAACTAACGCATGTGCTATATCCGGTCTTGTACATAGCATGGCATACATGATAGAGCCTGCCGAGGCATAGGGGATCGACTCATCCTTCTCTTTCTTCCGTAGCCGGTCCTTGAGTCTTACTCAAGACCTTGCCTGGTAACATAGGTAAGAATCCTTTCTTACTTTCGTCCATTCTAAACTTCTTCAGAATCTTGTCCAGGTATGTACTCGTGATAGCCCTATTAGACGTCTTGATCTATCTCTATAAATCTTGATGCCTAATATGTATGATGCTTCACCAAGGTCTTTTATTGAAAAACTATTATTCAAATAACCTTTACACTGCTTAATAGTTCTATATCATTCCCAATCAATAATATGTCATCTACATATAATATCGGAATGCTGAGCTCCCACTCACTTTCTTGTAAATACAGGCCTCTCCATGGTATAAACCCGAAGTCTTTGATCACCTTATCAAAACGTCGGTTCCAACTTCTCGATGCTTGCTTCGGTCCATAGATTGAACGAAGTTTGCATACTTTGTCGCATTTTTAGGATCGACAAAACCTTTGGGTTGTACCATATACAACTCTTCCTCAATGTCTCCATTAAGGAACGCCGTTTTGACATCCATCTGCCAAATCTCATAATCGAAAAATGCAGCTATTGCTAACAAAATCCTCACAGATTTTAGCTTCGCTACAGTGAGAAAGTCTCATCGTAGTCAACACCTTGAATTTGTCGGAAACCCTTTGCGACAAGTCGAGCTTTATAGACAGTAATATTACCATCGGCATCTGTTTTTCTCTTGAAGATCCATTTATTCTCGACAGCCTTGCTATCAGGTAATTCTACCAAAGTCCATACTTTGTTATCATACATGGATCCCATTTCGGATTTCATGGCTTCTTGCCATTTGTTGGAATCTGGGCTCATCATCGCTTCTTCATACGTCGCAGGGTCTTCATCATTGTTATCCACAATCATGACATTTAGACAAGGATCATACCAATCTGGAGTGGCACGATCCCTTGTCGATCTGCGAGGTTCAGTAGCTGTCTCATTTGAAGTTTCATGATCATTATCATTAGCTTCCTCTGTTGGTGTAGGTGGTACAGGAACATTTTCCGATCTGCGCTACTCGATCAACGAGTAGAGATTCTTCAATCTCATCGAGTTCTACTTTTCTTCCAGTCACTTCTTTAGTGAGAAATTCTTTCTCAAGAAAGGTTCCGTTCTTAGCAACAAAGATCTTGCCTTCGGATCTGTGATAGAAAGTGTACCCTATAGTTTCCTTAGGGTATCCTATGAAGACGCATTTCTCCGCTTTGGGTTCTAGCTTGTCCGGTTGTAACTTTTTTACATAGGCTTCGCAACCCCAAACTTTTAGGAACGACAGCTTAGGTTTCTTATTAAACCATAATTCATACGGCGTCGTTTCAACGGATTTTGATGGTGCTCTATTTAAAGTGAATGCGCCTGTCTCTAATGCATAACTCCAAAATGATAACGGCAAATCGGTAAGAGACATCATAGAACGAACCATATCTAAGAGAGTTCGATTATGACGTTCGGACACACCGTTTCGTTGTGGTGTTCCCGGCGGTGTCAATTGTGAAAGTATTCCGCATTTCTTTAAATGCATGCCAAACTCATAACTCAGATATTCACCTCCGCGATCAGATCGTAGAAATTTAATTTTCTTGTTACGTTGATTTTCTACTTCACTTTGGAATTCCTTAAACTTCTCGAAAGTTTCGGATTTATGTTTCATTAAATAGATATACCCATATCTACTCAAATCATCTGTGAAGGTTAGAACATAACGATAACCACCGCGCGAGGCTACACTCATTGGTCCGCATACATCAGTATGTATGATTTCCAATAAGTCAGTAGCTCGCTCCATCATACCCGAGAATGGAGTCTTAGTCATTTTTCCCATCAGACATGCTTCGCATCTATCAAGTGACTCAAAGTCAAGTGATTCAAGTAATCCATCTATGGAGTTTCTTCATGCGTTTCACTCCAATATGACCAAGACGACAGTGCCACATATAAGTAGAATTATCATTCAATTTAATTCGCTTAGCATCAATGTTATGTATATGCGTATTACTACTATCGAGATCTAGAAATAAGCCATTCTTTTGTGGTGCTCGACCATAAAAGATATTATTCATAAAAATAGAACAACCATTATTCTCAGACTTGAATGAATAACCGTCTTGCATTAAACAAGATCCGGATATAATGTTCATGCTCAACGCAGTACATAATAACAATTATTTAGGCTTAAAACTAATCCCGAAGGTAGATGTAGAGGAAGTGTCCCGACTGCGATCACATTGACCTTGGATCCGTTTCCAACGCGCATCGTCACTTCATCTTTCAGCAGTTGTCGTTTATTCTTTAGTTCCTGTTTCGAGTTACAAATACGAGCAACCGAACCAGATCAAATACCAGGTACTAGAACGAGAACTAGTGAGATAAACATCTATAACATGTATATCGATATACCTTCTTTCTTCTTCTTGACAAGGCCGCTCTTCGTCTGCCAAATACTTGGAGCAATTACGCTTCCAGTGTCCCTTCTCCTTGCACTCAAGCTTAGGGCCGTTCTTAGGTTTCATAGGAGGCGAGCACTTTCTTGCCACCCTTCTTGAATTTTCCTTAGACTTGCCCTGTTTTTGAAACTGGTGGTCTTGTTGACCATCAACACTTGGTGCTCTTTCTTGATCTCAATCTCAGCAGCTTTTAGCATGCCAAAGAGTTCAGAAACTCCTTGTTCATGTTCGCATATTGTAGTTCATCACAAAGTTCTTGTAACTTGGTGGCGTGATTGAAGGACACGATTAATCCCCAGTCTGTTAGGAATCACTATTCCCAAGTCATGAGTTTCTTCGCATGCCGGTCATGATAACGAGCATGTGCTCACTAATGGAGCTGCCTTCTTCCATCATACAAAAAGTGTTTCGATGCTTCATAGCATTCCACGGCCGCATGAGTCTCAAAAATAGTCTTCAACTCTTTCATCAACTCATGAGGATCGTGGTGCTCAAAACGTTTTTGAAGATCGGATTCCACTGCATAAGATGGCACACCGAACTTGAGAGTACCGAGTTTTTCGAGTCGCGTAAACATTCTTTACTTCATCGGTTTCAGTTTCTGCAGGAGGGTCACCTAGCGGTGCATCAAGCACATATTGCGATTTCCGCCATTGAGGAAGATCCTCACATGACGGAACCGTCGGTGAAGTTGCTACCGTTGCTCTTAAGCTTTTCTTTCTCTAGGAACTGGTTAAAATTGATTGGGACGCCATATCTACAACATATTTGCAATAGTTTAGACTAAGTTTATGACAAATTGAGTTCAAATTTTAATTCTACATAATTAAAAATCTAGGTGAACTCCCACTCAAAACAATATCCCTCGCATTGTCTTAGTGATCACACGAACCAAATCCATCACACCTATGCCCGATCATCACGAGACAAGATGTAATTTCAATGGCGAACACTCAAAGTGTTCATCATATCAATCATATGATTCATGCTCTACCTTTCGGTATCACGTGTTCCGAGACCATGTCTATACATGCTAGGCTCGTCAAGGCCACCTTAGTATCCGCATGTGCAAAACTTGCACCATATGTACTTATCGAATCTATCACACCCGATCATCACGAGATGCTTCGAAACGATAAGACTTGATAACGGTGCTACTAAGGATGAACACTTTATTATCTTGAGATTTTAGTGAGGGATCATCTTATAATGCTACCGTCGCGATCTAAGCAAAATAAGATGCATAAAAGGATTAACATCACATGCGTTCATATGTGATATGATATGGCCTTTTGTCTTTGCGCCTTTGATCTTCATCTCCAAAGCACGGACATGATCTCCATCATCAACGGGCATGATCTCCATCATCGCGGCGAAGCACCAAGGTCAATGGCGCCGTCTTCATGATCGTCCTCCATGTAGCAACTATTACAACTACTTTGAAATACTACTCAACATGAAATTTAAAGACAACCATAAGGCTTCTGCCGGTTGCCACAATACAATAATGATCATCTCATACATATTCATCATCACATTATGGCCATATCACATCACCAAACCCTGCAAAAACAAGTTAGACGTTCTCTAATTTTGTTTGCATATTTTACGTGGTTTAGGGTTTTCGAGCAAGATCCAATCTACCTACGAACATGAACCACAACGGTGATACTAGTGTTGTCAATAGAAGAGTAAATTGAATCTTCACTATAGTAGAGACAGACACCCGCAAAGCCACTTATGCAATACAAGTTGCATGTCAGCGTGGAGCAAATCTCATGAACGCGGTCATGTAAAGTTAGCCGAGCCGCTTCATCCCACTATGCCACAAAGATGCAAAGTACTCAACTAAAGATAACAAGAGCATCAACGCCCACAAACCATTGTGTTCTACTCGTGCAACCATCTATGCATAGACACGGCTCGATACCACTGTAGGATAACGTAGCATAGAAAACAAAAATTTCCTACGGCGAACACGCAATCCAAGCCAAGATGCAATCTAGAAGACGGTAGCAACGAGGGGATTATCGAGACTCACCCTTGAAGAGATTCCAAAGCCTACAAGAGGAGGCTCTTGTTGCTGCGGTAGACGTTCACTTGCCGCTTGCAAAAGCGCGTAGAAGATCTTGATCACGATCGGTTCGGCGCCACGAACGGGCAGCACCTCCGTACTCGGTCACACGTTCGGTTGTTGATGAAGACGACGTCCACCTCCCGTTCCGGCGGCAGCGGAAGTAGTAGCTCCTCTTGAATCCGACACACGACGGCGTGGTGTCGGTGGAGAAACGGCGAGCTTCGCTAAGCGTGCGGGATATGGTGGAGGAGCGGGCGCTAGGGTTTGGGGAGAGGGGTGGCCGGCCACTATAGGGGGCGCCAAGCTTGAGGCTTTGGTGTGGCCCCCCCTTGGCCCTCTATATATAGGTGGAAGCCCCAAGTGTTGGACTACAAGTCTTCGAATAAGACCCGAAACCAAAACCTTCCATATGGTGGGAAACCTTCCCAAGCTAGGATTCCCACTAGAGGTGGGAATTCCACCTTCCATAGGGGGGGTGGCCCCCCTGGGGAGTCCACTTGGGACTCCTCCCCACTAGGGTTGGCGGCCATGGAGGTGGAGTCCCATGTGGACTCCACCTTCCTTGGTGGTTTCTTCCGGACTTTTCTAGAACCTTCTAGAACCTTCCATAGAACCTTCCGCATCATTTTATTCACATAAAATGACATCCTATATATGAATCTTATTCTCGGACCATTCCGAACTCCGTGATGTCCGGGATCACATCCGGACTCCGAACAAATATTCGAACTCCATTCCATATTCAAGTTCTACCATTTCAACATCCAATCTTTAAGTGTGTCACCCTACGGTTCGCGAACTATGCGGACATGGTTGAGTACTCACTCCGACCAATAACCAATAGCGGGATCTGGAGATCCATAATGGCTCCCACATATTCAACGATGACTTTAGTGATCGAATGAACCATTCACATACGATACCAATTCCCTTTGTCACGCGATATTTTACTTGTCCGAGGTTTGATCATCGGTATCACACTATACCTTGTTCAACCTCGTCTTTGACAAGTACTCTTTACTCGTACCGTGGTATGTGGTCTCTTATGAACTTATTCATATGCTTGCAAGACATTAGACGACATTCCACCGAGAGGGCCCAGTATATCTATCCGTCATCGGGATGGACAAATCCCACTATTGATCCATATGCCTCAACTCATACTTTCGGATACTTAATCCCACCTTTATAACCACCCATTTACGCAGTGGCGTTTGATGTAATCAAAGTACCTTTCCGGTATAAGTGATTTACATGATCTCATGGTCATAAGGACTAGGTAACTATGTAATAAAAGCTTATAGCAAATAACTTAATGACGTGATCTTATGCTACGCTTAATTGGGTGTGTCCATTACATCATTCATACAATGATATAACCTTGTTATTAATAACATCCAATGTTCATGATTATGAAACTAATCATCTATTAATCAACAAGCTAGTTAAGAGGCTTACTAGGGACTCTTTGTTTGTTTACATATCACACATGTATCAATGTTTCGTTAATACAATTATAGCATGGTATATAAACTTTTATCATAAACATAAAGATATATAATAACCACTTTTATTATTGCCTCTTGGGCATATCTCCAACACCGGGCGCACCACCCCTCTCTTTCCCAGCATGTTGACCTCCTGCTGGCTCACTTTAGCTCATTTTTTCGTCTTGAAAGTTGGAAGCGTGCTCTATGACCTTGGCCTTTTTCGAGTCTTGTAGCTCCTGAAAAGTCCAAAAGGTTTTTCTGCCAGACAGAGTTAGAAGTTAGAACCAGATGAGAGGGAATTGTTTATAAAATCTCCGAAATCATTAAGAACATTGATAATAACTATTAATATGATGTAAATATGTGGAAACATGTGACAATAAACTACAAAGTTCATGTATGCATTTTACATGCATCAATACCTTCCCTAGAGAGTGGTGGGATACAAGGAGGCTCGAGATCATGTCAAAGAGGGAGCAAGCTCGTGCTCAAGCCACAATTGCGGTGAATGCTACACTCAGCGGAGGTGATGGTGCTTTGGCTGCAGCGAGTGGCGCTGGAGGTGCTACCGATGGTTGTGGTGTGGCTTGAACATGCCTTCTTCATCATGGTGGTGGATGATTGGGTGAATATGGTGTTTTGCACATATTTTGGATGTGACCATTGTTGTCAAACAATGTCGTATTATTGCATCGATGGTCATATTTTTGTATTTGATGTTTACAATTTTGGTTTGAAGTCCACAACATCAACCAGAAACCATAAACCGAAACTATAAAACATAACATTTGGCCGCAACCCATTTAAACGCAAAAATCAGTTTTTCGGCAACATGTACTCGCGTTTTTAGAGACCGCGGTTTACATGATCTGCTAGAGTTGTTCTGCCAACAAGGGCAATTTTTTTTTTATCCTTGTATATTGTCGCGGTCATGGGTGAAGATCCCAAAATTTAGCGCTATGTCTTGCAAAAGATGTTGCATTAGCCGCTTGACCTTTCTTCTGTGAAATATGATACCATAACCTAACTGCCGCCTCCTCCTCTCCCGCCTCCCGGCGGCGGCGGAGGATCTGCCCGCTCCGAGCAGCCGCCTCCGGCCGTACCTTAGCCGCCGCTGCTGCCGACCTCGGCCCCGGCCCCGGCCTTGGCCACGACGGCGGTGGCGGCGCCCCTTCCGTTGAACGACAAGGGGGAGGAGAGGGTTTCCACGGTGGCGTTCCATGGCCGGTGATGAAGCGCCGGTGGAGGAAGCCGGGTGGCACGGCTACTTGGCCGGGGCCTGATGCTCTCCGTCGGTAGCCATGGAGGATTCGGTGGAGCGGTGGCGGCCTCCGCCCCGGTGACGGTTGTGGTACACATGATCCGCGCGTGTCCACTGGTGATCCGGCGGGAGGGACGGCGGCGTGGGGGCTGCTGGTCTTGCTTTGTTTTTGGTGGCGGTCCTCGGGTTTCTCGCAGCGAAGATGAAGATCTAGGAGGTCGTTTGTTGATCCGTGGAGAGATGAGTTTCAGTCACGGCGAATGGGAAGTGCATATTTGCTGCAGTTTGCTGGATCGGGTGGTATTCGGTTGCGCGCACCCGTGTTTTTATTCCTACCGTTTGGTTCCGGAGGGAGCGCCGCGAAGCTATATTCTGTGTTGACATCAGGTGACTTTTTGGTTCATGGTGAAGTCAGAAGAAGGAATATCATGAAGGCGGATTGGTGGACTAGCTAAAGGAGGTTCGAGTCAACGTGATGCTGAGGGATCCGCTGCGTTCGGGTTTGCAGTGGTATGCATGTGGGGGTGGCAGCACGGGAAGTTCGATTCTTACCTCTGTGAAAACCTAAGGTCTGCCTTAGATGGTGTGCTGACAATGTTTTTGTGGAGGCATTGTTTTGAGAGTGGGGACTATCTTCGGGTGAAAACCTAAGACCTTTGGTCGGGCGACGACTTTGTGTTTCCTTCTTGAAGGCGTCGGTTTTGGAGAGTGTACTTCAGTGTTGTCACGGTGGTTGTATTGTATGCAGGTTTAGTCAGAGGCTTTTATTTCTTAGTTTTCTTTACTTTTTTGAATCCATGCCATTAGGGTGGGACGTTGATTCGGTATTAATATATTCCCTTTATCGAAAAAATTATATGCATTCTAGAATTTAGACGTAGAATTTTTTTCATGGAAGGAATTTCAGCATGGTGAAAAACCAAGAAATGATGAATCCAATTTTGCCGGAGCAGGTATAAAAACCGAAAGTGCATCTGACAGGAGACCCATCTCTCCTCTTCTCTTGGGTTTTGGTCCTGCTCGCTCTTCTTCCTCCCTCCTCCTCACAAGTCACAGCACGGGCGCCGGCCTCCTCATACCACACAAATTCCTCAACAATTCCGCACCGATCTCCGCCCAATCTGCCGAGGTAGGGTTTCTCGTCCGAGTGCCAATTGCACGCGCCCTGGATCCGATTCGGCGACAGCTTCCGGCGTCTCTGACGATGCTAAAGGGACGATTTTTTCTTGTTTTGTTTCTCGCTTAGGGCCAGCCGGTCTCCCCGGGATGCGGCGAGGATTCGTCGGCTCGCTGTAGCGATCTAGATGATCTGCGCAGGCGGAATCTTGATCTAGGAATGGAGCCGTCGGATCTGAACACGCACCTGCCGCCCCGGAAGCGGCTGCTCGCCGGGTTCAGGACGGCGGCCGCGGCTTCATCCGATGCCCCCGAGCAGTCTCCGCCGCCCCCGTCCCCTCTCATCCTCCCCGACGATCTCGCCGCCCGCCTCCGTGGAATGATGGGTCCCCCGGCCAACACCCCGCCCTCGCCTGAAGAGATCATCCAGGCCGCCCGGCACGCCGCCTCCGCAGCTGCCGATGCTGCCGCGGCTGCCCGGGCAGTCGCCGCGGACAAGGCGGCCGTGGCCGCCAAGGCTAGGGCTGCTGCTAGGGCAGCCATGGAGCTCCTCGATTCCATCTCCATCTCCAGGTCCAGAAATGGGATCCAGCTCAAGGCCAAGTCGAGGAAGAAGCATGTCCAGGTCAAGCTCTTGTACAGGCCGCCTGGCGATGGCTGGGCGAGTGAGGCGGGGAAAGAAACCGTGGGCGATGATGATGATGCTTCTCCCAGGCCTCGTAGGCGCAGGGAGAGCGATGAGGAGGTCGCTCGCAAGCTGCACCGCGTGATGAACAGCTCGCCGCGGATATCTTTCACTGGACCAAAGAGGCCGCGCGGCATTGACGCTGGCAATGATGAATGCCATGGTGAGGGTGGGGGCGATGCTTGCAATGGCTCTTCGACGCACACGCCAACTGAGGTTGGCGGGTTGGTTAATGGATGCTCTGCCGGGAAATCCGGTGAGAGAACTGTTCACTTTACCAAGATTAGGGCTCCAGATGATGATGGTGAAGACTTTTCTTGGAACGCTGCAAAGAGTAGGCACATTGCTGATGATGGAGTTGGAGTTGGAATTGGTAACTCCAGCGCTGGTCGGAAAGTGAAGATCAAGAGGAAGCAACTGTTTCTGAACCACCATGACAGTAAAGAGAGAGAAGAGCGTACAGATCCATCCATAGATTCTATAGTATACGATGAATTGAAGTCAAATGGCGCAGAAAAGAGATCGAGTTTTGCAGATGCAAGGGCACCACGGGGGGATGATCCTGTGCCGATGAAGATTTCCTCCGTGTGGAAGTTCAAGAAGTTCAAGCCATCGTCGCACTGCTCTTCCTCCGACAGCAAGATGTTGCACAATGTGTGTTCCTCAGCTGAAGCCTCTGCTTCGGTGAAAGCTGATTGAGTGAGGTACCTTAGCTTATAGTTGGCAGATGCTTGTTGTGAGATTTTGTATGTTGAAATATTACTATTCGGACAAACAGCGAGGGGAGGTAATCTCTCTCGGTAGATTCCCACCTTTCATTTGATTTTTATACAAATGTGCCAGCTTTATGTTATAGAAGTTACTGGGTATTGCTACCAAATTATTTCTGTTTTGTACTTCCCATTTTGTACCAGTAATGATAGAATTTGACAAATTTGTGGAGTTACTAGTTATACATGTAGTGAATGCCAAATGCTCTTTAAATATGTAGCTACTGTTGTCCTGTGAGTAATACAATGTTTTTGCCTCTCTTACATTGTAATTTTGTCTTGTTCTTAAACTTGGGGTCTGAAATAAATAGTAGATAGTACAACCTACTTAGATGTGCTTTGCTATTAACTACTAAAGACTGAGTGCTGCTATGGTGGAATTACTGAATCAGGGATAGCGATTATTGATAGGCCCTATACATGATTGCTCTTTGAGCGAGTGTGTTTTTGTTGCTTCAATCTAATTTCAATAAGAACGATTTTAGAGCATAGAATGAACTATTGTAGTTAAACTGACCATCAGTCTATCTGGAATGCATCACTTAAATAGCGACTATCATATGTACTACTCCCTCCGTCCCAAAATAACTTGCTCAACTTTTTCTAGATACGGAACAGTCTACCTGAAACACACCACTTAAATTCTCCAATGTGCAATCTGAAAAAACTTCACTATATTCACGGGCTCTAATGTACAAGTATTAGCATTGTTTCTTTCCAAACTTGTATCCATTTGCGAGTGTTTATTCTGTACTTCTCATTTTGTACCAGCAATGATATAAACTTGGACGGATTTGTGGAGTTACTAGTTATACACATTGTAGTGAATGACAAGTACTTGTAGCTACTGTTTTCACGTGAGTAAAACAATGTCTTTGTCTCTCTTACATTATAGTTTTGTTTTCTTCTTAAAAGACTTCCAACTGACTTAGATGTGCTTTGCTTACACCCTAGGGGACTCCCAAACGGTTTCTCGGTAAAAAAAAGATGTGCTTTGCTATCAATGACTAACTAAAGACTGTCTGCTTCCGTGGCAGATTTACCGAATTAGGGTTAGCGATTATTGGAGGGCTCTATACATGATTGCTCTTTGATTGTGTTCTTGTTGCTTATTCGATCTAATTTCAACATGAATGAGTTTTGAACATGACGGAACTAATGTAATTAAACTCTGACCATCAGTCTATCCAAATGCATCCACTTAATTTCTTCACCCTGCAATCTGAATTTTTTCCACGGCACTAATGTAGGCTCTTTCAAATAGTTTGAGCATTATTACCGATGTTTATTTGCAAACGTTTAGCCATTTACAAGTGTTTATTTTGTAGGGCTACCGATAAAAGGCTGAGAAAATAATATTGCCATGGGCCATGGCACAACAGTGAAAGCACGGCGGTGTAATAAGCCTGCCAGTTCCATTTTTCAAATGTTGATAGATCTTGCCCAGATGTCTCGGCAGTGCCCGTTTGTCTAGTGAAGCCCTAGAGTAAGGGGTTATATGACAATTTGATGTGCTCATAACGTTGTTTCTCTTGTTGACTTGCCATGTTATAGAAGCACACATTGTTTGCTGCTATGCTGTTGGCATGCTTGGCAGTTTGGCTCCGAAAATAGCATTTGGTAGAGGTTAGAAGGCGGTATGGTGCGAAAATGCGAGAACCCATCTCTGGCCTTGCAGCTATAGGCTAGGCTAGTACGCAAATGCAGTAAGTAGTAGGAGAGTAAGGCATTTGGTCCAGATTAGTGCTTGCTTGGTGCATATCTCCCTGAAAAATAGCAAGTGTTTGACAACTCTGCTTTTTCCCCTGAATCTGTGTCTCCTCAGCTCATTCAGAGTTGACACGCTGTTGATAAGAGATGGCTGGAGCTTGTGTTGGTTGGCCTGGATTTTGACTGATGTTTCAAGCTTCATATCTAGAAGTTTGATTGAGCTCAGAGAGCAGCAGCAGCAGGTCTTTGTATGGTCAGCTGTTAGTACATGGGCAAAGAATGCATGCTTGCTTGCTGAACATCGACTCCCAAGATCCTGTCTTGGAGCAGGACATACTTGAAGCGTCTGTGAAGCAAAGGCGGCGGCTACTTGCCCGACTTGATATGTGAACCATCCGAATCTCGTGATTGAGATACTCTACGATAGCACTCTTCAGGAGTATACCTGATGCGTTCCTCTTTTCCTTAGGTTGCAGGAAAAGAAGGACATTGTTCAGATGTGGAATGAGCTTAAGCTGGACACTCAAATCTGGACTGATGCATTGTTCAGATCTGATATTGTGCCAAATTGATTGGTATATTAAGATATAAGCAGCCAGGCTGGCTGGTAAGGTGATGCTGCACCAAACCAACAAGTATGTATCATGTATGTACGTGCGTGCTGCTTATTCCAGTGTGCACGATCCATTAATAGTCAATTAATTAGTTAGTTAGCGCCAACTCTTCTAGAAAATATCTTCTGATTGCTACTAAAAAGCTACACCATCCGATCCAAATTACTTAAACCTAGATATATTTTAGATAACATTTTGCCTAAATCTGCGACGACTAGTTTGGACCAGGAGTACTATTATTGGTACTGGGTTGATCATCAAGTTTAAGGTGGATGGTTAGATACATGCATGGGTGTTGCTTATTATTGGAAGGACTATTATTTAGCCGGGTGAAAAAAGGAGCCCCCGATTTGTGCAAATCTTGTTGTTTGCCTTTTTATGCAACAACCAAGATACAGTCTCTCCTTGTGTTAGCGTTACAACAAGCATTAGTCTTCGTTAGGTCAATTTTGGTTTCTTCCTCATTTCTTTTGTTCATGCTAACCCCATTTACCATTCGTGTGTGTTCTGTTATTTCCGTAAACTTTTGATCACCAATTTTGACTAGTGACGTTTTGGATTTTACCAACACTTAACAATAATTTTTTTTTGTTGATCTGTTATTCCACATCCATACCTATGCAAATATCATCTAGGCTTTTGCATGTGTTTTCCTGTGAGTAACCTCTTGCAATTTTGGATTTGCTCTCGGTTTTGAATACTTGTTCCGATACTATCGACCCAAGGGCTATCTACCCAAGGTGAGATCAAAGGATAGTTTCCTTTCACTAATATTTCCACCATATAGCCCTTGTTCTGTGACCATTCTAGGAAAGGAGATCCTCAATGACAACGAATGGTTGGCCACCCAACGCAATCTTTGGGTCTGAAGTGAAGCGATCAATGCGCAACTAGAACAATTTGAGACTCACATCGATGAAAAATATGATGACATCATTAGCTATTTTATATTTGTCAACCGCAACATTCCCCATCTTCAGGAGTCCGCAGACAACTTGGATCGGCACATGGCAGTAAACGACACCAACATGGGTCGTTGCATGGGGCCACTTGAGCGCGCCATCGCCAACATTGACCATCGTCATCGACACCACTCAAGGTCTTCAAGTTCATTCGTTGTACTCCAAGACCCTCAAGGCCATAAGCAAGCTCGTCATCGCCACCATGAACGTCTGGAGCAACATCAACAACATCAACAAGATCGTCCACAACATGGCAACTCCAATGAGCAACATCATGTCGTCGACAAGGCTGAGCGTCAACTCATTAACATAGAACAACCTCCAGATTGTGAAGTAAATGTTGATGATCATGAATAAGACCATGATGAAGATCAACAAAGGCATGATTTTGGGCATTGCCCAAGGCATGACCATCGAGCAAGAAGGGAACCGAATCATGACCCAAGTTACCACGATGGTGATGATCCACAAGACATCCTGGAGGACCACCACAACCTCATCAAGACCGACCAAAAGATCATCGTCGTGCACTAAGTGAATGAATCGTACAACCACACTGACAACCCATCAATGACAACATTTGTCACGGAAGACCTACTCCTCACCATCATAATGAGAGAGGTAATGTTGAAAGCCACTGGTGAACGGATCGCAGCGAACAAGAGGGGGTGAATGGTCGCTAGGCAATTTTTAGGTCTTTTTCAATTTTAATGCAATGCGGAAGTAAAGGTGATAACTTCTCTGAGTCGCTGCTTGGATCTGAGTCTGCAGACGACCTGAAGAACATGTTGCCGAAGATATCGGCGAGTTTTCCGCTTGAAGTGGGCTTGGCGAAGCTTGACGGCGATATCTCTTCGTCGTCTGACTCGAACGATGGTGACGATCCCGAAAAGTGGGAATCGACCGCTGACGGACTCGAAGAGCTCCGCGAGACGATGCGATCCTTCTTTCCCGACGTGGAAATGGAAGCTCCCGAACGTCATCTCCATTGGCTCTTCCAGATACGGATATGCATCCACACGTGCGGGAGGGTGAGGAACAAAATCAACGAGACCGTTTTGATCTGTTTACCTCCGTCCATCGTGTTGCTTGCTACCGATGATGTTGATGATGTTGTCGAAGATGTTGACGATGCCATCGAGATCAGCTCCTTGTCTCCTCCAATTCCCACAGACGGGCGCCAATTGACAAGGGATTAACTTGTCAATGCCTATAAGTTGTAGGCTAGGGTTTCACAAAAAGTAGAGGGCAAGTAGATCTCGAAAGTTTCAGCTGAAAAGGTGCTCGATTGCTAAAAACTAGGGTTGTGTTGACAATGAGATCGATCCTTTCTTTGTCCCTCGACTCCCTCTTATATATGAGGCGGAGCTGAGGGTTTCGTGATATACAAGCTAAAAATACCAGGAGACTCTTTGAGTTTGTCCCGTATAGTTACAAATCTCTTTATTTCTAATCTATCTCTATTTTTCATAGTCGATACTTCAATGGGCGATACTTCAATGGGCTTCCGGGCTTCATAATCTTCGGGTCGTGGGTCTTCAGTAAACCCCGGGTACCATCTTCGGCAGGCCCATACGGGATGCCTATGTCACCTAGTATGATCCTAGGCTAGTGCAACAAGCAAATGAACCGAACAAGATAGTAAAGTGAGGGAGAGGGACAATCGGGGATGCGGAGACGAGGCGAGGTTTGTTTCCCGCGGTTCCTCCCACAAAAGGGAGTACGTCTGCGTTGAGGAGGTGCTAAGCACGAAGGCTAGGCGGCCACACAGGGTTCACCTTGTTCCTCGAGAAAGCCCCACGAAGGAGCTTCCCTTCTCCACTAAGTAGTCGGTCGAGGCGGCGGCTCCTTCACAAGGTTGGGGAGAGCTCCACAAACACCGGAGGCTCCCAACACCCTATGGGGCTAGCACAACTCCAAGCTAGCCTCCAGGAGCACTTCCTCCATGATCCCACAATAGGAACCCTAACTCCAAGATCCACTAAGGACTAGATGGTATTGATGAAATCTCTCTTGGTAGAACTATAGATCGGAGCCTCCTCCACCACTCCTCAAAGTTTGGGCAAGATTGGTTGGGTAGGTGGGGAGATCCTCAAGGTTTGAGCTCAGCAACAATGGAGGAGAGAGAGAGAAGAGATAAAATCGAGCTGGAGAAGAAGGGGCCCTTTTATAGGCTCTCCCAAATCCAACCGTTATGTGCAGATCCCGCACAACCGGTACTACCGCTTGGGCAAGCGGTAGTACCGCTTTGGTTTTGAAATTCGCTCACAGATTCGCCACGTGGGCTCGAAGCGGTAGTACCACTGCCGGTACCGGCATGGCCTCTGCGAGCCCCGGACTCCACCCGGTACCTTGGCGGTATCAGGGCGGTAGTACCGTAACTCAACTTACGGTACCAGGCCGGAACTACCGCTTGGGAGCGGTACTTCCGCTCAAGGTACCATCAAGGTACCGCACTTTTCTCTGTGGGCTTTTCTGCGTGCAATCCTAGAGCGGTACTTCAGGCCGGTACCAATAGGGTAGCGGTACTACCGCTACTAGTACCGGTAGTACCGGTTTAGCAGATTCTGCATTTCCTCTTTCCCTCTCCAACCACGTGTTTCGATCATGATGTGTTCAGCGAGGACACCGTGCACCTGCAAATCTATCAAAGACAATCTATGCACACGGTTAAATCCATTCAAGTGTTGTTATCAAACACACAAAACACGAGGTATAGACCTTGCTCTTTTAACTTGTAATGTCTACTAGTGACGAACAAAGTTGAATTTAGACCGTCTCTGGTAGTTGCTCATCTGACGATTGGGCACATCAACAACATTCCAGTGGTGATCAAAAACATGTTCTTTGCGTCAGCAGTGCTCCAGACCTAGCGGGTCTACAAGGTGCTGATGCGTGACCCCTGACGGGTTCTATGGTGTCGCTTGTTAAGAAGTGACAAACAAATGCATAGTCGACCGTCGCCGGTTGTTCATTCAGTTGACGAGAGAAACTCACTAGCAATTTCTAGGGACCTACACCTACATCGGACATCGCCATTAATAAACATCAACTGACGAGCAATTTTAAGCACCAGACTATCATTAGAAAGTTAGCACTAACACTTGCATTTTGTTTCCTGTTGTCATCGGTAGCTCTATAGTGACACACTCATATGTACAAAGCGGCGACATTCTAATTTTCCAGCTTGTTCCTAGTTATATTTTGACGATAAAAGAATTGCCGGTTTAATAAAATGCAGGCTGGCATTTGTATAAATGCACATGTATAAAATAATAATATAGCCATTAAATACATAAAACCAGTATTAAAATGTTGACAACTGGCAACCAAAATAGAACCAAGAATACCCTGATGATCCGCATCTTCCCATAGTGTCACTGTTGAAAGCAAAATAGAACAAGATTATGGTAGATAAAATTAACTGGTTGCCTTGAAAGATGTTGGCAATGAGAATACAAGTTACAAGTAGTTGAGTGAACAAGGCATAACAGGACACCTGGCTTTTGTATAGATGAAGAAAGAACATGCTTCAGCTTAATAAAGAAAGAACTTGCTTCCCAGAAACTAGACAATTGTTCACAATAGATTTTGAAGACATGATAAGAAAATGTAGCTACGGAATAGATCTTTGGTGCTGAAACCTCAGAAAAATGTATGACATCAGAACATTATGGTGCACAAATAGATTGGGAATACAAAAAATACTGCAGATATTTAAGCTTGAAATATTAAATCACATAATCAGAAAATTGTATTACATCATATAATTCTGCTTAGATGCATAGATAGATGGAAAGAACATTTTCTGGACCGACAAGGCATACCTCATGCACTCAGCTCACTCTTCTCATCACGGACGGTAGGAGGATGCGGTGTCGCTGCCGGTGATGCCGGATGGAGGCGCGAGGTTCCCGGCGGGCGCATGCTGGACCCTGATGGCGTTGCGTTGCAGTATGCACTAACTTCAGGGGCCGGCCATGTCGACCGTGGACCTGAAAACGAGCTTTAGCCCCCTACCTGGCGCGCCAGCTATCCGGGGTTTCATGTCTCGAGAGGAACACTGGTACCTCAGCAACACCCATAACATTATCGAACACAGGGGGCTAAGAACCACACTCCAAGCTTTCCGAAGCCATGGCGCCGACGGAGAAAAACGACGGCGGCAGGATAGAGAGAGAGACACAAAGTTACCTAGGTTTAGGGCCCTCGTGAGGAGGTGAAACCCCTACGTCCTGCTTGAGTTGTAGTAGTATTGATGTCTCACAAAGCACAACATGGCTTGCAAGGTTACAACTTGAAGAAGCTATCCTAGATCCTAGGTTGAAGAAGATGTCATCTAGAGTCCGAAGGAGATGAGTCTCTGGAGAGTTTGGAAGCCAGATCCTTTCTACGGGCAGCTGCCCCTCCCTTTATAGAGGCACTGGTTCTCCGCACGGAAACTTGGGGGAGGGGTTGCCACATATGTGCGGAAGGAGGAAGACAACTGCCCCTCTCTACACTAATGGACTTGGTCCATGCCCTAGGAAGGGCAATGGTCAACGGGAATTGTTGTGGACGATGTCGACAGTCCCTGCAGCGCCACGCTACGCTCGGTGAACCTTTAGGAAAGGAGCAACGGCCAACCCAGGGGTGTGAGACCTTCCCTTAAACACGATAGGTTCTATTGGGTTAACATAGCAGTGACTGCGGAGAGTCACAAATGTAGTTTTTTACAAAGCCATGCACTTTTCTTCTTTGTTCTCGACATGAACAATAAAGAGAAGCGAGATATCCTCAACCGATTGGCTCACATTGTAGCTGTGCCCCACCACCCAGGTAACCAAGGCTTCCACCGCTTTCCTGGAAGCAAGGAGAGGTCCCGGCCTAGGACGAGAGGTTTGAAGATCACGTCGGCGTCGAAGTCAGGGATGTGGTGGTGTAGCTTGGAGCCCTGGATAACAAAACTAGGGCCACCCCCACGGCCACACCCCTGCCCGGCTGCCCTCCTCCTGCAGCAGCGCATCAACGGAACAGCAGAGGCCCTCAAGCTGCTTCAGTGGGGTGGAGAGAAAGCTGAAGCAGACATCTTCCTTGGGATCAGGAAGATGTATAGGTCGCAACTGAAAGGACGCTATCAGGTCATTCGCCTGGGAGACCATCGAGAGGAACGCCGACAGCTGCAGGTCAGTCGCCCCCCCTCTCGGAAAGGAGCCCCACAACGCATGCTCGGCCTCTTGTTCTTCCGCAGTTGCTCGCGTGAAGGGCCCTCCTCTCCAATGTAGGGAGCCCTTAAGAAGGGTGTCGAGCAGCTGCCTTAGGACCTCGGCTCAGGCTGTGGCTTCCGCTCCCGAATCTCGGAAGCCCACAGAGAATCTCCAGTCGCGTCCCCCAAACCGTCCCCCAAACGGCGCCGGATTGAGCGTTTGGGAGACGTGTTTCGTTCGTGCTGACGCATGCTCGGCCTCTTGTTCTTCCGCAGTTGCTCGCGTGAAGGGCCATCCTCTCCAATGTAGGGAGCCCTTAAGAAGGGTGTCGAGCAGCTGCCTTAGGACCTCGGCTCAGGCTGCGGCTTCTGCTCCCGAATCTCGGAAGCCCTCAGAGAATCTCCAGTCGCGTCCCCCAAACCGTCCCCCAAACGGCGCCGGATTGAGCGTTTGGGGGACGACTGCCGCGTCCCCCAAACGCCGCGCCAAACATTAAAATACTCTCTTTTTTGTTTTTTGCATTTTTATTTCAATAAAGAGAAGAAACATTTCATAAACTAATACATAATTGGGAACGTGGTTTACGAAGACATAGTTTGGAACATGGTTTTTCACAAACTAATACATAGTTTGAACCATTGTTGACACAAATATAAAATATTGCAAAATAACTAAACCTAACTAGGCCGGGCATCGAAGGTTTTGTGTGTTCGCTGCCAAGAAAGAACACTCGAGGGCACACCGAGTCACCCAAACTAGAAAATCTAGCTGGTGAGGGTGCCCCTGTTGGTTCTTCTGAGGAAGAACAACCAGAAAACTCTGTGCATATATTCGCTGCAAAGAAACAACACTGATCAGTTGTTGTCCTCCTTGGCGCTGTCGTCGTGGCAGTTCTAGCGGCAACGCGTCTCGTCGAACACCTTGACGCTCATGTCCCTGTCGCCTAAGTAGGACGAAGCCGGCTTCGAGGCGGTGGTAGCGCGCGAAGTTCTCCCAGCCGATGTGGAGGTACAACTTGCCGCCCGCGTCGTAGATCACGTCCACGATCCACCGGCAGTAGCCGTAGTGATCCTCCGCAGAGCCCGGCGCTCGTCGCCGGCGACGAAGTCGGCGAAGGTGTCCGGCAGCCTCCGGATGCCGTGTGGGTCGCCCTTGAGGACGACGATGAACTCGAACAGCACGGGCCCCTCCTCGTCCCATGTCCTACGATGAGGACGACGACGGCGTCGCAGCGACGACGTGCAGCTCGCCGCGGCCACGACCATGACCACGGCCACGAGCTCGGCCTCCGCCTCTACCAGTCATGGCGTCGACTCTTGAGATGGTGGCGGCTAGGGTTGGGAGAGAGACGCTAGGGTTTGTGTGTGAGGGGACGATGAGAGGCGGCCGTTTTTATAGGCCGGAGGCGGGGGAGCGGTGGCGCTCATTAACGCCGGCTAGGCGCGACGAGACGCTTTGCTGCGCCTCTGCGGGAACTGCACCGTCGCTGCACGCCAATAACTTCCGTCGTGAGGTAGGCTACGGTTAGGTTAAAATTCAATGTGTCGCTGACACGTCGGTCCCGCCACTCCCCGCCTCGCTTTTCGGTGTGTCCGGCGTCCCCGGAGTGTCACATGTGGGGCGGAGATGGGCTCGGGTGCCGGACACCGTATCGGGGCACGCTAGACAAAAATCGGCTTTGAGGGACGCGGCTGGGAACATTTTTTTGTCCAACGCGCCCTAAATCACTTTGGGGGACGGTTTGGGGACGCGACTTGAGATGCTCTCAAGGCCTCCTCCAACTGATCCGCATTCACGACCAGTCTGGGTTGGTCTTTCTCGCGGGTTCGGGCTTTTTGTCGGGTCTCGAGCTGCGTCCAAAGAGCACGCGCTTCCGACTCACAAGTCGTGAAGGCACTCCGAGCCAGGGCCCAAGCCTCATCCCCCAGTCGCTGGCGAGTTCCTAGTCCCGCCTAAGAGCATCTCTAGCAGAGCCCTCATTTTTCTGAAACGAAGTTTAGTTTCCCGAAAATTAAAATGCGAGCGGTTAAGGAGGTGGCGCAGAATAGCACCCGTATTCGGAACCGAAAAAACTCAAATTCAAAATTTTCCGATATTTGATCATCGCAAACAAGTTATAAAAGTGAAATTCGAACTAGTAGTTGCATAATTGGATAGTTTCGATCGCAAAAGAGACTACATTTGGTCCGGTCGTCGGTGACCAGCTCCTAAACTTAACTAATCTCGCCCGTCGGCGACCTACTGTATGCGCGGTGGAGGACTACGCCGTCAGCGGCCTACTCCGAGTCGAGGTCGACGACCTCCTGCTTCACGCGGCGGACGGCCACCTCCTTCTGTGCCGCCTTGTAAGCGCGCACAGCATGGACGGCTTCCGCCTCCTAGCGGCGTAAGCGCGCGCGCCTTGGCCTCCGAGATGACGATGACTTGTTGGATCGCCGTCGCCTCCTCCTCGTCATTGAGGACGTAGTACCCCGAATGGAGGACGGTGCGCACCGGCGCCTCATCCTCCTCGCTGCTGCTGTCGAGGAATGGCGGCGCTAGCGCACGGCCGGACGCGCCGGAGGAAGACCCCTCGCCGCTATTGGCGTAGCGGGCGAGTTTCCCCAACGGCGTCAGGCCCCAGTTCTTCCAACGCCGCGCGCGCTTTCAGGCGCCTTCCGAGCGGTTCCATTTCCGCCGCTCGGCCTCGAGTGGAAGGGGGGGCGAGTTTTCCCGCCAATCCGCATGCCTTCCCTCCCGCTGCCCGCGCCAGCCATGCAGTCACAGTGGAGGTGGAGGAAGTGGAGATGCGGCGGCGGCAGCGGCGCGATTTCTCGCAGGAAGTCCAATCGCGTGTGCGGCGGAGGAAGCAGACGCGGCGGCGGGAGTAGGGTTTTGGAACCACGGCATGTACATATACAGGGCGACGCTCATGTTTCTCGGGCCCCCGAGAAAATTTTACGGACTGGCCCACCGATTCGGGCTCCGTTCTGCAGCGCTTTCGGCCCAAACCCGTAAATCCGCCGAAAAAATTTAGTTCCGGCGGCATTTACGTGTTTTCTGTTAGAGATGCTCTAACCCCGGTGGCATCTATCGCCCTCAAGGCGACAGGCTGAGCCAGGTCGGGACGCCGAGATATGGGAGAAAGCCCTGGCACCTCTCCATCATCCGAAGGTCAGGCACTCAGGCTAGTCAACTGAATTTGTTGGTTTGATTTTGGAAATTCTCCGACATTGAGACATGTTACATACAATACTACTTCTCTTGTTTATTTTTTAAGATAGTGTATCATCTATGAACTTTTAAGTGTTGTGTGTTTGGTCGTTGAGATTGAACTGTAACTTTTTATGTTCTAAATAAATGCAAAAATAGTTTGCACAACTTAATACTTTCGGATTGGACCATTAGTATAAATTATATAGATAAAATGGTGTACTGACTTAGTCAAGAATAATACCTAAATAATATACAACAAAGGCCTTGATTGCACATGTGCGTGGGTCACTTTTCTAGTTGTGGAGAAGACTAAATGGGGTTTGGCCATAATAGAAAGAAAATCTATCATATCTCACCATAAAAATCTAATTAATTAGTCACAGCTGGCGATAGCATAATGCAAGATAACTAATATACCAATCATCACACGCAACAAAATCAAGACAAAAACCATAGAAATTGGAACCTCAGAAATACACAAAGTATCATATAAACATGGGTTCGTGCGGCGTGTTGCTCCAACCAGCTAGCTAGGTGGAGTCGTGTTGTGTGTGGTTTACGGCTATGGCAGGGGGTAAATCTCCGCCGTTCTCAAGGAATTGCAATACGCCGGTGAGTGAAGGTCGCTTGTTTTCATCTTCTTCAGAACATCTTAGGCCTAGGACAATGACGCGCTCCATCTCCGTCTGATCAAACTTGCCCACAAGCTTCTTGTCAGCAACGTCATCGATGAATGTTTCTGGTCGATCAGTATGCAGCTTCCGCACCTCAAATGGTCTATTTTCTCCATGTGCTATCTCTAGCAAGACGATGCCAAAGCTATAGACATCATGACTCCGCCGCAACTTAACATGTCCATCCTTCTTGCACAAAGGATCCATGTAATCATCGGTCCCGCATGCGACTGTAGTCTGCAATGATGTTTGCCCGCTGTATTGAGCGACCCTAGATAGGCCGAAGTCACCAAGCTTGGCGTTGAATTCATTATCCAGGAGTATGTTGCTTGGCTTGATGTCTCTGTGCAAGATGTAGCATGTCCCGGACTGGTGGTGGAGGTAAAGAAGAGCGGACGATAAGCCCTTCACTATTTTGTACCTGTTACATTTTCCATATGGCGCATATTAAGTCGGGTTTCACTAATTAATTTTTTTAAAGGAAAAAAAGATTTGACCGAAGTAAGCTAGAGTAATAGAACATAGGATTGAAAGGGAAACAAAATGAAACGAGAGAGAGAGAGAGAGAGGGGGAGGGAGTGAGGGAGGGAGGGAGGGAGAGAGGGTGCCATTAGATGGCAAGTAATTACAAACCTTTTTGCCCATGACAATGGTTCCCTGTCGTATAGGTGCTCGTGCAGGTTGCCATTTGGGACAAGTTCATAGATAAGGAAGAGCTTGACGTTTCGTCTATGCAAGCATAAGAACCAAAACATAACATTGCTTCTGCTGCAGCACCAACCTTCTAGCCTTACCACGTTCACGTGCCCCGTTTGGCTGATGGCACCCAACTCCGCGAGGAAGTCCTTAAATTCTCCAATCGAGTCCCGGAGAATTCTCTTCACTGCAACCTGTTGTGTCTCGATAGTCCCACTATATACTTCACCGAAGGCACCCGCTCCGATTCTATTGGTGTTGGAGAATCCATTCGTTGCAGTATACAAGTCATTGTAGTTGAATCTCTTAAGTCGACAACCCTTACCAAAGGAATCGCGTGTGCGTTCCCAAGTACACCTTGATATGATCAACCAAATCAACAACAGTAGGGCCATCACAGCAACCACTATTCCAATAATCAACACTGAAATTATAAGAGAAGATGTGAAATGTATAAGATAAGATGGTTTTATCAGCTCTTACAAATGCCTTAACAAATGCAAAATTTTCCACCCACACATGTGCGTTCCAACTCAAACCAAAAGTGATCAATAACTATTCCTTTTTATATTATGTTTATGGTTCTTAGGGTACCATGCCACAAATGTATTAAACCGGGCTCGCTCCATCAACACCCAAGGATTTGGCTCCCGACAGGAAAAAAATCCCGGGGGTGCTCGGGATTCCTGGTTACCGCGGTAACCGGGAAATCCCGCCCGGTTACCGGACGAATTCAAAATCGAAAATTTAAATTCAAAGAGAATATTCGTTAAAATTATATAAAATATTCGCTAAAATTTAAATTTTTCGCAAGAAAACAAAAAAATCGGGATTTTTTACCCGGTTAGACCAATTCCCGGGGGTGGTCGGGATGTCCGGTTCCCGGCCGGGAACCAGATTTCCCGGGCGGTAACCAAATCCCTGTCAACACCGGCCAATTATAAGGATAGCCATTACATTGGGTAAACAATATCACAGAAGATAGTTTGGATGGTAAAACATAAGGGCCCTACTTCATTGCACTCCCTCCCCCAAACTAAAAAGAGCAATCTGGTCTTTTATCATTAATTGATCAACTAATTTAATTTTCCTAGCCCTCCAAGATCCATATCCAAGCCCGTATTGGTGCGTATCCTATATGGGGACAACTTGACAGACGTCACTATCCTTGTTCACATGGTGTGGCCTTCCGTGCCAGCCGCCGCTGGAACGAACCCTAGCTTGCTTGCCGCCATTGGTAAAGGAGTAGAGGAGTGGAAAACTGGAGGTGGTAAAGGAGTGGAGGGAGATGCCCCTAGACCCGGAGCTGGAGGAGGAAGGGTGGCCATGGCGGTTGGCGGCTCTCTGCTCTTGGAGACTCTTGGTCGATCGAGGAAAGGGGAAATGGTTAGTCGCTGTATAGCGGTGCGGCGCGGCAACCACGGCCCGGCCCGTGTACACCACTTTTTTCTCCCAGTTCCATGGATGCTCACGTGTGTAATTAAATGGGTCTAAATTGCGCCGCGGATGGTCCACTCCCGCTTTCACCGTGATTGTCTTCCCCAATGGCCCGTGCGCCGATGTGCTGCCATATATAGTTGGCTATATCAGTAATCTTGCATTTATGTGTTCTTGGTCAATATAATTTACTTGCTTCTGATCCCCCTGCCGCCTGCCGGCGTGTTGTGATGGAAGACTGTAACCGATCATTGTGGTGGCCTGATCCACGAAGACCACAAAGGCGTTGGGAAAAAATAATTCAGCCGGAGGTCATGGGGATGCTGTCTTCATCACCGCTCCCCTTCGAGGTCAAGAGCTGGCCCCCTTATTCATATGGGTGAAAAGAAAGCGAAAATTCGCTTTAGATCCCGTGCACAGATGCTTTTGGTATCCTGGCCTACAGGCACGCTAAGATTCACACATCAGAGGTGTACTCTATAACTATTTCGTTTCGCACAAACGGAACAGATACCTAACGTGGACTGGTATATGTGTCGTGCTGTACCGGCGTCTTCAACAGTGTCCTCTTCCCAATTTGCACCAGAACAGGGATAGATCCTTTGCCCCTGACAGCATCATCACACTCATAGCTCGTCAAGGATCGAAGCCAGAGAGCGATTTTACAAGTGCTGCCGCAATAGCATAACAACCTCGCGCCCAAGTCGCTCCATCATTCTGCCGTACTCTCTGCTAATCTTCCCTCAGAAACCATCGATCTATACTTTGCATGCTCGTCTTCGTCGGTTCTTTGAGTGGTAGGATGGATACACAGGTTAACAGCACGAGCTGCCACCATACGCAGTCTCCGTTCCATCCTCCGCCACACACTGCTGCTCAACCCCACACAATTTTCTCAGCTAGACGATGCGCAAAAGCTCAGATCTGCAAAGTATCGATCGATTACCTGTCTACCGCATCAAGCAGGACATCCATATCCGTCTCCGGCGGCGCGGATAGCATCTCTAATTCTCCTTGGGCCATGGGTGTGGCCCCAGATGAACTAGCTCGCCACCCTTCAGGATTTACACTTCAAAAGAAGTACTGGCCGCATCTCGATTAAAGTCTGGCGCTACCAGTTCGCTGATATAGCATTCTAGGCCCACGCCTGTACCAAGGTCCATGAAAAGTGGTCGTTATGTTCCAGCAGTCGATGAAACGCCGTAACGATCAGCTTACCTGGACATCAACAACGTCAACTTTGGGCCCGCGGTAGCACCTGTGCCCGGGCACCAAAACGCCTCTCCCGAAAGAAAGTTCATATAAAGCTTTCGTAGACAAAGAGCAAGTGCATGGAGAAATACGGAAGCAATCAAAGCCGCTTCCAGCTCCATTAGCTAGTCTCCACACATGCCTAACCGAGATCCAGTGGCCGCGTGCGTTCCTACCACGAGACCTCCTCAATGACCTCGCATATGCCAAGGGGTCCTGCTACTGGGACCTCAGCTTCTCGGCAGAGCACGACACGCGCCGCAAGGCTTTCTTCACGTCGCGCACCAACGCCCGCGCCACCGGCATCCGGCGGAAGCATCGTCGGCCGGGAAGGCGCCACCGCGCGTCCGCGGCGTCGTCAGCAACGAGGCACCACCGTCCCACGTTATAATAACATATAATGTAATGATATATATGATCAATATGATAAAGTTGGTTCCATGTATACCTTTGGTGCCGAGCACCAGCTGCCCATGCTCTGGATGGACGGTATTGGCTCCTGCAGTTTATGCGGAACACATACATATTAATTTCGAACACATTTTCAAGCCAATACATAAATATCTGAATAATTCATTAAAATATATATCTATCTAGATATCTATTCAATCTATTATGTCGGGATCACGGGAACAAGGGTACCCCACGGGTTGAACGACGGAGGTGGAGGCGGCGGTGGGTGCGGGGCCGAGTTCTGCACCGCCCGTTGGAGGGCCTCATCCTCCATGAGGCATGCCGACATGATGTCGGTGGCATACCGTGGCAGCGGCGGACGCACCGGTCGGTCCACCTCCGAACCTCACGATCTCGTCATCGGTCATGGTATCCGACAGCTGGAACTCTCGGCCCTCTGCCATGGCCATCTACCAGACGTGGGAGACGCAGCCGATGAAGTCATATGAGTCGTCCTTGGCATCCTTGTTGTGGTAGGCTAGCGCGTCGTCGTCCAGGGGAGGCGCAGGAGGAGCAGGCTCCGTGTTCGAACGAGGCGCAGGAATGCGCGCATGCATCGGAGGTTCGTCAAACGAGTAGTCTTGGTCGTCGAGGAACCCTGCCTTCCTCCTCAGATCATTGTCGGTGTCACGTTAGGTGTGCCATAGATTGGAGTCCACGGCGAAGACAAGATCAACACGGAGGTTCGCCGGCATGTACTGCCGCCTACGCCTGATCTCGGCGGTCCTCTCCGGCTCGCGATGAGGCACAGGTGGGACCGGCACCCGGAGGTAGCTGAGCCGCCATCCATCGCCAGTTAGGTGCACGTCCCCCTAGCGTCGGCACGGTATCCAGTTTTCGTACATCAGTCGCGCCATGTCGAAAGGGAGCAAGATCCCTTTCGATGCTGTTATTGACAGTCTGGATTTAAGAGAGGTTGCGATGGTTGGAAGACAGTTTACTTGGGCAAACAGTCTTCCAGATCCAACATATGAGAAGCTAGATCGCGTGCTTATGGATTCAAGTTGGGAGATAAAATTCCCCATGGTTTCTGTACGCGGTCTACCTAGGATTCAGGATTTGTCGGATCATGCTCCTATACTTTTGACCACTGGGAGACCGAATCCACAGCGGAAGCGTCCATTCAAATTTGAACTTGGATGGTTATGTCGAGATGGTTTTTCAGATATGGTCAAAAATGTATGGGAGAAACCGGTGGCTGGGTCGACCCCCATTCAAAGGTGGAACAATAAGTTGCGCTCAATGCGTAGATACCTTGGGGGGTGGGCGCGACATATGATTGGGCAGTTGAAACAAGAGAAGCTCAGCCTGTCAACTTTTATTGATGACTTAGAGGCTATCGCGAAAGTGAGACCTTTGACGACGCATGAAATTGATCTTAAATGTCAATACAATGAAAAGTTAGCTGGTCTTCTCCGTGAGGAGGAACTCAAGTGGTACCAACGATCCAAGGCTCAATTCCTGCTTGAAGGGGATTCAAATACGAGATACTTTCATAGTGTCGCCAATGGACGACACAGAAAGAAACGTATACATTCCCTACTTCAGGACGAGGGAACGATCGAAGGACATGAACAGCTCAAATCTTACATTACTTCTTATTATAAAGGCTTGTTTGGCGAACCTGAGGAATCAGGTATATCCATGGACGAATCAAGGATACATGATATACCGCAAGTGTCCCAAGAAGAAAATTCTATCCTGACTAATCCATATACGGAGGAGGAAGTCAGGAAAGCAATTTTCCAAATGGAACATAACAAGGCGCCAGGTCCCGACGGCTTTCCAGCTGAGTTTTACCAAACTTTCTGGGAAACCATCAAAGGGGACCTGCTGGATTTGTTTGCGGAATTGCATGCTGGTCAGTTGGAACTATTTCGCATTAACTTTGGGGAGATAATATTATTACCAAAGGTTAATGAAGCGGAGCGGATTCAACAATACAGGCCTATATGCCTACTCAATGTATGTTTTAAAATTTTCACCAAGGTTGCGACTATAAGACTTAATTCGGTGGCTGATCATGTGGTGAGACCTACTCAGACAGCTTTCATGCAAGGACGTTACATCCTTGACGGGGTTGTGATTTTGCATGAAACAATTCATGAGTTGCACCGCAAGAAGTTGAATGGAGTTATACTCAAAATCGACTTTGAAAAAGCCTATGATAAAGTTAAATGGTCTTTTGTTCAACAAACGCTCAGAATGAAAGGTTTTTCTGAAGAGTGGCGTGCTTTAATAAATAACTTTATTTGTGGGGGAAGTGTTGCCGTTAAAGTCAATGATGACGTAGGCAAGTACTTCCAAACAAAGAAAGGCTTGAGGCAAGGCGATCCTTTGTCACCGATGTTATTTAACATAGTGGCAGATATGCTAGCAATTCTAATTGACCGTGCTAAGGTTGATGGCCAGATTGAAGGAGTAGTTCCCCATCTCGTGGATGGCGGACTATCTATTCTTCAATATGCGGACGATACGATTCTATTTATGGAACATGATCTGGAAAAAGCAAGAAATCTGAAATTGATACTTTCAGCTTTCGAGCATTTATCGGGTCTTAAGATTAACTTCCATAAAAGTGAATTGTTTTGTTTTGGGTCAGCCCAAGACGATGCCAACCTTTATGCCGAATTATTCGGATGTGGGATTGGCAGTTTTCCTATAAGCTACTTGGGCATTCCTATTCATTATAGGAGGCTTACTTTGGCAGAATGGAAAATAGTTGAGGAAAGACTACAAAAACGCCTTAGTAGTTGGAAAGGAAAATTGTTATCTCTAGGTGGAAGATTAGTTCTCATTAATTCAGTACTGACAAATATGGTACTGTACATGATTTGTTTCTTCCAACTTCCTAAAGGAGTCTTGCAAAGATTGGATTATTTCCGGTCTAGATTCTTTTGGCAAGGAGATAGCGAAAAGAAAAAATACCGGTTGACTAAATGGAGCGTAGTTTGTCGTCCGAAAGATCAAGGTGGACTTGGTGTCCATGATCTTGAGGTTAAGAACAAGGCCCTGCTAGGAAAATGGTTGGCCAGGTTGTTAACTGAAGATGGCGTGTGGCAAAACCTATTGAGGAGAAAATATGTCGGTTCAAAGGCAGTGTCTCAGGTATATTGGAAACCTGGGGACTCGCATTTCTGGGCTGGAGTCATGGCGACTAAAAAATATTTCTTCCCACACGGTTCTTTCTCCATTAGGGATGGATCTGAAATAAGGTTCTGGGAGGATAAGTGGTTGGGTAATACCACTCTCCGAGAACAATATCCAGCTATATACAATATCGTACGTCATAAAGGAGACACCTTATTTCAGGTGATGGAGACATCCCCTCCTTCTATAACGTTTAGGCGATCTCTTGTTGGACCAAGATTGGCCTCCTGGAATGAATTGCTACAAAGATTAGCTTCAGTCCATTTGGTGCAAGGGTCTGATATTTTTCGCTGGGGACTTATCAAGAATGGAGTATTCTCGGTAGCATCCATGTATAATGCATTGATACAACCTATTCAACCTGTTTTAAATAATAAATCTATTTGGAGAATGAAGATACCTCTTAAAACCAAGGTGTTCACTTGGTATCTTCGTCGGGGTGTTATTCTTACTAAAGACAACCTTGTTAAACGCAACTGGCACGGTTGTACGAAATGTGTTTTCTGTCATGAAGAAGAGACAATAAAACACCTTTTCTTCAACTGTCGGTTTGCGAGATCTATATGGTCAATCATTCAGATGGGTTCTACCTTATATCCACCTTGTAGCGTTGCAAATATTTTTGGCAATTGGCTAAATGGGGTGTATTCTCGGTATAAGATTCTTATCAGAGTGAGAGCGATAGCCGTAATATGGTCGCTCTGGCTATGTAGAAATGACAAGGTTTTTAATGATAAAAATTCTTCTCTTATGCAGGTTATCTACCGATGTACGGCTTTGCTCCGTTTATGGTCGTCGCTGCAGCGCTTGGAGGACCGCGACCTCTTTACGGAGGTGTCTACACGGTTGAAGAATACGGCCAAGGAGTTTATTACCCAACATGGCTGGCTGCATAATCGTAGGATTGCGGCACCATTGGTGTAATTAGCTTTGCTTTCGTTGTATTCTAGAACTTTTGTATTTACTTTGAGATCTTGTACTATGTTAGAACGGCTGTGTGCATCTTAGTTATGCAGAGGCCGGGTGTTTCGTAATAAAGCGCCATTTATCGAAAAAAATGTCGAAAGGGAGCGGCACCCTGTTCAGCCGCTCCTCCTTCTTTACGCCGCTGCCGGACGTCTCGGAGTCGTGCTTCTTCTTCCCCATGGTGATGCGGCGGCGCGCAGTGGTGAGGGTTGGAGCGGAGGTGCCGGTCGTGCGGGAGATGGCTGGAACAATGCCGATTGCCTTTTAATGGCCGGCGCGCGCCATGCCATTGATGGCGGCACAGAAGTCTAGCCGCCGCTTGCCAGGCTGGTGCACGTAGAAGACGAGACGACACCATTGATGGCGAAGGCTGCAGTGCAGACGTGGAAGCGAAGACCGCCGAAGCAATGAGCTCGAAACAGACTTCACGGCCACTGCCAGGCTGACCCGTGGGAAGAGCCTCTGGCAGTTTTTAGGGAATTAAAGAGTCCAGTTTTACGCATTAATGGGTCCGGTTTATAGGTCCGGTTTATAGATGAATTAAAGTCCACGATGGTGAATGTGCGAAATAACTGGAGCCGTCACCAGCCATATAACCAACTATTTAAAATGTACTAGGTTGTTGAGATATGAGTCGGATATGTGACGGGAATTGCACATATGCTTTTACAAAGTATAAGAAGTGATTGTATATAGTATATTAAAGCATGCCATTTGTGTAGACAGGATATACGACATGCTGCTTTTGTTTATTTACTATTTCTGAAAATTCAAAACAAACGTACCTCCGGCGGCCATGGTTGAGTTGAAGGACCAGGCGTGTATCTGATGCAGCTCAGCAGATCCACCAGTTGACGCCGAAAACCCCACTGCCACCTCAGACGGGAGCAAGGCATCAAGCCGATCTGGTAACTGCGTCTTGACACTATATGGGTGAAGAGAACGATTTGGATCAAAGTACAGGGTGGCTTCCAGTGTCGCGGTGGCGCTGTTGTAAGTAATAGTGGCTGTCATGGTGCCGTTGAGGCTGTAGGCCGGCAACCTTGTCGTCATAACCGAAGTTATTGAGTTGAGGTCGATGCCCATGTGGTCGGTGGCTTGAGTAGCATCAACCAAAGGGTTGGCGTAGGTGTCGAACTCGACGGCCAGGAACCGGTCCGTGCCCGAGGCGTCAATTTTGCTGTTATTGGTGAGGCCAAGGTGGCTATTGTGCGAGCCCGGCGGCAATCTTGATGGGTAGCCGGAGAGGAAGAAGGTCATGCCATCTCCCTTTGACTTGCCGATTGTGTTGGGCAACAAGTTGATGGCGAAGGTGAAGGTGGTGACGAAGCTGGCCACCTCGCCGGTGTTGCTGTCGTACAAGGGCACTCGGTGGTTGTACGACATCCGGCCGCTGCAGTTACGGTAGGTGGGGTTGCAGGTGAGGTCAACCAGTTCGCCGTTCAAGGAGGCGTCACCCTCGAACCGGAGATCTTGTAGACGGTAGTTGGAGGTGTTTGAGAAGTCGAAGCTGAAGGAAAGCGGGGGTGAAGCGGCTTCAACATGGTTAGACCAGAAGGAGAGTCCGAGGATGAAGAAGCGGGAGGCGAGGATGATGCTTGCAGTTGTACTTCCAGGCGCCATATAATGTCTGTAGTTCGACCTGAGTCCTCGCTCCTAGCTCCTTCAATTTGAAATGTACTAGTACTATGTGGCGCTTGGTGTTATCATTATTTGGCATGCATATATAAGCAAGGTTCGGTACAGGGAGAGCAACCGCACCGGTTGGCTTGCTCCTACATCAATCGAAAAGATTAAAAAAAGAGACGCAAAAGTCGACTTTGCTACAGGAGTCAACAACTTATCAACTGTTGATACATAAAAGGTAACTTGGGGAAGATGCTCTCCCGAACCTGGGCCCGACTAGGGCGATTTACACAAAAATAATTTTTTTGGTAAGAACTGCACGACCCTCCGGTCAAACTATTTCGTTTCTAACCCTTTTATGTGGCTTCCTTTGCAAGGACGCCACACCCTTTTCCGTGGCTCTCTTCGCAAGAGCGCCACACATTCTGTCATACATGGCGGCTCGAGCCTGCCAGCAGATAATATGTGGTGCCGCTCCCACGGATGCCACATAGAGAGGTGTGGCACCCTTCACAAGGGTTAGAGGCGTGAAATAGTTTGGCCGGAGGGTCATTTCGTGCGTTTTTTTTTTCCCACAAAGGGTTATTTTTGTGTAAATCGCCTACGGCTAGTGCTCATGTGTACCGCGGGCCACTGCGGGCCATGGCCGACAGCTTGGAGCGGCCACACGGCTGCCGAAGAGCCACCTCCGCTTCCCATACCACCTACCGACCCATACCCCACTCTGGATAAGCCCATTTCACGCGCTAAGTCTCCCCTGACCAGAGCTACGACGTGTCTAGGGTTAACCTTGGCCGCGGCGGTGGATGGAGATTGGGAGGTTTGGGTGGACGAGAGATGGAGGATGCGGCAAGCAGAGATGATAGAGATTGGTGTTCCCGACCTCCGAGATCGGGGTCGGGATGGCAGAGGCGGCTGGGGGAGATTTGGACTTCGGTCGCCACGAGGTCCACCACAACCACAATTCCAAGCCCAACATTGGGCGAGCTTCGCATCGGTTCCATCATCCTCAACACCGAGCTTGTTGTATGTACCTAGCGTACAGCATTGCCTCGTGTCGAGGCACAGGTGGTGATGTGGGCATTACCCTTCGGGTACCCGATATTGGTCTACCTCATTTAGCCCAACAAGGGGTCCATGATGATTATCATGACCTAAGGTGGGCCCATACGTCGGTTGCAACGAAGAAGACTAACAAGAAGAAGGATTCTTGATGAACAAGCAAGGAGACGTCGATAAAGGAAAAGATAGATTATATCTTGATGTAACCTAGTAAAGTTCGGACAGGACTCTCGGGACCTGGCCTCCAATATAAAGGCCAGGAGGAGGCCTGCCGAACGACACACTTACGCAACCAACACAACCTAGCAAACACCAACCCTATAAACCTTGCCTTCCGGCAAGTTCACCACAACGCAGTCTATCGGCTGCCCCATTATAACCTCTTTTATCCGATAAATCAAGATCAGACAAGCATGAGTAAGGGTTTTACCTCATCGAGGGCCCCGAACCTGGGTAAATCTTGCTCCCTGTTTGTTTGGTATCCGATGTCTCGTGTTAAACTACAAGATTTCGTCAACCCTAAGCCCCTCATGGTGGGCATTGCCGAGGAGCTCCCTCGCCAATTGGCGCCGTCTGTGGGAACCCTGCTGGTAGAAGGCACTACATCGGCAGTTCCGATCGTGTCGGCTGCATCTTCGCTGGCATCATCACCACCATCGGCTCCATCATCATCGATCTCGGGGAACTCGATCCGCTTCGGGTCCTTCGAGTTCACTCCTCACATAGACGCGTCGAGTTCGGTCTTCTTGGGCCTGCGCGGCGGGATGGACATGACGTTCGGGAGCGTCCACTTCCGTGTTGACTCTGGTGGCGTTCTTCGGCTCCCCGACCTGATTGCTTCTGGTGCGGCAACAGCCGCGACTTCATCGACAGCTACGTCCACTCCTTCATCACCAACAGCGGCCAATCTATCGGTTGCATCGTTAGTGTCGACTCTGGCATCTCCGTCATCACGTCGTACCATGTCCACCATGTATGTTGGGTCTGATGACTCTGGATCATCAGACCTACATCGTACTACTGCCTCGACCGCGAAACCAGGAATTAACTTGGCTCGGACGCCTCTCCGTTCGTGTGCGGCGTCAAGTACTCCTCCGATGAAGAAAGCATCGACAACATCGTCCCCTTAGCCACGATGCAAGCGGCTCATCACCAAATCTACGTCATCATCAACCCTCAAGCGGGAGGCGAGATCTCTACGAGTGAGCACACCCCACGCGCCAACGGCGAGCGAGGACGAGATGGCGAGGCCAGCGGCAGCAACGCCAACATCATTTTCTCTGTCTCTAGGGAAGAGGGAGATGTGGCTCGCAACTCCGTAATCAACAACACCCGCCTCCCCATCGGAGTATCTGCAGGCACCCTCAATGCTTATCATGTCATTCTGGAGAAGAACCGTGCTCGGTTAGACAATGAGCAAGCTAACCTTGATCGAGGACGGTAGGCTGCCGATCTATCGAGTGAGCGATGAAGGGGGCTATCCTCTCTTGGGAGTGCCTCTAGAAGCAACTAGGGATCTGGGAGATTCCGTCCACACATCCCCCGCCTCTCGGAGGTGGACGCAAAAGAGATCACATCGAACCTCTCCAATTCCTTAGTGACAATGGATACGGCAGGCATGCTGAGGCCCAAAACTGTCGAAGGAGCGACAACAAATCTTGCAGCATATTTGATTAATAATCAGCCGACGCCGGATAATCCAATGGCACCAGCTCATCGGGGTGCCCTGGAAAGTCTTGGAATCATCGGGGACAAGCTCATCCCCAGGAAGGAGAAATCTTCACATCACGGCAGCGGTTCTCGGCATCGCTCTTCCTCAAAGGACGCTCATGAAGATATCACGCAAAGTAAAATTGACAAGGCTCACCGCCGACACGCTGCACGTGCTAGCTTCGACAGTGACAACTCCGAAGAAACTCAAGAGCATGATGGCGAACTCCGTGCTGCTGATTGCCTAAGCCACAAGATTCAAGAGGCGATGCCACCAAAGAGATTAAAGCCAACACCTACCGATGCTACCAAGTATGAAGGTCAGCAGGAGCCGAGGTCATGGATAGACGACTATCTACAGACTGTTATCCTGCACAAGGGAAATCAAGTGGCGGCGATGCAGTGTCTGCAAGTGTACCTCAAGGACTTAGCACGAGCGTGGCTGAGAGGCTTGCCGAATGGATCCATCCAATCCTGGGAAGATATATTCGACGCCTTCGTCAAAAACTTCCAAGCCACATACAAGAGACCCGTCGGAATAGAAGAACTACGCCAAGGCCACCAAAAGTCAAAGGAGCCGATGCGTTTGTACATCGGGAGCTTCACCAAACTTCTGAACACTGTCGAAGATGTCTCTGTTGACAGGGCAATCGACTCTTTCAGCGATGGCATCCGACGAGAATCCTACATCGAAGAACTCGGCCGTAAGAAGCCAAAAACTATCACCAAACTCATGAGATTGCTAACAGCTGGGATGATGTGAAGACCACGTAAGAAATCTGTGCCCGCACATCGATGATGAAGAAGATGATCAGAAGCCCATAAATGATTCAGGCAACCGACATGATCGACGCAAAAGTAGGAGCGATCGCGGGTACGAAACGTTCGTCGATGCAAACATCGTTGCGGCAGGCTACACTGATCGGTGCAATTTCGGTATGATGATCGGCGCAGTGACCGACGCGACGATCGTCGGGATAACAATCGTAGCTGGTCCGGAGGAAGTCGAGGTAACTGGAGGGATCGACCTCCACGGGTGCATGAACTACCGTTTGTGGAGCAATTAAACGCTCCTTGTTACATACACGCATACATCGACCCAAAGGACAACGTCAAGAAGTCGAGCCATCTACTCAAGGACCATCGACAGTTCCTCGAGGTTCAGATGTTTTACGAGTCGGCCAAAGGACAGACATACCCGACGGTACAAGGAGCGCAACTCCCTAACCCGCCGCCCGCGCCATAACATCAAGTTTAGCAAATCCGACCTCGCGCACCAAACGAGGCGTTCACCCCACCTCGAGGACAGATGAGCATGATCCACAAGACTGGTGTCTCCAGGAGGGAGTTGAATAAACTTACGCAAGAAATCAACCTTGCGGGAGTAACCATGGCGAATGTTCCTGAATACATCGGCTGGTCTGAGCAAAGCATCCTGTTCAGCAGGGCTGACCACCCGATGTCTATTCCAAGGCTAGGTCATGTTGCGCTAGTACTCGAAGCGCAAATTGGCGGATTCAACATGAGCAAAGTATTCATGGATGGAGGAAGCGGGTTAAACCTCTTATTCGCAAGCACGATGAAGGAGATGGGCATCACAACCGATATGTTGCAGGAATATGAAATGGGCTTTCATGGCATTGTTCCGACCTTACCAGCGTACCCTCTCGGCAAGCTCTCTTTGGATGTCGTCTTCGGCAAACCCGATAATTTCAGGAAGGAAAGGCTCGTGTTCGAGGTAGTGAATTGTGAATCATAGTACCACGCTATCCTCGGAAGACCAGCATACGCCAAATTCATGGTTGTACCTCATTACGCATATCTAAAGCTCAAGATGTCAGGCAACAACGGAACCATTATCATGGTACATGGAAGCTTTTCTCGGTAATAGATAATTACGATCGAGAATTTCCCAAGATTGTTTCCACGTTCGGGATAAAACAGGAAATCAATACGCCTAGACATTATCCCCAAGAAATCACCTCTTGATGACCGGGCATCCAAACCTGAAGAGGTATATATATAGCAGAAAAAAATCAAAGAAACGGCCAGTGGACCCTGCTACATCAGTGCAAGCCATCAAAGCCTCGGCAGAAGCTGTCGATGCTTCGACAGAAGCTGTCGACGCTTCGACAGAAGCCATCGGTGCCTCAATAGAAGCTATTGGCACATCAACGGAAGTCAGCAACGTCCAATCAAACCCTCCTCTTACTTAAGAAGACGAGCGTTCGCATATATCTTTACCTTTGGAGCAATTTACTCTTTTTTATTCAATAAGGCTTTTTAAGCCATAGCAGTTTAGCTTACCTTTTGATAACAAAATTATTAATAAAGTTCAAGTTTGTCTATTCAAGTACTATTCTATGGGACTTATCCAATTTATTTGGGACTCCCGACAAATCTTCAAGTTCTTCACATAACGTCGCGCACGCGATATTTATCACATAAATTTCATAATGCTATCAATGCAGTAATCATACCTGATAAATGCTCGGGGGTTGCAGATGATAGTTTGTATCCAAAAGCCTCATGAAACATTTGAGTGCTGCAACTGGTGAAAATCAATGGACTGCCATAATACATCAAGAATACAAATGATTTCATCAAAGCCTCATGGAACATTCAAGTGCTACAATTGATGAAAATCTATGATACAAAACAAACGGCCCACACCGGTACATCGTGCTTATGATATATGAGCTACGAAGACTATCGTGCATATGGTTCCCTCGTTGACTCGGGGGTTGTTGTCGATATATTTCAAAAAAAAGTATGTACGGTTTAATAAAGTTGCGATTACTACGGGTCCATTGGGCCTGCAACATGAGCTGGTCACTCAAAAATTGTTGTCGGCATTATACAAATTACAAACATCGTACTCACGGTGCCTGAAGAACTAGCACGTCGAAACTTGTTACTCAATCAAACACTCAAAAATCGCCATCAGCGTCTGAAGATACTTCTACAAACAACGATGAAAATTCATCACCATCAGAGGTTTGCACATCTTCGTGGGCATCGACATCAACATTACTTACAAAAAAAGCATAGGTTGGACAAACGAGTTACATCGTTTTCACTAATAAACTTGAACCTGGAAGTACCCAAACATTCGGGAGAAGAAGGAGTATTATCGACAATAGCATACAAAAATTGTATCATCTACATAACTGCCCGAAGTTCAGACTACTCATTCGACACTTTGGCTCCACGGTTTGCTTCAGAGCTCACTTCTAACATGTCGACTATGATTGAGGCGGGATGCCTGACGACAGGAAAATATTGGTTTACATTGGTATCCGCCTTGGCAATCAACTCCAAATCGAGCAAGGGATGCTGAGCCAATACAAAAGAAAAAGTTGTCTCGGCCCCCGCCAGAAGCTAACTCCGCACCAAAGCTCGAACCCTTGCGGCATTTCTGAAATTCTACATCAGGGCAAGCAATGTTGCAGGAGCTGGGTTGAGTGGAAACATGGCCTTCCATATCATCTTCAGGCATGCTTGACATTTATTAAAGAATCGGTGCACTTGTTGCACCCGATCTTGGAATTTTCCAATAATCGCAGCTTTTGTTTTATTGGTCCAGAATACTCCATGTGCTTGTGACAGATCAGTCGGGACCTCGACCTATTCGTGAACTCGCTTGTTTTCCTCAGTCAAGTTCAAAGCAATAACTAACAAAAAAAAGAGGGAGATAAGCTAACAAAGAAGATGCACTCCAAGATATGAAGAAGATGAAGAATTATCGGATGCTCACAGTTTAAACTTTCTTTGGCCTTCTACAATTTGTTCGCTCTGCTTCAATAGCTAATTCGCCCTTCTTCTTTATCACTGCCGCCATGGCATGAATACCTAAAAGGTCTTTTTCCATGCGAGATATTCTGCTTCGCATCTGTTGCACAAGGCCAGACTTAGAGCCAGCAGCAGCACCAGAAGAACTTTCGGCAAAATGGACAACTGGTGTCACCTGCAATAAAGCATCGAGTACGCATATTCAGATAAACAAAAGAAATATTGAGGACTTCGATTACTCCCATCGGGAGCGCACGACCAGAATTAACATTGCAGCCACAAAAGAACGTGTTGGCAACATTGCCAACAAAGATTCATTACAAAGCAAGATTTTAAAAAGCCATTGTTAAGAGTATTGATTACAACACAACAAACTCATTCATGGAGCTTGGGTCTAAGTCGACATGCTTGGGGCAACTTCGTCGGTTGTTTGCTTGTTGGCCTCTACTAAATCAAGAAGCTGGCGCGCGCACTTACGCGTCGGCCTGCTAAAAGAGCTAAGATCAATAACCATGCCTTCTTGATCCTTTGGCAGCTCCTTCGTCAACATTTTCATATCGGCTTTGAAACCATATCCCATCAAGAGTTGGAATGCAAGAAGTGCTCCATAGGTACACGAGGTGTGTTTGAATACCTCGATGGTGCCGTCAGGAATAACAGCAGCAGCAATACCAGACAAAGTGCTACCTCTAAGAATATATAATTTTGCAGAATTCATATCACCAATCATGTAAACGAGAGAACCTTTTGATACCTTCAGAACTCCGCGAGAACCGGAGTGTTTGTACCCCTCAACATCAAGGATACTAAGAGAGATCAGATTTCTGGCCATGCCAGGTATCTGTCTCACATCTGTCAGAGTGCGTGTCATGCCATCATGCATCTTCATCTGAACGGAGCCAATGCCCATGATCTCACGTGGGTTGTTATCTCCCATACGCACAACATCTCCACTCTGCACAAACTCATAAGAACTGAACCAGTCTTTGTTACAGCAAATATGAAACGAACATGCAGAATCAAGGATCCACTCGTCATTACCAGAAACACAACCAGCAAACACAACTAGGCAATCACCATCAGAATTATCACTGGAAACAACAGCAACCTTACCATCACCCTCAGATTTGTTTTTCGGTTGGTAAGTACCGTTTCTTTTCTCTTTGTTCTGCAACTTCCAACAATCATCAATATTGTGGTTAGTTTTCTTACAATACTTACAGAACTTACCATCTCGTCCCTTGGACTTTGAGCGACCTTTGTCGGTCTTGCTCTTATCTCTGTTGTAGTTGTTGTTTCTGTTCTCGGTCCTGCCTCGGACCTGCAGTGCTTTGGCCTTAGATGATGAACCCTCCGCCAGCACCATAGATTTCATCTTTTCCCTCTGCTGGAGGGCCTCATAAACTTCGGCAAGGGTTAGTTCATCACGGTTGTATAACAAGGTGTCTCGAAAATTCGCAAAAAAATTAGGCAATGAGACTAACAGTATAAGAGAGAGATCCTCATCATCATAATTTACCTCCATGGATAGCAGATCAGAAACGATCTCTCTAAAGATCGATAGGTGATTCATCATTGACGCACCTTCTTGCAGCTTGTGCGGGAACAACTTCATCATCAAGTGCAGCTTACTGGTTAGATCTTTGGACATCCAGATCGATTCCAGTTTCAACCATAGCGCCGCTGCGAATTTCTCAGCCAGCACTTCCTGCAAGATATTATTGGATAGATGAAGCTGAATTAAAGAAATGGCCTTACGATCTTTCCTCTTTTCATCGTCGGTCCAGGTCTTGGCATCTTTCTTGCCAAATCCATCAAGAGCTTCATCCAAATCAGAAGATTGGGTAAGGATCGCCCTCATCTTCACTTGCCACATAGAAAATCTCGTGGTGTAATCCAGCTGCGGTAGATTGAACTTCAAGGAAGACATGGCGCAAAACTCTAGATTGAAACAGGGGCTCTGATACCACTTGTTATAAAAGCGACAAGCAAATAACAAAGAACGATAAAGGAAAACGCAGCGGAGACACGAGATTTAACGTGGAAAACCCCTTTCAACACAGAAGGGGAAAAAACCATGGGCGCCAGGCAGCAAAACTTCACTATATCGGGAAGTGTTTACAACGCCGTGGGTTATCTTATAATCTGATCAACCCTAGCCGGTGGTTTACAAGATGTATATATAGACAGTGCCAACGATCCTCGCTCCACTCGTCAGAAGTTAGCCTCCCTTTAGTATATGAATTTGGATCATAATACAACATAAACAACAACGTTACCACTTCACCAATGAGTACTTCATCTACAGCCGATCTGCATATGCGATATTTGGATCTACTCCTTTATATGGTTTTTGGTGCGTATATGCTGCTAATATCCATGTTGATGATGATTAATGTATCTTGTATGTTTAAAATTCTGAAATTGCCTAATTTTTTCTCTACCCTATGGACTTCTGCACTAATGCGTCACATTAGTAAGCTCGTTGTTTAGGCTAGTCGTGAACGGTGTTCGTCTGGCAATGCGGAGATGTGATATTGAGTCGGGCGAATATATGGGCTCGGATGCCGTTTTGGACTGAACTGGCTGGTTAATTTAAGTTGCACCGCGAAACCAATCAACAAGCCTACATTTTGAGTATGTGTTGATGTCTCTACTACTACTACCTAAGACCATGTCTACATCAATAATTAAAAACCTACGTGGTTACCTGCTCCATCTGGTGCAACACTCACTAACGATTTGGCTATAGAAGGATGTATATCCGCGTCGCTTCTCCCACCGACATTTGGCGCGCTCTGATGGCTCCGGCATTTCTCTAGCCCATTTTTCACACGACACGTGGAGATCGGGAGGACATCGGTAGGACCTTTTTGTTCCTTTTTTGGATAATAAAAATCTTGAACAACGCGTCTCACTAATCGCCCCCGCTAATTAAAACCCATGTGGCCTTGGTTTATGCGTCAGAATAAACCAAGCTTATATAAGCTTCTTAATTAGTTTGCATTGACTCACACTGATCAAAAAAGGCTAGGAAAACGGTGCCTTCATTAGGACGGCGATGCGCGCCCCTATTTCTATGTGATAAGTGACGCAATATGGCGCGTCTTACGTTCACCGCATGTCCTTCCTAGCACAACATGTGGCAAGCGCGGACTAGGTCGGTGGGTGACTTTTCTTTTTTTTGTTTCGTAGATTTGAATAGGAAAAATGAAATATCTTTTCGAACCGAGTTTCCAATTAAGATCCATTTACAAGGTTTTCCAAGTCGGGCCAAGATCTTCAAATCTAGTCCCTATGTTCATATGTTTCGATGAATAGTTTTGTTTTACTTCATTGTGTACTGGTTGCGCTGCCTTTGGTCACAGCTGAGAGTGAAGCCTCAAGCGCTGCCTACATTCGGTATTATACTGCCTTCGGACGCGGTACCCGAATCGGTGGCAGTGCACTAACCATGCATTGCTTGCTATTCAGTGTTGCACTGTCTTCAGTCGTTGTGCACTTGACGGTGCACAACCTGTGCAATGCCTTTTGGTATACCGTTGCACGCTCTTTGGTTCGGTCCGCAATGCATGAGTCGGTGTCCTCGCATTGCACTACTCGTGCACTGCCTTTTTGGCTGCATTGCACCGCCTTTCACTACGGGAAAAAGTCTCACTGCCGTGCGCGCCTCTTTGCCGTGTGCCTTCGTGACCCTTTGCCGTGCGGCAGTTCTTTGCCGTGCGCGAGGCGCACGGCAATGACAGCTTTGCCGTGCAGCAGCGGAACGACGCACGGCAAACAAACGGTGCACGGCAAAGATACAGTTCGGCGCTCGGCAAAGCAGCGTCGCACGGCAAACCTGCCAGATGGCGCACGGCAAAGTACCGCCCCACGGCAAAGAGGCCATGAAGGCGCACGGCAAAGATGCGGGCACGGCAACGACGGCTTTGCCGTGTAGGCCAACCCTTTGCCGTGCGTGTTTGCACGGCACAGAGTACAATTTTATTTCTTTTCCTTCTTTTGTATTTATATTTGTATTAATACTTATATTTGTTGTAAAATTAGTTTTTTACTTTTTGTAGACTATTTGTTAGTGTTACTTAATACAATCTGTATACCGATAAAACAAATAATCTACATCTTCATCGACCCCTCCCCCCAACATATCAGGGTTTCGGAGCGGATTAACGGGGGTTCGGTGTCTGCTAAGTGTTATCGCCCACACATATTTGGTGCAATTTCTTGCAGCTTTACACCTTACACGACACTTCCAAACATATTTAGGTCTACATGCAAGTTTGGCTGGGATTCAAGTGCTCCGGAGGTCTCCCCCCCCCAAAACAACGATCTATGCCCGGGCGGTCTACCCCCCTAGATTTCACCGCGCGAGGTTCCACCAACATACTTTTTGATAGGTTTGGTTTTGGTTAGTCCATATACACATGGAAAGCAAGGTTTGGCACCATTTGGCACATTATAGCCTCCGGTATACCCGCGCGGGACACCTACAAGTCGAGGAATCTTCCAAGTGTTATCGCCCGAAAAGAAGCTCACACATGGGAGCTATGCCTTGCACCATTTGGTGAATCACACCTTCCACCACACTTTCACACATATCCTAGGTCCACATGCAAGTTTTGGTGGCATTCCGGTGCTCCGGTCGTTCCCCGAAAATGGTGTCTGCGTGCCTCGGGGGGTCTACCCCCTAGATTTCACCGCGCGAGGTTCCACCAACACTTTTTGATAGGTTTGGTTTTGGTTAGTCCATATACACATGGAAAGCAAGGTTTGGCACCATTTGGCACATTATAGCCTCCGGTATACCCAGCGGGACACTTCAGCCTACAAGTCGAGGAATCTTCCAAGTGTTATCGCCCAAAGAGGAAGCTCACACATGGGAGCTATGCCTTGCACCATTTGGTGAATCACACCTTCCACCACACTTTCACACATATCCTAGGTCCACATGCAAGTTTTGGTGGCATTCGGTGCTCCGGTCGTTCCCCGAAACGGTCTGCGTGCCTCGGGGTCTACCCCCTAGATTTCACCGCGCGAGGTTCCACCAACATACTTTTTGATAGGTTTGGTTTTGGTTAGTCCATATACACATGGAAAGCAAGGTTTGGCACCATTTGGCACATTATAGCCTCCGGTATACCCGCAGCGGGACACTTCAGCCTACAAGTCGAGGAATCTTCCAAGTGTTATCGCCCGAAAGAGGGGAAGCTCACACATGGGAGCTATGCCTTGCACCATTTGGTGAATCACACCTTCCACCACACTTTCACACATATCCTAGGTCCACATGCAAGTTTTGGTGGCATTCCGTGCTCCGGCGGTCGTTCCCCGAAAATGGTGTCTGCGTGCCTCGGGGGTCTACCCCCTAGATTTCACCGCGCGAGGTTCCACCAACATACTTTTTGATAGGTTTGGTTTTGGTTAGTCCATATACACATGGAAAGCAAGGTTTGGCACCATTTGGCACATTATAGCCTCCGGTATACCCGCAGCGGGACACTTCAGCCTACAAGTCGAGGAATCTTCCAAGTGTTATCGCCCGAAAGAGAGGAAGCTCACACATGGGAGCTATGCCTTGCACCATTTGGTGAATCACACCTTCCACCACACTTTGACACATATCCTAGGTCCACATGCAAGTGTTGGTGGTATTCCGGTGCCCCGGCGGTCGTTCTCCCCAACGGCGGTCTGCGTGCCTCGGGGGTCTACCCCCTAGATTTCTCCGCGCGAGGTTCCACCAACATACTTTTTCATAGGTTTAGTTTTGTTTAGGCCATATACACATGTAAAGGTAGGTTTGGCACAATTTGGCACATTATAGCCTCCGGTATACCCGCCGCGGGACACTTCAGCCTACAAGTCGAGGAATCTTCCAAGTGCTGTCGCCCGAAAGAGAGGAATCTCACACATGGGAGCTATGCCTTGCACCATTTGGTGAATCACACCTTCCACCACACTTTGACACATATCCTAGGTCCACATGCAAGTTTTGGTGGCATTCCGGTGCTCGGCGGTCGTTCCCCAAAAACGGCGGTCTGCGTGCCTCGGGGGTCTACCCCCTAGATTTCTCAGCGAGGTTCCACCAACATACTTTTTCATAGGTTTAGTTTTGTTTAGGCCATATACACATGTAAAGGTAGGTTTGGCACACTTTGGCACTGTAGCCACCGGTATACCCGCCGGGACACTTCAGCCTACAAGTCGAGGAATCTTCCAAGTGTTATCGCCCGAAAGAGAGGAATCTCACACATGGGAGCTATGCCTTGCACCATTTGGTGAATCACACCTTCCACCACACTTTGACACATATCCTAGGTCCACATGCAAGTGTTGGTGGTATTCCGGTGCCCCGTCGTTCTCCCCGGCGGTCTGCGTGCGGGGGGTCTACCCCCTAGATTTCTCCGCGCGAGGTTCCACCAACATACTTTTTCATAGGTTTAGTTTTGTTTAGGCCATATACACATGGAAAGGTAGGTTTGGCACACTTTGGCACACTGTAGCCACCGGTATACCCGCAGCGGGACACTTCACCTACAAGTCGAGGAATCTTCCAAGTGCTGTCGCCCGAAAGAGAGGAATCTCACACATGGGAGCTATGCCTTGCACCATTTGGTGAATCACACCTTCCACCACACTTTGACACATATCCTAGGTCCACATGCAAGTGTTGGTGGTATTCCGGTGCCCGGCGGTCGTTCTCCCCCGAAAACGGCGGTCTGCGTGCCTCGGGGGTCTACCCCCTAGATTTCTCCGCGCGAGGTTCCACCAACATACTTTTTCATAGGTTTAGTTTTGTTTAGGCCATATACACATGTAAAGGTAGGTTTGGCACACTTTGGCACACTGTAGCCACCGGTATACCCGACGGGACACTTCACCTACAAGTCGAGGAATCTTCCTGTCACGCCCGAAAGAGAGGAATCTCACACATGGGAGCTATGCCTTGCACCATTTGGTGAATCACACCTTCCACCACACTTTGACACATATCCTAGGTCCACATGCAAGTGTTGGTGGTATTCCGGTGCCCCGGCGGTCGTTCTCCCCGGCGGTCTGCTGCCTCGGGGGTCTCCCCCTAGATTTCTCCGCGCGAGGTTCCACCAACATACTTTTTCATAGGTTTAGTTTTGTTTAGGCCATATACACATGTAAAGGTAGGTTTGGCACACTTTGGCACATTGTAGCCACCGGTATACCCGCAGCGGGACACTTCAGCCTACAAGTCGAGGAATCTTCCAAGTGTTATCGCCCGAAAGAGAGGAATCTCACACATGGGAGCTATGCCTTGCACCATTTGGTGAATCACACCTTCCACCACACTTTGACACATATCCTAGGTCCACATGCAAGTGTTGGTGGTATTCCGGTGCCCGGCGGTCGTTCTCCCGAAACGGCGGTGCGTGCCTCGGGGGGTCTACCCCCTAGATTTCTCCGCGCGAGGTTCCACCAACATACTTTTTCATAGGTTTAGTTTTGTTTAGGCCATATACACATGGAAAGGTAGGTTTGGCACACTTTGGCACATTAGCCACCGGTATACCCGCAGCGGGACACTTCAGCCTACAAGTCGAGGAATCTTCCAAGTGCTATCGCCCGAAAGAGAGGAATCTCACACATGGGAGCTATGCCTTGCACCATTTGGTGAATCACACCTTCCACCACACTTTGACACATATCCTAGGTCCACATGCAAGTGTTGGTGGTATTCCGGTGCCGGTCGTTCTCCACAGGTCTGCGTGCCTCGGGGGTCTACCCCCTAGATTTCTCCGCGCGAGGTTCCACCAACATACTTTTTCATAGGTTTAGTTTTGTTTAGGCCATATACACATGGAAAGGTAGGTTTGGCACAATTTGGCACACTGTAGCCACCGGTATACCCGCAGCGGGACACTTCACCTACAAGTCGAGGAATCTTCCAAGTGTCGTCGCCCGAAAGAGAGGAATCTCACACATGGGAGCTATGCCTTGCACCATTTGGTGAATCACACCTTCCACCACACTTTGACACATATCCTAGGTCCACATGCAAGTGTTGGTGGTATTCCGGTGCCGACGGTCGTTCTCCCCCAAAGCGGTCTGCGTGCCTCGGGGGTCTACCCCCTAGATTTCTCGCGAGGTTCCACCAACATACTTTTTCATAGGTTTAGTTTTGTTTAGGCCATATACACATGTAAAGGTAGGTTTGGCACAATTTGGCACATTGTAGCCGGTATACCGCAGCGGGACACTTCACCTACAAGTCGAGGAATCTTCCAAGTGTCGCCCGAAAGAGAGGAATCTCACACATGGGAGCTATGCCTTGCACCATTTGGTGAATCACACCTTCCACCACACTTTGACACATATCCTAGGTCCACATGCAAGTGTTGGTGGTATTCCGGTGCTCCGGCGGTCGTTCTCCCCAACGCGGTCGTGGGGGTCTACCCCCTAGATTTCTCCGCGCGAGGTTCCACCAACATACTTTTTCATAGGTTTAGTTTTGTTTAGGCCATATACACATGGAAAGGTAGGTTTGGCACACTTTGGCACACTGTAGCCACCGGTATACCCGCAGCGGGACACTTCAGCCTACAAGTCGAGGAATCTTCCAAGTGTGTCGCCCGAAAGAGAGGAATCTCACACATGGGAGCTATGCCTTGCACCATTTGGTGAATCACACCTTCCACCACACTTTGACACATATCCTAGGTCCACATGCAAGTGTTGGTGGTATTCCGGTGCCCCGGCGGTCGTTCTCCCAAACGGCGGTCTGCGTGCCTCGGGGTCTACCCCCTAGATTTCTCCGCGCGAGGTTCCACCAACATACTTTTTCATAGGTTTAGTTTTGTTTAGGCCATATACACATGGAAAGGTAGGTTTGGCACACTTTGGCACACTGTAGCCACCGGTATACCCGCAGCGGGACACTTCAGCCTACAAGTCGAGGAATCTTCCAAGTGTTGTCGCCCGAAAGAGAGGAATCTCACACATGGGAGCTATGCCTTGCACCATTTGGTGAATCACACCTTCCACCACACTTTGACACATATCCTAGGTCCACATGCAAGTGTTGGTGGTATTCCGGTGCCCGGCGGTCGTTCTCCCCAGCGGCGGTCTGCGTGCCTCGGGGGTCTACCCCCTAGATTTTCCGCGCGAGGTTCCACCAACATACTTTTTCATAGGTTTAGTTTTGTTTAGGCCATATACACATGGAAAGGTAGGTTTGGCACACTTTGGCACACTGTAGCCACCGGTGTACCGCAGCGGGACACTTCAGCCTACAAGTCGAGGAATCTTCCAAGTGTCGCCCGAAAGAGAGGAATCTCACACATGGGAGCTATGCCTTGCACCATTTGGTGAATCACACCTTCCACCACACTTTGACACATATCCTAGGTCCACATGCAAGTGTTGGTGGTATTCCGGTGCCCCGGCGGTCGTTCTCCCCCGAGGCACATAGAAAGTAAGGCTATTGATGAACCAATTCAACGAATCCACTCGTAACAAATTCATTATAGGATTTTTTTTAGAATGAATTGGGAAGAATTTAGTCAAAATACGATAAACACACCTTTACCTTTTCCTTGAAAATAGCAAAGGAATGCTCCTAATGGAACATGTGGGAATAGTCAGACTTATTGTTTGTTTTGTTACCTTTCTTTCATAAGCAAAATACATAAAAATAGACCATCAAATCAAGATAGATTTCTATCTATCGGATACCTTACCTATATTTCCTATTTGACCTAAGCCTTACTGTCTCGCTTTCTATGAAAGAATGAGGAGACATCACTACGCCTATTACATACATTTTTTTTGAATCCCCTACACGAGCAAACAAATTGATTTATCACTTTGACTTTTTTTACTCAGTTATTCTAATAGATAAGAGCTAACCGACCATCCAAGATTTCCGACCTCTTACTTTCGTAGTTAGGGTACTTATGATCTCAGATGGACTTTAAAACTGAAAAATTACTAAATAAAACTAATTAAATGCCAAAATGACAAAAAAAAAGCTTTGCCGTGCATGGGCGCACGGCAAAGGGAGACTTTGCACGGCAAAGCACTGCCGGCGCTCGGCAAAGAACTCCTGGTCGGCATTGTTTACGTGGCGCTCGGCAAAGCCATTCGCTCGGCAAAGACCTGTGCATCTAAATCGGGATCGGGCCAGGTGAGATATCCATTAATTCACCCACACACGTACTCGCGCCCCAGCTTCGATCCGCCGCCACCTCGCGCCGCCGTGCCGCCACCTCCCGACGCGCCGCCACCTCGTGCCGCCTCCCTCTCCGCTTCCCTCCACCTCCACATCCGCCGCCACCTCGCGCCGCCTCCCTCTCCGCTTCCCTCCACCTCCACATCCGCCGCCACCTCGCGAACGCGATTCCCCGCCGCCCCGCCCGCCGCCTCAAGTTCGCCTGACCGCCCGGCGCGCGCCCGCCGTCGTTGCTCTCTGGGCCTCACTGGCTCATCGCGTCTGCGCGTCACCGGCCTGCCTCCCCCGGTCCCCGAGCCGGATCTGCCACCGCTCTTCCCACCGGCTGCCTCTCTTCCCTAGAGGCCTGCCCCTGCTCTTCCACGCCAACGACCAGCGGACCAGCGGACGCGCGGTGAGCCCCTAGCCCCTTGTTCTCATTTCTCTGATTCTGTCTGTATCTATTCTCTGTTTAAGTGTTAATTGTGTATATGACTAGTGTGTAAATTGCTAATGTTTGAATGTTTCAATTGTGTAGAAATGAATAGGAATAGCTAAATTACGCTACTTTTTGAGAATGTGCATTTTTATGTACTTAATATTAACTAAAAATGTGCATTTTTATGTACTTAAACTAGTAAATTGCCCGTGCCACGCTACGAGAGAAAACAAACTGAATAGCGAAAAACCACTTATGAACTACGGAGCATATGCTCCGGATACCCACGATAATCATTTCTAAATGTAAAAAAAGCCTGAACACAAATTCGGTGCGTAAATGTCGATAATATATGTGTGGTGCTAAATTTCGCGGATTGTTGTTTGGTTAGTAATCAACCTTCTGTAAAAAAAAATTCGAAATGTATCTTGATTCACAAAAGAGAGTAGCTCTAATTTAGATATTGACATACCTAGTATTTTAGTTTAGGCGTGCGTCTGAATTCATGAACAATCCAAGCGCCAATAAAAGTGAAGCAACCATCAAACTCAATTAAATTCTTCTTTATTTGGTCGGTGACGGCCTAACATATTGTTTAGTACTACTATCTATGTCCACAAAAGAATATTGAAAGTTTGTCTAAATTTAAATTTATGTAAACACTACTTGGTGTATATAGATGCATCCGAATTTAGGCAAATTTCCGACATTAATTTATGGACGAAGAAAGTATTTACAACAAACATTGTCAACTCAAGAAAAATAACAAATCATGTCTCCGCGTAAAAGAAACTTCCTCTTATCCAGAAGCCACCAGCACCATCCCTTATCTTCTCATCCAGCATTTGAGCGGACAGATCCACCAATCCAACCAAACCAATACTTCTTTTTTTTTTTGCGGGTAATCAAACCAGTACTTTGGATCTGGTGTCCTTCGTTGCAAGAGGAGCAGCCGAGCTGCTGGAAGCCAGGAGCTCGTATGGCTGCGGGCCTGTGGCAGTTCCTCAAGCTGTCAAGCACTTCGGCCTTGGACCGAGCTGCCGCCTGCCACTATGGCCTTCGCTGCCAGCGAGATCCTCCCTCAAATGAGCTCCTGCGCCCTTGAACGACCACTGGATCTGGTCAAGCAGAAGTAGAGCACGACGCGCTGTTTAGAACGGTTGCGGTAACCGCTTAACCACATTCCAATATGACGAAGAGAAGGCACGAGAGAGGCAGCCGGCAGCCAGCCAGATCCGGCCCTCAAGCTGCGGCGGAGCCAGCACTCCAAAGGTTGCCCCTCCCCTCAGCAGCGGCAAGTCAGTGCCGACCTATGCACACCTCCTTCAACCTAGTGTATGGAGCACACATGTGAGCAGAAGAGCAAGACAGAGATGGAGAGTAGCGCTGCCATGGCGTGGACTGTCAGCGTATGGTGGACCAGTTCGGGAGAGATCGCTTGGCGTCGGTTCCCCTGGTCCCACCTGTCAGGTCTGAGAAGAGGTGGAGTGAACGGACGACCAGCAACTCGGTTTTTTATGAGTAGGATATTAACTAAAAATTCTCCCAAAATATTAACCAGATGGCAGATGATGATGTTTGGATTTTATTGTGAACCTAAATTTAGACAACACAATGCATTGAGTTTGTATGTGAGTGGTAAATGTATATGAATTTGTGGTCAGCACCGCAACTGTGAAAGGAAGGCAAAATGTATCTTTCTTACTACTGCGCAAGTGTAGAGAGAATATTAGAGGAAGCTAGATTGAGAGCCGTCGCGGAAATCGCCCGCTTGCGGAAATCCTCGACACCATAGAGAGCCGTTTTTTTTTGAGATGGAATCGTACATGTCAAATAAATTGTGTTTGCTTGCAATAATTAGTAATTCATTTTGTCGCTATGCAGGCGATGCTTCGAGGTGGACACGGGGGGCGGCATCGCGAGGGTCTGTGAGGGGGCGTCCCGGATCTTCTTCGAGGTGGTTACGGGGGGAGGCGTCGCGGTGGTCTTTGAGGGGCCGTCCCGGATCTTGTTCGTCGATTCGCTCACGCGTCAAGGGTAAAAATCTCGCCCCTGTGTACCTAGGTTTTTTTTGGTCTAGATCACCAAGTCTGTCGCGTTACCTAGGCGTCTTTCCCGACCGTAAGGGTTACGTGGATAAATATGCATTAGTGGTCTCGCATATTATGAAGCGTAACTCTTACGGCATTTATCGGGACTCGGCGGATGCGTAGTTGACGTTCTCCCTGCTTACCCCGATCCGAGTCGGGATTTTGGCTGCGCCCGTTGTTCTCCGGATGCACCCCTCTCGGCTTTTTGGCGAGACGTGTATCGGGAGAGCGGGAGGTGGCCAAATTGTCTTGGATCAGGGTAGAGCAGGGAGAACGTACTCAATCTACGGATCCGGCGGCTGCTAGGAGCCCACCTAGTAGAGATTCAGGTTGTTGTATGCGTAAAAAAGGAAAAATTAAAATGCGGATCATGTTTGATATAAATTCTAAGTTCGTCTGTTTTGGTGCTGGTTAGAGGATGGATAACCGTGATGGATGTACGATGGCAGAATCGGTCCGTGGAAATATTGAGGAATGGGGAGAAAAGACCCAGCAGTTCGTGGACAGGGCGTTTGACATCCCTAGCAGACCCAGGACAGTTTTTTGCCCTTGTAGTAAGTGCAACAACCAAAAAACACAGGACAAGGAAACTATGAGTCTTCACCTGATCAAGTCCGGGTTTAAACCGTCCTCAAGAGACTTTTCATGGAGAAAGTGAAGAAACGTGCTAGGAAGGAGGTAAGATTCAGCCTACGAGAGAATATGATACTGGGTTTGATAGGTGCCTAGAGAACTTGGCTAATGGTAATGTGAAAGCCCTCATGTAGAGGCGGAGACATCTAGGGATGCGGAGACAAGTGAGGAGCCGGAGGAAAACACAAAGAAGTATTACGAGGCTTTGTTTGCTTCGCAGAAACCCCTACACGTAAATACAGATGTCACCCAACTAGATGCCATCGCTCGCCTTTTGGCCTTTAAGTGCCACGGGAATCTGTGCAGAGATGGGTTCGATGAACTTCTGGTCCTCGTTGGCAGCATTCTGCCGAAAGGGCACCTCTTGCCGCAAAACTTCTACTATTCGAAAAAATTGCTCAGTGACCTCAAGATGTCATCTCGCAGATACACGCTTGTCCAAAGGGATGCATGCTATTCAGAGAGGAGCATGCTAACACAAATTATTGCATCCATTGCAATAGCTCTAGGTACTTTGAGGTTGACACCAATGGTGATGGGAAGAGGCAGACCACGGTTGCCAAGAATATCCTCCGCTATCTTCCAGTCCTACCGAGGATCCGGCTCTTCATGACGAGGATACGCCGGCAGATGAGGTGGGCTGTAGAAGGGATCAGACGACAGTGGCAAGATGATACATCCGTCGGATGGTACGCATGGAAGAACTTTGTCAAGAAATATCCCCAAAGCCGGTGACCCGAGGAGCGTAGCAATTGCGATATCAACCGATGGGTTCAATCCATATGGTATGTCGGCTGCGGTATACAGTTGTTGGCCGTGTTTGTTATTCCCCCTGAACCTACCCCGGCGTGCACGAGATCGAGTACATGTTTGTGTCGATGATAATCCCAGGACCGAAATACCCGGGTAAGAACATGAACGTGTATCTGGAACCACTGATTGATGACTTGCTTCTTGGCTGGGAAGATCGCGGGATCCGAACTTATGACGCGGCAAAGAAGGAACACTTCGATATGTATGTCTGGTACCACACGTCTGCATGACTTGCCAGCACGTGCTTTGTTCTGCGGGTGGTGTACACATGGGAAGTGGCCTTGTCCGGAGTGCCGTGACTTTCTTGGCTAAACAAGGGTGGCAAGTATTCCTGCTTTGATGAAGCTCGACAGTTCCTTGAGCAGAGTCATGAATACAGGAGTGATGTAAAGAGTTTCAAAAAGGCCGTGTTGTCCATGCACCGAAGCCAATTCCGAAGACCGGACAGGAAACCAAGGCCGAGTTAGACGCTCTCAGCCTAACTGATGGGAATGGTTTCTTGGGATATGGGGAGACACACCAATGGACCCACAAGCCGTGCTTCTGGAAGCTTCCTTACTTTGAGTTTCTCGAGCTCCCGCATAACATTGATGTAATGCACACCGAGAAGAATATCGGTGAAGCCATTTGGAGCACCATAGTGGACACCGAGAAGACGAAGGATAACATAAAGGCTCGAATTGACCAAGAAAAGTTGTGCGATAGGCCGAGTTGAACATGAAGCCACCTCATGGTGCCAAAAAAACTTGGACTAAGCCACACGCTCCGTTCGCCTCACAAAGGCCCAAAAAGGAGGTCTTCCAATGGATGAAGGACTCCTTGTTTTTCCCTGATGGGTTCGCAGCCAACTGGATGAGGGGTCTTAACATTGAAACGTTGCGAGTACAAGGACTGAAGAGTCATGACTACCACGTATGGATTGAGCGGATAATGCCGGTGATGATTCGAGGCTATGTCCTGAGAAGACTTGGCGAGTGCTATCGAGGTTGAGTTATTTCTTCCGCCAGATTTGTGCTAGGGAGTTAGACACTAAATTGATTGAGAAGCTGGATGAACAGGCACCCATGTTGCTTTGCGATCTAGAGAAGATCTTTCCTCCAGCGTTCTTTAATCCGATGCAACATATGATCCTCCACCTCGCGAAGGAATGCTTAAAGGGGGAAAGTTGGGCGGTTGGTCCCAGAGAGAAACACAAAGCCGTCGGATGACGGCAATAAATGCAAGATCGAAGCATCCATAGCGAGGCAGTCCTGAACGTGGAGGTGGCAAACTTCACCACTAAGCACTATGATCCCAACATTCCCACAAAGCACAACCCGGTCCTCCGTTACAATGCCGCCAACAATGAAGATGTACCCAAGCTTAGCATCTTCATAGGGCTTGGCGGCAAGTCAAGTGGCTCGAAGCCGTACACAACGAATTTACATGAGCGGGAGTTGATCCACTCATATGTCTTGAACACCATGGTGGAAGTGAAGCCGTACATCAAGTAAGTGCTAACCATTTAGTTATTCGCAAACATTCATCGTATGTTCGTGGCTAACTCTTCCTCCGTTCACTGTTATAGACAATTCACGACTAAATATTGGAGGTATACCCACAGGGATCCTACCTCGGAAGAATCCAAGGATATTTTCGATAAGGGCGGCGGTCACGGTTTCAGTAGCTGGTTCTGTGGTTTGGTACTATCCTATCCAAATTTGTTTGTACACTCGACATTTCGGCCGACATTTCTTGTTCTAAACTTGTCGTCCTAATCTTGTAGGCAAGAACTGACAAAGACATGAATCCCTTGCTACGAAAAATTGCTAGGGGCTTCAACCATTCCGTCGACTCGTTCAATTCTTATGACGTGAACGGGTATCGCTTCCAGACCCATCAATACACAACAAGCCGTCCAAACAAGAAGACAATAAATAGGGGTGGTATGTCAAGGTGATGATGGACTCCATTACTATGGAAGAGTCGAGGGTATATACGAGCTGAATTACGGGTTTGAAAAAGGGCTAAATCCCGTCGTATTCAAATGCCATTGGTTCGACCCACGTCGCGTGAGACGGGATCCTGAAATTGGATTGGTCGAAGTTGAAAGAAGCTCTGTTTATAAGGGAGAGGACGTGTACATTTTGGCCACCCAAGCCTTCCAAGTATTCTATCTCCCGTACGCGTGCCGAAACCCGACCAAACGTCTACATGGAAGGGATGTTGTGATGACGGTTCCTTCACGCATTAGGCCACCCCCGCCAAACAAGGACGATTACCGCCGCGTAGACCCCTCAACAAGGAGTGTTGATTTTTATCAAGAAGAAGGGCTCCCCGGTCATTTCACTATCGACTTGTCGGCCGTTGTTGATAACATGGTCGTAGACGATGAGCAAGAAGAAGATGCGGTTATGGAGGAAGACAATGAAGAATATGAAGCTGAGGATGTGTGTGCCGTAGAAGACCTAAGTTTGCTCGAGGCGTTCAAAGCAGGCATTGACCTAGATCCAAATGGACCACCTCCAGGTTTCATCGATGATTATTGGTTCGCTGAGCCTGATGATGATGAAACATGTGGTCCGAGCACGGATGTCGACATAGGCTACTGATCTATGTAGTTGTAATTGTGAGGCTATCCTATATATGTACTGAGCTATGTGTTATTTGTAATAAACTATGATCTATGTACTGAACTATGTGCTATTTGTAATAAACTATGATGTATCTACTAATATTCATCTACTTATATATTTGCATTATTGTTGATTTCACTAATATTCATCTGTTTACATTGCATACTAATAAACCACTCTTTTTATTGTGTTTGCAGGTGATTACATGCCGCCAAAAAAGAAAGGGGGTTTCAAAAAGAAGATCAAGGCGTGGCTGAGCTGGGACTTCTTGGTTCGCAGGTTTTCCTCTACCTCTAGCCCTCCACCACGGAGGAAGAATGCCCAGCCACGGCGACTTCGTACCCCCTCTCCTAGTCCTCCCCTAGCCGAGGATGATGACGAGGAGCAGTGGGGGGGACGAGGAGGACGGTGAGGAGCAGTGGGGTGGGAGGACGAGGGACGGTGGGGAGGACGGTGAGGAGGGCGGTGGGGAGGACGGTGGGGAGGACCTCGAGGAGGATGAGGGGCTGGGGGGTATGCCTATGGAGCTAGACCCGACCCTAGTTTGGTCTCCGCCGGCGGAGGAGGTGTACGTTGCAGGAGGAGAGGCTGGAACCAGGGAAGAAGCGGGCGGGATTACGAAACTCCCCAAGCTAAAAACTTGGGCCTTCCGCGATGTTGTTCTCGTGCCCGCTGGAAAGAGGTACATGCTGATTTTGGCATTCCATTATTGAAATTTTTATCATTATACAAATTTGTATCACATGCATATTGATTTTGGCATTTTGTTGTGCAGCATGTTCAAGTATGGCGACCCGAGGAGGAAGCCGACACGTGGGTACTCGAACATCCTTGGAGGCATAATTAGGAAGCATTTCCCTGGGATTGTCAATCTCCCTACTGGTGGCCGCGACGTGGCTTGGACTTGGAAGCACTACAGCTATGCGGAAGATCCTAGCGGCAAGTACGGAAACATGCAAGAGCGGGTTGTCCGCCACTTCTGGGTACATGACTTTTGGCTTCTTAGCATTCAAACACTTCTTGGCTACCAATAGTTGCTCTAATTCATCTTGTTTTACCTATGTGCATGGTTGCAGAAATACTTCAAGAGGGCTGAGGGCGAGGAAATTGCGTGCGACGTTATCTTACACGAGTTGTGCAGGGTGAGGGTGACTGGCATGCACTACAAGGCACGTGTCCAGTGCGTCCGCGACTGGCACGCCGAGCGCAAAGTTTGGATGAGTAAGGCTGATTGTCGGGATACGCTCATGGCACCATGGCAGTACCTGCAGGTATTAGCATCGATGTGTTATTTATTTCCGCATTTTCATGTAGTTTATGTTCTAATAATGGGTCTATCTTGTGTATGTAGAACCCTCCTCGGTACGTCGGGGAAGACAGGGCGTGCTTTCTTGCGATGGTCATATGGTGGACATCCCGCGAGTACGCCCGGAAGCACGCGGAGGGCAAGCAGAAGCGTTCAGAGATGGGAGGTGGATCACATGTCCTGGGCAGCAAGAACTTGGCCCTTACCTTGCAGGATGAGGTGAGCAAGTGGTTTCTTCATTCTTTCGTTTTATGTTATTGCTAGCCCCGCAAGTGTCTCCCTCTTCACTTAATTGCATGTACTCTTTTGCAGGAAGTGAAGACAGGCGTGGCACCAAACTTGTTTGGCTTTTTCCAAAAGTCGAAGACCAGGAAGGAGCCGCATCCTGAAACGGGGTCCTTGTGGGTCAACGACCTAGCGGAGGGCCAGTGTGGCGCGTACCGCTCGAAGTTCAAGCACAAGCACGGCGAAGACGCCGACCCAACCACCGAAGAGTTTGACGTTGAGGTTGCGGTGCTTGCGGGACAAGGCAAGAAGGGTGGCCGCCTATGGATTGCTGACGGGTTAGTCGACCCAAGGACCATTCCATCTCTACGCCAGATCCGTCGTGGGCGTACGAGCGACCAGCCTCAGGTAGAGACCCGCCCACGGGCTTCTGACCTAGCTATCGAGAAGTTACGGGTAAGTTCTTCGTCGATCCTCTACGCTTCATTACATGTTTTCCATTGCAATGTTAATGACATCGCGGCAACACAACGTAGGCGGAGATGGAAGAAAGGGAACGGAGGCACCAAGAGGAGCAGATGCAGATACAACAGCAGCTTAGGGATAGCGTGCAGATGCAGCAGCAGATGTTGTGCAGATGCAACAACAGCACAGATGTTCCAGCAGATGTTCATGAACCAGGCCGTGGTGACTTCCCCACCGGGGAGTAGTGCTCCTAGCACGTCGGGTCCTCCTATGTTCCCCAACTATGTAAGTGGTTAACTTAATATCTCCGTCTCAATCTTGTTTGTTGTCTAACCGAACTTTGGATATTGCAGATCCCCATGCCTGATCCGCAGGTGTTGGCGCTCCTCCAGCGAGCGCCAAGTCAGAGCCCGCTGACACCTGGCTTGACCGTCAACAATACGGGCATCATCCAGAGCCTGCAGCAGTTTCTAGGTGAGTTCTCCTACACTTCTAATTCTTCCATACCATGTCACTTGTGAATTTTAGCCATTCAACCATGTCAATTTTAGCCATTATGTTCAATTCTAGCTATTCCATGTTAATTTTAGCCATTCCATGTCATCCTTAGCCATTATGTTGGATTTTAGCCATTTCATGTCAATTCTAGCGATTATGTTCAATTTTAGCCATTCCATGTTAATTCTTGTCAATTCTAGTTCTTACATGTCAATTTTAGCCATTCCATGTCATTCTTAGCCATTATGTTGAATTTTAGCCATTTCATGTCTATTCTACCGATTATGTTCAATTTTAGCCATTCCATGTCAATTCTAGTTCTTCCATGTCAATTCTAGTTCTTACATGTCAATTTTAGCCATTCCATGCCACTTATGCATAGATATCTATGAACTTGTAGGAGGTGGAGAAGGACAAGGAAGTGGAGAAGGACAAGGAAGTGGAGAAGGACAAGGAAGTGGGCAAGGTTGATGTTGCTTGTGTATGAACTTGTTGTGCGACTTGGAACATGCTTGTGTATGAACTATGTTGGAGACTTTGTTGTTGATGTTGCTTGTATGAACTAATTATGCGACTTGGAACTATTGTATGGACTTTGTTGGATATGAACTATGTTGTTGATGATGCAAATACTCTATGTATTGTGCTATATGTGTATTTGGACTGTTATTTGTATTTGTGAATTGCATATGCAGGGATTAATGGGGAAGCAGGAAAATTCTGGCAAAATTTGCACAATCTTTGCCGTGCACATGCACACGGCAAGGGCACACAGCACACGGCAAAGGCACTCTTTGCCGTGCACATGCACACGGCAAAGGCTGCCCGCGCTGCCCACCTGACGTTGCTGTACCTACCTTTGCCGTGCATGGTGGAAGAGAAGCACACGGCAAAGCCAAATCTTTGCCGTGCGAGTTGGAGAGGAAGCGCACGGCAAAGAAATTCGCACGGCAAAGAGGCCAAACGCACGGCAAAGAAAATCGCACGGCAAAGAGGCCACAGCGCACGGCAACGCTCGTCGCTCGGCAAAGCCTTTGCCGTGCGATTTTCGCGCGACACACGGCAAAGACGCCTTTGCCGGGCGGATCGTTGCCGAGCAATCTTTGCCGTGCACGGCCGCACGGCAAAGGCTTTGCCGAGCCGATTTGCCCCTTTGCCGTGCGTTTGGGCTGCACGGCAAAGCCCTGTTTTGCCGTAGTGTTTAGTCGCATTGTACGGGGGGGTGTGCTCGCAATGCACTACCCATGCATTTTTTTCCTTAGTTGATCTGTCTCCGGTCACAGTACACGGAAGGTATCATATCCTTGCACTGCCTTTCTCGGGCACTATTTTTCTCGTGGTGCACTGGTGCATGGCTGTTTTTATACACTACTAGGAATAATTTTGTTGTAGCTCTGAACATCAGGAATTTTGGAGTGACTTGAAATACTATTTTACTTTTCTTTAATATTTGTTTACCGTAGGCCTTCGTGTAATATTTATTTACTGATGAAAAGAAATTAAATCTGCTCTAAGTTGTGCAGATACAAGGGTACGATTCATGCAGGGCCTATTATGTAGACGCTGAGCTCAATGAACCTGAAGTGCACAAAAGCTTGCATGCTACTACCGAAAATATCCAGAAAATCATCATGCAGTACACGGCTGTAGGACACTTCCACAAAGTGATTATGAGTTTATGACATCACATCGATAGTGGGAGATGGCCGTCAAGTGCGCCGGCCGGCCAGGTCGTTGCAGAGGGATGAACGCGAGGTTACTGCAGGCAGGCCTAGGCGTGTCTTCCTCGGACCAGATCGGGTCGTCGGCGTGTCTTCTAGAAGGATCTTTAGCCGGCAGACGCATGGGCGCACGACGTAATCTGCCGAAGATGGAGCGAGGTCAGGTTTGATCAAGCAACTACGACGGACGAAGGCGTTGCAATCGGTAATCGGTGCTGTAGGTAGGTAAAAAAGCCGGCTAACTTGGTTCGTACATCAAAAAGTTTGCTTCCTTCCAACGTCGCAGGTCGTACCCGGGCGTCTGATTTTTGTCGTCCGCCTCACACGTCCTCGCTGGTTTTCTTGCTTTGTCTTTGGTGGTTTTCTTCTGTTGAAAGTAATATCGAGAACCAAACGAGAGAAACAACAAATGATTCAACTAGTACTTTCCATTGATGATTCTGAGTATATATACATTGGGAAGGGACACGAGTAAGAGTCGCGTCTGTGAGGGGGTGCGAGGAGGGTCGCGACTGTTGGCGAAGCAACCGTCATAGATAATTACAAGAGGGAGGATTATCCCTTTAATTAACCTATTAATTAATTCCAAACACTCCCCCTAATCCTTCCTTGTCCTTGTGCTCGGTTATCTCTAGAATCATCTTTGGAATCATCTCCTCCAAAAACCCTGTGGGAAAAATATGAAGAGAGTAGTGTGTATGATATGTTGCTAAAACTCCTTAAAAACCCAGTGAAAAAAATGAGAAGAAAATGGTGCAACATATAATGCTTGGATATGCTGTTAAAACTCCTTCAAAAACCCAGTGGGAAAATAAGGAGAAAATGACACAGCATATAATTGGTATTTCCTCTTTGTTAACTCAATATGAGAAAACCTTGTAAAAGGGGAAAACCCATAGAGTTTAGAGAACAATATATGTCGTATATACTTTCCTAAAAACCCCGGTGGGGCAAACATAAAATATGACATATCATCTTGTGTTGATATTACCTCATTAAAAACCTTGATGAGAACCTGTATAGTAAACTCATAAAAGGAAAAAAAAAGTGTAATATGATGTTTTAAACATGATTGATTCAGGAAGATACTCCCCCTGATTCTTGCAAATTTGGAAGCCGTCACATACCAATTCCATAAAATACTTATGGAATGTTGAAGTTGGTAGAGACTTGGTGAACAAACTAACAACATTATTGTGTGATTTGACTTGCAAGATGTTTATTCCCCAACCCTTCTGAAGTTCATGGAGATAAAACAATCTAGAGGCAATATGCTTAGTGATATTACTCTTGATTTATCATGTTTGCATCCATGCAACACAAGCGACATTATCTGTGTAGATAATGGTTGATGATTCAAGAGAACCAATACCACATGACTTATGTATGTGGTTTATCATTCCGTAAAGCTACACGTGTTGATGCGGCTTTGTATTTCAAAATGTTGGTAGGTGTTGTCACAAGAGTCCGAAGACATCTACGGAGTGATAATTCTACCATGTTGATACACATTGTGGGATCATTCAAGTAGCCAACATTAGTGATCCTGATGATATTGGAGTTTAGATTGCTCTGAAATTACAAGAATATGTCAAGTAATGTGTGGTGCCTTGGAGATATCGAAAGATATTCTTGATTCCCAACCAATTGTGTTGGTGGGTCCAATGGCACTGAGATATCGAACTTCAAGTCCCAACATCCGTTCTACATCATCCCGTGGTTTGAGTGAATCTTTCTCTACGTCTAGAGATCGAACAACCGGCATGGGAGATGGATATGACTTGTCCATTTTTAAGTTTCTCCAATATTTATAATATAGGCAACTTGGTGTACCATAATACTTGAGTGAAGTAGCTCGACTTGTAATGTCAATCACTGTTTGGGTTTCACCAAATCCTTCATCTCAAATTCCGTCTTTTAGATGATCACACGCTTCGTCATTTCAAGAGTAATCCTTGTGTATGACAAACACACATGGGTAATCATCATTGTAGGAGTAATCCTTGTGTATAAGGAACTCACTACATCGGTTGTACCAAAATATACCGACAACAATAAGCCATGTTGTGACTTACTAATTTTACACAATACATGTTGCATTTACATTTTGATTCGGATTGAGATTCCATCGGGAACCATACATGTCCAAATCTAGTGATTCACATGGATATGTAGTCACTACATCTATCAACTGCATAGATAAATTATTTTGTACTGCCAATGATATAATATATCAGAAAAGGGTTTCACTCACTTCTGGAGATTAGGTCTCAGATCTCTGCGTAAATCCGACCTTGTGCTACAAGCCTTGCTTTCTCACCACCTTGTTATCTCATTCCGTTGCTGGAAGAGAACATATTGAACCGCATAGGGAATTCATTTGGAGGAGCGAGGCTAATTCTGCTTGGATTGCATCCTTCGTTTGTTTCAGTTTGAGCAAGTGGTTTACACTCTGTCATGGCCATGATCTTTGGATCTGAATAATTTTGAAGGATGTTTGCAATCATACACGAGAAATATTGTCGACATTTGTAGGCTTTAATCATATGATTCTCCAGAATCGATATAGTAGGAGGAAATCTCAAGCACCCATGATGACTCTTCGTGATTTCCCAATACGCGTGAGTCCGGGTGTTCCGATGTCCCAACCAGTGTGTGCAAGTTGAAGCTGGGTTGTGGAGGTTTCCATTCCACTGGGTGTATACTACCCATCAGGTGTTTATCAACGCTAGGTTGATACGCATTTACTAATTCAGAGGATTTCTCCACGTCTTTCCTTATTGCTTGCAGGAAGCTAGATCCTGGTTAGAGGCCGTACTACTCCCCCTCTTTTAAAAATAGGGAATTGAGTGGTTTTTATTGGTACCTCCACTCTTTCGGGCGTATTTCTAGCCGAATTAAAGGATTATATAACACCTTTGAGATCAGTAAATGAATCTGGCAGGTTATTTGCGAATTGTTGCAAATTTGTGAATCCTAGACGTATAGTCCATATTCTTGAGTACGTGGACATGAGGAGGAACGTGGAGTTCCAAATGATTTCCTGGCATTCTATTTGGTACTTGAATTCTCCCCCTAATGTCTGGAAATATCCATCCTTCAATATTTGCAATCAACGTACGAGGCTATGAACAGATCCCTTATGAGGAGTTCAAGGTACTTAATGATCGACGGAGATCTGTACCCCACAAAGATCGCTAATTTGTGGGCCTATGATGTACGCTGCGGTGGTGAGATCGGTACGCGTGAAGCGATTCCAAACTTACGTAGATGGGAAATGCTCGGAGGATTTCCACGTATTAATTGCAGAGGGGAAGTTCTGCGATATGCAATTAGTTAGTCAAGGGGGTGTGTAAAGCCGCATGACTCCAACGTGAAGTTGGAAAAATTTCAACTTATTAACAAAGGTCGTGCAACGAGCCCGATCCTCTTGCTCAGATATTCAACCAAACCTTTTGTGTATGGATATATGTGGCAAAGTGCTGAACTCCAATCTTCGAAGCCATGCAACAATTATTGGAGGCACATGAAGAGAATTTTGCATCATTGTCCATTCGAATTGATTATAATTCGTTTTCAGTCCACACTATGGTTGGAAGAGGCCACAAATATCACCTCGAATGCATTCTATCGAGGGACTTAAGTGATCAAGCTTTGATCTTGAGGTATATGAGAACCTCAAAATGGGCTACATATCCGATGATTGAGAAAACTTAGCTTCATGCAAATCATGACCAATGGAATTGATTATAGGCAACATGTGCTACGGGTTGGTTGTACGTGTAGTACAATCCAAACAATAGAGAGGGTACCTTTTCAAATACTTGTTTCTCATCCATCGGATTGGCTCCCGCGGAAATCTATATATCGAATTCAAGAGTTTCTAGTATGTAAATCTTTATCAAATATATAGAGGACAACCAATCTTGTTTATATCAGAGTGCTGATATAATATTATGTCTATTGCAACAACATAAATGGACATAAATAAATCAATCACTAAGGAGATAATGGGACTACTCAAAGTCTCCAAACATGTCGACTGAGGCATACTCAATCATCATGTTCTCCGTGCCCATAGGGTCCCGTGACCGCCAGAGAGGCATTGTGTTGCAAAGTCCAAGAGGAACATCTTGCGAACAACTAGCTCAATTGGTGCGGTCTGGATGAAGTTTGAAGTGAGCTTCAAACCTTTCCCCTTAAGGTCATTTGCATGCCAGCGATTGCTGATACAGAAAAACCAGATGCTGTGGTGTGTGGCATTCCTGCGTGATATGCGTATAGCATCAACACTCGTCACAAAGCTTAGTTTTATCAAACTTGTGTTCTGTCATGCCTTCCACGAACCTTATGATATTTATAACACATGAAGGTAATCACCACAAAATGGTGTTAAACCTCTCGGTTGTGCCTGAAAATTAATTCGTAGCTATGATGGCATCTCATAAGTTGTGTTTGCATGGAAGGTAATCACCAAATTATGCAAGTATTTTGCATAATTCTCTTCATAGCATAACATGGCGATGTTATCGTCGCCAATGTCTTGGTTACACATTTGATGGAGTACGTGACACTAAAGTCACAAACAATGACAAATGCTATGAAGTTGCGAAGCATTTGAAAAAACTCCATCAAGGTAGTCACCAAATGGACATCATAGTTTTAAACAAAAATTATTTTGTTGCTATGATACTATGCCATAACTATTGCACCTTCATTTTTGCTTGAAACACATGGAGTAATCACTACTAAGTAGTGTAGACCTCACTCTTATGGATCTTTTTCAACCTTGTGTTAATTAAAACACATTGAAGGTAATCACCGCATGGCCGTGTAGACCTCGTAGTTGAGAACGGAATAAATTCTTTGCCATCATGCAATCCATAAGTTGTGTGCAAAATTGAAGGGGATATTATGTCATAATGACATAGTTTAGACCTTAAGGTAACGGTGCATAATCTACAGTTAAATAGTAGATGACACATATCAATTACCTTCTAATTGACAAGTATAAACTTGACATACTTATGCAAGTGTCTTACACTTTGCTACCTGATGTTTTCGAAATTTGCAAGCAAATTCCATATTCTAAAAGAATAATGGAGCCACCATATTGCTTTGCAATAGTATTACTGATGTAATACACACGTTATTTTACATGTGTAAAATTATGCATATTTTATTATTATGCAATTCAGCAGGACACAATGGTTTATCCTATATATTTGCTCGAAAGCCTCGCAAATAACAGTAACCTAATGGTCAAACTGCTGAAAACGGCAAGAGTCCAACGAGACTCGATTGCATTTTCTGTAAGTCTCAACATATGAAAATGTTGGAGATATGCCCAAGAGGCAATAATAAAAGTGGTTATTATATATCTTTATGTTTATGATAAATGTTTATATACCATGCTATAATTGTATTAACTGAAACATTGATACATGTGTGATATGTAAACAACAAAGAGTCCCTAGTAAGTCTCTTAACTAGCTTGTTGATTAATAGATGATTAGTTTCATAATCATGAACATTGGATGTTATTAATAACAACATTATATCATTATATGAATGATGTAATGGACACACCCAATTAAGCGTAGCATAAGATCACGTCATTAAGTTATTTGCTATAAGCTTTCGATACATAGTTACCTAGTCCTTATGACCATGAGATCATGTAAATCACTTATACCGGAAAGGTACTTTGATTACATCAAACGCCACTGCGTAAATGGGTGGTTATAAAGGTGGGATTAAGTATCCGGAAAGTATGAGTTGAGGCATATGGACAACAGTGGGATTTGTCCATCCCGATGACGGATAGATATACTGGGCCCTCTCGGTGGAATGTCGTCTAATGTCTTGCAAGCATATGAATAAGTTCATAAGAGACCACATACCACGGCGAGTAAAGAGTACTTGTCAGGACGAGGTTGAACAAGGTATAGAGTGATACCGATGATCAAACCTCGGACAAGTAAAATATCGCGTGACAAAGGGAATTGGTATCGTATGTGAATGGTTCATTCGATCACTAAGTCATCGTTGAATATGTGGGAGCCATTATGGATCTCCGGATCCCGCTATTGGTTATTGGTCGGAGTGAGTACTCAACCATGTCCACATAGTTCACGAACCGTAGGGTGACACACTTAAAGTTGGATGTTGAAATGGTAGAACTTGAATATGGAATGGAGTTCGAATATTTGTTCGAGTCCCGGATGAGATCCCGGACATCACGAGGAGTTCCGGAATGGTGGAGAATAAGATTCATATATAGGATGTCATTTTATGTGTTTGAAAATGATCGGTGCATTTATGGAAGGTTCTAGAAGGTTCTAGAAAAGTCCGGAAGAAATCACTTTGGAAGGCGGAGTCCCGGAGGGACTCCACCACCCATGGCCGGCCAACCCTAGAGGGGAAAGTCCAAGGTGGACTCCCCAGGGGCGGCCACCCCCACATGGAAGGGTGGGAATCCCACTGGTGTGGAGTCCCACCTTGGGTAGGTTTCCCTACTACATGGAAGGTTTTTGGTTCGGGTCTTATTCGAAGACTTGTAGTCCAACACTTGGGGTTCCACCCATATAATGAGGGGCATAGGGAGGGCCGGCCACACCAAAGCCACCACATTGGCCGCACCCCTTGGAGGTCGGCCACCCTCTCCCCAAACCCTAGCGCCCACTCCTCCTCCTTCTTCCCGCACGCTTAGCGAAGCTCCGCCGGATTCTCCACCGCCACGACACCACGCCGTGCTGTCGGATTCAAGAGGAGGGACTACTTCCGCTGCCCGCTGTAACGGGAGGTGGACGTCGTCTTCATCAACAACCGAACGTGTGACCGAGTACGGAGGGTGCCCGTTCGTGGCGCCGTGATCAAGATCTTCTACGCGCTTTTGCAAGCGGTAAACGTCTACCGCAACAACAAGAGCCTCATCTTGTAGGCTTTGGAATCTCTTCAAGGGTGAGACTCGATAATCCCCTCGTTGCCGTCTTCTAGATTGCATCTTGGCTTGGATTGTGTGTTTGCGGTAGGAAAATTTTTGTTTTCTATGCAACGAATCCCTACAGTGGTATCAGAGCCGTGTCTATGCATAGATGGTTGCACGAGTAGAACACAATGGTTTTGTGGGCGTTGATGCTTATGTTGTCTTTAGTTTGAGTACTTTGCATCTTTGTGGCATAGTGGGATGAAGCGGCTCGGGCTAACTTTACATGACCGCGTTCATGAGATTTGCTCCACGCTCGACATGCAACTTGTATTGCATAAGTGGCTTTGCGGGTGTCTGTCTCTCCTACTATAGTGAAGATTCAATTTACTCTTCTATTGACAACACTAGTATCACCGTTGTGGTTCATGTTCGTAGGTAGATTAGATCTCACTCGAAAACCCTAAACCACGTAAAATATGCAAACCAAATTAGAGAACATCTAACTTGTTTTTGCAGGATTTGGTGATGTGATATGGCCATAATGTGATGATGACTTTGTATGAGATGATCATTATTGTACCGACCGGCAGGAGCCTTATGGTTGTCTTTAAATTTCATGTTGAGTAGTATTTCAAAGAAGTTGTAATAGTTGCTACATGGGAGAACAATCATGAAGACGGCGCCATTGACCTTGACGCTACGCCGACGATGATGGAGATCATGCCGTTGATGATGGAGATCATGTCCAAGAGATGAAGAAAGGCGCAAAGACAAAGGGCCATATCATATCACATATGAACTGCATGTGATGTTAATCCTTTTATGCATCTTATTTTGCTTAGATCGCGATAGCATTATAAGAAGATCCCTCTCACTAAAATATCAAGATAATAAAGTGTTCATCCTTAGTAGCATCGTTGCCAAGACTTGTTTTGAAGCATCTCGTGATGATCGGGTGTGATATAGAATCAACAAGTGCATACAACGGGTGCAAGTCAGTTTGCACATGCGGGTACTAAGATGGCCTTGACGAGCCTAGCATGTACGGACATGGTCTCGGAACATGTGATACCGAAAGGTAGAGCATGAATCATATGATTGATATGATGAACACTTTAAGTGTTCGCCATTGAAATTACATCTTGTCTCGTGATGATCGGACTTAGGTGTGATGGATTTGGTTCGTGTGATCACTAAAACAATTCGAGGGATATTGTTTTGAGTGGGAGTTCACCTAGTTTTTAGTTTTGTTAAATTAAAATTTGAACTCAATTTGTCATAAACTTAGTCTAAACTATTGCAAATATATGTTGTAGATATGGCGTCCCCAATCAATTTAAACCAGTTCCTAGAGAAAGAAAAGCTTAAGAGCAACGGTAGCAACTTCACCGGGTTACGTCATGTGAGGATCTTCCTCAATGGCGGAAACTGAAATATGTGCTTGATGCACCGCTAGGTGACCCTCTGCAGAAACGAAACCGATGAAGTAAAGAATGTTTACGCGACTCGGAAAACTCGGTACTCTCAAAGTGTGCCATCCTGTGCAGTCTGGAAGCCGATCTTCAAAACGTTTTGAGCACCACGATCCACATGAGTTAGTCAATGAGTTGAAAACTATCTTTGAAACTCATGCGGCCGTGGAATGCTATGAAGCATCGAAACACTTCTTCGGTTGCATGATGGAAGAAGGCAGCTCCGTTAGTGAGCACATGCTCGCCATGACCGGCATGCGAAGAAACTCGTGACTTGGGAATAGTGATTCCTAACTGGGGATTAATCATGTCCTTCAATCACTGCCACCTAGTTACAAGAACTTTGTGATTAATTACAATATGCAGAACATGAACAAAGAGTTACTTGAACTCTTCGCCATGCTAAAATCTGCTGAGATTGAGATTAAGAAAGAGCACCAAGTGTTGATGGTCAACAAGACCACCGTTTCAAGAAACAGGGCAAATCTAAAGGTAGAAACAAGAAGGGTGGCAAGAAAGCCCACTCCTCTGTGAAACCTAAGGCTGGCCCTAAGCCCGATGCTTGAGTGCTATTACGCAAGGAGAAGGACAGGGAAGTAATTGCTCCAAGTATTTGCGGATCTGAAGAGCGGCCTTGTCAAGAAAAAGAAGGTATATCGATATACATGTTATAGATGTTTATCTCACTGGTTCTCGTACTAGTAACAGGTATTTGATACTGGTTCGATTGCTCATATTTGTAACTCAAACAGAACTAAAAATAAACGAAGACTGCGAAGGATGAAGTGACGATGCGCGTTGGAAATGGATCCAAAGTCGATGTGATCTGTCGGCACACTTCCTCTACATCTACCTTCGGGATTAGTTTTAAGCCTAAATAATTGCTATTTTGTACCCGCGTTGAGCATGAACATTATATCTGGATCTTGTTTAATGCAAGACGGTTATTCATTCAAGTCTGAGAATAATGGTTGTTCTATTTTTATGAATAATATCTTTTATGGTCGAGCACCTGAAAAGAATGGCTTATTTCTTAGATCTCGATAGTAGTGATACACATATACATAACATTGATGCTAAGCGAATTAAATTGAATGATAATTCTACTTATATGTGGCACTGTCGTCTTGGTCATATTGGAGTGAAACGCATAAAGAAACTCCATACCGATGGATTACTTGAATCACTTGACTTTGAGTCACTTGATAGATGCGAAGCATGTCTGATGGGAAAAATGACTAAGACTCCATTCTGGTATGATGGAGCGATCTACTGACTTATTGGAAATCATACATACAGATGTGTGCGGACCAATGAGTGTAGCATCGCGCGGTGGTTATCGTTATGTTCTAACCTTCACCGATGATTTGAGTAGATATGGGTATAGCATCAACACTCGTCACAAAGCTTAGTTTTATCAAACTTGTGTTCTGTCATGCCTTCCACGAACCTTATGATATTTATAACACATGAAGGTAATCACCACAAAATGGTGTTAAACCTCTCAGTTGTGCCTGAAAATTAATTCGTAGCTATGATGGCATCTCATAAGTTGTGTTTGCATGGAAGGTAATCACCAAATTATGCAAGTATTTTGCATAATTCTCTTCATAGCATAACATGGCGATGTTATCGTCGCCAATGTCTTGGTTCCACATTTGATGGAGTACGTGACACTAAAGTCACAACCAATGACAAATGCTATGAAGTTGCGAAGCATTTGAAAAAACTCCATCAAGGTAGTCACCAAATGGACATCATAGTTTTAAACAAAAATTATTTTGTTGCTATGATACTATGCCATAACTATTGCGCCTTCATTTTTGCTTGAAACACATGGAGATAATCACTACTAAGTAGTGTAGACCTCACTCTTATGGAGCTTTTTCAACCTTGTGTTAATTAAAACACATTGAAGGTAATCACCGCATGGCGGTGTAGACCTCGTAGTTGAGAACGGAATAAATTCTTTGCCATCATGCAATCCATAAGTTGTGTGCAAAATTGAAGGGGTCATTATGTCATAATGACATAGTTTAGACCTTAAGGTAACGGTGCATAATCTACAGTTAAATAGTAGATGCCACATATCAATTACCTTCTAATTGACAAGTATAAACTTGACATAGTTATGCAAGTGTCTTACACTTTGCTACCTGATGTTTTCCAAATTTGCAAGCAAATTCCATATTCTATAAGAATAATGGAGCCACCATATTGCTTTGCAATAGTATTACTGATGTAATACACACGTTATTTTACATGTCTAAAATGATGCATATTTTATTATTATGCAATTCAGCAGGACACAATGGTTTATCCTATATATTTGCTCGAAAGCCTCGCAAATAACAGTAACCTAATGGTCAAACTGCTGAAAACGGCAAGAGTCCAACGAGACTCGATTGCATTTTCTGTAAGTCTCAACATATGAAAATGTTGGAGATATGCCCAAGAGGCAATAATAAAAGTGGTTATTATATATCTTTATGTTTATGATAAATATTTATATACCATGCTATAATTGTATTAACTGAAACATTGATACATGTGTGATATGTAAACAACAAAGAGTCCCTAGTAAGCCTCTTAACTAGCTTGTTGATTAATAGATGATTAGTTTCATAATCATGAACATTGGATGTTATTAATAACAACATTATATCATTATATGAATGATGTAATGGACACACACAATTAAGCGTAGCATAAGATCACGTCATTAAGTTATTTGCTATAAGCTTTCGATACATAGTTACCTAGTCCTTATGACCATGAGATCATGTAAATCACTTATAAAGGTACTTGATTACATCAAACGCCATGCGTAAATGGGTGGTTATAAAGGTGAGATTAAGTATCCAAAGTATGAGTTGAGGCATATGGATCAACGGTGGGATTTGTCCATCCCGATGACGGATAGATATACTCGGGCCCTCTCGGTGGAATGTCGTCTAATGTCTTGCAAGCATATGAATAAGTTCATAAGAGACCACATACCACGGTACGAGTAAAGAGTACTTGTCAGGAGACGAGGTTGAACAAGGTATAGAGTGATACCGATGATCAAACCTCGGACAAGTAAAATATCGCGTGACAAAGGGAATTGGTATCTTATGTGAATGGTTCATTCGATCACTAAGTCATCGTTGAATATGTGGGAGCCATTATGGATCTCCAGATCCCGCTATTGGTTATTGGAGTGAGTACTCAACCATGTCCACATAGTTCACGAACCGTAGGGTGACACATTAAAGTTGGATGTTGAAATGGTAGAACTTGAATATGGAATGGACTTTATTTGTTCGAGTCCCGGATGAGATCCCGGACATCACGAGGAGTTCCGGAATGGTCCGGAGAATAAGATTCATATAGGATGTCATTTTATGTGTTTGAAAATGATCCGGTGCATTTATGGAAGGTTCTAGAAGGTTCTAGAAAAGTCCGGAAGAAATCACTTTGGGAGGCGGAGTCCCGGAGGGACTCCACCACCGATGGCCGGCCAACCCTAGAGTGGAAAGTCCAAGGTGGACTCCCCCAAGGGCCGGCCACCCCCCCATGGAAGGTGGGAATCCCACTTGGGAGTCCCACCTTGGGTAGGTTTCCCTACATGGAAGGTTTTTGGTCGGGTCTTATTCGAAGACTTGTAGTCCAACACTTGGGGTTCCACCTATATAATGAGGGGCATAGGGGAGGGGGCCGGCACACACAAAGCCACCACCTTGGCCGCACCCCTTGGAGGTCGGCCATCCCCTCTCCCCAAACCCTAGCCGCCTCACTCCTCCTTCTTCGCACGCTTAGAAAAGCTCCGCGGATTCTCCACCGCCACCGACACCACGCCGTCTTGTCGGATTCAAGAGGAGCTACTACTTCCGCTGTTGGAACGGGGAGGTGGATGTCGTCTTCATCAACAACCGAACGTGTGGCCGAGGGAGGTGTTGCCCGATGGCGCCGTGATCAAGATCTTCTACGCGCTTTTGCAAGTAGTGAACGTCACCGCAGCAACAAGAGCCTCATCTTGTAGGCTTTGGAATCTCTTCAAGGGTGAGACTCGATAATCCCTCGTTGCTACCGTCTTCTAGATTGCATCTTGGCTTGGATTGTGTGTTTAGGAAATTTTTTGTTTTCTATGCAACGAATCCCTACAGAAAAATCTAGGGTGAAACCAGAAATTTCATGGACTTCACAGAATTATTAAAGAACTCGGAGGCTGATTTGTAAAATCAGTCAAAGGATAAGAAAATCCCAATCTCCGTTCGGTGCGGTTACAAATTCCCCAAGAGGGAAAACCCACTGCTGATGCCGTGAGCTACTGGTTGCGCCGCTGTCTGAAGGGTCGTGCAGGCTCTTGGCCTGCACCGTCACCATCACGGAGATAAGGTCGCGCCGCCGCAGGGCCGTGACCATGCGGTACCGAAGCCGCGTTGGCGTCGAGGTCGGGGGCTGCCATCTCCGCAGGAGCAGCGGCAACGGGGCCGAGGGCCTCCGCGCCCGCTTGCTCGCCAGGTGCGTCTCCTCGTTGCCCGCGTCTTTGGGAGGAGGCCGTGGCACCGGTCGGCCAAGGCCGTGTGCTGGTCCGCCACCGGTCGCCGTGGCGTTCTTTGATTCGATTGCTCCTAACAAAGGATACATGGGAAACAATGCAGCAATTAGTTAATGATTTCAATCAAGTGAAATGATCGATCTTTTTTTTTTGAGCAAACGACCGAAGCTTTATTCAAATAATTGGAACGTTTACAAAAATTCCGAGATGACTCGGAGGAGCAAACCACACATGCCTACCACTATCTAAAGTAGTCGATGATCGCGCCAGTCGATGTGCTTCCCCATTTGCTTCGCGTCGTTCATGGCTAAATGTAGCCACAGAAAATTCTCGCCTCTTCTCTAGGATCTCCCTTATGATCATGCAGTGTTCTCCCCTTGTACCTTCCTCGTTAATTGCTTTGACTACATTTGAACAATCTGACACAATGTGCAGCTTCCTCTCATGCATATCTGTAGCCAAATACAGTGCTTCCGAGACCGCCATCGCCTCCAGTACTTCCGGATTGGAAACCCCAACATAGACCGTGGCAGAAGCGCCCAAGAAAACTCCATTACTATCTCGACAAACACATGCCGCTGCACCCTTCGATTCTCCCCGAGCGACTGCCCCATCAACATTAATCTTCACAAGTCCAGGAGCCGGGGGAGTCCAACGTGACTCGTTTTTCGTGATTGCATGTGTTGCTTTATGAATATGGCCAGCTCCGTTCTTCTCTGTCTGTTCCAATTCTTGCAAAAATCTTTGAATAAACAGATGTGTCGACAAAGGGGACTGTTGTTCATTCTCATGAATCAACTTCCGTCTCGCCCACCATATGGCCCATAGAGTCACCAGCACTTCCACAAATTTTTGCTGTGATAGCGTTCTCGACAGAGTAAACAACCAAAGCTTCGGATCTTCAGTTTCATCAGTGAATAATGGCAGCATAATGTCATCTTCCTTAAGAGCCCATACACTATAAGCCATGTTACAGTTAAGAAGGGAATGCCTCCACGTATCATTAGTAGCCATGCAGATCGGGCATACCGGCGTAGTCGCCATATGTCTATGAGCACGAACCTCTCCTGTAGGAAGTGAGGACCTAGCCAATCTCCAGGCAAAGAATCGCACTTTGGACGGAACCTTAATCTTCCACAGTTTAGACCATGACTTCTCCTCATCCACATTGCTCGAAGAATTTGCATTACCCTCCAGGTAATTTTCTCTCCTTCTCTTTGTTTCTGCCAACATTTTATATGCAGATCTAACTGAAAAAACCCCTGTTTTCTCATAGTTCCAAGCCCAAAAATCTGGTTGTCGGATAAAGCTAATTGGTATCTGCAATATTGCCTCCATATCCATTGGGGTGAACAGCTTCTCCAACTCAGCTACCCTCCATTTCCTTGTGGCCGAACAAATCAAGTCAGAGACTAGATGGGGGCGTTCTGGCTCTGTTGAGATGCAGCATAGTGGCCGAAGACAAAAATCCCTCGGAATCCAGTGAAATGATCGATCTATGCAACTGTTAATAGACATAAATTGCAAAACCGGAAAATAAAACGGTCTTCTAGCAATTCTAGCCCATAGGCCCGTGCGTGGGAAGTGAGGCAGCCGCATGGTCCAGCCAATCACTTGGGCGAGGCGGTTAACGCCAGGGAGTGGATGGGGTCGTCTGTGCTCGATCCCTAAATCCACTCGACGCGGTCAACCACCCAGAGCCCTGCCCTCGCATCGGCGGCCATCACCGGTGACCGGAGCTGCTCCCGTCACGGATGTCCTCGTCTGAGGAGTCTCCGGGAAAACGGGTTCCAGGCACGACGCTGTTCAGGAGCCAGCGCGGCCGGGCTTGTCGGCGCGACAGCCAAGCCACTCGACGTCGGGCTCTGCAGCGGCACGCCGAGGGCCGGGACGCGGCGGCGAGCGCCTATGCGTGGTGACGGCGGAGGGGTGGCGGGCGACGGGGACGGCAACCGCGGTGGCGCAACAACGTCGACGGGCGCAGCGCTTGGGCACGGTCCAGTTTCAGCATGAGTCGTCGTCCATTCGTCGTGCTTCGCCGACCGGCAAAATTTTCTCTACGGGAGAGCAACGTGCTGATAATGTGTTGAAAGTAATATCGAGAATCAAATGAGAGAGACAACAAATGATTCAACTAGTATTTTCCATTGATGATTCTGAATATATATACATTGGAAAGGGACATGAGTAAGAGTCGCGTCTTCGAGGGGGTGCGAGGAGGGTCGCGACTGTTGGCGAAGCAACCGTCATAGATAATTACAAGAGGGAGGATTTTATGTCAATCTACATTTGCTCCTGTTGTGTCAATCTACATTTCGAAGTGTTAAAAAATTCTAAAATAAAATTTTCCATCTACATCTACACATTTTATGTTCGTACACAAGTTTTCAAAAAAAAAAATTTATGGCTCCTGTAAAAAAGAAAAAATTTAATGTTATAACACGACTACGTACAGAACATTTTTTTTACTTTTTTTGTACACGCCACATAAAATATTGTTTCTCCACAAAAACTTGTATACTAACATAGAATGTCACGATGTACACCAAAAATTTATGTTACAAAATTTTGATATTTTTGAAAAAAAAAATTATTTATTTTGTATAATGAGAGCATTTGCTCCTATGAGCCAAAACGCCACCTCCGTTGTTGAACGCGTACCTACTTGAACAAGTTCAATAGCGTAGTCATATGTGAGAATTGCATTGGAGCTATTGGGTGCCACACCCCCTCGTGGCTATCATCGACATCTGTCCCGGGTCCACCTTGTACACAACGTAATCTGGGTGTATAGTTATCTGTATTGTGCGTTTGTATTGTGCACAAAAGCCAATACTGCCATTGGAGCTAGCTCTCTTATAACGCAACCTCAAGGCACTGTTGCTCCGCCTTCTTCATTGCTCCATCTGTTCCTCCACACTCTGTTTTCTTCGCCGACCAAACCCCTAGTTCATCTATACATCTATTATCTGTTCTACCAACCGAGGCAGAGAACCCAGTTCGTCTCCACCATGTCTCCCTCAAGCAACTCCACCGAACTCCGCCTGACCAGCGTCGTTCAGTTTGCTCCACTTCCTTTAATGAAGGTAGTTACTAATTGGTCTTACTAAATCTACTAATATCCGTACTAATCCACTAGGCTCCCACTCAACAGTGACAAGGTTAGGAGTTATTCCCTGATAGATAGAACTGTTCAACCCACGAAGTGGTCTTGTTTCCTCTGTACTGTCTGCCGAAGAATCGAGTTCATCTTCTTCCTCTACCGTATCAAGGAAACTAGTCTGGATTTCGCAATGCAGTGACCTCTCTAAAGAAATTAATTCTTCTGTCGAACATTGACTCATCCTGTGGAGTAAAGATTAAAATTAAATGGATTTTACAAGATATATTATTTTATTTCTTGTAGCCAACTAACTAAAATTTATTGTACTTGCCACTAGAATTTCTAAACAGGCCGGGTACCGTATCAACCGTTTCCGTGCAGCCCTTACAACTTGCGAGCTTAAGGAGATTCATCTCCAAAATAGGCGTTTCACTTGGTCTAATGAGAGGGGTGACCCTACAATGTGCAAGCTTGATGGTTTCTTTTGCAACGATGCTTGGAGCCTACATTTCGACTCCCATATCCTTAACGCTCTCTCCTCCGCCCTCTCCGACCATTGCCCGCTCCTCCTCGCCGATGATAGCGGACCTAGGAGGCCAAGAACTTTCAAGTTTGAGAATTGGTGGACGGGCATCCCTAGCTTCCATAATGTTGTTGAAAGAGCTTGGACTTTGCCTTCCGGACATGGGGAGCCCTACCAAAACCTCTTCCATAAACTCAAGAACGTGTCGAAGGAGCTTAGCAAATGGAGCCGGGGACTCTTCTCTAAGTCTAAGGTGTTGCTCCACGCCGCTCTACTAGTCATCCTTCATCTAGACATCGCACAAGAAAATCGGGTTCTTTCGGGCGATGAGCAAGACCTTCGTGCTAGGTTGAAGAGAAGAGTTATTAGCCTTGCTATCTTAGAGAGGGCTAGGAAAAAGCAAAGCTCTCGGATTGCAAATATAAAGGAAGGCGATGCAAATACCAAATTTTTCCATCTTAGAGTCAATGCTAGAAGGAGGAAAAACCACATACACCGCATCAAGCACAATGGTGGATGGATTACCGATCATCTTCGGAAAGAGGAAATCTTACATAGCCATTTCTCCTCCTCTATGGGTGGAGGACAAACACGCAAATGGGACCTAAATTGGGAAAGTCTCAATCTTGGCAACACGGCCCTTGAGGTCATTGATGCTCCTTTCTCGGAGGAGGAAGTCCTCCATGCTATTTCGCATTTACCCTCCGATAAAGCTCCCGGCCCCGATGGTTTCACCGGAGCTTTTTTCAAGAAATGTTGGGGAACCATCAAGGTTGACGTTTTAAAAGTCATTGAAAACTTCAACAACATCCATTTTGCCCACCTCCAATGGGTCAACTCGGCCAACATTGTCCTTCTCCCCAAGAAAGAGGGGGTCGAGGAAGTCTCCGACTATAGGCCTATTAGTTTGGTCCATGCTATCTCCAAGATTGTGGCTAAGATGATTGCTATGCGGCTAGCCCCTATGATGAACGATCTAGTTTCCAATGCCCAAAGTGCCTTCATTAAGAAAAGAAGTATTCATGACAACTTCATGTATGTGAAGAATCTTGCCAAGAGGCTCCATAAGAGCAAGGTGCCCTCCCTCCTTTTCAAGCTTGACATTCGCAAGGCCTTTGACTTCGTGCGTTGGGACTACATCCTTGAGCTTCTTACAAGACTTGGCTTCCCACCTAAATTCCGTGATTGGATTGCCGCCTTGTTTTGCACGGCGTCCTCAAGGATCCTTCTCAACGGGGTTCCCGGTTTGCCCATTTATCATGGAAAGGGGCTTAGGCAAGGAGACCCGTTGTCGCCGCTTCTCTTTGTCCTTGCCATAGACCCACTACAAAAGATCCTTGAGTTGGCCACTCAACACAACCTTCTTCACAAGATTAGAGGAAGAGGAACCGTTTTCCGCACTTCTTTATATGCGGACGATGCGGCCGTCTTCATGCTCCCCTTCAAGGAGGACATCCTAAACCTCTCCGCCATTCTTGACTATTTCGGTGAAGCGACCGGTCTTCATACTAACTTCCAAAAAAGCTCGGTCATTCCAATACATTGCAATGAAGTCGATCTTGATGATGTTCTTGGGGGATTGCCGGTCATCCGCACGTCCTTTCCTATCAAATACTTGGGACTCCCTCTTTCAGTTTGGGAACTTAAAAGAGTGGATTTCCAACCTCTTGAGGACAAAATGGCCGGCAAGCTTGTCACTTGGGATGGTAAGAACATCAATACGGCCGGTAGAGGAGCCCTTATCAAGTCCGTCCTCACCTCCCAAGCTATTTTTCATCTCACTCCTCTTAGACTTCCACCGGGGTGTGTGGCTTCCATGAACAAGATTGAACGAGCTTTTCTTTGGGCCGGAACAAAGGAGATCACCGGAGGAAAATGCAAGCTAAATTGGGAGGCGGTTTGTAGGCCGAAAAGCCTTGGAGGCTTAGGCATCCTCCACATTGACAAATTTGCGAGGGCTCTTCGTTTAAGGTGGCCTTGGTACGAATGGAGGCACCCAACCAAGCTTTGGGTGGGAATGGGCAACCCATGTGACGAGGTTGACATGGACCTCTTCTATGCTTCAACTTCTATCTCCATTGGGAATGGCAAGATTGCTAGTTTTTGGGAATCTCCTTGGCTCAATGACACGAAGCCCAAAGACATAGCTCCGCTTATATATGAAGCTTCTACTAGGAAGAGATGGAAGGTAAACCAAGCGTTGACGGATCATGCTTGGGTTAAAAAAATCAAGATGGACACAAACCTCACCATCCAACATTTACATGAGTACATTCGGCTATGGACTCTTCTCCGAGACATTCATCTCAATGAGCTTCTTGAGGACACTATCACTTGGACCACCACCGAGAATGGAGAGTACTCCACGACCGCGGCTTACAAAGCACAATTCTTCGGCGCCGTGACTACCAACATGAACCGGTTGGTTTGGAAGGCTTGGGCCCCCCCAAAGATCAAGTTCTTCGCTTGGTTGGCCCTCCATAATAGGCTTTGGACGGCGGACCGGCTAGCGAGGAGGGGTAGAACAAATTGCGGTCGGTGTCCGCTTTGCAACCAAACTCAAGAGACGGCGGCACACCTACTCTCCCATTGCCGCTACTCCAAGCGCCTTTGGGGGATGGTGAAAAGTTGGATTGGCATTCCCTCCATCCACCTCGATGCGTGGACGGACGATCTCACCCTTGAGGGATGGTGGTCCAAGTTGTTGAATGAAGCTTCGGACAATCGTAAGGCCTTATCTTCCATTATCATGCTTGTTAGTTGGACCATTTGAAAGGAGCGGAATGCTAGAATTTTCAACCATAAGTCCGCACCAACCGCCGCCCTCCTCAACATCATCAAATCCGAAGTGAAGCTTTGGATCGCCGCGGGTGCAAAGTGTTTGAGTTTTGTAATAACGGGAGAGTAATCCATTAGCTTCTTTTAGAGTGTGAACCTTCGATCTTGTCTAAACTCTTCCCCTTAATTAATGAATAGTGGCAAATCTTTTGCCGTTTCAAAAAAAAAAACAGGCCGGGTACTCTAGAATCATCAGGGTGGGTTTTCCTGATTTCCGGTCTGGTCTATTTGGTTATTTTGGTTTTTTGCTTTTTCGTTTCTGTTATCGTTTCTGGACGGATTTTCTTCGGTCTGGTTTTCTTCCGGTTTTCCCATTTTTTTATTTTTTGTTATTTTAAAAAATATGAACCCAAATTTGAACATTTTTTAAAATCTGAACATTTTCAAATATGAACATTTTCACATTTTTAAAATATGAACGTTTAACATTTTGAATATTTTCAAATTTGATCTTTTTTCGTAATTTGACCCTTTTTTGGATTTGAATATTGTCGAATTTCGAAAAATTTTAAATCTGAATATTTTTTGATTTGAACGATTTTTCGAATCTAAACCTTTTTAAATTTTGAACAAATTTAGGATTTGAACATTTTTTAGGTTTGAACAAATTTTGAATCTGAACTTTTTTCGTCGTTTGAATACTTTTCAGATTTGAACCTTTTAGTTTTAACTCTCAGCCAGTTTGGTTGTCCCGTACATTTTTAAAGAGAGAGAGGCTAGCTAGGATCTTCGCAACCTTTGGAGCGAATAGCAGATGGAGTACATACACCATGTTACCATGCACGACTACAACCTTGGCCCTAAGCGCATCTCACCGTTTGAGGCCCCGAGCGAAAATCCGGACTAAACAAACGCTGGATTGGATGAAAAAATGGCGTGGGGTAACATTTTTTCAGTCGCACCCGGCATTCGCCCATCAGCAGCGATAGTTTCAAAATATCGTCTTCCCACTACACAAAATCATCACCAAAGTTCGGCGACCGGATCAGCCACATTCCGGCGATCGAAACGGAAACTAGAGGATAACAGGCTCGCCGGCAGTCCCGTCTTGAGCCTTGTCTGGCGCGGCATCGGCCGGCGAAGCATCGTCGCCCGCCGGTGTCGCAGCGGCGGTAGTGGACGTCGAAGGGGAGGACGAAGGAGCCGACGGAGGCCGGAGGATGTCTAGGCGATGGGCGTCGTACCAAGCCCTTGTCTTCTCGTCCATCTTGCCGTCGTTGCCGCCGATCAGGAACGCCAGGTCGGTGTTCCTCTTCTTCGCCGCAGAGGTTGCCTTCAGAAAGGCTATCCGGACGCTCTGGTTGGCGAGCATCTCCTTCCACCGCACGTCGTGCTTGTCGTCCCTCCCGGCGGCTGATACGTCTCCAACGTATCGATAATTTCTTATGTTCCATGCTACTTTATTGATGATACCTACATGTTTTATGCACATTATATGTCATATTTATGCATTTTACGGAATTAACCTATTAACAAGATGCAAAGCAGCCTGTTTTCTGCTGTTTTTGGTTTCAGAAATCCTAGTAAAGAAATATTCTCGGAATTGGACGAAACTTTCGCCCGGGGTCCTATTTTTGCACGAAGCTTCCGAAGACCGAAGACCTAACGTGGGGCCACGAGGAGGCCGGGGGTGGCCGGCGCGGCCCGGCCTGGCCGCGCCGACCTATCCTGGGCCCTCGTGTGGCCCCTCGTTGACCCTCCGCCTACTTAAAGCTTCCGTCGCGAAACCCCGGTGAGAGAGCCACGATACGGAAAACCTTACGGAGACGCCGCCGCCGCGAATCCCATCTCGGGGGATTCGAGATCGCCTCCGGCACCCTGCCGAGAGGGGATTCATCTCTGGAGGACTCTTCACCGCCATGGTCGCCTCGGAGTGATGAGTGAGTAGTTCACCCTGGACCATGGGTCCATAGCAGTAGCTAGATGGTCGTCTTCTCCTTGTTGTGCTTCATTGTTGGATCTTGTGAGCTGCCTAACATGATCAAGATCATCTATACGTAATACTATATGTTGTGTTTGTCGGGATCCGATGGATAGAGAGTACTATGATTATGGTGATTATCAATCTATTGTTTATGTGTTGTTTATGATCTTGCATGCTCTCCGTTATTAGTAGAGGCTCTGGCCAAGTTTTTGCTCTTAACTCCAAGAGGGAGTATTTATGCTCGATAGTGGGTTCATGCCTTCATTGAATCTGGGATCGTGACAGAAGGTTCTAAGGTTGTGATGTGTTGTTGCCACTAGGGATAAAACATTGATGCTATGTCTAAGGATGTAGTTGTTGATTACATTACGCACCATACTTAATGCAATTGTCTGTTGCTTTGCAACTTACTGAAGGGGTTCGGACGATAACCTGAAGGTGGACTTTTTAGGCATAGATGCGGTTGGATGGCGGTCTATGTTCTTTGTCGTAATGCCGGATTAAATCTCACTATATTTACCATGTCATGTATATGCATTGTTATGCCTTTCTCTATTTGTCAATTGCCCGTTGTAATTTGTTCACCCAACATGCTTTATCTTATGGGAGACACCTCTAGTGAACTGTGGACCCGGTCCTATTCTTTACATAGCATACAATCTACTTGTTTTACTGTTTTCTTTGCAAACATCTTCCACTCGATACGTTTAATCCTTTGTTACAGCAAGCCGGTGAGATTGACAACCTCACTGTTTCGTTGGGACAAAGTACTTGGGTTGTGTTGTGCGGGTTCCTAGTTGGCGCCGGAATCCTGGTGTTGCGCCGCATCACATTTCGCGACCATCAACCTTCAACGTGCTTCTTGGCTCCCATGTTCGATTAAACCTTGGTTTCTTTCTCGAGGGAAAACTTGCTACCGTGCGCATCATACCTTCCTCTTGGGGTTCCCAACGAACGTGTGAGTTACACGCCATCGCGGCGTGCGCCCTCGCGTCGGCCCAGCACTTGTCGAAGGACGCCTGCAACCTTTCGACTAGATGGCACGCCTTCTTCAGTTCTTTCAGTTTCTTCCGGCCGAGCTCGGGCGGCCCGCCGACTCTGCAGGGGCTGGAGCGTCGGGATTATACTGCTCGCCCTTGTTATTGGTGAGGTTCTTTCGTACCTCCGCCCATTTCTCGCACTTCTCGATGCGGGCGAAGACGTTGAGGTACTTGAACGTCTGGCCGTCGTTGTCGTCCCCGTACATGTCGAACGCTCGCCGCATTTGCAAAATACAGGCCGGCGAATCAAGATTAAACCCCGCCGATCCAGGGTCGACGGAGGAGCCACGGCGAGTGAGTATACCTTGGCTTCAAAGTCGGCGCCGCTCACCGGGTGGGTATCGATCTCCCCATGTATGACGTGCCACTTGCTGCACGCCGCATGCATGATCCCCCAATGGGTGCCAATTGCCTTGTCGCCGCGTATCATCACCGTCTTGTTGAAGTATGGATCGACGATTTTGCGCTCGTCGAACGCCAACTTGACCCGCTGCCAATACGTCTCATAGTTTTGATTGGCGCCGGTTATGCCGTTCATGGAAACGGTCTTCCAAGCTTCGGCGAGGCACTCCTCTTCTTTGCTCGTCCATTTGATCCGCGCCTCAGCCGGCGGCGAGTTCTTCTTCCTTTTCTTCCTCCCCTTCGACGCCGATGTGGGTTCAGGCGCGTCTTCTTCATCGACGTCCTGGTCGAGGTCGGCTTGCTCATCTTCTTCGTCGACATCTAGGGTGACGTCGTTCTGATCGTCGACGGCACCCCGCAACGCGACGGCTTTCGTCGCCCTTGCCTCCTCTTGTGTGAAGAAACCTGGGCTCGAGGCGGCGGCCATGGAGCCTGACGTGATCATCTCGTGCATCACTCCGTCATATGGCGGCGGCATCTCGGGGTTGCAGAAGGAGAGCGGCCCACGGCGCAGGGATGGCGAGATGCCCTCGTACATCGCACCGTCGTCTCCGGTGGTGACGGCGTAAACCTCGTCATGTCGGCGACGTAGGTGTCCTGGAACATGGCCGTGGCCGGTGACGCCGGCGAGAAGGTGGAAGGAGAACCGATCGTACCTTGGGTCGGCCATGGCCCGGGGAATTGGACGACGTGTTGCTGGGAAAAGTTCATGGAGACCAGCCTTGCATCTTCGTTAGCCGTCGCCCTCTTCGCCGAGTGCTTCTTCTCCCTCTCTGCCATGTCGTGAGTTTCGGTCTACCACCACTCCACATCCGCCGCCCACCTTGTGTTTGTCTAGCCCAGCGGCCTCTCTTTTGACGCCTGCGGCTTCCTCGCCGTCGGCGCACCGTCGGCGAAGATCTTCTTTGGCGGCATGGTGGTGGAAGGGAAGAGGAGGAGCTGCAACTGTGGGGGAATGGCGGTAGCTCCTCGGAAAATCGGCGGGGAAAATGGTTCTATGCGGCGTATTTCGGAGGGAAAACGAAATAAATGGAGGGAACTACCCTTTCTATCGCTGACACCGCGGGCCCGCTCGACGTTTTGTGCGTTTTTGTTTCGTCTGGAGTCCTCGAACGGGCCTCGGGAAGCCGGGGATGGTCTGGACTCTCCGGATGGATTAGAGGCCAAATCGAGGGAAAACAAAGAGTCGGTGATGCGGTTGGACCGAATAACACCGTCTGGATGAAGAAACAAAAAGAACTGCCGAGGGTCTCGTCGGGAAGACGGCTGGGATGCTCTAACAACAACTTGAGTAGGTACTTCCTATAGGGATCTCAAGTATATGCACGACTACAACCTTGGCCCTACCACCAAGCGGCGCCAACAAACCAAAGTCCTTTTCTGTATACTACTCGTCCAAATATGGTATTCAAGTGGTTAATTTTGATCTCATGTCACTCGTTCAAATATGCTACATACGAGACACGAGTATAATTAGTTAGACGACACAAGTACAATTAAAAAACATACGAGCAGCTACAAGTACAGCCGCGCACACAAACGAGTACATGTACTGATGTAGGCATTATTTTTCGGGTACCTAACATTGGTCTACTTCTTTTGGCCCAATAAGGGATCCATGAAGATCACCGCAGCTCAAGATAGGCCAATACGTCGGTTGCGATAGAGGAAAGGTAGAAGGAGATGGATTCTTTATGGACAATGCAAGGAAACGTCGAACAAGGAAAAGATAAATTAGATCTCATTGTAACATAGTTGAATCTGACCAGTACTCTCGGGACCTGGCCTCCTATATAAAGACCAGAAGAGGGCATGCTGGAAGACATAGATTTAACCAACTCATCGCATACACCAAACCCTAGAAACATTGCCTTCCGGCGAGTTCACCACAACGCAGTCTATCGGTTGCCCCATTGTAATCCTCTTTCATTGATAAATCAAGATCAGACAAGCAGGAGTAAGGGTTTAACCTCATCGAGGGCCTCGAACCTGAGTAAATATCGCCTTCTATTCGTTTGGTATCCGATGTCTCGTGCTAACATGCAGGATTCTGTCAACGCTCCTCATGGTGGGCATTGCTGAGGAGCCCTCTCGTCAATTGGCATCGTCTGTGGGAAACCTGCTAGTTCAAGGCACCTCATCGGCTATTCCGATCGTGTCGGCTACACCTTCGCCGGCATCGCCGTCACCATCGACTCCATCATCACCGATCTTGGAGGGTTCAATCCGTTTTGGGTCCTTCGAGTTCACCCCTCACGCCTTTGCGTCGTGTTCGGCCTTTCTCAGGCCTACACGGCGGGATGGACATGACGTCCGTGAGCGTCCACCTCAACATCAGTGCTGGCGGCGTTCTGCGGCTCCCAGACCCGATCACTTTCGGCCCTACAGCAACCATGACTTGATCGGCTGCCACATCCACCGCTTCATCACCAATCGTGGCCGATTTATCGCATGCTATTCCAACAACCACTGCATCACCGACGTCGATTACGTCGGCTCCGGCATCACCATCATCACCGTCACGCCGTACCATGTCCACCATGTCCGTCGGGTCTGATGACTCTGAGTCATCGGATCTGACGTTGTACTACTGCCTCGACTGCAACACCGGGCACGAGCTCGGATCGGACGCTCCTCCCTTCGTGTGCGGTATCAGGTACTCCTCTGATGAAGAAAGCTTTGGCAAACATAACGACGCCATCCCCTTGGCCGCGACACGATTGTCTTGCCATCAAGTCTGTGTCGTCATCAACCCTGAAATGGGAGCTGAAATTTCTACGGGTGAGCACACCCCGCGCGCCAACATTGAGCGGCGGCGAGATGGCGAAGCCAGCGGCGCAACATCAATAGCACTTTCTCTATCTCCAGGGAAGAGTGGGCCGCAGCCCACAAGTCCACAACACTGTGGTCAAAAACACCTGCCTCCCTGTCGGTGTATCGGCTAGCACCCTCAACGCCTACCACGCTATTATCGAGAAGAACTGCTCTCGGCTAGCCAAGGAGCGAGCTGACCTTGATCGATGCCGGTAGCCTGCCGATCTATCAAGTACACGACGAAGGGAGCTATCTTCCCTCAGGAGCACCTCTAAGAGCAACCAGGCCCCCGGCAGGTATTGCCCACGCATCCCACGCCTCTCGGAGGCGGACACAAGAGAGATCACATCGAACCTCTCCAACTCCTTCATGACAATGGATTCAGCGAGCATCCTCAGGCCCAAAACAGTCGAAGGAGCAACCGCGCACATCGCGGCCTACCTGCTCAACAACTAGCCGACGCCTGACGATCCGATGGCGCTAGTTCATCGGGTCGCCTTGGAAAGCCTCAGGATCATCGGCGATAAGCTTACCCCCAGGAAGGATAAATCTTCGCATCACGGCAGTGGCTCTCGACACCGCTCATCCTCCAAGGACGCTCACGGCGATATCACACAGAGCAAAATCGACAAGGCCCGTTCCTGGCGCGCCGCACGTGCTAGTTTCGATAGCGACGATTCTGAAGAAACTCTGGAACACGACGGCGAACTTCGCGGTGTTGATTGCCTAACCATAAGATTTGGGAGGCGATGCCACCGAAGATATTCAAGCCAACAACTACTGACGCCGCCAAGTATGACGGCCAGCAGGAGCCGAGATCATGGATAGACGATTACCTGCAAACTGTAATCATGCACAAAGGAAACCAAGTAGCAGGAATGCAATGGTTACAACAGTACCTCAAGGATTCGGCACGAGCATGGCTAAGAGGCCTGCCTCAAGGATTCATCAGATCCTAGGAAGATCTCGTCGATGCTTTCGTTAAAAACTTTCAAGCCACGTACAAGAGACCTTTCAGAATTGAAGAATTACGACAGTGTCACCAGAAGCCGAAGGAATCGATGTGTCCGTACATCGGGCGCTTCACTAAACTCATGAACAATGTCGAAGATGTTTTCGTCGATAGGGCAATCGGCGCTTTCAGCGATGGCATCCAAAGAGAATCTTATATCGAAGAACTCTGCCGCAAGAAGCCGAAAAGTATTACCAAACTAATGGAGATTGCCAACAGCTGGGCCGATGGCGAAGATCGCGTGTGGAAGCCGCGCCCGCGCAGCGACGATGAAGAAGATGATCGGAAGCACCCGAACGACTCAAGCAGCTGACGCGATCGTCGCAAGAAAAGGAGAGATCGCGGGTACAAAACGTTCAGCGATACTAACATCGTTGCGGCGGGTTACTCTGATCGACGTGAAGATCGGCATGATGATCAGCGCAGTCAACAACGTGACGATAATCGCAGTGGATCTGGAGGCAGTCGAAGTAACTAGAGGGACCGCCCTTCGCGGTTACCTGACTTACCATTTGCAGAGCATCTAAACGCTCCTTGCTACATACACGCGTACATTGACCCAAAGGACAACATCAAGAAGTTGACCCATGCTCAGGGACTGTCGACAGTTTCTCAATCTTCAGAAATTTTACGAATCAGTCAATCCCGGAGCCAAAGTGCAGGCGTATCCGATGATACAGGGAGCGCAACCCCCTAATCCGCCACTTGCACCGCAACACTAAGTTCAGCCTCACGCATCAAACGAGGCATTCCCTCCACCTCGGGGATAGATGAGCATGATCCATAAGACTAGCGTCTCTAAGAGATTGTTGAAGAAACTTACGCAAGAAATCAACCTCGCAGAAGTCACCATGGCGAACTTTCTTGAATACATCGACTGGTCGAGCAGAGTGTCCTATTCAGCAGGGCCGACCACCTGATGTTTGTCCCAATGCCAGGTCACGTCGCGCTGGTACTTGAGGCACAGATTGGTGGATTCAACATGAGCAAAGTCTTCATGGACAGAGGCAGCGGGTTAAACCTTCTATTCGCAAGCACGGTGAAGGCAATGAGAATCACAACCGATATGCTGCAGGAATCTGACACGGGTTTCCATGGCATTATTCCGACCCTGCCAGCATACCCTTTCGGCAAGCTCTCCCTGGATGTTGCTTCGGTAAACCCGATAACTTCAGGAAGAAAATGCTCAGGTTAAGGTCGTGAATTGGGAATCACAGTACACGGTATCCTTGGGAGGCCAGCTTACGCCAAACTAATGACGGTACCTCATTACGCATACTTGATGCTCAAGATGCCAGGCAACAAGTATCACTGTCCATGAAAGCTTTTCGCGTTCAGACAATTGCGACATGGAGTTTCAAAAGATCGCCTCCAAGTTCAGAGTGAAGCAGGAGATCTAAGACATTAGACGTACTCCCCAAGAAGCCATGTGTCGACGATCGGGCATCCAAATCCAACGAGATTGACAGTGGCAAGAAGTTGAAGAAACAGCTAGTTAACCTGCCGCATCGATGGAAGCTATTTATCAACCATCGACGGAAGCTATTTATCGATGGAGGTCTTCAGTGCATCGACTCTGTCTCTCCTCTATCACCCCTCTGGAATTCAAAGGACACTAAAGGATCCCGCGTGTGATTCAAGTGAAGTAAAGTCTCCCTCGCTGGGATTCTACCGAGCTCCACTCTCTCACACCAGATTCTACCGATTCTTGACCAATCTCTCATCCGATATTCTACCTCACAATCTGTGGCATGTGATTTTATTAGGGTTGTTCAAAGCAGTGAGAGCAAATTTGTTCTGTATCGAGAACCAACGTGAGGTTGGATGATTAGGAGGGTGGTTGTACCCTCAGCCCACCAGAGTTCAAACCCCAGATTTAACATCTGTGTGTCTCATAAAGGTGGAATATTCTTTCAGTGGGAGGCGACGTTCGCGTCGACAGCGAGGCGCCTATGGTGACTTCGTCAATTTCAAGATTCGATCCGCCGACTCAGTCTTTCGGAGGTGCTCATAGGGGTAGAGTGTGCGTGTGTGCGTTTATAGGGGTGAGTGTATGCGCGTGTATATGAGCGTTCACGTTTGTATTGTGTTTCTCAAAAAAAAAATTGTTCTGTATCGAGTTGGTTTGCGTGTGCGAAAATTTGTTTTGTATCGAGTTGGTTGGCGTGTGTGAGTTCATCGTGTTTTCCCTCTGCCCTCTTTCCCCTTTGGTCAATTCGTCCAGGTATAAGCCACACTTTCCCGTCTGGCCTGGAGAAACTGTGGATAAGATCGAGGGAGGGAGGAAAAGAGAACCATCTTCGTTTTTCGTATTTCAGCTGCTGCAAAAAAAAAATGATGTATACTTTCGTGGTGGTATTTGTCATGCCCAATGGCCGTTCTGGAAAAACGACAAACCTATTTGAATCTTCTACACCAAAACACCAAGGTGTTCGACAAATTCAGAAAGATAATCAGTTCTCAGGTTGCTTCACATGAAAGGGGCACATTGAGTTAGTCTCTAACACTTGAAAGAAATGGGAAGAGAATCATCGGATTGTGAATTCTAGACACGAAATACATTCTGCAATATAAAGGACTCATACAAGATGTAATACTCCGTCCCACAAAAAGCTGCTCAACTTTTTCTAGATACGAATGTATCGAGAACTAAAACATGTCTACATAGTAATATACCTAGGTATCTAGACAAAGTTGAGCAGTTTTTTTGGGGACGGAGAGAGTAGGATATTCATACTGACTGCAACAAGCTACTCTACCCAAATCAAGGTTATCACCAAAAGGGAAGGAAAGTAGTGCACAGGTATCATGTTCAAGGCCCTCGAGGGCAAGATAGAACCACACTTCCGGTTTTGGTAAGATGTGGTTAACCCTGCCTCCCTCCCCCACTCCTTCCCCACACATGCTCTTGTTCCACTCTTTTACAGCACTTTCAAATATCTGCTCTTCTAATATGAAGGGCCCGGAAGACCTATTGTTATCTTTAAATGAGGGTCGAACCAGGGTGTGCTGCTCAGCCATGTAGTATTGGTCAGGGTCTGTCTTGTCTGAGTTTTTAACTTCCACCAGAAGCTATCACCCTGGTACAAAGCGCACTCAAGGATTAGGTCCTACAAAATTGTAAACCCAAGTTGAAAATTACTGCACTCAGTTAATCTTGGGCTTCGGCCTCCTTGGTCGCAGAAGAAAACAAAGCAACACAAAAACAGCAATGAAAGCAGGGATTGTTGTCAAGTCTAGCTGCATATCAATCTTCCTTCCACGGGCACATTGCGCAGGGTGTAGATTTAAGATGGTTGAGTTCACAGCATGAGAAAATCTGAAAGGGGAAAAACAACATCAGAATACCAGACAGGTAACTAATCATTCCAGTCCATTTATCGAACACCGTCCTGATCTAATTTGCTAAAACGGGCATAATGGGTAATAGATGATTTAAACGAGCCTGAGTTTGATAGCATCTGTAAGCACCCAATTGCATTTTTTGTCAGCAATATATAAATATTTCACAAATAAGTATAAATTATGACATTATCACATAACAAAACAAGTTAAATAAACAGTAAAATAAAGTTTGAGTACAAATACAAAGTATGCAAAGCTCAAGGACAACTTACCCATTTGAAGCATCCTCAAGCGATGACATAAGCTTCACCACATCACCATACCGCAATCCTTTAGACATAAATGTGACCTATACATAATATATATATATAAACATAGGTCCCTAGTACCGTAAACAACATGTGTAAAAAAGGCATAATAGCTGGCAGCAACTTACCCTTCTCCACACGTTAACAACAGAATTGTACTTTTCAACCATCACGCTTTCCTTGGTCTTGAAAATTTTGAAGCCTTGTTCAGCTACATATTGTTAAGGTTATTAAGAAAAAGAGTGATTAATGCAAACATCCCTATTGAAGGAAAACCCATAGTTTCCAGAAGCCATTGCAGCACTCTTGGCCAGGTTTGAGGCACAACCTCCACTGTAGTACAAGTCAGACCAACAATTACCTGCCATTGATGCACATTGTTCAAGAAATGTGTAGTAGCAGAATAATGGAAAATATATGGATGTTGTAAGCTGTACAAAAAAACATATTTTTGCACAAAAATTGGCAGTAAACATGTTTGTTTGCAGTGTGCATCCATGATATTTTGTGTATTTTCAAAATGTGTGTGGTTTTTATCAATTGAGAGCATGTGCTCCTGGTTGCAACTACGAATCATTATGTAAAGATTCATACTACTTCTGTCCAGTTCAAAACACGCATAAAGAATTATTCACAACGAACTTTCAAGAAACTGAATAACGAGCAACTAGACAACTATTAGGATACTTGCTCTCTCTGTTCTCAATCTTTGAATTGCTGCATTGACTACTCGTATAGATTCCTCCACTGCGGTAATAATATAATTCCGAGCAATCACATCTTGCTGAAACTCTGAAAGTTGCCAGCCTTCAGAACTCACAGATAAGGGATTACAACCCACAGACCATGTCCAGTCCTAAAAACATGAGAAAAGTAAGAAGGTACTGAAAGAAGGAAGAAGCTTGTGGATTACACTGGCAAGCAGGTAAAAAAAGGGGTTACATGCAAAGATTGATAAGCTGCAGTCGAAGAGAATACAGAAGTTATGAACAAGTAATGATGGACAACTCAACATGATTAAGAAATAACTCAAGGAGGATACATTATACAACACTTGTGGGCCCAGAAAGATGTTTAATGCCACAATTTTTTCCTTATCTATGCCGTTTAGCAGATAATTCTCTAATTTTACGTTGGCAATTTGTGAAGTTATGGACAAGTACTCAATGCAAAATATTGGCAATTTATGGAGTTACTCATTAGTCAACAAATAGTATAACTAATAGACATGAATGCGTAACAAACCTCAAATGCAGTTTCATGAGCTGTGCTATAAACCAAATGTGATGGAAGTAAACCAGATACATATTCAGCAGATGCAGCAATAGCAGCCTTAACTGGTTTCCTGTTTACAGTGAGTTATTAGTAGCATTAGTACATTTGAATCAAACACAAAATTAGCAAGAAGACACTGATTGAGGGGAAAATTGAACTTGCCAGTCCAATTTTCAGCTATGGCTATAATGTCTGGCAAGTTAAATTTACTTGTTTTTATAACTACGATGGAGCGATAAAGTTCACTGTGTTATTAAGCTGACTTCATCACAAACAATATGGTGTCCTTACTATTGTATGCCATAAAAAAGCTGGCTCGACAATTTAGCTGCCACAGAGCTATGGTCAACTTGTGTGACAAATGAAACAAATCCGATGTAGTCATGTAACAACATTAACTATGGTTAAAAATGATGCCTCTCCCACTTGTAATCTCAAATCAAGCACACTAAATGTGGCACCAATTTGAGTTCATAACGCAAAATAGGCAAGTTGCAAGTAAACCTGGAATTGGATCAATGTCAAGTCCAAAATTAAAGTATCCAACTGTTGTCCAAATATACTTATCCAGTCCACATCATGTCCAAACAACGAATAACATCCAAATCCAAATGGACTCAATCGTGAGTTTGCGCTTGTGTTTGGCTATTTATTAAAGCAAATTGCCCCTTGTTGAAGTGTATATATAGATTGCCTAGCTCTTTCCATCGGTTCGGACTTTTGGTTGCATTGGCTAGTGCATGAAGCTTAACGTGGTATCAGAGCCCAAGGTCTCAAATTCGAGTCCTGGCTTTCGCAATGTATCCTAAAATTGTTGTTGCCCCCTCGGTGTCCTCGAATATGCACGTGTGCCTCTGACTCTACACGTGTTGACCTGTCTTCCCGTCACATGTGAGGGGGTGTTCAAGTGCATAAGTAGATTGCCTAGCCCTTTCCATCAGTTCGGACTTTTCGTTGCGTTGGCTAGTGCATGAAGCTTAGCATCCCTCACCTACCGCATCTTCCTGCCATCCTGGCATCTTCTCCATTTCTTTTCTTCTGTCCTCTCCATTACTGCAGCTCTAGAGCTCCAAATCCTTGCATCTGAGTTCGGTTCTTGCAAAGTCAAAGCGATGCTTTTCTTCCAGGGCAGAGGTCCAAGACCCTTCTCCAGGAGCTCAAGCTAGTGGTGGAGATGTCCACGGGCGTCTACTTGCGCATTCATGCACGCCGAGTAAGACGGTGCCAACCTCAGCGACATCGCGTCCGACCACCAACATGAGCTCGTCCGCCTCATCCCGGGCCTGCAGCCTGTCATCGGTGAAGAGGGCGCAGCGCGCCCAGGCCACCATGCCACATCCGTGACCTCGCGCTCCGCGTCACCATGCACCACGCTTGTGACGGCGCCGGATCCACTGGCTTCCCACACACCTGGGCGGCCGCCTATGCCGGCGTTGATGAGTCGCTCCTCTGCCTCCCACCATCGCTCGTCGTCAAATCCATAAAAGGTCTATATGACCAATACACCAGAAACCTGCCACATACCGACGAGATCGGGTTCATCAAGATGCCGCCGGACCAGCTCCTTTCCACATTCACGTAGTCCGGTGAGCAGCTGCAGCACGTCAAGGAAGCTGTGACCAGCAAGGCCACGCGGCATGGTGCCTAATTCAGTCGCGGATGACGACTCAACTGCTAGCAGGCAACGTCCATTGGATCGTGGATGCCTATCCTGAGCCCAACAATATCCAATGTTTATTGGACCTTAGTTTAACAGATCTCCAAGTCTAATATAGTCCAGTCCAACATGGTCCAAGGTTAGTTAGGTCCAAATCCCATTGGACGGTGCAGGTTCAGTCCCAGATTTATTTGTCTATTTTCAAATGGCTAAAGTCAATGAACTGGACTACAAATTTAAATAGAAATAGAAAGTTAAAACCTGCCATCTTTTAGAAAACATGGATTGCTTAAGATTTGATAAAAGAAAAAAGGTTAGCACACTGCAAGTGGAGCTAGCAACCCCAGAACTCAGTGCTCTAGAATTGTGGATCGTAGCTTAGCACCATTGTGTTCATAAAACTACGGTATAATACTCAGCAATCGTACCTCAAATCCCATAAGATTGACTTCCCATTGCACTGTAGGTGACTTTCCCACGAATCAACATCTGACTGGACTACGATGACCATGTTTGAAAGAGCCTTAGCTTGATAATGTCTATCCAGTATTAGGGGCTCACTATGTATGAACCAGAATATTGGAACCTCCAATGTTGACCTATGATTTGAATGTTCTCCTGCATAAAGAAACAAAGATAATCAATCATATATTTGTACAACAAGCCAGCGGCTTGGGAAGTCATTAGTAATACAAATGCACTTCAACATAATAAACACTTGCTCCATTTCTCTACTAACAAAATAGGAAGTACATCAGTTCTTGAACACATAGTGGATGTTGACCCAAAAACAATGCAGTTAATGTCCAGAACAATGTTGTGGAGATGGTATCAGTAGGGCTACAACAAAATCCAGAAAGTTACAAGCAAAACAAAGTATTTACATGGAAATATTCTTATTGTGCACTAGAACTGATGCCTTTTCCATGGAAAATGCTTTGTTTTATTACTTTACAAAAATCAAGAGTTATCCCTACTTTTGGCACAAAGAATGTTACCAGTAGATTTTTGTTAAGTTCTGCAAATGTATAATTAGAAAAGGAATGGACAAATGGGAGTGTTAGTACTAAGTTGATGTCCAAAGCAACAAATAAAAGAGAATGAAGGGAGGTAGTGTTGCAAAAGCAGTTCATGAATTTCTGACTTCTATTTCCTCTAACCAAAGTCCCACTTCCATTTTAGCCTCCACAGATCAAATAGCACACAATTCTCGCATGAATCCATGCATGATGTTTTTTCACTCATGGTAGTGTCCAAAAATATCCCATCATAATGGTTCATCATTGTATGCAGGACTTCTATCTCACACACCTAAAGACATTGGTGTAATGTTCCTCTACAAATATGAGCAACTCCATGCAACACTCAAAACACAATCATGCACCTGAAAGGTCAGCAAAGCATCATGAACTATACAAATACTGCCTGAGCCGAAAGGCATTCTTCAGGAAAAAACAGTGTTAAGTGCATAGGATTATGAGAAGCAAAATCCTAAAAATATATACCTTTAAGTGAAGTTTGCCCACTTAACTTCTGCAGCTGGTGTTGGAGAATAGCAGAATCAAGATATGCACGAACTGTGGACCTATAGGTGCCGTTAACCAATAGAAGTGGGACCGCCGCTGCACGGCATGCCATAGAAAATGCCATCATCAATGCTGGATCCTCTGACAATGACAGCCTAAAATATCAACATGCATAACTCAAACACGTAAGACTGAGGAAAATATGTCAACATACAAAGGTAAGTAATAGGCCTAGCGAGCCAAGATTGAGATCGTACATGTGTTGGGTAAACATTGACTTCTGAGACCGTAGTAACAGAGAACTAAGGCCATCCGTGATGGACTTCACATTAACAGGCAACTGCTTTATATTCCTCACTTTCTGAGAAAGAAAAGACAAGAGTTTAGGCAGGTAGAAGGGGAGGGGGTGGCTTTTTGATATACAAAAGACAGGCAAAAGAAATTGAATAATTACCTCTTGCGTGACGAAGTACAACTGAAATGATAACTTCTCATAGTAATGGTATGATCTGTGAGAAACAGATGGAGCAATTACATGCCTCATAGAGCCCCATAATGTTGACCCCAGGTGTGCAAGAAACGAATCGCGGGCCACTGTGTAACTATGATGTTCCTGGAATTACAAGATTTAAGTTCTGCTATTAGAATACTCGTAAAAGCATTGCTATTCGATGAAGAAACCGAAGCGGCAGGCAAGCATCAAAGTTGTGCAACCTCCTGCTCAGGGGCGCATGTCATGACACTATACATTACTATACCTAGTTACATCTTGCTTGTCAGCCATCTATCTTACAACCTTTAGTGTTGATGACAGCTATCTACTTGCTCTGGAAAGCAATTAGTTGGGGCCTTCAGGCTGGAAACTATGGGCTAAAACGTCCATCTAATCTTTATATCTCCAAAACATATGCAATAAAGGTATTCTTTTGTAAGTCAGTCATACAGTACACACTGGTTCAAACTGAAACGGTTCAAATTTTGGTTTAATAGTTATACTCTTTTAAACATAATAAGATGAAGTACAAGAACTCTATCTCCCATTATCCAAAATTGCCAAAAGTGCATGCTCTCTGCTACATAGTAGTAGTAGTTGGACAAAGCTAACCTCAGAGGCTTCTTTAAACAAGTTCCATCTTTCCATCCTCTTCAGTGCATCAAGAGCTTTCTTCTTATTAGTTTCATCAGAATCTCCACTATTGTAACCCTCCAGTTCCTTTTTCAGATCATGCATTCTTTCTTCGAGTTCTGTGATGAAAAGAAGTTAATTAGTAAAAGAGTGACGCTTCTGGAAAAGCAAATAGTATGACCAGTACAAGATTCAAGACCAGGTGTAATAGAAACTAAAAACCTCAACAAACAAAACAACATTGACAACATTTTCAAGGAAAAAACAACATCAGTAACTTGGTAGCAATTGCAATTCATGCAAAAACATGATGTCATGCTTTTTCTTTGGGTGGGGCAGGGGTATATACTTAATGCCTGGTACTAAACATATTTAGCTTCTTTAATTAATGATTATATGCAGAAATGGATAAATGAAAAAGTATCATGAAACAGCAGTGTAAGTGCGCAACTTAGATGACAGATATCACCTGCAAGTTTACCACTATGTAGAAGTACTCCCTCGGAGGGAGTAAAAAAAAGGTTCGAATTTATGACCATCTGGAAGTACCTTTGCAAAGGGCAAGTTGTATCCTTCTTCCCACGCAATGCTTGAAAGAAAAAAGTTCATACACATCGATCTCTGCCAATAGGATATCCACGGCATGGTAATCCTGAACCCAATAGTCCATATACAGGTCAAGAGCTAGCTATATTTTTCAAGATGTGACAACACAATACAGAAAAGAGAAAAGGTAGCAAGTCCATGCAATGAAAGGCATAAACAAGAAAACTTATGAGAGGTTTGTTGAGTAATTAGCAATGGCAGTTGGGAATTCATTATCTGTGAAAGATTAATGACTTCAGGCACCAGCTGTAAGTCAATTATCAATTGTTCTGGCATCAAAAGTATCGTGTATCCCAGATCTTTCTGCTCCCTCACTTCCCTCTCTTCTATCCTTTTGCACACCCAGAGCTCTTCCTATCACTCTAATCTTTCATTTATATCTTCTCACTCTAGTGGCTGGGTTAAGACAAAAAGGGATGTGGAAAACAGCACACTATCCTTTAGTACAAATCTACAATGGCCATCAAGATCAGAGATAAAAGGTGCCTCAGTTGATATGAGATTGAGTTGACAGTAAAACAGAATATCTACATGGATATTGAAAGAGTGATGACAGTACCTCGCCAACAGAAGAAAATCTTTCTCTGATTGTGTCTTGTAGTCTTTCTTCAGCCTCTTCTTCTGTCACTTCTGCATTGATCAACTACAGTCACTTGATGCTGGATAAACAAGTCACAGAGCAAAGCACTTCTGGACATACACTAAAAAATCTAACAAACCGCTTATTTCACTACAGCTCAACCTGCCAACTGGACAGCCTACTTGCTAGCTACTCACCTGGGCCCCCTTAGCTTCTTATGTTAAAAGAGATACCCCACAGTTGCTCAGAGTTGCTATACACAACCCATAAGGATTATACACTACTACTCTAAATTTGCTTGTCCACACAGCACACCACTAATTGATTGGCCAGGGAGTTGATACACCATGCAGAAGGGCTAATGCCCTCAGCATTCAGCAACAAATAACATACAACAGGAAATGCCTCGAGCGCACCGAAACAGTTTGCCATCCACAGGAGAACATGTATTCGTGCTGATGCAGCAATGGTCGTGATCTAATAATACTCATAACACCCACAAGACCCAAAATTTGCTAAATCAGCAAGTCACTTGGCTATTTGTCGTTGCTTCATCCAAAAGGGCTAACCTGAAGTTAATATCTTAAGACCTCGAGGATTATTAAAATTACTCTTTGAAAACTCTGTGAGAACCCCATACGAAACCGGCGTTTGCTCGTATTGGGGGGCGCCGGCGATTTTTTGATTATAGGGGGCGTATGGACCCAGCCACAACCCCCATTTTCGCCTTCTTTGTGGTCCCGTAGGACGCGTGGCCTATTTTGTTGGGCGCGGTGTTAGCCAGCGCCCCCGGTTGCCTCCCTATGGGCTGGGGGTTGGCTGGGGGCGCCGGATAAACAAAATTTTGCGCCGCCGCAAAAGTTGTTTATAGGGGACGCGGCTGGGCGCGTTTTCTCTCTCTGGCGCCCCTATTTTAGCTTTTTGGCCCTTTGGGGGGGATGAGTGGAGATGCTCTAACCTCCTACTGCAAGTATTGGGTTGGTTACCGGGCTTCCAACCCTTTGCATGTATTCCACTAATAATTGGGATTGAACATCCAGAGAATAATAGGATGAGACTAGATAGAGCAATTCCTTGTTTATATCATAAAAAGCATGATAAATTAACAATTTTAAGTAAGCCATCTATCATACTTTTAAGATAGTGTGCCTGTTAACATTTTTTTTTCAGCTCAGTCAACCAGTTATACCTGTCTTAACTTGTGTTCAGACGTTTATCAGTTAATAGCTCCAATATCGTTATAAGTTATAACAGGTGTACTATATGAAGCTAAGACAATTTGAAACTACATGATGAAATGAATACAATACAGATTACGGAAGTGGTTTACTAAAAATGGGTGTATGGCAATATGGCATAAACAGGTTGACATGATTTACAGATAACTTTTGATATGAATAAGACAATTTGACACTACATGATGAAATGACTTACTGTTTGTTGGCTTTTCGAAAAAGAGCAACAAAAAATAATATAACAGTAGGAACATACTAGCAGCCAAGGAAATTAATGAGATAACCTTTGAAAAGATCAAACACCACGCATGCCTAATGCATGCATAAGCATCCAGACTCTGGAGTATAGAAACAGATAGAAATGAAACATAATATGTACAGAAATGATTGGGGAAAAAGTGACCTGCAACAGACCCAACAGTCTTTGCCACATTTGGCAGACTAAGTTCCGAACGAACACCATCTCCACCGACAGCAGGGCCCCAGGCAAATGGCCCGGCACTAAGATCAACAAAAGCAAACCTGGAAAGAGAAGTTCTGATCAGAAGAAAGGGAACTAACCCAACCTCAATAGTAAGCACAGGAAAAAGAATATACTGCCCCTGAACTTTGATGGTGTATCTGCTTTACCCCCAGAAATCGAAAGAATATGGTGGTCCTGATAATTGTGAAGGACCCAACAGACTAGCTAGTAGTGACAGTGAATTCTTCATCATCTCCTAGTGTCCATAGGCCCAAAATGTGATATTGCTTTGCCACATTTATCTGCCACCATTGGTCCCTTTTGCCTGCCTACTACACTATTGTTTGCAACCACCACTAGTTTCCATCTACTCGTCTACTGTGCTGATAAGTTCACATCATTCCCTTACATCTTAATATGAACTGAAACATGTCTACGCAAGTGCAGGGACTTAGACGATGAGAGTGGGATGGAACTCTTCTACTATTTTGTCGAGTTGGAAGAGGAGTCCTGGAACACATATTGTGATCTTGTAGATGGACAGGCCACAGCGCTTGATCTTTGGGGCAGACTGGCAGCGGAGGAGCGTTTGACGACCCAGTAGCACAGAATGTCATGCAGCTCTCTGGCAAGTAAACGCAGTGGCCATGCCCTTTTCAACCTGGCCATAGGAGTGTATCCAAATTGCACACCACAGCCGATGTTGACCCTCCATCAGTGGAAGATGAAGAGAGAAACAGATTAAAAGAGAAAGGTGAAGTGAAAAAGAGTAGGACTTCACAGACATGCCGTTGTAAAGAATTTGTATATATCTGATTAGCCAAGTAGTTCCCACTTCGTAGTCCATGTCATTGACCAGTGGCAAAACCATTTAGATGCAGAGCAGACTACCTTCTTTGAGGGGGCAATATTGACATTTTCCAAAAGTAAAAGTAAAAGCAAAAGAGAATCATAGCAGACCTGTTTCTGCCAATCCATATATCTGTAAGGCATTCAGCATGGAGACCCTTCAAATCACTAGACATGAGAGCGCTCTCTAGAACATCATGCAGCTCATCTTTTGCACCATGTAATATCTAACGAGAACATAAGATGTTACGTATATATTTGGTAATATATTAGCTTTGTGCACTGATAAAAGTGTGGCACCTGAACAGCTTTGTCATAAACAATGTCATATTTACTCTTTCCTGCATTCAAAAGTTCAAAATTGTGTAAGGCTTCCTTGCACTTTTGTGACCAATCCCCCTGTACAAGACATGAAAAAAAAGGTTATACGTAATGTTGCCATAATGCCATGATTGGTGTTTGTATTTGTGTAACTTTAGGTTACACATGATAATAATTCCACTGGACCGATACAGTACACCTTTTCAACAAAACTAAATGCACTAAAATTAAACAGAGTACTTCAAAAGGAAATCCGGTTGGACCCTGAGTCCTCACTAGCAGTCCAAAATAACTGGTGATAATTTCTACTGGCTTCATAAGTTTTTCCTTGCATATCTAAACTCAAAAGGTTCAAGTCCAGCCTAAAGAACACAGGGCAAGTAATCTGAAGTGACTGACAAACAAACAATCACATATATGTCACTAGGTCAAAAGATGGAGCACATGCAACACCCAGATTTGGGGATATAAGTAGAAGATGAATAATGTAGCACAAACAGAACTGAAAAACAATACCATATCCAACTTGTCAGTTGTGGTCCACGAAAACGATGACAGAGGATGACTTTCGTACAAGGGCCTTTTGTTGACTCCCTTTTCTATATCTGCTTAATATAGAGAATACAATTACATATAACAGTTAAGTAGTTAAGTAGCATGCCATAGTTAAGTAGCAGAAAAGCTCAACGTACAATTGTAACAAACTATAAGTGAGCTAAGTACCGAGTGTTCTCTTGTGAAAGGTTTGTAGCGGAATAAAACTACAACTTTGCATTTACATGCATAGAATTATTACACAAAGTAAAATAATGAGTAAAAGAAACAGTGTTTCTCAGTCGGAGGACTGGATTCATAAAATCTACTTTGCAAAATCTCAGTCGCTCGGTGCCCATCAAACCTGAACAGAGACTAGTTTTTCTAACGTTGAATCACTACGTAGTATGCATGAAACGACTGCAACAAAGCGGCTGCCTTATTTCAGTTATTAACGCAGATGTTTGAGCACACTACATGCTAATGTTGATTGCTGATAAGTGGATAAAAATATAGATTACTTAGAAGTTAACACTACATACACTAAGTATCCGACGAGAACGGAAAAAAGTTCAACATGGATGTCAAAGGGATGTTAGACAGAATGTACATGACTTTTCATGAACAAACTAGGGAAGTTGTACAGAAATTATGTTAATCAATATCATAACCAACTTATGCAAGTCAATACTGTTAGATCTATTAAATTAGGTAGGCCTACTGGCTTTGTATTCAAGAACTTTTATATATCATATTAAAGCGATATGTAGACAGTCATTACTCAGAAACCTAGTTTTCATTTTGCATTTCCATAAATGTTTTCATCTTTAATAGTACAGATGCTCAGAAATATAGCATAAAAAGGAGATAGAATGTTTACCAAGATAGAGTTCTTTGCCCCTTCTAGATTGGAGTATCTGAGCTTGCAGGGTCTTATTCTGAAAAAATGGGCACTAACATGTGATGGTCCAACAGCTGAGCTTTACTCACCAAAGAAGTAGAATACTTAAGGATCAATAGGGAAATTCACATTGAAGTAGTAAAGTAAACATAAAGTTGCACACTCAAGGTTTCTGAGTCACCGGGCCAAGTCGAGTTGCCAGCCCTCTGGTTAGTCGCGAGTCACTGTATAGTCAGCGATTAGTCAACAAAAGTCGCTGTATAGTCGCTGATTAGTCGCGAGTCGGCCTGATTTCTACAAGCAACTTGGCGATTAGCCGGCAACTAATCAGCATCTCAGGAACCTTTTGAGCGCTATCCACTTATAGAATAAGCATCGCATGGCATCATTACGCAAGCACGTTCAAGATCATATGTATTTAGTAAGTAAAACACAAGGATATGTAACAAAACACAGACATAAACTTTTGCAAAATCAGTGCTGTTCAGACAAAAAAAAAACTGATACTAGCCTACTAAGAACCAATAGAAGGTCGCTAGTGCATTTGCTATAGAAGTATGTGAGAGGAAACCTCATACGAACACATGCAACTGATGACTAATATCAATTCTGCATTGATACCTTCTCAGAAAGTAGCTTATGCATTGGTTAATAACCTTTCCCTCTGCCTATAATATCCTCCTTACAATTATTACGCATGAAGCCTTGGCGTTTAGCCATATCACCTTCCTATAAAGAACCAGTGACATCTTCTCTAATAAATTTATCTGAAAGTACTGACTGACAACAACTGATTTCGCATTTCCAACAAAAACAAAAAACAATGTAAGTCTATTAAGATCCCAAAGAACTCCATGCACGCAAACCAAGGATGCCATCCCACAGGCCCACTCTTGAAGTCTTGTTGACTTTCAAATGAGAGCAGAGAGAAAATGCAACTGGAATATACTACAGTTACAACCTGAATATATCTCTTCTGGCAAAATTATAACCTGAATAGAATGCTAGGAATGACATGTGTGATATGACCGTTCGGGGATCCTGGAATGACATGCGACGGTGCCACACCTCTTATTGCGACAACAATGTACTAATCACAACCGTGCATATTATTCCATTGCAAGTGAGTTACAGGCCAATGGGCCACAACTAGAGTCCTAGACCAAGTTTTTTATCACATTCACTAAGCCATCACACGTCAAATAGAACTATAACGAGTGCAAGTATCAAGAGAAGTCGTGATGCCCTCTTGTTGCCAACAGCTACCAAGTGAAAATCTTTATATGTACTCCCTCCGTTCCATAATATAAGATGTTATTATAACAATATATGAATATATTGGTTGTAATAATATCTTATATTATGGGATGAAGGGAGTACCGGATGCCATAACAACAATGTGCACACCAGAGAGATTTACGAAATCAATATTCAACAAGATATAACCAGGGTGATATTCCTCAATTCCTGGCAGGAAGTTTGCTAAAGCATGCAAGCATACCTCCCTAAGCAAGTTGATCTCAGACTCAGAGAAGCCCTTCCTGTGAAATAAATGGCGCAAAGAATTAGAAGATGTGCTATTGTTTGCCAAATATGTACCACTTACGCTTGAATGACGAAACAGCATGGCAGAAAATGCAGAAAACACTACCTAGAACACTGAATCGACAATGTGTGCAGTTTTTTTCTATCCATCTTAGCGACAGAATATGGGATTTTGAAAGAAAGAACGATGATTTCAAAAAGGGCAATAGCTAACTTAATAGATGTGGAGAGAAAAAAGTATTGCCTTGCAATGTGAAAATAAATGGTACTGAACAAAACAGTATCTATCGCATAATTCTGGGCCACCCTAGAACACATTGTTCTAATGAGCTTTCATGCAACTTTTTCAGTTTGATGTTACTTTTCAGTTTTTGTAGTCCCCAGGGTGCAACTTCAATACTAATTTTGTATACCGTAATTGTAAGAAAGTTGTAATATTAGGAGGGAAGAAGTAGTGAAGTTACCATAACATGACATAATCGAATTTAAAAAAAAAAACTTAGTTGACAATAGAGATGCGATGTACAATAGTCCGAACAACAGGTGAAATACTGTTCTTGAGTAAGATAAGAATTTAGGACTACTAAAAAAATAATTTAGAACTAAGATGTGCGCCAGGGAATCCAGCCGGCAGTGAAGATAAAACAAAATAATCTAGAACTAAGATGGAGCCATTTAGAGAAAAGTTGTACCAAACTAATTCTTCAAGAATGCAAAATTCTGGCATTCAATTGAAACAAAACTACAGGCCATGCCAACTCAAATGTCAAGTATACTTCAAATCCATTGCAGCGCAGCAAATGAAATTCAAAAAGTTCATACCATGAAAAGTTACAAAAGATGACACATCATGCTCTTGTTTTATCACGATCTTGTCGCTAAATGTAAATGAGTTCATCTTAAATCAGAACCAGATTATGCTAACTGCACAAGCTGCAATGTAATAGAAGTATCTGCAAACTCACCGATAACCATACTGATTACTGTTTTCCATAGGTTTGGGGTTAAGAATGAAGATGTTGTATGCTTCTTGTATCTGAAGGTGATCGACAAGTGTTGAAAATAAACGCTCCATTTGATCACTGTCCACCTGCCAAAATGGCACCCCATTTTCTCTGTGCAACATAAAACAAAATAATATTTTGGATCACATAAAATGGAGGGGATACAAGGAAGCAACGTAGAAGTGAGATTTGCAAAAAAAAAAAAAAAAAAAAAAAAAAAAAAAAACACCACAAAGGGTTCTCCAAGTAACTGCATGGAAACTGGTTAGCAGTTTTAATCGTGCAGGTGTGGCGAGAAGCCTATGAAGCATATCAAAGAAAAAATAAGCAAGTTATTATGATATAAAAGGTAAAGCAAATAACAAATTTCATCTGTATAGACCAAGGCATATATCATCAGATAATTCCCTGCTACTAAAGATTCCAGTTTGTGGTCATCCGTTCACTTCTAGATGTTCTAGTTCTCCACATCATCCTCTCAGCCTGACATGTGGGACCATGCAACAAGTAGTTCCTTCTTCCCCTAGAAGTTTTAGTTCCTCCTGTTCCCAATACTTCTCCTGCCCCCGGTCTTCAATCTCCTTCAGCTGGGTTCAAAATTCAAATCGCCATGCTAAGTCTTAGCTCCGCCTGACCCTCGCCATAGCCAGAGCAGCAGCCAACAGGAACCAGATTTCTCGAGCAGGAGAATGGGGAAGAAGAGAAAAGGAGTGGAAGCTGTGTCCGGGTACCACGTGTTACATGTGATTAGCGAGAAAGGGTTGCACATGGTACTGATTGAAGCGGATGCTCCAAATTTGGTTGATTTCCTTTAACTCTAATGCTTATAATTTTGCCCTTGCTGGTTCTGTCTTCAGAGAGACCAAAGCCTTTAGGCGACTGAAGCGGATGCCCAAATGGTGATTTACTTTAGCTCTAATGTTTATGATTTTCCCGTTGCTAGTTCTATCTTCAGAGAGATCAAGTCCTTCAGGCGGCTGAATTTCAGTAACTCTTTACCCCACGAGCTGGCTACTCCGGGTGCTAGTGTTGGTGATGACCAACCACTGTTTTGGTATGAAAAATTATCAGCCTTTTTAAGTGAGCTGGTGGCAGGCGGTTCGCACTGCCCATCTATACAAATGAATACTTATGTTATAATACTGTGAAATGTGTCTGATTGTGTAAAAGGATAGTTTGACATGTTAAGGTAATCAAACTTATTGATCCTTAAAAACACAATGGTATTCAACTAGTAAACACGCAAAAATCTTGAAATGCTAAAACAACGGAACTTTGGTAGTGTTATGATTTAAGAAGCACTCCACTGCATTTCTATCAATAGAGCAAGACTAATATTAATGTTATTTTGGAGGTACAGCCATATTTGGGTAACACACAAAGGTAGTTTTTTTCTGGCGGTAATAGTCTAAAGTTGCTTTCTCTGCTACGCCTGCACTAGATTTACCAAGATGCAACTGCGAAAAGGTGTGTGCTTGAAGAACGGCTAACCTGGGATCCATGAGATCTTCTCTGCGTGATAGAACTTTTATAGCATGTTCAAAGACAGACATGACATCTTCACCCATGTGTATGGCATGCACAGAAAAACTGCACCACATAGAAAAGAAGATGAAATAGTTGGATTAGAAATTATGGTAGCAAACCATGGGCCTAATTACAGAAAAACGTGAAAAGTTTGGGCAGTAAATTGGATCATTGCCATAAGTGTAGAGATTCTTTACTTGTGATTCACATGGCTCACTAAAGGAAGATCATATTGCTTTAATTTATTGACACTAGTCTTGTAGAACGGAGTAAGAACTTCTCCAACTGGAGGAATTCTTGTGTGCTCAAATATGTGATCTATTTTTGTAAACCAGCGCTCCATTTCTTCAGGACCCAACTTAAACTCTGAGCATACAAGGAAACTGTTACTTCTTGTATGAACAAACAGATAAAGGCAACAGTATTATTGCATATAGATAATTACCGTGGCCTCCTTTTCCATCAAATCCTATAAAGATGAAATTCACAGGGATTGGAAGATATATCGAATCAACTTCCGGCAGATTCATATAGTTTGCAAGGGTGCCTGAATACAACAGAAGAATAAGAGAGTCTTGGCACAATATTGAAGAGATCTTATTTTTCTGATAAGCAGTTTAGCTCGAAATCGCAGCTCCTACACGAACCATATCTCGTGTGAAACAGATTGATCCAGACGCACATATGTTAGTCATGCTGTCACTCGAATCACCTCACCACAAAGAAATCAAACCAAACATTTAATATATGGTTCTCAGCATGAAGCAAAACCAAAAAAAAAAGGTTGCAAAGGCCACTGTAACAATATTGTCTTCAAAAATACGAGTGGTGGGTTGCATTTGCCATATACTCTGCTCAGTAATTCTCAACTACATACAAACAGCAACTTTTCCTTTGTTTTTTTATTAGAGCTCTTCATAGGGATGTGGAATGTGGACCACCTACTTCTCTTCGCTCTCCACCCTTCATGTAGTCAACTAGAGAAATTCCATGTCTACTTACTGTGGAACTTAAACTCCCCTAAATTCACAATAGCATCCCCGTTTAGAAACCAAAGAGTTGCTGGGAAGAGTGATTCAACATATAGGATCAAGTCAGCAAATTCTATTAGATTACAGTGGTATAAATGATTATAGCACCCTAATGGCGATGTGCCCATGAGCAGGAGCACAAAATAAGCTTGAACCTACAGTACCGATTGAAAATATCACGCGGCCACGGCAACATCCAAGGATGAGAGAGAGAGAGAGAAGTATCGCTGCAGGGGCTATGGCTTATAAACTACTGAAAACTGAAGCTTTGGTGTGGTTTAGCAGTAAAATTGATGATGAGCCAACACAAAAACCCACCAGCTCTTGTGAAGTTGAGCAGCAAATTGATGCTGGAGTCCCGCGAGGCTGGGGTCTCCAAGTCGTCGAAGTCTGCCAAAACCAACAAACCCACCATGAGTACCACCGACCAAACCATGCCACGATCAAGCAGGCGCCGGGAAAGACAGAACAAGAAAAGAAGGACCTGTCCGCATGACCGACTCGGTCCAGAACTTGCTCCGGGTCTTGAGGTTGAAGAGCGAGAACACCGAGGAAGGGGCGGTGCGGCCGATCTTGCGCGTCTGTGTCCCCGGCGCGGTGGGCTCCGCCGCCTCCGGGGACGGGGCCTGCAGCGAAAACAGTGGCGTCAGGACACCGGGCGAGAAGGGGCGAAATGCTCAGATCTAAGCAGAAAGAAACCTAGGTTGGCGTGGGAGCAGAGCGCCGTACCAGAGCGAGCAGCAGCAGCAGGACGAGAGGGAGGGCGCGCGGCCGGATGGGGCTCTTCATCTCGGCGGCCGGGGTGCCGCGGCACGGCGGCGGTGGCTGCCTGGCGGAGGGAGGCAGGCAGGGGGAGAGGAGATCCTACGCCGGGGTTTTGGAACTCCGTGCCGGCGGCGGCGGTATGTTTGGTCCGTGCTACTTAGTTCTTTTTTTTTTTTTGATGAATTGAAAAGCCCCCACGGCGATTTATATTAATTTTGGAAACATATCGTTCGAGATTACATCCCTAAACACTGTTAAAAAACGACAATTATAAAATCTCCGGAAATACTTTTGTACCTACTTACACGTATGGATTTGAGTGATTTCATCACCGTTTGTTTGGCTTTGAAATTCGGATAAAAAAGGAGAGAGAGCTTTTTTTAACCTACCACGGCGAACGTGAATCTCAAGGAATAATCAACGGTATAAACACACCCACACATGGCTCAAGGAATAATCAACAGTATAAACACACCAACACCCATGTGTGGGTGTATAAAATCCACTCTCATAAAATCTCTACAGAAATCAATGTAGTTCCCATATAAAATAGCAGCAGGGTCACCTCGATTACCTCATAACAATCGGAGTTCATAATCCATTTGTTGCAGCTCACATATTCAGCTAGCATCATGTCCTCCCGAAGAGTTGTCGCTTCTCCTGTTGCGGCGTCTTCCACAAGGAATAATGAAGCAATTAACCGCAATCAAGACTCCATTCTCATCTCTAAGGATCGACCATGTTGCCCATGATCCTTTTAAAACATCGAAAGCCATATCCACATGAAGCTTGATGTAGTCATTATTCACCATCTTCCACCCATGCCATAATATTTCACGGTTTTTCTTTCTTTTGTGATATGGTATAATTACACATTAATGATGCAATAAGCTTGAGTTGTATGGGACTGATGAGGGGTAACCTCGGCAGTGTCCATGCATTTGTTTGCGCTTGTGATGAACTTGGTAGTCGTATTTGTGGATGTTTTATAAATTGAATGACTAGCCTTTTCAACTAGTTCGGACTTAAATGGTATCAGAGTTAAGGTCTCGAGTTTGAATCATGTGTGGCTCATTTTATCCTAAAATTGTTGGTGCCCCTCAGCCCTTGTACAAGGCTTCTTGGGTCTACATCCGAACTCTAGGTGTTGAATTTCTCTTCTCCTATCACACGTGGGGAGGGGTGTTAATGTGTGTATAAGTGGATTGTGTAGACCCTTTCGCATAAGCTTGCCAAAAAAAATTATTGTGTTGTGCCTTTGAGACTCAGCCTGCAATTCTGACTTTTGGTTGCGTTGGCTACTGCACAAGTTTAAAGTTCCTTATTGGGAAGTGGATTTATCACTCAGCTGACGAAGGAGTGACCTTGTCAATGCCCATGATGATGGACTTGCATTTCAAGGAAGGAGAATGCTGCGAATCACCAGACCGGTCAGTGTTGTGGGTATACTTCATGGGTGTACCATCGACAGTGCCTAGGCAAGCCGGGTGGCCCACAGATGGTGATGAGGCATGTGGCCCGGGCGGCCCATTGCTGTTGATCATGAAGGAAGAAGTCCAGCCCAGGATCAGCAGCCGGATCGTACCGACCTTAGGAGTAACCCGGATCCATGGAGGCCCATGAGGAATCCGGATCCAGTACGACATGTACGGAAGGCGGATCCGTGACGTGCACGACAAGATGTTATACCGTAGTTAGGCTATCTGTAATCCGGCTAGGACTCTCCATGTAAACCCTAGATCCGTGCGCCTTTATAAGCCGGATCCCGGGAGCCCTAGAGGCACAACTACAACTCATTGTAACAACGCGAAAGCGCCCGGATAATTCCGGACAAGCAGCAGAGGCCCTGTCATCGTGCGGTGTTCGTGGGTAACTCGCGTACCACCGTCCCGTGTGCACTCCGCCCTATGGCCCCTACTTCTTCTCCCCTCGTGAGGATCCCTCCTCCGAGGTACCGTCGATTGGCAACGACGTTGGCGCCCACCGTGGGGCCCGAGGCGTGGAGGCCGGAACCAGGAGGGCTCGCCATGGGAAGCTACGACGACTCGATCGCTGTGGGGCGTGTACTCTACGCCGGAATTTTCCGATCGTCCCCGGACGATTTTGGATTCCGGCTAGGTCAAACCCGTCAAGCTCTCCATCGTCCCAATCGGCGGCATCCACATCTTCATCGGGGAAACCGTCGATTCGACGGAAACCCACTGTAGCCGACGCGACCGCCGCGAGGGACGCATCGCGAAGTTCCGATACGAGACGCGGGAGCCTCCTAAGGAAGATTCCGCCTTAGATCCGAAAAATTTTAAACCCACCCAATCCGCCCCCGAGCAGGAAATAACGGTGGAAGACCAATGCATCCGCTGGGTCTCCGGTGTTAGAAAAGCAAAGGTGTCACTTCGTACACTTCATAGCCCATACCGCAGAGCCGCCTCGACGGGGCTGGTCCCGTGCAGGTTGAGGCGCCGGAAAACGCTGCTCCGGATCGGCAAGAGGGTCGGAGAAAGCGGATCTCCGGTAGAAGAGTCGATTCTGGGAAACTTAAGCCCAATTTCCGGAGATACTCAATCCATGGACACTGAAGAGTTCGATCGTAAGGTGAAGGAATATGGATACGGTGCCCAAGTCGATTCCGCCCACCAAAGCAGGTCTGGCGACCATTGCGGCGCTGGGAGAACACGGATCGAAGCGCAGACACCCAATCTGACCCCCACCATCTCGTAGGGGATCCCCGATGTCGCGAGAGCGACCTCGCAGGACCCTACCCCGGAGGACCACCTGTCAACTGAAGACATGATCGCACAAGCAGCCATGGATGCGGCTTATCCCTTGGATGTTCTTAACACACCCATCACTCCCGACGATGTTGAAGCTTTAGAAGCTAAAAGACTGGAGCTACTGGCCACAGCCAAAAAGATCAAGAACACTGCAGCCGCCATACTGGAGGAACGGAAAGACGCAGAAATTTTTGTGTCAGGTTACATCCAGCGTGAGAAGGAAGTGGACGAAGGATTGGTAAAGGTCAAGGAACTCCGAAAGCATTGGGAGGACAAGATCGTTGAAGCTCATCATGAGGTCGAAAAGCTCCGGCGTGACATGATAACTCCCCGCAGATCACCTTCGCAACTCCAACGGGCAGCAACCGCTTGCCACCCCGAAGGACAACATGACGAAAGCCGCGGAACTCCGAAAAAGAAGGATGAGGAGATTGACATCGACTTCGTCCAAAGCTCGTTTCAGCGTGCAGCAACAAAGCAAGGCAGATACTTCACGCAGGTTGGCATCCAACCCGGATATTTGCGTATCCACGGCGCAGAGGACGCCCCGGAGATCAACACCGTGATGATGAATCGCGCACCGGTTCCACGGAACGCCGGAGAGAAGCAAGAGAGCACCCAAACCCGATCCCGGTTCCTTCGGATTCAACTCCAGAGACCAGAAGGGTAAGGGCCCAATGTACACCGGTAGAGACAAATACCGTGTTCCATCACCACCACCCGAGCTTCGCGTCCTCCGCTACCCCTAGACGCCGCAGTCCTGCCGGAATTCCCAGGCCCCATGGGCCGGAAACATTCGCGACGCGATGCCGGCTCCTAGAGACAGGAACAGGGAGCGTACGCTGGAGCAACTCGGAGGTCGGAACCAAAACCGCGAGCAGAGCCTCGTCGGAGTCAAGAACGCGACCCCGAGCCTCGCAAGCCAAGGACGCGACCCGGAGCCCAGGAGGAGCCGGAATGAGGAGCGCGACCGGAACCTCGCCGGAGCGGGCAGCCAGCGCCACGACGAAGGCACCACAGGAGCCGGAGCCGCACCGGAGGACCGGGAGAGTATGACGGCGGAAGCAGGAGGTCGGATCGGCCCCCTCGCAGATCTCCTCACCACCACCTAGCGGTGGCGACGGAGGTGGAGGCGGAGGTGGCGGCGGAGATCTCGCTCTCGCTCAAAATCCCCGGCACGGCTCGCGCGATGCACGGGAACGCCTCAACGAATACAGAACCGACTACATCGGACCAAAGTGCTTTGGGATGATTCGAGAGGAACCAAAGCCAAGGAGCTCCCTCAAGCTACCTGGAAACTTGAAGCATTATGATGGCACCGAAAGGCCGGATACCTGGATTGAGGACTACTACAATGTAACCTTTGCCGGAGGAACCCCTAATATCGCCTGCCGCATGCTCCAGTTGTATCTTGTAGGGCCCGGATCCGCTCGGCGACCTCGAGAAGAACACCATCTTTTGTTGGTTTGACCTGAAAACAGCTTTCGAGAAACATTTTAGGGGCACCTACAAAAGACCCGCCACGGCAAGCGACTTGCAAGCTTGTATCCAGAAGAAGGGAGAATCCTCAAGAAACTTCCTTACACGGTGGTTTGGCAGAACGAGTGCGAAAACGTCGATCACACCACTGCCATGTACGCCTTCATCGGCGGATGCAAAGAGGAGGACTGGCACAAGCTCACTTGTTTAGCTAACGCAAACAAGTTAACTTTGGATGAGATGATCTCCATTGCCGGCGACCACACTGCCGCCGATGACGACGCAGGCGGTGATATCGCGGCCACAGCAATCCCCTTACACCAACAAAAGAAGAATCGTGATAACGGCAATAACAGCGGCCACAAACGCAAAAATCCCGATGACCGAAGAGCGGCGGATCCGACTTGGTCGCCGTGGCGTTTCAACGCGGAGGTTCGGAGGCGGAAGAGGACGCGGCCGCGGTGGCGGAGCGCGGCCACGCAGGCTTTGAGGCCACGGTGGCGGATCCCGCGCCCGCAAACCTACGAAGAGTATAGGGACATGCCCTGCCTGGCCCACTTGGATCCGGTTACAGGGAAGTCCACACACACCAATCGCAACCGCAAGTGGGTCAACGATCTAAAGAACGACCGGAGGCGGGATACAAGCGAGCCCGGAAGCACCGCCCTCGCGGCAAAGGAGGCAAGGGCAAGAACAAGGACAAGGATGAGGATAGTTCCGAGGCAATGGAAGAGGATGATAACTCGCCGGACCCCAAGTCAGGGACCGCAAGTAAATCCAACCCATTTGACAAAAAGAGCGTGGGGCTTACCACACTTTCCTCGGAACCCCAACGATGCGTGCCACCAAGTCTGCTGCTCGGATCTGAACGCCATAGTTCCGGCCGTGCCGCGATCGTCGATGGTCGGAAATCCGTGCACATTTGACAGAGAGGATCACCCCGTCATTGTGCCAAAGGAGTGCTACGCCTTGGTTGTAAGTCCCCGCATAGACGGGTATGATTTCTCCAAGTGCCTCATGGATGGTGGAGCCAGCTTGAACATCATGTACCTGGAGACTCTGGAGCGGATGAACCTCACCAAGGAACAGCTCAAACACAGCACGACTGAGTTTCATGGCGTGGTTCCGGGTAAGAAGGCAAATTCCCTGGCAGCATCACACTTCCCGTGGCCTTCGGCGATGTTCACAATTTCCGCGAAGAAAGGATCACATTTGAAGTTGTGCCCTTCAAGAGCTCCTATCACGTCATCTTCGGCAGGCCCACCTACCACAAGTTCCACGCAAGGGCGTGCTACATCTACAACAAGCTCAAGATTCCGGGTCCCAAAGGTATGATTACCGTGTCCGGAGACTACAAAAAGGCTCACGAATGCGAGTTAGGCGAAGCCGCCTTCGCAGAGTCTGTGATATCGGAGAGGAGCTGAAGGCTACGAGCGCGGTGGATCCGACCGAGATGCAGACCACCAAGAAGCAAATCTCGAAGACAAGGCGTCCTTCAAGGCCGCGATAGAGACCAAAAAGTCAGCTTCAAAGAAGGCGACGATACCAAGCAAGTCTCAATCGGAGCCAATATGGACCCCAAATAGGAAAGCGCGCTCGTCGAGTTCCTCCGCGCTAACATGGATATCTTCGCATGGCAACCTTCTGACATGTCCGGAGTACCTAGGGAACTCGCCGAGCACTACCTCAATATAAATCCGGGGCTAAACCGGTGAAGCAAGCTATGCGACGCTTTGGAGATAAGAAGCGCCGCGCCATAGGAATGGAACTAGCTAAGTTACTAGAGGCAGGTTTTGTAGTAGAAGTTATCCACACCGATTGGGTCCCGTCCTTGTACCCAAAAAGAACACCGTAATACTAAGAATGTGCATCGATTACTGGCTTGAACAAACATTGCCCGAAGGTTCCCTTGCCGCGCATTGACCAAGTCATTGATTCGATTCGGGGGCGGAACTTCTGTGTTTTCTTGATGCGTATTCCGGTTATCACCAGATCCGAATGAAGGAGTCCGACCAAAAGGCGACTTCGTTCATCACCCCATTTGGCACTTACTGTTATGTTACTATGCCCTTCGGCTTGAAAAACGCAGTGCCACCTACCAACGTACGATGCGGCGGTGCTTGAAGGACCAGATCGTCGAACGTACACGCTACGTCGACGACATCGCAGTCATGACTCGGAAAGGATCCGACTTGATTAGCGACCTCACGAAACCTTTGAGAACCTCCGTCGGTACAAGATGATGTTGAATCCGTGAAGTGCGTCTTTGGCGTGCCAGTGAAAACTCCTTGGCTTCATTGTCTCTAACGGGGCATTGAAGTGAACCCGGAGAAAATCAAGGCAATTTTGTGCATAAAGAGGCCAACTTGTCTCAAACATGTGCAACGGCTTACTGGCTGCGTCGCAGAATCAGCAGGTTCGTTAGCCGTCTTGGCGAGAAGGCACTTCCCAAGTGTTGAAGAAAGCAAGTTTATTCTGGGACGAGGCGGCAGATGCACTACAAGGGTTGAAGGAGATACTTACTCCCCACCTATCCTAGCAGCTCCGGGAGAGTCGAGCCTATGCTCCTTTACCAGCAGCCACCAACAGGGTCATCACCTCGTCATCGTGGTGGAAAGACAGGAAGAAGGTCACGAATATGGAGTCCAAAGGCCAGTTTACTATATTAGTGAAGTCCTCACGGAATCCAAACAGCGCTACCCCCACTTTCAGTTAGCCTACGAGTATTCCTGGGCAGCAGAAGCCGAGACACTACTTCCAAGAACATCCCGAATCGTGAGCAAAGCTCCGTGTCAACAATTCTCAACAATGCCGACGCAACAGGACGCACAAAATGGGGCATTGAATTATCCGCCTTCGACATCACCTATAAAGCCAGGACCGCGGTCAAATCCAGGTTTTGGCGATTTCGTCGAGATTGGACGGAAGCTCCGGATGCAAATTTGGAGCCGGAACCGAGACTTGGGTTATGCACTTCGACGGATCCAAGCAAGAAGGCTCGGGAGCCGAGTCACCCTGAAGTCCCCTACCGGAGAAGAAGGCAGTATGTCCTGCAGATTCACTTGCTACAAACAACATGGCAGAGTACGAGGCTCTACTACACGGATCGCATCGCTAAGGAAATAGGGATCAAGCATATCCGTTGCGGAGATTCCGACTGGTGGCACACAAGTAGCCGAACCTGAACGCGAAATTCCGTCATGGCGGCCTACGAGACGAAGTTGACGAGATCGCCAAGTGCTTTCTAGGATACGAAGTCAAGTATGTCCGGAGAGACGACAACACAGCGGCAGACATGCTATCCAAGCTCGGATCCGGGAGGAAGCCAATCCCGCCTGGAATTTTCCTAGAGCATCTCCGGATACCCTCGGTGAAGGGCGCTAACCCGAAAACCCAGAGGTGGCAGTGTCTCCGGCCAAGGAGGTGATGGCCATCATTCCGGCTTGGACACAGCCTTTCCTGGACTACCTCATCGATCGAAGTTGCCGGAGGACGAGGTCCTCGCACGACAGATCATCGGACGAGCAAGATCCTACACAATTGTTGATGGACAGCTCTATAAACGAAGTACAACAGGAGTGTTTCTCAAATGCGTCTCTAATCAAGATGGCATTGAAATCCTCAGAGAGATCCATGCAGGGGACTGCGGGCATCACGCCCCAGGTCACTCGTTGCCAAAGCTTTTCGGCTAGGTTTTATTGGCTCACAGCTAAAGAAGATGATAAAATAGTCAAAACCTGCCGAGGTTGCCGACTACGCTACTCGGCCAAACGCTCCACTCAAGAGCTGAAGACCATACCTATCACCTGGCCGTTTGCGGTCTGGGGGCTTGATATGGTTGGTAAGTTAAAAAGATCATCTCCTGGTGGTTGTGAATACCTCTTGGTCGCTGTTGACAAATTCAGCAAGTGGATAGAGGCAAAGCCAGGAGAAAAGCCGATGGTGCTACGGCACTAAAATTTGTCTGCAGCCTCGTAATGAGATTCGGCATCCCACACAGATCATAACAGATAATGGCACAAACTTCGCTCAGGGAGAATTAAAGGATTATTGTGAGACCATGGAGATTCGATTGGACCTTGCATCCGTGGCTCATCCACAATCCAATGGTCAAGTTGAAAGGGCTAACGGTCTAATATTATCGGGAATCAAGCCACGCCTTGAAGAACCGCTGCGACGAGCACGGAGCTTGGGCTGACGAACCGGACGCTGTCTTGTGGAGTTTGCGAACTACCCCTAACAGTCAACGGTTTACACCGTTTTCCTGGTATACGGATCCGAAGCCGTGATTCCCTCCGACATCATCCACGATTCACCGCGAGTTTCCGCTTACAATGAAGAAACACTGAAGAGGCCGACAGCTATCTGTGGACCTGATCGAGGAAGCTCGGAACCTAGCTGACCAGCGCTCCGCCATCTACCGGCGAAGCTCCGACGTTATCACATCGTCGAGCAGAATCGCTCCTTCATGGCGGAGACCTGGTCCTCCGCCTTCGACAGGTGAAAGACCATAAGTGCAATCTCCATGGGAAGGACCCTTCGTCGTCGCAAAGTGCTTCACAACGGGTCATACTACCTTGTCGATTTCCGCGAGCTAAGAGACAGACTGCCAATTGGCGCCGGAAACGCAAGCGTGAGGATCCGGATGACATCTACGATGAAACAGATCGTCCCTGGAACATTGCACAGCTACGTCCTTTCTACACTTAGCATTTTTCTCCCGAGTTACAAACTCTGTAATAGTTATATATGATCAATGAAATAAAGCTTCTGGTTCACTCTTTGAGTCATTTACCTCCTTTACTTGTTCATTTTTCGATCATGTATGTTTTCCGACTAAAACCGCAGAGCTGGATATTTCCGCCTAGGCGTGTATGAAAGTTGTGATTTTCAAAAATCGTCCTTCAGAGCTTAAGCTTTCTGATTAAATTGTTATCTGTTGCGAACTCGTGGATTCCTAGTAGCGATTTCCGGCATCTATGCTTGGGGGCTTGTTTCCGCGGTTATTGACGGATTACCATTGGGTTTCGTCGCCGCCGGCGAGCGTCTCCGGCTAAGATCTTCCGGCTCGCGGAAGGTCAAGCGAGCAAGCCGGAAAACAACGACATCGCACTTGCTTTCCGACATAAAACGAAACATGCGAAATAATATTAACGGATAGCAGGATAAGTTGTTTCCGCCCACGCATAGTTGTTTCGTACCTAGCTACTTAAGAATTTAAGTATTATTACAAACCCGCTCCGGGGCCAAAATGATGCAACTTGTTTCATTGTTCTAAAACAGGAGATCTACTCGGAATCTTCCTCTTCGGATTGCTGATAGTTGGAGCCATCATCACTGTCACCAGATCCGGCCTGGGAGCCGTCGCCAGAGCCTTCCCCGGAATGCTCGTCGCTTGACCCGGATCCTTCTCCGTAAAATCTGGCTCGCCTGCTTCCTCCTCGCGTCGGAAAATCCTTCGGGTAGATCGTGCTTGTTATACCGAACGAGTGATCCACTCGCTCGACAAAGAGCTGTTCGTATCCTTCGGTTTCCGCGAGAGGGCGCCCATGTCGGAACCCCGGGGGCTCCGCGTCGCCAAGTTGAGCGAGGGGAAGTGAGCCTTGCAGTGGCCAAGACTAGAGAGGCGACTCCGCGTGCTGAAGACTCCTGCCGTCCTTGATGAAATCCGGCACCAGTCCCATAAGTTTGGTCATCGTATCGATGACTGTGGTTTTGGCCTTCTTCAGAGACAGAGCCGTGGCGATTCCGCGACAGGCTTCAAATAACTTGTCGATTGATATGCGCGCTTCATCGTACGCCTCCGTCCTAGAAAGGTTTGAATCTTTTGTCCATTCAAAGCCAAGGCTCGCTGTGGAAGAGGAAACAGTTTCCGTTAGAGATAAAACTTGCGGGATAGTCGGAGCAACAACACGGAAAACGCTTACGGAAGATGAGTTTGTCAATGGCCTCCGCCTCCGCTTCCAGAGCTTTGTTCTTGGATATCATGGTAACCGTGCGGCCTTGGCTTTTCTCCAATTTTTCATTCAGCTCCGCCAGGTCGCGGGCATGTTTCTCGCGCAGCTCCTTCCTTGCTCGATGTTCCTGAGAGGCGGATGTCTTAACAAACTCTTTGAGAGATTCATTTTCCGCCTCCAGCACCTGGATCCTGGCGGACAGCTCGTCAAACTTGGCATGCTTGGCAGTTTCTTCTGTTCGGAGATAGAATAGTATACATGTTATGTCTCCGGATCAGCTATATAAAAACAAGACCGTTTGACCCGGATCTTGTACCTTGAAGGCGGGTCTCAAGCAGCTGGATAGCCTTCTGGCCATTTTCCGCGTTCTGGCGCAGCCCTTCGATCTCCGTGATCTGCTCCAGCACATGTACGCGTAGGTCCTCGTGCAGTTTCCGCGTGGTCTGTGCAGAAGTCGGATATTTAAAATCTTGGGGGCTGGCGAGGAATTCAAAGTCTTGGTACAAAAATTTTAAATTTCCGCCTCAGGTACATCTTTCGGGAAAGCATCGGCTAATACATGTTACACGGAAATATATCACCCAATGCTTGGGGGCTAGTATTACCTGCCGCACTTCCCTGTGCTTGGCGAAAAAATCCTTCAGGCTGACCTCCAGGTCTGCGAGTTCACGCACCTCCTCCTCCGGTTTACCCCACACTTTATTCAACATGGCGGAAACTTCCGCGTGACGTTGTGAAAGGGTGAGCTTCTGGAAGGACGGAGTTGGTTGGAGGTGAACTCGGGTCGCGTTGGTCACTTGGAGGAGCTTAACCTTTTGCTCCTGTTCCTCTTCAGTGGGCTCCGCGAACGCGGAGCTTGGTTGATCTGGCGGAGGAGTTGGTGAGGAGGTCCCCTTGGCGGAGTCGCCATGATGAGCGGGGTCTTCCGGAAGGTCATCAATGTTGATGATTTCCTTTGGATCCGGCTTGGAGGTGGATGAAGCTTTAAGAGGAGCTTCAACTTCAGGAGTGATGGGAAAAGAAGCCGGAGATGGCTTGGTTCTCCTCGTAAAGGTCTTTGGGGCCTTGGAGGGCTGGCTTCCGGAGCTTCAGTAAAAAACATACAAGTATAAGAGCGAGCGTTGAGTCAGGACTTGGGTATCGGAAATGAACGTTTACCCGGAGGGTTTGAAGAAGTGCTGGGAAGCAGGCTGTCCTCTGTTGCTGGTGTTAATTAGCGAGAGGCGTTTCTTTTCCGCCTCCAACTTCCGGGTAGCCGCAGTGCTAAGCACTTCGCGGGCACGCTTTGCACGAGGGCTGGAAGGTGCCGGCTTCTTCCTCTTAGCAGGGCGGGAAGCCTCGGGAGCCTCCGCCTCCGATGCGGCCTCCGGATCCACGTTGCTGCTGGATGGGACTCGGAGGAGAGTTCCGAGCTCATTTTCCTCAAGCGCCTCGAGCTAGTACAAAGTTAAAACACTTAGATGAAGAAAGTGAAGAAAAACAATAGATCAAAATCAGGGCGACATACCGCAGTTCCGGATCCATTTGTATGGATGTCCTTGTTGCACACGTGAACATGGAGTTCACGTGGAATCTTGATGAGGACCCGGATCCTCCTGTCGAGGGCGTCGGCGGAAAGATTATCTTTGGTGGCGCGCATTGGATCATCGCGCCCGTGTATTCAAACATCGGCGGTCCCTGTGTTGCAACGGTTGGATCCGCTTGGTGAACCAGGAAAGTGTTAAGTCTTTCCCGTCAGCCTCCTCCGTGAGCTTGCAGATCCGCCTTACAGCGCGGGTCAGCTGAGGCGAGTCGGAGAAGTGGGGCGCGTCCATGACGGAAGCTCGATGGCGGGGCAGTTTTTAAAACCGGAAGTTTCTTTCGCTCGCGGGTCGGAGACGTCCTTCAGATAGAAGAAACCCGCGCACCAGTACCTCGCGGATTCGTGGCGGTCGGTTGGAGGGTAGACGCGGCCCGGGCGGAGCATAAACGTGATGGATCCGCATGTGGCGAGTTCGCCGCTTGCCGGATCTTCTTGACAGAGAAAAAGTATTGGAACAGAGAGATCTCAGGGGTTACCCGGAGATGGCCTTCGCAGAGGGCGACGTGGTTGCTGATGGCGAGCAAGGAGTTCGGAGATATGTTGTGGGGTTGGAGTCCATACGTCTTCAGAATCTCCAAGAGAAAATCTGAAGGCGGAAACGAAAATCCGCGCTCCACAGTGCTTTTGTCAGCACCATCTCATCGTCCCTCGGAGCCGGAGCAGGTTCATCCGGAACTGACCTCCAGCTTCCGGGCTGCAGAAAGCCTTCCGATTCGAGGTTCTTCGCTCCATCTCGGTGGTGGTGCATGGCCACCATTTTCCTTTAGCTCGGAGTCTCGCTTCCGAGCTTTCGTTTTCTTGATGGCCTCGTCCGCTGGGTGCTCCGTCTGATCTGCTCCGGAGGTTTTCTCCGGGTGAGCAGAGGTCCCCGCCACCTCCTTACCGGAATCCTTTGAAGGATCCAGGTTGATTGGAATGAAGGGAGGAGGGGCGGAGGAGAGCGGGTCGCCATAATTGGCTCGAGGTCGGAGGCGGAGTTGTTGACGACATCTGAAGCAAAAAGGTTGGCGGAAACTTACTTTAGTCGGATCCCACATCGTCTTCTCCAAGTTCATCCCTACCGCTACGGCGCGAAAGTGGAGCTCGAAGGTTACCGTAATGGCGTGCGGTGGTCGGAGTTGCGGTGGTTCGCCGGAGTTATGAACACGAAGAACACCACGGTGGCGCGTTCGCTCCGGTGATGCTCCGGTGACTTTCCGACGGGATTCCGGCGCGGCGGAGGAGGAGCTCTCGCGGCGCTCGGCAGAGAGGTGAGAAGGGGGTGAATGAGGGTAAAGGGGTCGACGGCGATATTTATAGGCTGAGTGGATAAGATTCGTGTTCCGCATCCTGTGGTCGGAACGCAAGCGTCGCACCGTTGGATGCGTGACACGTGTCCCGAACCCTAACGGTAAAAATGGCTAGAGATAAGTTACCGCGGAAATCGCGCGAAAATGGCGCCAGATTTGGCGGAATCGTTTGAGTCTTTTAAGATTCCGGGTAATCACGTGAAAGTAAGTTAGCCTCCATTCGCAAGCAGGGAGTAACCCGGAAATGTTCTTTGGAATGTCGATGGATGAAGTCCCGCAGGATGGGAGCATTTTCCGACTGAAAGTTGAGAAAAGAAGAAAATACAAAGTTGGAGTTCTTCAAGTTTCTCCGCGTTACCAACGATGCCGGAAATTTATGGTAGAAGCATGGCGGAGACTGCAGGCGAAACTTAACTCTGGTTGTGGGTATACTTCATGGGTGTACCATCGACAGTGCCTAGATCCGGCAAGCCCGGGTGGCCCACAGATGGTGATGAGGCATGTGGCCCATCGGGCGGCCCAGTTGCTGTTGATCATGAAGGAAGAAGTCCAGCCCAGGATCAGCAGGCCGGATCCGTACCGACCTTAGGAGTAACCCGGATCCATGGAGGCCCATGAGGAATCCGGATCCAGTACGACATGTACGGAAGGCGGATCCGTGACGTGCACGACAAGATGTTATACCGTAGTTAGGCTATCTGTAATCCGGCTAGGACTCTCCATGTAAACCCTAGATCCGTGCGCCTTTATAAGCCGGATCCTGGGAGCCCTAGAGGCACAACTACAACTCATTGTAACAACGCGAAAGCGCCAGATATTCCGGACAAGCAGCAGTAGGCCCGTCATCGTGTGTTCCGGCTGGGTAACTCGCGTACCACCGTCCCGTGTGCACTCCGCCCTATGGCCCCTACTTCTTCTCCCCCTCGTGAGGATCCCTCCTCCGAGGTACCGTCGATTAGGCAACGACAGTCAGCCAAACTAGGTAGCTGACGAAAAGTATGATCAAGGGTAAATTGCTAAGATTGTATCATTCAAGATCTAAGCTTACAGGATGTCGCCAGTAGTTTAATATGTCCCCTCGGTGGCTTCTCCTAAGCCTTTATATACTAGGCTAGGTCTCAGATCCCACCTCGAGATCTAATTACATCGTGTAAGTCGGTTAGTCCGATATGGGCCTAACTTTCCTATTTACATATGCAATGGGCTTTGACTCTATGTCGGTTTCTTCATGGGCCTTCGCCTATTCCTTCGTGGAATTTGCACCATGAATGGTAATACTGAGTACCTGATATGGTATACTCATGTCATCAGCCTTGGTGACTAAATGTTTCGAAAAAAAATGAAAAAACTCCATTCCATTTAGACCAAAGATTTGTGATTAATAGCCAGTGTTAACTTCTAGATCAAACTCAGAGCTAATCTGATGCATTGCATTTCAAATGAACGGTACACAAGTAAGCAGAGTCACCCAAGTTGATTCCATGGATTTGATGGTACTTGTTTTTCTTTGTAGTCAATGCAGGAATGACCTAGATGCAACTATAATTATGTATGTGCGGTACTTTTGATCCTTGTAGAAAATCCTAATTATTAATTGGCCTATGGTGAAATACTATTTTCATTTGGATCCAAGATCGTGCCATTCAAAAACATTGGAATGTGGCATGTGTTTACTATTTTGCAGAAAAATCATATTCACTTTGTCCCAATGTGAGTAGTGTTGCAAACGAGTTGAATTCGAGTGAGTTACACTAGACTCAGCTCAGCTCGTCTTACAATTCAGGCAAGCTATCATTTAGTCGAGCAAAATGTTGAGTCGTAAAGTTGGCTAATATTCAGCTTGTATCGATCTCGAGGTAGTTTCGAGCAAAAATTGACAAGAAAAATTCTCATATTTGGACGCAATTTTTAACTAGTAAGATACATAGCGACATAAAAACAAAATTGTATTCTCGTAGATTCTGCCAATCATTCATTCATGCAGACTCAATCTTTCTTTTCTTGCTGAGTTGAAGCTGCATATCACTTGCTACTTGCACAAATCTTCATTTTCTTGCTAATTTTACAAAACTGTCAATTTCTTGCTAGTTCTAGCAAACCCAAAATAACTTTTCTTCTTCCTATTTGACAGCATATTACGATATGTCAAAGAGACAATGTCAACTATTTGATTCTCTCGGTACTTAGCCGGAGTGAACTAGAGAATGATGCATCATGTGGTTAATCCCGTGCGTTATTTTGAAGAAACTATGTGCTATCACAAAAATGGAAGGCCAGGTGCACCATGCTGGGTACTGTTACACACTGATGTCTACGGGTGCTTCTATTCTTGTAGACAGTGTTGGGCCTCCAAGAGCAGAGGTTTGTAGAACAGCAGCAAGTTTCGCTTAAGTGGATCACCCAAGGTTTATCGAACTCAGGGAGGAAGAGGTCAAAGATATCCCTCTCATGCAACCCTGCAATCACAAAGCAAGAAGTCTCTTGTGTCCCCAACACACCTAATAGGTGCACTAGTTCGGCGAAGAGATAGTGAAATACAAGTGGTATGAATAAGTATGAGCAGTAGTACGGCGCCAGAAAAGTGCTTGCTGGCGTGCTTGATGGTAGTAATATTGCGGGAAGTAAACAACGCAGTAAAACAGTAAACAAGCAGCGATAGCGTATTTAGGAACAAGGCCTAGGGATTAGACTTTCACTAGTGGACACTCTCAACATTGATCACATAAGAATAGATAAATGCATACTCTACACTCTTGTTGGATGATGAACACATTGTGTAGGATTACACGAACCCTCAATGCCGGAGTTAACAAGCATGCACACTGTCACCTTCACACTATGTAGGAGGAATAGATCACATCAATACCATCATAGCAATAGTTAATTTCATAATCTACAAGAGATCATAATCATAGCATACGCCAAGTACTAACACGGATGCACACACTGTCACCATTACACCGTGCAGGAGGAATAAAACTACTTTAATAACATCGCTAGAGTAGCACATAGATAAATTGTGATACAAAACACATTGCAATCATAAAGAGATATAAATAAGCACTTCACTATGCTCTTCATAACAGTGAATAAGTATTCTGTGAAATATAGCCTAAGAGACCCACACGGTGCACACACTGTCACCTTTACACACGTGGGACAAGGAGTCTCCGGAGATCACATAAGTAAAATTCACTTGACTAGCATAACGACATCTAGATTACAAGCATCATTATATGAATCTCAATCATGTAAGGCAGCTCATGAGATTATTGTATTGAAGTACATGGGAGAGAGATGAACCACATAGCTACGGTACAGCCCCGAGCCTCGATGGAGAACTACTCCCTCCTCATGGGAGACCAGCGTTGATGGAGATGGCGGTGGTGTGGAGGAGCCTTTCGGGGCACTTCCCCGTCCCGGCGGCGTGCGGAACAGAGACTCCTGTCCCCGGATCTTGGCTTCGCGATGGCGGCGGCTCTGGAAGGTTTCTCGTACCGTGGCTTTTCCGTATCGAGGTTTTAGGTCAGGGACCCTTGCCAGACAAACCTTCAAAGAGCGGCTCCCATTTTATTTTTAGTTTTGGGTGGCACTCCTTCCAACCTTTGCTTTCACAAACCATGGCTAACCGAATCCTTCGGGTGCCTGCCAACAATCTCATACCATGAAGGAGTGCCTTTTTATTTTAGTTTTATTATGTTGACACTCCTCCCCACCTTTGCTTTCTCAAGCCATGGCTAACCGAATCCTTCGGGTGCCGTCCAACAATCACATACCATGGAGGAGTGTCTATTTTAATTAATTTGGGACTGGGAATCCCATTGCCAGCTCTTTTTGCAAAGTTATTGGATAAGCGGATGAAGCCACTAGTCCATTGGTGAAAGTTGCCCAACAAGATTGAAAGATAAACACCACATACTTCCTCATGAGCTATAAAACATTGACACAAATCAGAGGTGATAAATTTTGAATTGTTTAAAGGTAGCACTCAAGCAATTTACTTTGGAATGGCGGAGAAATACCATGTAGTAGGTAGGTATGGTGGACACAAATGGCATAGTGGTTGGCTCAAGTATTTTGGATGCATGAGAAGTATTCCCTCTCGATACAAGGTTTAGGCTAGCAAGGTTTATTTGAAAAAAACACAAGGATGAACCGGTGCAGCAAAACTTACATAAAAGACATATTGTAAACATTATAAGACTCTACACCGTCTTCCTTGTTGTTCAAAACTCAATACTAGAAATTATCTAGACCTTAGAGAAACCAAATATGCAAACCAAATTTTAGCAAGCTCTATGTATTTCTTCATTAATGGGTGCAAAGTATATGATGCAAGAGCTTAAACATGAGCACAACAATTGCCAAGTATCACATTACCCAAGACATTATAGCAATTACTACATGTAGCATTTTCCAATTCCAACCATATAACAATTTAACGAAGAGGAAACTTCGCCATAAATATTATGAGCTAAGAACACATGTGTTCATACGAACCAGCGGAGCGTGTCTCTCTCCCACACAAGGATGAACTTATTCAAACATAAACAAAAAACAAAAACAAACAGACGCTCCAAGTAAAGTACATAAGATGTGACCGAATAAAAATATAGTTTCAAGGGAGGAACCTGATAATGTTGTCGATGAAGAAGGGGATGCCTTGGGCATCCCCAAGCTTAGATGCTTGAGTCTTCTTGAAATATGCAGGGATGAACCACGGGGGCATCCCCAAGCTTAGACTCTTCACTCTTCTTGATCATAGTATATCATCCTCCTCTCTTGACCCTTGAAAACTTCCTCCACACCAAACTTTAAGCAAACTCATTAGAGGGTTAGTGCATAATCAAAAATTCACATGTTCAGAGGTGACACAATCATTCTTAACACTTCTGGACATTGCTCAAAGCTACTGGAAGGTAATGAAACAAAGAAATCCATCCAACACAGCAAAAGCGGCAATGCGAAATAAAAGGCATAATCTGTCAAAAACAGAACAGTCCGTAAAGACGAATTTTAAAATGGCACCAGACTTGCTCAAACGGAAAAACTCAAAACTAATGAAAGTTGCGTACATATCTGAGGATCACTCACGTAAATTGGCATAATTTTCTGAGTTACCTACAGAGAATTAGGCCCAGATTCGTGACAGACAGCAATGCTGTTTCTGCGCAGCAATCCAAATCTAGCATCAACTTACCATAGAGACTTTACTTGGCACAACAAAACACAAAACTAAGATAAGGAGAGGTTGCTACAGTAGTAAACAACTTCCAAGACACAAATATAAAACAAAGTACTGTAGCAAAATAACACATGGGTTATCTCCCAAAAAGTTCTTTCTTTATAGCCATTAAGATGGGCTCAGCAGTTTTAATGATGCACTCGCAAGAAATAGTAGTTGAAGCAAAAGAGAGCATCAAAAAGCAAATTCAAAACACATTTAAGTCTAACATGCTTCCTATGCATAGGAATCTTGTAAACAAACAAGTTCATGAAGAGCAAAGTAACAAGCATAGGAAGATAAAACAAGTGTAGCTTCAAAAATTTCAGCATATAGAGAGGTGTTTTAGTAACATGAAAATTTCTACAACCATATTTTCCTCTCTCATAATAACTTTCAGTAGCAACATGAGCAAACTCAACAATATAACTATCACATAAAGCATTCTTATCATGAGTCTCATGCATAAAATTATTACTCTCCACATAAGCATAATCAATTTTATTAGTTGTAGTGGGAGCAAATTCAACAAAGTAGCTATCATTATTATTCTCATCATCAAATATAGGAGGCAAAGTATTATCAAGGTAAATTTTCTCCTCAATGCTTGGGGGACTAAAAAGATCATGAAAACCAGCTTCCCCAAGCTTAGAACTTTCTATATTATTATCAACAATGGTGTTCAAAGCGTTCATACTAATATTACTACCAGCATGCAAATAAGATTCCATAGGTTTTTAAATTTTCGCATCAAACAATCCATGTTTTAAATCAGGAAATAGAAATAGAAGCTCATTCTTGTCCATTATGCCAAACTAGTGTAAACAAGAAACCAAATGTCGCAATTGCAGAGTCTAAAGGAAATAGCTTGAGTACTTACAACGGCGCCGAAAATAGCTTAGTAGCCGAGATCCGGAGTGTGAGTACCTTTACCTTTCCTCCCCGGCAACGCCAGAAAAGTGCTTGATATCTACGGGTGCTTCTATTCTTGTAGACAGTGTTGGGCCTCCAAGAGCAGTAGCAAGTTTCCCTTAAGTGGATTACCCAAGGTTTATCGAACTCAGGGAGGAAGAGGTCAAAGATATCCCTCTCATGCAACCCTGCAATCACAAAGCAAGAAGTCTCTTGTGTCCCCAACACACCTAATAGGTGCACTAGTTCGGCGAAGAGATAGTGAAATACAAGTGGTATGAATAAGTATGAGCAGTAGTACGGCGCCAGAAAAGTGCTTGCTGGCGAGTTGATGGTAGTAATATTGCGGGAAGTAAACAAGCAGTAGAACAGTAAACAAGCAGCGATAGCAGTATTTAGGAACAAGGCCTAGGGATTAGACTTTCACTAGTGGACACTCTCAACATTGATCACATAACAGAATAGATAAATGCATACTCTACACTCTTGTTGGATGATGAACACATTGCGTAGGATTACACGAACCCTCAATGCCGGAGTTAACAAGCTCCACAATTCAATGTTCATATTTAAATAACCTTAGAGTGCATGAAAGATCAATTCGACTAAACCAAGTACTAACATAGTATGCACACTGTCACCTTCACACTATGTAGGAGGAATAGATCACATCAATACCATCATAGCAATAGTTAACTTCATAATCTACAAGAGATCATAATCATAGCATACGCCAAGTACTAACACGGATGCACACACTATCACCATTACACCGTGCAGGAGGAATAAAACTACTTTAATAACATCGCTAGAGTAGCACATAGATAAATTGTGATACAAAACACATTGCAATCATAAAGAGATATAAATAAGCACTTCACTATGCTCTTCATAACAGTGAATAAGTATTCTGTGAAATATAGCCTAAGAGACCCACACGATGCACACACTGTCACCTTTACACACGTGGGACAAGGAGTCTCCGGAGATCACATAAGTAAAATTCACTTGACTAGCATAACGACATCTAGATTACAAGCATCATCATATGAATCTCAATCATGTAAGGCAGCTCATGAGATTATTGTATTGAAGTACATGGGAGAGAGATGAACCACATAGCTACCGGTACAGCCCCGAGCCTCGATGGAGAACTACTCCCTCCTCATGGGAGACAGCAGCGTTGATGGAGATGGCGGTGGTGTCGATGGAGGAGCCTTCCGGGGGCACTTCCCCGTCCGGCGGCGTGCCGGAACAGAGACTCATGTCCCCCAGATCTTGGCTTCGCGATGGCGGCGGCTCTGGAAGGTTTCTCGTACCGTGGCTTTTCCGTATCGAGGTTTTAGGTCAGGGACCTTTTTATAGGCGAAGAGGCGGAGTCGGAGGGTCAACGAGGCGGCGGCACCATAGGGGGCGCGGGCCACCCACAGGCCGCGCCGGCCTATGGTCTGGTGGGCCTGTGCCCCCTCTCTGGCGGTTCGTGTGTTGGAAGCTTCGTGGAAAAATAGGAACCTGGGTCTTGATTTCGTCCGATTCTCGAGAATATTTCCTTACTAGGATTTCTGAAACCAAAAAAAGCAGGAACTGGCACTTCGGCATCTTGTTAATAGGTTAGTTCCAGAAAATGCATAAATATGACATATAATGTGTATAAAACATGTAGGTATCATCAATAATGTGGCATGGAACATAAGAAATTATCGATACGTCGGAGACGTATCACACACTTGTAAGTCCTTCGACGAACGGTATTTAGTAAGAAAATACTATTTTGTTGTATATATTTGTTTTTCCTAGACCTGCTAAAAATCACGCCTACTCCTATAATTGAAATTATGTTCTTCGAACAGAATATCCCCTCCATTGTTGTTTCCGAAGGCCTTCCATTGTCTGGTGACATCACACTTGTGTGGCATCCTAACCAGGGCCGGTCCTATGTTTTTCAGGACCCTTGGGCGAAGTCGACAAATGTACCCCTTAAGACTAATATATGTATGCATATTTACGATAGAAATAATAATAAAATGACAAAAATATGATACATATTTTTTACTAGTTTAATTAGCTCAAATAAAAAAACAAATTACAATGATTCTATCGTTAATTACGCTTCAATGCTTCACAAAAAACTTCTTCACTCATTTATAGATGCAAAATCATCGAGAGCAATTTCAAGATCAATGATGGCTAAGATATTCTTCTCAATACAATAAGCCATTTAATCTGTCTTGTAACATAGTTGACCTCAAACAATTTCTCAGTAGCTTCAAGTTAGAGAAACTTCTTTCGGCGGACAAATACTTATTTAAAGCCACTCTTTGCGATTCAATACTGAAAAATACTTATTTAAATCACCTCTTTGCTATTCAATAAACTGATTATCTAGCTTTCTCTTTTTCTTTTTTTCACCACCCGACAATTTTTTTGGCATTATATGTAGGATAACGTAGCATAGAAAACAAAAATTTTCCTACGGCGAACACGCAATCCAAGCCAAGATGCAATCTAGAAGACGGTAGCAACGAGGGGATTATCGAGACTCACCCTTGAAGAGATTCCAAAGCCTACAAGAGGAGGCTCTTGTTGCTGCGGTAGACGTTCACTTGCCGCTTGCAAAAGCGCGTAGAAGATCTTGATCACGATCGGTTCCGGCGCCACGAACGGGCAGCACCTCCGTACTCGGTCACACGTTCGGTTGTTGATGAAGACGACGTCCACCTCCCCGTTCCAGCGGGCAGCGGAAGTAGTAGCTCCTCTTGAATCCGACAGCACGACGGCGTGGTGTCGGTGGCGGTGGAGAAATCCGGCGGAGCTTCGCTAAGCGTGCGGGATATGGTGGAGGAGCGGGGCGCTAGGGTTTGGGGAGAGGGGGTGGCCGGCCACTATAGGGGGCGGCCAAGCTTGAGGCTTTGGTGTGGCCGGCCCCCTCCCCTATGCCCCTCATTATATAGGTGGAAGCCCCAAGTGTTGGACTACAAGTCTCCGAATAAGACCCGAACCCAAAACCTTCCATATGGTGGGAAACCTTCCCAAGCTAGGATTCCCACTAGAGGTGGGAATTCCACCTACCATATGGGGGGGTGGCCGGCCCTAAGGGGGAGTCCACTTGGGACTCCTCCCCCACTAGGGTTGGCCGGCCATGGAGGTGGAGTCCCTTGTGGACTCCACCTTCCTTGGTGGTTTCTTCCGGACTTTTCTAGAACCTTCTAGAACCTTCCATAGAACCTTCCGCGACATTTTATTCACATAAAATGACATCCTATATATGAATCTTATTCTCCGGACCATTCCGGAACTCCTCGTGATGTCCGGGATCTCATCCGGGACTCCGAACAAATATTCGAACTCCATTCCATATTCAAGTACTACCATTTCAACATCCAACTTTAAGTGTGTCACCCTACGGTTCGTGAACTATGTGGACATGGTTGAGTACTCACTCCGACCAATAACCAATAGCGGGATCTGGAGATCCATAATGGCTCCCACATATTCAACGATGACTTTAGTGATCGAATGAACCATTCACATAAAATACCAATTCCCTTTGTCACGCGATATTTTACATATCACACATGTATCAATGTTTCGGTTAATACAATTATAGCATGGTATATAAACTTTTATCATAAACATAAAGATATATAATAACCACTTTTATTATTGCCTCTTGGGCATATCTCCAACAGTCTCCCACTTGCACTAGAGTCAATAATCTAGATTACATTGTAAGGTACCTAACACCCATGGCATTCTGGTGTTGGTCATGCTTTGCCCTAGGGAGAGCTTTAGTCAACGGATCTGCTACATTCAGATCAGTGTGTACTTTGCAAATCTTTACTTCTCCATCTTCGATGTACTCGCGAATCGAGTGGTAACGCAGCTTGATATGCTTTAGCCTCTTGTGTGACCTTGGTTCTTGTGCATTGGCGATGGCACCCATGTTGTCACAGTGACTAGTGGGTCCAATGCACTAGGAACCACACCGAGCTCTACAATGAACCTCTTCATCCATACCGCTTCGATGAAGCCTCTGAAGCCGCTATGTACTCCGATTCTGTTGAGGATTTCGCCACCGTGCACTGCTTCGAGCTTGCCCAGCTTACTGCAGCACCATTCAATATAAACACGTACCCAGATTGTGACTTAGAGTCATCAGGATCAGTGTTCCAACTTGCATCGGTGTAACTTGTTACAACGAGCTCTTGGTCACCTCCATAACAAAGAAACATATCCTTAGTTCTTTTCAAGTACTTCAGGATATTCTTGACCGCTGTCCAGTGTTCCATTCCTGGATCACTTTGATATCTGCTAGTCAAACTAACATCATGTGCTATATCCGGTCTTGTACATAACATGGCATACATGATAGAGCCTACTGCCGAGGCATAGGGGATCTTACTCATCCTTTCTCTTTCTTCTGCCGTAGCCGGTCCTTGAGTCTTACTCAAGACTTTGCCTGGTAACATAGGTAAGAATCCTTTCTTACTTTCGTCCATTCTAAACTTCTTCAGAATCTTGTCCAGGTATGTACTCTGTGATAGCCCTATTAGACGTCTTGATCTATCTCTATAAATCTTGATGCCTAATATGTATGATGCTTCACCAAGGTCTTTCATTGAAAAACTATTATTCAAATAACCCTTTACACTGCTTAATAGTTCTATATCATTCCCAATCAATAATATGTCATCTACATATAATATCAGGAATGCTACAGAGCTCCCACTCACTTTCTTGTAAATACAGGCCTCTCCATGACACTGTATAAACCCGAAGTCTTTGATCACCTTATCAAAACGTCGGTTCCAACTTCTCGATGCTTGCTTCAGTCCATAGATTGAACGCTGAAGTTTGCATACTTTGTCAGCATTTTTAGGATCGACAAAACCTTTGGGTTGTACCATATACAACTCTTCCTCAATGTCTCCATTAAGGAACGCCGTTTTGACATCCATCTGCCAAATCTCATAATCGAAAAATGCAGCTATTGCTAACAAAATCCTCACAGATTTTAGCTTCGCTACAGGTGAGAAAGTCTCATCGTAGTCAATACCTTGAATTTGTCGGAAACCCTTTGCGACAAGTCGAGCTTTATAGACAGTAATATTACCATCAGCATCTGTTTTTCTCTTGAAGATCCATTTATTCTCGACAGCCTTTCGGCTATCAGGTAAGTCTACCAAAGTCCATACTTTGTTATCATACATGGATCCCATTTCGGATTTCATGGCTTCTTGCCATTTGTTGGAATCTGGGCTCATCATCGCTTCTTCATACGTCGCAGGGTCTTCATCATTGTTATCCACAATCATGACATTTAGACAAGGATCATACCAATCTGGAGTGGCACGATCCCTTGTCGATCTGCGAGGTTCAGTAGCTGTCTCATTTGAAGTTTCATGATCATTATCATTAGCTTCCTCTGTTGCCGGTGTAGGTGGTACAGGAACATTTTCCGGTACTGCGCTACTCTGATCAACGAGTAGAGATTCTTCAATCTCATCGAGTTCTACTTTTCTTCCAGTCACTTCTTTAGTGAGAAATTCTTTCTCAAGAAAGGTTCCGTTCTTAGCAACAAAGATCTTGCCTTCGGATCTGTGATAGAAAGTGTACCCTATAGTTTCTTTAGGGTATCCTATGAAGACGCATTTCTCCGCTTTGGGTTCTAGCTTGTCCGGTTGTAACTTTTTTACATAGGCTTCGCAACCCCAAACTTTTAGGAACGACAGCTTAGGTTTCTTATTAAACCATAATTCATACGGTGTCGTTTCAACGGATTTTGATGGTGCTCTATTTAAAGTGAATGCGGCTGTCTCTAATGCATAACTCCAAAATGATAAAGGTAAATCAGTAAGAGACATCATAGAACGAACCATATCTAAGAGAGTTCGATTACGACGTTCGGACACACCGTTTCGTTGTGGTGTTCCCGGCGGTGTCAATTGTGAAAGTATTCCGCATTTCTTTAAATGCATGCCAAACTCATAACTCAGATATTCACCTCCGCGATCAGATCGTAGAAATTTAATCTTCTTGTTACGTTGATTTTCTACTTCACTTTGGAATTCCTTAAACTTCTCGAAAGTTTCGGATTTATGTTTCATTAAATAGATATACCCATATCTACTCAAATCATCTGTGAAGGTTAGAACATAACGATAACCACCGCGCGATGCTACACTCATTGGTCCACACACATCTGTATGTATGATTTCCAATAAGTCAGTAGCTCGCTCCATCATACCCGAGAATGGAGTCTTAGTCATTTTTCCCATCAGACATGCTTCGCATCTATCAAGTGACTCAAAGTCAAGTGATTCAAGTAATCCATCGGTATGGAGTTTCTTCATGCGTTTCACTCCAATATGACCAAGACGACAGTGCCACATATAAGTAGAATTATCATTCAATTTAATTCGCTTAGCATCAATGTTATGTATATGTGTATCACTACTATCGAGATCTAACAGAAATAAGCCATTCTTTTCAGGTGCTCGACCATAAAAGATATTATTCATAAAAATAGAACAACCATTATTCTCAGACTTGAATGAATAACCGTCTTGCATTAAACAAGATCCAGATATAATGTTCATGCTTAACGCGGGTACAAAATAACAATTATTTAGGCTTAAAACTAATCCCGAAGGTAGATGTAGAGGAAGTGTGCCGACAGCGATCACATCGACTTTGGATCCATTTCCAACGCGCATCGTCACTTCATCCTTCAGTAGTCTTCGTTTATTCTTTAGTTCCTGTTTCGAGTTACAAATATGAGCAACCGAACCAGTATCAAATACCCAGGTACTAGTACGAGAACCAGTGAGATAAACATCTATAACATGTATATCAGATATACCTTCTTTCTTCTTCTTGACAAGGCCGCTCTTCAGATCCGCCAAATACTTGGAGCAATTACGCTTCCAGTGTCCCTTCTCCTTGCAGTAATAGCACTCAGCATCAGGCTTAGGGCCAGACTTAGGTTTCACAGGAGGCGTGGCAGCTTTCTTGCCACCCTTCTTGAATTTTCCCTTAGACTTGCCCTGTTTCTTGAAACTGGTGGTCTTGTTGACCATCAACACTTGGTGCTCTTTCTTGATCTCAATCTCAGCAGCTTTTAGCATGCCAAAGAGTTCAGGAAACTCCTTGTTCATGTTCTGCATATTGTAGTTCATCACAAAGTTCTTATAACTTGGTGGCAGTGATTGAAGGACACGATTAATCCCCAGTCTGTTAGGAATCACTATTCCCAAGTCACTGAGTTTCTTCGCATGCCCGGTCATAACGAGCATGTGCTCACTAATGGAGCTGCCTTCTTCCATCATACAGCTGAAAAAGTGTTTCGATGCTTCATAGCATTCCACGGCCGCATGAGTCTCAAAAATAGTCTTCAACTCTTTCATCAACTCATGAGGATCGTGGTGCTCAAAACGTTTTTGAAGATCGGATTCCAGACTGCATAAGATGGCACACTGAACTTGAGAGTACCGAGTTTTCCGAGTCGCGTAAACATTCTTTACTTCATCGGTTTCAGTTTCTGCAGGAGGGTCACCTAGCGGTGCATCAAGCACATATTGCAGATTTCCGCCATTGAGGAAGATCCTCACATGACGGAACCAGTCGGTGAAGTTGCTACCGTTGCTCTTAAGCTTTTCTTTCTCTAGGAACTGGTTAAAATTGATTGGGGACGCCATATCTACAACATATTTGCAATAGTTTAGACTAAGTTTATGACAAATTGAGTTCAAATTTTAATTCTACATAATTAAAAATCTAGGTGAACTCCCACTCAAAACAATATCCCTCGCATTGTCTTAGTGATCACACGAACCAAATCCATCACACCTATGCCCGATCATCACGAGACAAGATGTAATTTCAATGGCGAACACTCAAAGTGTTCATCATATCAATCATATGATTCATGCTCTACCTTTCGGTATCACGTGTTCCGAGACCATGTCTGTACATGCTAGGCTCGTCAAGGCCACCTTAGTATCCGCTTGTGCAAAACTGACTTGCACCCGTTGTATGCACTTGTTGATTCTATCACACCCGATCATCACGAGATGCTTCGAAACGACAAGTCTTGGCAACGGTGCTACTAAGGATGAACACTTTATTATCTTGAAATTTTAGTGAGAGGGATCATCTTATAATGCTACCGTCGCGATCTAAGCAAAATAAGATGCATAAAAGGATTAACATCACATGCAGTTCATATGTGATATGATATGGCCCTTTTGTCTTTGCGCCTTTGATCTTCATCTCCAAAGCACGGACATGATCTCCATCATCAACGGGCATGATCTCCATCATCATCGGCGAAGCACCAAGGTCAATGGCGCCGTCTTCATGATCGTCCTCCATGTAGCAACTATTACAACTACTTTGAAATACTACTCAACATGAAATTTAAAGACAACCATAAGGCTCCTGCCGGTTGCCACAATACAATAATGATCATCTCATACATAGTCATCATCACATTATGGCCATATCACATCACCAAACCCTGCAAAAACAAGTTAGACGTTCTCTAATTTGGTTTGCATATTTTACGTGGTTTAGGGTTTTCGAGCAAGATCCAATCTACCTACGAACATCAACCACAACGGTGATACTAGTGTTGTCAATAGAAGAGTAAATTGAATCTTCACTATAGTAGGAGAGACAGACACCCGCAAAGCCACTTATGCAATACAAGTTGCATGTCAAGCGTGGAGCAAATCTCATGAACGCGGTCATGTAAAGTTAGCCCGAGCCGCTTCATCCCACTATGCCACAAAGATGCAAAGTACTCAACTAAAGATAACAAGAGCATCAACGCCCACAAACCATTGTGTTCTACTCGTGCAACCATCTATGCATAGACACGGCTCTGATACCACTGTAGGATAACGTAGCATAGAAAACAAAAATTTTCCTACGGCGAACACGCAATCCAAGCCAAGATGCAATCTAGAAGACGGTAGCAACGAGGGGATTATCGAGACTCACCCTTGAAGAGATTCCAAAGCCTACAAGAGGAGGCTCTTGTTGCTGCGGTAGACGTTCACTTGCCGCTTGCAAAAGCGCGTAGAAGATCTTGATCACGATCGGTTCCGGCGCCACGAACGGGCAGCACCTCCGTACTCGGTCACACGTTCGGTTGTTGATGAAGACGACGTCCACCTCCCCGTTCCAGCGGGCAGCGGAAGTAGTAGCTCCTCTTGAATCCGACAGCACGACGGCGTGGTGTCGGTGGCGGTGGAGAAATCCGGCGGAGCTTCGCTAAGCGTGCGGGATATGGTGGAGGAGCGGGGCGCTAGGGTTTGGGGAGAGGGGGTGGCCGGCCACTATAGGGGGCGGCCAAGCTTGAGGTGGCCGGCCCCCTCCCCTATGCCCCTCATTATATAGGTGGAAGCCCCAAGTGTTGGACTACAAGTCTCCGAATAAGACCCGAACCCAAAACCTTCCATATGGTGGGAAACCTTCCCAAGCTAGGATTCCCACTAGAGGTGGGAATTCCACCTACCATATGGGGGGGTGGCCGGCCCCTAAGGGGGAGTCCACTTGGGACTCCTCCCCCACTAGGGTTGGCCGGCCATGGAGGTGGAGTCCCTTGTGGACTCCACCTTCCTTGGTGGTTTCTTCCGGACTTTTCTAGAACCTTCTAGAACCTTCCATAGAACCTTCCGCGACATTTTATTCACATAAAATGACATCCTATATATGAATCTTATTCTCCGGACCATTCCGGAACTCCTCGTGATGTCCGGGATCTCATCCGGGACTCCGAACAAATATTCGAACTCCATTCCATATTCAAGTTCTACCATTTCAACATCCAACTTTAAGTGTGTCACCCTACGGTTCGTGAACTATGTGGACATGGTTGAGTACTCACTCCGACCAATAACCAATAGCGGGATCTGGAGATCCATAATGGCTCCCACATATTCAACGATGACTTTAGTGATCGAATGAACCATTCACATACGATACCAATTCCCTTTGTCACGCGATATTTTACTTGTCCGAGGTTTGATCATCGGTATCACACTATACCTTGTTCAACCTCGTCTCCTGACAAGTACTCTTTACTCGTACCGTGGTATGTGGTCTCTTATGAACTTATTCATATGCTTGCAAGACATTAGACGACATTCCACCGAGAGGGCCCAGAGTATATCTATCCGTCATCGGGATGGACAAATCCCACTATTGATCCATATGCCTCAACTCATACTTTCCGGATACTTAATCCCACCTTTATAACCACCCATTTACGCAGTGGCGTTTGATGTAATCAAAGTACCTTTCCGGTATAAGTGATTTACATGATCTCATGGTCATAAGGACTAGGTAACTATGTAACGAAAGCTTATAGCAAATAACTTAATGACGTGATCTTATGCTACGCTTAAATGGGTGTGTCCATTACATCATTCATACAATGATATAACCTTGTTATTAATAACATCCAATGTTCATGATTATGAAACTAATCATCTATTAATCAACAAGCTAGTTAAGAGGCTTACTAGGGACTCTTTGTTGTTTACATATCACACATGTATCAATGTTTCGGTTAATACAATTATAGCATGGTATATAAACTTTTATCATAAACATAAAGATATATAATAACCACTTTTATTATTGCCTCTTGGGCATATCTCCAACATTATAACACCTATAATAATGAAAAAAAAATTAGAACCCTAATCAAAAGAATAAGTCATGAATTAGATGAGAATTAGACTAGAGATTTAGACTTACAAATGGGACGGTACCGATTAGCGAGCTGCTGTTAATGAAGTAATCGGCAAAACACAGAGATGAGGAAGACACAGAGCTAGCGATCGTCTATTCCTAATATTTTATAGGAATCGATAGAGGCAGCTACGCAGGGAATTGGACGGATCGGTCACACATCTCAGTAATCCCTGCCTAACAAAAGGTCACGCGCAGGGAGTTGCTGTTAATGAAGTAATCGACAAAACACAGAGATGAGGAAGACACAGAGCTAGCGATCGTCTATTCCTAATATTTTATAGGAATCGATAGAGGCAGCTACGCAGGGAATTGGACGGATCGGTGAAAGATCGAGATGTCGCCTAGAGGGGGGGGTGAATAGGCAATTACAAACTCTTGCGGATTTGTCTTGTAAGAATGCGGAATTAAACTAATGTTTAGTTTACAAGCACAAACCCTAAATATGCTAAGCTCAACTAAGTGTAACAATGGCAACTAGAGCTAAGCAAGATAGGCACAAGATATATGTAGCACAAGTGATAGCAAGATATATATATATACTTCAAGCACGATGGCTATCACAAGGAAAGAGAGCTCGGGTATAGAAATAACCGAGGCACGCGGAGACGAGGATGTATTCCCGTGTTCCCTTGCTTTGCAACAAGGTACGTCACGTTTGGAGGAGTGGAGGTCCCACGAAGGATTCCCCGCGCCACGAAGGCTCACCCTATTCTCCGAACCACACCCACGAAGGATAATGGCCCTTTCCTTATGGTTAGCTTTTCCTCCGCTCCGGAGATGGCAAGCTCCACAACCACTTCACAAGCTCCACGAAGGAGAAGCCCGGGCCTCTTCACAATCTTCTTGAAGAGATCACCGGAGCACCAATCACCAAGCCAACTAGGAGGTCACCCTCCAAGAGTAACAAGCTCACGGTCTCTCACTCGAACAAATCGTGGTGGAGAGCTCAACACTATGCAATGATGCAAAGCAAGAACACCGGAGGTGTTCAAGTCCTTCACACTCAAATCCCACCAAAGCAACGAATGCTAGGATGAGATTGGAGAGGAAGAACAAGGGGGAAAGTCAACCAAAGACTCCAAGATCTAGATCCCAAGAGATTCCCTCACTTAGAGAAGAAACGGTTTGGTGGAAGTGTAGATCTAGATCCACTCTCTCAAATCCTCAAATATGAGCAAGAATGGTTGGAGGATTCAAGAGGAAGAGCAAGTTCTTCAAATAGTAGCAATGGAGGAGAGAGAATAGGAAGAACTACTTTGGCTCAAGGAGGAAGAAGCCTATTTATAGCAAAGGGAGAAATAGAGCTGTTGGGGAAAAAGACAGGAAATAAACAAAGGAAAACTGAAAAAACGTTCTAAAAGGTAGCCCAGCCGGCAGCAGCCGGTGCGGAGCCGGCCGCGGCCGGAGGCCCGGCCGGACCGGCCCACCGACCGCAGGGCAGAGGCGCGCTGGCGGCAAAAGCCTTCGGCCGCGCGGGGGGGCAGCAGAGGCCGCCCGGGCTGCGGCGGCCCAGCAGCGCCGAGCGTGGCGCGCAGCCGCGGGGCGCGACGGGGAGTGGGCGGACGGGGCGGCGGCCAAGTGTCCGGTCCGACCGGAGGGCAAGCCGGGCTGCCGGTTGGCGGCCGGCAGCCAGGTCGAGGGCCGACACCGGAGGCGGCCGGATGTCACCGGTCACTGGCCGGTCAGGACCGGTGGGCGGCGCAACGGCGGCCGGCGGCCCGGCGGCTCCTCCTCTTTTTCCTTTTTCTTTTCTTTTTATTCTTTCTCTTTTCCCCTTTTCTTTAATAACTTTTGCTCCCGAACCCCGATTCGAATGAAACCAGTTTTGTTTGGAAGACAACAACAAATGCTATCCTATGGAAAGTGAAAACACAAGAATCTATAGGAGGGGATTTTATCATGAATATAAAAGGTAGAACCTTATATCATGAATAACCGGTAAAATCACCCAACCTCGAAAACGCAATAGAAGATGCATGCGAACTCCGTTTTCGATGAACTTGGGCTTGTTGTAAAGCTAGCAACAAGCTCAAGAACCTCACATAGAGAAACACCAAGAAGCAATAAGGATATGCAAAGTATGCAAAGGGTTGAGCTCCCTAAGACGATGTGATCAAGTTACCCAACCGAAAGCCCCTCTTGATAGTGCGGCTATCTATCCTATAATCCGGTCTCCCAACAACCACCTTGAGACCGGTAAAAGGAAAACCTATCAAGGTCATACCTTTGCCTTGCGCATCCCGCTTGATCTTGATGATAGCTCTTCACGCTCCACTCAAGCCGGAATGCATCACTTGATCATTGTCGCTTCGTGTATACTCACAAATGCTCCCCCATACACCATGATGGGAAAGCTTCATTGATGCACATCTTCACATGTCCATTATCACCAAATGGACGGCAAGCTTCAAGCATGTGATCCACTCAAGATGCTCATCTTGAACTTGCCCAACTCAACCTTGTATCTTCTCATACTCACTTAAGATAGAGCATGGCTAATATTGAGTTCCACATAAGAACTCCATCTTCATTTCTTCTTCTTGATCATATCACATATATATCTTCATACCGATGATCTTGATGCCAATACACAAGGTATATCTTTATCTTCATGGCATCCATACTTGAATCCAACACATGGAGAGCAAGTAGTACCTATGGAATATTCCTTCATATAAACTCAATGAAAACATTAGTCCATAGGGGTTGTCATTAATTACCAAAACCACACATAGGGGCAATGTACCCTTACAATCTCCCCCATTTTGGTAATTGATGACAACCACAATAAGAGGGTTTATATAATGAATATTAGAAACAAGTACGCAACTTATCCGAGAATAAGTTGTATACAAGAGGTTGTATTTGATATGGTCAAGTAACACAAAGCTACTAGCCCATATCAAAACCGGCTCTACTCACACAACTACAACAAATGCAAGAGATGTGAGTAGAACCAATATATATAGAGAAAACTCCCCCACAATGTATGCACGTGTGATGAACATGAATTCATTGCATATATTGTCAAGATTAACCTTTGGGATAGTTTCCACTATATATATACAACCATGCAAGACATATAAATATGGAATGCATGAGAGGCAAAACACTTAAGCACAAACCAAGCTTAAGTATAAAACCATTCCCTTAAACCCTCTAAACTTCTCCCCCATTGGCATCGATTGTCAAAATGGGTGAAAAATTTAGAAGGCCAATATAATGTGAGTTCCTCCCCAAAGTGTGCACTTCTCATAATTTGAGTGGAATCAAGTGCACATATCCAATGATGAATATTTGAAGGAAGTCAAACTATATTGAGGATCAAAGATTGCATAAAGATAACATGGTGAAGTGAGCTTCAACAAATAAAGCAAGCAATCAACGATCCAATTGGACAAACAAAGATATCATGATAAGAGAGATATAGTGCTCTAAAAATAAGAAAGCTCCCCAAGGTTCGTGCACAATTTATAATGTTTGTATTTGAATACAATATGCACAAACATGGAATCCTCACTCCCTATATATCATTTAGAACACAACTAAGATAAAGAGAGTATGCTTATCAAGAACAACTTTAGTCCAACAATTACGAGATATGAGTGCAAGAAGGAAAACAAATAAACCAAGCACTCATAAATCTTCTTTACCAACAACACTAAAATCAAAAGGATAAGAAGATGGTTGGCAAAGAACAAAGATATCAAGGTGATGGATTAGCTCTCTTATGTATATGAGTTTCTAAAGTGGACAAGTGATCCATAAAGAAACATGCACACACAAGAGGTTAACAAAATAGATAAGACAAGATATCCAAGATGAAGTCATAAAATATACCAAAGGATGTTTGCTTAATAAAGCATATATAGCCTATGGCTCCAATTTTCACTTATGGTATATGAATGAGCTTCAACCAAGTAAAATCTCAAAAACATCACAACCAACAATAAGGGAAGTAAAGCTAGTTGGAATGTTTTGAGAGAGGCAACAAGTATCACAAATGCGGATTTATTTCTCAATTTCATCAATATTGCACATAAGAGTTCTTTGAGGAATTGATATGCAATAAATTGCTAGAGGGCATATTTGGGATAGGTGAATCATAAACATGATATATATATATCCCCATCATATGCATCTTCTCAAATTACTCAAGTGTACAATAAGAAGTTTTCTTTAAAAGGATTTTTCAAGAACCTCAATATTTTCGAAATAAAGAATTTCATGCCAAGATGCAACCTACAAGAGGTTGGATGCTATATGAGTATGCATGAATAAGATACTTGTTACCGAGATAGCAATGGCATGATGTAGTAGATAGGAGTTCATAGATCATCCTAGTCTTGACTCCAATTCTCATATGGTGATAACACCTTCCTTATAGATGAGACAAGCCTCCATTGCATCTCCAATGTACCTAAAACATCATTCAAGTACATCTTGGCCCCCAAACTCATTGGGTCCAACATGGTTAGACAAACCACAATATATAGGACACACTCCATATAAATATGTGCATATTTAGATGAAATTTGAATTTCATGCACATCTTAGCCATTTAGGATTTGATGGAGTATACCCTATATAATGGATCAAACAAAGCAAGCATGCTACAAATATAAACAAATTACATATAAGCACACATAAAGACTTTAAAGATCCAAGAAAGATATACTTTGGACAAAACACCAAAAGAATTGAATAAGGCATAAAGGTGTCACCAAACAAATTTGTTGTCCAAAATATATCAAAGACGCAAATCACAAAAGATTTGTTCAACAAAGTTCAACAAATGAACTAAGAAGAAACCATTGAGCATAAAGGATGAAATAAAGCAAACATGCTCAAAGATTTATCTCATTCAAGCAAATGAATCATGTAAGAAAGAATGAGATAGCAAACTCCCCAAAAGAGCAAGGTTCAAACAAAATAAACCAAACCCTATACACTTTTCACAATGGCACAATGTACCGTAAGGAAAAAGGTTTGTCTTCCAAAACAAACACTTGATATGAATCAAGAGAATTTATCAAAAGATTTTTCAAAGGGACAAAGAAGACACGTGGGAGCAACAAAGATTTCTTGGAAATAAAATAAGTAAATAAGAAGCAATCCAAGGTGAAGATGATCCATGAATTCAACCACATACAAGGTTATCAATTGTCAAGGACAATGAGTATATTGGAAATAATTTCCGGTGGTGAATTTACAATGATAGTAAGGATCAACTTCACAATAAAAGGCATAGGATAAGTATATAGAATTAAGCACTATGCACGAATGAAGATTCTTGATGGCTTCAATTAGTCAAACAATCACGCACGGCAATGATTAGAATAACTTGAAGCAAACGGTGTCCCAAATAAGATATAGAGATATGTATTTGAGGAAAACCGTACCAAGAATTTCTTAATCAAACAAGAGTCCATAAGATGAGCCAATAAAATATTTTTATTAGGAATGGAGCTTGTTTGAGCAAACATGCCACCTAGGAACAAGATAATTAAGAGCATCAACTCTAAGTGGCATAACCTCATATGTTCACATTTTCTAGGTTTGTGATATGTACAAAACATATTACTCCCCCATAATGTGATAAGACATTTCTTCTAAATAAGAGGCAACTAAAATTCAACTAGAGATGATTAATGGACATTTAGAATTTGAATTTCTCATGAGTATGCCACACCACATAGTTACTAGATAATCTTGCAATATCAATACTAAGTGGTGGTACCCACATACACACATTTTAAAGAAAGAGAGATGCACAATGCATATCACTCCCCCAAAATGGGATGTTCCATTAATCACTTCAAAGAGAGCCAAATAAGATATCATCAAAATGCATTAGGCTCCAAAACAATACACAAGTATATGATGAGTCAAACAAACATACTTGAATACACAAGATAGGTAAGTAAGACACAACACATACACACAAATATTTGGTACAAAACCAAACATGCAAAGGGGCAAGTAACTTACAATAAATATGATGAGTTGAAGTATAAGTTACCGCAAAGAGGAACATTGGATATAAGATATAGATGATAATCCATATGACTTGACTTGGTCAAAATATAATATATGAAGATCCCTTAATTCTTCATGAAGTAGCCAAGTCTCCAATGACCTCCACATGCACCTATTGATTACGTTTGAGCTTGTTGGTCCCCAACCAAGTTGGGTCCTAAGAGGTTAGTCACAATAGGTTTGGCAACCCAAATGGTCCTTTTCTTGAGACCACTTTGAGTTCCAACAAACTTGGCAAACACATTGCCATCCTTATCCTTCCCTAGAGAATAATCATCATCAACAATTATAGGGTTAGATAAGGTACCATTTAAACATGAAGAAGCAAAGTGCCCCTTCACACGACATAAGTAGCAAGTGTTCCCCTTTCTCTTCTTTATTGATTTCTTCTCTTGGGGAACAACATCTTGATTCTTCTTGGGAAGTGGCCTATCTTCAACTTGAGGTCGAGCATGAGCTTGACCTTGACCTTGTGGCCGTTTCCCTTGTTGTTTCTCACTCAAGTGCTTCTTCTTCTTCAATGGGCATGATCTAACATGATGCCCTTCAACCTTGCACTTGAAGCAAACCAACTTGGCCGGATCCTTGACTTTGTCTTGGCCCTTCTTCTTGTTGCTCTTGCTCTTGGACTTGTTCTTGTTATTGGAGTTGAATCCAAGTCCACTCTTGTCATTGGGGGATTGTTGCATACTCAACATCTTGTCAAGTGCGGATTTCCCTTCATGACGCTTTTCCAAGTCTTTCTTTAAAGAAAGGACTTGGGCCTCGAGCTCTTTGATTTCCTCTACATGGTTAGTAGAAATACAAGTACTAGAGGAAGTAGAAGCTTCATTATTAGAGCAACAAGGCAAAGCAAGTAATCCAACACAAGGTGTATCACTAGTTTGACTAGATGGACTACTAGGACTAGCACATGTCGATATAGCATTTGTAGTAGAGATTGTGCTAATGTCCACATGAGGCTCACAAGATGTTACCTTAGTGATACAAGCCTCATGAGCTAACTTTAGCCCATCATAGGAAATTAGAAGATCATTATGAGAGCTTGAGAGCTTTTTATGACTTTCTTCCAATTCCCTATAATTGCTAGTTAGCAACTCTAGTTGAGCCCTTAGCTCAACATTCTCCTCTAAGGTAGATGCTTCACAAGAATTAGAGTTAGTAGCACAAGCATCAACAATAGTTTTCTCATTTTCATGCTTATAGGATTCAAATTTTTGTGTGAGCATAAAATTAGTATGCTTCTCATCTTTTAGCTCATGCTTGAGGAGAGTGAATCTCATTTCCCCATTTTCGATATGGGACTCCAACTCCACTATGGTTTCCCTATATTTACTCAAGGTATCCATAGAGTGTTCGAGATTAGCACGAGCTTCTTTATTACCATGAAGAGAAGCATATACCATTGCCATATTATGCACCAAGATATTATATTCTTCATCATTGTCATCATCATCACTTTCATCATTAGAGGAAGTATTAGGAGTCAAAGTAGGAGATACCTTTGATCCATTTGCCATAAGGCACATGTGCAAACCGGAGGATGAAGATGAAGAAGTTCTTGAATCCTCATTTGAAAACATGTCTTGATCCATAGAGTGTTCGGTTTCCTCTACATTGTTAGTCAAACAACTAGAGGAGATAGAAGCATTTTGATTATGGGAGCAAGACAAGGCAAGCATATCATCATGGGGTTTATGTGAGCAATTTACACATGATATGCGAGGACTATCAACACAAGCATGTAGATTATTTTCAATGCTAGATGTGTTTAAGTCCAAAGAGGAAGCATTGCAATGGGATAGAGATGAAGAATCATCACTATTGAGCACAATATCAACATTGCAATTTTCCTCACCACTCACCATATCATTACCTCGTGTCTTGCTACACGTTGGTGAAGTGGAAGAAGATGAGAACTCATCACGGCCGGAGGTGGAAGCAACTTGGAGCTCTTCATGATGTGAAGGGGAAGAGAGCTCCTCGGAGTCACCACCGACCAATTGAGAAGTGGATCCACCAAACATTTCCTTAAGCTTGATCCACATCTCATGAGACGATTTTCGCTTTATATATATCAAGAACCTATGAAAATCTGGTCTCAAAGAGAATACAAGCTCATTAGATACTAGAGCTTCAAGATGTAAGTTTTTCTCATCCTCTAAAGATAGATTTTGAGGGTCCATCGGAGGAGAAAAACCTACATCTAGAAATTGCTCAATGTTTGGACACAAGGTCCGAAGTTTACAAAGCAAGCAATTTCGCCACAAATGATAATTTGTGCCAACAAAGATAATTGTGTCATTGTGCACTATACTAGCCGACATCTTTACTCTCAAGGCGGTGAAGCCTAAAACAAGGAGAGACCTTGCTCTGATACCAATTGAAAGATCGAGATGTCGCCTAGAGGGGGGTGAATAGGCAATTACAAACTCTTGTGGATTTGTCTTGTAAGAATGCGGAATTAAACTAATGTTTAGTTTACAAGCACAAACCCTAAATATGCTAAGCTCAACTAAGTGTAACAATGGCAACTAGAGCTAAGCAAGATAGGCACAAGATATATGTAGCACAAGTGATAGCAAGATATATATATATATACTTCAAGCACGATGGCTATCACAAGGAAAGAGAGCTCGGGTATAGAAATAACCGAGGCACGCGGAGACGAGGATGTATTCCCGTGTTCCCTTGCTTTGCAACAAGGTACGTCACGTTTGGAGGAGTGGAGGTCCCACGAAGGATTCCCCGCGCCACGAAGGCTCACCCTATTCTCCGAACCACACCCACGAAGGATAATGGCCCTTTCCTTATGGTTAGCTTTTCCTCCGCTCCGGAGATGGCAAGCTCCACAACCACTTCACAAGCTCCACGAAGGAGAAGCCCGGGCCTCTTCACAATCTTCTTGAAGAGATCACCGGAGCACCAATCACCAAGCCAACTAGGAGGTCACCCTCCAAGAGTAACAAGCTCACGGTCTCTCACTCGAACAAATCGTGGTGGAGAGCTCAACACTATGCAATGATGCAAAGCAAGAACACCGGAGGTGTTCAAGTCCTTCACACTCAAATCCCACCAAAGCAACGAATGCTAGGATGAGATTGGAGAGGAAGAACAAGGGGAAAGTCAACCAAAGACTCCAAGATCTAGATCCCAAGAGATTCCCTCACTTAGAGAAGAAACGGTTTGGTGGAAGTGTAGATCTAGATCCACTCTCTCAAATCCTCAAATATGAGCAAGAATGGTTGGAGGATTCAAGAGGAAGAGCAAGTTCTTCAAATAGTAGCAATGGAGGAGAGAGAATAGGAAGAACTACTTTGGCTCAAGGAGGAAGAAGCCTATTTATAGCAAAGGGAGAAATAGAGCTGTTGGGGAAAAAGACAGGAAATAAACAAAGGAAAACGGGCTGAAAAAAACGTTCTAAAAGGTAGCCCAGCCGGCCAGCAGGCCGGTTGACCGGAGCCCGGGCCGGAGCGGCCGGAGGCCTGCCCGGTCGGACCGGCCCACCGACCGGGGCAGGGCATGGCGCGCTGGGCGGCAAAAGCCCGGCCGCGCGGGGGAAGCGGGCCGCTGGGCTGCGGCGGCCCAGCAGCGCCGAGCGGCGTGGAGCGCAGGCCGCGCGGGGGCGCGCGGGGAGGGGCCGGTCAGGGTGTCGGCCCGGAAGGCCAGGCTCGGTTGGCGACCGGCCAGGCGTCGAGGCCGACACTGAGGCGCCCGGATGTCACCGGTCACCAGGCCGGTCAGGGACCGGGTGGGCCGGCGCACGGCCCGGCAGGCCGGCCGACCGGCCGGCTGCTCCTCCTCTTTTTTCTTTTTCTTTTCTTTTTATCTTTTCTCTTTTCCCTTTTCTTTAATAACTTTTGCTCCCGAACCCCGATTCGAATGAAACCAGTTTTGTTTGGAAGATAACAACAAATGCTATCCTATGGAAAGTGAAAACACAAGAATCTATAGGAGGGGATTTTATCATGAATATAAAAGGTAGAACCTTATATCATGAATAACCGGTAAAATCACCCAACCTCGAAAACGCAATAGAAGATGCATGCGAACTCCGTTTTCGATGAACTTGGGCTTGTTGTAAAGCTAGCAACAAGCTCAAGAACCTCACATAGAGAAACACCAAGAAGCAATAAGGATATGCAAAGTATGCAAAGGGTTGAGCTCCCTAAGACGATGTGATCAAGTTACCCAACCGAAAGCCCCTCTTGATAGTGCGGCTATCTATCCTATAATCCGGTCTCCCAACAACCACCTTGAGACCGGTAAAAGGAAAACCTATCAAGGTCATACCTTTGCCTTGCGCATCCCGCTTGATCTTGATGATAGCTCTTCACGCTCCACTCAAGCCGGAATGCATCACTTGATCATTGTCGCTTCGTGTATACTCACAAATGCTCCCCCATACACCATGATGGGAAAGCTTCATTGATGCACATCTTCACATGTCCATTATCACCAAATGGACGGCAAGCTTCAAGCATGTGATCCACTCAAGATGCTCATCTTGAACTTGCCCAACTCAACCTTGTATCTTCTCATACTCACTTAAGATAGAGCATGGCTAATATTGAGTTCCACATAAGAACTCCATCTTCATTTCTTCTTCTTGATCATATCACATATATATCTTCATACCGATGATCTTGATGCCAATACACAAGGTATATCTTTATCTTCATGGCATCCATACTTGAATCCAACACATGGAGAGCAAGTAGTACCTATGGAATATTCCTTCATATAAACTCAATGAAAACATTAGTCCATAGGGGTTGTCATTAATTACCAAAACCACACATAGGGGCAATGTACCCTTACAATCTCCCCCATTTTGGTAATTGATAACAAGGTCACAATAAGAGGAGTTTATTAATGAATAAGAAACAAGATGAGGAAGACACAGAGAAGATCGTATTCCTAATATTTTATAGGAATCGATAGAGGCAGCTGAATTGGACGGATCGGTCACACAGCTCGTAATCCTGCCTAACAAAAGGTCACGCGCAGGAGTTGGACCGATCGGGTCGATACGTCTCCAACGTATCGATAATTTCTTATGTTCCATGCCACTTTATTGATGATACCTACATGTTTTATGCACATTTTATGTCGTATTTACGCATTTTATGGAACTAACCTATTAACAAGATGCCGAAGTGCCCTGTTTTCTGCTGTTTTTGGTTTCAGAAATCCTAGTAACGAAATATTCTCGGAATTGGACGAAATCAACGCCCAGGTTCCTATTTTGCCCGGAAGCATCCGGAACACCCGAGAGCCGAGGGGGCCCTGGTGGGCCCAGATGACATGGTGGCGCGGCCCGGCCCTGGCCGCGCCACCCTATGGTCTCGTCGCCTTGTTGACCTCCTGCGCCGCCTCTTCGCCTATATAAAGCCCCCGCATCGAAAACCCCGGAGGAAGCCACGATACGAGAAAAGTTCCGAGCCGCCGCCATCGCGAAGCCAAGATCTGGGGGACAGGAGTCTCTGTTCCGGCACCCTGCCGGAGCGGTGCCCGGAAGGCTTCTCCATCGACACCGCTGCCATCTCCACCGCCATCTTCATCACCGCTGCTCCCATGAGGAGGGAGTAGTTCTCCATCGAGGCTCGGGGCTGTACCGGTAGCTATGTGGTTCATCTCTCTCCTATGTAGTTCAATACAATAATCTCATGAGCTGCCTTACATGATTGAGATTCATATGATGATGCTTGTAATCTAGATGTCATTATGCTAGTCAAGTGGGTTTTACTTATGTGATCTCCGGAGACTCCTTGTCCCACGTGTGTAAAGGTGACAGTGTGTGCACCGTGTGGGTCTCTTAGGCTATATTTCACGAAGTACTTATTCACTGTTGAAGAGCGTAGTGAAGTGCTTATTTATATCTCTTTATGATTGCAATGTGCATCGTATCACAATTTATCTATGTGCTACTCTAGTGATGTGTTATTAAAGTAGTTTTATTCCTCCTGCATGTGTGCAAAGGTGACAGTGCGTGCACCGTGTTAGTACTTGGTTTATGCTATGATCATGATCTCTTGTAGATTGCGAAGTTAACTATTGCTATGATAATATTGATGTGATCTATTCCTCCTACATATGCATGAAGGTGACAGTGTGCATGCTATGCTAGTACTTGGTTTAGTCTTTTGATCTATCTTACACTTAAGGTTACTTAAACATGAGCATTATTGTGGAGCTTGTTAACTCCGGCATTGAGGGTTCGTGTAATCCTACGCAATGTGTTCATCATCCAACAAAAGTGTAGAGTATGCATTTATCTATTCTGTTATGTGATCAATGTTGAGAGTGTCCACTAGTGAAAGTGTAATCCCTAGGCCTTGTTCCTAAATACTACTGAGTTACTACTGCTGCAATACTACCACCAACAACTACACGCAGCAAGCTATTTTCTGGCACCATTGCTACTGCTTATATATATTCATACCACCTGTATTTCACTATCTCTTCGCCGAACTAGTGCACCTATTTGGTGTGTTGGGGACACAAAAGACTTCTTGCTTTGTGGTTGCAGGGTTGCATGAGAGGGATATCTTCGACCTCTTCCTCCCTGAGTTCGATAAACCTTGGGTGATCCACTTAAGGGAAAACTTGCTGCTGTTCTACAAACCTCTGCACTTGGAGGCCCAACACTGTCTACAGGAAAGGAGGGGGAACGTAGACATCAAGCTATTTTCTGGCGCCGTTGCCGGGGAGGAAAGGTAAAAGGTACTCACACTCCGGATCTCGGCTACTAAGCTATTTTCCGGCGCCGTTGTAAGTACTCGAAGCTATTTCCTTTAGACTCTGCAATTGCGACATTTGGTTTCTTGTTTACACTAGTTAGGCATAATGGAAAACAACAAAAATATGAGAGATCTTTATGAACTTTATCTTGAATTAGGACATGATGTGTTTGAAGAAAGAATTAAGAAACCCATGGAACTTTATATGCATGCTAATGGGAATGTTATTACTATGAATGCTTTGAACACCATTATTGCTAATGCTATGGAAAATTCTAAGCTTGGGGAAGCTGGTTTTGGTGAGCATGATATTTTTAGTCCCCCAAGCATTGAGGAGAAAATTTACTTTGATGATACTTTGCCTCCCATTTATGATGATTATAATGATAGTAGTCTTTTGTTACCACCTGTTATGGAGGATAAATTTGATTATGATTACAATATACCTCCTATATTTGATAGCTACTTTGTTGAATTTGCTCCCACTACAATTAATAAGAATGACTATGCTTATGTTGGGAGTAGTAATAATTTTATGCATGAGACTCATGATAAGAATGCTTTATGTGATAGTTATATTATTGAGTTTGCTCATGATGCTACTGAAAGTTATTATGAGAGAGGAAAATATGGTTGTAGAAATTTTCATGTTACTAAAACACCTCTCTATGTGCTGAAATTTTTTAAGCTACACTTGTTTTATCTTTCTATGCTTGTTGCATTATGCTTCTTGAACTTGTTTATTTACAAGATTCCTATGCATAGGAAGCATGTTAGACTTAAATGTGTTTTGAATTTGCCTCTTGATGCTCTCTTTTGCCTCAAATACTATTTCTTGCGAGTGCATCATTAAAACTGCTGAGCCCATCTTAATGGCTATAAAGAAAGAACTTCTTGGGAGATAACCCATGTGTTTATTTTACTACAGCAATTTTTGTTTTGTTGAGTCTTGGAAGTTGTTTACTACTGTAGCAACCTCTCCTTATCATGTTTTTGTGCCAAGTAAAGTTTCTATGTCAAAGTTGATGTTATATTTGGGATCGCTGCGCAGAAACAGCATTGCTGTCTGTCACGAATCTGGGCACAGTTCTCTGTAGAAAATTCGAAAAAATCTGCCAATTTACGAGCGTGATCCTCAGATATGTACGCAACTTTCATTAGTTTTGAGTTTTTCCATTTGAGCAAGTCTGGTGCCAGATTTAAATTCGTCTTTACGGACTGTTCTGTTTTTGACAGATTCTGCCTTTTATTTCGCATTGCCGCTTTTGTTAAGTTGAATGAGTTTCTTTGTTCCATTAACTTTCAGAAGTTTTGTGCAATGTCCAGAAGTGTTAAGAATGAGTGTGTCACCTCTGAACATGTGAATTTTTGATTATGCACTAACCCTCTAATGAGTTTGCTTGAAGTTTGGTGTGAAGGAAGTTTTCAAGGGTCAATAGAAGAGGGTGATATAATGTGATCGAGAAGAGTGAAAGGTCTAAGCTTGGGGATGCCCCCATGGTTCATCCCTGCATATTTTAAGAAGACTCAAGCGTCTAAGCTTGGGGATGCCCAAGGCATCCCCTTCTTCATCGACAACTTATCAGGTTTCTTCTAGTGAAACTATATTTTTATTCCATCACATCCTATGTATTTTACTTGGAGCGTCTGTGTGCTTTTATTTTTGTTTTTGTTTTGTTATCTTAGTTCTCTGAATAAGTTCATCCTTGTGTGGGAGAGAGACACGCTCCGCTGGTTCGTATGAACACATGTGTTCTTAGCTCATAATATTCATGGCGAAGTTTCTTCTTCGTTAAATTGTTATATGGTTGGAATTGGAAAATGCTACATGTAGTAATTCTAAAATGTCTTGGGTAATGTGATACTTGGCAATTGTTGTGCTCATGTTTAAGCTCTTGCATCATATACTTTGCACCCATTAATGAAGAAATACATAGAGCTTGCTAAAATTTGGTTTGCATAATTGGTCTCTCTAAGGTCTAGATAATTTCTAGTATTGAGTTTTGAACAACAAGGAAGACGGTGTAGAGTCTTATAATGTTTACAATATGTCTTTTATGTGAGTTTTGCTGCACCGGTTCATCCTTGAGTTTGCTTCAAATAACCTTGCTAGCCTAAACCTTGTATCGAGAGGGAATACTTCTCATGCATCCAAATACTTGAGCCAATATTCATGCCATTTGTGTCCACCATACCTACCTACTACATGGTATTTCTCCGCCATTCCAAAGTAAATTGCTTGAGTGCTACCTTTAAACAATTCAAAATTTATCACCTCTGATTTGTGTCAATGTTTTATAGCTCATGAGGAAGTATGTGGTGTTTATCTTTCAATCTTGTTGGACAACTTTCACCAATGGACTAGTGGCTTCATCCGCTTATCCAATAATTTTGCAAAAAGAGTTGGCAATGGGATTCCCAGTCCCAAATTAATTAACAAAAATAGACACTCCTCCATGGTATGTGATTGTTGGACGGCACCCGAAGGATTCGGTTAGCCATGGCTTGAGAAAGCAAAGGTGGGGAGGAGTGTCATCATAATAAAACTAAAATAAAAAGGCACTCCTTCATGGTATGAGATTGTTGGCAGGCACCCGAGGATTCGGTTAGCCATGGTTTGTGAAAGAAAGGTTGGAAGGAGTGCCACCCAAAAACAAAATAAAATGGGAGCCGCTCTTTGAAGGTTTGTTTGGCAAGGGGGTTAGAGTACCCGCTACCATTCGTTGACAACAACAAACACCTCTCAAAACTTTACTTTTATGCTCTCTATATGTTTTCAAAATAAAAGCTCTAGCACAAATACAGCAATCAATGCTTTCCTCTTTGAAGGGCCTTTCTTTTACTTTTATTGTTGAGTTAGTTTACCTATCTCCCTCCACCTTAAGAAGCAAACACTTGTGTGAACTGTGCATTGATTCTTACATACTTGCTTATTGCATTTGTTATATTACTCTATGTTGACAATTATCCATAAGATATACATGTTACAAGTTGAAAGCAACCGCTGAAACTTAATCTTCCATTGTGTTGCTTCAATGTCTATACTTTAAATTATTGCTTTATGAGTTAACTCTTATGCAAGACTTATTGATGCCTGTCTTGAAAGTGCTATTCATGAAAAGTCTTTGCTTTATGATTCACTTGTTTACTCATGTCATTACCATTGTTTTGATCGCTGCATTCATTACATATGTTTACAAATAGTATGATCAAGATTATGATGGCATGTCACTTAAGAAATTATCTTTGTTATCGTTTTACCTGCTCGGGACGAGCAGAACTAAGCTTGGGGATGCTGATACGTCTCCAACGTATCGATAATTTCTTATGTTCCATGCCACTTTATTGATGATACCTACATGTTTTATGCACATTTTATGTCGTATTTACGCATTTTATGGAACTAACCTATTAACAAGATGCCGAAGTGCCAGTTTGTTTTCTGCTGTTTTTGGTTTCAGAAATCCTAGTAACGAAATATTCTCGGAATTGGACGAAATCAACGCCCAGGTTCCTATTTTGCCCGGAAGCATCCGAACACCCGAGAGCCGCCAGAGGGGGCCCTGGTGGGCCCAGATGACATGGTGGCGCGGCCCAGGCCCTGGCCGCGCCACCCTATGGTCTCGTCGCCTCGTTGACCCTCCTGCGCCGCCTCTTCGCCTATATAAAGCCCCCGCATCGAAAACCCTTACAGAGGAAGCCACGATACGAGAAAAGTTCCAGAGCCGCCGCCATCGCGAAGCCAAGATCCGGGGACAGGAGTCTCTGTTCCGGCACCCTGCCGGAGCGGGAAGTGCCCCCGGAAGGCTTCTCCATCGACACCGCTGCCATCTCCACCGCCATCTTCATCACCGCTGCTGCTCCCATGAGGAGGGAGTAGTTCTCCATCGAGGCTCGGGGCTGTACCGGTAGCTATGTGGTTCATCTCTCTCCTATGTAGTTCAATACAATAATCTCATGAGCTGCCTTACATGATTGAGATTCATATGATGATGCTTGTAATCTAGATGTCATTATGCTAGTCAAGTGGGTTTTACTTATGTGATCTCCGGAGACTCCTTGTCCCACGTGTGTAAAGGTGACAGTGTGTGCACCGTGTGGGTCTCTTAGGCTATATTTCACGAAGTACTTATTCACTGTTGAAGAGCGTAGTGAAGTGCTTATTTATATCTCTTTATGATTGCAATGTGCATCGTATCACAATTTATCTATGTGCTACTCTAGTGATGTGTTATTAAAGTAGTTTTATTCCTCCTGCATGTGTGCAAAGGTGACAGTGCGTGCACCGTGTTAGTACTTGGTTTATGCTATGATCATGATCTCTTGTAGATTGCGAAGTTAACTATTGCTATGATAATATTGATGTGATCTATTCCTCCTACATATGCATGAAGGTGACAGTGTGCATGCTATGCTAGTACTTGGTTTAGTCTTTTGATCTATCTTACACTTAAGGTTACTTAAACATGAGCATTATTGTGGAGCTTGTTAACTCCGGCATTGAGGGTTCGTGTAATCCTACGCAATGTGTTCATCATCCAACAAAAGTGTAGAGTATGCATTTATCTATTCTGTTATGTGATCAATGTTGAGAGTGTCCACTAGTGAAAGTGTAATCCCTAGGCCTTGTTCCTAAATACTACTGTGTTACTACTGCTGCAATACTACCACCAACAACTACACGCCAGCATTTTCTGGCACCATTGCTACTGCTATATATATTCATACCACCTGTATTTCACTATCTCTTCGCCGAACTAGTGCACCTATTTGGTGTGTTGGGGACACAAGAGACTTCTTGCTTTGTGGTTGCGGGTTGCATGAGAGGGATATCTTCGACCTCTTCCTCCCTGAGTTCGATAAACCTTGGGTGATCCACTTAAGGGAAAACTTGCTGCTGTTCTACAAACCTCGCACTTGGAGGCCCAACACTCAGGAAAGGAGGGGGTAGACATCGTAACGCACTCCGGCACTCACGCGCAGGTCATGCTCACGCGTACTAGTGGTAGGGCATTCGTGGCCTCATGAAGATTCCGAATGGAGATGGGAGTTGGACGGCTCAGAGATTAGCTGCAGGTCTTGATTGATTCGTTGTCTCCCTTCCGTTCCATACTAATTTTTTTCTAGCCCATAGTAAAGAGAATATCTGGTCCTAGGCCCCCCTCCGGCCTGGGCCCTAGGCGGCCTCCCATGGCTGCCATGGGTCACGGCCGACCCTGATCCTAACATTGTGGTTAGAGGGTCAACACGATTTCGGAAGATGGCATTAGGGTGACGGGTGGAATACATTTGTTAAGAGGAACAAGTTCCAGGAAATTGAAGACAAGTTGCTCTTGTTTCTACATATTAGAAGCTAAGTGCTTTTCCTATTTGGATTTTATGTTTCCACTATGCATGTAGATAGAAAATATGGATTTGTTTGTGATGATGGCGTAATGTGACCCCTGGCCTCAAATTCCTGAGTAGAGCTACTAGGTTGCATGGTCTACCGTTTTTATATTAGTATTATATTACTTGGATCATAGCCATATAATCTCGGGCGGCAAAATATCCCGCCAATCCTGAAATATTTCTAGACATATTTTTGAATGGAATTTTGAAGATAGATCATGATCACGATAACCGATGATATTCAACATGCATGATGATGATTTGATGTGACACTCGGCGTTGAATTATTGAACAGAGGTAATATTACTGTGTCACATTTTTATATTATTATACTTGGACTGTAGTCAAATTTAAAATCTCATTTCAGGGGCAAGAACTTCGGCCTACTGAATACACATATTTCACACGCGCCAAATTCCCCCTTCTACCCTCGTACAGATGATAGGAATAACCATCTATACGTTGGTAGATGGGGGGTCTGCTCATCATTTTTTCGTTCACTACTTCCATAGCCTCGAAAACTTTCCAAAAGAACTCATTTCTCTCGGTCTCTCCTCTAAGACCGCTGATACGTCCAACGTATCGATAATTTCTTATGTTCCATGCTACTTTATTGATGATACCTACATGTTTTATACACATTATATGTCATATTTATGCGTTTTCTGGAACTAACCTATTAACAAGATGCCGAAGTGCCGTTCCTGTTTTCTGCTGTTTTTGGTTTCAGAAATCCTAGTAACGAAATATTCTCGGAATTGGACGAAATCAACGCCCAGGTTCCTATTTTGCCCGGAAGCATCCAGAACACCCGGGAAGGACCAGAGAGGGGCCCTGTGGGCCCCAGATGATAGGGTGGCGCGGCCAGGGCTGGGCCCGCGCCACCCTATGGTGTCGTCGCCCCTTCGCCCCTCCGACTCCGCCTCTTCGCCTATTTAAAGGTCCCCGACCTAAAACGCGATACGGAGACCCACGATACGGAGAAAACCTTCCAGAGCCGCCGCCATCGCGAAATCAAGATTCGGGGGACAGAAGTTCCGGCACGCCGCCGGGACGGGGAATTGCCCCCGGAAGCCGTCTCCACCGCCATCTTCACCGCCATCGCTGTTCCCATGATGAGGAGGGAGTAGTTCTCCCCCGGGCTGAGGGCTCTACCGTAGCTATGTGGTTAATCTCTCTCTCTGTACTCCAATACAATGATCTCATGAGCTGCCTTACATGATTGAGATCCATATGATGAGCTTTGTATCGCTACTAGTTGTGTGCTACTCATGTGATGTTATTAAAGTAGTTCTATTCCTCCTACTTGGTGTAAAGGTGATTAGTGTGTGCACCCTGTGGTTCTTGTCGTAGGCTATGATCACGATCTCTTGTAGATTGTGGAGTTAATTATCATTATGATAGTATTGATGTGATCTATTCCTCCTTCATAGTGTGCACTATGTTAGTTCTTGGTTTATTTTGCAATGATCTATTATACTCTAAGGTTACTTAAATATGAACATGGAATTGTGGAGCTTGTTAACTCCGGCATTGAGGGTTCGTGTAATCCTACGCAATGATGTTCATTATCAAACAAGAGTGTATGTAGCACATTTGAGAAGAAGTATTTATTATGCGATCAATGTTGAGAGTGTCCACTAGTGAAAGTATGATCCCTAGGCCTTGTTTCCAATACTGAAAACACCGTTTACTTACTGTTCTGTTGCATGTTTACTCGCTGCCATATTTTATTCAGATTGCTATTACCACTCATATACATCCATATTACTTGTATTTCACTATCTCTTCGCCGAACTAGTGCACCTATACACCTGACAAGTGTATTTGGTGTGTTGGGGACACAAGAGACTTCTTGCTTTTTGATTACAGGGTTGCTTGAGAGGGATATCTTTGACCTCTTCCTCCCTGAGTTCGATAAACCTTGGGTAATCCACTTAAGGGAAACTTGCTGCTGTTCTACAAACCTCTGCACTTGGAGGCCCAACACTGTCTACAAGAATAGAAGCACCCGTAGACATCAAGCACTTTTCTGGCGCCGTTGCCGGGGAGGAAAGGTAAAAGGCACTCATACTCCGGTTCCAGGTAACAGTACTTTTCTGGCGCCATTGTGTGTGTGCTCGAAGCTATTTCCTTTAGACTCTGCAATTGCGACATTTGGTTTCTTGTTTACACTAGTTAGGCATAATGGACAACAAAGAGCTTCTTATTCTATTTCCTGATTTAAGACATGGATGGTTTGATGCGAAAATTAAAAAACCTATGGAACCTTATTTACATGATAGTAGCAATGTTATTAGTATGAATGCAATTACTGCTAATGCTATGAAGAAGTCTAAGCTTGGGGAAGCTGGTTTACATAAAAATAATCTTTTTAGCTCCTCCGCTTTGGAAGAAATATTTTGCTCTGATAATGCTTTATCTCCCATATGCGATAACTCTAATGATGCTTCTGATATTTTAAATCCACCTGCTGAAAGTATTCCGTATAAAATACCTATGAAAATTATTGAACGTGTTATGGATAACCGCTATGAAGGGGATGGAACTGTCCATCCTAGTAATCATTTACTGTTTTTGCATGAATTATGCGGGTTATTCAAGTGTGCAGGTATTTCTATGGATGAAGTGAAGAAGAAACTATTCTCTATATCGCTATCTGGTGAAGCGGCGCATTGGTATAAACTATTGAAGGACGGGCACTCTCTTGATTGGAAGGATATTGTGCCTCTATTTTATTCCAAGTTCTATCCTCCAAGTGAAATTCACAAAGATCGAAACCATATATATAATTTTTGGCCTCATGATGGAGAGAGTATTGCCCAAGCATGGGAGAGATTGAAGACTTTAATGCTCAAATGCCCCAATCATGAGCTTCCAGGTAATATCATCATTGATAATTTCTATGCAAGACTTTCTTTTCAAGATAAGACCTTGCTGGATACTACTTGTTCTGGATCATTCACGAGCAATAAAGAAGAGTTTAAAAGGGACCTTCGATCGGATTAAGGAGAACGCTGAAGATTGGGAGAACGACAAAGGTAAAGAGTCAGGTATAAATTATGATTATGAATGCATTGAAACTTTCATGGATAGTGGTAAATTTCGAAATATGAGTGCTACTTATGGTCTTGACTCTCAAGTTGCTGCAAATCTTTATAAAGCCTTTGCTTCTCATTTAGAATTGCCTAAAAAGAATTTTGATAAGTATCATGAACCTTTTAAAGACACTTGCATGAAGAATGAAATTGTTGTTAATAATTGCAATAAGCGTGCTCAAACTCCTAAGAATGCTATTTCCTATAAGCATGTTAATTTTTGTGGAATACATAGACCTTGTGGAATTAATCAAATAGAAGATGAATATTGTATCCATCACAGAAATGAAAAAACTAGAAAGTGGTCTAGAGCTCTAGATGATCTTGGAGAAAAAGTGTGTGCCCTCTATCCTTTTATTTGTGAACTTTGCCATAGAGTTGGTCATTTTAATTTTCAATGTTCCTCCAATGATAATTCAAACCCCATGAGTGATGCAAATTTGTATTGTGATGATGAAATTACTCCTAATCAGCATGATGAACTTACCTTATTTTTGAAGTGTGAAGAGTTGTCAAGAAAAATTTCTTTGTTAAATATTAACGATCTTGATATTGATGATGTCCTGCATGGTTGTCTTTCTTATTGCATTGATAATAGCCATACAAATACTTACATACAGAATATTTTAGAAGATGACACCTTGCCAAAATATGATAGGACCGCTGTGTGTTTTCAATTAATTAATGAAAAGGAGGGATCCTCCCAAGTTTCTTCTATTGTTTCTAAAAGTAAATCAGGTTATGCGGACAAGCCACCCTTCAAGCCTCTTCCTCCTAAAGAAGGGAATGAGGAGAAGGAAGAGAAGAAGAAGAAGAAGAAGAAGGGAACGAAGAAGAAGAAGAAGAAGGAGAATAAAAAGAAAGAGGTAACGGCGTATCCCCGCGTGAATGAGATAACGCTAGGTAACCGTAAGTATGTTGCTCCTAATGATTATTATGATAATGAATCTGAGTACGATGATCTTCCTATACCCTTTACCCATATTAGTGATCATGATTTGGATGAGCATGCCTTTGATATTGAAAATCTCTTTGGTACTGATTATGAAAGTAATGATGATAGCATTATTCATGTCCCCTTAAACGATGATATTGAAAGCCCTAAGCTTGGGGATGCTGTGCTTGAAGATCCTATATTTGAGACTTCTACTTTTAGTGAAAATGATGATATTACATATTCAGGTTTAGATAATTGCTATAGAGATGTATATGACACATGCTACAATTATCCTTATGAAACTTGTCATAGTTATGATGGGCTTGCCAAAAACAATTCTTTTAATATGCAACTTGTTTACCATGTTCAAATTCTTGATAATAATCTTGCTCCAATTACTATTAATGAGAATAACTCTTCTTATGCCAAAATTAATGATACTTCTATGCATATGAACCATGATAAGAATGTTTTAAGTGACGGGTATATTGTGGATTTCATCAATGATGCTACTGAAAGTTATTATGAGAGAGGGAAATATGGTTATATGCATCTTAATAATATTAAGTTTCCCCTCTTTATGTTGAGAATCTTTAAGTTACTCGTGTTTTATCCTCTTATGCTTGCCACTTTGCTCTTCATGAATTCATTTGTGTATAAGATTCTTTTGCATAGGAAGCATGTTAGGCTCAAATGTGTTTTGAATTGCCTCTTGAAGCTCTCTTTTGCTTCAAATACTATTTCTTGCGGGTGCATCATTAAAATTGCTGAGCCCATCTTAATGGCTATAAAGAAAGAACTTCTTGGGAGATAACCCATGTGTTATTTTGCTACAGTACTTTTTTTTATATTTGTGTCTTGGAAGTTGTTTACTACTGTAGCAACCTCTCCTTATCATGTTTTTGTGCCAAGTAAAGTTTCTATGTCAAAGTTGATGTTATATTTGGGATCGCTAGAAACAGCATTGCTGTCTGTCACGAATCTGGGCACAGTTCTCTGTAGAAAATTCGAAAAAATCTGCCAATTTACGAGCGTGATCCTCAGATATGTACGCAACTTTCATTAGTTTTGAGTTTTTCCATTTGAGCAAGTCTGGTGCCAGCTTTAAATTCGTCTTTACGGACTGTTCTGTTTTTGACAGATTCTGCCTTTTATTTCGCATTGCCTCTTTTGCTATGTTGGATTCATTTCTTTGATCCATTAATGTCCAGTAGCATTATGCAATGTCCAGAAGTGAAAAGAATGTTTGTGTCACCTCTGAACATGTGAATTTTTGATTATGCACTAACCCTCTAATGAGTTTGCTTGAAGTTTGGTGTGAAGGAAGTTTTCAAGGGTCAATAGAAGAGGGTGATATAATGTGATCGAGAAGAGTGAAAGGTCTAAGCTTGGGGATGCCCCGGTGGTTCATCCCTGCATATTTCAAGAATACTCAAGCATCTAAGCTTGGGGATGCCCAAGGCATCCCCTTCTTCATCGACAACATTATCAGGTTTCTTCTAGTGAAACTATATTTTTATTCCACATCCTATGTATTTTACTTGGAGCGTCTGTGTGCTTTTATTTTTGTTTTTGGTTTGTTATCTTAGTTCTCTGAACAAGTTCATCCTTGTGTGGGAGAGAGACACGCTGTCGTATGAACACATGTGTTCTTAGCTCATAATATTCATGGCGAAGTTTCTTCTTCGTTAAATTGTTATATGGTTGGAATTGGAAAAATGCTACATGTAGTAATTGGTATAATGTCTTGAATAATGTGAAACTTGGCAATTGTTGTGCTCATATAGATCTTGTTTAAGCTCTTGCATCATGTACCTTGTACCCATTAATGAATAATTACATAGAGCTTGTTAAAATTTGGTTTGCATGATTGGTCTCTCTAAGGCTAGATATTTTCTGGTTGAGGTGTTTGAACAACAAGGAGACGATGTAAAGTCTTATAATGCTTACAATATGTTTATATGTGAGTCTTGCTGCACCATTTCATACTTGAGTTTGCTTCAAATAACCTTGCTAGCCTAAACCTTGTATCGAGAGGGAATACTTCTCATGCATCCAAATACTTGAGCCAATATTCATGCCATTTGTGTCCACCATACCTACCTACTACATGGTATTTCTCCGCCATTCCAAAGTAAATTGCTTGAGTGCTACCTTTAAACAATTCAAAAGTTATTACCTCTTATTTGTGTCAATGTTTTATAGCTCATGAGGAAGTATGTGGTGTTTATCTTTCAATCTTGTTGGGCAACTTTCACCAATGGACTAGTGGCTTCATCCGCTTATCCAATAATTTTGCAAAAAGAGCTGGCAATGGGATTCCCAGTCCCAAATTAATTAACAAAAATAGACACTCCTCCATGGTATGTGATTGTTGGACGGCACCCGAAGGATTCGGTTAGCCATGGCTTGAGAAAGCAAAGGTGGGGAGGAGTGTCATCATAATAAAACTAAAATAAAAAGGCACTCCTTCATGGTATGAGATTGTTGGCAGGCACCCGAGGATTCGGTTAGCCATGGTTTGTGAAAGAAAGGTTGGAAGGAGTGCCACCCAAAAACAAAATAAAATGGGAGCCGCTCTTTGAAGGTTTGTTTGGCAAGGGGGAGTACCCGCTACCATTCGTTGACAACAACAAACACCTCTCAAAACTTTACTTTTATGCTCTCTATATGTTTTCAAAATCAAAGCTCTAGCACAAATATAGCAATCGATGCTTTCTTCTTTGAAGGACCATTCTTTTACTTTATTGTTGAGTCAGTTTACCTATTCTTTCTATCTTAGAAGCAAACACTTGTGTGAACTGTGTGCATTGATTCTTACATGTTTAACTATTGCACTTGTTATATTACTTTGTGTTGACAATTATCCATGAGATATACATGCTAAAGTTGAAAGCAACCGCTGAAACTTATATCTTCCTTTGTGTTGTTTCAAAGCTTTCTACTAAGAGTTTATTGCTTATGAGTTAACTCTTATGCAAGACTTATTGATGCTTGTCTTGAAAGTATTATTCATGAAAAGTCTTTGTTATATGATTCATTTGTTTACTCATTATCTTCATCATTGCTTCGAATTGCTGCATTTATCTCATATGCTTACAATAGTATGATCAAGGTTATGATGGCATGTCACTTAAGAAATTATCTTTGTTATCGTTTTACCTGCTCGGGACGAGCAGAACTAAGCTTGGGGATGCTGATACGTCTCCAACGTATCGATAATTTCTTATGTTCCATGCTACTTTATTGATGATACCTACATGTTTTATACACATTATATGTCATATTTATGCGTTTTCTGGAACTAACCTATTAACAAGATGCCGAAGTGCCAGTCCTGTTTTCTGTTTTTGGTTTCAGAAATCCTAGTAACGAAATATCTCGGAATTGGACGAAATCAACGCCAGGTTCCTATTTTGCCCGGAAGCATCCAGAACACCCGAGAGCCGCAGAGGGGCCCTGTGGGCCCAGATGATAGGTGGCGCCAGGGCTGGGCCCGCGCCACCCTATGGTGTCGTCGCCCTTCGCCCCTCCGACTCCGCCTCTTCGCCTATTTAAAGGTCCCCGACCTAAAACGCGATACGGAGACCCACGATACGGAGAAAACCTTCCAGAGCCGCCGCCATCGCGAAATCAAGATTCGGGGACAGAAGTCTCTGTTCGCACGCCGCCGGACGGGAATTGCCCCGGAAGCCGTCTCCACCGCCATCTTCACCGCCTGTTCCCATGATGAGGAGGAGTAGTTCTCCCCCGGGGCTGAGGGCTCTACCGTAGCTATGTGGTTAATCTCTCTCTCTGTACTCCAATACAATGATCTCATGAGCTGCCTTACATGATTGAGATCCATATGATGAGCTTTGTATCGCTACTAGTTGTGTGCTACTCATGTGATGTTATTAAAGTAGTTCTATTCCTCCTACTTGGTGTAAAGGTGATTAGTGTGTGCACCCTGTGGTTCTTGTCGTAGGCTATGATCACGATCTCTTGTAGATTGTGGAGTTAATTATCATTATGATAGTATTGATGTGATCTATTCCTCCTTCATAGTGTGCACTATGTTAGTTCTTGGTTTATTTTGCAATGATCTATTATACTCTAAGGTTACTTAAATATGAACATGGAATTGTGGAGCTTGTTAACTCCGGCATTGGGGGTTCGTGTAATCCTACGCAATGATGTTCATTATCAAACAAGAGTGTATGTAGCACATTTGAGAAGAAGTATTTATTATGCGATCAATGTTGAGAGTGTCCACTAGTGAAAGTATGATCCCTAGGCCTTGTTTCCAATACTGAAACACCGTTTACTTACTGTTTCGTTGCATGTTTACTCGCTGCCATATTTTATTCAGATTGCTATTACCACTCATATACATCCATATTACTTGTATTTCACTATCTCTTCGCCGAACTAGTGCACCTATACACCTGACAAGTGTATTTGGTGTGTTGGGGACACAAGAGACTTCTTGCTTTTTGATTACAGGGTTGCTTGAGAGGGATATCTTTGACCTCTTCCTCCCTGAGTTCGATAAACCTTGGGTAATCCACTTAAGGGAAACTTGCTGCTGTTCTACAAACCTCTGCACTTGGAGGCCCAACACTGTCTACAAGAATAGAAGCACCCGTAGACATCAACCACCCACCAGAACTTTCCAACTTCCTCTCTCTCACCACCACGACCACCGTACCGGAACACCCCCCCCCGCACTTCGCTGGCCTACCTGAGGCCCCTCGATGATACCGCATCCTCCTCATCCATTCGTCTGCCAGAGCTGCTTCATCGACGTCGTCGTTAATTGGACCGATCATCCCCGTCGAACCTCGAAACCGCAGCGGATGGTCCACCCCATCGAAGTCGCTTCCCCGAAGTTGTCGTCCAGCGCACCGAATCTAGCTCACCGACTCCCTCCCCCATTTGACCCGACCCCGCTTCACCGACACCGTCGTGCCTGAACAGGATTTGTTTCATGGACACAATGTCTGAACCACACCTATTTATAGTCTTCTAATGTCGATTTTCTATTAATGCATGGAAGTTCTTGTTTAATCTTGAGGGAACCTGTTTGTGTTCACGACTCGCCTTAACGTTTTGCAGATGAGATGAGCAACCATGAAGTGGAAGTGTCGTCTCTCCAACTCCAAGTACCAGGTGTAGTGGACTTCTTCAACGGATCTACCAACCCCTAGATGAGCTGAATGACACTGCACAAAGAGGTATTGTAAGTCCCTTCTTTTAGTGCCATGTTCTTGTTTCACTTGCTTGTTTGTGTAAAGATCTACAAGTTCATTCGTAGCTATGATAGTAACACCGTGCTATTATTTAGTTCATGGCCGACGAGGGGTAACCTCGGCAATGTCCATGGATGATGGACTAAGGGTTTTGGGGAAAAGAGGTGCGCTAGTGGTTTCGTCGGCTAGTCAGACAAACAAGGCGATCCGACAATATATCGATTATGAGGCAAAGTTGTCGTAATACTAGAGTAAATCTTGGGTTACAACAAAGGGATGATCTCTCCCGCTGGCTCCTCCTAGCCTTTATATAGGAGGCTAGATCCCGGAGTCCAGTTCGGGTTGGTTTACAATTGTCTCATACAAGGCTATATTTATGTCGGCTCCTCTAATGAGCCTTTCCTTATTCGACGCGATTTAGTTTCTGGGTTTCGGATGCCTCCGTCTTCTGATCTCATGGGCTTCTCCCGGATACGTACCAAGGTTACGCAAGCCGTGTGCCCAATAAGGCATACCCATGTCAATGACCAAATTTAATTAATTGAACATGTTGATTTGCATTCCCTGCTCTATAAATGCTGCCATTATAATTTCTATCTTGCTCATTCTTTGTTACAAAGGTAATAGCATGGTACTATGTAGTTAATAAAGGTAATAGCATGCTACTATGTAGTTAATGCCAATTTTGAAGCCAGTGAACATGTTGGTATGATTTCTATTGTTATTTCTACATCGTTCGTCCTAAGCTACTAAAATAAATGTATGCCATTAGTGTCTGCATGCTACGTTCTGCAATCTGGCATATAGTATGAATTTAAAATTTTCATACTACTGTGATATTAATTTTATGTGCCATCTGGTTCTTCAAAAGCTACAACATTAACTTGCTTCTCTTACTTCTTATGTCGCTCGCACATGGAACACTGAACATATTGGTTTGCATTTCCTCGTCTACAAGTTCACAGATGATGCCACTATATTCTATAGCTAGTCCACCCCAAGCTACGACATTAAGTACTTTCTATGTGTTGCTCGTTACGAATTTAAGTCCCTAACATATTGATTAACATTCCATGCTCAACAAAGTTTAGATTATAATTTCTATATGGTTCATTACTAGCTATGATAGTAAATGTTGCTATTATTTAGTTTATGATCAATTCAAGTAATTGAGCATGTTGATTTGCATTCATTGGTCTATGGTTGTTGCCATTATAATTTTTATCTGGCTCATTCTTTGATACAAAAGTAAGTGCATGCTATTATGTAGTAGTTCATGGCAATTTGAAAGTAACTCAACATGTTTGTATCGGTGTACTACAAAAAAATACAATTATTATTTCTATCTAGTTCATCGTAAGCTATGCCAGTAACTACCTGCTTTGGTTCAAGTAACTATATCTTTTATATTTCTCTAGGCCTCTACATACATAGTGTTTATCATGTTGGAACTCATATATTATATGTTTATGACTGGTCGTGTCTTGATGCAGAGTAACAACAACTCTCTTTAGAAATAAGGGAAATATTGGCCATCTTCAATGAGTGTACCAACAAAGTGAGCTTGTTTTATTTCGATGTGATCGTTTATATAAGACACACAATAATTTAATTTCTTGTTTATCGTGATGCAGCTGTATTGTTAGTTTTAATTATCATTTAATTTTTATGGGTTCTGTAATATTTTTTAAAAGCTTTTAAACTGATATAATATTTAGTTAGATTGTATCTACCTTTCGCACAATATTTTCTAACTGTAATTATTACACGTTGGTGTCTCCTAAATATGCTCAAATGATAACGGACGGTTATTAGACCGTGTTTAATGGGATGTGTTTAAAAAAGACCGTGTTTAATGGGCCAAATGGTTCCACAAATGTTCAGCTCATCTACAGCCCAATTAAGAGAAATCATAGATGAATGGCTCGCAAATGGGTACCACTACCTCAAGGGAAACCTTCACGAAGGTTAGTCCGGCCCGGAGAAGCCATCCCGCGTGTGACACGTGGTGAGCCAGGAGCCGTCACGTCCGCGCGTATGTCCGCGCGTACGTCCACCTGCATGCACGAGTACCAGGTCCGCGCGTACATCCGTGCTCGTTCGCCCGCCTGCATGCAAAGTACGCCTCGTATCGGACACACGATTCACTTGCTAGCTAGCACACACCAATATCTGACGTTATACTCGTTGCTTTTTCTTGTTACCTGTATTTCGCTCTTACGTGCGAGTACAAGTAGCAAAACACAGGTACAGTTAGGAATCACACGCGAGTACAGTTACGTGTACCACACGAGTATAGTCACGCACACGAAGGAGTGCAGGTACAGTCGCGCACACGAGACATGTACAGTCGTTCACGTAAGACAGGTACAAGCGCACACGAACGAGTACAAGATGCGTCACACGAGCTGATAATACGCACACGAGTAAATACGACACGAACGAGTACAAGTACGCGTCCACACGAGACAGTGAGTCACGCACACGAACGAGTACAGACATCACACGAGACAGTGCATCATGCACACGAGTAAATGATCGCGAACAGTACAGACGTCCACATAAGTGACGGTACACACGAACGAAAGTATGTGATTGCTCACACGAGTAAAGGAAAAATGCACTAAATACCTTCAAAAAAGAAGTACTTATCGTTAATGCACGAGTACAGATACACAACACGAGACAACCATAGTAGTATAAAGTACAAAAAAAATATCTCGAAAACTATCAACATGGGATCTAGTTTTGAAGATCTCGACAGAGGATCTCAAAAGTGAAAACGGTTCGTCATTTGGACTTACGGTTCAAGATATTTCATTTAAAAAACGAATCTATGAAAAAGGGAAATCACACAACCCAGCTTCTCTCTCCTCTCTCATCCCCACCTGCTTTCCTGCACACGTGCGAGCAGGAGACTGGCCCAGGGATTTTCTGGCACCACAGCGCGCCACTTGTCGCATGCGGAGTGAGTTGTCTTCCCTTCGCGAAGATCGGCCTTTTTTTAACGATTTCGCTCGCAAATGCCTAAAGCACGTTATACTTAGCGGATTTGCCATCCTTAAACGGGCCAGCCTATAAATTTAATGGACCTACTAATAATCATCCTAACTATTGACCGGTCAAAAAAATTAGTTGGACCGGGTCACATACTAATTCTGGTTGCAGGGAGAGCCAAAGGGTCTCACCAACTTTTTCCTCCATCGGCTCCTTTGTTTCCAGAGAATTGATTCGCATGCAGTTCATCACATGCATTATTGTTATGGTAGCAATAACTAAGGCTGCATGAGGGTTGGCAAGAAAATGTAGTTAGCCATTGGCAAGCAAAGGATGGTCGTCGTACCATACATATGCATAATGGCAGTGCATGGTGAGAGAGTAATTGGGCAGCCGACATTGTAGGTCTGAGTGAGTGACCCCCAACCTACGGATTATCCCTCTAATTTTGCTGACCCACAATAAATGTTTTAGCTTTTTTTTTTCTTTTTCTCTAGGGAAAATTGCAAGTTAGAAATAGGCTATTGCCTCTATTATTGTGGTATGGGCACAGAAATTTGCTTTGGAGCTCAGGTATTTTTCAAAATTCGAAAACATGATTTCAAAGTTTCAAAAAATTCTAGGCATAGATAATGTTGTACTCTACCAACATGCAAAATATCAACCCGAAATACCTTATATTCTAGGCTTAATAAAAATGACAAAATTTGACAGATTTGGGAGGTTTGAAAATTTGCACTGTTCACTACTTTAGATATCAGATTTTGTCATTTTTGTGCAGCCCAAACTACTGGGAATTTCTAGGTGAGATTTTTTCGTGGTGGTAGATTACATTTTTCTCTACATCTAAATTTTTCGGTAAGAATTTTCTGAAACTTCACAACCCCACTTTTGAATCGTTCAAAAAACGAGCTCCCTGCCGTCGCCCGAGCTCTAAAAGTCTATTATTGTGGTATGGGCATTTGGGCAGCACTAACAACAACTATCAAGTGCCTACCTAACAAACAGTATAAAGTTATCTGCTGAGAATGTATTAGTGAGAGTCAACCACTTACACGACTCGATCGTCCACACCAGATGTCCGGTATCGATCATCCTAACACCAAGAAAATTACGCGTCAATCATACCACATAGCTAAATGAAGCCAAGCGTCGACTGGAGACAACCCAGAAATTAGAGGTATGTGGGTGAAATTCAGCAGTGAAGTTCAGTGCATAACAGTAACCAATAATTTCCCTGAACCTTGTTTGGTATGAGTATGACATCCAATCCACGGCAGCTCTAAAAGGCAGTGGTGTACTGGATATTAAAGAGCATGGTGGCCAGAATGTTATCTTAAGGAGGTATAATTAACCAGTGCCAACAGGTTACTAGTTGCTCTTTCTCTTTCAACAGTATAAAATTAAACAAGTTGGCATACCATACCAGTGGACACAACAGACGATCCCTCGGCAAATCCTAAAACAGCGGCGTTTGTGTTATCTTAGATGATCTCCCAAAAACCTTGACAAGGATCAGTATTTTGCAAGCACTCCATTTGACATGTCTATCTAAAAAATGGAAAAACAAAGAAGAACAATACCTGGCAGTACACAGATGAAAGTGTCCTATCTGAAAGCAGATAAAGCATATGACGCATGGCTGAAAGTCATGTTGTTTTGCTGGAGTGACACGTGTGGAATGGAACCATCAAAGCCAACTACCCACAGGATGCAGCAGGTAGGCGGTTTTCAATACGCTGCGGCGCCGAGTCATAAGCTTGGAAAGGGCAGGACGTTGTTTACCACTTGTGTATATCCAATTCCAGACCAATCTAGGAGAGTGATCGAGTCAACATCAGCACTTCCAATTCAGATATATTAGATCAGCGAGACCATTTCTCCAGAGCCTGCAAGAGAAATAAATAGGAATTGCAGACATCAGAGTTACAGTGATTCAGGTGCTTTCTGTCCCAAGAAAATATTAGAACAGTGAGTTACAGGAAAAGAGTATCAGAATTGCATCTCTAAGCAAGCACTAAAGGTGATAATCAGTGTTAACAGTAACAGAAGTTGTCCCCATTCGGAGCTAAGGGCGTGGGCCAAAGTGGTGGTTATCCTGAAAGAAAATACTAAAATATTTTCCCAGTCATACACAAGACAGGGGGGTACATGTAGGGAAGAGGTTAGTGGTAAGTAGGGGGCCCTTGTGAACTGAGATGCCAGGTAATGTCCTGGTAATCGAACAGGATGGAACTCTGACACAAGAATAACATACTGCAGAGCACCTGGTTGCAGGCAATAATGTAAGACTCTCTGTGGGCTCCTATACTCCTTCCAGCCTTCTTCCTATAAATACAAAGGCATGCACGGGGAGAAGCCTCAGGTAAACACACAGACACACAGAGACATAAGGTGCACGGTTGCAAAACAAGAGAGATATTTGGAAGCAAGGAGTAGTAGGGAACACCAGAAGCCATGTGTATCGCTGCATGGATTTGGCAGGCTCATCCTCAGCACCAGCTCCTCCTCCTGCTCAACAGAGATGAGTTTCATGGCAGGTAGAGGATTTCATTTAGTTTCACTGATCCTTGCAGTACTCCAGGCTGAAAGTTATAGCTCTGCATCGTGAAGTCTCATTTTGTTTTGGAGTATAGCAAGCTCATCTCCCTTCTGAATTGCATGTTCCAAGAAAAAAAAAGCCCCATGAACCCAAGTCACCTTGTTCACTCTGCTGCATAGAAAAATTCTTCAAGGAAAGCATTTTCTATTGCAGAATAACAATGTTGTGTTTTCATCTGCTGTTCTTGATGAATTGCAGGCCTACAAAGGCAGTAGGGTGGTGGGGGGAGGGCTCAATCAAGATTCTTGGGGGCAGGGATGTGCTTGGTGGAGGGACATGGATGGGGAGCACCAAAGATGGCAGGCTTGCCTTCCTGACTAATGTGCTCGAGCCTGATGCGATCCCTGGCGCACGAACTAGGGGAGACCTGCCCCTCAGGTTCCTGCAGGTAAATCAAAACCCAACTTGGTGGTTCTACTGTAGGAGATAATTACATGATAAGGATATGTTTTATTTCTTGTGCAAACCAAGTTGTTCTTCTCTACTATGCTTTCTAGTCAGAATCAGTTTTTACCAGTTGACATAGTCACTATCGGGTCACTGTCTGTCTAGCGTTCATTCCATTGTTCTCAGTTCTGACAGTGATTGGGCCAGAGATTACAAATATGAAGACAGAGACATGCATTCCCATTTTTAGAAATCTGAAGTTTACCTTTTAAAACAGTTTAAGTAGCTCCTATAACAACCGTTGAACTATAATTGTCCCTCCAAAATAATCATTCATACAATGATTCGTTGTTTTACAACTGAAAACATTCCTAGGATGTACCTTACGGAATCACCTTTAACTTTCAAAAGCATGATCCGGTAGAATCTGTATTGTGCAGGGCACCAAAGGCCCGCTTGAAGTTGCAAGTGAAGTGGCAAACGAAGCTGATGAGTACAATGGCTTCAACCTTATCCTAGCTGATTTAACCAGGAATGTCATGGTCTATGTGTCAAACCGGCCAAAGGGGCAGCCTGCAACGATTCAACTCGTCTCACCAGGGCTCCATGTGCTCTCCAATGCAAGGCTAGACAGCCCTTGGCAGAAGGTAACCATAATTACTCCATATCCAATTGACACCCTAGAGATAGATAGAACTCTCAGAGTGCTCCAGGGATAGAAATGCACAGGATGCTGTATTGCTGTTATTTGATCAATCCTGGAAACATCAGTAGCAGGCAAGAAATGTTGGACATCCAGTGGGGTGTCCTTCATTGAATTTTAGTTTAACTGCACCAAAGCTAAGAATCATAAAGGGGATGTTTTTGAGCTGGAAAAGCTGTGAGAAAGCAACATGCAAGCTGTTTCAAGTATTCCTTCCCTAGTTATAGGAAGCAATGCATTTAACTCAATTAATAGCAGCGCAAGTACAGGAAGTAAGGCAGTGTATATAACACATGATTGCAAGCTACTCTGTCCTAGGGACCATTTAATATACTAAGAGTGTGCCCAAGGAACGAAATGCAGATAATTTTTCATATTTGTGTATATTTCTTGCAGGCGATTCGCCTTGGTAAAAACTTCAGGGAGCTTCTTAGAAAGCATGGTGATGAGGAAGTTGTAGCGAAGGACGTAGTTGAGAGGCTAATGACTGACACCACAAGAGCTGACAAGGATATGCTGCCAAACACCGGTTGTGATCCAGACTGGGAGCACGGTTTGAGCTCCATCTTCATCGAGGTGCAAACTGACGAAGTGAGTTTTCGACCGAATTTCAGTTTACAAGTGCAATCAGAATTCAGTTGTCTGAATAAATACACATACTAAAACTGAAATAACATGTTGATGTTCTAACCCAGAAGCATATATCAATACTATATTTGTTTACATTTTTCACATGTTCCTATTTTTGCAAAGGGGCTTTACGGGACAAGAAGCACAGCAGTTCTTTCAGTGAACTACGATGGTGAAGCTAGCTTATACGAGAAGTACCTCGAGAGTGGTATATGGAAGGATCACACAGTGCATTACCAGATAGAGTAGGCAATGCACAAATAAAGAAGGGAGCCTCAAATAGGAAGAAAGAATGAAGAGCTACCCCACTGTGCATGCTGTTACTTCCACAGTTGCCCTTAAGATCACCTAATGATCCTCTAATTATGGTGATTAAATTATTTATTGTAAGCAGATTTATCATTTCAGAGACAAATCCAATCAAATTGTTGAATATATACATAATATGATATGTGTAGTTACAGACTACAAGGTGCCATCATTGTAAGCAGATCACCTGTTCTACTACAGAAACTGTATATTCATTTCTTTATATAGTAGATATCGACTCTGATGTTGCAAGATGTATACTGAAGACTCGAAGTACATGGGGAAAAAAAATTCTTAAGGGTACTTGAAGAAAATGCGTTTAGTGTACCTCTTTTCTTCAATAGGTTGGAGTGTGGTGGTGGTGGTCAGCTGGAGACTGAAGTTTCTTGTCCTGCATTACCTGAAATACAAAAATGCCTCTCCAGAGCTGTTCTTTGAGATATGTAGAAGATTTAACCGTATAGAATAATATTGATAGTATGTTCCTCTGCAGTCAAATCGAGTTGGATGGATATATGTAGGCACCATTTCTAGAAACCAAACCAAGACTCACAAGGGTAACGGCACAAGATTGCATTAAGATGAAAAGCTACACCTCACCAACAGAAGCATACAGAAATATTAAGCTTTATTGTCAAAATCTCAGCTTGTATACAAGTAAGCTGGAAAGAACTGTGAAGCCTAGTATTACACCCCAATAGTTTAAAACTACAGTTTCTCTTGTGTGACCTTGGTCTTCCTTATTTGCTTCTTCTCTGCTTGGTTTAAATCGCTGCTCACGGCACTGCTGGGCTATCCACCTTGTAATTGTCCTCTCATGAACGACCAGTAGTTCCAAACAATCTGGTGATCTCAGTTCACAGGTACTGCTGGAGACGGTCAGAACCAGCAGTGTCTTGGCCACGCTGCCAGAGGCTCGGAGCGCACACAGTAGATCAGACCACACCTTCAGTCGGCCACACCTACCGCCGAACTCCTCTCCTTCCGGAACAACAACGACGGCGAACTCTGAGTGGACGAGCGCTGGGTGATGACGGTAAGCCACAAAATCCGTACCGTACTGCAGACCTGACCGCACCACCCAGTTCTTCGATCTGAGATGCGCGTACGCCTTGTACATCTCTGGAAACGACTCCGACGCAGAGCACAGGTGATGCCACAGCTCCCCTTCGCTCAACCCCGTCTCGCCCTCTGACTTGCAGACTGAGATGCACTTCAAAGCATGGTAAAGATAGAAGACCTCCTCGGCGCCCAGCTGGAACCAGTGTTCCTCTGCTCCAGCGTTTTCCAAAGACCGGCCAAAGGCGGCACGGTTCAGAAGCGTAGCTTGCTGTGGGTTCACTGCAAGAACCGCGTCCCCGCCATGGCTAGATAAGGTTGCCAGGAGCGTAGAGCGTTTCAGCGAAGACTGGAGCTCGGCAACAATGCTTGACATGGGGCTAGCTGCTGCTAGAGCTGAAAAATCCTTGCCATCCTTGCCTTTCTTCCATCTCGGACCAGCCATGTCCAGTAAGCTGAGAACACAACAACACAAGTGTTAAGATATAGCCTAAGGTAAAGACTAGAAACAGTACACAGAATTGCTAAACTTGTACTTGGCACTATTTTTGGTTTGGTAGCACTCGAATTTCTCAGGGGACGGATTCCAGTGGGTTAGGGACTTAGTTCAGCGCTACTATTGTGGTGTGCGGTATTGCAACAATCTGTGATGAGCTGGTCATGTGGGGCAGCGGCAGGGATAACCACTGGCAGGCAAAAACAGATTCATGGGTATTCAGCTGAATACCCATTATTTTCGCAAAAAAAAACCACGTATGTCACTACTCGGTAGTGTAGGTACGCAGCCCACCTAGGCAACAAAAACACGAACGGACCTGTAGTCACTACACCGACCCAAGGCCCAAATGGCAGCAGCTTTGCTCCCGTGAAAACGTGGCACTTCCTTGTCCAGCGATAGGCGATCGTGACACGAGAGGAAAGGCGGAATGGCGGAGGCGGCGTAACGGTTCGTGACCGCTGCGAGGCACAGCTCGCCGGCACCAGGACTCGATCAGAGAGCAGCAGCCAGAGTGAGCCAGGAGGCCGGAGCAAGGGGATTCGGGCGTGACGTTCTCTGAAATTTCTCGGTTAGGGCTCTGAATCGTCAATGATTTTTTTGCCAGTTTCTGAACTAGTAATCAGCAATTGCTCTTCCAATCTTTACTATTAAACGCCGATAGGTGGTGGTCGTCCGTAAAAAAACCAGCATCAGCTTCGTACGTCAAAATAAACCAAACCGGCAGCTTCTAAGGCCAATTAGCGATCCCACGGCAGAAAAGCGGCTAGAGGGAGAAAAACCAGCCTTCGTTTTAAAACTACCCATCCAATTGAAACAATTTACAGAGCTCTGCCACCGATAAGTCAACTTACTGGTTCGATTCCTCTGTTTCCCCATGGCTCACGCCATGTTCCTCCTCCGCGAGGAAGCGACGGGACTTCCCTCCCCGCCCAACAATACCATCGGGCTTTCTTTGTGCCCCCAACAGCCCAACACCACTGGTGAACCCCCAGGCCTCCGAATAACCGGCAGCCTCCCCGAATCCCGCGCAGAACCGGCAACCTCCACAGATCCCACGCAGCACCGATGCTCCTCCCTGGATCCCTCGCACCACCAGTTCCCTCTCCTCCCCATGATCCAAATCCGGCACCGGAAAAAGGGCTATCGCCCTAAAACCTTGAGCGCCTGGATGCCACCCATTGCCTCGCCGGTGGGGTTGAGGCCCCAGGCCGCCCAGCCGGTGGGAACATTGGCAGCTCCACGAATGCCAGCGAAAGCGACAACTTGGAGTCGTCGTGGTTCCAGCGTGGAGCAGCGCTTAGCTGAGGGAGGTCCTCGCACGCCGTGTATGTCCTCCCTGTGGAGAACTTCACGGCCGCGCAGGCGCTGGCCGCTGAAGCCTGGCGCGCAGGCGCTGGCTAACCTGCTGCATCGTAGGTGTGGATGTTCCTGCCGGAGGAGCGTCAACGCGTGGCTTCCCTGCAACCTGTCCCGCACCGAGCCAAGAGTGAAGCTCAACGACACCGTGACGAGGATGCTGTCTCCTCTGGAGTGCGTAGCTACTGGACCTCGCATGCGGACGTGTGTACAAGTACGACTCGGCAGCGCATACAACCTGCTCGATAAAATGCTCACGTAAGTCTGCACAACATCAGTTATAAATTAGTTCGTAAGCAGCAGATAATAGAGAATTAGCATCGGTTGTTGCAAGGATAATACTATACTTGCGAACATGTGCCACTAGAACTGCTAATTAGGATATACCTTTTATGTTTGAGAACTCTATGTCCTACACATGAGTACATGACACATCCAAAAAAAAATCAATGTGCGTATTGTTGACTTTTCCATTAGAATCAGTGTTGTAGCTTCCATTAGAATAAGTGTAGCTGCATTTCAGTAATCAAATTATGAACACTAATATTATTTGAGTTGAGTCACACATGACCCACAACTTCAAAACATTTTTAATGGAAACGGCATGGATGTCTGAAACGAGTTCCAAAATAAAATGATCAACAATGCAATCAAACGAAGTTGTATGCTTTGGACTCCATTGCAGTTAAGACTCAAGTGATGCATCTCTATGATGCTTTACATTTACGTGCTTCATGGTGTTAATTTTAATTAAATTCTTATAGAAATCACCAAAGATATTTCCAAGTGGTTCAATACAACAGATATTGATGCTTCCTCAAAAGACTTTTCTGGAAAATGTCACCTGAAAGCTCCTATGCGTCTACTATTGACCAAGATTATTAGATTCCTAAGCCACCTAAAAATTATAGTTCCCATGAAAAGTTGTTTCCTGTTTAGCGTATCAATACCTATTTCATAGATTTTTTCTCTCTACCAGGAACCATATTTGACTGGTGACACGAGGATTTTCAGTCCTTAGCTATCCTGGTCTTTTCTTGCATTGATTTGCGCCGAACGGTGAAGGGCACGGGAAATAAAGGCTGAGACCATGAAGGTAGTACACATTGCGCGACATGCAGGTGCTAGGGGGTTGGTTACGCAAGATTGTTAAATAATAAATTGTAGCCCGTAGCAATGCACGGGTATTTGTGCTAGTTTAGATTAGTTACTGATCAGCTGAATGGCCAGCAATCTTTAGTACTAAACATTTTTTAACGTAATTTCTCTACTATTTTTAGATGATGTCGTTATAGAAAATCCATGAACCTTTCTATTTATATTGAACATTTTGTCAATTTTTTTGCACAGATTTTTACCTTTCAGATTTTGCATTGGATTTTTTTTGGTTTGAATACCCATTGCAAATTGGCTGTGCCCGCCCATGGGGACAACAATTCGCCGTGCGTCCGGCCAAAAACTACCCAGCTACAACACCAAACGAGGAGAAGGAAACACACCTAGGCTGGCATTGCCAAAACAAGGCGAATTCGGCGTGAACTTCAGAACCGGATGCCCACCACCGCATCAGATCAGAGTAGATAATAAACACTAGGATGCACATTCACATGCCGGCGTCTTGATTCATACATCCTACGCAGCCACGCAGGCTTGGCAAAAAGAAAGAAATGGCGTGCATTTGGTCCCATTCGTGTAGTACTTAGGGAAAATTGGTTATTTACCCAAAAGTTCATTGGCCTTGGATTATATAGCCGAAGTTGATTGACCATTGGTAAAATACCCATTGAGAGGACTAAAACTCATTTTGATCTACCCAAGGGGGTTCCCTGGAAACTAGACAAACTTTAGTCAATAAAAACGACGACATGCCCTAGTTCCTTTTAATCGCGTGCGTGATGGTGGTCGGTCGCCTTAGCCTAGGCCAAACGTGTCATACTGCACCATGGCTGTCATGTGCAAGCTGCCGGCCACGCCCGCGGCGTCGAGCACGCAGCTGCCATAGCCAGTGCCAAATTCAAGCCCCTGTGCAATCATCCGCGCTGCTCGTTGAATGTTTCCCTCTGCAATCTGCACCTGCTAGCCATTGTGCGTGGCAGTAGACCAGTAGCACCCGTGTTGCCCAGGGGCGAGCCCTACTAGACACGGCGACTGAGCTCGTCGGCACTACCTCGTCCTCCCCTCCACGTCCGGCACTGCCATAAGACAGTACAGGGTCGTCCAGGTTGTCGTTCCTGAGGACCCGCTCCCACTCCTCTTATGCTCGTCGATGATCAAGGTGCAATTCAGTACTACCCGTAACCAACATGCATGAATTTTGGGTGGTACGACAAACACCAAAAAGAGAAGTAAAATAAGATCCGGGACACACAAGCAGGCAGGTGGTGCCGATGGAGTTGCAACGGTGTCGCTCACAAGCGGACGACATCGGGGGCAGCTGTGACAGCGTCGCTCAAACTAGGTAAGGCCTCAAGGCTGCCGCTGTGTTCCTTGGCGACACGGCATGCGGCGAGGTATTCCAGTCTGATCGATCCAAGCTGCCCAAGCGCGTGTGTGACCAATTCCGTTTCATTAGTCCAGGGCAGTTTTATCCTTTCGTGTCTAGTTATCAATAGAAGGGCTGAGCGTATTTTTGTATTTACTTTTAAGTCCCTAATGGGCATTTTACTAATGGGCAATCAACTTTGGGTATATAATCCAAGGCCAATGAACTTTTGGGTAAATAACCAATTTTCCCTAGTACTTATTGCACAAAAATACTGGGCCAAATCCAAATAGACCGAGCCCTAGTTTGGGGATTTGGGGTAAACAGGAATTGATGGTGCCTCTGACAGCAAAACACCCTAGACGGTGACGCGGGTCGTAGGGTGAGGGAGTGGAGGATTCTTGGGACGAACCTGGCGGCGTGGACGAAGCAGCAGCGAACGTCGAGAGAGGTGGCGGAGGCTCCTAGCCTCCTAGGGGCGAAGGCCCGAGGGAGGGTTGGGGAGGCTCGCGGGGATCCAGGCGCCGGCGCCGGCGCCGGCGTCGCCTTGCGGCGGCGGCTGGCAGGGGAGTTCCAGGGCGGTGGAACTGGAACACAATATCTTTTTTTCCCCCTATTACGACTGCTCCGGGATTACTGGGCCGAATTGGAGAAGGCCACGAAAATAAACGCGGTCCAATTAATTCCACTAAAAAGAAAATTAATTAAACTCTAAAAAGAAACCGAATTAATTAAGGAATCCACTCTAAAAAATTGAGGAACATTTTTCCTCACAAGAAAACAAGTACTACAATACTCCCTGGATCGGAGAAAGTATACTACTTATTCCTCATTAAAACAACAATAGGTAATACTTCTTAAATCAGCAACACCTAATATGGATCGGAGGCGCAAGGAGTACTAAAGGACCAACCCGTGTTTGCACCTCAACGCATGCAAACACCATTGTCAGCTAGCTGCTGCTTCTCCAAGCGAGGCGTGCATCGTCGCGTCATCGTAGTCGTAGCTAGCAGATCTGTGACTGGGCGGGCCAATGCGGAAGCTCCAGCTAGTCAACCCGATGGCGGTGTCTCTCTCGGCAGTCGTCATCGTCCTCTTCATAGTCACCACGCCCACTAGTAGAAAACAGACCTTTGGTCTAAAAGCCCATGGGGTCTTTAGTCCCGGTTTAAAAACGAACCCGGACCAATGGGGGGCATTGGTCTCGGTTCGACCGGTGCGGGGCGACGCCATCCTCTAGTCCTAATTCGTTTAGGGCCTTTGATCTCAGTTTGTAATACAAATCGGGACTAAAGGTATTGCGTCAGGCCACGCCATGGCCTTTAGTCCCATCTCTATATACCTCTGTCATTCCCAAGTGTGAGCTACACTTTGGCATTTCCCCCTTCTTAGCACATGTATGTTGGTTTGCTCTCTCTTCTTATGCACAAGAGGTGCTCGATGAAATTCCTAAGAGCTTTTGCCACTTGAGTTCACATAAAACAAGCCACATCTAAGCTTTCTCCTCTCTTTTTTACTTCTTCATCGAGGTTAACAACTTTATCCTTTCATTCACCATTAATAATATGCATGTGTATATATACATCGCATCACTGCAAGTGTCCTATGCTGAGACACTCGATGAAGAGTTGTGTCAACGTGGCATGTTGCACCTTTGCCAAGTGTTCTAGACCAAGCCATTACACAAAGAGCTAGGCTTTGCCGAGTACCCAACAACTAGCACTCGGCGAAGAGCTAGGTTTTGTCGTGTGCCCCAACAACTAACACTCGACAAAGCTCTGCGTCGACGTGGCCCAGTCCCCTCTTCGCCGTTTATCTCCGCAACTGGCAGTCAGCGAAGAAGGAGCGACGCGGCATCACATAGGAGCTCTTGGCTTTGCCGTGTACCTTAAAGGAACACTCGGCAAAGAGCTCGCGCCGTCGAATGGAGGGAAAACGGAGGTTACCTTTTCTTCGCCGAGTGCCGCGACAAAAGACTCGACTTCGCTGACTACACGTGAAAAGACACAGTAAAGATTCTTCACCGAGGAAAACTTGGTCATGTATCCTTTGCCTAGTGAATTTGTATATTGCAGCCAATTTACTTTTGAATCGGGCTAAGCGTGATTTTCGGCCCAAAATTACGGGCCAGCGACCGACACCATCTCCGTCGTCTCGCTCGCGCAGACCTCTCAATCTCGCCGTCCACCCACACCCACACCTCCGCCGCCCAGACCACAGGCAGCTCCTCCCTCCACCTCTAGCTCCGGTACCTCGCCCAAGGTCCGGCGCTCCATTCTCGCCTCCAGCTGGGCCACCCCGACCTCACTACCGTCCGGCGCTGCTGCGGCACCCAGGTCCGGCGCTCCATTCTCGCCTCCAGCCGGGCCACCCCGACCTCGCTACCGTCCGGCGCTGTTGAGGTATGAGCCGTGCCCCAACCCATAACCCGCGCGCAACCCCCAATCCTCAAAAATCCTCTTCTCCCCAATTCTGAAAAAAAAATCGCATCTTCCTCGTGCAGGCAGCCGGAGGAGGATTTTCTACTCCACACTACTAATTTCCGTAGCTGTGTTGCTCATGTAATCAACCCCAGCTCCCAAGATGGTCCTGTGCTCATTTTCCAAGCAACCTGAAGAAACAAGATCAGAGAACTACATCAGAGGAAAGGGCTGTTCAGGCCCTCATACAGGCCAGGTAAATCATTCTGGTAATATGACAGCTGAAGGTTAAGTAGATTCATAGCACAAATCGTTCCTAAGACTTGTCTAGTTTATGCTGTACCAGAAATTCTTATTACCTAGTGAAGCAAGTAGTTCATAATCATACACTGAGGAATGCGGTTACATGCGTTGCACTTGTTTGCAATTGTTTCCCTCTGTCCATTGTCCTCGTCTGAGTCGGCGACGGGCCATGGGACGAAGATCTGGTGCACATACATAGGCTGCGCGTTGCAAGTTCAGAACCTGGGCATACATAGTGTGTGTGCTATGTATCTGTCCCAAGTTCAGAACCTGGGCGACAACAACATGTATGCATAAAATACATGTATGCCTGGGTTCAAGATGATCCATTCATGTTTTTCTTGAGCTCGATCGGTGCCTGAGTTTATTTTCATTTTACTGGTGTTTTTAAAGTGGAGAGACCATTTATCTTTTTGTCTCGTGAATAAGCATACATGATGGATGCTGGTAAAGAAACAGCTTTTTTTTCTGCTGTTGATTTGATTATATTTTCCACTCCTTGTGTTTTTACCAGTGCTAGAACAATTCAATTGTTTTGCTAGATGGGAGGTACAGGATTTTGATTCCGCTAAGGACATGGACATATATGATTCAAATTATTTCTTCATGTCCTTGTACTGCAAACGGTAGGCACCTGAATGTTACTTGGATACATACATGACTTTCAAAACATGACTTGGATTTGAGTGCCCGATTTGGGTGCCTTGTTGCTTTTTGTGGACTGCTTCTTCTTACTGTTGTTTTTCTCATTAGTGGCAAAGTTGGTATGTCAAATTAGGTTTCATCATCATCTGCTGACTATGCAACACTGATGATGTAAGTTAAATCTGGGAAACCTATATTTTGGTTGCTTCCTTGCACTTGAGAGCCATGTCGTGCAGATCTTTATATTTATTATTGGTTTTCTGTCAGGTATCTGAACAAGTGATTTCTGCCACTAAGCGTGCGCATTCTGTTTGTAGGAGGGAGCTGAACTGGAGTTGGCCCCAGAATAACCATCCCATGGAGCGGCCCTGGTAGTCCAGCCAAACTGAGGAACAGACTCAGTCGGCCTGCCTAAAACCCACGTCTGAGGCCGCTGGAGCTGAGCGCCGCCCCCATTCCTTCGGCGCCGTCGCGATGGCGTCCATCCTGCCCTGGCTGCTCCTTCGCCGCCGACGGACTCTGCAGCCCTCCGCCACGGCTCTATTCTACCTACGGTTCGTTGCCTCGCCTCCTCACAACGGTCCAACCACCATCAGTCCCCCACGCCTCGGCGCACTGCCCGAGCGTTCCCGTGCGGCTGCTGGATTCGCGACAGCTGCGCGGAGACAGTCCCCGGTGAGGCGCGGGAGCACGGCGGTGACACTGGACACGGACGGCAGCTTCGCGCGCTTCTCGGTCAGAGACGAACCGCTCACGACGCAGCCGCAGGGGAAGAAGAAGCAGAAGATGTCGAAGAAATCCAAGGTGAACCAGCTCAAGTGGTTCCGCCTCAAGGCCAAGAAAAAGATGAAGTCGCCCAACCCTGAGGTCCGGATCAGATACAAGCTCGACAAGGTTTCCCCCCTCCCTTCATCCTCAACATTCTTCAGTTTGAATATGCCGAAATGCTGCATTGTAAATCTGCTGTTCTCAATGTGGATCCGGTCCAGGCGAAGAGGAAAGAGGAGTGGCTGATCGAGAAGCTCCGGAAGTACGAGGCGCCCTGGAGGGGTCCGGCGCCGGTCCACGACCCCGAGATTCTGACCGAGGAGGAGAGGTTTTACCTCAAGCGAACCGGGGAGAAGAAAAAGAACTACGTCCCCGTCGGGAGGCGTGGGGTATTTGGCGGCGTGGTCCTCAACATGCACCTCCACTGGAAGAGGCACGAGACCATGAAGGTGGTTTGCAAGCCCTGCCGGCCTGGCCAGGTGTACGACTACGCCGAGGAGCTGGCCAGGCTCAGCAAGGGGACCGTCATCGATGTTAAACCGGATAATACGATTATCTTGTATCGTGGGAAAAATTATGTGCAACCCAAGGTTATGTCGCCTCCTGATACTCTGTCCAAGCAGAAGGTAATCATCACTACCGAAGCCAATTTTGCCATATTCATTTGATAGGTTCAGCTGATTGACATTTTTTATCTGTACTACATAGGCCTTGGAGAAATATAGGTTTGAACAATCTCTTGAACATACCAGTAAATTTATTGAGCAGCTGGAGAAGGAGCTTGAAGATTACCACAAGCATGTTGAGTTATTTAAGAAGCGTGAGGGGGCTATTGCTGAGGAGATCAGTGACGGAGACGCTGATGTTGATGATCTCACATCTAGCTCAAATACTGAATGAATCGTCTTCTTGATCAATTGGCACCTCGGCGCAGATCCTTTCACAATGGAGATTTGATATGATCTTGCTGCCCTAAATTTGAGTGCATCTGGTTTGCCACCAAACATTCCCAATTTTTTGGAAGACAGGTGTGGCAAGCATTCCGTCTTCTCTAGCATTGTACCCCACCTGTCATAGACTGAGCTCTAAGAGTCGCACTGAGAGATAGTGAAGTTCAGAGTCAGCAGCATTTGAATGCAACATGAGCTTTGGATGCTCATGGCGGGCGAGATGAGTTGTGTTTGCAGCTTTCATCAGAAATGAGCTTCCTTGGATTGTCAGTTATGAAAATCAACTTGTGTGTCTTCTGGAGAAGGATCTGCTCAAATATAAAAATGTAAGATTTACCTAGCTCTCAATTAGATCATAGTAACATACGGAATTTTGATGCTTTTAGATCGAAATGTAGTATTGTATGATTATTATTAGTTACTAATATAAAGTAATATTCTAGTCTTCAAGATACTTTCAACTGCGCAAACCATCATTATATGGTAGATAATTTTTTAACATATATTTCATACCTTTTACTCACCAGATACAGTGTGGACTACTTATTCTTTTCTTTACGGTAGTCCTGAATGTGCTGGCCCTGATGTCCAAAATCCTACAAAAGTTACATGGAGACAATCTAGTTTCATGCTAAATTGTTTATCAGCTGACTAGCCACCTGCAGGAACAAATGATAAAATCCCTAAATAAAGAAATTTAAACATCAAATAAAATGCTCATGGTTGAGAGGAAAAACGTATTGGAATACCACTAACAACAATAGAACATACTGGATACCATGGCGGCCTTGCAGCCTGTAGTTGGTAGAATGCATCACTGTGGACAGGTCATAGTCTTCTTTCATTCCCAACATAAAATAATTTCAGAATAAATGGTAGGCAATTCCAATAGCACATACCTTTTGGAAATGAGCCAATTCCACCACTCGTCTCAGATTGGCAAATAACGTTGTCAAGTCACTAAAAGTGCGCGACAACAATTTTTTCCTTGAATTCAGGATATATGAATGTATATTCATCTAGCATCAAAAAAAATGTGAGCAACAATTAAATAGCGTACATACTTCTGGTGAACAGTGAGCAATACATGACAACAAGTTAACACAGCTCGATTGATCTCATGACATAATTAGTGTCATAACCCGCCTAAGGAAGTACTGACTTATGTGCCCAAGATGGAAGGGTTCATATGCTCCTATGAGCCAAAGTGGATTTTCCCGTGCGCTTCTTGCCTTCAGTTAGTGCAGAAATTAACTCCCTTATCTCTGAATGCTCCTTCAGTTTGGTTTACTGTTTATCCTGTCTTTTCTCGATTTTGGAAGTAGCACTCAGTGTTTTGTTTAGAAAAATATATACTGATAAAAGTTCTTGTTTACTGATGTGTTATGTTGCAGTTTGTTTTAAATTCAGTTAAATTTCGTATGCAAGCAGTTGAATTTGTTGTGCTTTAATATGGATCATCTAAGACCGGGACCTGTAGTATACATTTTTCTTAAATGTCACATGTATGGTTACTGATTTGTGTGTCAAGGAGTTGATTTGGCACCCTTTCACTTCACAAAGTTTACCCGTTTATAGGTATATTTACTTGCTACTAGTATGGCAAGTTTTTCATGGTTTGAATAAATGCCTTTGTAGTGTCCAGGCTACTCAAGTTGTTGAGCTTCTTCAACAAGTGGGCGTTGATTCAGCAGCAGCAGCAGGGCTTTGGCCCTGATTGTGGAGCAAGTGTGAGAAGCTAGCTATGTCCGAGGAAGCGGAGACGTCGGCGAGGAGGACGGTGAGTACATCACGATTGTGTTGGGGAAAAAGATGTGGTTCATCATCCCCTTGCTCCTAAAAAAAGGTTATATTTTTTTGGACAATTCTGATTGGATGACACGGTGCTTATAACATGAAGATGATGAGGAATTGAGAACTTGGGATCAATTTCTTTCTTTCTATTTCTGTTTGTACTCTGTTACTTGCGATGATTTTGTAAGGTGCAAGTTAACTGCTGTATTTTCCTTATTCTAGGAGATAATCTTGCTGCGACTTGCAAGAAAATTAATTACTTGTTGCTGTTAATTTTTGGCTGATTTCGAGCTGATGATGTGCATATATTTGGCTTCAGAGGAGTTAATTAAATGGTATGCCTAGGCTGGCAGCCTCTATGGTAGGCTAGGAAAGTTAACTTTTTAGGCTTATTATAGGGAAGCTAGGGGCCGTAGTGGTTATCTATGTACTGCCTAGCTTATTGCTAACTTATTGACTTGCTCTTGTTGAGTATACATTAGGTGTCTGTGATATGTGGTTGCTTGTTATTGTGTTTGTGGCCTGTAGTATACGATTTTCCTAAATGTTACCTGTATGGTTACAGAATTCTGGTCCCTGGGTGTGTCAAAGAGTTTATTTGGCTACCCTTTTACTTGACAACGTTTAACCATGTATAAGTGTATTACTTAAGTATTTCAACTTTATTTGTGTTTTCAAACAACTACTCGGTGTTGATTCAGCAACAGTTTTTTTTAGATAAAATGCACCAAGTGCCCGATTTTAAATTAATAAAGCCCTTTGGTTCGAGATACAACGAGTTTAACATGCTGCGCCATACAGCTTCGCCAAAGCAAACATGCTGCGGCATACACCTTCGCCAAAGAAAGAAAAACTACTTGTGACGGCCTTCCCCACAGGTCGAAAGAAGCAAGATCATCTTCAGTTCTGTGCTACGGCACTCTTCGTGCGGATACATCGTGGAGGTGCTTGAGCTCGGTTGTCATCCTTCTTAGCCATGGCATGTCTAGCGGCTTGGCAAGTGGAGTCCACAGACTGCAGGAATGCATAGATTTGAAAACTATGTTAGCCGGATGTTTCATAAGTTTGGATTCAATAGTCATTTTATTTCTAAAATGCCAAAGAGCCCAAGACTGGGCCATGAAAAGCAACCATACTATGCGTTATCTACCCGAAAGACTAGACACAATGGCGAATAATTGCTGAAAGTTTGCCGGGCACCAACTACACCATAGTAGTTGGCGAAACACACTCCATGCAAATAAGATATGAGAGGCGTCTTCCTCCACTCCACAGATACTGAGGCTGGATGGTAGCCTGTCCAGCACCAGTTGCGAGGAGAAGATCCTGACCTTGAGAGGTATTCTCGCTGCCCAAACATCCTTAAAGTGCGCAATCGAAGCCCCTGCAGAGAGTTTTGTGTACATCAAGCTGACACAGAAGCGACATCCACCGCTATCAAATATATCTTTTTTTGTTGTACCCTCAAACCACATACACACACTCACAGTGGTTCAAACTACTCAAGAAATTTCCATCCAGAAAACCTAATTGTATTTGAGTTGGCAAAGTATGAGAATTCGCGTAATTCCTTTGTTGTTATTTTCATTGAGCATCTGTGGCAGTTTATATAGGTACAAGTTTTGGGAGGGCAGGAAGCCTCTCTTAGATATAAGATTGAAACATAACAATCAATCCTTAACAAAACATATCCTACAGTAACCGATGCTCTAACAGTCTACAATGCAACTGAAGAAGCAATGTCGATTACATGTGTTCCATCGGATGCAATGCCACCTGCTTGCGACGCCTGACCTGGCCGGGCACCCATTTTGGAAGAAGGAGTGCAGACCAAAGAGCAGCCATTGGGAGGACGACCGCTCGTGGCCAGGCAAGGGGGGTCAGACCGGGACCAAAAACCAGGCTAGTGGTTGACGCAGCGAACGAAGACGTCCGTCGCAACAACGCGTCTTGGCATCCTTTTTGAACAGGTGCTCATCTGGAACGGCATTGCCGTGCCTCAGGACTGCACCATCGGATCAGCCAGGATAGCTTCTCTGTAAGCGGTTCACCAATCACCAAGTCCCGGAAGGAAAGAAGATTCAAGAACTACCTGAAAAATGTGGCACATACCGATCACTTGACTTTCACATACAAGGCAGAGTACATGCATGAGCTATTACTGTGTGAAAACTATACCTGCAGCCTGACAAAGACAGATGCATATGCATAGTCCGCGTCGCTATCGAACTTAGTCTCATGTAACGCACATGCCTGCATGTTCAGCAAGGCTAAACATGGGCTGTGTGGCCTTGGTCTTCAGAATTTGCGTACCACAAGCAGATGCTAAACATCCAAACTGTAATACTACTCCGTTTCTAATACGAGGTAGCGCGCTGTAATATGAGTGCCAGCAAGAGCTGCCAAAATCTGTAATGGAGAAAGAGGCTGTATAATAAGAATTATAGGGTGGTTCTATGTATGTATAAACAAATCGAGAAGAAGAACACGTCCGGGACTGCGAAAAGAAGCAGATCAGTTGAGGAGCTAGCACAAGATTGGTTTTTCATGTACTAACCAGCAGATCAGTTGGCTTGCACTTCAAGAATACTAGATGCAGATCTAAAGTAATGCAGTCACCTCCGTACAATACAAGGCAGAAATGATTCACAACTTATGTACACATTGACATTGTAGTTGAAGTGCGAAACTATGCCTGTTACATTGCAAACAAGTATATAGAGTAAGAAATGTAGGATTTCAATGACAAGAACAAAACGAATAGCAGGCGGACTCAAGTGTTACCTTGGGCTAGGAATTCACCCGTGATTATATTCTGGGTTTGTTCGTCCATATCACAGCAAGTTGCTATGGTTTCAAAAGCATACGCACCAGCTGCAGGATACCATTCTAAAGCTTCAGAATGCCACCGTGGTCAACAACTGCAAAGTCGCGAAGACCTTGACTTCAGCCTTTTGTTTCGATTGGTCGGCACTCAGCAGCCCCTACATAACAAGATACCGAAGTCAGAAAGCATGCAAAGACGAGATTACTTGAGATCCAGTCAAGCTGATTACAGGTCTAGAGTTCGGAGTTTGTACCTCTCCGTTTTAGCAGCTGATCTGACGAAGCTACACTTGTATTTCATGTTGGATGTGTATCAACTTTGTCATGGGCGCATCTTCATGACTCAGACCCGTGAATGGTGCCATTTTTCCTCCATGAATAATCTGCGATACATCTGAATAAAGATGAATAGATGATCTTGTGGTTACAACTTCGCTGGAGTTATTACTGTGGTCCTGACTGAACAATACTATGTGAATGAAATTAAACCGTTGCATTGAGTAAACATAACGGCTTATACATCCTTTCTTTGTTCAATTTTGAGAATTGAAGTCTGACAAAGAAAAGATACAGACACAGGGCCCGGTGGCAGTGGCGGCAGGGTCTCATCTGATCAAGTCTCACATCTACTGACATGCCTAGATGATCTGAACGTTCCTCAACAATTATAATGCCGGATAATATGTATAAGACACAGAAGCATATAGGAAGTGTACTTCCAATGATATCACGCTCAAGGAGCTCTAGAAGTTGTTTTTCCTTGTAACTAACCAGCAGACCGCCTGACGTGCACATGTGAGTAGGATGAAGGATGAATGATTCACAGCTCACTTGCAGTTTCAAATGAGTAGTTGAGCCCACCAAGCCTTCCAGACCGCCTAACGTGCACATGAGTTAAAGTAAGGCATGCTCTCGATGTTCCTTCAAAAAGGTTGCGGAATGTATTTCCTTATATACAGGAGCAACTAGATATTGCATGTTTCAGTTTGCAATGTTTTACTTGATGGTATTCTTTCAGAAACTGAAACTATAATTAGAGAAAAATGTAGATGTTCACCTTGTTCTTCAGAATTTACGTGCCATGTTCCTTATAAACACGCCAACTGTAATTAGAGAAGAAAATGTATTTCCTTATAAACATGCCAACTCCAATTCAAATACTAGTCGCGTGTGCACTGGAATATGAGACACCAAAGAGATGCCAAAGCCGTACAGAAATGGACACCGAGAATGTAAGAGAAAGAAATCAAAACATATAACCAAAGTGGTTTTGCACTGCGAATGAAATCACGAGTTTATAAGAGCAGAAGTTGCTCTTTCCATGTACTAACCGGAAGATGGATTTGACATGCAGGAAGTGTCATCTTCAGAAGAGTGGGACGAAAGGACACACACTGCAGGTGCAATGAGAGTAGCTGTGCTGGCAAGCCTGTCACATTTAGAGGTCAGTATAAAGTAGAAATAAGGGGATCTTTTGGAGAAAAACAAAGAGAATGGCAATTAAAGTCTAACCTTCAGGCTAGTAGGCAAACACCCGTAGTTCTGGGTTTGTTGCTTTCAATTTCCTGGCTTGCTCATGTATCTCGGTGCTGCACTCGCTCACGATTATCTCATACAGTGAAGAAGGGAGACCTCCCTTGGGCAGAGACTGTATCTCAGGACAAGCCTCGACTTTTAGTTTCCTGAGAGAAGAAAGGCTGTGTAACCCTCGAGGAAGGGATGATAGACCTTGACAAGACTCAAATTTTAAGGATTGGAGAGAGGTCAGCATCTGAAGCGATTTCTCTTCATCTTCCGTCAAGCTTTCCACCCGCTGATCCCAAAAGATGCCTAATGTGTTGAGTGTAGCAGCGAGGAGTCTGCAGACAGGAGCAACAAGCACTGCTGACATGCTATCCACCGTAAGTTTCCCCAACTGGAAGGAGCCTGCCGGCAATTGTTTGAATCTTCTTGCCACCTCTGCGAACAGATCCACTGTTACAGAGCGAGGATGATCCACATCATTAGCAACCACCAACTTCTTTAGGTTGACAGATGCGATGAGAGAATTGAACCCATCCACTGCTATATTCTCGCAATTGAGTAGTGATAGACTGGTGAGAGTCGTGAGGTTTGGGGTGAAAGCCATTGGGCTTGAGGATCCGAGAATAGAAAGCTCCCTGAGGGAGGTTGCCTTTTGGAGGTCTGTCCATGAAGTTATTGACCCCATGAAAGACTCGAGATTCACTATATTGCCCATATTGTGGAAGGCTAATGCGCCGCTATATCCAGTCAGAGTCAAATGATTTTCCTTTAATTTCATAGCCGCATAACCATCTACCTTAATGTATGTTAGTGAGGGAGCAGGAGGCATGGGTGGCAACAACAGCTCGGGGCATTCAATAATTTTTAGACTGCGCAGACACGGATAATGTATGACCTGTGAAGAAGAGATGGAGGAGTCTTTGAAGAAGGGCAGTGCAAGCAAACTGGGACAATTGCTGCACTCAATCCTTTCAAGCACTGGAAACAAATAGCAAGTAGGTTCCAAAGTCCACGTTTCAAGAACTGGCATGTCAGCAATCTCAACTTCCTTCAAGTGCCTGAAACATTGGTTTGTACCAGTATCAGAATCAGGTCCTATATGACGCACTCTGGCAATATCCTTCAACACTAGTGTCTTGAGATATTGTAGCTGCCCAAAAGGTGGAAGAGTGACCCAAGACACGCCCTCTAGGGTGAGAGACTCCAGATGTGTAATGGCTATGTCACGATACAACCAACCCGGAGTACCAGTGGCCCCACCATGATCTTCAATGCCAAGTTCTCTGAGATTATAATGTGGTTGGAGACCATCAACAACATCATCATCTGCACCCAATTGTTCTCTACCCCAAACCAGTACCAATTTTTTCAGATTCCTTTTCAAAGCCAAATTCGCTTTACTAGCTTCTTCCTTCGTTGACACCCTTTCAAGATTACATACTCGGAGTTCTCCTCCAAGATTTGACAAGTTTCCCAACTCTTCGAGCTCAAAACCAACACTCTCTTTCTTAACATGGAAATCTTTTAGCTCCTCTAGATGCTCTATCTTTCCAACCTCAGGAACATTGGAGTGGAGTTCAGGATTTGCAATGAAATGGCGTAAATTAACTAGGCGACTAAAGTATTTGGGCAAAGTAGTATGACGAAGCCAACCTTCTAGGTCTAAGAATAACAAGTGATAAAATCTAGGTAATGTGCCAGGTAAACTCAATTTTGAACGATAAATTGGTATAAGTCTTAGGTATCGAAGGTGGAGAAGTTTTGAGAAGTTTTTTGGCAAAGATTCTGATGACCTCATTACTATAAACAGGACACGGAGACCCTCTATTTCATTAAACGTGCTCATTAGAATCTCTGTAATTCTTTTATCATATTCCCTAAAAATCATCAAAGTCCGCAATTTTCCAATATCTATCCTGCTCTTCAATTTAGCCATTTCTCGACTAAAATTTTCATCGTATCTATCTTCTATGGTGACAGATAAGTGCCGGATAGATCGAGGGATATCATCGGCACTAAAACTTAAGCTACTTATATTAGTGCATTCTTGTGATGAAACATTCCGAGATAGCTCATGCAATAAATCGTGCATCACAAAGTGTTGACCATCTTTCTGCATGAGAAAACCATTGTCCACTAGTTCTTCTACGTAGTTTTTATTTTTTGTACTAGAGGCCATGATGCCTATTGCATTCCAAAAGCAAATAATATCTAAATTTTTAAACAGTGTATCTTCAGGAAAAAGAGAAAAATAAGAAAAACATCGTTTGAGGTGGAATGGAAGGTAATGGTAGCTAATTTTGAGGGCTGGCATGATATCATCTCTATCTGTTTGATTTTGCCACTCATTGTTTTCAAGAACTTTCATCCAATGTTCCCACGATAGGTTGGATTTCAATAACGGAGCAACTGTTTTGGCTGCTAGCGGCGAACACTTCAATTTCTTTGCAATCTCTCTTCCAATATCAATTAATTCATTGTATTCCTGAGCATCTTTGTTTTCATCGAAAATACATGCTTCGAAGAACTCCAAAAATTCCTTAGGATCCAAACCTTGCAGATTTATTGGAACAGTAGCTTTACTAACCAATTTTCCTATTTTAGGAAATCGGGTTGTGACAATAACCATGCTGCCTTTGGATTCACCTCTTGTGAACGGAGCTAACAGTGTGTTCCACTCAACATCACTGTCGCACTTCCATATATCATCCAAGACAATTAAAAACCTTTTTGACTTCAATCTATCTGCAATGGATATCTGAAGCTTGTCTAAATTGTTTGTTTCACCGGAAGTGCTGTTTCTTTTTTCTTCTTCAGTTGGAGGTATGCAGCTACGAATCTGCTGGGTGAGCTTAAGCACATCAAAATCAGTTGACACACATACCCAAACTCTAGCAGCGAAGTGGTCCATGGTGGTTTTATCATTATACAAGTGTTGAGTGAAAGTTGTCTTTCCAATACCCCCCGGGCCAACTATAGGAAGGACAGAGAGTGTTTGACCATGATATGTCCCACTGGTGATATCTTTTATAGTTTGCTCAAAAATAGCACTCCTCCCATACAATTTATCGCGTACCATCGATCCTGTGATAGGACGTTTTGGGGCATCAGTTGTATGTGTTGTGTTGGTAGTGCTTGGAATTTTGAGCAAGTCAGAAACAGGAATGCACTTGGAGTGTATGCCCTCTATTACTGACTTGATTTTAATGGACATGGCCACTCTATCAAATGTCAACTTATCAGCATGACCACTACCATTACAACCATCGGACTCGGACTTGATTGTGGTCGGTAGGGTTTCAATAACAGCAGTAGCAGTAGCAGAAAAATCATCATCTTGTGTAGGAGAACAAGAAAAGCACTGAAGCCAGTTACCGATAGTGTGGCGGACAGCATTACGACCATGTTGAACTTTTTCCTGGAGGTCACCTCCCATATCAGGCGTCGCATGCTGCGTGCCGTCGAGCTGGTCCTGGATCATGAAGTAGTGGAGCTCGTCGAGGGCGTCCTCAGCATCATCGGCCTTCCCGCTAAGCTGTTCAAGCAGCCATTTGAGGCCAGGGTTGTCATCCCTGCCCTGGGCCGCGTGCAGAAGCGCATGCGTGTACATCAGGTCCTCTTTTATCTGATCGGCATTGAGGCCGAGCTCGGAGCTGGCCAGGTATGCGGCCACCAACTCATCAGACATCTTGTTCAGCACCTTCCCGACGAGCCAGCTTGCCGCGCCGACCGCCGTCTCCATCTCCTCCGGGCGCAGCAGGGTACTTGGTTTGTGTGGTGGGAGTTTTGGGTTAATTGGTAGCTATGTGCGTGTAGAAGAGTCATGGATGGCTCCTTTTATATATAATTTGTTACCTGGCAAGCTTCCATGTGATCATGCTGAGACCCAACTTAATTGTTGGAGAGTTCCTTGAACTACTTGGAAGGCCAACCATGACCCCATACCTGCGGGATAGATGCTTTCATCTAAAAACAAAACTAGAAGTCAACTTGAATGAGCCAATGAATTCACATGATGGCAGAGCTGGGAACAGCCATGTGAAGGTGGTTGCGGGATGCGCGTGGTTAGCAAGGAACAATTAAAATATCAGGACTTGATCATTTGCTACACACATATGCAGAATGATTGGTGGCTTAGCAGTAAGGTCTATAGCTGCCATTATCGTGTACAGCCACGTGGGACGCACGTCTGAGAAAAGATATTCCCTCCGTCCAAAAATAAGCAACTCGTGACTTTCGTGTGTCATTGTTAAGATGATACCGCGCACTGCATGACTTTTGTTGGTCTAGAAAAAGATTTATAAAAGTTCGTCCAGTCTAGATCTAATTAAACTGGTGGCATGAGCTAACAGTTCCTGCACACACATTCACTGCTCACACCGCCCGCTACTACAAGTCATTGAAGTCAATGTGAAGAGTGGTGGCGGCGGGAACAAACCATACCTAGTCGATCACTGGCCGGTTAAACACAAGGAACTTGACCGTGCTGTAGAAAGAAATGCACCGGATCAGCTGGAACGGGTAGGTATACAAGAAGTATCGTAAACTAAACACTATATAAAAGACAATCAGTTTAGGGCATCTAATGCTAATTTGGGAACTGTAGATGCACAATTTATCACCATTCCGGTGCATCCACGTACCACTTTATCTAAATAAACATCAGGGGTTTTATCTTCCTTCTTCCATTTTCTTCTCCGTGGATCATTCCAGGTTACCGGTTACCTTCCGGTCACTGGGTTATCTTTCTCACGCCTTGCCAACAGCGGCGGTGTTATGAGCTGGCCACGTCTAGAAAAGTCTGCCGATACGCGTGGCATACCTAGCGAAAGGCGAGCCAAAAGAACGGACACTTCGGTATTAAATTTTGTCTTTCTCTATCTTGGATTTGGCCTCTTCAGGTCTCTTCTTCTCTTTCTTTCTCCTGGCTCACTCCGTCCTGCCGCACCTTGCGCCGCCGATCAGGGGGCGACCTCCACCTCCGCATACATCTCTGGTGAGAAGAAGATGGTGGCCCGCCGGCCATGGGGACCAAGCTGCTGCAGGTGGTGGGCGGCTCCAGCACCCTCCTCTGCCGTAGGATTGTCTCTTCCTGGCCGTCGCGCTGCCTCTTGAGGCGGCAATGGAGGCACGTCCTTCACCGGAGACGACCCTCTCCTCTCCATCCCTGGCCGTCCAACGAGGTGGCACGCCCTCCTCTTCCTTTACTTTATTCTTTATTTCTTTGTGGTGGCAACGAATCTCCATGTTGTTTTTCTCAATTTTTCCCGTCTTCTGCTTTCCCCTGAATTTTTTTATTGATTTGCTGCCTCCGCTCCGTGCAGATGGATGGCGCTGCTCTTGGTGCTGCTCCGCCCGGTCGCCGTGGTAGCCTGCTGGGGCGTCCCAGCCGATGATGTACTGTCGGCCCCTCCTCTGCTTCCGGTCTGCAGATGGACGCCGCCGGTAGGCCGACGGGGCGGCCCGGCCGAGGTCGTCCGGACGCCTCCATTTCTCCTGCAAGCCTAGAGTCGACGCTCCGCGGCCGTTACCGCACTCCGTATGGATGGTCCAGCGTTTGCGCGTTCATCTCCATCCTCTTTAGTACATTCTATCATGTTGAGATGATTTCTGGTGGCCCGTTCGGCTTTGCTCCTGCTCGGTCGTTGGCAACTCTGCCGCCTCCGTCCTTCCTGTTGATCTGCAGGTTCATCGCCCCTGTTTTTCCATGTGGCCGGCGTGGTGGGCGTCGGATCATGCCCATGGAGGTTGTGCACTTGTGCTCCCGCGTCTGCCTCTCCTGGTCTACAGATGGATGGTGCCTCTATTCCTCCGGGTGACTGCCATGGTAAGATCCTGGGGCATGCCGGTGTGTTAGCATTGCATACTGGTTTGGCTTCTCCTTCCCGTCCCAAGATGGCTGGCGGTGCGGTGTACGACCTCGCCTTCCTGTCCTTCCTGAGGTGTATCGGCTATGTGACGAGCTGAAGCGTCCATCGTTGTGGTTGATCCTCTCTCAAGTGGAGGAGAGGTATTTGTGCGTGCTTGCCCACAGAGTGTCCAGATTGGAGTTGTGAGTTGTGACTGTGGGTCGCCGCCGTGGTTCCTGGCTCCTCCACACGTAGGTGAGTAGCTTTTGATGTTTGCATTCACTCAGCGGTGAATGGTGTGCATATAATTGAGTACTGGGATTTGTCCCAAGGATATGTGGTCAGTTAGTATAAAGTTCAGGTGACCCTCATGCTTATACCTATTAAGATTCTGAGAAAGTTTGGACGACGGTGGTGCTTTAGTATCCGGTGTTTTTACCAGATGTTGCAGTTCGTAGTATGTAGTTTCTGTTTCTCGAAAAGGCACAACCAAGAAATTCTTTACTTTAGCATGCTTACATATTGATGCACAGACCTAGGGTGTGGATGAGTGTGTGTTCTTTAAAACCCGATGATAAATCAATCCAATATCCTGGGGGCTCCTCCTCTCTCGAAAAAATATTCTGATGGTAAATCAAGGGCTTGCTGCTATTTTTTCCTCGCCTATTCATGACTACTTCTTGAAGGTCTTTTCCAAACTTTTCACCTGTTTCTTTTCTTTCAAATTTATAGACCCAATGTATGTGCAAACTAAACTGATGCTATGATATGTTTGTGAAATGTAGATGTTGGTACCTGGAAATGTTTTCCTCAACTATTTTTGCTCAAGATTACTTCTTGACCGTCTTTTCCAAGATTTTCACATGTTTCTCTTATTTCCAATTTACATACAAATTTATCTGCAAATTAAATTGATACTGTGTCCTATTTGTGAAATTTGGGTGTTGGTACCTGGGACATGTTTCAGTGTCCACAATTCTGATGATTCAAACATGATTCTTTTAGTTTTAGAGGCTAGCTAATTCCAGGATTACTTCTTGACTGTCTTTTCCAAGATTTTCACATGTTTCTCTTATTTCCAATTTACAGACCAGTTTATCTGCAAATTAAATTGATACTGTGGCCTATTTGTGAAATTTGGGTGTTGGTACCTGGGACATGTTTCAGTGTCCACAATTCTGATGATTCAAACATGATTATTTTTTAAAGTTTTAGAGGCTAGCTAATTCCAGTGAAACTAATTCAAAGGTACGTGTGTGTCTTACAGTTGCTGCCATTCACAGCACATCCATCTATGGATGATTTGGTTTCCTCACGTAGTCACGTATCATGCTTGCAAAGTAACAAGGAAAACTTCAATGAAGCCAAGAGGAGAAAAACTAATATACTCATGTGAGACTTCTTTCTTATCTTACAATACTGACTATGTTTATTTTATTTAAACCTTTTTGCATGCATGAGTTAATCTTCATATAAAGCTGATCTGGGGTTATTGGTATTTGAGTTACTTCACTCAGGAAGATGGTCGTCGGTCCTTCTATGTTCAAATCTGAGTTCACAATGCAGATTCAGTCATTGGCATGATTAACAACACACATGACAATGAAGAGCTTGATTATTTGCACCGATCCGTATGAGCATGACATCTTCCTTTAAATGAGCAAAATTGGCATTATCACATCATGATTAGTACCACGTCATCACAAAATAAAATACCATCCCGATGACCCATTGCTATTTGCAAAGCGCAATTGAACATAGCAAATATAGAAAGTCTAGAAGTCACCATCATCACTCTTGAAAGTTCAATTCTTGCTGAAAAAATTAGTGTTCTGATTCTTGCTTCTTTGTACTTACACTATAATTGCTTTCTTACAGATCTATATTTTACTGACAGAGAATACATCATCATAGTAAAAGAATTGAGAATCATTACGGGGTTGATGCATTCATATAGAATGATCTCTTCTTCCATACAGCAATACCTAATAGATTAGATTTCATATGTAGTAGTTCGACATGGAAAACATTTCTAAATGTCAATCAGCTATTATTTTTCTTAGCTGTGCTTCAAATCAAGATGCTGCCACTGCAACTAATGGATTTGACCAAGGTTTCTACCGATGTCGGTTGCAGTTACCCAACTATGGATGTATGAGCTCCAATTGCTGAACATTTCGTTTACATGATGCAACACTTAGTTCCCATCTGTCATGTACTATCTGTAGACTCTATGTTGTATGGTAGTGTAGTCTTTTTATTCTGTTGGAAACATATTTCCATTCTATTGACAGTACTGTAAGTTTCTACATGTGTGTTCACTCATAGTGTACCACTTTTTAGTGCCTCGAAACAATGTTGTTGTCTGTACTTTTGGGCCCATCCCGGAGAAACAATTTCTCTATCGTTTGCATTTTACACTTATATATCTGGCCGTTTCCAGTCTACTCAACTATATCACTCTACAAATAGTAGACCACCAAGATCTACCTATCTTCCACTTTCATGTCTTTTAATTCATTTGTTCACCTGCAACAACTGTGAGATAGAATACTATGTCATTTCTTAATGAGCTTGATCTCAGTCCAATCTATAGGCTGCCCAATTGGGTTATTTCGGTCTTTACCGGAAATGGTAACCGGCCCATCAAGGACCTCAGACGCAATGCCAATTTCATAGTGTCTACCAACAAGAACACAGTCGATGGACCAGTTCTCACCCTCTCTTTGGATTAAGACGATAGTGATGTAAGCCTCTGACAAGCTAGAAGGAAGAAACTGGCTGCAGGAACTACTTCACCTTGCTGCCTGATATTATGTTAGTAGTAGTGTAGCTTAGTGCCACCGGATCAGTTTATTTCCTCCATGCTTCAACATAAAGGCAGCAAACTATCAACGATTCAACATCAAAATCCATTGCAGCAAAAAAAAAAGCAGACCACCAACGATTCAGTCCATATTTGACTAACTCGATCTATAAAATCATAGAGAATGTCACCCTTCCGACACCCCATCTTTCAAACCATCAAGCACATGTTCACAATTAACAAAAAAACTGGCATCCATACCAAAGAGATAACTCCACGGGCGCGGCGTGCCGCCGCGCCAAGGCCTGCTAGTCTAGATCTAAAGTTGAAGAATGAGCCAGCATGGCCAGTGGATCGTACACCACAGTCACAGCTCACACCGGCAGCTACGTACGAGACCATGTGAAGGGCGGTGGGTCTGGTCTTCCACAAATTGTACATACCTGATCGATCATTGACTCGGCGAAGCCAGTGCTGCGCCATGGTTCATTGTGGAGCTGAGGAGGATGATGGGGTGGAATCCGTGGAAGTAAAAGGAGGATCCCATATTTCACACCACTGGTTGGCTTGTCAAAATCGACCCGCCTTGGCCGCAATCGTGCTCCGCCGCGTGCAACGTACGGTTCAGAGAACGGATTGTTCATGAGGCGCCAGCCAAATAACTCCAATTTACTAATATTTTCTCCTAGTTCTAGAAAAATATTGGCCAGCCAAATAACTCCTGTGGCCAGCCAAATTTGGCAATGAAACATCTTATTTTCTGTTAGTTCTAGAAAAAGATTCTTATAGATTATATAAGTAATGTGAAAAAATATATACATATTTTTTTTGTTTAGGAAAGTTTCTTTCTCTGCTTACTGCAGCAATCCGTACGTCTTGTAGTTACAAGTCAATACATAAAAATGTATTGGCCAATCATACCAAAACAAAAACAAAAAACATCTCACTTATCTCACTTTTTAGTTTTCTTTTGATCTTTGTACTCCTTGTACATTGTAAACTCCTTTTATAATCAATAAAAATTGCAGCCCCACTGTTTTACCCTCAAAAAAAATAATCAGCTACATATATACTAAAACTACCATTCCTAGATGACCATATTTCCCTCTATAAATCACAACCCACATATCAAGCAAGTTTCTGGTATATACCATAACCATTAAACCATGGCCCATATACCAGAATTCCAAAGAAAACTGCAGAAGGACAGTTTAAGTAAGCATGTCTCAGGTTCATCATTGTCACAAAAAAATGCATTCACTACTATCCTTCTTTTACTCAACTGATTTTTATTCCAAGTATAATTCCACCTTTGACAATGTTCACAAAAATATGATCCGGCCAAGAGCTTGTCAGCACACACGGTGTGCACTGGTGGCAGATGCTCGAATATATGCAATCCATTACAATCGCTAAGTCGCAATGCTGAGATGAATGACTGATATTGCAGTGAACTTAAAGTTGAATGGCCAATGGCAGAACCATCGACACAACAAATGACTCGTCGATAAATTCAAAACTATCATAGAGACATACCTCTTAGGCCCTGTTTGTTTGAGCTTCCGCTTAAAAGCGGAAGCTCAAACAAACGGCACGAAATGGAAAAGCGCTGCGAAGAAGCACTTGGGCAAAATGCACTGAGCGAGCGAGCCGAACAAAAAGCTAGCCCAGGGGTGCTTCTCCCCGCTTTTGCTGCTTCCCGAGTTGCAACGGACGGAATTGCCCCCAATACTTCAGGCTAATTGCAAAAAAACTGCCACTCCCGATCTACCCCGATTCCTCTTCTCTGCTCATTTTATTTCTTCCCCCGTAGGCCGCAGGCGTCCCTCGACCCGCCGCAGGCCGCAGGCGTCCCTGGACCCGCCGCCGTCCTCCTCCCCCGTTCACGGCCGCTTCCATCCATGGCGTCCTCCCGTGCCCCCACAGTCCCTCCCCAACCTCGCCGCCGTCCTCCTCCCCCGCCCCTGTTCCCGGCCGCCACCATCCAAGGCCTTCTCCCGCGCGCCCCCATAGCCGCCCCCGACCCCGCGACCGTCCTCCTCCCCGCCGGCCCCGTCCTCTCCGCTCCGCAGATCGTCCCCGTCGGCTGCCGTCCTCTACGACACGTTGACCTCGCCGGGAACTGCCGCCGTCGAGCCATGGATCTTCCCCACGGCTAGACGCAGTTCTCTGGATTTACTTTACCTGGATCTCTCAAGTGATGCTAGCAGTTGTAAAAAAATAAGTCTACTTCTGGATGCCTCGAATTTGTCCATCTAACCTTACTTGGAGATTTATTGTAAGATATCTATACTACTCGTATTTGAGAAGCGGCCTGGGCTATCTGCAACTGATCTTGTGGAGAGGACGGCAATCCGTAGCTGCAAGCTGCGAGGCGAGGTCCCGTGAAGGAAAAATACAAAAATATTTGTCGTGCATAAAAGAATATTTGAGTATACAAAATTTGTAATGGTTAGTTTGTTAAAACCATACTTGGTTTACAAATAATTTAGGTATTTTTGCGCCGTCTCGGTCTTCCTCCAAGCTCGACCTTGTCCCTATCTGCACTTTATATTTAATATGGACAAGTCCCGTAAAATAGTTAAAATTAGTTGATTCGTGTCAAATCAGCATTTATACAACTTTTTCAACATTCAGGGGCATTTCAGAGATTTCATTCTTCATAACAGCTACAACAGCCATTAACAGCACTCCTTCTAAACATCAAATCTCTGCTTCTCACAGCTGCTTCCCACAGCTGCTTTTGTCAAACAGTTACAGCTGCTTCTCAAAAGCTGCAGCCCAAACAAACAGACCCTTAGATGACAATGTGGTGCTCTTTGGAAAAGGGGATCCAATGCACTCCAAAGAGTTGAGCAATCATCCTGGAAGAATATCCTAATGAACCTACAGGCTACATCACACGACTTGTGATCAAAGTGTGATCGTAAACCCATAATACTCGTCATGCTGGCCCGGCTAAAAGAGAAAAACCTACTAAAGCTTCTCTCTGACTCCTTTCTCTACTCCTCAGTTCATGCAGATCAAATTGTAGTCCTGGATCAAAAGATATATATCAAGTAGCTAAACGGTAAATTTTACAGCATCCAATACAAACGCATGAACGCCAACATGGTGTGTAGATCAACATGTAAAGTATGAGCCGCATTCACAAGCCAATGCACAAGCATTAATTTCTCTCTGCATGATGCTAACAGAATCCTTCATACATCAAAACTAAGTAAGGCATTTTAGAGACCAATCTCAAATAGACACATAAGAAGCCTAGTAGTGTAAATCAAAGTACATCTCAAACACAAAAAGGTACAAAAGCAAGCACAAATCACTTTTTTTTTGCGGGGGAAATCACTAATTTGATAGTAGTTTCGAAAACAACTCAGCAAGACATGGGTAGAAGGAAATGGCTACCTGAATCAAAAGTTTTGTCCAGTAATAAAATCCCTATTTACCCACCACTTGTTCCAGAGAAGATCAAGGAGGTGTGAGTCCATGAATGATTTGGAAAAAGTCATATTCAAAGAGTAGTACTAGGAGAAAAAATACAATTACAATAGAACTAAGGCACACATTTTATTTAGCAAAAGAAAAGATTGACAATTGATCTAGTTACCTGTTTGTACGGAACCAGGATTTCTAACATGCGGGCAAATTGCTGCTGGAATTCAACCGATCGGTGCAGACGATCCTGTATCCATCAATAACTTGGGGCAGGTTCGGTTGATCTCCTACCCAAGGGAATTGTAGTGGATTGGGGTGTTTTTTTTTTGACTTATAGGGGATTAAATCTCCCCCAATATCTTCCTGCCCACATAGGGGAATTCTTCTGAACTGAACAAGGCCGCCTTAACAAGCATGCTGTATTCTCGATCTGGAGTGCATTTACAAGCGGGGGAAATCAGAAGCTCGCATCTGTTTTCCAGTGTTGAGAATCGAATCAAGCCTTGAGCCAATCAACCAGCCTTGTAGAATACAGGGGAGGGCGAGGCGAGCCGCGGTGTCGTCCAGTTCGCCGGCTCCGCTTCGGCCGTGAGGTTGCGGTAGGGTTCAGCAGAGAGGAGGCGGCTGAGGCTCTGTGCCGCGAACAGGAGGACACAAGTGGGAATCCGGCGGGCGCGCGGCGCAGTGGAAGCTGCCGAGTCGCCGAGAGGCGGCAGAGGCGGGCGGCGGCGGCGGGAGTGCAGGGAGGGAGATGGGACTTCGGCAGAAAGGAGCGGGTACTCGGTGGCCACTATCGAAAAAAAATATTTTTAAGTTTCAAAAAATTATGGGGAAAAAATCGTATGTAGCTAACTATCGAAAGGAGCGGGTTCTCGGTTCCTTTTTTCTTGAGAATCATTCGCTGCTTTTTATTATTTCGTGAGAAGGTGATAGCCCGATTTGAAGAAGGCTCGGGCTTAATGCCATCCCCTCTCTCTCTCTTTTAGCAGAAGGCTCGGGCTTAATGCCATCCCCTCTCTCTCTCTCTTTTAGCAGAAGGCTTGGGCTTACTACGATTCAACAACTTTTAAGTATTCTCTAACAAAAAAACTACTCTCTTTGATTCATAATAAGTATTGGGGTTTAGTTTAAATTTGAGCACTAAGTTTTTTTTTGTTGAGTTTTGCGCCCTCCAAAGTGTTCGAATGACACCTCATGTGAAACTTTTGACAAACTTGTACCTGTTCTTTTACATGGTACCCTCTTTTCTAGTCGTGCTTTCTCGAGCTTGTGCCCTCTTTCACAACTTTTGTCGAAGTTGTTTTAGTGGGGCCTAATCATCATTAACTGATGTGGCAGTGATTTCTCTAGAGATTTGCCCCTGATGGTCGTCGCACCTCCTCTCGAGTGTGGCCTCTACCACTCTTCTTAAAAAAGTCCCATGCTTAAACTCATGTACGGTGGACTAGAGTTCTTTCAAAAACTTACTACAACTTCACTAGTTTGGATACGCTGTCTCGCCTTGCCATTTCAATGTCTTTTCCAATTGCACTTACTTTTCAAAATAAGTTGTGATGCAATGATAGCGGTAGCATATTTGATATCTTGTAGAGAGGATAATATTTGCAGCACAGTTGCTTGGTGGAGAAACCTTGGCCTAGAGTGGGATTGTCTATGGTAGTACCATTTTTTAGAGTGGTCTTGCCCCTATTCGTATTATTTGTATCTGCTTTTCGCTAGTTTGTTGCAATTGATCGAGCAACCATCTTCTTAATCAATGGGAAAAAAACAAAGCTTGTGTCTTGCTATATTCCAACCTGAAGCAACCCAATCTTGGATAGTTCAAAACAAATATAATAGGTATAATAATACCTAAAGCATCTCATCCTTCTCTAGCAAAAACATCAAAGCCTTGTTTGTGTGGTTAATTATCTGGTCTAGAATTAGTATCTTCTTGTAATTTATAAGGGAATGGCATCATAGCTAGCTATGTTAGTTAATGGTCAAATATCAGTTACATCCTCCACAAGTATGGCTAGTAAAAAAAGGTAGGGGTCAACCCCTAGAGGTTAATTATTTAAACTAATTCAGTGTTGATGACGATCTGTTGGCGAGTTCCTTGTCCGCCTTGCTGATTCTGGTATTAAAGGCTTCCAGCTCCTCAATTTGACGATTTCTTACCTAGAAGCAGCATACACACACAATTATTTTAAGGGTATAATTGAAAGAACTAATACTACACAACTTTTTTGAATATTCTTTTTGAAACAAGGCAATTTTTTGCCTATTTGATTAATTAAAATAGCTTTAGAATACAACAAAGTTGCACGGCATTGATATATTATAAGACCTGATCTCACGGCATGATGGATGTCAAATGTTTTGCGCCCCTACCCCTAAAGGGTAGCATTTTGCTTAATGCCCGAGATGTCTATGAAGTTTGAAAGCCTTTCTGTCATGATTTGTGTTAATGAGTATTATGTGACAGGAGTATTAAGTGTTTGGTCACTAACACAAAGCGACATACAAAGACTCTAAAACTCTAGCTTCTCACACTGCATTATTGAATAGCAATTCTCTCTTCGTTAACACACAACCATATATGTGTTAACCATGACTAGCAAAGAGTTGAAGTATTTTGTGAAGACATATACATACCTCCCAATGGCCTCCTGGCTTTTCTTTTTCACCCTGAAGCCGAAGGAAATACAAGCATGCAAAACAATGAGCGTAAAAAAACCCAAACAATCAATGTTGAGAAGCTATAACTGTTGAGAAACTTGGAAAATCACCTCGCCTTGGAGCGTGGGAATTGCACGATGGACTACGTACTGCGCGTCTACGACGCCAATCTGCTCTTCAGGGTCCTGCCAAATTTAAAATATAACAAAATGTTCTTAATTATTTATACATATCATATTTTTCAAACGTGTTTCAATAGTTATTATAGGACACTGCTTACATCGACGCATCTCCAGAAATGGGAGTCAATAGGCCATCCATGAACGAGGTCATTCTGCAAATAAAACCAACTCTTCATTTCAGATGCCACACTTGATAAATCCCAATTCTGTGATAGCTAAAATTTCGACAACTGTACGTATGTACCTGTATCATATGCCACACACATCTCCAAGCATCCCTGGAGAAGACCGGCGCCATGACCTCCACGAATCTGCATCCATATGTACATGCTTGCATCACAATTATCTTAATTAATCCCATAAAAATCGATAGGTCATGAAAAATAAAAGATTCTAAACTCATTATTTTCAAACATAAAAAGATCGTAAATAAAACAAGCTGAATGTGACTGAGCGAAGAATTCAATTAATTACCCGCTGCATGGCCGCTCGTGCACGTTCCAACAATGCTCACCCCCTGCATCTGTCCTGTTGATTCATGACAACCAGAATTTCAAAGAGATCACGTCATTATCCAAAACATCAGCTTCTCAACAACCATGCTTTTGGCAGGTTACTCATGCGTGCACCTTCATATTGTGCTAACAAACAACAAATGTACTTTCATTATAGGTGCATCCTGCGTGCACGAGCAGCATGCTTACTTGTGCATCTCGCTGCCGTTCTTCTTGGCTGTGACATCGTACATCGGGGCCACGTTGGTCGCATCCAGCCCCGGCTGCGAGATCTCGAGCCCATGCTTCCTCACGATGTCAAGGTACCTGCAACCATGCATAACCTGAACTTCATCATCCATCACCACAGAGGAGAGATATGTGGAGCTCGGGAAAGCATAGGAGGCGTGTTGGATCACAAGGACATACGCCTCCGCGGTGAAGTTGTCGACGCCGAGGTCCTCGTCCCACACGAAGACATACTCGTAGGGCGCCACAATGCTCGGGTGCAGGAACCTCTTGGCGAACCACCTTTTTATTTAGGTAAAAATCTGAAGATTGTCAGTGCATTTGTTTGCAATTTAGAATTCAAACCAACGTTTGAGCACATTTGACAAAGTCTGGATTATAATTGAATTATGCTGGAATAGACGTGTTATGTTTACCATTTGGTCTGCTTCCTCGCACTGATGTGGGTGACCTCGCGAGACCACTCAAATTCATCCCACTCCGTCGTGTGACCATCGTAGTGGAACAATACGATGTCGAAGTTGTGGGAGAACTGTATATATTGTGCGCGCACACACACACATGCCATTTGAGTACCATGAAATTTAACATTTAGAAACATTTCAAACTTGACCAAATCTCCTATTGGTAGTTCTTTACCTTGTGAACGGTCGCGTTGATATTGGCTCGTTCGTCGTACCCTACCGCTAGGGCCAGGAGGTACTTGCGAGTTGGGCTGTCCTGCACATCACATCACAGATATCGGAGTTAGTCATCCTCGGAAATAAAATTAACCATGAAATGAAATAAGATTCATATTCAGAGTGGACTGCAATGTCAGGCATAAATTCAGTCAGATTCAGAGTTCAGAGAAGGAAATAGCATGCAGAGGGTACCTCTTTTGGGGATCCCCAGAGCCGGCGCAGGTGAAGGTCCGTCTCTGAGACCACGATCCCTGGCGGCAGCCTCCTCTCCGCACCGGCTTCAGGGTTCCTTGTCACAACCTCTGCAATCTACAAATTACCAATGTATTGTTAATTTCATGCATCCACTGACCATTTTAGCTGTGAAGAAACCTGAACCATTCACAAAGTTCAGAAATTTACCCCTGAGCTGGTGGCGTTTGTGGCGGGAATCTGATTTGAGGTGCTACTAGTGATGTTTCTGCCGAGTGGTGCCCAAAATCTGCCCAGCGAGCCGATGTCGCCGAAGCTGCAGTTGGCGGCGCCAGTGCTGCTGCTGCTCCAAGGCAGTATACCACACTGAAGCTGCAGCGTGCATGGACATCAATCTTAGCTCAGAGAACATGCGTTTTCTTCAGACCAATCTTAGCTCATGGTGTGTAAACAAACCAATACTATACTAGTACCAAACTGATGTTTTGTTTACCTTTGGCGTGATTGCTGCAGGAACAGAGATGCCGAGGAAGAACCCGAACGCCGCCGCGAATAACACCGTCAGAACCGGGCCAATTGCTTTTTTCTTCATCCTCGCTCACAGCTCACTGACTCACCCACTCACTCACTCTACGTAGGTCGGTCTGATGTGAAGTAGGAGAAGAGCTAGCTATCCTAGGGTGTGATGGAGAAGAAGACTAATTTTTTCTATGTGGAGAAAGGAGATGAGGAGTTTAATTAGCTTAACTAGTCCTGATTTGCGTCAGTCATAGAGAAGCGTAAGTTTGACTTCTTACACGCATTAACTGCAACATACAGTACATTGTTTCGTTCGAGTAAAGGAAACTACACTTTTCAATTGGATAGAATGGAAGCAAATCGAGAAGTTTGCTGGATCAAACCGGTCAACGTGCTCTCCTCTTGTTCGTTGGGCCCTCGGCCTTAGAGCATCCCCACTCGTTGGCGCTCCCCACGCCCAAATCCGGCGATATTTTCGTCCGGATTGGAGGAAGATTTGGCGTGGGGAGCGCCGAAGTTCCAGCCGTCCCCGGCAGAAACCCCCAACCTCGACCATTTGACATATTTCAAACGAATTTAACAAGTTGACCAACAGTACGAAAATTGCTGAAACAAATTCGGCGAAAATAATTGTACAATGTTTAACAAGTGCTGAAACAAATGAAGCACACAATTTCACAATTTTTCAAACAAATTAGACAGACTAGTTGGCGTCGGCGTTGGCGTTGCCTCGGAGCCTCCATATGTGCTCCACTAGATCATCTTGCAGCTGATGATGCATTGTAGAGTCTCGAATCTCCCGACGCATAGCAATGAAGGCCCATGATGGAGGCACCTGGTGATTAGGCTGTGCAAGAGGACCCTCCCTCTCATATGGTGCTTCTTGCTCAGCCAGAGGAACCGGATGCTTTCGCTCATTTTCAATAATCATATTGTGTAGGCACACACAGTTCATCACCTCCACATCCGATCTTTGGACCAAGTCGAGCGGGAACCGGACGACAAATCTGTTGGAGGACACCAAATGCACGCTCGACGTCTTTTCGGCAAGCTTGTCTCTTGACAAACTCGCAAAGTTTGGGGGTGCTAGGATTCGAGATAGTCTTCACAAATGTTGCCCACTTTGGATAGATTCTGCAAGGTAGTATCCTTTGTTGTAGTGCCGACCATTGATCACATAGTCCACCGGGGGAGCATGACCCTCAACAAGCTTGGAAAAGACCCGGGAGCAGTTTAGGACGTTGATGTCATTGTTGGATCCAGCATACCAAAGAAAGAGTGCCAAATCCAGAGATCATGGGTAGCCACCGCTTCAAGTATCACAGTGCAGCCTTTTTGTGACCCTTGTACATTCCCTGCCACGCAAACGGACAGTTCTTCCATTGCCAATGCATGCGTCAATGCTTCCAAGCATCCCTGGAAAACCTCTAGCTTCATTTGTTGCAAGGATCCTCTGTGTCTTCGACAGTGGGTGATCTCAAGTAATAGTCCCCGAACACGCTATGACGGCCCTGCAGAACCGGTAGAAACAATCAAGGGCGGTGGACTCCGCCATCCGAAGATAGTCATCCAGTATCACCGGGATCCATACACCAGCATCCTCATTGCCACCGTGCACTTCAGTGACGAAAATCCAACCAAACCAAGTGCAATCCGCCTTGCATCAAGTAGGGATCAAAGTGGCGGATGGCATACACAATTTGCAGAAATAACTTTCTGCTCATCCCGAAACGACGCCGGAAAACACTCTCACCGTGCAACGGATTGTCGGCGAAGTAGTCGGCGTACAACATGCAGTAGCCCTCCATTCCTGTCTCGGCTTGCACTTCCGGCGACCTGGTGCCGACCCACCACGTCGACCGCCAGTCCGTGTACATGTTGCCAAGCAACCGAGGATCATCATGTGCTCCTCGTCTGGGCGGGCTGCCATCTCTTCTGCATAAGCTCGACGAACATCTGCTCCTCTCTTCGTCCGAGTCCATGGCCGGCGAGGCAAATGGACGAACACCGACGGGTGTGGTCGAGGCAACCCGAGCCGCGAGCGGCGAGGAGCAAGCGCCGGCGGAAGAGCAAGAGGCGGAAGAGCAAAGACGGCGGAATATAGGCAGGTGGGGAAGGAGGGGCGGCGGAATCTAGGCAACAAGCGGCGGTGGTGCCGGCGGCGAGAGAGATACGAGGGGGGGGAGATTTTGAGCGACGTGGCGGTGGGGTTCGTGCGTCGAGTCACCGACAGATCGGGCCCTTCCCGCTTTTCACTCGTCCGGAGTCCCCGAGCGCTCCCGGGGCCGGGATGGCGTGGGATCGCCGGATGAAACTAGGCCCAAATCCGGACGAAAACGAGGAACCGGGGCGCGACCGGGCCGATTTTCGCCGTCCGGATGTAAAAAACGCTCGCCGGGGGCCTGTTCGGGGGGACGAGTGGAGATGCTCTTAGGACACATCCGAAGGCAACAAAGTGTGTGGAAATTAAAGAGGCCTCTTTGCAAAATACTCCGTGAATCAAATAGGCAATACTGTAACTACATGAATCCACACTTCAACAGGTGTTAGCATGTTTCTTTGCTTTGGAGCTTTGCTCGTGAAAAAGGGCTTCGGTGATTTTTTTTCTCGAAATGGAGGCTTAGCCCTAGCTTTTCTATCGAATGGTGCATGCGACTCTTTTATTAACTTATTATAGTATAAGTTTACAAAAGAATTACATTATGGGCCGCAAAGGATTGATACATGTATCAACCATCTAACATAAGAGAGACCATGGAAAGACACTGCATCAACATGCTATCTTGAAATCAAAACAACTACCTCCATACCGGTGTATAGGTCTTGCACGTGTACCTAGTTGCCAATTTGATCTATATAATACAAAATATATTATATAAAGTTTATACTATTAGAAAATATAAGACCTGAAGTTTCTAGTGATTTTTTTTGTAACAAATAGCTCACATTAAATTGGTTAAATTTACATCCTAGGGCTACGCGTAGGACTAATAAACTTGTATCGAGGGACTAAGTACAATATCGTGGTGCGATGTTTCATACACATAATACTAGGAAACTAAAGTAAGGTGGATGTACGGAGTAGGGGCACTATTTTTGAGGACGCGTCGGAGGAGGGCCAATGACCTAATAATGAGATACGCACACAAAGTTTGGCAAAAAAGAGTATCTTTTTGTGGCTTGTGTAAAAAGAAATTGTTCGATGCTCCGATATGATTACCCATGAGACATATTTTTATCTTTTTTACACATGCCACGAAAAATATTCTTTTTTCGCAAAACTTTTGTGTATCAACATAGAATTCCAAACGTATATGCAGATTGTTTTTTCATATTTTTTGACATTTTAAAATGTGTACTTTTTGTATTTTCCGCAATACCTACACACACCTAGGAGCTAGAACACTAACTCCGAATGCACATTGTTTCGTTATTCTATAGGATTGGCAAGGCTTGGAAGTTCCAATACATAATTCGTAGTCTTCTAGCACTCGTGGGCTGCAAGAATCACTTTTCAGGTTCTATAGGTGGTGTGCCTTTTTTCTTTCTATCAAAACTGCTAAATACCAGCAAGGAGGCATGAATTGTATGTGACAGACGTTGTATAATAGTTATGGTGTATAAATGTATAATAGGGGATTTATTAGTAATTTTAGTTGTTCCTTTGAATTACAGATGTGTTTTTATATGAGTATTGCAAACACGATATTATCGTTTTATATACAGGTGTCACAACGTCACACATCTGAGGTTTTTTTTTTTTTTGCAAAATTCTGTGTATTAACATAGAATGCCCAGATGTATATGCAGATTTTTTTTTGACATTTTAAAATATGTATTTTTTTACATTTTCCATAATAGATACATATATATAGGCCTAGGAGCCAAAGCACCTGCTCTAAATTCACATTGTTTCTTTATTCTATAGGATTGGCAAGGTTTGGAAACTAGAATACACAATTATTGTTCTTCTAGCACTCGTGGGCTGCAAGTCTCACTTAGAGCATCTCTAGTGGAAGGTGCAAATTTGGACGTGTATATAGAGATATACACGTCCATATACACATTGCTAAATTTAACACCTTCCAGTTTTTCAGTGGAACGTGTATCAGGACGTGTAAATCAGGACGTGTATATTCCAACAGCTATATTTTCAAACGGCTACTACCTCTGGTCATGTTTAATTGACGCAAGGTAAGCACGTTGGTAGGCTACTTTCTCTAGGCACTCGCTTCAATTTAATCCGAACGGAGGGAGTATATTCCAACGACTATATTTCCAACGGCTATATTTTCAACGGCCATATTTCTGGTCTATATAAACCACCCTGACCACCTCTCTTCGAGCATCTCTACATGTGACTTATCTTCTCACTCTTAGATTTCTCTATCGTATCTCACGCAACACAATGAACACATCCTCTTGGGACATGAGTTCTTCGTCATCTTCATCTGGCGACGATGAACTCATAATTGCAGCATTTGCCGAGCGCGAGGAGAAAGAGAGGATGAACGCTCGACGCCACGGCGGTTCAAAGCATGGACGTCGAGCAATCGATCGAGGAAGAGATGCTGGATTTCTACAATGAACACACAGCCAATCTCTATATATCAGACCACAGCATAGCAATTTCTACATACATCAAAGTCTATATATCAAAAAAATTGACACTAGCAAATCTCCAATTCCTTGCACGCAGCCACCAGCAACCAGCAAACCAACTCGTCCCGCACGCTGGTGACCCGCTCGTCCTCCACTCTCCAGGCCTTGCGTGCAATCCAACTCTCCATGAATCCAACTCGACCCGCCCCACTCGAGGCCGCCCCGAGCCCCTCCCTCCGCGGCGGCCCCTGTCCAGGCCGTGCGCCGCCGCCCGCCGGGAGATCCCGCGCCCCCAGCCGCCCCAGCACTCCCCCTCGTCCTCCCCTCTCCAGGCCCCTCGCCGCCCCGAGCTCCTGTCTCTGCGTCGGCCCCTGTCCAGGCCGCGCCGCCACCGGGAGATCCCGCGCCGCCGCCCGACGACCTGCCGCCCCAACCAACAACGGGAAAAAAAAGGGCACATGAGTGCATACCGGAGGAGGGAGAGGGAGAGGGCCTGGCCGCCGGCGAGCTGCGATGGCCTCTGGCCGGGCGCGGGTCGAGGGAGTTCTCCTTTTCCTCCGTTCACGAGCGTGGCTCGCTCGTGTTTATTTCCACGCCGGGTACCCTCGTGGATAGGAGGTGTAAATATCCACGCCGTTATACACGAGCCACTGGGAGGCGTTTTTGGACTCAAAACGTGTATATTTGGCATACACCTCCATATACACCTCCCACTAGAGATGCTCTTATCAGGATCTATGGATTGTACATGTTTTTTTTCCCAAACTGCTAAGACTAGTCATAGTGGGGAGTAACATAGAGTAGTAACATGCACATGTTACTAATTTATGTTACTACCTCCATAGTGGGTAGTAACATATGTGTGGTGTCATGCAAAGCCATATTAATTAGGTTGTAGACTCATTTTGTCTTGAGAAATGTGATGTTATAGTAACATAGCTAGTTACCACAATGCTCTCTTTCCTCAATTAATGACATGCCATGTCATCAAAATGCTTAGTTGGCATTGCATGTAGTTCTATGTTACTACCTAAGTTACTCCCACTATGAGTAGTCTAAATACCTGCAGTGTGGCGTGAATTGTATGTGACAGACTTATCTAATCTATGTAGTATAATATGTGGAGTTATTAGTAATTTTAGCTGTTCATTTAAATTACAGATGTGTTTTTATATGAGTATTACAAACACGATAGTGAAGCGCGCCTAAGGTTCTAGTAGAGTAATACTATAGCTTGAGCCTTTTCCGTTTTGAGAAATTAGTGTTTTTAGGGGGCAGCCCTACCTAGCGGTCGAGCGCTCGCGCGGTCGATTTCCGACCAGAGCTTTCCCTTTCAGTACCGTACGCGTGTTTCCGTTCTCGTCCGGTCCCGCAATTACCGCCTTCCTGGGCCCGCGCGAGCACTCTCCGCGCTTTTCCGTGCCGCATCCACGCGCGCGATGGCAAAAATGCTTCGCCCGTGGCTCGAACCAGCAACCTGCTGTTGCGGCGCGCCCAGCTCACCAGCTGAGCTACGAATTGTTTCTTTAAAAAAATGGAGACGCATATGTTATGTACTCTCAGTTTACCCGGTAAGAAGTAAAAAAGAATTCTAATACACTAAAGTTCCAGCAAACAAAACCAGTGAACCGTGACAACTGATATAATACACAAAACGATATATTTCGTAATTCAAACTTTTTTCCGTTTCAAACGATAACTACAATTTTAAATATATTTTCACCAATAAATCGACCTCAACGAGATCTTAAAACTAGCACCGTCCTTATATATTTAGAAATTTGCCTGGCCTAAAATTTATGCACACTATATACCTACGTTGTTATCGGTAAATGTCAAAGAGAATATTTTTTAGTCGATAATTCATCAACCCCTATGTTCGTTATATAGCAATGGTAAATGTGAAGAGTTATCAACCCGAAAAGTTAATTTCATTCAGAATTTTTTTAGAAACATTTTAACTCACAGTTTATCAACCCGACCACCCGTCAATGGTAAATGGGAAAAGTTATCGATCTAAAAGAGTTAATTTTGTTTATAATATTTTTGGGACATTTTTGGTTCAAAATTTTTAAAATATGAAAAGTTATCGATCCGAAAAACTAATTTATTTAGAATATCTTTTGGACATTTTTAGCTCTAAAATTTATCAACCCCTCTGTCTGTTATTTATCAACGGTAAATGTGAAAAAGTTATCGACGCGAAAAAATAATTTCATTTAAAATATTTTAGGAATATTTTTTAGCTCACAAATTATCAGCCCCTCTGCCCATTATTTATTAACGGTAAATGTGAACAGTTATCGATCTAAAAAGATAATTTTATTTGCAATATTTTTTGGAACATTATTAGCTCACAATTTATCAATCCATATGTTTGTTATTTAGCAATGGTAAATGTGAAGAGTTATCAACCCGAAAAATTAATTTCATTTAGAATATTTTAGAAACATTTTAGATCACAATTTATCAACCCCTCTGCTAGTTATTTATCAACGGTAAATAGGAAAAGCCATCGACCCGAAAAGCTAATTTTATTTAGAATATTTTTGGAATATTTTTAGCTCTCAAATTTATCAAGCCCTCTACCTATTATTTATCAACTGTAAATGTGAAAAGTTATCTATCCGAAAAGCTAATGTCATTTAGAATATTTTGGGAACATTTTTAGCTTAAAATTTATCATCCCCTCTACCCATTATTTATCGACGGTAAATGTGAAAAGTTATCCACCCAAAAAGCTAATGTCATTTACAATACTTTTGGGAACATTATTAGGTCACAATTTATCAACCCCTATGTTCGTTATTTATCAATGGTAAATGGGAAGAGTTATCTATCCGAAACCAAATTTTATATAGAATATGTTGAGGACATTTTTAGCTCACAATTTATCAAACACTCTATCAGTTATTTATCAACAGTAAATATGAAAACTTATCGACCAGAAAAAGATAAATATATTTAGAATAGTTTTAGGACATTTTTATCTCTCAAATTTATCAACCCCCTTGCCTGTTATTTATCAACGATAAATGTGAAAATTTATCGACCCGAAAAATAGTTGTATATTTGAGTGAGAAGTAGTAGTTTATTTAAGTCGCAAGTGGTAGTTTATTTGATTTGCAAGTGGTTCCCCACCCGTTATTTTCCCCCATAAAACCCACTAGCCCGAAAAAGGGTATTAAAAAGACAATGTAGTCTAAATAATAGGAATTTTGATACAAATAACACAAACAAGCAAAATGTAGAATTATTAAAAAAAGGGAATTGTAGAAAGGGAATTGTAACTTAAATAAATCATGCTATATAAGTACTACTTGATATTTTTATTAAATAAATCATGCTTTATAACGTAATTTTAAATACAAAACAACATAAACAAAAAAATACAGAATTATTACGGAAAGAGAATTGTAAAAAGGAAATTGCGAATTAGAAACAAAAACAACTGGTCCAAAAATGGAATTGAAGAAACTAGTAAAAAATAATATGAATTTTGATACAAAACATCAACAAGGAAAATAAAGGGAATTGAAAAAAGGGGAATTGAGAAAATATTCATATAAGTATAATAACTATTGATACTAAGGAGAAAAAGGAACGTAGAACAAGAGATGAACATTGAACAAATTCACGTATTAATTAAACAGAAAAGCGGAAATAGCATAAAGTATAAACGGAAGAGAAAATAAAAGGCAAATGGAGAGAAAAGGAAGAGAGATGAGAGAGGACACGCGGGAGAGAAAAAGTGAGCACCACGGGAGGGCATGCTCGTGGAGAAAAAAGAAGAAGCGCAGAAAAATAGGAACAGCTATGCTTGTGGACCCCACACCCATTCGTCCTATCTGCATGCATTGAGGAAAATAACGCGAACGCTTCGCGCCAGCTGCAGCCAGCTGCGCACAAACCGACAGCGACGCGGCGCAAGAAAAACGTGTCGCACAACACGAGCGCGCGGACCAAGACTAACCGCTGGCGCGGTCGACTGCCAGCCAGGGGATTCGGTTTTTAGGGTGTTCTGAGAAATTAATGAAAAAAAATGTGAAGATGTCATACTGGTCTGACCCAGTTAACGTTAGTCCATCTGGCCCATAACTCAGTGTTACAAATTGGGCTTGGCTCATTCTGTTGTATTTTTGAGGACCTGGACGGCCCTTTTACGATATAAAATGGGCTGTACCAAAATCACATTTTTTTGCGTGTTTGTATTTCTTGTTTCTCACCACTGTCAAAATGGGCTAGTATTATAGAAAATAATAATCAAAATGAGCTGTACCAAAGCCACAACTCTTTTGTGTCTCCCTGGAACTCGGAAGCTATCACTTTTTTTTTGAACTGCGGAAGCTACAACTGTTCATTCTTTGTTTACTGGTTGTCTATCTCCCGTTGTTATTTTAATTTCCTTCTGTTTTGGCATGTGGATTCATTAGTTACTCTGTACTAGTTGAATGCCCGTGCGTTGCTACGGTCTCGTCGATTGTTTTGATGTCATAAATGTAGATATAATGGACATGAAATTTACATATACAAAAAAACCTTGTAATATTTCAAAATAGTAGGATTGTACCTTACTAGAAACGTAATTCAACAAAAATCTATAATTCAAGATCATTTTCATAAAGAGGAATACACAAACAATTATCTAATTTTTATTACTATGGACTAAGCTACCACTTTGCTCGTATCAACCATATGAAATGCACGTTGTGATATGTACCATTTGATCTTTCAGAGAAACATATCTCGCAATAAAACTACATGCATATATTGATTCAACATCATACAAAAGTATTAAAGTTTTCAATGGGAGATTAATTTCACCAAAGGCAGATCACTCTATTCTTTCAATATACATATAAAAACCATAGCCGAAGATAATTGTGATGTTGCAGCTTCCAAATATATAGAAAACAGAAAAACGGTACACCCTTCACTTAATCATGCAAGTGACGAACTATTTTCTATTCAATGGCATGAACTCTCATTGTCCTCACTATAATCTCAGAGTGAAACAATCATATAGACTAAAATAACTTCTCCACAAAGAAAGTGATAGTCCTGAAATAATGGCAACAAAATATCTCTGGGTTTAATTACCTCAAAAATGTCAAGCCTCCTAAGCAAATAGCAAGTGTGTATCTCCTCAGGAAAAGAACATATAAATTATGTGGCTTGAGATTCATGATCAGGACAAGAAAAGTAAAATTAAATCAGCATATAGTTATACCGTCGATACATGAAACCACACTCATATATCCTATAAAGTGCTGATAGAAACTCAACACTAAAGATCTAAAACCTGTATGGAATAGTCCCAATAAAGAAAATTAAAGGGCATTTACCTTGCCAATGAAATTAATGTTTAGCATAGTCACAAGGAATGTGGAAGAGGTTGTGCAACTATGATGCTTGCAAGTTGCAAATATTCCATGGACTAAGCATGGTAAGATGAAAATGAGGCATCGGTCTTATTTTCATTACTTCATTTGCCAATATTCGTTTTCCCTAAATGTCATTCACAAAAGTCAAAAACATATGCATGGATATAGAAAAAATGAAGTTATTTCCCCCAAACAGAACATATTGTAACAAAGTTATAATGTTGGTAATTCAAATAGAAAAAGAATATTTAAGGATTTCATTACGGTTAGATCAAAAGCTTAAACGAACCAAAAAGACAATTTACAATTTCCTTACATTTGGATTGTCCTCAGATATTGTAGGCATCATGTAAAATTGATTTGGCTTATCTTAACAAAGGAAAATGTGTAGACAAAATTCCTTGTAGTACCCATCGTGTTTGTTGAGTTATCACATGAATAATAAATTGATATGCCTGAAATCTTCGTTTCTTTGCCATTGTTAATTGATAGGTATATGGAATTGAAGTAGACATCGTACAGCTGTTGTGCAGTTGCAAAGTAAACAACCTGTGCTGCCACAAAGGCATTCCATCGGCCATGCATCACCCATTACCAATTTGGTAAATTGAAAACCAAATGAAACCCGGTTGGTTGGCCTAGCTTTACATCCATGCAGTAAGATAAACAACGAAATTGTTTGTTCCTTATTTAAGCAAGATGAATCATAGAGCATCCACGTAGTTCCTTTCTTCAGGTATATGGCTGATATGTTCTCTACGCCATAGTACTATATGTCCTTATTTCCGTCTTCAAAAGCAGATTGAAGCTGTCAAGATAATATGTGAAGAAACCATACTAAAATAAATTGGCACGAAACAGCATTGGCAGCCAATTTCATATACAAATTAAAACAATTGTCTCTGATTCATTAACCTGAACCGCTAGTTCATTTTTTACCATGTACATGAATATATTGCTGCCAGGGCTGTCACTTGGAGCACGCAAGGGTTGCGGACTGGCCATGGACATGCAAATATCTCATATTAATCAAACAAGAGAAATGTAAGAACATGGAAAGGATGCTCACGTTGGTCATGGAGCAACACGATAGACAGAAGGTTCCTTGTAGTCTTGGTTAAGCTGGTGACAGAAGGTCGCGTAACAGCCTTGTGGCTGGTCCATCCACGCCTCCAGCCTGCTCTACACTAATTCACCGGCAGTCAATCCATGGTAAGCACCTGGATCTTAGAGCATCCCCAGCCGTTGGGGCTCCCCAGGCCGAAATCCGGCGCTATTTAGCGCCGGATGGATGTACTTTTTGGCCTGGGGAGGCCCATTTTCCCAGTGGCGAGCCCATGGCCGACTTCACCCACCGCGTGCATAGCGACGGTGTCGCCGGGAAGGGCAACCGTCGGAGTGCCCTCGTCGCTTTGAACCGCCGTAATGGTCCGCGAAGTGGTCTGGAGAGCCTAAACGCCGTCGGGAACGGTCGGTCGCCTCGAAATTACAACCGCCGTAATGGAGCATGAACTCCGAGGAAGAGCAACCGCCGCTCTTCGTCCGAGAACTACATATACGGTTTCGAACGGCCGGCGCCATTCATCTATTCTCTCGTCCACCATCTTTCAACCATGAGCGATGGTCGTGGCCATCGGACACCGACGGCGAGGAAGCCGGGATGGCGGCATTGGTGGGATCGCGTTGCATCGTCCGCAGCGACGATTCCCCCGCCGTCCAGCGAAGAAGAATGGGACGACGACGAGGAGGAGGACGAGGAGGAGGCCGTGGAGCAGGCCGTGGAGCCGGCCGTGGAGCAGCCCGAGGAGCAGCCCGAGGAGCAGCCGAGGAGCCGGCCGAGGAGCCGCCGAGGAAGAACCCGAGGAGCGGAGGAGGAGGAGGACGCAGAGGCGAAGGCGCCTTCCTCCGACGAGGAGGTGACGAGCCGAAGCGCCGCCGCCACGACGATGAGGCGGGGCCATCTAGGAAGAAGTAGTAGTTTTAGTTTGTTTTTAAGTTTTTATATGTAATTTTTATGTTTATTCGAACTATATATAATTATGTTTATTCGAACTATATATAATTTGACTGGGAATTCGTTCGACGATGGTCTTGCCGTAGATCGGGAAGACAAGGGTTGTGCCGTTGATCGGGGAAGACGAGGGTATTGCCGTAGAAACCCATGCCATTGTCGCCGACAGTCGGGGCCACCAAACGTTTCCCGCGATTTCGTTTCGTCCCGAGTCCCCGAGCGCTCCCGGGGGCCGGGATGGCGTGGATCGCCGGATGAAACTAGGCCCATTCCGGACGAAACGAGGAATGGGCGCGATCGCCGATGACGCCGTCCGGATGTAAAAAACGCTCGCCGGGGGCCTGCGGGGACGAGTGGAGATGCTCTTACAGCCATGGAATCATATAGAGAAACATATATGAGGGTATATAACATAGAGAAGATGGAAGAAGGGGAGGGGATAAGCCGAGGTTCAGCCACGGCCCGCCGCCGACCTAAGGCAGCGGCCGCCCCGCTACTGTAGACGTCAGCCCGCCCAGCCTCCGCCCATTGTGTGCTCTCTCGTGGAGGATCGGGAGAACTCGTGGAGATGGGGAGGTGTGCAGGGACCCCGATGGTCATGCAGAGAAGATTTACCCGATGGCGCTCCTGTTTCTCCTTGCCTGCCTCCACGATAATTTGGTAGTAGGAGCCAATCAATGACAGAAATTAGGAGAAGAGTTAGTGCTTGAGAAACTCAATCTCCTAATTCATTGTGCCGATTACCTGATCCTCGCCATCCCGTAATTGTGTCCATCCCGCAATTAATATTCTCTGTTTATTACTTCCTTATTAGGCAGGGCGATTTTACTCCTCATGGCGTTGATTTTGGAAAGTGATCCGTGTTTAAGAAATATTAGGCAGGGCGGTTTTACGCCTTGTGGCGTTGATTTTGGAAAGTGATCCGTGTTTAGGAAATTTTGATGCGGGTAGAGCATAGACGGTTAGATATCAAGCGGTAGGTGTTTAATACTACGATTAAACGGCCAAGATGTCTCCAATCTTTGACATCAAACATGTTTGACGACGTACCAACTCAAATATCTTTACTACTAGTTGAATGCCCGTGCGTTGCTACGGTTTATTTATTTAAAAATTGAACATCTAATCCATAATAGATCGCATGCCTTGATACAATTAGTAAAGACTTTACAGATTCATGGATTTGAGGTTCTGTTCAAAAAAAATATTATTTACAATGTAATACTACATCCCTTACATCTAGCCAGAATTTTAGAGGAATAGATATTCGTTTAACAATCGTAGCCCTAACAAGGGAGAGGTTTTTGGGCCACTCGCCGAACAGCATGCCCGCTGGGTTCTTGTCAATGTCTGGACGTAAGTAAACACAAAATTGTGTCTTCAATAAATAGTGATAAACATAACTTTGGATACCATAACTTCATGTTTAATTCAAGTTGATGAGTAACCCATGGCAATGTATCCTTGACCGGACATCAAACACTAACCTTGATTATGTCAATGTTTTCTTGAAATTGTAAACAGATTAACAAAATGCTTGTTGTTATAATTGCAAATAAAAATAATCTTGTCATCTTGGATTAGTTCTCTATAGTATGCTTCAACACAATCTGCAGAAAGACGCAGAAAACCATCAACTCATGCATATTATATGTTGTACTGTAACAATAAGGAGATAATGCTGCAATAGTAGTGCCCCTGGGAATCTTATGGCCTAAGATCTGCTTCATCTAGTATAGTAATGCACCGGGTATATATAACCACTAAAAATCATAGAAAAACAGTAATAGTTAAGAAGTTAGGAACACATTATGAACCAAATATAAGTTCACAATTCAGCTCCATGAAATAAACATACAATAATCAACTATTATTAATTCAAGAAATAAATGGTAACTACAACTTTTAGGTGAGAGAATGAAGAAAGTTCTTAAAACCTTGCTCTTGGAGATGGAGAGCTAAAAAGATAGTATGTACTTTGGTAGGAAAACTGCAACACCATTCTTAACATTGTTCCCGTGCAGAAATCAGACAAAAAAACCAGTTCAAAAAATGAAGCTCTTACATATCTCCATGCTAATGCATTGTCGCATATGCACAAAAACATAAATAGACCCAAAAATATAAGCTCCATCTTGTGCAAATTTGAGGCACAACTTGTGTGTTTGATTTTCTCTAAAACTTAATCTAATCATTCCCAAGATTGCACACTTATTTTGTAGGTTTTACAATCAACATATTATCCGCGTATAACAGAGGGCACTCAGCTTACAAGAACAGAGCACCACATCTAATGACGAACATGCAATATGATTGAAATGATATTTGGACACCTGATGGGAGGAGGGCCCTTACAGATATGACACCACACTGGTTCCAGAAAGCCTTCAGTACATTTTTTTTTAGTTGAACCAGGAACCTTTATTCGATCACAGATAAAAAAAACACTTCAATTAGCAGCTGTTTATGTCCCTATTTTCTCATATAGTAAATGGTTCATATATATTATCACAAAAGTAATCAACCATGTAAGCAGTAGATGTTAGTGTTCATTTTGGCAATACCTGATCGGTGCTGCTTTCACAATAGAACGGTGCATCTGAGAGAACAATCCTAAGAAACTTTCTTCAAAGAAATGAGTGGTCAATATTGGCTATGCAAGAGTATTTGACAGACATAAAAAAAGTGTTGTCTCTTCACATAGTGCAACACTAAATATTTCAACAGTATTCATATAAGAAACAGAAAAATTGGCAGGCATCAAACATCATGACAGAAAATTTTGACTATAAGTTTCGCGAATTATTTTGGCTACCAAGCTCTAAGTTTCTCATACGCAGAAAAGGATGTGCACTACAGGGAGGAAGAGTGTGGTGATCGCTAAAGAGAAAGAGGGTGGGAACCACATGATTGTTGCAACACTTTGCTTTCAACCTCCTGTATCAGGTCAGGCGGAAGTTGCTCCCAGGTGATCAGTAATGCATGGCAATTAGCAAGTATCAGGTCAAGTGGAGGCTGCTCCCATGTGATCAGTAATGCATGCCAATTAGCATGTGTAGGTTATGTATTTATTACTAATAGTTACGAAGTGCAAGTAGGAGCTGGAGCAGCTTTGCGTTGAAGTTAGTTGCCTTGAACCAAAGGATCTTGGGATGTTTTCCTGACGGTTCTTGGGATGATAAAGATTAGATGAATCAACACCTATGGAGGAAATTAGCCATGGGAGTATTCAAAGAATGCATCTTATTCCACACAAGAACAAATTAGCAGCGTAGCACGACAAGAGGACTGCAGCAAAAAACTTCACAAAAACAAAAGACAAAATTAATCCAAGGAAACATCACTAAATACACATAAACACAGATAAACTGCTCTGACCCCCAAAACCAGCAAAAGTCACCACCACGACCAAAATTCTAAACAATTCCATATTGATTACCTCGAGCATAGTTGTTGTCCAACCGTTGGGATCGACTACACCAAATGTCCAGACGTCGGAATGGTTGCCAATGATCACGTATTTACATTGTTAGCTATGATTTGGTAAGGAACTATCCTGGCTACACCTAATTTACCCATGTTGGACTCCAATGGTTACCTTGCAACTCTGGTGGAGCCACACCGCGAACCATCGCCTTCTGGATTGTCCTCCATCATGCTTAGATGCACGCAGTCCTCCCCTGGCACGTGCGACAGCCACCTCGGTGTCATTCCTGTATAAAAGGGTCCCTACCTGAACATATAGAAATAATCTTTATCTAACAAAGAAAACTGAAAGCTCCACCTATGAGACACGGTCAATCAGAAAAATGGAAGTTCCCCCTCTGGGAAAAATGAAAGCTCCATATAGACTTAACATTTCGCTGCTGGTGAAACTAATACACTGGTTACATCACTGTGTTTCTGTTCATCCATGACTGCAAAATAATGGTCATCGATCCTGGTAGAGATAATGAAATGTTGAGAGCTCTGTATCGAAACATAGAAAAGTGCTTTGAAACCAAGAAAGACATTGCATCTTCTTTTTTCTCTTTGAAAAGACGGAAAGGGACTTGCAATTTACATTGATAGAGAAAAACAACCAGTCGGTTTCAAAAATAATCATGCTACAAAATAATCATGCTACAAATTTGAGTAAACAGTGAACTCTGTCTTCATGAATCAACAAAACATGGACAGTAAACAATGAGGTAACAGTTTGGAACTGAAAATGGTCACAAACATAGCCTCTATGGAGATTGGAAGGTAATTCTCAAGATATTTCACAAAAATGAGTAGGAAATCACATCTACTGGATACCAGTCTACATCGCTTCTTGTCTACCATGCACAATGGGGTTTTCAGTGGAAATGGAGAATACATTGAGGTGTGCTGCTATAAGCTAGTTGCCTAGAACATGATCTATTACAAATAATGTAGAGAACATACCTCATAATTTTCATAATTTAATCAACTTTATATGATCCAATAATTGGAAATTAATGCAATGCTCCAGCCACATATAATTGGAAATTAATCACCTAGGCTCTGATTTTGATGCGGCAGCGCAGTGGCGGCCTGAAAATGCTATTTTGCCCTCCCTCTGCTCAAGTGTCAATAGGCCACCTCCAACATCATAGAACAATGCCTCTTACTTCGATGGGAAACCTTGTGTATTCTTTGTTGCAAAACGGTTCAGATAATGTTAACTACTTGCTATCAGCAAGATTAATAATGAAAAGATACGCAGGATTATTGTGAAAATATAACAACAATTATAAGCATCATCTGGCAATCGGACACAAAGGAATTCCATAAGTAGCACTTGCTTTAATTTGGTAAAGCAATTGATGAATCCGATCTTATGCTATGAATCCAATTGTTAAACAAAAAAGCTCATATGTAAAGCTAACAATTTCACATGGGTTAGGGTTTAGGGCTATTAAGACTTACGATGCCCATCTTGTCAGCCTTCATTAGGTGGAAGTCATCCGAAGAGAGTACCATCGAGCTCCACCGTTTCATCAAATACGGTTGCCCCCTTTTGATATTATGCTCTTCCATGCAGCGACCGACGGGCGTAAAGGCGCATTGGGCGTAGTCCTAGGGGCATGGAAATCAGCACCTCTAGTATTGGTGGCGATGGCCCGAGTGATTCCGTCGATGGCGCCGGTGAGGACAGCCCTATGCCCGTACCGGCGGCGCAGGGGCTTGCCGGGGTGGAGGAGGGCGGCGTTGATGGTGGACCCGGCTATGGTCCTCGACCCTGGGCGCCATTGGCGAGAGGCGTCGGGGATGGGAGGGGTCTTGCTTGGCGGCCATTATCTCAGTCAGTCAGGTGTATGTCGCCGGAGGAGGAGCAGAGGCACATGGATGGCAGCATGTTGGTGAGAACGGGCGTCACCGTAGGACGACGAGAAGAGACGGCGATGGCCAACCCTAGCGCCATCGCTCACCTTCCATTTATTCTCTCTGTGGAGGATTTTAGGGAATGACGATGGGGCTGGCGTTTCGTCTTGGACTCTACCAGGGAAGGTCCTCTATTCTAGCACTAATCAAAGAAGAATGATGAAGCGACCATGTACAGTAAAAGTAGGTAAAGATTTTTTTATTAAGAGGACAATTAATTGTGCATGTAATCCGGTAACTGTGCATGGAATGCGTTGTGCGGTGTAGAACTTACCATTTTTGTATGGTGGAACCTCCTGACATAATTCGCAAAAAAAAAACTCCTGCCATTAGATGCGGATTGGACGGACGGGATGCTTTCAATGACGACCATCAAACGCGTTGAGCGTCAAACGACCAAATCTTTACTATTAAAAGGGAGTTGGTCGTTTGACGCTCAACGCGTTTGATTGTCGTCATTGAAACCATCCTGGCCCTACAATCTAATCTACAATCTAATCTGAAGGACTATCCATCGTCTGATCCATTTGCATGGCAAGTCGCCACTGCCTTGCCCCTAATCATGGAATCAAATTAAAATCCTACAAATTAAATAGGATCTTTTCTTGTTGTATGAGGAAAACTATCACGTCATTCCTTCAATATATATACTACAGTATGTTTTTAGCTTACATGGAAATCAATCGCGAGAATTAACATCGTTGATCGCTACAAAGACATTACCTATTACCTAACGTCAATCAGGCCTCAGCAACAGCAATCCCTGTCTTTTTGGTCGTTTCTCGATCTCTTAGCTATCCTCCTGGTGCCGAAGATGGCATCTGGCCGTCTGCCTATGCCAGCAGCCAGCGAGCATCGCGGGAGGAGAGGGACTGGTCAGATCTGACACCATTGTGCGCTGCTGCCACAGGATCCGCGCCACCACGCCGGACTCGGAGCTGGCTGAGCCCCGGACTCCGCCGCCACCAAGTACCCGACCGTACCTAAGGGCGCGCCGCTCCGGACCTCCACCTGCGCCCTGCCCTTCCTATGCATCCTCGCGCGGGTCTGGTGGCGCCACGCCCGTCAGGCTGTCACCTTACGACCTGCATCCCCATGCAGGTCGGCAAGTTCTGCCGTGTGCTGAGTGCTACATGGTGCTGCAGCGCGACGTGCCGGCGGCGATACATCGTGGGTCGCCGGTGGCAAACCTAGTGTGACCACCACGAAGGATGGAGGTCGACGAAGGCCTCTCAAACTGAGGTAACACACTTTCCTCATCTATTCTCTCGCATTTTCTTTCCCTGGTCAAACAGCCCGGCGGTGGCACAATTAGGGCTGGACGGAGTTGTCAATGCCAAAGGTTGCAGGCCCAAGGTGGCGGAATCGCGGAGCTACTCTTAGCTACCCTTCTATTATAGTTGCTTCCGCAGACTAATTCTTGGTGAACTCTATTAGCCACAAGGTGTACTGTGCGAGCTAAACGCCGCCGCCAATGACGATTGTGACGCGAAGCTGCCAGAGGAGGCGCGAAGTTGTCAGTGGGTTGAGAAGTAGGTGGATTGCATTAAAGCCACATGTCTGAAATTGAAATTTCGATTCATATTTGTAATAATTTTTTGTTTATCTTCTGTTGTTTCCCTATAGTCTTCTTGGTGTCAGAGGGGTGGCTGCCACTGGCTAAAGACGACAATAACAGAGCCCTTCTAGGCGATGGGAGGGGAGCAAATGAGTTGATTCTGCACTGCCTGTCCACAAAGGCATGATCGCCATATCTCTCCCGCTGCACCATGAAATTCTAATGCGTCGCTTTTTCTTGAGGTGAATGCTCGTGATACATTCAACTCATGGAACTTTGCTTTTTTTTAGGTGAATGCCCGTACAAAATATTAGATTTTATGAAACTTGGCTTAAACTTAGGTATTTGATTGAATTCCCTTAAAGATTTTCCAATGCACGTCTGAACTGTTAGGTAGGTAGTTGCAGAGACATTGCCGTGCCAATCCAGCTAGCAATATCTTCTTCCTTTAGGGTGTTCATGATAACACATTAATTACTTCATGAGTCCTACTCTGATACCTCAATTTTGTCTGTACTTTTTTTGTAGAATGGACTACATCAGGAGTGAGACGACCAACTGAAAATATGTTTAAAAGAGTTGGTGCTCCTTGAGGTGCTGCTGCTGGCGTATATCCGAAGCTTCTGCATGCGACTTCCGGCGACCACTTCACGACCTCCTGCTTATCATTGCTACGTATCATTGCTAAGTAGTGCTTATTTTCCCATGTTGAATGTGTAGGAGCTGCCCATTCCGATCCACTACTGGTCTGCCTGGTGTTAATTGGAACGTTCATCTGCTAGCTATCAATTTTTCATAGTACTGAACTTTTTACAATTCTATATGTAATACCCTGATGCTAAGAAGTGAATTATTGTATTTGTTTAGTAACTGTTACAGTTGTGAGGACTGCTAGAGTGAGTCAAAATTCAGAGAAAAGGATCGGATGGAACCTTAACTCTAAATCAACTCATATCATTTGGGACTGCTAGAGTGAGTCAAAATTCAGAGAAAAGGATCGGATGGAGCCTTAACTCTAAATCAACTCATATCATTTGACATTATTTCATATATAATAATTTCTTTTTCTCTTTGTGAATACTATCTATTTTTGTATGCTTATCAAGATGAATTTGTCGAGACAACCACCCCATCATTGCGGATACTCATGCTGGTTGACACATGAAGGTAATTCTTTTGTGGATTTGATTTTAGACGTACTTTAAGCTAGCCAAATGTGCAGTGCACTGTGTCAGCAATATATCCTCCTGTTAGGATTCTGTCATAACATGGAAGAAAAATATTAGCTCAAGGAAGAGAAAATATTAAAGAGGTTGGAAGAGATGGCGAGCCTTCAGGAATGGACTGTTGCAGAAGGTAATATGCTCTTAGAGAGGTGGAGATCAAGCACTATTTGGTCTATTTAACATAACCTTTAATTGTTGAGTCGTAATTCTTTAATTTTGGATTAAACCACATTCAAGCAGTGCTCAACATGTAGTGTAAATGTATGAAACCTCGCTTAAGGTGAAACTTTATTGAATTCTATTATATATGGTTTCACATTATTGCATCTCTCTGTTATTTTTGTTACCTTTTTTTATTTTGTGGTATGATGGTTGTGCTGGTGCATGGTTCTTCTTTTTTTTTCCTCGTTGACGAGCAGTGGCGGAGCGTGATGCCAAAACCAGGAGGGGCCAATTGCTCAGTCCAAAGAGCTAGCATGGGCTGATTAGACAATATTTCGTCTATGTGCCAACACTTCCTGATTTTAATATGCCAAATAGCTTCATTTCAATGTTGGCCTAGGATGGTCTCCAAGACCCTCCGCCAGTGTTGACGAGGGAATTTTTGAGCTCATCTAGGACACTAGCACTTCTAGAAGGCTAAGTAAGTTGTAGAGACATGTAAATGTGTATCAAAATCTCTAATAAGTATGTGTATCATATATTTATAATTACCAGAAAATGCCTTCATAACTTTGGCTACAATTCGCTGGTCACTGTACCTTTCTTCGGTTATTGACTATTTCTTGGAGAACAAGTTTTATATGAATCACAAACTACAAAGAAGATATATAATTAAGAGTACATAAATAATATCGAATGAAGTATGCACATTGGTTCGTTTTTCACCTGATTCAGTTTGCTAGAACTCACATTACTAGAAATTAAGCATCGAGACTTGGTTGGGTACTTCAGTATATATTAACCCATTGCCGACTGTGTGAGCATTTAGTATCCATGTTAGATCATCATAATCATTGCAATTCTAGGGATCTCAGTGGCCAAAGTAAGTATTCCGTGCACCCATTATACTGTTGGAGCTGCTTGATTTGAATGGAACTAGATGTTTCATTTGACTTTGTGTGCATTTTCTTTAAAAAAACACTATATTATATGGGATGTTATGTTTGGGGGATACATGTGACGGCGAAGCGGGTAGAGGAAAAAGACGACACTATTGCTTCATTAAAAAGTGAGGGATAAGGTGAAAGCTGGTGAAACAAAATGATGATCAATATATTTATGCATCCGTAGCAACGCACGGGCATTCAACTAGTAATAGTAAAGATTGGGTTGGAGTGTTATTTTAGTTTGATGCTAACTTTTGGCATTGTCAAGATGCTAATTTTGCTGGTCGATCAGTTCCACCAGGTTTGGTCATCTCTATTCTTAAAGGAAGCTATGAATGCCTTGTGTAACACTTCTGGGTAATTGCAAAAAAAAACCCACCGCAAAACGACTCTCTTTTGCATGGCTAGATTATTAATTTCGGGGATGAATTCGCGATCCTTGGTAGGTCGTCTCCATCCCACCTCGACCGGTGTTTCAGTCAGAGAAAACAAGCGATACGGCCACCACCGTACATTCCCTACTTACCAAGCCTGACCTGTCCTTATGGACCCTAGCTATCGAGTCGGCTCCATCCAGTGGCGGAGCTATAACATTCGGCACCAGGGTGCATACAGATGCCATATCAGATAAAAAAAACATATAATTTTTTTACGAGGTGCACACACGGTGAGAAAATATTGTTTTACAAAGAAACGTTTTTTTCGACCGGGTGTCCTGTGCACCCTCCAAGCTACATGCACATACTCCACCGCCTCTGTCTTGCGCGCCTCCATCAACACAACGTCCCCCGCGTAGGAAGATGTCGAGGTGCAACAATTGGGAGGCTGGCTCATGCCACTATGGCTTGGCCGGATTTCACGGTGTCGCAGGCGCACAAGCTCGCATACCGGGTATCCTAGCCCTACCGCTAGCCAAGCCCGAGCTATGAAATTTGGTCTTTTTTTCAAACTGCTTTTATAAATTTGGCCTTTTTTTACTTAAAACTTTTTAGAAAATTTAAATAGACGGGTAGTCTGTTTGGGGCACGTGTCCACATGAGTCAGGGCATGTGCCGCTTTTAAACGACACACGGTACGGCTGGTTTACATGTAGGTAGGATGGTGTGCGATTCTGATCATGACTTTGACCTGACGCACACGCTCGCATATGTGCATGCCCTGCTCTGCAGACATTGACGATGTTGTCTCCGTGATCAATTATTCAGTGTGGGTCTAATATTTTTGTTCTGATCGATCTGAAGACTATGTTTCGTTGTTCTGTTCTGGTCTGAATATTCCATAAACTTCCGGTCCGAGCTTCCCCTAATCACAATCCGGAGTCTAGCGACAGAGGCGGCGACGACCAGATTCCTTCCAAAGTTCCAATCTCCACCGGGGCCCTCTCCCTCTACTTGCTGCTCCGGCAGCAGGAGGGAGGTGGATCTTGTTTCTCCGTTCTGTAGTTAGGGTTAGAGATAACAAGACCTAACCCTCCCGCGCGGCGGTGCCACGTCGCGTCTGGGAGGCCGCCGGCGGCCCTCTCCCCGTCCCCTCCACAAGTTCCCTCTCCCGCTGCAGCCGCCCTGTGCGATGCTGGGCAAAGCCCTGGTGGCGTGGCGGCGGCGGCGGCTTTTACCTCCGCCGGCGACGGGAGGAATCGGCTGCGGCCTCCACCGGTTCCTTCCACTTCATCGACGGCGACAGCGGGGCAGCGACGGCCAGGGGCGGCGCGCCATGGTGGCGGTTCGGTCGGGTTCAACGGCGGGTCTCCGATCTGGGCCCAGATGGGCCTAGGCCGGCTCGTGTGTCCGCCCTCGATCCTCCCTGCGGCTGCGGCGTTTTCCTGGGCTTCTCCCGCGTCTTGAGGTGGCCTGGGGCAGCAGCTCTGAGTATGGCGGTGGTGCTCATTTTCTTCGTCGGAGGCGGCCGGCCAGATTGGGGCTGTTCGTGGGGATCTTTTGATCTCTGGTCCAGTCCCAACAACAAGTTGGGGAGTGTAGCTGCCGGTGAAAATCGTGCTCTGACTTTGGTCATGGCGGACGATGGCGACGTCACGCGTCGTTACCTTCTTGAAGGCATCGTCTTTGCAGTCTACGGTTTCTTACTCGTGCTGCTCCGGGAGAAATCCTAGATCCGATCCTGGATCGGGCGATGGCGCCGTTTGGCGTCGTTCTCCCTCCCGGGGGCATCGTCTATGGAGCAGATGCAAGCTGGAGGGTTCTGAGGTGGAGCGGCATTTTTCTTTCGTGTGGAAGACGGTGAATCTCGGCGGCGTGGTGCAGTGGGGTAGCATCGTCGGATACGTCATGTTCGACGTGCACAGGGTGGTAGAGCTGTCTACCGTCGTGGTGGCATTGGTGGCAGGCCTCGCAAGATCATTGCATTGAACTCTCCTAAAGATGGGTATGCGGAAGACGGTGGCGGCGAGGACTTCTGGAGCGTGTATGATGGTACGCGCCGAGGGTCTGCCGGACCGGTTGTGCCACCTGCTCGCCATTGGGCGACTTGTCGAGGCCTTTGGTTTTTGATGATGTGCATTGGTGATGTCAGGGTGTTGGCTCTTTTCATTGACCCCCCCCCCCCCCTCATCGGTGATGTAGGATTAGCGAGCTGTCGTTAGTTTTGGTGACTTCGGTTTGATCTTTGTAATTTTTCTTGTAAGGTGTTGTGAATAATCTAATAAAAAAGCCGTGTGCATCCCTTGGATGCAGAAGGTGGGGTGATATTTCCCCCATTTCGAAAAAAAGTTAGGGTTAGAGTTTATCTGCTATGGTGCATCGTTGGGGTGATGGGAGCGTCGCCTGAGCAACTGTCTCAACTCTACTTTCATACCGGCGACGACCCTAATGTCTTGGAGTTGATGGCAACGTGTGCTTGTTGGTCCTTCAGATCGGCAGCGTGGTCTTCTCGCTGCTTCTTCAGATCTGGCGAGATTCGTTTCTCGACGTGTCGCTGGCGTTCATTGCTATCCGCGGCGGCGCTAGGGGCCGGGGCGAGGTGGATGCTCTAGAGCAAGGATATTGGTGCAGAGGTGGTGATTCTATGGTCCAATTTTTATTTGATTCCACCACCGAAAAAGTTAAGGATTCTAAAAAAGATATATGAGTGGATGTTAGATGTTAGATTTCTTAGTAGAATCTAGTTCAAATGATTGCTTACAAAAAAATCCGTATGAAAATTAGTCCTACAAATCAAACAACCATCATAGTAAAATTCTTATAAAATTTAACCCTGCAAGTTTTCTATACAAATTCTTAATTTCTTAACGACTACCCCACAGAAAAAATTGAAGCCATAAGAACATATTCCATACCAAATATCGACGTCGCGAGCCATCCGACTGTGGGCACAAACATGACATCCGAATGTGTGCGGCGCTCAACTAGCTAGGTCGTACCGCATCTCTACTCCTTGAATTTTCTGCATGCCCGCCCAATCGCCCACACGCAAGCATACACCATACATGCTCTCGCTTGGGCGCCCAATCAATCACGCAATCTCCACTGAATATTTCCAACATAAACTTCTTCACATCAGACACTTGGGCGAGTCGATTGCCAGCATTGTATGGACATGGGAGCAGCTGACAGCGCCCGATTGACTGTGACTGGATGCGTTTCCAGTCACTTTTATGGAATAATAATAACAATCTGGAATATATAATGTCATTTTCATACCACAAAATGCAAACATATGATCGACCTCTCCGATCGCTACGTCGATGAATCTCGATTACCCATCTAGGTACTAGTACACGCCAAATAGAAGATTGTGTAAACAGGTCGGAAATGCACTTTTAATCTCATCTGCATGTTTTCTCTTCATCCATGGAATAAATTTTAAAAGGTAAAAAATTTGGATTGTTTTTAGCTCATATAACTCCACATCCTATGTGCTCGCTTAATATTTCGTAAGAAAACTGAAATTTTCCGTGGCCTTTGTAAAAAAAATTCCTCACAAATAGCCTGATTAGCATCAAGTGGATGAGCTAGTAGCTCACTGGCTAGAGCGTAGAAGTGGCGTCTCTTGACTGGCCAGAGTTCGAATCACGTGGGCGTAATATTTCGCGTGGTTTAGCTCCGATCCTCACATTTTTTTTTTCGATAAAGGGAATATATTAATATTAAAACGATACCAATTACACCCAACCTCTGCAACAAACACCCTAAACTACGGATGCACAAAAAAAAAGAAAAAAAAAAGAAAACTAAGAAACAAAAGTCCCGCTACGGCCTAACAACAGGAATACATCCACCGCCAAGACAACACGAAATACAGAATCTCCAAAAACGACGCAAGAAGGGAACAGTGCGCTAACACCATCGTCGCCCGATCAACGATCTTAGATTTTCACCTGAAGATAGTCCCCGCTCTTAAAACAATACCTCCAACAAGGTCATCAGCGACAAGGCCAGACCTTGCACCGAAAGGTAGGCTCGAACTTCACTGTGTTGTCACCCCACTTTCATACCGCTGTTGTGAAGCCCGGAACACCAAGCAAGTCCCTCAACAGCGCGGAGACTTGAACCTCCCTTAGCTAGTCCTCCTCCGGCCTTCATGAACTTCTCTTCTTCCGACTTTCATCATGGATCCATAGTCACTTGATGTCAACACGAAAAGAGCGCGCCGCTCCTCCAGAACCAATCGGTAATAAAAGCATGGGTGCGCACGACCGAATACCACCGATCCAGCAAACTCCGGCAAAAGCATTGCCGTTCGGGAGCCTTCCGGAACTCAACACTCCGGCTAGATCACGAGTCCAGGCTTCCTTCCTCTTCACGCAAGAGAGACCCTAGGACCACCGCCTTTATTCAGGTCGGACCCCACGTCGGCGACCATCCGGGCTGGCCACTCCACCCTCCACGGCGACTCCGTCGCTGGCCAAGCATCTCCATCTCGCCGCCGAACGCGGTGATAGATCGATAGATCCACCACCACCAACCGCAGCCGACCCTCTCCGGCGAAGAAGAGGGCCACCTCCACCATCGTACCCAAGGCTGCTGCCCCGGCGACCTCGTGTCGCGGGTGAAGCCCGAGATCGCCTCCACTCACCGGCGAGAGGTGGGGGATGGCGCAGGCCATGAGCCTGGCCACCGTCCACCACTAGCCCCTGCCGGAGTGCTGAGAGCCGACGGGAGGAGGAGGCCGCGCGCGGCGCCGCCACCCATCCCAACCGCGCCGGCCGATCCACCAGGGGAGAGCCGACGGGAGAAGGGGGCGCAGCACAGGCCACCGCCGCCCAACCCATCCGCGCGCCCGCCATGCGTCGAGGAAGGAGCTCCGGTCCTTACATACATTCTACCTTACTACCGATGCCCCGGTCTCCGCCCTGGTGGTCTTTTTTTTATTAGCACCAATTTTTTCTTTTTTCACCGGTTACTTAAAATTTGGTTTTCTTTAAACGACTTCGTGAGCATGTAGGATACATGCATTTTTTCAAAATAATTTGATTTTTTAATATTCTTAAAATGCATTTTATATAAAGGCAGCATATACACCGAAGATAAAAAAATCCATATCCAAGGAGTTTCGCAGCTTAGCTCCCAAACATTGACCGTTCCTTTGCGATCGACGACGGCTGTAGTGCTAGAAGTCATGTGAACAATGGAAAGAGAATAAATTCTTTGTTTTCCTAATTCCTAGATGTTTTTTTTCCTTTCCCCCATGCATTAAGTCACCATGCTAACGAGCATGCGCAAATTCGTTGGAGACTAGATGAAAATTAAATGTTTGACATGTTCGTCATTCTTCTGTTACATGCAACTTGCAAGGTATATTAGTTTTCTTCAGTAGATTAATTTCTAGACCGTGGATAAGACAAGGATGGCGTGAAGCTTGTGGTGGTTAGCGTTAAAGGGAGGGGCACTAGTTAGGTTAAGGAAGATAGCGCGGCGAGGGTGGAGACAAGGCTAGATGGAGATGTTGTGCTTATTATGTAATCGTTTGCATAGAAATAGAGATAAAAGAAGACACGAAGTACACATAACCTAAACAGGAAAAAATTGTTTCACAAACAAGATTATCACAATATACAGCAATGCAAACACAACCCCATAAGAATAGAGGTGTGAAACAAATGGATCAACGATGTCCATAGTTGGATCGAGGCCAGATCAGATAGTTGTGGCATTGGAGACGATGGTAAAGATGAGACCAAGTTAAGTTTTTTAAAAATGTGATTAAGCCAACAAAAAAGGCCAAAATTATATTCAAATCTTAATGGTGTAGAATTTTATATTAATATTCAAATCTTGGGCTTAGGTGTCAAGTTGTTATATATTGTTGCTTGATCTTATTACACATATATATTATGTTATAGAAGGACATTTGGAAATTAGAAAAAAACTGCCAAACCACAATACAAGCAAGATATGGTTCACAAATGAGACGAACTATTATATATAACCAAAATGCAAAGTTGGCATAGAACTGGAGCATTTAAGCGAAATTATTTATCAGGTTAGATTTATGGAACTAAAAAACCACCCTGGCCTGCAACATTTTTGGTAGAAAATGCATGTCAATTAAATATAGTAGTTTTTTAAAAGTTGTAATAGTTAAGTCTTGCAGAAGTGACTAGTGCAAGAATATATCTTTTGGAGCAAAAGTATCTCCTTCAATATTAGCGATCAAGATATGATGATTTGCGTGAACATGAAACAAGATGTCCTAATAAATCACTCCACACAAAAAATATGATGGTCAAGAGCATGCACAAGTGAGTAAGAAGAATGGAAAATCAGATTGAACCAAGACCTGTCCTGAGACGCACGCATATGTGCTAGTTAACGATACGAATAGCTGTTTTATAGGCGGAAATTCAATTCAGCTCATAGGCTCCCTCCAATCAGAAAAACATATTTTTAATTGTTTTAAAATTTTCAACGAATAATTCTCATGTACATCTCGATAACTATCCGCGTTTGTACAGTTTCACGAAAAACCAATATTTCTTGTGGTCGATGTAAAAAAAGACAAATCATGTCTCACAAAAAACTTTACTTTATCACTAAATATTATCATTTTTACACATACTAAAAGATAAGTTAATTTTTCATGGAAAGACTTTGCGCACGTAGCATCTGAAGATGGACATGTGAACTTTCGTTTGAAATATTTTACATTTCAAAATGTATCAAAGATGCATTTCAAAATAACGGACCATGTGTACCAATGAGCCAAAACATCATTCCCGGTAATAATATTGTTTTGTTCGTACATATAGCATGTCTACTAATACTAACTAAAATGATTTCGCTGAGCTGCTCTTGCTTGCTCTGATCATCATACACATGCTTTCCCAAACAAATATCTTACTTCAATTGTGCTTTTCTGAACAAATTGATACGATACTGAAATTCCCTAATACTAGTATCAATGCCACGAGAATGGCTTTCAAGGCGAGCATTCATGTCTTCGACAAGCTTGAATTGGGATAAAGTGGAAGAAAATAATTCTATGGCGTACTTGATTTGGTTGTTTGCTTTTGATCGAAACTGTCAAGCATGTCATATATCAATTGTTGGAGTTGATCCATGCTGATGAATTTGTGCTATAAAATTAATTTCTTCGGTCGGCTTGGATTGATTAGAGCATCTCCAGTCGCGTCCCCCAAACCGTCCCCCAAACGCTGACGTGTTTGCGTGGGGGCGTCGTCAGCGCGCCCCAAACGCCGCCCTCAATCAGAAATTCAAATAGATGCATTCAAAAGAGATCGTTTCCGCCGATTCGTCGCGATCGAGTAGCGGCGATCAAAGTACTGGGCGCGCGATCATATTACAGACCGGTGGTGCATGCAAAGTAGAAGAAGGGGTTGGGCGACGACGTCGTATCCTGAGTCGACGCAGGCCCGTCGAGCACGATGACATCGTCGCGATCTGCCCGTTCCTGTGCATGCTCCGTCGCCGACGCAGAGGCCGACGCAGGTGTAGCAGAGAAGACGCGCCACTCTTGCTGCTGCGCTGCGCTGCCGCCGATGCCGCTGCCAAGGCCGCCGCGTCCGCCACCGCCATTTTGGCTTCGATGTCGTCGAGGATCTGGCCTTTGAAGAAGTTGTGCGCCGCTCGCGTCCGGGAGACATTCCCTCTGTCGACGTTCTCAGCAGGGACATGTCGTCCCTGCGTTTCTTGAGCTCCAGCTTCTCCTCTTGAGCAGCTCGGCCCACCTTTGGTCGGCCTTCTTGTCGCGGGAGATAAAGGTCGAGGAGACGTCGGCGAGGCATTTCGTGAACGATGCCTGCGTCTTCTCAGACGACAGCGTCGGCCAAGGCGGCCTTGGCAGGTTTGCCGATAGGACGCCCTGTCGAAGTTGCCAGCGGCGCGTCCAGATCAATGGCGTCCTTCCCCTTGGACAGCGACAAGCGCGTCAACCGTCATTTCTCATTCATTTTGAGCTTGCCATAGCAATGCATGAGCACGAAAGACTTGTGACCTTCCGAGTTCTTCGAGTACAAATCCATGGCCCTATCAAACTAACCAAAGGAAGCAGAGTCATTTCATCGAACACAATGTAGGCGCTACGGATTATGGAAGAAAGAGACGTACCAGTTGGGCGACGTCGGCGCCGCTGTCGCCTCTGGTCTCTAAGTCCTGATGGTACCCATGGAAGGAGTTCACCGACGCCTGGATGATGGCCCATCGCGTCGACATTGCCTTCTGGCTCCTCTTCATTGTCACTTTGTTGTAGTCGCTGTTGATCAGCTTGCGCTCATCGAACTCGGCCTTGATCCTCGCCCAATACTTCCCGTGTTTTTGGTTGGCGCCGATGATGGAGTCATGGCTCACCGTCGCCCACGACTCGCACAGACAAAGATCTTCCAGAACCGTCCACTTCGGGCCTCGTGTGCCCGACGCCTTCTTCTTCTTCTTCTTCTTCTTCTTCTTCGTCCTCACGCCGTCCGCGTCTACCTCCACGAGATCATCGTCACCGGCACCCTCATCGTCCTCTTCCTCGCCGTCCTCTTCGTCCTCCTCGTCGTCCTCCTCGTCATCCTCCACCCCGTCCTCTTCCTCGTCGTCCTCCTCCTCAACCCCGTCGTCCTCCTCAGCACCGGCGCCGTATTCGAGCGGACCCCGCGGCCGGTGAAAGGGTCGCCGTCCGGACCGGGTGCTCGCGCTGCTCGTACGCCGGGAGTAGAGGTTGTTGGGGAAGCCGCCGTGCGGCGCATCCTGGTAGTGCGGCGACAAGTTAGGCGTCACGCACCCGGGAATGGCAGAGGCCGTCGTTGTAGAAGGCGGCTTGCGACGGAGATCACTCCCGGAACGTACACGGCACGTACCATGGGCTCGCGATGGTGGCGGCGATACACCCGACCATTATGTGCTGTGCGGCGCACCGCCGAGCCTTCTTCTCCGCTCGCCCTCCGTCCTTTCCGCTCCGCCGTCGATAGCTTCCGCGCAGACATTGCTGCCATTGATCGTCGGTCCATCCTTTCGGCTTCTTCTTCGCAGCCGGCGCCTTCGGCTTGCGAACGCGCGCCCCTTTCGTCCCATTGCCCGGCGCTTCTTGGCCGCTTCGCCATCTTTTTGGGGCTGTCGGCGGCGCCATGTGGAGAGGGTAGCGGCGGCGGGTGGACGGCGGGAGGGAGAAAAAAATCGGCGGGATAGGAGAAATGAATCGGCGGCGGGATATGTTTTGGGAGGCCTTTAATGCGCGGCGGAATGAGCGCGATTTGGCGGGAGAGGCGGGATTTGGCGGGAGGTGTAATTTCCTCGTGCCGCTGACGGGTCGGCCCCGCCACTCCTCGCTTCGTTGTGTCCGGCGTGCCGAGCGTCCTGTGGGACGGGGACGGACGCCGGACACCGATCGGCGCGCGGACAAAAATGCTTTGGGACGCTTGGAACGCGTTTTTTGTCCGGTGCGCCACAAATCCCTTTGGGACGGTTTGGAGGACGCAACTGGAGATGCTCTTAATTCGTTATACTTGTGACCATACATACTACCGAGTAGATTGGACGGTAGACATCGCGACCACGACCTCGATCTTTCAGATAAACTTGGCCGCCTCTTCACATCAGCCTCTGATGCAGAGAGCCACTTGGGCATGTCGACAACACCGGATTGAACATGACTGGATGCGTTTCCAGTCTCTTCTACGCCAGATTAATCCGATAATAGCGGTGCTATTCTCGTAACAAGGTCCAAATATATATAAGAGACAATGACCAGACGCCCGTGGCATGCCAGGTTCCTAGTCTCTTTTACCACAAACAAATCTAACAATAATAAGGTCATTTTCATGGCATAAAATCCAATCATATATACGAGACAGGTGTGACTGTGATTCTATTTTTTTTTCTTTTTGAGGAATTCCTATATACATATGCACATGCTGCTTTCTACCGATCGATGTCTCCGGTTTAAATCAATTTTGTCTGTCTATGTACGCATCGCTTTAGCTAGAGGAAGCAAGCAGCACACGGTATGTGGATGGACCGGCAATGCAACTAGGTCCATATAAAACTTAGCTCCCAAGCTTGACCATTCCCTCTTCCGACGACTGGCTGTGGTGCTACTACTCGTGTGACTAATATAAAATAAATTAAAGGGAAAACAGCTACTCCTTTCCTAGCTTTCAGCTTTCTGTCATGCATTGTCAAGCGATGCACGTGTGCACACAGACTTGACGGAAATCAAATGTTCAACACGTCTGTTGTTCTTAGATCGCCTGATTCTTTCCTTCTATGCCATTAGTACAAAATAGGTTATAGGCGAAAATACATTAGTGGCGGACCAACCGTGTCACCTATGGGCGATGGTGTCTGTGCAAAGTAGGCCACCACCAATTTAGTGGGCCTTAGTGGCCCGACCAGTGTCCAAACACCGGTGGCGTGGCTCTGATGGCCCATGCATCGTGATACGTACACAATGTGTCTGACCTTGTCATATTCGCTTCGCACTGCTCACATCCCATCTCTCTCCCCCCCCCCTGCCGCCACTCGCGCTCGATCCACCCCATGCCGCCACTCTCACTCGATCCACTTTGTCCCACGTCGCCGCCCCAAATTGCATCATCGTTGTCCACCCCGTGATGTCGTCGTCCGTACCGCGCCACCACCTCCGTCTCCAACGATCTGCGTCGCCACCTTGATGAGTGCCGCCATTTCTTTCGTAAAATGTTAGTGTATTGTTAGCAAGTGTAACTTTTTTTTGCGGGTAAAACAACAGGTCCTGAGCCGAGCCAAGGTATAGTACTACGCTTAGTTCTTGCAAAATTTGCGAGAACATGACCAACCCTAACCTGTACCATCCACCTTTACAAAGGAGCAAGGTCTACTAGCAGAAACTAAAACTTTTATCTCTGAAACTATATGACTATGGATAGACCGATCCATCCCCGGAGTTTGAATCATCGAAACCATTTGTGCCGAGTCTGTGTCAATGATGACCGGAAGGGAGGAATGAGCCAGGGCAAGATCCAGCTCGACCAGACACGCGTGTAGTTCTGCCTCTAGCGGTTCAATACAGGGGCTGATCCACTTGCATGCAGGGAAGATAATCGCACCCGTGTCATCTCTGAGGATCATGCCTGCTCCACCAACACCATCTTTGAAGGATCCATCAATTGTAAGCTTAACGGATCCAACATTTGGTTTCAGCCAGGGTTGTGCGGGCATTGCCTAACGATCGACAGTAGAGGTGGGGAGCACGGTGACGATCGGTAACTTCCTCTTCAAGATGGCCTCTGTCGAATGTGCCCTGACATCATTCAGCAACCGACTATAGCTGAGAAGAAGCTAGTGTAACTTTTAGTGTAAGGTGTAGATAAATTGTTAGATAAAATAGTGTAGTTGTTAGTGACGTTAGTGTAGTGTGCAGATTATTTAATATGGTATAAATTGTTTGATCTAGTAACGTTAGTGTAGTCTGTAGATCTAATGTAGTTGATTTTTTTAGTAACGGTAGTTCTTAGTTTAAATGTTAGTGTAGTGTAAATTGCTAGTGTAGTTGGTTTGAAGTTGATTTGTGAAAATTGTTAGTGTGGTTTGGTTTGTGAAGTTGAGTTGTGAAAACTGTTAGATGATCTAACGATGTTGTTGGTAAAACTTGTTAATGTAGTGTAAATAATATGCTGCATATTGTACTATGTCGTGAACTTTAAAATCGTGCTAGTGTTTAGAGTGTCTTATTTTTCTTTTTTCATTTGTTAATGCATCAAATAAACATCGTGTGTCTGAAGTGTGGTGACAAGAGGCTACATGAGTTTCTCTCGGTAGATTTATAACCTCAGTTTACATGCCTAAGGTGCAGATCTAGGAGCTTTTACCTAGATCTTCTGGTTTTCTTTCTAAATAAATAAAGATGGTATGTTCTGATTTAACATGTGGTTGTTTTATTCATAGTTGAGAATGTATAATTATTGTTCTTCAACATGTGGCTGAATTTTCTAGTTAACGTTCTTCAACATGTGGCTTCGTTCATCTCTTGCCTGGCAACAGGCGTGAAGGTTTGGTGGAGCTTAGCACTGGTATTAATGAGGAGACCTCAGCAGTGGCCTAGATGAGAATGCAGAGTAACAAGATTAGCCCAGTTAACAGCACCTAGCATGTCCCGGTTTACAATGTTCTTATCTCAAAGGAAGCGAACCAAACCTATTTCCGTCGCAGCACTTGGAGATAGCGGGAGAGGCTCTAGCTGTATATTCAGAAGAAGGTCATCCAAGGCTCAGTGTGACCTACAACAATTCTAGATTAAAAGGAGATCGATGGTACTACCATATAAGATACACAATAAGTACCAAACTAGTTAGTGTTATTGTTGCTACTTGTCTTATTTTTTGAAGTGTGCAACAGGTTTTGCTAGTAATTGTTGGTGGTGTTTCATTATGTAGTTATTATTGGTACTAATACATAATAGGGTGTGTCTATGTCTAAGTTGATTGAAATTTTCTTAAGTCTCAGTCAACTCAGAAAAGTGCAACTGTAGTTCAAAGAAAAGTGCAACTCGGTCCAGTTGTAAATCCATGTACTGCACTTTTTTTAACAGAAAAGTGCAACTCAAGCACTTTTTTGTAATTGACTTAGACTTAAAAAAATCTCAGTTGACTGAGACATAGCAAAACCGTACATAATATTCTTGTTAATATTCATGTTAAATTCAATAATGTTGATATTACACCTCGGTCAATCACCAAGGGTGGCGACACGGAACCCACCCTTGGGTCTTGGGGTAGGGATAGGCACTCTTGAGCGCCCCATAGAGAGCGACTACCATGGCAATATGTACATGGAACAGCCCGCACCGATGCACCCACGCTGGCGGCTACATGCCAACGTTGCAATACTCCATGACCTCGTCGAAGTGATGGCCCATGCCAGCGTGGCAATACTCCTTGACCTCGTCGAAGTCATGGCCTCTCCACCACCCAGGCCCGTTGGGTACAGACCCTCGTAGTTTGTGCCCCCGTAGTGGTGACGATCCATAGCAGCAACAATGTTGGAGGCGTGCACAAAGGGTTAATGTCTCAATATTGCGATTAATGGTAGGGGCACTAGTGACGGAGAAGAATCCATGTCACCCTGAGTTACTTGAATCGGGGCAGGTGGGGTCAACGGGTGGCTCAGGGTACCCGGCGTCAGCTTATAATCCATGTACTTGGAGTCAGGCTCGGTTTGCGAGCTACATAGTGATGTGATGTGCTTAATTTATAGTGTGCTACCAAAATTAGAAATAAAAATAGGCACAAGGTGGTTAAATAAGCACTAAAATAGACCCCAAAAAAGAAAAGATACTGGAAAAAAAACATCACAATCCAGTGCAATGCAAATGCAGCCTAGGAGGATTGCAGTGTCTAGCAGCAGGCATCAACGGTTGTCATAGTTTGATCGGGACGAGTCAAAGAGTGTGCGCGCATTAGAGACGACGATAAAGTTGAGAGGCCAGATAAGTTCAAAATAAACACGATTATATAAAAAGAAAAAAAAGGCCAGTTGTTACGGGATAAACGACCAAAATTCCAACTTTCAAATGGCCTTCCAGGCGACTAGATTAAGCTCACGTACGTACAAGGTTGCGCCTTCCCTTCCCCAGTTAACAAACCTGACCGAAACCGATTCCAACGCAACCGCGAGCGAGAGTCGTCAACGGCAGACGTATAAAAGTCGACGGACTCTGGCCGCCCCGGAATTCGTTAGCTGTTGTTGCGCGTCGTCGCTCCCATCCCATCGCATCGCCGCCGCCGGCCATGCAGCTGCACGCGCGCCGGCGGCACGCCGTAGCGCGGTGCCGCGCGCTGATCACCGCCGCGGCCTTCGCGCTCGCCCTCGCCGCGCTACTCTGCTTCAGCCTCGTCCCGCCCGGCGGCATGCCCGCGCGCGCCCTGCAGCTCGTGCCGGCGCGCCGGCTCCACGTCCGCCTCGGCGCCGTCAAGGGCTACACCGCCACCGCCACGCCGGACACCGGTGGTCGTCGCGCCACCAAGGCGCAGCCGGACGCGGCCGTGCTGCTCCCGGACTGGGAGGCGCTCGTCCTGCTCCGCCCCGACGCCGCCGACGCGGCGGGGAACGTGACGTGCAGGTTCCGTGGCGGGGCGACGTCCCCGGCGCGCGCGCTCGGGAGGCTGCCGGCGCCCGCGAGGTCCGGCCGCCGCGCGTACGCCTGCGTCGTGCCCGAGCTGGCGCGGAGGCACAAGACGCTCCCCGCGCCGCAGCTCGTGATCGCCTCCTCGTCGACGTCGAAGAGGACCGTGGGTGCCTCCCGTGGCGGTGGCCGGTCGACCGAGATGCTGCGCTGGAGCGGGCGGCTGGTGTACGAGTCCGCGGTGGTGGACGGCGGCGACGTGCTCGTCTTCGCCAAGGGCGTCAACCCGCGGCAAGGTGTCAACCGCGCGGCCTCCGATATCCAGTGCGTGTACTACCGTGCGGGCGGCGGCGCCAACGGCGACCACGTTGTAACCACGCTCCCGGCGGCCACCTCGGCGCAGCAGGTCTTCAGGTGCCCACCTCCTCCGACGCCGGTGCAGCAGGAATCCCAGGAGGAGATCAGCGTCACGCTCGCCGTCACCGGCCAGGAGCCCCTCCCGTCTTTGTCCGTCTACAATCCGCCGCGTTCTGGCTCGTCGACGGCACCGGAGAAAAAGCTCATCTGCGCCTGCACCATGGTCCGCGACGTGGCCAAGTTCCTGCCGGAGTGGGTGGTCTACCACGCGGCAGTGGGCGTGGACCGGTTCTACCTCTACGACAACGGGAGCGAGGACGACCTGGCAGACCAGGTCCACCACCTCAACGCAGCCGGGCACGACGTCTCCACCGTGGCGTGGCCCTGGACCAAGGCCCAGGAGGCCGGGTTCTCCCACGGCGCCGCGGCGCACCGCCACTCGTGCGACTGGATGGCGTTCATCGACGTCGACGAGTTCATCTTCTCCCCACAGTGGAACCAATCCAACAACCCGAACAAGTCCATGCTCCGGTCGGTGGTATCCTCGGTCGAGCCAGACATCGGCCAGGTGTCTCTAGGCTGCGCCGATTTCGGGCCCTCGGGTCAGACCTCGAACCCGGAGGAAGGGGTCACGCAGGGCTACACGTGCCGGAGGCGAACCCAGGAGCGGCACAAGTCACTGCTCCGGCTCGACGCAGTGGACGACTCACTAGTCAACTCGATCCACCACTTCGCGCTCCGATCCGGTTTCCGAGGTCAGTGGAACAAACAAGTCCGAGTGAACCATTACAAGTATCAAGCGTGGGAAGAGTTCAAGGTGAAGTTTCGGCGCCGGGTGTCGACGTATGTGGCGGACTGGACAGACCCGGTGAACCTCAAGTCCAAGGACCGGACCCCCGGCTTAGGGTTTGAGGCTGTCGAACCGGTCGGTTGGACGCACAAGTTTTGCGAGGTGAATGACACTCTGCTCCGAGACGCGACACGGAGATGGTTCGGCGCTCGGTTCAGGAATGGACCGGCTCGGCGGCAGACCGGCACAAGCTAGCTCATCATAGATGATACACGTACGTACAAAATTAGGAGAAGCAACACCGATTCTTTCAACGTAACTGTACAAACATTAATTATTGGTAGGACACGATCTCTTTCTTGCTGCAGCTGACTGGAGAATGTACAAATTAAAGCCTTCTTGATTTTGACAATATATACCCTGATATATAGTATAATGGTTTACATGTTGCTTGATCCGATCTGAGCAAGGCAGGCACATCTTTTTACACGGAGATTGCTTGAGAGGACAAATTGAACAGCTAGTGGTCATAGATTGCTCCACCAAGCGAACTGTGGGCATAACAGTTTATCTTTTGTACAAGATGCCAAATGTGTTATGGTTTTCATCGAATCAGGATTTCGTCTGTATTCTGCTAATTGCACGTTTGGGGGTCTGCGATGTGCATGTGACATTTGGATAGTTAGATACTGAGTACTACGTATTCTTAAATTCTCTATAAAGGGGTAAAGCTTTAGCAGCTCACTATTCTAGTTAATATCCATCTGAAAACTGATGGATAACACTGAAAGCATAAATAAAACGTGGGTGCTTTTGAGAAGGTTCTTGGACGCAAAGAGGAGCCTCAAAAAGAGCATCATATTCCAAACTGTTCATATTAGTGTTCTCGCTTCTTCTGCCTAAAGAAGTAAAGAATACTTTCAGAACCTGTCGTCTCTTTGCGAAAATCTCTTTCAGAAATGACACTAAAAGGGGTGTGACTTTGGTACATTATTATTATTATTATCAGATTAGTTTTTTTCATAAAAGAGACTAGGAACCTGGCATATCACAGGCGTTTGGTCATTTGTCTCGTACATATATTTGGATCCTGTTACGATAACGACGTTTGCTATTATCATCAGATTAATATGTGACAGAAGAGACTGGAAACGCATCCTGTCAACTGACATGGACAATATGGCGTTGTCAGCTGCCCACATCCATACGCCGGCAAATCGATATGTCCAAGTGGCTCTGGATCAGAGGCTGCTGTGAAGGGGCGGCGAAGTTTCTTTTGATCAATTTCAGGGTAGACACTAGACAGTATGGTTAACGGTTGGGATCGGGCGGTTGCGTGGCAGGACGTCTGCCGCCTAATCGAGGATGGCTGCGATGGAAAAATCTATCCAAAAATCTGGTCCCATTTTCAGGCTTGTCCTCGACATCTTGCCCTGAAAGATATTCTCCTGGCATTGACACCCTCGTATAATTTCAGTTGCACATCAGTTCGGGAAAGCATCTGCAGTTTTGAGTATTCTAGCATATTTGTTTGGAAAATTAAAGGACATGCAAACTACAAACTGGATATCTGCAAACTACAAAAACTGACTAACTAAGAGCATGTCTAACAGGCCCCGTATATTTTCGCCCCTTAAAACGCGAGTAGAGGGCTCTGTATTCACTTTTCCCCGGCCGAAAACTCGGACGAGCTAGCAGAACCTGTAAACTCACACTGTAAAATGAAATATTCCTAGAATATGCCAAATCGAAAGAAAAAAATCTCCCCTTCATCTTCCTCCTCTAACCAACTGTTGGCCTAGCCACCAAGCCCGCCCTGGCTCGCCGCGCCGCTCTTCGGCTCCGCTGCCGCTCGCTGCTCCGCCTGCCCTGCCGCCGCTCGCCCCACCGCCGCTCCGCTCGCTTCGCCTCGCTGCCGCACCGCCGCTCGCCTCGCTCGCTGAGCGCTTCGCCCGTCCCGATTTGCTGCGGTTGCAGCCGCTCCGGCCAGCCCCGCTCGGTCCGGCGGCCCGCTCGCCGCGCGCTCGGCCGAGTCGCCGCCCGGCTTGAATTTAGCGGATTCGGCGAGGCGAATCGCGAAGCGTTACATTTTCGAAATTTCAGCGCCACGAGAGGGTTGGCCCCGATACAGCCTCCCGCCCCGCACAAGGGGCGAAGACCCGCCCGTAAAACAGAAAATCGAAGGGGGCCGATTTTACGGGTCTCAGACGGCCTACCCGTATATCGGCGGTTATTATATACTCTTTAGGGGTCTGTTAGACCTGCTCTAATCTTGCCACCGAGTAACCTAGCAAAAGTTGCCTAGACGTAAGATAGCTTCTCATTTTGTTAATTAACCACACCGCCTGAATAAGCATGCATAGAAGCTCTGGTCGGACGAGAGGGATCTCTGCTGTTCTGCGACGGGAGTAAGAGTATCCCGAGGAATCAAGCAAAGTTTCGATCAAGAAACACAACGAAAATAATAACTAATCAAACAAATTAGCTTAATTAATTTGTCCCAGCGACAGTGACAGTGTGGTGAATATGTGCAGCGCAGGCCCGCACGGATAGGCCATAGCAGCTGTGGTCGGACGAGAGGGATATATTGTTGTTCTGCGACTGCGACAGGATTAAGGGTATACCCTAGCAATGAAGCGAAGTCAGACTGCTCATAGTGGGAGAATATACCTGTAACATCACACATCTCAAGCAGTTGATATGGCATGCTAATAAATAAAGAAAGAGAGTGAGGTGGTAACTATGTTACCATAACATCACACACCTCAAGGAAGACTACAACATAATAAATGATATAATGCATGACACCTCATATAAGTTACTTCCCATTATGAAGGTAGTAACCTAGACTAGTAACATGGCATATGTTACTAGTCTAAGTTACTTCCCACTATGACCAGCCTCACAGCTAAAATAAGAACTTATCAAAATTATTCGCTTAATTAATTATTCCCAGAAACAGTGACAGTGTGGTGAATATGTGCAGCGCGGGCTTGCATATATGCGTGCGTGCGTGTCAGGTCAGGGCCAGCATCGCACCACCAACGTGTGTGTCATGTCAGCGCGGATACCATACGAATCTCTGCTGTTTGTTTTCCAGTTGTTGGCTCTTTGTACCTAATTAAACCTCGCTGAATATATTTTGGAAAAAAACTCTCTGCATATTTTTTTTCCGATAAAAAGCGCTTTATTATTACTTAAGTTCAAGCAATACACCCGGTCTCTGCATAACCAAGATGCACACAGCCGTTGATAGGTTCACAAAAAACATCCAGGAAAACATGAAAATACATGAGAACTTTGACTGATAAAAGCAAAAAAGCTAGACTGTAGGAGGCAAAATCCTTCGACTATGCAACCACCCATGTTGGGTAATAAAGTCCTTCGCCGTTTCCTCCAATCGTGTAGACACCTCCGTAAATAGGTCGCGATCCTCCAAACGCTGTAGCGACGACCATGAACGGAGCAACTCCGTACATATGTATATGACGTGCATAAGAGAAGAGTTTTTATTATCAAAACCTTGCCATTTCTACATAGCCACAACAACCATATAACTGCTATCGCTCCCACTCTGATAAGGACTTTAAACCTAGGATCCACTCCGTTTAGCCAATTGCCAAAAATATTTGCCACGCATTTTAGAGGATATAAGGTAGAGCCTATCTGAATGATTGACCATATAGATCTTGCGAACTGCATTGAAAGAACAAGTGTTTTATTATCTCCTCTTCGTGACAGAAAACACACTTCGTACAACCATGCCAATTTCGCTTTGCAAGATTATCTTTAGTTAGAATAACCCCCGACGAAGGTACCAAGCAAACACTTTAGTTTAAGTGGTATCTTCATCTTCCAAATAGATTTATAATTAACTACCGGTTGAATAGGTTCGAGTAAGGCAGAGTACATGGAACCGACAGAAAAAACTCCGTTTTTTGTAAGATTCCAACGGAACTCATCTGATCCTTGTCGCAGTTGGACTGAAGCTAATCTTTGCATTAGCTCATTCCAAGAGTTCAAACGAGGACCAATGAGATCACGCCTAAATGTCACAAACGGAGGTGATGTTTCCATCACCTTCTGTATAGTATCGTGTTTATGTCTCACAATATTGAACAAGGCTGGATATTGTTCATGGAGAGTGGTTGTTTCCAACCATATATCCTCCCAGAACCTTATCTCAGACCCATCTCTATTGAAGAAAGAAACATGTGGAACACCTGCCCAAAAATGCGAATCTCCTGGCCTCCAAATAACCTGAGAGATTGCCTTTGAGCCAACATACTTTCTCCGCAGTAAATTCTGCCATACACCATCATCAGTTAATAACCGAGCTAGCCATTTTCCTAGAAAAGCTCTGTTCTTAACCTCCAGATCATGGACCCCAAGTCCACCATGATCTTTGAGACGGCAAACGACACTCCATTTTGTCAAACGACACTCTCTGCATATTAATGAAATGGGACATTTTTGTGCCGTTTACAAAAATTATATGCCTCTACTAAAACTCCCTTCGTCCACGGAAAGATATTTCAACTCTATCTCCATTTACATTTAACTAAACACTAAAACACATACAGATACGTGCATATTTTGAAAACGTTAAGACATACTTTTGTGGACTGATTGGAGGTGTTCTACATAAACACGTCAAGTTTTCACTTCTGAACTGAGTTTAGCTACATATATTGATGAATTGATGCTATGCTCTTAAAGCCTTGTTTTGTACTACAGATTTTGTGGAGATTAGCGGGATAATCCCCACGGGACTCGGTGAAACCCCTACATTCCCCCAGTTTCCTCAAAAACCCCACAAAACTCCAAGTCTCAATCCACTAGGTAGTTTCCTCAAAGAAAATCCACTAGATAGTAATAGTGTATTGGAGATTGGGGAAAATACACTAGGATTTGGCAAAAAGTGGAGAAAATAGGAATTAAACTAGTCTAATACACTAGATTTAAACATGCTATTAGAACTAACTAGGAATTTAGGGTTTGGTGGGATAATTCTCAAAAATCCCTAATTATATACTAGTACCAAACAACAAGAAACAATTTGGATTCAATGCTACCTGGTATTTTTCAAACAACATTTGGCAACATTTCAAAGTTTCGAAAATTCTTTTGAAAAATCTAGATGTACATAATGTTGTACTCGACAACTATAAGAAATCTAGACTCCAAAATACCTTATAGAATCAATAAAATAATAAAATATATGCACTATTCACCACTTAAGACAGATTTTGTCTTTTTTGTGCTGCACAAAATACAGGGTATGTCATGCTGAGATTTTTTCAAGTTAGTAAAACACATTATTTTCTACATGTAGAATTTTTGTCTGAATTTTTTGAAACTTCGGACCGCTTTTTTTAACCGCTAAAAACTGAGCTGCCAGTAGCCCGGGAGCCAAACGTCCGCACACTACTATTATCATGGTGCATCGAAACGTTTATCAAAACTATGTACGTCATTGTGGTCGCCTGGTCGGAGAGTCAAGGTGCATGTGCAGTTTTTTTTAAACAAGTGCACGTGCAGAATTTAGAGTTGTGAGCACCATGCCCATGCGTACACAGATCAAGAGTCAAGGGGTTTATTGGTCGGTCATGGCCGGGTCAGGCACACCAGAGACCAGACGAAGGCCGGGTCAGAGACGCTTACCGCTTGTTTATTTCGTCGTAGCAGCCGATGAGCATACAGCTGGGACTCATGATTAAATTTGGACATGATGCTTAACCAGTGCATGCATTGCGAAAAGAGGAATATGTGTATATATATATCGGATCTCCATTATCCAGTTATATCAACTATAGTCGTCGGAACGGTCAGCCGTGGATGTTCTACAAAAGAAATGGTCTCATCAGTACCTATCCTACAGATGGCAGACACTGCGTCACCTACTCCCATTAGCGACAGTTTGGTGCGGGCGCTTTTTGATTCCCATCTACTGCTAGGTTTAGCGGCAGATTGTGATTAATGCCGTAATTTTTTATATGCTAATTGCAGGTAATTTTTTGAAGTGCCGCTAATCACGTCAAAATCTACGGCAATTCAGCAGAAGTGTCACAGTTAATTTTGTAATTAACGGCATTTTTCAATATGCCGCAAACAGTTGCGTAATCGCAACATTTTCCCAATATGACCTTCCTTGTACCACCTTTTGCGTCGCCAACCACCTCCACAGACACGGGGATGGAATCTAGGCCCATGAGCTTGATCATAACACTAGGCTTGCGTCGCACCATGCTCTACCCGGCCACCATGGTGTCTGCTCTAGGTGACTAGGTCCATCTTGTACATGGTCAGGCACATGATAATTACAATGGATATTCAAAGTCAAAAGGAATTGTTGGCTCGTATACTTAGGGATTATAACAACACCATTAATACAATTCCCTTTACCCCGCAAAAACAGTTAAAAAAGAATTCGATGCAAAACATGAAAGGTTCACAATTTGTTAGTTGTTACAAAAGCCTACCCTTCGACAGCTATTTTTAATTATAAGAGCAACTGCTGATTTTTTAGTTTGGAAACTAGAAATAGATTAGTTTGGATTCAGATTTTAACGCTACCTACCCATGAGAAAATTCCATGACTATGCTGGCTTGTGCGACTATGCATGTGGCCTCCACCGGTGCAGCCCAACGTCGATCTGGAATCACACTGGCAACGCCGTCACGCTGCCCCCAGTGATCCCTATGTCCGCCTCCCCGGCTGCCTCGTGTCGTGCCGGCAAGATCGATCGCTGCGTCAGGCACATACTGCCGGCTTGCCGCCTCCACTGAATCGATTGCTTCCTAGGACTAAAGCGAGATTGATTTCCCTGCAGCCGGAGCGTTGTGAGAAAAAGAAATATCAACTAGCTAAACGGAATATTGTTTGTCCTTTCGAAGATTAAGATCAAGGATTTGGGATTCATGACCTTCATATCAAAAACAAAGCACTCCTAGGAAAATAGTTATTTAAGCTTCTGGCAAACACTATTAAAGCGAATATATGTTGGCGCATGTGCACTGCCTCAGGTTTACTCGAAACCAGGAGACTCGCACTTCTACGCCGGCCTAATGACCGTGAAGAAATATTTCTTCCCATATGGCACGTTATCAGTTAAGGATGGTTCGGAAGTAAGGTTCTAAGAGGATACATGTCTATGTAATGTTACACTCCGAGAACAATATCCAGATGTACAATATCATATGCCACAAAGGTGAAACGACTGCTACGATGATGGAAACCTCACCACCAACTGTGATGTTCAGAAAAGACCTGGTAGGTCCTCGGTTGGTAGCATGGAATGCCTTGCTACAACGTCTGTCTCTGATTCAACTGACGCGGGAACCTGATGGGTTTTGATGGAATTTACAACATAATGGCAAATTCTTAGTGAATTCTATGTACAAAGCATTAATCCAGCCAAATGTACCTGTTGGGAATAATAAAAAATGAAAAATGAAAAATCTGCCGAAAACAAAGGTTTTGACATGGTATTTTCGTCAAGTCGCAAAGGACAACCTTGAGAAGGGAAATTGGCATGGAAATAAGAAATGTGTATTATATCATCATGAAGATACTTTTAAACATTTATTCTTCCAATCTAATTTTCCGAGATCTATATGGTCAATCATCCAGATAAGTTCTACCTTGTACCTACCGCACATCATTGCAAATATTTTCGCCAACTGGCTAATTGGTGTGGACAATAGATTTAAATTACTTATTAGGGTGGGAGAGCTTGCCGTTATTTCGTCGCATGGCTATATATAAATGACAAAGTGTTTAATGATAAAATTCTTCTCTCATGCAGGTTATCTACCGGTGCACAGCTACGCACCGTTCATTGTCGTCTCTACAACATTTGGAGCATTGCGACCCATTTACGAAGATGTCTACACGGTTGGAGGATACTAATATTTTTATCCAACATGAGTGGCAGCGTAATCTTCGGAAGTTCGGATTGGTCCTCCATCACCCTAGGCGTCTAACTTTTGGTGTGTTGCGGTTGTATGTCCCCTAGCTGTATGCATCTTAGTTATGTAGGGGTGTAATACTTAAAACTCTTTAAGTAATAAAACACCCTTTATTGAAGAAAAAAAAAGGCCGAAGGCGGTGGTCGCACAGTGGGCGCTTCCTATTTGCCCTTCCTCTGCTACGGGCTGTAGATGGCGTTGCCAACCCAGTTGAAAGAGTGTCACTTTCCGGCAATGGATGTTTTGCCCGCATTCGTTACGGATTCCATCGAAGTGTTTTTTGCACCCACGTGCCCGTGAGTCACGGCCGCATATAGCCGCATGTCATAGATTTCAAGAAAGGACTAGCTCCATTTGGATTAGATTATCATACGAATTTTAAACATGTGAAAGAGTCAGGGCCGCATGTAGCCGCAGGTCATCGATTTCAAGAAAGGACTACCTGCCATTTGGATTACATTATCATACAAATTTTAAACATGTGAAATATAGTTTATTTTATTTAATGTGATCGTAGCAAGCTTTGTGCTTGTATTAATTGAAATAAAAGAAGCTCGCTGCGTGGGCTGTATGTGGTAATTGGGACGAATCCTTGGGCCGTGACCGCTTTGGTGTCAGACCAGAATTCCCCGCAGCCCAATTCACATCGTGGTCGTCTTTCTTTTCAGATCGATCGACGCGGTGGAGATGCCGACATCTTCTGCGTCGATGGAATCCCCGGCCATTGCTGCTAGTTTCCCAGGAGGATCCTCGGACGACGGCGGCGGTTCCAGTGGGCCGGCGCCGGTGAGGAAGAGGACGCCGGGTAGATGGAAGAGGATCCCGCGCGTCCTGACACCCGACATGCAGGCCAGAAAACTGCTGGGGGGCATGGATTTCGAGAAGAGGAGCCGGTGGTTCCTGCAGAAGGCCGACGAGCTTGAGGCGATGGACCCCGACGGGTGCGACTCGGAGGAAGCCAAGATCGGCTTCATGGCCTTCCAAGCCGAGGTAGCAGCCTCCTACCGCAGAATCGCCAGAACCAGGCCGCAGGATATCGTCCTCCGCCCCATCCAGCTCAGCGACACCAAGTAAGGAACACCAATTTCTCGACGACGATCAGTTTGTTCGTACAGATCAAGCAGACCATGCTAAGCACCTTTACTTCACCTGCAGGGAAGAGATGCTGACTGCTGAGGAGATGGAAGCACGCTTCGCTGAGCGCAAGGGCTCTCATGTAGCGCAATTAGAACACTTCGCTAAACTTGCCTTGGCGCATTACAATGCCAAAAAGGCAGAGGTATGCATCCAAAACCCCATATCCGTATAATTGCGTTATTACCTAGTTCACTACCAAGATCGTGTTACAAAATTTGCAGCACAACAAGTTTGATCTAGCTCAAGCCTTGACATCCAACTGCTTCTCCGAGGCTTGTGGAACGACATATGCTCATGTCAACTTCACGGCCATTCCCCAGAACAATCAGAGCAATCACCCGATGAAGAGACTCTTCTTCGCCGAGCTTATGCTAATTCCAGAACTCCAGTTATGTGAGGATGCCGAGCCTATGCGTGTGCTGCAAGTCTCCACTATTGATGATGCTCCTTGTTTTGGTATGGTGTCCGAATCTCTTGCTATGTATTTTGGTGTCGCTAAGGTGTTTGCCCCTATGAGCTAAATTTATAGTTATGCATTGTCACCATTAGTCCTGTCACTAGATGTATGTATTTACTGTTTAGCAACCAACAACGTGCTTCTTGGTGACTAAAGCTCTCATCTTTTTAAGGGACCAAGCAAAAGTTACTGACTCTTGGTCCTTGACGATTAAGTGATACTCTAATCGATAATAGTAGGCATTTTGGATCTCCTTGTTAGTTATGTACATCTAACAACTAAGGAATGTTTTTTTGTTAAATGTGTAGTAAACTAACTGAATATAGCATACAAATAGCAATTTTGATGTTGCCGCGCTCAACATGATGAGTCAAATCATAGAAAAGCTGCCTGTAATGTGCTCTTTCTTGTGCATCGGAACTTATCGTGGACATGAATGAGTATGATTACAATATTATGGCTGGTGGATTAGATCTTAAGTTGTACGTATGATAAGAGGGGAACGAGGTTTGAGTTCCCATTGTCTGTTGTGGATAGGTGCATCGTCAATTTTGGATACAAAGAGAAAGGGATTAGGGAGAAAGATGTAGATTTGCTGACTTGGGCTGTTGCTTGCTAGTGCTTGGCATCATGGCTTAGACCCTTAAATTGAGATAAAAGAAAGAATTAAATTGTAAATGCAGAAATTAATCTGAACTTAATAAATAAAGAGGCAAACATACCTCTAATTTTATTCTGGCTTGATTGTTGGTGCACCCACACCTTGGGCTGGTGCAGCTCATGGTGAGGCTGCCTTCTTACGCTTGTAGTTGTAGGTCATGCTCCACAATTCCACATGGCATGTAGTTTCTCATGCTTTGAAAAGAGGAAATTCAGCTAGCTTTTAATAGCATCGATCGCGAAAGCTTAGATGTTGTGCTTTGAACAAAGAAATCTAGCAAGCCCTATGAATAAAGAGATCAGAGCTGCTAAGATAGAGTGCCAAAGTGCAATTAGTTTCTACTTTGAGAGAAGTGGATCAGGTGCTTATATGAGGACTTAATTGTAATAAAAGTGCATGATTTTACTGTATTACATTTCTTAGGTATTTTTTGAGAGTGCATCTACATGTGGCATCACAATCAAGGTTATCAGTTGTCACATTCTCGACACCATAGTTCTAGTAATACATGCAACAAAAGTCTGTAAAAAGAGCAGGGACAAATCGTATTTGCATTGGCCGCTTGAATATGCATATGCTGCCATTTAAAATAATTACGAGGGTATGATGTCCTCATGCAAATGCTGAATATAAGGTTAAAATAGATGCAAATTCAGAAACAACCTACAACTTCATGAGCATGAACATGCATACTCTGTAATTAAAATAGTTACGAGGGTATGATGTCCTCATGCAAATCCTGAATATAAGAAGGTTAAAACAGATGCAAATTCAGAAACAACCAATAGCTGCATAACCATGATGTTTTTATTAGACAAAGTGTGTTAAACATGTAAATTCAGTGTATGGTGTCTGCATGGAATTACAGAATATTGTAAGGTGAGAATGGATGCACATATGAAATACCTAAGGTGAGAAGGAATGCAAATGCAAAATATCGGCGTGAGTACCATGTAACGAATGGTAGATAAATGTTTATTTTCTTGTAGTGCTGTATATGCAGTTTGCTAGTCTAGGTTTGTTGCATGTTTGTAGTGTGAAGACCACTTTTGTTCATACAGAAATCTTATGTACCATCCATAGTGGTAGCTTATACAGAAATCTTGTAGTACTTTGTATTATATTTTCAAATATCATGTGTCGTTACTTGTGTTGCTCTGCAGGTGGGTGCCACGAGATACGTCGGAAGATAGATCACAAGATGAGGGGGGTAATGGATTATGAGCGCTGCCATGCATGTCACAACATTCTCAAGCATCCAAAAGGAGACAGTTTCATCGGAGGACATGATAGCACCAAGACGCCTTACTACTCTGCAACTTAAGTCTGAATTGGTGGAAAATTAAAATTTATTATTGGCATGTGTGATGTGACAAGATAAGTTATAGGGTTATGCTTGAGTAGTTTGTAACCAAGTATGCTTCAAACAAGTGGTAGTTAACCTGTTGAACTGGTAAGTTATATATTGTCATGTGTGCTGTAAACATGCTTCCAGTTTATAGGGCTATGGGTGAGTAGTTTGAAACCAAATATGCTTCAAACAAGTGCTAGTTACCCTGGTGAACCTTTGTTATTGCCAATTACTGTTGTCTCATGAATCCTCCTGGTTTCTGACTTATATTTCTACTCAACATATCCAGCCTCGACATGTTGGACCTGTAGAGTGTAGACACACGACTGGTTCCATCTGCATCTCATTGTTCTTCCTGCCACTCCAATTTGGTGCTGAGCTTCAGAAACATGAAGCTAGTGTAAAAAGAGGAGTTAATCCATTAAAAACAAATATTCATGATTTTAATAATCTTCAGGTAACACACAATTTTCCATGTATTTTCCTCGTCAAGAAATTAAGTGATTCTGAAAACATTGCGATAGATTAAAAAATTAATATACCAAAACAAAAAATAAAAGAAAGGTCATAAGGAAAAGTACAGTAAAATGAGAAAGGGAAAAAAGAAACAAAAATATGAAAAGTAAAGGAACCAAAACTTGTCTCAACTGTAATTCTGCTAGCTGCAGAGCTTTCCTGCTTAACACGGGGACTAACAAATTCCGCTTAACATGTATCTCGAGAAATTAAAAACAGAAGTTCAACGTTGAAAGTGTTAATTCAGGGTCCAATTTTAGCATTTGTCTTTCTGCCCCTTCTAGAGTTGCGTTCCAGTTTGAGATTTCAGTTGCTGTAATATATCTATCTCATAATTTTCTTGGATTTTATTTACTTTTATGAAGAGGTTTTCGATTTTGAGGTACTCTCCCCGTGCAATACATAAGACGCATATGTCACTTCAGCATGTGATTATCACTTTTCTTGTCTATGTTTATATACACGGTAAAATTAAATAAACTTGCAACGTAAAAATATTTTGTCCGCACGCTCAATCCATATCCTATACAAATACTAGTATTCAAAGTTTTAGGTATTGACTGTGCCCATAATTATGCGCCTAAGAAAATGTTGAGTGCATGCAAAATGTGACTTGATCCATGATCGGTAGTACTTTATTTTTCTTATCATTTTTAGAAAATAAAGTTAGCTCGACCTGCACACCAATTAAAGATGCACTCCTCGCCAAATTATTATAAAATAAACTTGTGCCAAAATGCACTAAAAGAAATGTCAGGTTACATGTAGCATAAAAAAAATATGACATGCAACTATCGATTCCCACCCAAGAAGCCTGTGTTGGAAATATTGGAGCCGGTAACTTAGTTGAAGTCGTCCCTAAAAACTTTTTTTTAAATGACCCTGCTATTAAGAGAAACATTAAACAATACAAAGCATCTCAACGAAAATAAAAATTACAACGAAATTCATGAGATGCCCTTCGTCTTCAACCTCCTTACCATGTCGATGGCCCGCCGCCGTTGCCGCTCCTCCCTAAGTCGGCCTAACATTGATGGTTGTGGACGGGAAGTAGCCGAATGGTTCCATAAGACCACATCCGCCCCGAAGATGAGGAAGAAATAACCATCTATGAAGCTCTATGACGATTCAGATATCTCCCGGCCATAAGAACTTCTCGAGAACCACACCACTCTGATGTCGCAATGCACGTCACAAATCATTAGAAGGCCCACATCCCCAAAGATCACGTTTCAAGGTTGCCCACAGTGAAGCATCGTTATCACCATCGGCGGAGCTTTGGATAAAATGATGGGCAGACCATGCTAAAGGAGAAGAGATCATTTCCGGAATCGAACCACTTCACTAGAGATTAGTTATTTCTCGATAATTTTGCTCTTATTTGTTTAAAATTAGAGGATAAACATATATGCCTATCAAATTGCTATGAAATTGGTGAAAGGAAGAAAACTACCCGGACATGAAGATTACAGATGAGTACACTAGTAGAGGATAACATCTTGGTGGCCTACCAAAAGTAGCCTTAGTGGCACGTGTTTGGCACGCCACCGGTATATTGCTGCTACTTCTGCTCAGAGGGCTGGCAGCAACAACTGCCCATGCTTCTTCCTCCTTAAGTGGAGGATCTTCTGCAGGCTTGGTGCGTCCTCACAAGCTCTGGCTCATCCAAGCGGTGATGTCCTCACAAGCTCCGGCTCCTAGAGTCCGCGTCTCGCTGGCGGTGCTCATGGACTTGATCGTGTTTTTTGCGGTCTATTTTAGGGTGCCCTTTGTTATCATGCATGGCCTTATTGTAAATTTTCCATTCTTGAGGTTCTCTTTGGAAGTGTTTACCTACCCTGAAGTAATGGAAAATCTAGGTCCTCCGAGGCCTATCTTGTTAAAAAAATGTGATGTTGCTTATAAGGGCTCGATTCGCTGGATGGCTACAGTTGCTAGTGCCTGGCTATTGGAAATCCCAGCGGTGTGCCATCTCTATGCCTCTAGCAAACCCCAGCCCCATGACTCTGGTGACACTACTGTTGGCTAAACCTAGCATCTTAGTGTTCGGTGGCACTGCTCAATGACAGAAAGACGAATAACAAATGAATTGTCGTAGTCATGGACTCATGGCGTCACCGGGAGTATTGAGGCAACATAAGGGCCTACGGATTACATGTTAGTGGGCTAGGCCTATCCTACATATCCATACTTTTTTTGTTGGCAAAAATCTTGGGTGGTCGACAACCCAGTTTGGCCTGGCCCAATGATTGTCACCTACTCCGACGAATCTTTCACCCGATTTCAAGGTGCGGGGAAGACCTACCTTCGTTTGAGCCGCCTTGCCTCTGCTACCAACTTGTCATTCTCACAACCTCCTCGAAATAGGCTTTCGCCCCGCTATATTAATATAGCACACGACCAAGACAACAGGATCCATGGTTGGGGCAAACAGCACAAGCACGCCCAAAAGAAAACACAAAAGAAAGATAAGAGGAAGTAATGCCGAAAAGGTCGGATCGACGAAAAACGGAAATGCCTCGCAACCGCTGCACCCGCCGGAGAATATCCACCACATTCCTAGCACTTGGAAGCCCCGCATACCAAGCAACACCTTCAAGAAGGGATGCGACGATGACGCCGCTGCTGCCCGGAGTGATCCTAGGGTTTCCCCCGGTACGCGCAAGGACAGGAAGACAGGGCTTCACCCAACGCCCTTCAAGAAGGAAGGGTGGCGCCCGCGGGCGTCACCGAGACCGACAGAGATTTCCCCCGACCCTCGTAGTCCCGCCTTGGACGCTCCATCATGCTCCACCACACTCACCGCCCACCACCTTACGCCACCACGGCCTTGCAGGCACCACCCCCGTCTCACCATGACCAACGAACTGGGGTCATCACGAACAAGATGAGCCACCCGGGAGCGAGGGACAGCACGACAGCAGCCACGCCGGAGGGAACCGCCTCCACCGCCACCTGCGGACGCCGACCGGACGCGTCGACCAGATCACACCGGGCCCACCTGGCCCAGCCGAGCCCGAGTGGGCTCGTGAAGATCCGGCCTCCATGCGCAGCGTACGCGCCGCCGACAGCGCCATCCCCCACTCCGGCCGCCCCTCCGTCCGTCACGAGGGCCACCGGCGGGAGCCGGCCCGCCCGACCCAGATGGAGCCCGCAGGGCCCAGATCTGGGCAGGCAGGCGCTGCCCCGAGCCGCCGCGCCGTCCCGTGGCCAAGGGGCCACGCCACCGCCTCGTCGCCATCCGCCGCCGCGCCGCCTGGGGGACGCGCCGCCGCCGGAACCCCGCCGGCCAGGGAGCACCGCCGCCTGCCGCCAGCCCCGCCTGGAGAGGAACGCGCCGGGTAGAGAAGGGCCCCCGCCGCCGGCACCGTCCGGGCTTTGCCCGACGGCTTCCGCCGGCGGCGGCGACGGGGGAGGGCGGAGGAAAGGGGGTGGAGGAGGGTTAGGGTTGGACGCCCTGGAGTCGCCCGCGGGGGAGCGACCCGAGGGCGGAGAGTACCTGTTCGCTGCTGCGATTTATGAAGAATGTGATTTTCTCATTCTCACAACCGAGTTGAACAACATCATACATGTCCTTCAGCGGCCACGGGGTAAGATCCGGCATTGCGGCTGTCGACTCAAGGTTGCCGCCCCGGCTATAGTAGGCCAGCCACCATATTAGTGGAATGACAAAAGCCATGTCATTCTCATGCGGTGGCAGAGGAGGTTGGAGGGGGCGAAGCGGAGAATCGGAGATGGCACGGGCATGGATATGGGGTGAAGGCTAGATGTTTTAATTAGGAAGTCAGATACTAAATCATAGGGTTATTCTTTTTGAAGAAGAAGAAAATAAATGGGAAAAGGGAAAATTAGATCCATACCATTAAAAGATCTGATCTTTAGAAAAATACCATCAAAAGTTTTGGACTTAGAAAACTACCATCCAAAACTAGCCCCGTTACTACTTTCTACCACCACCGTTAGCTGCACGTCAACTGAAACAAACCGGTCAAGTTACATACGGGAAAGAAAGACTAAATCCATCCTAGAAAACAACACACGCAGCCCACACGCACGCAACTCACCCTGCACAGGACGAACGGAGACCACTAAGCGACAAACATCTTCTGCTGTTAGTTTTGCTGAGCACTCCAGATCTTTGAGGATGGAACCGTCATGCCGTGGACAAAGTACGAACAATTAGCTGTTACTTTTGTTGAACTTTGTGTCTAAAATGTGTTATATATGTCTAGCTGTGGGGCTGCTAATTTGCTTTTGTTAGAGCATCTCCACCCGCGCACCTCAAACGGAGACCCCAATAAAAAATGAAAAATTCAAAAACGCAAAAGACGGCGAATTTCATTCGATTTCTAGCGACTTTGTACAACAGATGGCAAATACAAAAAATAAACTAGCGGTTGAAGGCAGTTGAAGGCTGTCGCCACTGTCATCGAAGAACTCCCAGTCCTCCTCCTCTTTTGGCCCCGGTGGTGGAGAAGGAGCGGTGACGAGGTCGACAAAGTTGACGGAATCCTTGGCGGACCACATCCCCGCCTTCCAAACGGAGCAGGTGCTGCTCCGTGCTGCTCTCGTGTGTCCTCCGGGTCGTCGTGGCCGTGGTAGTCTGGGCTTCGAGCTCCATTTCCTACCACTTCTTCGTCGGCGGTGACGGCGGGTGCATAGTTTCCTCCTTGGGGCGGCGAAGGTCGAGGCGCCCTCGTGGAAGTGAGCCTGGCGCCTCCTTCTTCACTGGCACCGTCCTTCCTCACCAGTGCGGAGGAGCTGCCTCGTGGGCCATCGCGGATGACGACGATGCCGGATGGCCGCGCGTACGGCACCGGCCGCCGGACCGGGACGAACCGGATCGAGAATCGCTTGACGCCGCCCGTGTCGGTGCGCGCGCAGGCGCCGCCGCCATGCGTGTTGTTGCCTATTCGACGGTACCCTGGAGGAGGGATCCTCACGAGGGGGAGAAAAGTAGGGGCCATAGGGCGGAGAGTCCTCGGGACGGTGGTACGCGATTTACCCAGCTTCGAAACACCTGCTCGAGTGTCCTAGCCGGATTACAGGTTGCCTAACTACGGTACAATGTCTTGCCATGTACGTCAAGGATCCACCTTCCATCTACGTCGTACTGGATCCGGGTTCCTCATGGGCCTTCACGGATCCGGCCTTCTTCGTAGGTCGGCTCGGCTCGATCCTGGCTGGACTTCATCCTTCACGATCAACAGCAACTTGGCCGCCCGATGGGCCACATGCCACATCACCATCTGTGGGCCACCCGGGCTTGCCGGATCTAGGCATTGTCGATGGTACACCCATGAAGTATACCCACAACAATGCGCTGCGCCTGCAGGAAGAAGAGCGGCTAGCGAGGCGGTCGACACCGTGAATCCGCGGCTGGTATCCGTACACTGTGATCGTCCCATCGATGTCGCGGCCGTACCACCAGGTCCGGCGGCCAGTGCGATTGAACAGCCCAACGTCAAGGCCAGCGGACCTGGCGACCTCGACATCGCGCTCCTGTTGGAAGACGCGACGCAACTCCAGTCTAGTCGGTGCCCACTCCAAGTGGTGGTGCTCCTCCGGCGGCATCTGCGTGCGTCGCTTCGGGCCCATGGACGAAGTCCGACGTGGCGCGAGGTGCCGCCGCGCCCGTTCGACACCCCGCGTGAAGGAGCTGACACAAGATTGCCGACGATTTTATTGGGCGTGCCGGTGTGAGACCAATTTTACTGCCGGCCTCCAAATTGTTATTGGGCTCCCCTTATATATCTCAATGTGGTGCTGAAAGTTGTGTTCATATGTCTTGTTATATCCGACTGTAGTGCCGCTAAGTTTTGGTGTTGAAATGTTGCTGGAAATTGGGATGGAATACATCCATTAGCCCCTTCCCTATTGGATTTCTCTTTTCGTTTTTCCGGAAACCACAGAGGAACAAAAAGAAAAGAAAGAGAATATGAACCATCGTACAAAATAACAGAAAGTCCGGCCACCAGTCGCTGACGAACTCCCAGTCTCCTTTTAAAAGGAACTGGCCAATTAACTTAGAAAAAGAAAACGTTCTATCTTTAGAATGCAAAAGTTTCTCATTTCAGAAATTGCTCAAATTGGAGATGAACCGCTGGGAAATGGTGATGTTATATATCTTCAAACGTTATTTTGAGCAAAGAAACGGCGAGTTAACGGTGATGGTAGAAAGCAGCAACGAAACAGCTTTTGGGTGGTATTTTTCTAAGTCCAAAACTTCCGATGGTATTTTTCTAAAGATCTGATTTTTTAAGGGTGTGTCTATGTCTCAGTTGACTGAGATTTTCTTAAGTCTCAGTCAATTTAGATAAGTGCAACTACAGTTCAAAGAAAAGTGCAACTCGGTCCAGTTGCACATTTCTGGCAGAAAAGTGCAATTGCACTTTTTTAACAGAAAAATGCAACTCAAATAGTTTTTTGTAAGTGACTTAGACTTAAGAAAATCTCAGTTGACTGAGACATAGCAAAACCGATTTTTTAATGGTATGGTTCCAATTTTCCCATGGGAAAAATGACAGTAACCCTAGCTGTACGGAACCGTACGGACGAATCGGTGGGAGTGGAAGCGTACAAAGCGGGTCCAATTATTGCTCTGCTCCCCGACCGAGGCGCCGCGCGTATCTGCAGGTGAGAGCGAGGTCTTCCGCACCGGCCGTGCTGCACACCACACTGTCTCCGCTTCTCCGCCGCCGCCGCCGACCGAATCTGCAGGTGAGAGCACGCTAATTCCCCACCCTCGACGCAGCAGGATTCTCCTCCGGCAGCTAGCTAATTTTATATGCTTGCACGATGAGCCTGCGGCGGTCCAATCCCACCCCGGCAAGGCCGGCGCCCTACCACTGGCCGCCGTGGTCGAGCGCCCTCCTGCCAGATCCGGCTTGACTGGGTTTTAAGCAGTAGCTTGATTCTTGTTTACTCGTGGTTCTCTATCTGCGATTTGGCGGAGATCTCGAGCCATCAAGGTTAAACGGATCTACCGTACGGTTGTCCCTCCGCATCCTCCCTTCCTCCCACATGCCTCATTGCCTAGTTTACAGCCACGCGCCGTTAACAAGCTACTAGACCTGTTGCAACGAGTTTCAAAACCCTCCCTACAGAATATTCAAATCTAAGTTACTTCGCTCGGATTACTAACAAAATAGAATTGCATTGACGGACTCATTTTTTTATCATTTTTTTTGACTCATAGGTTTCCTCTGTTTGATGGTTTAAGCTTTTCTTGTCTGTAGGCCGCCCTGCAAAAATGGCTGCCAAGAGGTATGTATGTATCCAGATTGAAAGTGTGCATTTTTTTTTCTTTTCAACAAGACAAGCATGAGCAGTTGAGGAATTTTTCTTATGATATCAAATTTAATGGGCCTTTCATCTAAATATCATATCAGATTTAACAAGTGACGGCGCAATGTATAGCATATCCATACTAATTTAACGTGGAACTGAGAACATGCTGGTTTGTAATGCATTTACCTGATTTAAATTCCTTTCCCCTGATTATTTTCTGATTTAGTCAACACCTACCTTTCTAAATCCATCACATGGCTGAAAGGATACCCTCTTGCTCTAGCCTTTGTAGCTAGCAAGATACTCCTTACATCATGTGGTAGTAATACGCAAGCCTATCATTATCCAAACTGAGAGGAAATAAAGACTGTGCATGGCTTGGATCCAGGTTAGTACAACTGGATCAAACAGCTCACCGACCAGTGTGGTATACATATATACTAGTAGCCGTCAGGCCTCATAAAACTGGATTGTACCTGCGGGTCTTCATAGTGTGGACATCACTCAGAATTTTCTTGCTTCCGTGTGGATCTCTTGTTATAATAGAGTTCAGGTTACACGATTGTACTACTAATGTAAGGTAGCTAGGCCCCTGTCCATTGTGCTCTCAAAACTGGGAGTTCATGTTCTGCACAAAGTATCTCTGCTGCTTCAGGGTTTTTATGTGGCTTTGTACCTATTGTCTCCGTATGGCCAAGTAATGCATTTAATTACTAGTATATATCATTGATTGAAGTAGAACGTACTGATCAGAACATGCCTGTGCCTTTCACAGTGTTGCCGAGGAGTTCGTTGATCACCGTTTGCTGAGTCGACCTCAACATTTTCCGGATCCTAAAGATTTGGCAGCGTACTGCGCTGACGATCTTCCTTCTCAGACAACGGCCTGCACAAATGTGGCGGTCCAGCAGTACAACGCCCAGCAGGTACGTGCGTCTGTGTTTGTTTGTGTATTACGCAATATGAGGCTTGGCAACAATTCTTCTTCCCCTCTGCCCCCTTCCTCTTGTAAGTTCACCTTGTAACTCTGAGTTGGTTTTCTAAAAGGTTCAGGCTGGCGTAAGCCCGCCGTAGTCACGCTAAAAAAAACAACTTAGAGATGAGAACACATCATTAGAGAAGCGGGGGTTACCAACAATTGTTCAATGAGGCTGCTGTTTTTCTTCTTGAAAGTGAACAGTGTGAAGTTCAATGATGGTGTTGTTGTGCGGCTGTCTGAGCCTGTTGATAACTTGATATATCAAAATTTTAGTTGGTGAGTGTTGTGTTAGTATGCTTATGTTGCTGGGCTGTCTAAATGCTTTTTCCATCGTTGTTGTTGAGCTAGTTCTTTTGATGCTCCAGGGAGTTGTCCCTTATCCTAGAAGTTTTGCTCTGGACCCGAGGATGTTAAATCTTCTTATCTTGTACTCGTGTATGCATGCACAGGTGGATAATAAGAAGAAGATAAAGGATGCAGTTGGAGTTGACAGCAACATATTCATCTTGAGCCCGAGGGACCCAATCAACTACTGGCACCTGTACTTCAAGGGAACTGCTGGACGGAAACGGTTGAGGTACTTCGCTGAGCTGAGCGGCGAAAAAGGGCCCGAGATTCTAAGGATCTGTGAGGTGGTGGATAAAACAAGAGGTGGTGACCATCATTCTTTGCAGCTGAGATGCATTTTTGCGCATACGTACTATTGATATTGACATTGACTGTATATATTTGCAGCTTCCGTTGTGAACTGTGATCACTGCTTCGGAGGGATTTGGCACCCTCTAGCAGGATTCATTGGGTTGAAGCATGTTGGAAGCATGTAGCCGAGAGCCCCCCATTTGATCCATTTTGGCGATTGTGTGGACCTATCTAGCAGATGGATTTTGCTGTCTATGTGCTCGATGAGCTTTTCGTCTTAATCTGTAGTGATTTGGCTGTGCACATTCTCAGTTGGGTGGACGAAAGAACTTCTTTCATTATCTCAAAGGACGATGTGGATTGATTAGACAACCACCTCTTGGCCGGTACACTGCAACTAGTAGCTAGTACTTAATTTGTTCTGTCTTCGTATTGATCCTGTGTCAAGAAGAGAACAGCGTGACACACGCAGTTAACATCGTTACATGGTTAAGATGGTCGGGGCTATTGACCCGTACCATTTCAACGGATAATGATAATGGAGCAAATTAACTGTTTTTATAGATACCTTTAGTTCTTAGCTTCCACATATGCCATGTGGTAACGGCATATTAATTTCTTGCTGCTTGAGTAGATACATTGTGGAGATAAAAAAAAACCATAACTAGCTAATCTTTTATATCTGAATAGTAGCCCCTAACTAGAGGAATTCTCTCAACGTGCAAGGCTCCCCACGATCATCTCCTTCAGTTTCAGCTTAGTTGTATCATGTGTCAGCTCCGTGGGATTTCTTCCTTCCCTTCAAATTTAGCTAACAAACAGTTATTTCCATTTGTTTATCTTTTTTGAAAGGAATACGGTAGGGGATTTGTTTTTAAATAATAAGAACTCAAATTCGCGTCCATCGGGACTTGAACCTAGGTGGCTGGGTTGTACATCCACTTCCCTAACCAAGTAAGCTAGACTCACTTCTTATATTTGTCTTATGGGTGCTCCTATATTCCGTCCTCGCCGCAGAAGCCAAGTGGGAGGTCGTTCTCTACCGCGAACTTGCACACCCTCGCTAACACACTGGACACGACCAAGCACGTGTCGGAGAAATGCCGAGCAGAGGGATGGTCCTGTGGAAATTGGAGTGATGCCCTTCTTGTTTCTAGAACTCACCCGTTGGTTCCCTTCTTTCTTATGCCGCTGCCGAGCACCCAAGAGAGAGGCCTCAAAACCACATGCCCACCAGGAGAAGGAGGCGACATTGGCATCAAGGCCGTCCACACCGGGTTGTGGCGCGCGCAGTCGAGGTACCTACTCCTCGCTCAAAAGAACGCAGGCTTCCTCCTCGGCAGTCGGTACCTCTTGTCTTCACATTTCTCTCTATTTTTTGCATGAGCTCTATTTGCTTTTGATGCATCAGACATCGCCTTAGTTTGCCACAGCTGCTTCGACCAATGAGTGCCACGGCTTAATTCATAAATATTCCTAGGAGATCCAATGGCCGGGGACCATCCTCCTCCCCCTTTTCATGATATTTTTGACGAACACATACAACCATTTTTATGCCTATGTTTTGGCACATAGGTGCATATGAACCTATTATGTAAAATACAGAATAAATATAATTTAAAAATATTAAAAAATTGAGATAAAATTTCGCATGTACATATGGACATTCTATATTCGCACACAAGTTTTCGGGGGAAAAGGAACATTTATGTGGTCTATATAAAAAAGACAAAAAAATGTCCTGTGAATATATAGTCATGCTTTGAACATCAAAAATTGTCTTTTTTGCACGAGACACAAAAAATGTTCCTTTTTTCCTAAAACTTGTGTGCGAACATAGAATACCTAGATGTACATGCACAATTTTGCTTCAGAATTTTTTTATATTTTAAAATGTGTTTTTACATAATAGGTTCATATGCACTCCTGATTCGAAATGAATATCCCCTATATAGGCCTCCAGATTCTAGTTTTGCCCTGGCAGGATTGGCCCTACGACCCCCTGTTCGTTCCCGACACACAGACACCTCGACTGTGACTGCCTACTTTTTCTTTTGCTTGCGCCCAACAATTAATCGTCTAATGAGTTGAGACTTTGATTCGAAGCTGCATACAACCTTATCGGACCAGATATTTCGCACCAACATTTCAGCGTCAATCATGCACATCTCTTTGTTTTGGTTGACGAGAAGTTTCTATATTGTAGTTAATCTACATGCATTAACCCGAAAATGGAGAAGTAATCATGGGTAGAACAAAAGTATTTTGATAGCATTAGCTCCTTATGAACACATGATACATTGTAAGTCTTTGAGACTGTGAGAATACACTGATCCTCAAATATAGCCCACTTGATTGCAATAATAGAAGCTTCATGAGTAACATTGCACCCAAACTTTTCTTTGTAAAATTAGAGCAAATTAAGATGATTTTCCAAGAAAAAACCCCTCATGTCTATTGGAAAGCGGAGCATAATTATGATAATACCAGTGCCAAACAAATTGTACCCAAAGATCGAAATAGAAAATTTAATTATTATGATAATAGCAACCCAAGTGTGGTCATGAAAAGGTCATCCTTTTTTAAGAAAAAAAAGTGCACCTAAGAAGTCCAGTTATTATTATAGAACTTTTGCAGATCATTATTATGTTGAAGTAAACTAATTAAGACATTGATTGATAGTATGTTTCATTCTATCAAGTGTTACTTATCATAGTTCTCCGATATAGAAGAAAACATACTATAGACTATAGTCCATTTGTTACACATGCAAACCCGTGATACACCTAAGTTTGAGAAAGTGTACAATGTTCAAACAACAGAAGGTGTAAAGGTTATACCGCCAATGCGCTTATACATTGGATTTAAATAATCGTACAAACTTGCATTCGACACTTCAATCCAAGTGGAGTCCTATTGATATAAAACTTTATTTTTATTACTAATTTTGCTTCAACGTTCACATGAACTTTAGATTTATCAGTTCACAACAGAAATGTAATTTCATTTTTCTTTTTATTAGAAACATCAAGTTAAAATATTGGTATTGTACCATAACATTGGTCCATTGTCCCAATATAGATCATTTTCTAATAATTTTAATATTAAATTATAAAGCTTCAGTTTCATAATCGTGCTTTTTTCTTTGCATCAAGCTTCATAACCTGGTGTAAAAAAATCCACAAATCGATTTTTGGCTACCTAGTCTGAAGAGAAGCAAATTATAGTTTGCGAAATGAGATTATCATAATCCAACCCTATGGCAAACACAACCTACAATTTTTTCATGAATATTATTTTATTTAATCTAGTTAGGTTGGAGTTGTCAAACTAAATAAACTGCCTACAGGCTTTGTTAGTAGTGGTATGAAATTTCAGTAGACACTATTGCATATATATGGGGCCCTTTTAATTTCTTTTGCATAGGATATTTCAAGGGTTTGTAGAATCTCTTGTACTTATGTTTCTAGATATAATTCGGGAAAGAAAATATCTCTTTTAGAACAACAAAAATCTCCTTTAACATTAGTGGTGGAGACACTAGTATCCAGTACTATGGACACATGAAAAAACATTCAACTGCAACAGAGATGGGATCCGTCACCCTGAGCTTGTGACTAATGTGAAAGCACCGTTCTATGCACCTTTGACTAAACTGCAGATGTACGTAGTAAGACACTTTTGTGAAATTCTCTTGGCGTTGCTACTTCAATGCCCAGCAAAAACGGGTACTCAATGCATAAGTTACGACGGGGCATTAGAATCTTAGGTTGCGGAATAGTAAGGCATCCTAGTACTATTATGCCCTCCGATGAACATGTCTCCTTTTGGATGCTTGAGAATGCCATGACATGCATGGCAGCGCTCATAATCCATGACCCCCCTCATCGTGTGGTTGATCTTTCGGCGTATCTCGTGGCATCCACCTGCAGATCGAGCAACATAACTCCATCATGATCTCTAGCCTTAAGGATTCATTGTTAATGCTATTGTCCAAATCAAGAACAATGGAAGCATGTTTACTGATCTAGGATAAAAGAGACTCTAAGAACATACCGTAGCAGGGAACATCATCAATAGTAGAGACATGCAGGACACGCATCGGCTCGGTATCTTCGTGCGCCCCGAGATCGAGAACAAACATAAGCTCCGCGAAGAACAGCCTCTTGTTCATGGGAGCGTGATCTGGGTCGTCATTTGAGTTACTCTTCTGGGGAACGGCGGTGAAGTTGACATGAGCGTACGTCGTCCCACATGCCTCGGAGAAGCAGTTGGACGTCAAAGCTTTCGAGAGCTCAAACTTGTTCTGATTACGTTTACGTTTTTTTCATCAGTAAGATTTTGAAGTGGACCAAGAAAAGAGAGCAAAAACTAGTATATGATGAAACTGAGATCGAGTATGCATGTTTTGCGTATATACATAGGGTGTGCCTATGTCTCAGTTGACTGAGATTTTCTTAAGTCTCAGTCAACTTAGAAAAGTGTAACTATAGTTCAAAGAAAAGTGTAACTGCACATTTCTGTCAGAAAAGTGCAATTGCACTTTTTTAACAGAAAAGTGCAACTCAAAGCACATTTTTATAAGTGACTTAGACTTAAGAAATTCTCAGTTGACTGAGACATAGCAAAACCGATATACATATATATACATACCGTTGTCTTTCTGCCATTGTAGTGCGCCAGAGCAAGCTGAGCAAAGTGTTGCACTTGCACTGTATGTGAGACCTTGCGTGGAGCCAGCTGCGCCTCCATCTCCTCGGCGGTCAGGTGCTCTTCCCTGCAGGCGATGTTATTTAATGTACACTCACCAAATAGTCAATACAGTTGCAACTGAATCATAGTATATACGAACCACTGCTTACTAGTAGTACTAGTATTAGTTATTTTTTCAAGTACAGGAACAGGATGTTTTGGACCCTGATAACAGCAACTGCTGAACATGATAAGAGAACGAAGGTGAGTACTTTTTATTTTGTCACATTATGGGTAAAACTTGCATTGTCCTTGGTTTCTCTGCATACTCGGTGGAGGAAATAATAGTGGTCGATAATTTTGGGCAGGCGAGATGCATGGGCGGAGGAAGTAATTACTGTGTGTCGCTCAGCTGGATGGGGCGGAGTACCACATCCTCCGGCCTGGTTCTGGCGATTTTGCGGCACAAGGCGACTTCCTGCGCCCGGGCGGCCAGGAAGGTGGTCTTGGCTTCCTCCGAGTCGCAGTCGTTGGCGTCCATGGCCTCCAGCTCGTCGGCCCTCTGCAGGAAAAACCGGTTCCGCTCCTCAAAATCGACGATCCCCAGCACCTCTACGGCCTGCATGGCCACCCTCGTGGCCTCCATGGCTGGGGTCCGGACGCGCGGGAGCCTCCTCCACCTCCCCGGCGTCCTCTTCCTCGCCGGCGCCGCCGGAGCAAGCGGCGTGGTCGACATGGCGGCGCCCGGCTGCGATGATGACGACAATGCCGATGCGTCCGTGGCGCCTCCGTCGAGGGCTGCTGGGGTTTCCATCTGGATCAAGCACTCGGCGGCGGCTGGACGTACCTAATATAGGATTCGGCGAGGGTTTCCGTTCTGCATACGTACGTGCTCGTCTCGGTTAGCGCGCGGCAACAGCAAAGGGCCAGGGGGTGTCGATAGGTAGAGCTGCACGCACACCGATTCCAAATCCAATTCGCCCTGATTTATTGCGTGTTTCGTAGATGGATTGGGGAGACCAAGCTCGCCAAAATCAGCCAACATGGTTGAATTGTTAACACATCCCTATCCCCCCACTAAGGATTAAATTTTAGTTTTAACCCTTTGATGATGTTTCATAAAAAAATAGATTTTTTTTTAAATGGGAGACAGTTTCCATCGATAGAGACGTCTGTGGTGACTTAATTTGCCAATCTTAAAACTTACCGGATTATTCTCTCGGGCTCCGTCTCTCATTAGTGCTCATGCTTAGGGTAGGGTGTGCATGCATATGTTTTCACCCTTGCCCCCCTTCTTTCTTTTGCCGCTGCCGAGCACCCAACAGAGAGGCCTCAAAACCCTTACCCACTTGGAGAAGGAGGCGACGTTGGCTTCAAGGCTGTCCACACCGGGCTGTGGTGCGTGCAGTCGACGCCCAGCATACGGTACCTCTTGTCTTTCTATTTCTCTCTATTTTTTTGCCTGAGCTTTGTTTGTTTTTCATGCATCAGACATTGCCGAGTTTGCTACAGCTGCTTCGACCAATGAGTGTCACGGATTAATTCGTAAATATTCCAAGAAGATTCGATGGCTGGGGATCATCCTCTTCACCCTTTTCAACATATTTTGGACCAAAACATACAACCATTTTTATGCATATAGGCCCTAGATTCTAGTTTTGCCCTGGGCCCCAGAAATGTTAGGATCGGCCTTGCCTACAACCCCGGCCCTTGTTTGTTCCCGACAAACAGACAACTCGACTGTGACTTGGTCTACTTCTTCTTTTGCTTGCGCCCAACATTTTATCGTCTAATGAGTTGAGACTTTGATTCGAAGCTGCATATGACCTTATTAGACCAGATATTTCGGACCAACATTTTGGCGTCAACCATGCACCTCACTTTGTTTCGGTTGACTAGAAGTTTCTCCATTTAAGTTAATCTTCTCGCATTAACCCAAAAATGGAGAAGTAATCGTCGGAAGAAAAACAAATTGATGGTATTAGCTCCCTAGAACCACATATAGTGGACTATAGTTTGCAGGATACCTTGTAAGTCTAATACATTGATCCTCAAATAGTATAACTTACTTGATTAATTCGTGTTGGAAATAAAGTACAATCACGGAAGCTTCATGCATCCAAACTTTTGTTTGTAAAATTAGAGCAAATTAAGATGATTTTCCAATGAAAAGACCCCTCGTGTCTACTGGAAGGCGGATCATAATTATGAGAATAGCAGTGCCAAACAAATTATACACCACGATCGAGATAGACAATTAATTATTACGAGAATAGCAATCCAAGTGTGGTCGTGAAAGGTCATCCTCTTTTAGGAAAAAAAAATGCACCTAAGGAGTCCAGTTATCATTAAAGAACTTGTGCACATCATTATTAGGTTGAAATAAACTAGTAAGTGTTATCTGTCCACTGATAAAGGAGAAAAAAACATACTATAGACTATGGCCGAATTTGTTACAAGTGCAAACCCATGGTTCAAAAGATACACTAAAACTTTAGGAGGCTTACCTGAAACAAAGTTCAATCAACAGGGGGTGTGAAATTTCTGCCACCAATGCGAATATAGATTGGACGTAAGTAATTGTATACACTTGATTTGATACTTGCATATAAGTGGATTACTATTGTTATAAAACTTTTATTTTTATTACTATTTTTGGTATAACATTAATTTGAACTTCAGATTTGTCAAAATGTAATTTCATTTTTTTCTTTTTTCTGGAAACATCAAGTTAAATATTGGTATTTTACCATAACATTGGATCATTGTCCCAATACAGATCAATCGTTAATAATTTTAATATTAAATTATAAATCTTCGGTTTCCTATTCGTGCATTTGCTTTGCATCAAGCTTTATAGTCCAATGTAGAAAAATATCCACAAATCGAAAAATTGGCTACCTAGTCTAAAGAGAAGAAAATTATTGTTTGGGAACTGAGATTATCATAATCCAACCCTATGTTGATAAGGATTGGGTTTTCCCGATCTTTCACGATGCACCTTGATGATCCATAGGACCGATAGATCTTGAACTCCCTTGACAGATTCAAGGATACTCAAGCACATATGATTACTCTTGACAGACTCAAGAACTCTCACACCTTTATTGGATAACCGGACGAACGTCCAAGACGCCGTCACGCACGCCGATCCCATAGGGACGGTGATAGTATGAACTCAAAGTTCTACATATTCTGGATTCAATCTAGACTACTCTAAACCCTAGCCGTACCATCTCCTTATATGAGAAGGAGAGGTGGCCGGCCGGCCCCCCTATTGGGCCTAACCTAGTTCGACTTGGACAGGCCCAAGTCAAACGGACTCTATTAAAACCCTAGATGGCCCACAACATGACCTGGCTACATTATTATCTCCTAATAACAAGATTATAATAAACTACTGGTACAACCTTAGACCCAAATATCATATCAATGGCTGTCCTAGAGTACCAGGCCCGGATATCCATATCATATGTCAAACACAACCTTTGCACAAATATTAATTTTTTTAATCTAGTTAGGTTGGAATTGTCGAAATAAATAAACTGCCAACATGCTTTGTTAGTATTCGCATGAAAATTCAGTAGACACATTGTTTATATGAGGCCCTTTTAATTTCTTTTGCATAGGATATTTCAAAGGTTTATAGAATCTCTTGTACTTATGTTTCTAGAAAGTATTCGGGGAAGAAAATATCTCTCTTGGGACAACAAAAATCTCCTTAAACATTAGTGGTGGAGACACTAGTATCCAATAATGTTGACACAGGAAAAAACATTCAGCTGCAATAGAGATGGGATCCGTCACCTTGAGCTTGTCACTAATTTGAAAGCACCGCTCTATGCACCTTTGAGTAAACTGCAGATGTACACAGTAAGACATTTTTGTGAAATTCTCTTGTTGTCGCTACTTCAATGCCCAAAGTTACAAAAATAAGTACTCAATGCATAAGTTACCACGGGGCATTACGATCTTAGATTGCAGAATAATAAGGCATCCTAGTACTGTTATGCCCTCCGATGAACATATCTCCTTTCGGATGCTTGAGAATGCCATGACATGCATGGCAGCGCTCGTAATCCATGACCCCCCTCATCGTGTGGTTGATCTTTCGGCTTATCTCGTGGCATCCACCTGCAGATCAAGCAACATAACTCCATCATGATCACAAGCTTTCAGGATTCATTGTTAATGCTATTGTCCAAATCAAGAACAATGGAAGCATGTTTACTGATCTAGAATAAAAGAGACTCTAAGAACATACCGTAGCAGGGAACATCATCAATAGTAGAGACATGCAGGACACGCATCGGTTCGGTATCTTCGTGCGCCCGTACATCAAGAACAAACATAAGCTCGGCGAAGAACAGCCTCTTGTTCATGGGAGCGTGATCTGGGTCGTCATTTGAGTGACTCTTCTGGGGAACGGCGGTGAAGTTGACATGAGCGTACGTCGTCCCACATGCCTCGGAGAAGCAGTTAGATGTCAAAGCTTTAGAGAGCTCAAACTTGTTCTGATTACGTTTACGTTTTTTTCATCAGTAAGATTTTGAAGTGGACCAAGAAAAGAGAGCAAAAACTAGTATATGATCGAAACTGAGATCGAGTGTGCAGGTTTTGTGTAGATACATACCGTTGTCTTTCTGACATTGTAATGCGCCAGAGCAAGCTGAGCAAAGTGTTGCACTTGCGCTGTATGTGAGACCTTGCGTGGAGCCAGCTGCGCCTCCATCTCCTCGGCGGTCAGGTGCTCTTCCCTGCAGGCGAAGTTATTTAAGGTACACTCACTCAATAGTCAATACAGTTGCAACTGAATCATATATACGAACCACTGCTTACTAGTAGTACTAGTATTAGTTATTTTTTCAAGTACAGGAACAGGATGTTTGGACCCTGATACCAGCAACTGCTGAACATGATAAGAGAACGAAGGTGAGTACTTTTTATTTTGTCACATTATGGGTAAAACACTACAGGAATGGCCGGAGTCGCCGACGGCCAAACCCTACGCCGAGGGCCTTTTATCGGGGCCGTCGGCGTACGGACTCGCCGGGGCAGCGCCGGAAGACGACCGTCGGCGTATACTTGCCGTCGGCGTAGAGGTTGCTACGCCGAGGGCAGTCGTCGACGTCTACCTGGCCCTCGGCGTAGGTACCAGCATAGCTGCTGCTCCATCCGCGACGCGACGGCGCGCTCACGGCGTCAGGTAAGACGCCGAGGGCTACCCTCGGCATAGGGCATGGCCCCCCTATGCCGACGGCCACCCTCGGCATATAGTTTTTTGTTTTATTTTTCCCTTTTTTCTCTCTCTCATATTACTTTATATTATATTTATATTATTTATTTACTAGTATGAATTATGGCCGAGCAGCATAGGGAGGCATGGGAGGAGCTGATTAGGGCGAGGTGGCTCAGGGAGGACGAGGAGTTTGCAGCCGTGTCGAGGCGGAACATGGAGAACCGAGGCATCGGTGGCACACACTGCGCGGGTGGCCGCGAAGGGAAAAAGGTATGTATATACATGGAACGATCTTCTTTCATTTCTCGTCATGTTACATTTGTGATACTCATAACTTTTCTTTTCGCGATGCAGGTGGCCGAGGCAGCACCTGGGGTGGTGCTTCATGATGCCCAGATATATGACATGATGCGGACGAGCCCAATCCCGCATTGCCTCAGCCACAGTACTACGGCAATACCAAGGCCGCCAAGGAGGACTACTGCGACATGGTGTTGTCTCGTCACCCGGAGGTGGATGACCCCTTGAGCATGCTGATCGACGAGGAGTCGTTGGTCCTGTCGGGGCGCGGGCGTCCGCATGGCCGTTATCCCTTTCTGAATAAGGCGGTCAAGCCTACCCAGCCACGAGCTACACGCGTCTCAAGCATACCCTCACCGCCGACAGCCCCCAGCCTCGTCCACGGCCTGCTCGTCCACCCGCCTACGATGTAAGTTTTCCTCATTTTCATCCTCTTTCCGGTTTTTCTTCCTACATGGCTAAGTGTTGACGAGATTCATTGTTTCTGAAATTGTAGCCTGAGTTCGAGGCGGCCTTCGAAGCCTGTAATGAAGCGTATCAGCAGGCCGCTGCGCAGTGGAATAGGCAGAATACGGCCTACATGGCGTATATAGGAGTAAGTCTGAATCTTTCTTCTCGCAAGTAGATGACAAGTCTCAGTTTGATGCTTTATTTCTGCAAAGCCTAACTTGTAACCTATCTTGCAGGAAATGATGATTTCTATGTCTACTGGTACACCGCCACCGGCTCGAGTTACCGTGGCGGGGGACATGCCTATCATGCCATCGAGGGCAGCTTTCGCTGCGACTTACTACGGATCCACACCGGAGGTAAGTTCTTTGCCAAACCGGTAGTTACCACTTTCCTTTGCCTCGCAAGTTGCTAACATGTAGGGAACACCTAGGGAACGGGATGGATCGCCGCGAGGTCACACCGGTTCATGAAGGTGGGTTCTTCTGGTGCCTCTCCGGAGCGCAACCCCGGGCTGCTCGTTTCGCCAACGATAAGGGCGGACACACCCCGCCCGGGTCCTTCCTTCGCTAGTCGGCATCGGGCTTCTTGCTTGCTACCTACTACTATGTATTTGGATGACATGGCACTCTCCGCTCTCCTCTTGTATGCTACTATGTGCACCATGTATGCTACTATGTGAATTATATGCTATTTTGGTGAATTATGGCGAATTTGGTCGATTTTGGATGAATTTGGATGAAATGGACCTGCTGAACTGCATTGCAATTGAATTGGAACAGGATTTTGGCTGAAACAGGAAAAAAAATATGGCAGGCCTACGCCGAGGGCAATGCCGTCGGCATAGACCCTGGCATAGGGCCATATGGTCAGGTCTATGCCGAGGGGGTTTCCCTCGGCGTAGACCACCGCACCAGGTCGCGCCACGTGGCCCGCTCGTCGCCAGGAGGAGCTGCCCTATGCCGAGGGTGGTTGCCCTCGGCGTAGACGCCCAGCTGGTTGCACCAGCTCGCGCCACGTCGCCTCTTCTCTCGCAGGAGCCCTTCTCTATGCCGAGGGCCAGGCCGTCGGCGTCTCCAGCCCTCTGTTAACGGCGACGGCGCGACGGGATGCTGTGCCGAGGGCACGTATGCCGAGGGGAAGGGAAGGCCGTCGACGTATGGCGCCTACGCCGAGGGCCAGCCGTACGCCGGCGGCGTGGCTGCGTACGCCGAGGGACCTGGACGCCGACGAGGTACGCCGAGGGCTGCCGTCGGCGTAGCCTACGCCAAGGGCCAGGCGTGGCTACGCCGAGGGCAGCCAGCCGTCGGAGGCGCATTCCTGTAGTGAAACTTGCATTGTCCTTGGTTTCTCTGCATACTCGGTGGAGGAAATAATAGTGGTCGATAATTTTGGGCAGGCAAGATGCATGGGCGGAGGAAGTAATTACTGTGTGTCGCTCAGCTGGATGGGGCGGAGGACCACATCCTCCGGCCTGGTTCTGGCGATTTTGCGGCACAAGGCGACTTCCTGCGCCCGGGCGGCCAGGAAGGTGGTCTTGGCTTCCTCCGAGTCGCAGTCGTTGGCGTCCATGGCCTCCAGCTCGTCGGCCCTCTGCAGGAGAAACCGGTTCCGCTCCTCAAAATCGACGATCCCCAGCACCTCTACGGCCTGCATGGCCACCCTCGTGGCCTCCATGGCTGGGGTCCGGACGCGCGGGAGCCTCCTCCACCTCCCCGGCGTCCTCTTCCTCGCCGGCGCCGCCGGAGCAAGCGGCGTGGTCGAGGAAGACATGGCGGCGCCCGGCAGCTGCGATGATGACGACAATGCCGATGCGTCCGTGGCGCCTCCGTCGAGGGTTGCTGGGGTTTCCATCGATCTGGGTCAAGCACTCGGCGGCGGCTGGGCTGGACGTACCTAATACTATATATAGGTCCATCGGTCGCCGAACTGGACTAGGATTCGGCGAGGGTTTCCGTTCTGCATAGTATATACGTGGTCGTATCGTATGTCATGGCTCACACGTCTCGGTCAGCGCGCGGCAACAGCAAAGGCCTGGTGTCCATAGGTAGAGTTGCACGCACCGGTTCCAAATCCAACTCGCCCTGATTTATTGCGTGTTTCGTAGATGGATTGGGGAGACCAAGCTCGCCAAAATCAGCCAAAGCGGTACTAATTAATTAAGGATTACATTTTAGTTTAACCGCTTTGAATGTCTTGTAAAAAATAGAATATTTTTTTAATGGGAAACGATATTTCTGTTAATAGTTAGATGTCTGCTGACTTCGTCAATCTTAAAACCTACCAAATTATTCTCTCGGGCTCCGTCTGTCGGAGGTGCTCATGCTTAGGGGCAGGGTGCGTATGCATATGTTCATAAGGTTGTGTGTATGTATGTATTTGTGAGTGTGTGAGTTTGCACCATGTTCCGCCAAAAAAAGCAACATAAACATGTATGTATGGTGGTGCTGGCAAGAAAACGTTGACTGAAAAAATCAGCTTTCAGCGGCGATGGACGAGTGCATGCTACCGACAGCCTCTCGCATGTTTGGACCCCACCAACCTTTTTCGTAATCAAGCTACTTCGCCACGACTTCCTTTATCAGTCCTTCATCCGCCACGTCACCTACCATCGAGGCATCCTACTGCCCTACATGCACACCGATCTCCATAGCTACCCCATGCATGACCACTATGCAATTCTAGCCGACAAGTCTAGTGATATGTCTCACAAAGAACAACTTGCTCTTTATTTGTGTTATGTGTACAAATTGAGAAGAATATGTGAGAGGTTCCTTGTAGTAGCTCATGTTTCCGATACTATACTTCATTTTCTCTTAAGGTTGCACTTATATCGTTGAGAAAACATAATCATTTGTATCCCACAAAAATTCGTGGACAAGGATACAATGGGGCTAGCAACATGAAGGGTGAGATTAAGGGGTTAAAAACATTGATCATGAAAGATTTGCCATCTTCTTATTATATCCATTGCTTTGCACAACAACTTCAGTTGGTTCTTATTGTCGTGGCAAAGGAAAATGAAGCATTATGTGGTTTTTAATCATGTTTCTTATTTGTTCAATATCATTGAAATTTCTTGCAAGAGCTCAACAAGTTTTATAAGCACTTGGGATGGGTGAAAATGAAACTGGAAGTGGACTAAATCAAGAGATGAATTTATCTAGACCCGGTGATAGTCGATGGGGTTCTCATTACAAGACCATTCTACACATTTTTTTATTGTACCCCACAAACCTTGAGTTGCTTGCAAGGACTGGAAAAGATCCTTCATAAAAGAGTGAGTGGACAAGAATAAGAGGAGTTGTCGTGGCCTTTGAATCATTTGACTTTGTTTTCAATCTCAACTTGATGCTTGGTGTTCTTGGCTATACAAATAACTTGTATATATCTTTGCAAAAGAGGGATCGAGATATTGTGAAATGACGGTTGTTGGATTGGCAAAGGATAAAATGAAGCATATGAGGTCATCACTTGGATGGGAAGGATTTCTTGCAAATATTACATTCTTTTGCAAGAAACGTGGCATTTAAGTTCCCTCACCAGAGGCCAATTATGTGTCTCATGGAAGATGACAAAGTATTATGAAAAAAAAACAAATGATGATCTTTATAGAAGAGAAGTGTATCTTGGTGTTGTTGATCAAATTATTCAAGAGCTTGACAATCTGTTTGATGAGGTTAACATGGACTTTCTTATTTGCATGGCGGCTTTGAATCATGTGAATTAGTTTGCTTTGTATGATGCACAAAAGGTAATGAGACTTACCCGATTCTACCGTAATAACATATATTGCATGGATTTGTTAAGACTTGAACCCCAACTTGAAATCTGTATTGATTTTATGAGAAAATATGATAGGTTCAAATGTGTCAATCATCTTGGTAAGCTCTCCACTATGCTTGTTGAACAAAAAAAGCATTTTATTATTATTTAGTTTACATAGTTCTCAAACTGATATTGCTCCTACCAGTTGCAACGGAAAATGTTGAAAGTATATTTTTTGCAATAAGTATAGTGAAAAACAAGTTGACAAATGGTATGGGTGATGAGCTCTTGAACCATTTCATATTTACATTTATCGAGCGGGGGTGTTCATTAATGTAAGTGACGATGCCATAGTTAAAACTTTCATGGCAATGTGACAACATAGATTGAAGAAATTATGTAATTTTTTGAATATATGATATATTCTATCATGCAGGACTCTTTTTTATGTTTTGAACTATTTGTATTGCAATCGTGCACATTCGATATATTTATTGAACTTCAATGCTGACAATCGATTTGCCTTATATATTGTTCATTTGGCAAACCTTTTTTTACAATTGAGGGAGCACACAAAAAATTGAGGTGTACCCCCCATTCAATTTCTTCCTCCATCCCACACCGTTTTGGATGCGGGGCACTTGGCTTTAAGAAGATGGTAAATAGGATCGCGAGTAACACAAACGAATGAAATGAAAGAGAAAGCACTACATGCACCAAGAACACCGGCCAAAATGGTGAACCCACAAATAAGTATTTCATTTATTCAAGAGTTTTCAACTATATAGGTCGACATAAGTACACAAAGTTGGCATTAAAAAGTCCTAAACAACACTGAGACATCGACTCAAAGTTCCCCATCTCATTGTGCTAGTCACCAAAAACAAATGGAAGTACCAACCATGACACTCAAGAAAAGGGGAACTCTCTCTCTCTCTCTCTCTCTCTCTCTCTCTCTCCCTCCCTCTCTAGCAACTAGGGCATTGGTGAACTTCTAAATGCAGTTCTTTTGTTTATCCAAAGGTCACACAAATCCCTTCAGACCAGAAACCCTTTTAGAGATGTCCGATGCGATTTAAAAGTTGGCGTCAAACCTCAATTTACTAAGCGTGCTCGAGTATATGGAGCCCGGCCAGCCCATATCTTTTAATTATGGCCTCTAGTTTTTATCCTTTTGTTTTGTACAAAACCATAGTTTGATATTATGCTTACATATAAGAGAGAGCATCGCTAACGTGATCAGAGGGTTCAAGCACTACCCATTTTATCCTTAAGATCATGTTTAGGCGCGCAGCAGTTGAATTATATTACTAGTTTTGGATAAACATAACTCTTTTTTTAACCTTATAAACATAACTTTAAGTTGATCAACTTAGTTAAATTTATGCTATTTACGGATAATTTTTCATATTGGTCTATTTTCAAGATCCAATTTTTTCCGTAATATTTGAGTGAGCCCAAGGTGCATTTTTGATGTAACATGTTATACTAAAGAAATTTATATTTGGTTGTAGAAAATATCGGGAGAAGCAAAAAATTGAATTTTTTTCTAATACAAGCAAAAAACTAAACTAGTCCCACATGTAAAACCTAGACAGACACTTTGGTTATATTATTTTTTATATGATTAGAATTAGTATTTTTCAATTATATAGGGCCTCCTACATGCACCACCTTTGTTGGTAGCTGTATGACACTTTTAATCTAACAAAAAAGTATATACATATTTCGTTTTATTTATTTTCCATCAGATATTTTGCAAATTGTAGAACCTCTTAACTAATTTTTTTTGAAAACATTCCTGCAAGAATCTAGAACAAAAAAAAAAAATCCCCTCAAGATACAATTAGACAATATAAAAGACTCGATCGAATGAATGGTAACAAGGAACATCAGCAATAGTAGATACATGCATGACGTTCATATATTGGCCTAGTATCTTCGTGCGCCGGGAGATCGAGAACCACAAGCTCGGCTAAGAACATCCTCTTGATCATGGGAGCACGATAAGCGTCGTTACTGGAACCAATGTTTCTTGTGTGGAATAGCGGTGAAGTTGACACGCGCATAGATATGATTGGCCTACACGCCTCCGAGAAGAGTTAGACATCAAGGCTGTGGCGAGCTCAAACTTGTGCTGATTTTTTGGTTATGATTTTTGTTCAAGAAACTTTCGTCAGCAGACCAAAGTAATGATTAATTAAAATTGTTATATGTCAGAAACTGGGATTGGGGAAATGTTGCATACATACATACCATTGTCTTCCATCCATTGTAATACACCAACACAGGCTTTGCAAGGTTCTGACCGCAACGTGTTTCCATCTTGTCGGCTATGAGGTGCTCCTCCCTGCAGGTGACGTTGTACACTGACGAATTAATTCGGTTGCAACTAAATTATTATCTTCTTTTTAGTTCAAGTAAAAAAAGAATTTAAGAACGTGCATGATAGGAGCACTGTTCACAGCATATAGTGGTCGATAGTAACTTCCAATTAAATTGTAATAGCCCTCTAGGCATTTGATTGATACCGCTCTCACACAGAATTTTCTTTCTCGAACACAAGCCAAATTGTGTATCATAATATATTGAAAGAAGGCGTCAAAGACACGTTAGAGTACAAGGCGTGAGCCAAACAAAATGAAGAAGTGTAAAATAACTACATAGTATGGCGAGTACACAGCCACACACTATATATAGCCGAGCTCTGAATGTCAGGGGCTGAGAGTGGAGAGGCAGACGACTAAGAGCTTTGGCACCCTCAAGCAAGCACAACTTGGCTTCATCTTGGGGATGCTAATTATTCTAAGCCAGGTGAGTGAACAGATGCGGGCTAAACTTCTACTATACTTTGGTGGAGATCTTGGCATCTACGAAGTAATTAAGGTAATCTTCCATGATGGTAAATGCAGAATTGAACAATTAATCCTCTATTTCTGCAATCTCTTCTAGCTTCAAACCAGGACAAAACAGATATTGAGATGCTATTGCTATCTGATCCAAAAGTGCAAAGGCATATAGTCTGGCACCACCAGATACATGGACAAAGCCACAACTGGGATGGGTGAAATTAAACAGGGACGCCTGGCTACACTGAAGATGAAAACAAAGGAGGATGTGATGTTGTCCTGACAGGTCATGCCCTGCTAACCGCATAGGGCGGTAAGGATAGATGCCCAACGGCTGAAAATGGCTGAAGCTATTGCTGGCCTCCAAAGAAGGGAGACATCCTTACCGGTTCATAGAAAATGACTGCTCCTCGATCTCTAATAAAATAAAAGATGCTAAATGGAGATGGGAGCAGTAAATCAGCTATCTCTAGAATCGTGAGGGATATGAGAAGCTTAATGGAAAATATGCCAGATCACACAGGTTATCAGAAGTTCATTGATCAAGGAATGAAATAGCTCATCATCTCTAGCTTGAGTAATATAAGATGTACTGATGGTGGGATCGGTGCCGCCCTGCGTGGCCAGCCTGGGCGAACGCGATTGTAATGTATAGTCTGTTGTCTGATTTACATTATACACTATATAAAGCGTAGCTGATTTTAACCGCTCTCCTTAGTTTGGCAACTGTTCATGCCCTATTTTCCTTCCTCTTAGTCCATTCAAAGCCTGCCACGTTTCCTGTTTTTTTTTCACTCCACTATTTGGTTGCCCATCTATTTAATCTTTCCTTTTTTCTAGGTATCTGGGTGACCGGCAACCGGAAGTTGTTACTCCTTTGTTTTCCCCAGGGTGAACAGTTCCTAAATTGCAGGTGAACGATGTGCTATCGATCAAAAGCGGTGGCCCAAAGCGGTGCGGCCCCACTAACGATGGCTCCAGAAACACCACAAGACCAAAAAAACTCCTCCTCTCTCTCTCCTAAACAGGCGTGGGAGGCGACAGGAGCGGGAAGGCGGCGCGGCCGGGCATGGGCGGGAGGGAGCCAATGCGGGGTGGCCAGGCGGCGGCGCGCGGGCTGCCAAGCGCGGCCATCGCTGCCAGTAGGGCAGCGGCGAGCGGGTGGGCGGCGCCCAGTGCGGCGAATGGGAGCGCGGCGGGCGAGCGGCCGGGCAACGCCAGGCGATGGCGCGGGCAGGACAGCGGTGCGACGGCCGGGTGGGATGGCAGTGACGGCTCCTATCTCTCCCGGCCAGGCGCGGGCTGCAGGGGCGGCATCTGGCAGAGGCGCGGCCATCGTGGCCATGAGGGCAGCGCGGGAGCAGACGGCGCGGCCACACGCGGGCGGGTGAGACAAGACGGCGGCGGCGCGCGGGTGGCCACGGGCTGCAGATGCGGCCGGCGGGGATGCTTGGGCGGGAAGGAGGGGCCGCAGGCTGTAGGGGCGACTGGCGGCCGTTCGGCTCGGCCGCGTCGCGGCGGGCAGCCAGGCTGCTGGGCTTCCTCCTCTCCGCCATCCCTGTTAAGCCATTCGGAGTGCCTTCTCCATGGTCTCCCCCCACCATCTACTCGCGGCGGAGTGCTGCTCCGGCGCTCGCTCACCTTCAGGCGTACCCTCAACCACGCACGCGGACCACATGAGCGTGAGGCAACTGCCATCTCCGCCTCCTCCTTACACCACGCACGGGGCCAACGCTAGTGGCGCGAGTCAGACCAAAGCAGCACCGTCGATTATGGTTCTTCCGTGGTGAGTTTTCTACTACTCATCGATTGTGTGTTGAACTGAAGACTGCAGCCCTCTCCTACGCGAAGCCTTTTCTGTGTGGCAGCTACTGTCTATTTTTTGTGCGTGCTGCAGCATACAGGAGCAAATGGTGCTCCTTCCCTCCAGCACATGCCTTGATGTTTGCTCCTCTCTCACATGTGGAAAGTTGTAATTCTAACATCACACACGGCTGGTGTTGCTCCTCCTCTCTCTCTAAGGTAGAGAAATTTGTGTATGCAATCTGTTTGACCATATGTCTATGAAGCCTAATTTTTTTTATTTCGGGGTTCCATTGCAGTTTATCAATGGTGTTCTGGTTCTGGCAAAGGGGGACATGAAGATAGTCATGTGATATATAGGTAGAGCGAGGATTCTGAAATAGACAGTAAACGAACAGAAAAGTTGTTAGTACATGTATCCTAGCAGATTACTGCAGTCTAATTGTAATTTAATATGTCTATATTGACCTCAATAGTCTTCTGGTGCAGATACTGCTCATACAGATACAGGTGCATGGAGAATCCCGAGGTCAACAGAAAATTGCCAATATATGAGGAAGAGGACCATAATAATTTTCATTGTGTAAAAAATAGTAGCAGATGAGGTTTAGTGTTATTGTAAGAATATTGAGGTATGCCCTGGTAGAGTAAGTCCACATCTTCTCTATTCCCTACTCCTTGGTTAGTTATACACACAAGATTTATGATTCAGATCCTAGATTGCATAGTTGTATTGTTATCTTTTTTTATGGAAATAGTAAATCCTAGATTGAAACAAATGGGGAGGTCATCTTAGACTTGGAGCATCTCGAGCTTTCAGCCAATTAAATGGAGGCTGGCTTTTAAAATGTTGATATTCTTGCTCTATCTAGATTGATTGTTTTTACTTCCTGATATTATTAATCTAATGCCGGTGTAATCTGCTAGGATACATGTACTAACAACATTTCTGTTCGTTTACTGTCTATTTCAGAATTGATACTTGAACACTGTCTTGGGTGGTCTCCAATAAAATTAGGGGGCAATTTTGGATTCTTTGATCGTGTGGGGGGGGTGAGCTAGATGGCCTAAGTTAGTTTTGGAGGCACATGTCGTCGGAAAGGAGCCCTAGGGAGAGTGAGACGTCCAGTTTGGCGTCAGACACATTCAACGTTAGCCTGACTACCAGGTTCTGCTCCATGTATTAATTTTGTATGCTCGAAGAGATTTCATGTCTTTTATTCCTGTGTGCTAGAGAAATTTTGTATCTCCGTACAGCGAGTCATCTGCACTTAAAAACATCATAGTGATAGTTCAGATGTTAATTTCAGGTTTGGCTTCAATCTAATTTAGTGAGTTTCAATCTAATTAGAAAATTTTGGTTTCATGAATATTGTCGCACATAATATGTGCATTTTCCATTTACACTGAATTTTTTTCTAATTCAGTAAGTTTCAGAGCTCTGTTCTATTGCGCTTGCGCTAACGAAAAAATAATAATAGTGTTACTGGCTATAACAAATAAGTATCCAGAGTTAACCTGTTTACTAAAGGTCGACGTGCTTGAGCTTATAATATGGACTGAGATTGATCGAATTAATATCATCATCACTAGGTGTTTGCACGGTTGTACCATCATGGAAAATGCCCACTTCTTATAGGTAGGAAATCGTAAATGTGTTCTCCCTTTTCTGTTTGCCATCAGAATGTAAAAATACTGTCATTGCAATAGGACATTGTGTATTGCGTCTGGGAAAATAGAAGTTGCAAGTTTATGTCCTTCCTTCTCTCAGTTATTAAGCGCTCAGGAACAATGCTCATGAACAATTTAGTCTGAAATATTATGTCCATTTTGTAGGATGGCACCTTGGGTCATCAGGACTATCTTGGATGACAACACCGACCATTCAGGAAGCAACAAGATCATCACGTTTTCAATCTTGTGGGCTCCATAGCATTAGTTATTTACAGTTCTTATTTAGTAAATGCTCCATGGCTACCAAGATACTTCATGTCAATATACCCAGAATAATATAGATGGGCCACATGGATGGATAAACATGACCGAGATCTGAGCTCTCAAGCAGACCAACGAAAACTAATTTGCTGCTACACCACATATCAACCACTCTACAGTTGGACGGATATTAGTATATGGTGATTTTGAATTAACAGCTTGGCAATGAATGCTCCCACAATATTTTTGTATCTTATCATTTCACGCTTTTTTTGTCTATGTTGTCATTAGTAAGTAATGCAACCATCCTTAATCCATTCGTACTGTTTTTCTTGAGTACAGAATGTCTCTTTGTCACCGTTACTGAATGGAAAGCACACTAGCCTTGACCTCTGGTTGTTCACATATGTTTTAGCATGGTGTTAAAGGAAGCATTAACTGATAAATTTTCCAACATATTTTTGTAGGTACTACAGTCTTATTTGCAGTCTGAGATGGATTTTATATCTTTAGGAATAAGCATTGACAGTAAGGAACAAAGTGTTCAGGTTATACAATAAGATTGTGCGCTGTACTCATGATGCCCAGGACGTGAGCTCGCCGTCCGATAGATTGGTCCGGAGGACAGTTCGGAAAAGGTGTTTCCGCGATGACCAAAATGTATTCCTAGAGCTATGCAGCTTTATGTTAGATTTGCTAATCTTTTCCTTTATTTGTGCAGCCAAGTTTAACAAGCATATTTGGAGGCGCGTTTGGCTATTTGCTATATCTTAATTTCCGATTCATGTGCTCCAAATCTGCATATTTCGATGTAGTGTTTTTTCTGGCTTCCTAAAATGGTTGATATTCCTTCTGGTTTATTGTTGTTTCTAGTTTGGGCATCAGTGCAATTATATTACATGCAGTTCCTTTTATGCTCAAGTTACCTACAAGAGCTAATATGATGCACATCAAGAAAACACTACTTAGATAATAGTTTAGTTATTACATATAGTTTGCATCATTAGTTGGTTTCATGTTATGCAATGGTCAGTAGTTCTTATGTGTATTTCGTGCTTTGTATAGTTGTAATTGTAATCAGTATGTGCTAAGGACCATCTCCCGCCCCTTCCGTTTGTTGTGTTGCTTTTTACTATGATGCCTGGGATAAAGTTTAGCACCTCAATAAAATTGAAAGTAAAATTCAGAATATCACAGTTTTTTCACTGCAGTTTACTTCTTTGTTGCCAGATGCTAATTAAAATGCAGATGTAGCAATTTAGACTGTAATGCAAAGTTTATTTTTGGTTTGACAAGCTGGAGGTTTTTTTTTTGTTGCTCAATGCATGATTTATATTCTACTTATCCTATGGATGTATGTTCCTCCATTTTGCAGACCAGCCAACAGATGTTTGCATGCCTATCTATTCAGAGTTCACCAGTTTGTTGAAAGATTAGTGCATTGTTTTTTTTCTCCGCACTCTTACATGTTTCAGTTGTGAGTCTTCTACATTATTTCCTTTCGGTTCCCATGTTATTAGCTACTTGGCCTGGACGATACTGTTAATAATATATGTTGATTTGTTTTCATGGTACATTTTAACATGGGCATCAGATGTTTTTTTGTATAGTGTTGGTTTCTCATCTTAATCTTTCTCCTCGCATATTTGTGAAACTAGCTTCCAAATGTTTAAGTAGCATCTACCGTGTACTAAAGCTTTTTTGTAATAACAATAGTTGTTCTTATGTTCAACCTCACATGCAGGAGTTCTCGCACGGCGGCACGTCACATTAAACAATTACATGCTCTATACATCACGGGCGCGGCGTGTCGCCGCGCCATCGCATCCTAGTATAAATAAAAACAGGTTCAAAAAATTATTTGGGTGATGGAGCATATACTGTAGAGCTCAAGCACGGAGTAGTCAATGATCGAGTGCATGTAATCCTTAATTACCTGGTGTCGCTGAGTTGGTTGTGGATGCATGCGGCGGAAGACGATATCCTCGGGACTGATGCTGGCGATTTTGCGTAAAAAGGCAACTTCCTTGGGACGCTCGGCCAGGAAGACGATCTTGGCTTCCTCCGAGTCGCAGTCGTTCGCGTCCATGGCCTCCAGCTCGTCGGCCCGCTGCAGGTAAAACCGGTTCCGCTCCTCAATAGCCTTCTTTAGAGCATCTTCAGTCGCGTCCCCCAAAGCGTCCCCTAAAGGGATTTTGAGGACGCCAGCCAAAAAACGTCTCAGTCGCGTGCCCCAAATGCCGCTTCGGTCCGGACGTGCTCTAAATGTTGTTCGGCGTCCCTAGTCCATCCCCTATATATAGAGGCTCTACCGGAGACGTCGGACACGATTTTTACACTTAATTTTTGTTTGGAGGTCGCGTTTGGGAGACGTGGCTAGAAAAGAGACCTTCTCCAAACGAAAATTTTGTCCGGACGTCCCCCAAACGACTAATTCGGCGCCTTGCCCGGACATCGTTTGGGGGACATGACTGAAGATGCTCTTAGCTCATCGGCCTGCCCCAGCACCTTCTGTTGGCCCTTCATACCCGGGGTGAGGACGCGTGGGATCCGCCTCCACCTACCCGGCGTTCTCTTCCTCGCCACCGCCGCCGCCGACGTGGTGGCGCCCGGCTGCGACAATGCCGACGCGTGTGATACGTCTCCAACGTATCGATAATTTCTTATGTTTCATGCTACTTTATTGATGATACCTACATGTTTTATGCACATTATATGTCGTATTTACGCATTTTCGGAACTAACCTATTAACAAGATGCCGAAGAGCCAGTCTGTTTTCTGCTGTTTTTGGTTTCAAATCCTAGTAAGGAAATATTCTCGAATTGGACGAAATCAACGCCTGTGGTCCTATTTTTGCACGAAGCTTCCAGAAGACCGAAAGGGATAAGAAGTGGGGCGACGAGGCGCCGCCACCATAGGGCCGCGCGGGGGCCCGCCGCCTATGGTGTGGGCCCCTCGTCGCCCCCGACTACCACTTTATAGCCTGTCGCGAAACCCCCGAGAGCCACGATACGGAAAACCTTCCAGACGCGCTAATCCCATCTCGGGATTCAGGAGACGCCCTCATCTCGCCGGAGAGGGGATTCATCTCCCGAGGACTCTACACCGCCATGGTCGCCTCCGAGTGATGAGTGAGTAGTTCCCCCGGACTATGGGTCCATAGCATAGCTAGATGGTCGTCTTCTCCTAATTGTGCTTCATTGTTGGATCTTGTGAGCTGCCTAACATGATCAAGATCATCTATGTAATACTATATGTTGTGTTTGTCGGGATCCGATAGATAGAGAATGCTATGTTATGGTGATTATCAATCTATTGTTTATGTGTTGTTTATGATCTTGCATGCTCTCCGTTATTAGTAGAGGCTCCGGCCAAGTTTTTGCTCTTAACTCCAAGAGGGAGTATTTATGCTCGATAGTGGGTTCATGCCTTCATTGACACTGGGACAGGACAAAGTTCTAAGGTTGTGATGTGCCACTAGGGATAAAACATTGATTCTATGTCTAAGGATGTAGTTGTCGATTACATTACGCACCATACTTAATGCAATTGTCCGTTGCTTTGCAACTTATACTGAATGGGGTTCGGATGATAACCAAGGTGGACTTTTTAGGCATAGATGCAGTTGGATGGCGGTCTATGTACTTTGTCGTAATGCCCGGATTAAATCTCACTATATTTATCATATCATGTATATGCATTGTTATGCCCTTCTCTATTTGTCAATTGCCCGACCGTAATTTGTTCACCCAACATGCTTTTATCTTATGGGAGAGACACCTCTAGTGAACTCGGACCCCGGTCCTATTCTTTACATCGCATACAATCTATCGCAATACTTGTTTTATGTTTTCTTGCAAACAATCATCTTCCACACAATACGTTTAACCTTTGTTACAGCAAGCCGGTGAGATTGACAACCTCACTGCGTTGGGGCAAAGTACTTGGTTGTGTTGTGCAGGTTCCACGTTGCCCGGTCCTGTTGTTGCGCCGCATCACATTTCGCCACCATCAACCTTCAACGTGCTTCTTGGCTCCTCCTGGTTCGATTAAACCTTGGTTTCTTTCTGAGGGAAAACTTGCTACTGTGCGCATCATACCTTCCTCTGGGGTTCCCAACGAACGTGTGAGTTACACGCCATCAAGCTCTTTCGCGCCGCTTGCCGGGAGATCAAAACACGCTGCAAGGGCAGTCTCCACTTCTCAATCTCTTTACTTTGTTTTTGTCTTGCTTTATTTTATTTACTACTTTGTTTGCTGCACCTAAACAAAACACAAAAAAATTAGTTGCTAGTTTTACTTTATTTATTGTCTTGCTCTCCATATCAAAACACAAAAAATTAGTTACTTGCATTTACTTTATCTAGTTTGTTTTATTTACCGTTGCTAAAATGAATACCCCTGAAAATACGAGTTGTGTGACTTCACAAATGCAAATAATAATGATTTCCTATGCACACCTATTGCCCACCTGCTACTACAGCAGAATTCTTTGAAATTAAACCGCTTTATTGAACCTGGTTATGAGAGATCAATTTTCCGTGTTAGTTCTGATGATGCTGCGCCATCTCAATAATTTTGTTGAACTATGTGAAATGCAAAAGTATAAGGATGTAGATGGTGATATTATTAAATTGAAAGTGTTTCCTTTCTCATTAAGAGGAAGAGCTAAAGATTGGTTGCTATCTTTGCCTAAGAATAGTATTGATTCATGGACTAAATGTAAGGATGCTTTTATTGGTAGATATTATCCTCCCGCTAAAATTATATCTTTGAGAAGTAGCATTATGAATTTTAAACAATTTGATAATGAACATGTTGCTCAAGCATGGGAGAGAATGAAATCTTTGGTAAAGAATTGCCCAACCCATGGACTGACTACTTGGATGATCATCCAAACCTTTTATGCATGATTGAATTTTTCCTCGAGGAACCTATTGATTCAAATTACTTTTATGTCCATCGTCCTGGCCCTGCAACTAAACTTCTTGATGATATGATGATCAATTACTCTGAGTGGCACACGGAAAGAGCTCCACAAGGTAAGAAGGTAAATTCTGTTGAAGAAACCTCTTCCTTGAATGATAAGATTGATGTGATTATATCTATGCTTGTGAATGGTAGATCTAATGTTGATCCAAATAATGTTCCTTTAGCTTCATTGGTTGCTCAAGAAGAAAATGTTGATGTGAATTTCATTAAAAATAATAATTTCAACAACAATGCTTATAGGAACAACTCTGGTAATAACTATAGGCCATATCCTTCGCTAATGGTAATGGTTATGGTAATTCTTATGGGAATTTTATAACAATAATAGGAGTGTACCCTCTGGTCTTGAAGCTATGCTTAAAGAATTTATTAGTACACAAACGCTTTTAACAAATCTGTTGAGGAAAAGCTTGATAAAATTGATATTATTGCTTCTAGAGTTGATAGACTTGCCTTCGATGTTAATCTTTTAAAATTGAAAGTTATGCCTAATAATGATATTGATAATAAGATTACTACTACACACAGCAAATGCCATCCAAGTTAGAATTAATGAGAATATAAGATTAATGGCTGAATTGCGTGCTAGGTGGGATAAGAAAATGAAAAACTAGCTAAAGAGAATAATGTAGCTAAAGTTTGGACTATTACCACCACTAGTAATGCTAATTCTTCACATGTTGCTGCACCTCCTACTATCAATGGTAAAATAATTGGTGTTGGCAATGTTTATACTCCTAGTGCAAAGCGCATAAAATCGCTGAAATTGCTAAAGCTGAAACTTGTGATAAAATCTGAAATTTTTTCCAACCTCGGGAACAATGATCCCATTGCTGTAGCTCATAATGATTTAGATTTTGATGATTGCCACATCTCTAAAGTTATAAAGTTCTTGCAAAAACTTGCTAAAAATCCTAATGCTAGTACTATAAATTTAGCATTTACGAAACATATTACAAATGCTCTCATAAAAGCTAGAGAAGAGAAACTAAAACTTGAAACTTCTATTCCTAGAAAGTTAGAAGATGGTTGGGAGCCCATCATTAAAATGAAATTCAATGACTTTGAATGTAATGCTTTATGTGATCTTGTGCAAGTATTTCGTTATGCCTAAAAAGATTTATGATATGCTTGACTTGCCACCATTGAAGAATTGTTATTTGGATGTTAATCTTGCCGATAATGTTAAAAAGAAACCTTTGGGGAGGATTGATAATGTGCACATTACGGTTAACAATAACCTTGTCCCCGTGGATTTTGTTGTCTTGGATATCGAATGCAATGCATCTTGTCCTATTGTGTTGGGAAGACCTTTTCTTCGAACCGTTGGTGTGTTATTGATATGAGGAAGGTAATATTAAATATCATTTCCTCTCAAGAAAGGTATGGAACACTTCTAGAAGAGAGATGAAGTTGCCTTTTGATTCTATTATTAGAACAAGTTATGATGTTGATGCTTCTACTCTCGATTGTTACTTGCTTTTTCTCGCGCCTAGCTGAAAGGCGTTAAAGAAAAGCGCTTATGAGAGACAACCCATATTTTTACTACAGTACTTTGTTTTATATTTGAGTCTTGGAAGTTGTTTACTACTGTAGCAACCTCTCCTTATCATGTTTTTGTGCCAAGTAAAGTTTCTATGTCAAAGTTGATGTTATATTTGGGATCGCGTCGCAAACAGCATTGCTGTCTGTCACGAATCTGGGCACAAGTCTCTGTAGAAAATTCGAAAAATCTGCCAATTTACGAGCGTGATCCTCAGATATGTAACTTTCATTAGTTTTGATTTTTTCTATTTGAGTAAGTCTGGTGCCATTTTAAAATTCGTCTTTACGGACTGTTCTGTTTTTGACAGATTCTGCCTTTTATTTCGCATTGCCTCTTTTGCTATGTTGGATGAATTTCTTTGATCCATTAATGTCCACTAGCTTTATGCAATGTCCAGAAGTGAAAAGAATGATTGTGTCACCTCTGAATGTGTGAATTATTAATTATGCACTAACCCTCTAATGAGTTTGCTCGAAGTTTGGAAGGAAGCTAAGGGTCAAGAGAGGAGTATGATATACTATGATCAAGAGGAGTGAAAGCTCTAAGCTTGGGGATGCCCCGTGGTTCACTCCCTGCATATTTTAAGAATACTTGCGTCTAAGCTTGGGGATGCCCAAGGCATCCCCTTCTTCATCGACATCATCAGTTCCTCCCCGAAACTATATTTTTATTCAATACATCTTGTGTTTTACTTGGAGCGTTTGTTTGTTTTTGTTTTTGTTTGAATAAAATGGATCCTAGTTCACTTTGTGGGAGAGAGACACGTCCGTTGTTGCATATGGACAAATATGTCCTTAGGCTTTACTCATAATGTTCAAAGTTTCTTCTTCGTTAAATTGTTATATGGTTGGAATTGGAAAATGCTACATAGTAATTCTAAAATGTCTTGGATAATGTGATACTTGGCAATTGTTGTGCTCATGTTTAATCTCTTGCATCATATACTTTGCACCCATTAATGAAGAAATACATATAGCTTGCTAAAATTTGATTTGCATATTTTGTCTCTAAGGTCTAGATAATATCTAGTATTGAGTTTTGAACAACAAGGAAGACGGTGTAGAGTCTTATAATGTTTACAATATGTCTTTATGTGAGTTTTGCTGCATCATCCTTGAGTTTGCTTCAAATAACCTTGCTAGCCTAAAACTTGTATCGAGAGGGAATACTTCTCATTCATCCAAAATCCTTGAGCCAACCACTATGCCATTTGTGTCCACCATATCTACTTACTACATGGTATTTCTCCGCCATTCCAAAGTAAATTGCTTGAGTGATACCTTTAAAATTCCATCATTCACCTTTGCAATATATAGCTCATGGGACAAAATAGAAACTATCGTAGTATTGAATATGTACTTATGCACTTTATCTTTTATTGTTTTTTGTGCCATATTTCTGGGGAAGCCATCAACTATTGTTGAATATCATGTGAGTTGCTATGCATGTTCGTCTTGTCTGAAGGATCTATCACCTTAATGATTGGAGCATGCAAAATTGTTAGAGAAGAACATTGGGCCGCTAACTAAAGCCATGAATCATGGTTGAAGTTTTTGGACATATATCCTCAATCCATGAGAATAATTGTTGCTACATGCTTATGCATTTAAGAGGAGTCCATTATCTGTTGTCCATGTTGTCCGGTATGGATGTCTAAGTTGAGAATAATCAAAAGCGAAATCCAAAATGCGAGCTTTCTCCTTAGACCACAGCGGCATGGAGGTACTTTGTGACACTTGGTTGAAACATGCAAAGAAAGATCCAAGCTAAGTAGGAGGAGGTGGGCACTATTAGTATACTATGCATGAGGCTTGCAACTTGTAAGATATAATTTATGCTTTATTATACCGTTGACAAAATTGTTTCATGTTTTCAAAATAAAAGCTCTAGCACAAATACAGCAATCGATGCTTTCCCTTTGAAGGACCATTCTTTTACTTTTATTGTTGAGTCACTTTACCTATCTCCCTCCACCTTAAGAAGCAAACACTTGTGTGAACTGTGCATTGATTCCTACATACTTGCATATTGCACTTGTTATACTACTTTATGTTGACAATATCCATGAGATATACATGTTATGTTGAAAGCAACCGCTGAAACTTAATCTTCCTTTGTGTTGCTTCAATACCTTTACTTTGATTTATTGCTTTATGAGTTAACTCTTATGCAAGACTTATTGATGCTTGTCTTGAAGTACTATTCATGAAAGGTCTTTGCTTTATGATTCACTTGTTTACTCATGTCATTACCATTGTTTTGATCGCTGCATTCATTACATATGTTTACAAATAGTATGATCAAGATTATGATGGCATGTCACTTCAAGAATTATCTTTGTTATCGTTTTACCGCCGAGACGAGCAGAACTAAGCTTGGATGATACGTCTCCAACGTATCGATAATTTCTTATGTTCCATGCTACTTTATTGATGATACCTACATGTTTTATGCACATTATATGTCGTATTTCCGCATTTTCTGGAACTAACCTATTAACAAGATGCCGAAGAGCCAGTTGCTGTTTTCTGCTGTTTTTGGTTTCAGAAATCCTAGTAAGGAAATATTCTCGGAATTGACGAAATCAACGCACAGGTCCTATTTTTGCGCGAAGCTTCCGTAAGACCGAAAGGGATAAGAAGGGCACGAGGCGCCGCCACCATAGGGCCACGCGGCCAGAGGGGCCCGCGCCGCCCATGGTGTGGGCCCCTCGCCCCCCCTGATCTACCCTTTCGCCTACTTATAGCCTCCGTCGGGAAACCGCACCGAGAGCCACGATACGAAACCTTCCAGACGCCGCCGCGAATCCCATCTCGGGGATTCAGAGATCACCTCCGCACCCTGCCGGAGAGGGGATTCATCTCCTGAGGACTCTACACCGCCATGGTCGCCTCCGGAGTGATGAGAGTAGTTCATCGATGGCGTGTAACTCACACGTCGTTGGGAACCCCAAGAGGAAGGTATGATGCGAGGCAAGTTTTCCCTCGTAAAGAAACCAAGGTTTAATCGAACCAAGAGGAGCCAAGAAGCACGTTGAAGGTTGATGGTCGCGAAATGTGATGCGGCGCAACACCAGGGATTCCGCGCCAACGCGGAACCTGCACAACACACCCAAGTACTTTGTCCCAACGAAAAAGGAGGTTGTCAATCTCACCGACTGTAACAAAGGATTAAACGACGAGTGGAAGATGTTTGCAAAGAAAACAAAACACAATTAGATTGTATGCTATGTAAAGAATAGGACCGGGTCCACAGTTCACTAGAGGTGTCTCTCCCATAAGATAAAAGCATGTTGGGTGAACAAATTACGGGGCAATTGACAAATAGAGAAAGGCATAACAATGCATATACATGACATGGTAAATATAGTGAGATTTAATTGGGCATTACGACAAAGAACATAGACCGCCATCCAATCGCATCTATGCCTAAAAAGTCCACCTTCAGGTTATCATCCGAACCCCCTCCGTATTAAGTTGCAAAGCAACGACAATTGCATTAAGTATGGTGCGTAATGTAATCAACAACTACATCCTTAGACATAGCATCAATGTTTTATCCCTAGTGGCAACAAGACATCCACAACCTTAGAACTTTCTGTCACTGTCCCACATTCAATGGAGGCATGAACCCACTATCGAGCATAAATACTCCCTCTTGAGTTAAGAGTAAAACTTGGCCAGAGCCTCTACTAATAACGGAGAGCATGCAAGATCATAAACAACACATGAACAATAGATTGATAATCACCATAATCATAGTACTCTCTATCCATCGGATCCCGACAAACACAACATATAGAATTACATATAGATGATCTTGATCATGTTAGGCAGCTCACAAGATCTAACAATGAAGCACAACAAGGAGAAGACGACCATCTAGCTACTGCTATGGACCCATGGTCCAGGGGTGAACTACTCACTCATCACTCCGGAGGCGACCATGGCGGTGTAGAGTCCTCCGGAGATGAATCCCTCTCCGGCAGGGTGCCGGAGGCGATCTCCGAATCCCCCGAGATGGGACGCGCGGCGGCGCCTCTGTAAGGTTTTCCGTATCGTGGCTCTCACGGGGGCCGCGACGGAAGCTTTAAGGCGGAGGGTCAACGCAGGGCCACACGAGGGCCCAGGGATAGGTCGGCGCGGCAGGGCTTGGGCCGCGCCGGCCACCCCCTGGCCTCCTCGTGGCCCCACTGTTAGGTCTTCGGTCTTCCGGAAGCTTGCAAAATAGGACCCCGGGCGAAAGTTTCGTCCAATTCCGAGAATATTTCTTTACTAGGATTTCTGAAACCAAACAACAGAAAACAACAACTTCTCGGCATCTTGTTAATAGGTTAGTTCTAAAATGCATAAATATGACATATAATGTGCATAAAACATGTAGGTATCATCAATAAAGTAGCATGGAACATAAGAAATTATCGATACGTTGGAGACGTATCGCATCCCCAAGCTTAGTTCTGCTCGTTCATGTAAAACGATAACAAAGATAATTTCTGAAGTGACATGCCATCATAATCTTGATCATACTATTTGTAAACATATGTAATGAATGCAGCGATCAAAGCAAAGGTAATGACATGAGTAAACAAGTGAATCATATAGCAAAGACTTTTCATGAATAGTACTTCAAGACAAGCATCAATAAGTCTTGCATAAGAGTTAACTCATAAAGCAATAAATCAAAGTAAAGGTGTTGAAGCAACACATAAGAAGATTAAGTTTCAGCGGTTGCTTTCAACTTATAACATGTATATCTCATGGATATTGTCAACATAAAGTAGTATAACAAGTGCAATATGCAAGTATGTAGGAATCAATGCACAGTTCACACAAGTGTTTGCTTCTTAAGGTGGAAGGAGATAGGTAAACTGACTCAACAATAAAAGTAAAAGAATGGTCCTTCAATGAGGAAAGCATCGATTGCTGTATTTGTGCTAGAGCTTTTATTTTGAAAACATGAAACAATTTTGTCAACGGTAGTAATAAAGCATATGAGTTATGAAAATTATATCTTACAAGTTGCAAGCCTCACGCATAGTATACTAATAGTGCCCGCACTGTCCTACTTAGCTTGGACTACCGGATCTTCGCATGCCATGTTTCAACCAAGTGTCACAAAGGGTACCTCCATGCCGCTCGTACAAAGGTCCAAGGAGAATGCTCGCATTTGGATTTCTCGCTTTTGATTATTCTCAACTTAGACATCCATACCGGACAACATGGATAACAGATAATGGACTCCTCTTAAATGCATAAGCATGTAGCAAAGTTATTATTCTCATATGAGATTGAGGATATATGTCCAAAATCGAAACTTCCACCATGGTTCATGGCTTTAGTTAGCGGCCCAATGTTCTTCTCTAACAATTTTGCATGCTCCAACCACTAAAATGATAGACCTTCGGACAAGACGGACATGCATAGCAACTCACATGATATTCAACAATAGTTGATGGCGTTCCCAGAAGCATGGTTATCGCAAAAGCAACTTAATAAAATATAAAGTGCATAAGTACATATTCAATACTACGATAGTTTTTAAGGCTATTTTGTCCCATGAGCTATATATTGCAAAGGTGAATGATGGAATTTAAAGGTAGCACTCAAGCAATTTACTTTGGAATGGGAGAAATACCATGTAGTAGGTAGGTATGGTGGACACAAATGGCATAGTAGTTGGCTCAAGGATTTTGGATGCATGAGAAGTATTCCCTCGATACAAGGTTTAGGCTAGCAAGGTTATTTGAAGCAAACTCAAGGATGAACAAGTGCAGCAAAACTCACATAAAAGACATATTGTAAACATTATAAGACTCTACACTGTCTTCCTTGTTGTTCAAAACTCAATACTAGATATTATCTAGACCTTAGAGAAACCAAATATGCAAATCAGATTTTAGCAAGCTCTATGTATTTCTTCATTAATGGGTGCAAAGCATATGATGCAAGAGCTAAACATGAGCACAACAATTGCCAAGTATCACATTATCCAAGACATTTTAGAATTACTACATGTAGCATTTTCCAATTCCAACCATGTAACAAATTAACGAAGAAGAAACTTCGCCTTGAACATTATGAGTAAAGCCTAAGGACACATGTGTCCATATGCAACAATGAGCGTGTCTCTCTCCCACAAAGTGAATGCTAGGATCCATCTTATTCAAACAAAAACAAAAACGAAAACAAACCGACGCTCCAAGCAAAGAACACAAGATGTGATTGAATAAAAATATAGTTTCAGGGAGGAACCTGATGATTTTGTCGATGAAGAAGGGGATGCCTTGGGCATCCCCAAGCTTAGACGCTGAGTCTTCTTAAAATATGCAGGGGTGAACCACGGGGCATCCCCAAGCTTAGAGCTTTCACTCCTCTTGATCATAGTATATCATTCTCTCTCTTGACCCTTGAAAACTTCCTTCACACCAAACTTCAAGCAAACTCATTAGAGGGTTAGTGCATCATTAATAATTCACACATTCAGAGGTGACACAATCATTATTTTCACTTCTGGACATTGCATAATGCTACTGGACATTAATGGATCAAAGAAATAAATCCAACATAGCAAAAGAGGCAATGTGAAATAAAAGGCAGAATCTGTCAAAAACAGAACAGTCCGTAAAGACGAATTTAGAAATGGCACCAGACTTGCTCAAATGGAAAACTCAAAACTAATGAAAGTTGCGTACATATCTGGGGATCACGCTCGTAAATTGGCAGATTTTTTTGAATTTTCTACAGAGAATTGTGCCCAGATTCGTGACAGACAGCAATGCTGTTTCTGCGCAGCGATCCCAAATATAACATCAACTTTGACATAGAAACTTTACTTGGCACAAAAACTTGATAAGGAGAGGTTGCTACAGTAGTAAACAACTTCCAAGACTCAACAAAACAAAAAATTGCTGTAGGTAAAAACATGGGTTGTCTCCCATAAGCGCTTTTTTTAACGCCTTTCAGCTAGGCGCAGAAAGTGCAAATCAAGTAACATCGAGAGTAGAAGCATCAACATCATAGCTTGTTCTAATAATAGAATCAAAAGGCAACTTCATTCTCTTTCTAGGGAAGTGTTCCATACCTTTCTTGAGAGGAAATTGATATTTAATATTACCTTCCCTCATATCAATAACACACCAGTTCGAAGAAAAGGTCTTCCCAACACAATTGGACAAGATGCATTGCATTCGATATCCAAGACAACAAAATCAACGGGGACAAGGTTATTGTTAACCGTAATATGCACATTATCAATCCTCCTCAAAGGTTTCTTTTTAACATTATCGCAAGATTAACATCCAAATAACAATTCTTCAATGGTGGCAAGTCAAGCATATCATAAATCTTTTTAGGCATAACAGAAATACTTGCACCAAGATCACATAAAGCATTACATTCAAAGTCATTGAATTTCATTTTAATGATGGGCTCCCAACCATCTTCTAACTTTCTAGGAATAGAAGTTTCAAGTTTTAGTTTCTCTTCTCTAGCTTTTATGAGAGCATTTGTAATATGTTTTGTAAAGGCTAAATTTATAGCACTAGCATTAGGACTTTTAGCAAGTTTTTGTAAGAACTTTATAACTTCAGAGATGTGGCAATCATCAAAATCTAAATCATTATGAGCTACAGCAATGGGATCATTATTCCCAAGGTTGGAAAAATTTCAGCAGTTTTATCACAAGCAGTTTCAGCAGTTTTAGCAATTTTTGTACGCTTTGCACTAGGAGTAGAAACATTGCCAACACCAATTATTTTACCATTGATAGTAGGAGGTGCAGCAACATGTGAAGAATTAGCATTGCTAGTGGTGGTAATAGTCCAAACTTTAGCTACATTATTCTCTTTAGCTAGTTTTTCATTTTCTTCTCTATCCCACCTAGCACGCAACTCAGCCATTAATCTTATATTCTCATTAATTCTAACTTGATGGCATTTTGTAGTAGTAATCTTATTATCAATATCATTATTAGGCATAACTTTCAATTTAAAAGATTAACATCAGAGGCAAGTCTATCAACTCTAGAAGCAATAGTATCAATTTTATCAAGCTTTTCCTCAACAGATTTGTTAAAAGCGGTTTGTGTACTAATAAATTCTTTAAGCATGGCTTCAAGACCAGAGGGTACATTCCTATTATTGTTGTAAGAATTCCCATAAGAATTACCATAACCATTACCATTAGCAGAAGGATATGGCCTATAGTTATTTAGAGTTGTTCCTATAAGCATTGTTGTTGAAATTATTATTTTTAATGAAATTCACATCAACATTTTCTTCTTGAGCAACCAATGAAGCTAAAGGAACATTATTTGGATCAACATTAGATCTACCATTCACAAGCATAGACATAATCACATCAATCTTATCACTCAAGGAAGAGGTTTCCTCAAGAATTTACCTTCTTACCTTGTGGAGCTCTTTCCGTGTGCCATTCAGAGTAATTTATCATCATATCATCAAGAAGTTTTGTAGCCGCCCCCAATGTGATGGACATAAAGGTACCTCCAGCAGCTGAATCCAATAAATTCCGCGAAGAAAATTTAGTCCTGCATAGAAGGTTTGGATGATCATCCAAGTAGTCAGTCCATGGGTTGGGCAATTCTTTACCAAAGTTTTCATTCTCTCCCATGCTTGAGCAACATGTTCAGTATCTAATTGTTTAAAATTCATTATGCTACTTCTCAAAGAAATAATTTTAGCGGGAGGATAATATCTACCAATAAAAGCATCCTTGCATTTAGTCCATGAATCAATACTATTCTTAGGCAAAGATAGCAACCAATCTTTAGCTCTTCCTCTTAATGAGAAAGGAAATACTTTCAATTTAATAATATCACCATCTACATCTTTATACTTTTGCATTTCACAAAGTTCAACAAAATTATTGAGATGGGCAGCATCATAGAACTAGCACCTAAAATTGATCTCTCATAACCAAGTTCAGAAAAGGTTTAATTTCAAAGAATTTCTGCTGTAGTAGCAGGTGGAGCAATAGGTGTGCATAGGAAATCATTATTATTTGCATTTGTGAAGTCACACAATTTAGTATTTTCATGGTTGGCCATTTTAGCAACAGTAAATAAAACAAACTAGATAAAATAAATGCAAGTAACTAATTTTTTTGTGTTTATATAGAGAGCAAGACAGTAAATAAAGTAAACTAGCAACTAATTTTTTGTGTTTTGTTTTAGTGCAGCAAACAAAGTAGTAAATAAAATAAAGCAAGACAAAAACAAAGTAAAGAGATTGAGAAGTGGAGACCCTTGCAGCGTGTCTTGATCCCCGGCAACAAGCGCTAAAAAGAGCTTGATGGCGTGTAACTCACACGTTCGTTGGGAACCCCAAGAGGAAGGTATGATGCGACAGAGCAAGTTTTCCCTTAAAGAAACCAAGGTTTAATCGAACCAGTAGGAGCCAAGAAGCACGTTGAAGGTTGATGGTCGCGAATGTGATGCGGCGCAACACCAGGGATTCCGCGCCAACGCGGAACCCGCACAACACAACCCAAGTACTTTGTCCCAACGAAATGTGAGGTTGTCAATCTCACCGCTTGCTGTAACAAAGGATTAAACGATCGAGTGGAAGATGTTTGCAAAGAAAACAAGAAACACAATTGCAGAGATTGTATGCTATGTAAAGAATAGGACCGGGTCCACAGTTCACTAGAGGTGTCTCTCCCATAAGATAAAAGCATGTTGGGTGAACAAATTACAGGGCAATTGACAAATAGAGAAAGGCATAACAATGCATATACATGACATAAATATAGTGAGATTTAATTGCATTACGACAAAGAACATAGACCGCCATCCAACCGCATCTATGCCTAAAAAGTCCACCTTCAGGTTATCATCCGAACCCTCTCAGATTAAGTTGCAAAGCAAAGACAATTGCATTAAGTATGGTGTAATGTAATCAACAACTACATCCTTAGACATAGCATCAATGTTTTATCCCTAGTGGCAAAGACATCCACAACCTTAGAACTTTCTGTGTCCCAGATTCAATGGAGGCATGAACCCACTATCGAGCATAAAACTCCCTCTTGGAGTTAAGAGTAAAAACTTGGCCAGAGCCTCTACTAATAACGGAGAGCATGCAAGATCATAAACAACACATGAACAATAGATTGATAATCACCATAATCATAGTACTCTCTATCCATCGGATCCCGACAAACACAACATATAGAATTATATATAGATGATCTTGATCATGTTAGGCAGCTCACAAGATCTAACAATGAAGCACAACAAGGAGAAGACGACCATCTAGCTACTGCTATGGACCCATGGTCCAGGGGTGAACTACTCACTCATCACTCCGGAGGCGACCATGGCGGTGTAGAGTCCTCCGGAGATGAATCCCCTCTCCAACAGGTGCCGGAGGCGATCTCTAATCCCCCGAGATGGGACGCGGCGGCGGCGTCTCTAAGGTTTTCCGTATCGTGGCCTTCACGGGGGTTCGCTTGTTTAAGTAGGCGGAGGGTCAACGCGAGGGCCACGAGGGGGGATAGGTCGGCGCGGCTGGGCTTGGGCCGCCGGCCACCCTGCCTCTCGTGGCCCCACTTCGTTAGGTCTTCGGTCTTCGGAAGCTTCGTGCAAAAATAGGACCCGGGCGAAAGTTTCGTCCAATTCCGAGAATATTTCTTTACTAGGATTTCGAAACCAAACACAGAAAAACAGCAACTGGCTCTTCGGCATCTTGTTAATAGGTTAGTTCAAAATGCATAAATATGACATATAATGTGCATAAAACATGTAGGTATCATCAATAAAGTAGCATGGAACATAAGAAATTATCGATACGTTGAGACGTATCATTCACCCTGGACTATGGGTCCATAGCAGTAGCTAGATGGTCGTCTTCTCCTAATTGTGCTTCATTGTTGGATCTTGTGAGCTGCCTAACATGATCAAGATCATCTATCTGTAATACTATATGTTGTGTTTGTCGAGATCCGATGGATAGAGAATGCTATGTTATGGTGATTATCAATCTATTGTTTATGTGTTGTTTATGATCTTGCATGCTCTCCGTTATTAGTAGAGGCTCTGGCCAAGTTTTTGCTCTTAACTCCAAGAGGGAGTATTTATGCTCGATAGTGGGTTCATGCCTTCATTGACACTGGACAGAAAGTTCTAAGGTTGTGATGTGCTGTTGCCACTAGGGATAAAACATTGATTCTATGTCTAAGGATGTAGTTGTCGATTACATTACGCACCATACTTAATGTAATTGTCTGTTGCTTTGCAACTTAATACGAATGGGGTTCGGATGATAACTCTGAAGGTGGACTTTTTAGGCATAGATGCAGTTGGATGGCGGTCTATGTACTTTGTCGTAATGCCTTGATTAAATCTCACTATATTTATCATATCATGTATATGCATTGTTATGCCCTTCTCTATTTGTCAATTGCCCGACTGTAATTTGTTCACCCAACATGCTTTTATCTTATGGGAGAGACACCTCTAGTGAACTGTGGACCCCGGTCCTATTCTTTACATCGCATACAATCTACCGCAATACTTGTTTTACTGTTTTCTTGCAAACAATCATCTTCCACACAATACGTTTAATCCTTTGTTACAGAAGCCGGTGAGATTGACAACCTCACCGCTTCGTTGGGGCAAAGTACTTGGTTTGTTGTGCAGGTTCCACGTTGGCGCCGAATCCCGTTGTTGCGCCGCATCACATTTCGCCACCATCAACCTTCAACGTGCTTCTGGCTCCTCCTGGTTCGATTAAACCTTGGTTTCTTTCTGAGGGAAAACTTGCTACTGTGCGCATCATACCTTCCTCTTGGGGTTCCCAACGAACGTGTGAGTTACACGCCATCAGCGTGCGTGACGGCGGTGGCGGCGTCTCCACCTACGGCTTCTGGGGTTTCCATCTCGGTCTAAGCTATCGGCGGCGTATCGACGCACGTAATGTAGGTCGATCGGTCGCCGAACTGGATTAAGATTGGGTGAGGGATTCCGTTACGCGTAGGTGCACGTGTGCCATGGCCCACTCGTCCCGGGCCAACGAGAACATCGAAGGGCTGACGAGTAAGTACATCTCCGCTCCGATGTAAGAGCATCTCCACTCGTCTCCCCGAGAAGCCCCCCACGACCACTCTTTTTCATCCGGAGGGCGAAAAACGGCCCAGTCAGGCCCCCGGTTCCTCGTTTTGGTCCAGATTTGAGCCTATTTTCGTCCGGACTCCCCATGCCATCCTCGGTTTCCCGGGGGTCTCCCGGGGACTCCGGATGGACGAAAACAAGTCGTCTGGCCCATCGTCAGTGGCCATTGATACGTCTCCAACGTATCGATAATTTCTTATGTTCCATGCCACATTATTGATGATATCTACATGTTTTATACACATTATATGTCGTATTTATGCATTTTCTGAACTAACCTATTAACAAGATGCCGAAGTGTGCCTCTCGCTGTTTTTGGTTTCAAATCCTAGTAACGAAATATTCTCGGAATTGGACGAAATCAACGCCCAGGTTCCTATTTTTCCACGAAGCTTCCAGAACACCCGGGAAGGACCAGAGGGGGGCCCACCAGGCCGCGGCCGGGGTGGCCCGCGCCCCTATGGTGTCGCCGCCTCGTCAGCCCTCCTGCGCCGCCTCTTCGCCTATTTAAAGCCCCCGCATCGAAAACCCTTAGGGAGAGACACGAAAACCTTCCAGAGCCGCCGCCGTCGCGAAGCCAAGATCTGGGGGACAGGAGTCTCTCCCGCACCTGCCCGAGCGGGGAAGTGCCCGGAAGGCTTCTCCATCGACACCGCTGCCATCTCCACCGCCATCTTCATCACCGCCGCTGCCCATGAGGAGGAGTAGTTCTCCATCGAGGCTCGGGGCTGTACCGGTAGCTATGTGGTTCATCTCTCCTATGTAGTTCAATACAATAATCTCATGAGCTGCCTTACATGATTGAGATTCATATGATGATGCTTGTAATCTAGATGTCATTATGCTAGTCAAGTGGGTTTTACTTATGTGATCTCCGGAGACTCCTTGTCCCACGTGTGTAAAGGTGACAGTGTGTGCACCGTGTGGGTCTCTTAGGCTATATTTCACGAAGTACTTATTCACTGTTATGAAGAGCGTAGTGAAGTGCTTATTTATATCTCTTTATGATTGCAATGTGCATCGTATCACAATTTATCTATGTGCTACTCTAGCAAAGTTATTAAAGTAGTTTTATTCCTCCCTGCATGTGTGCAAAGGTGACAGTGCGTGCACCGTGTTAGTACTTGGTTTATGCTATGATCATGATCTCTTGTAGATTGCGAAGTTAACTATTGCTATGATAATATTGATGTGATCTATTCCTCCTACATATGCATGAAGGTGACAGTGCATGCTATGCTAGTACTTGGTTTAGTCGTTTTGATCTATCTTACACTTAAGGTTACTTAAACATGAGCATTATTGTGGAGCTTGTTAACTCCGGCATTGAGGGTCGTGTAATCCTACGCAATGTGTTCATCATCCAACAAAAGTGTAGAGTATGCATTTATCTATTCTGTTATGTGATCAATGTTGAGAGTGTCCACTAGTGAAAGTGTAATCCCTAGGCCTTGTTCCTAAATACCGCTGAGTTACTACTGCTTGTTTACTGTTTTACTGTTACTACTGCTGCAATACTACCACCATCAACTACACGCCAAGTTCTGGCACCATTGCTACTGTTCATATATATTCATACCACCTGTATTTCACTATCTCTTCGCCGAACTAGTGCACCTATTTGGTGTGTTGGGGACACAAGAGACTTCTTGCTTTGTGGTTGCTTGCATGAGAGGGATATCTTTGACCTCTTCCTCCCTGAGTTCGATAAACCTTGGGTGATCCACTTAAGGGAAAACTTGCTGCTGTTCTACAAACCTCTGCACTTGGAGGCCCAACACTGTCTACAGGAAAGGAGGGAACGTAGACATCAAGCTATTTTCTGGCGCCGTTGCGGGGAGGAAAGGTAAAAGGTACTCACACTCCGGATCTCGCTACTAAGCTATTTCCGCGCGTTGTAAGTACTCTATTTCTTAGACTCTGCAATTCATGACATTTGGTTTCTTGTTTACACTAGTTAGGCATAATGGAAAACAACAAAAATATGAGAGATCTTTATGAACTTTATCTTGAATTAGGACATGATGTGTTTGAAGAAAGAATTAAGAAACCCATGGAACTTTATATGCATGCTAATGGGAATGTTATTACTATGAATGCTTTGAACACTATTGTTGCTAATGCTATGGAAAATTCTAAGCTTGGGAAGCTGGCTTTGATGAGCATGATATTTTTAGTCCCCCAAGGAGGAAATTTACTTTGATGATACTTTGCCTCCCATTTATGATGATTATAATGATAGTAGTCTTTTGTTACCACCTGTTATGGAGGATAAATTTGATTATGATTACAATATACCTCCTATATTTTATAGCTACTTTGTTGAATTTGCTCCCACTACAATTAATAAGAATGACTATGCTTATGTTGGGAGTAGTAATTATTTTATGCATGAGACTCATGATAAGAATGCTTTATGTGATAGTTATATTGTTGAGTTTGCTCATGATGCTACTGAAAGTTATTATGAGAGAGGAAAATATGGTTGTAGAAATTTTCATGTTACTAAAACACCTCTCTATGTGCTGAAATTTTTGAAGCTACACTTGTTTTATCTTCCTATGCTTGTTACTTTGCTCTTCATGAACTTGTTTATTTACAAGATTCCTATGCATAGGAAGCATGTTAGACTTAAATGTGTTTTGAATTTGCCTCTTGATCTTTTTGCCTCAAATACTATTTCTTGCGAGTGCATCATTAAACTCTGAGCCCATCTTAATGGCTATAAAGAAAGAACTTCTTGGGAGATAACCCATGTGTTTATTTTACTACAGCAATTTTTGTTTTGTTGAGTCTTGGAAGTTGTTTACTACTGTAGCAACCTCTCCTTATCATGTTTTTGTGCCAAGTAAAGTTTCTATGTCAAAGTTGATGTTATATTTGGGATCGCTGCGCAGAAACAGCATTGCTGTCTGTCACGAATCTGGGCACAGTTCTCTGTAGAAAATTCGAAAAATCTGCCAATTTACGAGCGTGATCCTCAGATATGTACGCAACTTTCATTAGTTTTGAGTTTTTCCATTTGAGCAAGTCTGGTGCCATCTTAAAATTCGTCTTTACGGACTGTTCTGTTTTTGACAGATTCTGCCTTTATTTCGCATTGCCGCTTTTGTTAAGTTGAATGAGTTTCTTTGTTCCATTAACTTTCAGAAGTTTTGTGCAATGTCCAGAAGTGTTAAGAATGATTGTGTCACCTCTGAACATGTGAATTTTGATTATGCACTAACCCTCTAATGAGTTTGCTTGAAGTTTGGTGTGAAGGAAGTTTTCAAGGGTCAATAGAAGAGGGTGATATAATGTGATCGAGAAGAGTGAAAGGTCTAAGCTTGGGGATGCCCCGGTGGTTCCCTGCATATTTCAAGAAGACTCAAGCATCTAAGCTTGGGGATGCCCAAGGCATCCTTCTTCATCGACAACTTATCAGGTTTCTTCTAGTGAAACTATATTTTTATTCCATCACATCCTATGTATTTTACTTGGAGCGTCTGTGTGCTTTTATTTTTGTTTTTGTTTTGTTATCTTAGTTCTCTGAATAAGTTCATCCTTGTGTGGAGAGAGACACGCTCCGCTGGTTCGTATGAACACATGTGTTCTTAGCTCATAATATTCATGGCGAAGTTTCCTCTTCGTTATATTGTTATATGGTTGGAATTGAAAAATGCTACATGTAGTAATTGGTAAAATGTCTTGGATAATGTGATACTTGGCAATTGTTGTGCTCATGTTTAAGCTCTTGCATCATATACTTTGCACCTATTAATGAAGAAATACATAGAGCTTGCTAAAATTTGGTTTGCATATTCGTTCTCTCTAAGGTCTAGAGAATATCTAGTATTGAGTTTTGAACAACAAGGAAGACGGTGTAGAGTCTTATAATGTTTACAATATGTCTTTTATGTGAGTTTTGCTGCACCATTTCATACTTGAGTTTGCTTCAAATAACCTTGCTAGCCTAAACCTTGTATCGAGAGGGAATACTTCTCATGCATCCAAATACTTGAGCCAATATTCATGCCATTTGTGTCCACCATACCTACCTACTACATGGTATTTCTCCGCCATTCCAAAGTAAATTGCTTGAGTGCTACCTTTAAACCATTCAAAATTTATCACCTCTGATTTGTGTCAATGTTTAATAGCTCATGAGGAAGTATGTGGTGTTTATCTTTCAATCTTGTTGGGAAACTTTCACCAATGGACTAGTGGCTTCATCCGCTTATCCAATAATTTTGCAAAAAGAGCTGGCAATGGGATTCCCAGTCCCAAATTAATTAACAAAATAGACACTCCTCCATGGTATGTGATTGTTGGACGGCACCCGAAGGATTCTGGCCATGGCTTGTAAGCAAAGGTTGGGAGGAGTGTCATCATAATAAAACTAAAATAAAAAGGCACTCCTTCATGGTATGAGATTGTTGGCAGGCACCCGAGGATTCGGTTAGCCATGGTTTGTGAAAGAAAGGAAGGAGTGCCACCCAAAAATAAAATAAAATGGGAGCCGCTCTTTGAAGGTTTGTCTGGCAAGGGGTTAGAGTGCCCACTACCATTCGTTGACAACAACAAACACCTCTCAAAACTTTACTTTTATGCTCTCTTGATGTTTTCAAAATAAAAGCTCTAGCACAAATATAGCAATCGATGCTTTCTTTGAAGGACCTTTCTTTTACTTTTATGTTGAGTCAGTTTACCTATCTCTCTCCATCCCAAGAAGCAAACACTTGTGTGAACTGCATTGATTCCTACACTTGCATATTGCACTTGTTATATTACTTTATGTTGACAATATCCATGAGATATACATGTTATAAGTTGAAAGCAACCGCTGAAACTTAATCTTCTTTTGTGTTGCTTCAACACCTTTACTTTGATTTATTGCTTTATGAGTTAACTCTTATGCAAGACTTATTGATGCTTGTCTTGAAGTACTATTCATGAAAAGTCTTTGCTTTATGATTCAGTTGTTTACTCATGTCATTACCTTTGTTTTGATCGCTGCATTCATTACATATGTTTACAAATAGTATGATCAAAATTATGATGGCATGTCACTTCAGAAATTATATTTGTTATCGTTTTACCTGCTCCGGGAACTAAGCGGGATGCTGATACGTCTCCAACGTATCGATAATTTCTTATGTTCCATGCCACATTATTGATGATATCTACATGTTTTATACACATTATATGTCGTATTTATGCATTTGGAACTAACCTATTAACAAGATGCCAAGTGCCAGTTCCTGTTTTTGGTTTCGTAAATCCTAGTAACGAAATATTCTCAATTGACGAAATCAACGCCCAGGTTCCTATTTTTCCACGAAGCTTCCAACAGGAGACCGGGGGCCACAGGCCCACAGACCATAGGCCGGCGCGCCCGGGGTGGCCCGCGCCCCTATGGTGTCGCCGCCTCGTCGCCCTCCCGCGCCGCCTCTTCGCCTATTTAAAGCCCCCGCATCGAAAACCCTTAGGGAGAGAGCCACGACACGAAAACCTTCCGAGCCGCCGCCGTCGCGAAGCCAAGATCTGGGGACAGAGTCTCTGTTCCGGCACCTGCCGGAGCGGGGAAGTGCCCGGAAGGCTTCTCCATCGACACCGCTGCCATCTCCACCGCCATCTTCATCACCGCCGCTCCCATGAGGGAGTAGTTCTCCATCGAGGCTCGGGGCTGTACGGTAGCTATGTGGTTCATCTCTCTCCTATGTAGTTCAATACAATAATCTCATGAGCTGCCTTACATGATTGAGATTCATATGATGATGCTTGTAATCTAGATGTCATTATGCTAGTCAAGTGGGTTTTACTTATGTGATCTCCGGAGACTCCTTGTCCCACGTGTGTAAAGGTGACAGTGTGTGCACCGTGTGGTCTCTTAGGCTATATTTCACGAAGTACTTATTCACTGTTATGAAGAGCGTAGTGAAGTGCTTATTTATATCTCTTTATGATTGCAATGTGCATCGTATCACAATTTATCTATGTGCTACTCTAGCAAAGTTATTAAAGTAGTTTTATTCCTCCGCATGTGTGCAAAGGTGACAGCGTGCACCGTGTTAGTACTTGGTTTATGCTATGATCATGATCTCTTGTAGATTGCGGTTAACTATTGCTATGATAATATTGATGTGATCTATTCCTCCTACATATGCATGAAGGTGACAGTGTGCATGCTATGCTAGTACTTGGTTTAGTCGTTTTGATCTATCTTACACTTAAGGTTACTTAAACATGAGCATTATTGTGGAGCTTGTTAACTCCGGCATTGAGGGTTCGTGTAATCCTACGCAATGTGTTCATCATCCAACAAAAGTGTAGAGTATGCATTTATCTATTCTGTTATGTGATCAATGTTGAGAGTGTCCACTAGTGAAAGTGTAATCCCTAGGCCTTGTTCCTAAATACCGCTGAGTTACTACGCTTGTTTACTGTTTTATGTTACTATGCAATACTACCACCATCAACTACACGCCGCAAGCTATTTTCTGGCACCATTGCTACTGTTCATATATATTCATACCACCTGTATTTCACTATCTCTTCGCCGAACTAGTGCACCTATTTGGTGTGTTGGGGACACAAGAGACTTCTTGCTTTGTGGTTGGGGTTGCATGAGAGGGATATCTTTGACCTCTTCCTCCCTGAGTTCGATAAACCTTGGGTGATCCACTTAAGGGAAAACTTGCTGCTGTTCTACAAACCTCTGCACTTGGAGGCCCAACACTGTCTACAGGAAAGGAGGGGGAACGTAGACATCAGCCATTAGCGAAATAATTGCCACGCCCACGCCTCTCCACGCCCACGCTAGCCGCCGGGGCCGCACTCCGCTGCTGCCCCTTGCCCCGCGCGCCGCCGCCCGCCCCTGGCCCCGCGCTCCAACTCCCGCCACTGGCCCAGTGCGCCGCCGCCCGCCCCTTGCCTCGTGCGCCGTCGCCGCAGCCACCTGCGCGCCGCCGGCCTTGGTCCTGCGCGTCGCCGCTGCCCCTTGCCCCACGCGCCGCCGCTGCCCCTTGCCCAGCGCGCCGCCGCCGTCCCTTGCCCCGCACGGCCGAGCGTGAGGACGGGCGGGTCCTCCTTGTCGGGCGCGCACACGACGCCGTCGTAGGCGCACGGAGTGGCGGCGGCGTCGTCCCAGGAGTCGAAGAAGCGCGAAGAAGGACGACATGTGGCGGCGAAGAGGAGGCTTGGGCGAGGCACGGCTGGGAAAACCCTCCTCCCCAGTGCAAAAATTCATCCGGATTAGGTTCATCCGGACGGAAATTTGGCCCCGGAAAGCTCCAACGAGTGGAGATACTCTAAACAGACCACGTCTAGACGAACAAAAGACCATATCTCCAACGGCCTAACCTAAAGTGACTGCAGATCCGTTCGAACGCAAACATGGATCAAATTTCCGTCGCGAATACATCAACGAAACGAGTCCACCTTACTCCTCTCTCACTCTTTAATTAATATCATGCCCAATGGTGATCACATAAAAAATATCTTTTACTTTCTCTCCTCTGCAATTAATGCATGGTAGGCCACTTGCGGTTAAAAAATGGGCCTTCCTGCTGACAGGTGCAGAGGTAATACGGGTATGTGACAATTTTTCATGTTCGTGCCCGACGAAAATAGACACAAATCGTGTATAAAATGTGTCGGGCCTGGAGATGTCCTCAGTAGTAGTTTTTTCTTAGAAACATAATACAAACGTAGACGATCACATACAAGCGCATACACTCACACATATGAGAGCACACACGCACACTCTACCTCTATCAGCACCTTCGGAAGACTAAGCTACTAGTAGTTGCAAAACTCTCCTTGTTTGTATTTCTCGTCTTTTGGGGTTTTTTTCTGCAAATGTTCCTGGACAGCCCTCCCCTATGTCGATGTTTGTGGTAGTTTCCCGTTTATGTCTTGTAAATTGGCATGTGATTAATGAAGGCGTGGTAAATATTAATTTGTTTTGAGAATAATGGAATTTTAAAAACATCTAGGAAACAAAAAGAAAAAAACGGGTTGGCACATAGGAGCTCCCACCTAATACAACCTCTATCTAATGATCGCACATGGCGGAATTTAATTGGGCCAGTCCATTTACCCCCAGGTGTCTATCATCGATAACATGTTTTCCGATTTTCTCTGCTTTTGGTTGCGTTGTCAAGTGGTTGGCAGTAGGCTTTTCTTCATTTTTTGTCTGCTTTTTTTTTGTTTTCTTTGTTTGGTATCTATTTTGTTTTGTCTTTCACTTCTTTTATTATTTTAATTTGTCTAAATATTTAAATTTTGAAAGCGCTAAGATTTTGAAAAATATTCCATTTAAGTAGTGTTGCCATTTTGAAAATGTTTAGAGTTTTAAGAATTTCAATTTTTTAAATGTTTGCATTTACAAATATCATGATTATTTTGTATTTGAGCATTTTTCTGGTTTGAGTATTTTTCAAATTCTGAAAATTTTCAAAATCTGAACAATTTTCAAATTTAAACTTTTTTCGGAATCTGAATATTTGTCAAAATAAAAAACCGAAGAAAACCGGAGCACACAATCAGTGGACGGAATCACCACTGAAAATAGCGGAGCAAGGATGGACTAAAGGCCGTACGAAACATTGGCTGAGCCTAATTCACTCCTGAGCCCCTCATTCTCTGAGCGGGATGGTCCGTAGCAGCAATGCTAGACTTACGGGCCATAAGTTACGGGATGAGAGTTACGGGATGAGGTGGTTGGTGCAAACTTAAGGAGGAGCTGGGCCACGTTTTTTCCTCTTGGCTTGAAATGAAGCCACGTACAGCCGTAAGTTTATTACGTAACTTATGGCCCGTAAGTCTAGCATTGCTGGGTCCGTAGTCATCGCTTAAGACGATGAGTAGGAAATAATGCTAGACTTACGCAATTTTTGTTACGGGATTTCTTTATGGGATGAGGTGGAATCATTCGGTTGGAGCATATCTTTTTCATCCCGTGAGATTAGGAACTGAAGCCCGTCCGACTGAGCTAGATACATTTCGGCGCGTGCATAGCGTGGGTGGACTGTGAACTGAGAAAGTAGACGGATTTCGCCGACGACGACGCAGCTCCGTCCATCTCAAAGAAGAAAAGCTTTGCCTCCGGTCCGTATGCATATGCATCAACGTTCACGATATGCAACTTGACTTGGCAGGCCATTCTCCCGTCGCCTGTCGGAGTTTCACACGGCAACGACGTACGGCTCCATCTCGATCGAAGAAGAAACGTGCGTAAATGCATCGCCGTGCGGTTCGTCTTCGTCGTGGAAAACCCGCTGCATCGACCGGCCAGCTTCAGTGCAAGCCGACAGGACGGATTTCAGCTAGTTAACCTGGAAGATATAATTGACCAGCCGATCCATGTCGTAGCGAGCTGCAGGCCTGCAGCTATCTAGACTGTCGTCCTCAAGTCTTGGACCATTATTATTCTTCAAATGAGATAGAGAAAATACATACATCCTCTCAAGTCAAATTGCCATCCTTGGCATAAAGCTCGATGGGCTCGATTTTAGCGCGTATATCTACTGTTCAGAGATTCTTCAGATCATTAGGGATCAATACAGGCTCTGTCATAATATTAGCTGAAAGTGATCATCGAGGCGCAAATTAGTGATCTTTTGTATACCCTCCGACGACCCTCCTCTTCAGTTCAATCAGATTACCCTTCAATTTCTAGAACTTCAGTTCATTTCACTGAAATGGAGCGGATCAGAGGGTAAATAAAGTTCCGAAATTCGCACCTCTATCTTAAAGCAACTCTAGCCGGCACATTTTTGCACAGACATGCACTCCAGCTAGTACCTACCAGTTTCAAGCCTCATACCGGCTAACACGAATCAGCAAAAGTTCCAACTGGCCGGAAAACCTAGAGCGATACCTCATGCAATAGTCAATGAAGATAGCGATCTCTAAGATACCAAGTGGAATACCCGACCCGGACGTTTGGAACCCGGGTGCGCGCGCACCCGTTTACGAAAAGTTCAAAAAATGTTAATTAAAAATTTTCAAAAAAATGTGAAGTAAATTTTTGCATGTACATATTATGTTGATACTTACTCGTGTAAGTTTTCACAAAAAAATACCATTGTGTGTGGCCTGCATAAAAATGACAAAATCTCATTTAAAGTGTTCTTTTGTTATTAGTAGTGCGATTTTTTGACGGGTTGTAGTGTAAACTTTTGTCTCAAGATTTGCATCAGAAATAACAAAATAAATTGTAAGTGAGATTTCCACGGGATCCCACTTACACCTCTGGATGTAGGGCGAGTTTCGCTGTATCTATAATATCTAAATAGGAGCAACCCACTAAGTTGAATTCTTTCAATATGCAAGGTGTCCACCTCATCAAGCATCAAGGACTAATCCTATCTTGCCACCTAGACAAATCTGCCACCTAATCAAAAAGAAAAAACTGAGCTTTCGGTTTCATATGTTCTGTTTACATACCCCCACGAAACTGTTCGATTCACCTCCTCCTAAGGCACTTTCTCTTCATCTCCTACTTTCCCTCTTCGTCTACCCCACTATTTCCACAAGAAATGAATACAGAGAAAAACGGATCATTTATAATTGATAGGTCCATGATTGATAAAGCCCTCCTCCTCTCCTCTCTGGCCAGGGCCTCCTGCTCTTCGTATGCTCCAACGAGATTAGTGGTATGCCTGAGAACACCAATATATTGGATGAACCTCCCCTCTCGGTTGGCGTCCTGAGTCCTGCCGTCCGGATCCCCTCTGCTAATTCAACCATTGCGTGCATCCATTAACAAGGCCAGCCGTTGCTACCTTTTGAGCTTTGAACAAGCAATCTGGACATACTTTTGTTATTGCAGGTCTTGATGATTTGTTTCTTTCTTACATTCGACAAGGAGGGCAAGATGGAATTAACGTGATTTACATGATGTATTCCAGATATATACAAGGGTGTTTCAAAATCTGGAGAAGCTTGCGGGATTCTTCAGTGAATAAACTCAGCAGCTCCTCTATTGTTGATTTTTATGGCACACTCGTATCAGGCAGAAGCCTGTAATGCTGCATCCGCCAAAGGGCTCCTCAAACCGAACCTGAATGCCCGCCCCCATATCCGTGCAGTTCCAGGGTGATGAAGAATATTATCTGGTGTTTAGTGTGACCAAGAACAAAATCGATTGGCTGCCGTAGCTGCGTGTTTCAGGACGACGAAGAACTGAACCCATGCTCATCTCGAAGCAAACCACCCATCATTCAATGGTCTTCTTCAATTTTGATCTGAAGAAGGTGGAGATATAAAGGAGCAGGTAAATAAGGTACCCTCATTGTGATTTTTATTGTCTGTACCAGATATGCTCGATGAGAAGTATCATTGATATTTGTTTGACATAATTAATTATTCAGAATATACATACAATTTTCTACTCACCTGCAGTATTATACTGACAAAGCTTTTTGATATATATGACCATCTCAACAGGTTACAATCACAGTTACAAACGGAAAGAGACATGCATCTTTATCACTTATACTTATCACCATATCAGGTGTATCTTTAATTTTCTTCCAAATTTGCATGTTTCTACACTCCAAGATAATAATTAACACACAATTCTAGCTAATTACCTGATATGGTGACCTGTTGAGTTTACACCATACGGATTGAATTTACACCATTTGTCGAGTGCTGATTATACAACTCAGTGATCTTTTGTGTTACACATATATGCAAAATTTTATTTTATTATGTGCACTATACTCTCTTTTTTTCTAAACGAGACATTGTACATAGTGGGAAAAAAGGTATGTAACGCCAGTTAGATTTCTCATGCCACAGATTTTGTTAATTGTGTCATCATGAACAAATGTATAGTTTTCATCATGTCTCTTCAAGTTCGCACTAGATATCGCCGTCTCATCAGCGCCATCGTGACACTGCATACCTTCAAGATCAAGCTCGATTGCCCCTCGACCAAGTCAAAAAAGCATTGCCTCCTATTTCTAATTGGCAAGCGTGCATTCTTTGCTTGCGAACTGATTTATACGGTGTGATTGGTAAGAGAAGCTCAGCTTTTTTTTTATCTACCTATGACATACACACTTTCATCTCTTTCTGAAAGATATACATTCTCATGTGTCAATTTCAGCACAATTTTCTGTACCTACCTACACCTATGACTTCATATTGATGTTTAATGGCTTACAAATATTTGATTCCAGGGCCAGTTGTCTCTTTGCTTTTACTTTTTTTTTTTTGCCTAAGAGGGTAAGTTAATTAGTATGCATTACCCCTACAACATTTTCGGCATACATATAGATCTAACGCTCTCAGGTTTCGTCAAGAAAGCACTACATGGTTGATCATGTTATAGACACACTTTCGAAGTTGAGCATATATGTACCACAGTCCACATATGGCCATAGAGAGCCTCATATAATCATGTGGTAGGTATAGATTATGAGAAAATGAATATCCTCATAATTTTGTTGTCATGTTCTTCATCAAGCCTGGCAAAAGTGAAGAGTTTTAGATTCTGAATATATATTATGTTAAATTCATTTTCTGCATATTTATTTGTTTCCAACACTTAATTTAATAGATTTGTACTATAAAATTTCCGCAGCAATGCGCGGGGCATCATCTAGTACATAGGGCGACAAGAGTCGCCATCGTGGCACATATGGATGGTGGTTAATTAACACTGCGCAGAGCATCTCTTGGTTGAATGATACTTTTTAAAAATAAATCTCTTGATTGATTGATTAACACCGCACTGGTGCAAAGGGTTGGCTTACGGTAACCGACGAAACAAAGCCCACCGATGAACTTTGACGATGAGGCACCGACGGATCGATGGATGCATGCAACTTGGTATGTACTTCCTCCGTATGTGAATATACTTTTTACATTTTTCAAAAGTCAAATATTTTTAAATTGAATTAATTTTACATAGCAACATATGTGACATCAAATTACTAGTATATTATTGAACTACACGTCAAGATGAATCTAATGATACTAACACTACAAGAATGGGCTGATATGCCGACGGCCGGGAACCCTCGGCGTAGGCTCGCCGAGGGCAGCCATCGGTATAGCTCCTCGGTGACGACCTCCCTCGGCGGAGCCGCTATTGTCATCGGTGTAGCCCGACCCTCGGCGTAGCACGCTACGCCGACGGCAAAACCCTCGGCATACTAATTTTAAAAATTAAAATTTCCATTTTCAAAAAAAAAATCAAAAATAAAATCCGAAAAAAAATATTTTTTTGCTATGCCGACGTCAAAACCTAGGCATAGAGTTTTATGTTTTCTCAAATTTTAATTTGTTTTACACCATTTCTTTTCTTTTCTTTTCTTTACTTGTTTATCTTTCACCCAAGATACTTTTAATTCTAAGTGCATTTAATCTTAGGTCAAATTACAATCACTTTCCAGTCGGTCACTCATCCTCACACTATTCCAGCCTCAGCACACTTAACTTCTTGGTTCCATTCAGATGAGCTTCCATTAAAAAATTGACAACTTGCTGATAATAATAGTATATCAACTCTATTAACCCTTGGACCCTGATGTCACACCTCTTTATTTTTGAATTCCAAACAATTACTTAAGTAAACAACAATTAATATATAATAAATAATAATAAAATGATTTTATTTTTGGTCTTTTTATATTTAATATGAAACAATTCATATCCTTAAATCGGAAAATTGAAATTCCACAAATAATATGTCTAAATCGATTAGAAAAATAAGAGGAATCTAAATATAACATCCATATCATCTTTTGAACCTAAAAAAATTAGGGAATCCAAATATAACGTCTAGTTTGCCATCTGGCCAACCCCCCCCCCCCCCCCGAAGGGAGATGCGGAATGGCTTACCGGGCGCGTTGGTGCACCATTCACCAACACACTAAATGGACAAAAATTAGCATATAAAGTGATGTGTTACAGACCTAAAAGCATTTTCCCGGAATTTATTGAGCGACGGAAAGTGTATCACTAGTTCAAATCCGGTCAGTTTCCAGCGGATTCGTCGGGACACCGCAGGAAGCCGCGGGGATTCCCAGAAAGCTAGCGTGCACATATGGCATGTGATATGTGGTGCGGATGTGGTATCCTACCACTACGCGGAGGTATCGCGCAATACTAAAATGCGCCCCATGTAGCTTGCTTCACAAAAAAAAACGTTTTGGCACCTCGTAAATGAAAAAAACAATCGTCCATGGGTCGGATTGAAAATCCGCTCCATGAGCCTTGCTTCCCATCCCAGGGACCACACACGTGCCAAATATGGGCTTGTTCCGACAAACTATGCGGTGTAACGGGCCGTTTCCTACTCTTTTCCCCTAAAAGTCATAGAATTCCGGACGTGATAGCCCTATTTGTGAAGGGTTTTCCAAAATAATTGCCGTCTCCTCATTCTGACTTTTGGAGTGGTTACTAGGACACATAAAATGATGCCATACGAAGCCACAAGATTTTCAGACTTCGTTTAAATTCCCATCTGGCCAAAACGGGGACCCCGGGAGATGCGTTATAGCCGTACCGGGCGCACTGGTGCACCCATTCACCATCGCGCTAAATGAAAAAAAAATTGTCACATAAAATGATGTGTCGTAGACCTAAAAAAAATTCCCAGAATTTATTGAGCGACAGAAAGTTTACCCCTAGTTCAAATCCGTAAAGTTTGCAGCGGATTCGGCGGGACACCGCAGAAAACCGCATGGATTCCTAGATAGCTAGCACATATGACATGTGATAGGTGGTGTGAAGGTGTTCTCCTACCACTACACAGAGGTCTCGCGCAATACTAAAATGCGCCACATGTAGATGCTTCACAAAAAACCCGTTTTGGCACCCCGAAAATGAAAAAACCATCGCCCGTGGGTCGGATTGCAAATCCGCTCCTAGAGCCTTGCTTCCCATCCCAGGGCCCAGACACGTGGCAAATATTGCCTCGTTCCGACAAACGATGCGATGTCACAGGCCGTTTCCCACTCATTTCCCCTAAAAGCCATAGAACTCCGGACTTGATAGCCCTGTTCGTGAAGGGTTTTCCTAAATAATTTCCGTATCCCAATTCCAACTTTTGAAATAGTTACTAGGACACATAAAATGCCGCCATGCGGCTTCGCGGGATTTTGTGACTTCGTTTAATTTGCCATCTGGCCAAAACGGAATCCCGAGGACATATCAGAAAGTGTTTGAATTGTTATTATGTTAACATGGTACTGTACATAATTTAAATATGCATGATTTTGACATAAATGGATAAAACATATTTTTGAACATTTTGATACCTTATACACATTTTTCTGACGTCATATGAATTAGTTATGATTTTTACAGAATTAGAAAAATTTGAAGGATGGCCTACACCAAGGGTGGCCGTCGGCCTAGCGCTGTCTACGCCTAGGGCCAAAGGTATTCCGAGGGCTGCCCTCGGCGTAGACCTCGCTACGCCGACGGCAATGCTACGCCGAGGGTCTTTTTGGCAGGCTGGCCTGGCCAGGCCATACGCCGATGGCCCCGACTTTTGGCCGTCGGAGTATAAAAGGCTCTCGGCGTATCGCGCCATTCCTTAGTGTAATTAAATGTTATAAATGTTACTATATTTTTAGAAAGTTGGTGAAATTTGATAAAACTTAACTTCATTATCGAAAAATAAAACTTAACTTAAATATGTTTATACTTGCACTTGTGTAAGAACAGTGGAAGTACTAACTAGACAATTCTCCTGTCGGAGTTTCACACGGCAACTCCTCCATCTCGACCGAAGAAAAGGCTTAGCCTGATCCGGTCCATTTTCTATATGCTCGATCGGTACTTCATGATGAATTTGTAGTTGTTGAACACGGTGTTTGGCCAGCTCCTAGCTAGACTGCCATCGTGGTCATGGACTGTTATTCCTCCGTCGCAAGCGAGAAACTAAATACAGTACATACTTTGACCTTAAAGTCGCCATCGTGGCACATACGCATGGATCGATGGTTAACGCCGCACAAGCATCTCTGATTGTGTTTAACTAATCATCACGTGCGTTCTTCTAGGACCTACCCCATAAGGAAGAGCGTGCATTCGTCTCGCAATTCCGCATAACTTTTACGTGGTAAACTTTCTAGTTCGAACACTAGTACCATATGTCCGTATCATCCATGAAAACTTGCACCGATGACGGATTGACGGTTCACCTTCATTTATCTCGCTCGCCCTCACTCTCTTTGGACCCTCGCTTCTCTTTACAACTAGATTTAGATGTGCGCCTTGGCGCACGATCCCGTAAAATTCGTTCTGATTTACACTTATATATCAAAGATAAAAAAAATTAGGGAAAAATGATAACATATTCTGTAGGGCATATATAGCCAATTTACACATGTACACGGAACACAGTCCTTTCAACTATACTTCTTTTTGTATTATCTACTTGCAATAGAAATATATAAAAAATGGAACACGCACTCGAATGCGACCGTGGCTGCTAATTCTCTAGTGCAGAAGGTGCAGTCTAACCCAACACCTGCCACGCACACATCCTCAGCAACACATGTCTATCTCCCTCTGTGACTCGACCTGTCACTTTTTTGTCTTGCGAATCCTCTGATACTGCTTCGTCCTTATCTCCTTTCTCCTATCTTTGAGCTCCGACCTGAAGAGGAATGGTGGTGTTGAAGAGGAGAGACAAGTAGACGGGACTCAGCATCGCCGAGGCTGGCCACCTGCTCCCAGGCTGCGTTGTGCGCTCCTTTGTGATGGGGAGCGGGCTATCATGGGCTCATGGCGCTGGCGTCCGTGGCGAGCATGCTTCGGTGGCTGAAGGCGTGCACACACGTGCGAGTGTCGCGCCACCGTAGCCAATTGTTGCTGGATGCAAGGGACATCGCATCTCGCATGCCCAGCCGGCGGGGAGACGTGCGACAACGCCATTCCAAGCAATAGCAAGACAACATTTTGTCTGCAGGACAAGAACGACATCAGAATTGCATGTTTGAGCTAAGAATTTCAACAACTTTCTTCTCTTTCGTGCGGGTAAAAGATAGTTGCAGGATCCTAGGCTCGGGTCAAGATAAAGAGCGATCCAGGGTGATCTTTCTTAAGATAAAGAGCGGGCAAATTCTATGTATGGATGTTTGTAGTACAGTACACAACTTACTGTAAATTGTTGCAGTGATGCAGGTCCGGCTGGAATGGCGGCATCCATTTCTAGGAGGGCCGTAGAGGAGAGGGGGTAGAGATTCTATAGCAGGTTGCCGGTATTCAGGCCACGCCCAAACACGCCAAGCCTATGGTCTTTGGCGAACTCATGGATGCTACTGTCATCATTGGCTCGTCTCCATCTTCCTCTCGAAGGTACATCGAAAATAAAACAAATGCACCTGCAAGCATAAGGTGTTATATGAAGTCAAATAAATTACCCAAGCCTTCGAAATATCCTAAGAAAATAAAGCAAAATGCACCTGCAAGTCTTATTCATGTAAATATGAGGCTCTCTGTGTAAACCAGGTAAACTATATTAGTATATAAGAATAAGGGAAATAGAACATAATACATGTCTAGACTGGTCATTCGAGTAATGTATAACAAGAGCATATGAAATCACATCAAGTAAAACATCAGTGTATGTTGTCTTTAGATTAAATCTTGTGGGTTCTCTCTTATTGTGGGTTATCGATAGATCACTGTATGTAATTCGGAGACGGATGGATTTAGGAAAATAAGACCAATTAAGCAAAGAAAGAACTTGCATTATACCATCGTCCTCTGAGAAATCACTGCCATAAGCACAAGTAAGCCCATCCATATAAAAAGACGAATTAGAACCCGCACCACAAATGAAAAGAAAATTAAGCTTTCATTGACAATCTCATACGGAATAAGACTACTATTTTGAAAGCTATGTAACTGAATTTTATCATACTTAGATGAAAGGAAATAGGATTTCACTACTCATTGCTACCTCTTTAGGCGTACTTATTCATGAGCATTGCTTACAAATAGTGCCCACTTCTCCAATCCCTTAAACTCTATGTAACTGAATTTATCATACCTAGGTGAAAACTAATCAGATTTCCTTACTCATTGCCACTTCTTTTAGCCCCTTTTAATTTCTTAATTACTTATATAGGCTCCTTCCGTCTGGTTCATATCATGTCCAACTTTTTCAGGTAACACAAGTTTGGAAGATTTTATAAAGTCATCTTCGGCTACACTTGTTGGGCCTGCTTACTACTCTACTTCCGAATGCTCTTCTTTTATGACTACTTCAGGTAACCTTGTTTTGATTTTCATGTGGTTCTTTTTCGGGGCTAATTACATATGAAAATTTAGAAATGCTCAAACACTACTATATATATAGAAAAATTAGAACTATGCCAAGAGGTGCATACATAATAAACATCACCGAAAGATAACATAAACAAAAATAATAGGGGATTTACACCTTATCGATCCCATGTGACTGAATGTACGATGCATGTAAATATCAGTAATATTTTTACATCACCACAAGTTGAAAAGTGTGATAAAAGGGAACAACAAATGGAAACTGTAGGATAATACCCTTGTTCATGGAATGGGATAAAACAATGTTCGGTGACCTTATTTTTTCTGTACCTGAATACCGTGAAGGCATATGTTTACTCCAGGCCTCCTTGATCCTCGTAGGTCAGCATGTCCTGAGATGTTTGTATCTTTAGCCTAGCAAGGTCGTAAAAATGATGGCTCTGACTCATTTTTGAAAATAGAGGTATGGAAGAAACATGACGGAGAAAAAGAAAGATGAAAGTAGCGGTGATAGCAGTATGGAGATCTGGCCCAGGGAATTTTGCTCACACACATGAGATCAAATTTGCAGAAGCGTAAACTCAAAATCAAATCATATATCTCAGCGGCTGCCAAAAAAGCATATATCTCAGAGCAGAGTTAAAACATAAACAAATAATCACAAAATTGTGTTTCTTTCAAAAATGATACCCCCATACAGAAAAGGCTCCAAGTATCCCAGTTTATCTGTCCCACTGTAGAGATCTGTAGCGCCTTGAAGTTGAGCAAGGACTCCACACAACAGAGGTACTGCAGGAACTACCGGTCAGGGTCGCCATACAGTACAAAACAAAGAGAAATTTGGATTAAAAGCTTAGAAACATGGAAGGACTGCAAGATTTTTTTTAACAAAGAGAATAGTACCAGAGTTCTACTTTTGGCATTCAGATGGTAGTTATAACTTATATACCTCAAGGTACTTAAATGTAGTTGCAAGATAATGTGATATTTTCACTCTCCTATTACAATTTCGCTTGAATCATGACCATCACTTGTCCTATTACAATTTTGCTTAATGAATCAAAGAGAAGAAAAAATGTTTTTGCACGTTCTTTCTATAAAAAATGCTAGAACCTCTTAGCCATCACGCCACTGAAACATATCCCAGAGCTGAAACTGAAGCCACCGACATGACTAACCTTGGTTTAGAGAAATCCAACAGCTGCATCTTAAATTCTAGAAGCCATCTAGATCTTCCTTGATTTAAAGAAATCCAAGTCACCTAGAGCTGTAATTGGACAATCATCCTTTGTGTAGTGTTTCTGCGGCTCCATTTGAACTGAAAAGGAAGATGTTTGCGTATTTTTATTCCCTATCAATAACCTGAGTGGGCTGCCTTTAACTGTTTATCATAATTAAGAAAGAACACTGATTAGAGCCCTAGAAACCTGAGCTGACTACCTACACAAATAGAAAATAAAATCAGATTTCCTTACTCATTGCCACTTCTTTTAGCCTATATTAATCAAAACAAGCTAGGGAAGCTATGTAACTGAACTTTATCATACTTTAGATGAAAGGAAATTGGATTTCCCTACCTATTGCCACCTCTTTAGGCGTACTTATCCATGAGCATTGCTTCCAAACAGTACCCACTTCCTATAACTTAATTTATCATACCTAGATGAAAAAGAATCAGATTTCTTTACTCATTGCCACTTCTTTTAGCCACTATTAATTTCTTAGTTACTTATATAGGTTCCTTCCTTCTGGTTCAGATCATGTCCAACTTTTTCAGGTGACATAGGTTTGGGAGATTTTATCAAGTCATCTTCAGCTACACTAATTTGGTCTGCTTACTACTGTACTTCCGAGTGCTCTTCTTCTATGACTACTTCAGGTAACCTTGTTTTGATTTTCATGTGGTTCCTTTTCGGGCTAATTACATATGAAAATTTTAAAAAGCCCAAACACTGAAATGCAGGCATAGCAAACATCACCAAAAGGTAAAATGGTAGCTATAACCAAAGGAGGGTAACATAAGACAATGACAAAGAGATGAAAGGCTAAGCCAATGATAAAGAGATGGAAGGTGACAAAAGGAAGGGAACATAACAGGATAACTGTGCGCTACCAAAGCAAAGGGAAGCACGCGAATGTAGAAAGAGATAACTCAAAACAAAACCTTGAGATGCATATGTGTACTCCCCCGCATGCTCCCATATAATCTGTTTTGTGTTCATGGGAAGGATCCAACACCAACCAGTAACCCAGGGAAGACATTGAAAAGATAAAGAGAAACTGAAATAGAATGCCCACAAAACAGTTGAAATGATTGGCGACTTGAACACATGGGAGCACCAGAAGAAACCTTGTGACGTGAAAATTCAACGAAACAATAACCAAATCACGGAGCTTGTCATTAGGACGCACTTTTATATAATGTATAATATAGTTTATTTTTTGGGGCCATGGGAGGAAGGTTTGTGAACCGATCATTTTACATGAAAATTTAACGTTTAAAGATAATATTTCAATTTCTATATTAACTTTGTGTTTATAAACAAAATTGTTCAGCTAACATTGTTTTCAGATACCTTACTCATGTAAGCGATCTGTCATTGGAAAGCAGCATACCCTGCATTATAGCATGTAAATCAGAACTCCCTCCTTTCTGCTAGTCTGAATCCCTTACCTGCAAGCAAAGCAATAAACTGGCCAAGTTTAAAAGGTGAAAAAAATATCTATTTGTGGTTACATACAAAAAATGCCCTCCACTCTAGTGCCCCAAACTATAAATGGTGTCAAACATAAACATAATGTTTGTGTAACAACATTGTAAACTTCATATATTTTCTATTCCGTAGTAAAAAGAAAGAACACTGAACATCAAACCAAGTATTCATCACAAGCAACCAGACAAATGAAATGTTAACCATCTTTATACTGAATAATACACAAAGTTTTGAGCTGAAACCATCGATGCACTTCTTCAGACCCGCTAAAATGGCGTTGTACTTACAAAGGGAGAAACAGAGTTGAGTTGACAGGATTTATACCCAGCCTGTATCTTCCTACCTTTCCAATATTGGTAGCTGAGTAGTTTTAAAGACCTACAATCAGCAATCCCCAAAGAAGACACGTTTCTTTCTTAGGAAGTTCAATTTACTTCTTACATTTGGAAACATTTCTTTAGATAAAAGGTGGAACAAACATGCAAAAAAATTGCTGAACAAATGGCCAAACATGAATTACGACAAAACAAAATTCCATAATAGAGCCACTTTCTCTTATTCATTTATCTATTATCTGGTTCATACGCAGCAGCAGCCAAAAGTGAAAACTCATAACTCACCAAACATGAAAGAAGTCATTAGAATTGTGCGGACCCATGTCTGTTTTCATACTGAATTAATTTCTGGAATAGGAGAGCATATACTATTTGTTGGTATTATTATGTAGGTATACAACCATTTACTATAGCAACATGAGACAGATTCTTATTACTTGCTTTGGATGAAGGTTCAAAGTTTTTTCCTTATTCCCATAACCCAGCCGCCAAAAACGTCAACACGTGGTCAAGTTTGCATCTTAGATTTTAGGAATATCATGAGAAAACAGAATGAAATTGACCCATACATCACCAATAGATTAAAAGAAACCAGAATCCAAGAAGAAAATGTATTCAGCGTACCATTTCCAAGATCTCTTGGTGATGTAATACACTCCCTGACATGACCTACAGTCCATAGACAAAACAATACGGAGATAAGGATGTAACCAAGAGAGGTATTCCTGAACATTAACTGAACACTACATGTAGCTGTTACAGTGCTTATTTTTCTAGCACATGTTCAAAACATTCAGTAGGTGTGTTGCTCATGAAAAAGAAAAAGCAACATAGCCTACATACCTACAGTAGAATTAGAAGATAAGCTCATAAAAGTATATTTGCAGCTTGAGAGCATCAAAATGTCCCAGTGGCAAGATCATAGCAGACATAATAAGATCCTAGCCAATGTAAAAATAGAATCGTCGAAATGAAATAGAGAAAATGTCTTGCCTCGTGCATCTACAAAGTATACTTAATCCTAAAACACATATATTTCCTCTAATTGCCAGAAAGCAAGTCAACTCAGCAAACCTGAAAACTATTTGCAAAATCTGAATTTTCATGGAATATAATTTATAGATTACCCTATGCGAATGTTTAATAAACGGTACCGAAGTTCAGTAATAAACAGCCAAATACCTGAATCACTACATCATGTTTTGTAGAAAAGCATAGCATCAGGTGAAGCAAGTTAAATATTAAACCTAACTGTAAAGAACGGACGGATTCACACAAGTAGAAATGTCTGAACATTTAATGTGCCTCTTCTCTAGTTTCTATTAGGCATGGAATGCATTTCCACATTTTTTAATCAAAGGAGTAGAAAGTATATTATATATACCAAATATTAGTAGTGTGATAATCATCAACTTACAAAACTGGAGCATGGGCTGGACACATATTATAGATCCTTGATGTCCCTGCAACAAATGATCCAGCTTGATGGAGATGGTGAATATAACCCCAAAGCCAACACCAAGAGCTCTGCCCAGTTAACTTCTGGATCTAACAATTAACAAGCACCAAACAATGGTCAAATAAACAATTTCGATTCATTGCAAGTAGGAAAAATGAAGACAAAAAACAAGAATCCTGAATGAACTTGAAACTGCTAAATCCAAAGGAGAAGACGTCTAGGTGGGTTGGGATTTATCTTGCCCAACATCCCACCAGCTGAATACTTTTCCCTCCCATGGAGAGCAGGTTAGCTCTGGCCTGTTACCCGTGAGCTCCTGCAGCAAGTAGCTATTTGTGAGTGAATCAGAGAGAGAGAGGAGAGGATAGAAAGAGAGGACCTATAACAAAACTTGGAGGTACATCTCCAGTAACTGACCAAGCGCTCCTCTCACGAATTGGTGGAGGAGAAGTTTGTGGCGGCGCTGCTGGTGACGGTGGCCGTGGAAGCCCATCCCCTGCCGAGCTTGGCCACCTCGTCCCCCTCCCGCCACAGCCGCGACCTCCCTCATCCTGCTCCCCTAAGATCCGCCACCAGTGAGTCTTGCTCAAGCCCGCATCACAACCTCTTGCCCTATCCACGAATCCAGGTTGGGGGCGACGAGGAGAGATGCGTTTGTGGGGACGAGGGGAAAAGGAGAGAGGCGGCGAGGTACGGCCAGCGTGCCGCCGAGGAAGATCGCGGCCGACACCCATCGCCCTGCCTCGCCGGAGCCGACGAAGACGAGGCGACCGCGGCCTTGCGAGCCAGAGCCGCTCTTTCTTGGCTGGCTCACCGCTCGTCCTTGGTCTTGATGACCCGGAGCGGGAGGACGCGGGCGACGGCGGCTCGCCGTAGAGGACGCCGACGACGGCGTGGAGCGGGTGATGGGGAGGCGGCGGCTGGGAGCGGAGGCGGCGGCCGAAGAATGAGGAAATTGGGGGAGAAGCAAACGAGAGGGGATTGGGGGAGAGAGCGCACGAATGGCTAGGGTTGTGAACCACGGGCTGCAGTTTTGTCTCATCCGATCACCGTGCGAGGAAATACCCAATCTACCCCTGCGGGTGGAGATCTTTTCCACGACCTGAAAGCAATCCCGACCGAACAAAATCCACCCGCAGTGACCGACGTGCGGGCCCAAACAGAAGTGGGACCCACGTGCAGACGCTGGCGGGTAACACACCGCTGTTGCATGGGGTTAGCTAGCAGGAGGGCCAATCCGAACACTCGTTTTCTGCCCAGAATCAACGGACAAGATTGCATCGATGTGAAGATCCGACGGTCAAAAATCGCAAATCGCTGTGAGATCTCCATGGGGGTGCAGCAATTATACCTTTAGATAACGCTTCGGTGCATGATTATTGATCAGCAGTAGCTTCGTCTCAAGGCTCCACGCAACTTTATTATTGAAAGCTTTTTGTTTCTGAATATCATAGGGGAAGTGGTTAATTATGAGTGATTGTCAGTGTTACGGTATAAATAGAAAAAATGATGGGATTAAGATCACCATGCTAAGGAGGCGATCACAAGTTCACAACCATCATGATGTAATGACAAAATAAGTGAGTGTTGCATTTGGTAAGCCTAATGTAGACAACCAAATAACAGTGCTTCGCTTCCACCCTTACAATGCTAGCAACAAAACTCCGGCTGACCCGACGAAGCAAGATGAGAATGTCTGGCTGAGGAGTTGATGAAGGCAAACAAAATCCCCTAAATGATCTGCTACGTGAGGGCATCTTCAACCGGGCGATGCAAACGGATGCTGAGCGTCCGTTTGCATCCGCTGGGCCGAAAAATGCGTCTGGTATCATCTCCAGCGGGGCGACGCATAGTGACTAGGCCGCGACGACGCAAACCTGGCCCAAATATGCGTCAGGTTTGCATCTCTGCGGACGCTGCGCGATCGTGGAAAGTGTCTGCATTCGTTGCATTCAGGCCCGGTCGGTAGTGACTAGGTAAGCAAAATATTTCTTCATTACTATTGATTGACCAAAATGACTATCTTTACAGAGATGTTTAGTCGAGTTAACCTAAAACTACAACGGCCGTACCTACTCGCCGTCGCGCGGCCTACCACAGCCTGGGTTACTCGCTCGCGCGGCCTACTACTTGCCGCCGGAGGGGCCGCCGTCGCCGGCGGAGCGCTTCACGCCCTCCGCGCACGCGCACGGCGATCAGACATCGTCCTGCCGCCTGCGGCGTTCGAGGGCCTCGGCCAGAGAGGAGTCCCACAGGACTCTCTTGGCCATAGAGTTGGCCTCTGCCTCCGCCGCCTGGGCCGTCGCCGCCGCCTCGTCTGCCTGGGCCGCCTCCATGGCCGCCGCCTGCAACCCCGCCAGCTAGGCGTGGAAGCGGGCCCTGTCCCTAGCCGCCTTCGCCACCGCTTTGTCCCTAGCGGTGATGGCGCCCAACAGCTCCAGGTTCTCCTGCTAGACCCGCGTGGGAGAAGGGCCCCTCCGCTGGAGCGAGTCTAGGTCGGAGCACATGTACCCCCAAGCCATGACGACCGCATAGCTATGGGCTTCCTCTTCCGCTGCCCAAGCCTGACGACGCAGGGCGTCCCCAGCCAGGTCTCGAAGGACGCGAGCAGAACCCGCTGGTTGCCGGCGCACTCGAAGCGGTTGGGTACGACGTCGTCATCGGCGGCGATTTCGTGGATGACGACATCCACTGGTGGGGCCGCCGGAGGGGCCGCCATCGCCGCCCGCGCCTCCGCGAGCCCCGTCCTGGCGTCGGCGAGCTCGGCCCTGGCGTCGGCGATTTCGGCCATGGTCGCCGCGAGGCGCCCTTGCGCGCGTTCTGCCGCCTCCGCAACCTCCGCCGCCTCCAGGTCCAGCTGGTTGGCCTGAAACGCGGCGGAGACTAGCTGCTCGTCCTCCTCCGGGTGGGCGTGGCGGCACATCTGAACAACCTTATCCCAGCTGAGGTTGTGCTCGGCCATGGATGGATGCTAGGGTTTAGCTTGAGGTGTGCCCGCACCCCCGCCGGTGTCCAGCATATATAGCCATGACGGGGCGGGAAACGGCGTTGCCGCGCAGGTCGTTTCCCGTGCGCGCGAAACACCGGCGAAACTTGCCAATGTATTGGGCAAGCGCGGGAACAACTGTCATCGCGCGGGAATCGGTAATCGCCGGCAGCAGGCCTCGACGGGACGTAAACCGCCATTAACGACCTTGACGTTGTCTCCGCTAGAAAAATGCGTCCGCACCGCTGGAGGTACCCGACGCAAACGGTCGCCCTGGACCACATGACGTCCACGGGCCGACGCAAACAGACACAAACTGAACATTTCGGATGTCTGAAATGCGTCAGCCCGTTAGAGATGCCTTGAGCTAGTTGGACGTGGCTTAGACACCGGGATAGAGGGAGAGAGCTCAATGTCCTATCACACCGCACAAGGGCCACCAAATAAAATACGGAGTATTACCAATATGATGATAGCACACACGTTCTTCTATCATTACCTTTGTGTGATGTGAACAGTTACATTATGTGTTGGCTTTTTCTTTTGTCTAACCCTAACAGCTTGCGAAAGAATCCTGCAACGTTCAGCCCTAACTGTTTGCGATGATGTATGTCCAGTGGCTTGTTCTATACTCCATCCGTTCCATTTTATAGTGTTTATAGTTTTTTGGCACGGAAATTAGTCAAGAGTATTCTTTACATAAAACACCTGGCTTAACGATTTGAGAGGGAAATTGAAAATTTCCTAAATTAACATAACAAATCCCACAAATCTCTCCAGCTGAGACTCCATATATGTGCAGCCAGGTTCTACTATTAAGGAAAGAAAAACAATGCTTCATAAATCTAAAAAATCGTTGGGTCATGCATTAGGAAACTCAATTAATTGTTTCCCTTTTGTATGGATTTTTTCATGCATATCGTGTGGGAGCTGACCGGTAGAGGGGGTAATTGAAAAAAAAACCAAGCTACGACCTTTTATTCTGGAAAAATGCTAAAAATCTATAGGCATTACAAAAAGGAACGGAGGGAGTATATAATAGTGCGCGCTTCATTGGCATTTAGTAACATATTCCTTTGTTCTAAAAGATATAATCTAACTCATTCAAGAAAGTTCTACATAAGAGAGATTCTACAGAATCCTTAAAGACCTGCGAGCAAGTTTTAAAATTAATATATATAACCATCAATCGTGTTATATCTCGATACCATAGCTAACACAATAGGCACATAAAGGAAGTTTATTTACTTTTACAACACTATAAACCTTACCAAATAAGTAACTTGAAAAAAGTGCATAATATATGCTTAACTATTATGACACCACTTCACTACTAATTATATACAAGATATTTCGAGATAGAATTATATTGCATTGTTTTTCTTTCAGAGATAAAACACGTAAGGATACAAACAAAAAAAATATTTAAACAAAATTTCACACTATTTCTTCACAAGAGTAATTGAAAAAATCGTTACTAAAGTTGGTGCTATAAAGAATATTGTTTTCCAAAAGCAAGTGAAATCTTCTTCACTATTGAAGTTGGTGCTAATTAGATCACTTATTACTAAAAGTTGTCTACAATCTAGTGACAGCGAGATGTAAAAAAGTTGAATATAATCGAATACAATCCCAACTAAATTGATTAAGTTAAGGACACTCTTGATTTGTTCCTTTCTCCACACAAAAAGTAAAAAATTAATCCATTACAATCATAAAATTACGTTAGAGAAATGGATAGGTTCTGTATAAAATTGCTATATATTTTTAGTAAGTACTCATTACACTCGGAGATCAAAGAAAATGGTATGTGTATGTATTCAATGTGAACAATAAACATTTTATTTATGAAATCTCATTAATTTGTGTCCTACCGATCGAAACTGCTTTAGAACAAAACAAAACATTTAAAGTAACAATTGTATATATTTTTCTGTACTCATATGTGATGTATTATCCAGAAGAGGAGTCAAATCATCAATGGTGAGAACTTCAGTAACTGATTTGTCATTCAACCATTCAACATTGATTGATTTTGGTAATAAATTAATTACATTTTAATTATAAAATCCTAGAATATATGCCTACTTATATAAACAAATGTTAGTCATTGCCTTGTAAAACCCAAGAGAATATACCATTTAGAAACTTAAATTTGTGCAAAATTTAAGTTTATGGAGTAACTCCAGCCTAATGATTCTAGAGGTTGTATGCATAGGCGGACCTAGCATCCTCTTGCCTGGGCGGGGGCTCCCGGCCGGCAGGATTCTTTTTGCCCCTATTTTATATGTATTTGATACAAAATTAGGACACTAAGCCTATTTGCCCGGGCTTCACAATTTTCCTGGTCCACTTATGGTTGTATGGTTTTCAAAATTCTCGAAAGAACAAGGTATGGTGCCTCCTTCATTAAAGCCTTGCTTGCCATTAGCAAAAACGTATTTTAGCAAGGGTGAACTGCGACTGAATGAAAGGTCTTTTTCTCTAATGAAATTATTGATGTAGAATATGTACGACGTACCCTCATAAACATTTTTCCATATTATCTATTTCTCGAGCGAAAAGGATGCATGCTCTCTCAGGCCGCAGCGGTGACACAGATGGCTAATGCCACATACAACTTGCTACGTTTAATATGGGAGTAGTTTTTACACTAGTATTTTTATGATATCTTTTAGAGTTTCTCTAATGAACAGGTTGAGTTAAGACAATGAGGAAGGTAAAGAAAATTTAACTATACCGAAAGGTTCAGCATTTACCATCTCCTTTACTTCACACCAAGTCATACCAAATCCTACCATGGGGTGCAAGAGAGCCTGCGTGTCAGCAAGAAAACCAACACGGCTCTCTCGTCAGTGGAAGAATGAAGGAATTCCGTAGAGATTATTTATGCACATAATAGTAATGTATGTTCTCCATCGATGTCTCTCTATTTCAAATTAAGAGAACTCACTCGAGATAGGTTCTTTATCCTCCTTGTCCTACAACTTCCGCCCTCCTTCCTCTCCCTCATCGTCCTCCATCTCTTGTGTTTCACTTCTCTTTGCTCTAAAGCATCGGTTTGTGATGGTCTCTACAAGAAAAATGGTAATATCGATGAGGTGATTCTAATTCTATGGCCCATTCCAGGTTACCTTAACTCTAAAATTTCATGATTTCGCTTAGATTTCACACATATCAATTTCATAAAAATACCGTGCATGGTCAATATTTTCCAAATTCCTTGTAGCAGTAGTTTTCTCTCACGGTTCTGCACAAATCACATCGTGTAATTTTTTGTTTTAAGAATCCGAAATATGTCATCCATGAAATCTACACTTACGATGGTTGACCTTCATGCATCTCTCTCACCTTGCTTTCTATCGATCCTCTTCTCTTTACACCAACACTTAGGTGCATGCTTAGCAGTGTCATTGTTCCCCTCAACAGTCATATTGAAAGCTTTTTGTTTCAACAAATTTAGCCAAAGAGGTTATGAGTTTCTACATGTGTTATACTATAGAGAAGAAATTAGGTAAGATTGATGTGCTAAGAAGAGGTAACCACATCCATCTTGATACATACGACCATACAAGCGTGTGTCTAATTTGGTGAGCCTAATACAGACATCCCAATAACCATGATTTGTATCCTCCCTCATATAATGTTGGCAACAAAACTTTGGGATGAAATGTCCTAGGCATGCCCCCCCCCCTCCGCAATAGGGTAAGCATGACCTTGCTAAGGGTTGGGTGCATGTAAAAGGCCCCTCCTCCTAAACAAGCCGCTACACGAGCTTGTTGGACATGTGTTAGGCATCAGGAGAGAGGAAGGCGCATTGTGTGTGCGTGTGTGAGAGAGTTCAATGTAGATTCATATTGCACACATGGCACGAAATAGAACAATTACTTCTAGCATTACGCATGTGCGTTGTGACACTCGTCCGCGAACACTATAGGCCGCTTACAATGAAACAATTTTACATGTCTCGAAACTTTATTTGGTAAGATATTGAGGTGTAAAAAGTAAATAGATTTCCTACATGCACCTATTATGCCACTAATGACATGGCGAACTAATATGACACTTGGTTACATACATTGATTTTAAACCATTGGCACCACGTGAGTCCATATCATACCTTGTGTCCAACTTTCTAGAAGAGTGAAAATCCCTATTTAGGAACGAAAGGATATATGAGATATGCTTAATTAGTACATGATTACTCTTACGCTCCACCACTAATCATATAGTACAGTACTACACAATAATTTTGACTTAAAGCGTAAATTGTGTTGCGTTTTTCTTTCTCAAATTAACCAAGTAGCAAGCGAACCACCGTATATCTCAATATGATGACACATAATATAATAATAATAATATAAATAAATAAAAATGTGAGTGCTATATTCTCTTAAGAGAATTAATTTTGCAAGATAAACCGAAAAAAGGGATGGCTCAAAATATAATGCCAATGAATAAAAATGAGAATATCTAAGTTGCAAAAATATATAAAAATAAATAAATAAATGCATGGTATGTACGTTCAATAGAATATAGTTTTACATGTGGCCGTCGTGACACGGATGGTTAATTGAACACCGAAGCATCAAGCATCTGTTAGCCAGGTTACTTAATTGATTAACCCTGCAATCTGCCGAAGGAACAGAAGATTAACACTGCACTGCAGTGGTGGTGCAGAGTGCAGACGGTCGGGGAGGCGTAGCCTGCCGTTGACCGCTGCGTGGACTCCACGGCAGAGAGGACAAACTTGGTCCCACATGTCAGAGACCGAACCGACGTGCCTATTTCGTCAGTGCAAAGAGAGGAGAAATTCTGCAGAACTCATAGTGCATTTTCTCGGTGGTCGTCGTCGTCTCTGTCTGAAATCGAGTGGAGTAACTCACTCGGCGTCGGTTCTTCTTCTTCTTTCTTCTTCCTCGTCGCTTCCCTCTGCGACTACACCAACTTCCTCCCTCCTTCCTCGCCTCCCCCCACCACAAGCATCTGCTGCGCCGCAGTTCCAGTTGCGGTTGCGGGCTGCTTCTCGCACGGCCGGCCGGCCCGCCCGGATGGGGAACTGCGCGAGCGCCATGGACGGGCTCATCCCCTGGGGCTGGGGCGCCAAGAACGCCGCCGCGCCCAGCAACCCCGCAGGTATGCACACACGGTTGCCCACCCCCGCCGCGACCAAATCCCTTCCTCCATCCGTTTCATTCTTGTTCTCTCTTGTCTCTTTGTTTCCTCTTGCGAGAGGGAAAAGTTTCAGCCTTTGGGATTTCTTCAGTAATATCCTGCGCCCAACTCCATATCTTTTTGCCGCTGGGAGAAAGTTCTTTTTCTCCACTGATGCCCTCCCCATTTCTATACCCGTTTTTTTCTTCAGGATGCCCTTGTGCATTTCTTGAATTTAACTGTAGAAGAATTTCTCTGTTCTTAGACTTACTCTGGCCTAGCAGTGGTACTAGCACCGGTAGCAACCTCTCCCTGCTGCAACTGCAGGCATGCATACTCCACCGATACATATGTAGAAAGTAGTAAGGACTTGGTCAACCTGTGTCTGTATGTAGTTCTAGCCAAGTAAACCTTGCTCTTGCAATCAATTTTTCTTGATTGCTTGCTGCTGCGCTGCATGCCAACTGCAGAATTTTTTGTTACTCTTTACAAGTTACAATATGTGCCAGCCAAATAAGTTCATGTTTGGCCTCACTTGAATTTTTCCTTCTTCCATGGGCGGGCAACTACTTGACAAACTCTGCCCAAATGATAAACAGCTCGATTCCAAACTGTGTTCAGTTCATGAACTTTTCGATCTCAATCCAGCGCATCAAATGCGTTGCTTTTGGTATACCAGTAAGCATAAACCCTCACATTTGTTAATGCTCTGTGTAGGGATGTCTGCATCGAAGAGGACCACGAGCTCCTCCACCACCGCCACCACGGGGAAGCTGTCCACCGCCAGCACCTTCATGCCGTCGACCGTCAGCGGCTGCAGCACCGATGACTACCCGGAGGGCGGCGAGATCCTTGAGTCCCCCAACCTCAGGATCTTTACATTCGCCGAGCTCAAGAGCGCCTGCAGGGGCTTCAGGGCCGAGACGGTGCTCGGGGAGGGCGGCTTCGGGAAGGTCTACAAGGGGTGGGTCGACATGAATCCAGCCAAGGGAAGCACCGCCACGGTGGTCGCCGTCAAGAAGCTCAACCCCGAGAGTGTGCAGGGGATGGAGCAATGGCAGGTGATTCCTGATCCAGAGATGAACTGGTTCTCTGTACATGTTTTTTTTTGCTTTGTTTTACTGAATTATGAATTTCAATGGTTAAAATGAAAAAAAATGGTGCTTGATAATTCTTAGGTATGTTTCAGTCTTCCTGAAATCATTGGAACCAATGATAGTAGCTTGGATTTTCTCAAGTTGCAATTGCAATCGCCACATTTGCATATTTGTGGCCAAGTGGACAATGCTGGCCCTTTGCATTATTGGTCATAGTGCTCTTGTTGCTTGATTTTTGTGCATACCCACATACTACTGTTATCTCACATTGTTCTATTGTCTTGTTGACAACTACTAGTACTCCCTCCGTCTATAAAAGGATGTCTTAGATTTGTGTAAATTCGGATGTATCTATGCACTAAATGGTGTCTTCATACATCCAAATTTAGACAAATCTAAGACATTTCTATGGACGTGGGTAGTACTACTTTTTGGACAAAAATACGACTAGTATTTTTCTAGTATCGGTAAATAGGATTTTCATATTTTATTGTTTTTTTATGTAGTACAACTTTTCTAAGATTTTCCACTATGCACTTCTCTCATAAGGAATTATGTCTTTTCGATGCAGTCTGAAGTGAATTTCCTTGGGAGGATCTCACACCCCAACCTAGTCAAACTCTTGGGCTACTGCATGGAGGACAGCGAGCTAATGCTCGTGTACGAGTTCATGGCAAAGGGGAGCTTAGAGAACCACCTCTTCAGAAGTGAGTCTTTCTTTCCGCACACCATCTTTTTCTAATGATCGTATCTGAAACAGTTCTCCTTTTGTCAAACTGTTCTTCTCTTTATGCCGACCTGGTCCGCAAAGTAGCACGCCTTGCAGATGCTGGTGAAACTGCAACATCATTTTCATCACAAAATATTATATACCAAGCACCATGGTCCATAGTGCGATACAACTAAAGACACTAGCACTTTTCGAGGGCATTAGCATCGACTAGATTGTACGAACCTAGAAAATATCTTGTTGCTACTGCCTTCTATCATTCTTGCCAAGTCAATTTGCAATAGAGGGTCAATATTAAGGTTTGCTCGTGTGTCTGTTTTTTTTTTTGCTTGTCTACCAAAGTAAATTTGTGAACAAATTCCCTATTTATTCATTTTCTGTACTAATTCATTAACATCACCAGGAGGGGCAGTTTACGAGCCACTGTCTTGGAGCCTCAGGCTGAAGATTGTCATTGGTGCAGCTCGTGGCCTCGCCTTCCTTCATTCATCCGAAAGACAGATCATTTACCGGGACTTCAAAGCTTCGAACATCCTATTAGATTCGGTAAGCATTATTCTAAGAGCTATCAATGCCAATCTCTCTCTGAATTAGACTCTAACCAGCCTGCAACCATGTCATGTGTGTTCAGCACTTCAATGCAAAGCTCTCAGATTTTGGATTGGCCAAGCATGGCCCAGATGATGGGGAGTCGCACGTGACGACACGAGTCATGGGCACGTACGGCTATGCAGCTCCAGAGTATGTCTCTACTGGTATGTTCTCCAGCTAACTCTCATTCTAGTATTCAGGCTCAAATACAAAATAAGCAATGTACATCATCTGTTCATAGCAGTGGTTAACACTGATTTCCATTCCATTCTAGGTCACCTGTATGTGAAGAGTGACGTGTACGGCTTCGGCGTCGTGCTGCTCGAGATGCTATGCGGCCTGAGGGCATTGGACCCAAGCCGCCCAAGCGAGAAACTCAACTTGGTGAACTGGGCAAAGCCGCTACTGGCTGACCGGAGGAGACTGAGCCAGCTGATGGATAGCCGGCTTGAGGGGCAGTACCATGCAAGAGGGGCCTTCCACGCTGCTCAGCTCACTCTCAAGTGCCTGTCTGGTGAACCGAAGAGCCGCCCGTCCATGAAGGAGGTCGTCGAGGCGCTCGAGCAGATCGAGTCGATGAAGAGCAAGTCGAAATCAAGGGAGGCTAGACGAGACAGCCCATCGATGCCGCGTGGTCGGGGAAATTCACCAAGGAGTGACAGTGGTAGGACAAACTCTAGGGGCAGATGATCACGAGGGTGTATATAGGCTATAACCACCATGTAACTGATATTCATGTTCAGGATGTAAAGGTTGACCACCATTGTTTTTAGTTATCATGATGATGTTTGGTCTGATCATGATAATGGTCAATGTAATAGCATAGCGATATACGAAGATTTAGTTCTTGTCATACTCATATATATGCATAAATTCAATGATTTTTTCCCACTCAACTTCCATGGGTTTCAATGCATCAGATTGCACTACATATTACTGTCAGTCACAGTCAGTCATGCATGCCCCTTCTTTTGGGTTTTGCCATGGTCCTGTGAAGGTGGAGTTGTTCTATCATCGCCATGCTCTGAAGAAATCAAACATTTGAATCAATACCAGAAAGGTTTTTCAAATCTTGCTTCCATATAAAATTTCTGGCTGGATATTGTTGCCGCGGTCAAGTTTTACTTCTGTTGCTGAATATCATGAGACAGAAAGTGATGGTGGACTTTTGCTTGCTAGCTGCTACATATTACTCCCGGGTGAAGCTTAAAGTGCACTAATCCAAAGCTGTCCAGGTCAACTTGGGCTCCCTTTTATCTTTTCTATTTTTGCTCCTAGTGGGAAGCTCACTGACAAAGCCAATCTCATTATCAAAATACTTAACTTTTTTAGTAGTGGGTATGGGGAATTTAGAAATGATTTCAAGGCACTCAGACGATCGAATCAGGCCTGATGGGAATAGATTAATACGAGAACCAGATTCTGCACTTGGCAAAAAGATTGGTCAAAAAAAGTTGGAACTTGGTTGGAAGTATACCTACTTGTGTGCTTAGTCATTGCAATATGGTTCAACTGGATTTCTACTTGTTTGCTGATTATATGATTGAACAAAAAAAGGAATGAATATGGGATCATTGGTTTATAATATTTTTAAGGAATCTTTTATTTAAACAAAAAACCTTACTCCCTCCAGATCACAAATAGCTGCTGTTTTGGAGATGACTCCTGTTAAAATTAAAACTTTGACTATATGGATTGTTTCTAATATTTTGAATCAGAACTTGTAAATTATATGCTTAGACTTTTCCTCAGATGTAGATTATAATATAAATTTTCGTTTAAAACATGTATCATAGTGAAAAAAAAGTTAGTGGCCAAAGGTAACTCTCGAAGACTACCGTCATCTTTTTTTTTTCGTGATATGGAAAGAGTGATTATTAGATAACAAACATTTCAGCATATCAAAAGAAAGAGCTTGCAATTGAAATAGTGAATTTTATAGCATCTCCAGCAGAAGCGCTATTTTAGCGCGGCGCACAAAAACCGCCGATTTACCGCGACTTTGGTAGGGTGAGTTGTGTTTTTGTTGATGTTTCATATGTCAAAAATGTGATTTATTTGTGCCTAATTTGTTCTCTTCTTTGTGCAGCTCACCGTTGCCCAAAATCTATTTAGAGGTAACTGAAGAAATCGAAGAAAGGAAAGGTGGTGAAAGGGAGACCATTCACTTTAGCACATTGCTACATGGTGCTTGAGAAGGAAGAGAAGTGGAGGAACCGAGACATGGAGGTGCCCATCAGAGCCAAGATGGAGCCACACCGTGTGGGCGATGATGATGAGGATGAAGCATCAAGTGATGGTGTCAAGAGAAGTTCTATGCCAAGCTCGGTGGCAAGGCCCAAAAGACCAATGGGAGTGAAGTAAGCAAAAGAAATGAAGGGGAAGAATTCCGGAGATAATGACATAAAGAAAGCTATGGTATGGTGGGTGCACACACGGAATACACCGAGGATAGGAGGTTGGAGATGGACAAGGTGTCCGCGGCCGAGGAGAGGAGGGCCGCCGCCGAGGAGAGGAGGTTGGCATTGGAGGAGAAGAAGATTGCTATGGAGGAATATGCTCGAGTAACGGCACAAGAGAAAGAAATCTTCCTCATGGACACATCCAACCTCGATGAGAAGCAAAAGGAGTACTTCAACCTCTGCCATGATAAAGTGTTGGCAAAGAAAAGAATGATGGCATCTACCTTTGCACCACCGATGAGCGGTTTCGGAGGCTTCAGTGGCATGGGAGGCATGGGAGGCTTTGGTGGCATGAGTGGCATGTGTGGCATGAGTGGCATGTGTGGCTTTGGTGGCATGGGAGGCATGAGTGCCATGGCAGCACCTTCGGGAGGCTTTGGAGGCTACGGCAGCGTGGGTGCACCATCGATGATGAGTACCTATGGAGGCATGGGAGCACCACCGGGTGGATTCATGGCCTCCGTGGTAGCTCCATCTTGTGGTGATGCCTATGGAGATTCTACGGGTAATGTCAACTCCGGCCAAGTCTCCAATGGAGAAAAGAACAACAACCCAAGACCAAGCAATGACGGTGGCATTGACATGGAAAGTGTTGATGCTTGATGATCTTGGTTGATGATGTTGATGGTTGATATGTTTGTGTGAACTTAATTTGTGTTGAACTTGCTTGTGTGTTGAACTTTCTTTTGAGTTGGTGATGAATTTGATATATCTCATGATTATGGTCCATTTTACTAGTGTTTGTTTGATCTTCTAATTGCATATTTGGGTATATTTTGTGTTTGCCGCGGCAGCGTGCGCTGTAAAATGCAGCGCCTGGTGGAGTGATGTTTTTTTCCTCACCGCAAAATACAGCTTCCGGCGGAGCGTAAATTATTAGCGCACGCTCTATACCTAAAAATGGCGATGTAAACGCAATATAGCGTGCACTAAAATAACCCTTATGTTGGAGATGCTCGTACACGAGTGCCTTGACATGGCTATATTTTCTACATGGTGAAGTACCCATATAGACCCTTAATGTACAGTCTTTTCTAAAACAAAAATACCCTGCCAAAGCAAAGAAAATGTTTATGTCTTCTTAAAAAAACTAGTAATAACGATGTCTTTCAAATTTCAATTGAGAAGAAGAAACTTAAGTCTATAGCAAGCATGTCCTTCAGCAAAAAAAAAAAAAAAGACTACCCATCCGGCCTGGTTTATATGTGGACTACAAACAAAATAACTTTCTATTCAGAAGTGAACTGGTCCATGCCCTTGAGGGCAAAGAATTTTGCAACAACTCTATAATAGTCTAGCTAGCGAACCTTAAGAGTTAAGACGCCATGTCTCCTAAGGATGAACATTTTACTCACAAGTATAGTTACCCATGCGTACCATACATGTACGAACAGGTTATGTACATGCATGAGCATGCTGTGAAAAGTACTCATACTCTACCATTAAGCCATGGGTAGGGTACGGATATAGGCTTATATTAGGTTCTATAGTCATAAGCTACCTGTTTTGTACTGACCATGTGGACCTATGTTATTGCCATCGATCAGTCATCAATTTCTCATGTGACTTATCTACTTTTGTTGCTGAGTTATGAGCATGAGATTATGATTTCTAAAAAAAAATTAATTGTCAGATCCTCAATTACTTAGTGAGTTAAGATAATTGTTTTTTTGTTGACTGTGGTATTGATGAATGTAAAATTGTAAATAAATCATGTACTACTTGATCTACCTGTTGGGTACCCAATGATAACGGGTACCCGTCGGGTATGGGTGCATGTCAAGTCTCACACCCGTGGGTGTGGGTATGGGTAAAATTATGTACCCACTAACTATATGGTTATGGGTATATTACTAGTTTATCCTATCCATAACCTACCCATTGTCATCCTACGGTGTTCCTTTTCCTTTTCTTTTCCTCTAGACACAAAACATAACATGGATGGACTAGTTGATACAAGTGTGTTCACTGTTAAGTCTATGTATGGAAGCTTACTGATGAACCAGAAAAGTTTATATGGAAGCTTACTGAGTCGGGGTTGTTCACTGTTAAGTCTATGTACCTTGACTATATGAATGGTCATACTAGATTCCTGCGTAAATATTTATGGAAACTTAAAATTCCTTTAAAGATAAAAAAATTCATGTGGTTTCTTAACAACAAGGTTTTACTTACTAAGGACAATTTAGCCAAACGTAGGTGGACATGGTCTCAAAAGTGTTGTTTCTGTGATACAAATGAAACTGTTGATTATTATTTCTTGCTTGTCCTTTTGCTACTATCATTTGGAGAATGATTTACTTTGCCTATAATATCCCGCCGCCCACGAGTATTAATAATATGTCTGGGAACTGGTTGTATGGAGTTCCGAAAAAGGATAAAAATAGAATTAGAATTGGTATATCTGCTATATGTTGGACAATATGGAATACCAGAAATGATATGACTTTTAATAATCAGAAGGGTACTAACTTTTTGCAGGTTATTCATCGGGCTGTACATTGGATACAGCTATGGGCTTTTCTGCTACCGGAGGATCAGTGCAAGGATATGGATACTGGCTGCCACAAGCTGCTTGTGGTTACTCAGGATTTCTACTACCGGGCTACTGGGTGGCGACACAGTAATAGGATAGAGTATGGCTAGCCTATTTTGGTGTCTTTTGTTCCGTTGGTTGATTCATGTTGCAACCATGTCGGGTTTATGACTGTACCTTATGTGACTTGTATACTTGCACTTCAGACTTTGTGAGTTTTAATAAAGAGGCCATGTGCATCAATTGATGCAGAGGCTGGGGCGATTACTCCTTTATCTAAAAAAAAGTCGTCACCGGGAGGAAACACACATAGTGATAGGACCTTGCCCATGACCATGGGAATTCGATCAAGGAAATCGAACCAGATAACTAGAATCGCAGTAGATAACTGGGTCAAGATATAAAAATGATAAAAGGACAATAATCAAAGATAAATAAAGGAAAGTAGTCAAGAACGAAAGGGAAATTTGGATAAAGGAAATCAAGATTTGTCTTATTGCGCCACACATTTATCCACTCTCCCCGTCTATGTGGAGTACCCGGAGGAGCCACAATATCGAAGTAATTCAAAATATAAACTTGCACTTTAAATGACGTCTAAATATTTGAATTGAAGAAAAGACGATTTGAGCCGTAGGATCCAACGAAGCATTTTTCAGCCGATCATGACCGTCTAGTTGACTAAATGATAGGGTTGTCGATGTTGAGCTAGATCTTCAGTGTTGTGACATGCATTTACATTCTACCAATCACCGATGACAGGGTGGAGGGCTGAGGAAAAACCTCCATAGTCAACGACTATGTCTAGAAAGTCCACACTTGAATTTGTGACACCATGCCAAACTCACGTAGTTTGTAGCGGTGATGTAGCCCTAAAGCACATCATATAAGAAGAATTTAATAAATTTTTAATATGGATCAAAGGAAGTAGCACGCTCATGGTTAACCACCAATCGGTCCCATGACGAAAACCCAACCCACAGAAAATGTTCTCCACCATCCCTCTGGTGCACCGCCACGTCCACGTGTGCGTGTAACATTTTTTAACACCAGGATTCCGTAATCCAGACCGTCATTCCATCATTCCCGTTACGATCGGAACGAATAACGGCCACGCTAACGCCACCCGGCTCACGTCCCCGGAAAAACCCCACCTTTCCCACTCCACTCCTCGGCCCCTCCGTCCATGGCGCCGCCCTCTGCCCCCTCCTCGTCGGCGGCGCCGCCACCGTGGCGGCGCCGCCACCCCGTCCTCCTCTCCCTCCTCCTCCTCGTCCTCCTCTTCTTCCTCTCCTTCCAGGTACGTGCCCCCCTCCCGTCCGCATCCCTCGCCGGCCACAATGGCGGGTCCCTGACTCTAACCACCCCTCCCTCCCGACCTCCGCAGGTCGTCGTCCACGTCCCCTCGCTCAGATCGGCGGTGTCGCGGCGGCTCTTCTCCGACCACCGCCACCGCCCGTAAGACCCCCCGCCGCCGCCTCCCCTCCCTAACCGCCGCTCCTAATAAATGCTCTAACTTTCACCGATTTCCAGCGCGCGCGAGAGCTGCCCCGGCTGCGGCGATCTGCAGGTCATCATCCCATACTACCTCACTTTTAACTCCCGAACCAATGCGTGTTGTGTTGTGTTGTTCGACGGACAGTTAACAGAGAATGCCGGCCGTGTTTTCTTTGCTTGGGCAGGAGCAGGGCGTGGAGGACTCCAACAGGACCGTCGCGTACACGGATCAGGACGGCCGGATCAAGCTGTTCAGAGTCACCGCCAGGGAGCTCGCGGCCTCGTCCATCTGGGAGAATCCTCTGCTGCCCAGAGATAGCCTGCCGGCTGCCGGAGCTGTATGTCCCGAACGACAAGGTTCCGTTGTCAGGACAAGTTCGGCCTGATGTTTTAGTTTCTTGTTCTCACTGGTGTTTTTTTCTGATGCTATGGCAGAAAGAGGCTGCGGAGGAGCGGCTGCTTGCCGATGGGTCAGACGTTGCCAATCTTTCAAGCAGTGGGGTTCCGGCAACCCAAAGGACCGATCCGATAAAATTAAAGCGAGAGGTTAATCACTAATTGTGAAAGTCATCTTTATGTTGCAAGTGTTTTTTGGTTCGCTCCCTGAATCGTCAACTCTTGCTCATTTATGTTGATTTCTTGTTAAATCATGCTTCCGCAGGTATTTCGACGCAGGCGGAAAGAGCAGCGGATTCAGGAGTTGCTTCATGTGGACAAGGAGGCCGAACTCCAGATGCGAAGCATGGCTACCAACAGCTCGAGGAACTTCGATAATAAAGTGAAAGCCAGCTACAATATATGGAGGCAGGAGTTCCACCACACGAATACGGACTCCACGCTGAAGCTCATGAAGGACCAGATAATAATGGCGAAGGTGTACGCCACCATTGCGCGTTCCCAGGACGAGCCCGACTTGTATGGATCGCTCATGAAGTGCATAAAGGAAAGCAAAGAAGCTATCGGGGACGCACATATGGACAGCGAGCTGGATTCAAGGTACTCCATTTTTACGCCTCTGGATATCTAAGACTTTTCTTCTGTTCCTCCTTGTTTGCATCGGCATGAAAGGATGTATTATTTTCTGCAGTGCTTTAGAGCGAGCAAAAGCGATGGGGCATGTTCTGTCTTCGGCTAGAGATGTTCTGTACAACTCTGACGAGGTATCGAGAAGATTGCGTGTTATGCTGCAGTCCGCGGAACTCAGTATTGACACAGTGAAGAAGCAGAACACGTTCCTGGTTCAGCATGCTGCAAAGACGGTTCCCATGCCTTTGCACTGCCTACACATGCAATTGATAACCGACTATTATTTCCGTGATGGTGTGATCAAGGAGTATTTTCATGATGCTGCTTTGAAGGACGAAGAGGATAAAGCAAAGCTCGAGGATCGGTCACTCTATCACTATGCTATATTTTCTGATAATGTCCTTGCTGCCTCAGTAGTTGTCAGATCGACTGTGACACATGCCAAGGAACCAGATAAGCATGTGTTCCACATCGTCACCGACAAGCTTAATTTTGCTGCCATGAAGATGTGGTTTATCAGTCATTCTTCTCGCCCTGCTACTGTCCATGTGGAGAACATCGACAATTTCAAGTGGCTCAATTCGTCCTATTGTTCAGTTATGCGGCAACTTGAGTCAGCTCGTCTCAAGGAATATTACTTTAAAGCACATGATCCGTCATCACTCTCCGATGGGAACGAGAATCTGAAGTACAGGAACCCAAAATATTTGTCTATGCTCAACCATCTAAGGTTCTACATGCCAGAGATACATCCCAAGCTTGACAAGATACTGTTTCTGGATGATGATGTTGTTGTGCAGAAGGACTTGACACCCCTCTGGGATGTTGATCTCAAAGGGATGGTAAATGGTGCAGTTGAGACCTGCAAAGAGAGTTTCCATCGCTTTGACACTTATCTCAACTTCTCACACCCTAAGATTTCTGAGAACTTTGATCCACGTGCTTGCGGGTGGGCTTTTGGAATGAACATGTTTGATCTGAAGGAGTGGAAGAAGCGAAACATCACCGGAATATACCATTATTGGCAAGATTTGGTAAGTAATGGAGCAAAAAAAATAGTGTTGTTATATTGTTGAACTATATTTGTCCCACCATGTATGTTATGTCTACAACAATCACTCTTCAGCAGCTTTTATTGGTTTTACTTACTAAGAGAAGCTGTTTTGCAGAATGAGGATCGCAAGCTGTGGAAGTTGGGCACATTGCCTCCAGGGCTAATTACCTTCTACAATTTGACATACCCATTGGATCGCACTTGGCATGTCTTGGGCCTTGGCTATGATCCAGCCGTTGACATTGCTGAAATCGAGAATGCTGCAGTAGTTCATTACAACGGGAATTACAAGCCCTGGCTGGACCTTGCCATTTCCAAGTACAAGGCCTACTGGTCCAAGTATGTCGATGTTGGCAGCCCACACATTAGACATTGCTATGATGGCAAACAATGACATATGTGTCATTCTGTTTTGGTGCTTTTGGACCATGAATTTTTCCTTGGGAGGGAGTTAGGTAGAGCAGTCTAACATAGTTTCATGATCATAATCTTGCCATTCTTGCGCTTAATAATCTAGCTTTTATTCATGTATCAAGTTCGTGCATGGTGATTATGATTCAGAACATAGTAAAATTTCTTTTACTGACTCAAGAATACACTACATGTTGTATGGAATATGAGTTGACAGAAGAGTAAATGTTCAACAAGGTAATAAAGAGAAATTGAACTGTTTATGCTCTGCTATATGAATTACAGGCCCAATAAGCATGTAGTAATTATGCGTAAGAATACAGAAAGAATGGAGCATTCTCAATGTCAGAAATCAGAACCATGCAGCCCAGAAACAAAAGCCTCCTGTGATGTAGATTAAATCATGAGCAGTTTCTCACAGTTAGAGGCTGATTGATTTAGGGATGGTTTGACTGGAATAAACTGAACATATATTGTTGTCTTATTTCTAGCCTATGCCACACTAAATTTTTACACAAATGTTAACGTGTATAAAGTGTACAGTATGGTACCAGGTGCTTACATCACAACTTTCTGCCAATACAATTATAAATTCAGAGAACCCATGTTAATTAGCATACAGTAGTGGGTTTGTTTATAGATTTGACATCATACCGAGGTAGGCATCTCTTATAGCATGCATCTCTGCAGCAGCAGCACTTACTGAAATTCGCTCTCTGGGCAATTGCTTTGAGCATAGGACACCAAGCTGGATAATGCCAGCCAAACATTTTTGGGCTCTGGCTATATATTTTGTATCATTGCTGTCATTTGCTTCATCATGCAGCCAGATGTTGGGATCTGCTATCTCCATGACATTTCCAGGAAGAGCTGCTGCCTCTGCAAAGTAATGCAGGCTTAACCCATCTCTGAACATATCATCTGTTGGGTTTCTTCCTGTAAACATCTCGATCAAAGTGATGCCGAGGCTATACACATCACCGTAAGTCGATACCGAAATCCCTTCTCCATATTCTGCAGTACGTTAAAATATTTTGGAGTACAAACAGGTAAGCACAAAAGTTGCTTCAGGAACATAGCTAATTAGATCTGATCATGGGAAACACAGGGGAAGTATGTTCAAGTTACCTGGAGCAACATATCCGATGGAGCCTTTTATTCCGATGGAGCTAAGGGAACTCACGGAAGCTTCAGTTACAGCTTCATTTAGAATTCTAGCAATACCAAAATCCCCAACACGAGCCCTCATGTCCTGAGTCAGAAGAATGTTACTTGGCTTGAGATCGCAATGGATGATGGAAGGTTGGCAACCATTGTGAAGGTAGTCCAAAGCATCCACAAGGTCAACAGAGATGTATAACCTCTGTGACAAGCTGAGTGTTCCACTTCCGTTTTGGCTTTCAATGTCTGGGTGGATCCAGCGGTCTAAGCTGCCATTAGGCATGAGCTCGAAGACTAGTGCCCTGAAGTCTTCGCCTTGGTGGTTGATGCTTGAACAGCATGTGATTATCTTTACAAGGCATCGGTGCCTAACTCTTCTTAGCATCTCACATTCATCCTGGAAGCTTTGATACGATCCGGATAGCTGCAGATTAAACACCTTCACTGCCGCAACAAAATTTTCTAGAGTACCTTTGTATACCTTACCATATCGTCCCTTTCCAAGCAGATTGGCTTCTGAAAATGCTTCCGTTCCTATGAGTATTTCGTTGTATGATACCATTGGAAGGTCAATCTCAGTCAATGGAGGGGGCAGTAGTTCTTTCTTCAACCCTGCCTTAAATTTTCTGTAGAGAAATCCAACTAAAGCAAGAACTGCAAGTAAGACCGGGATACCTCCTGCTGTAGGGAGTGCTATTCTCAGAGACTTGGGCAAGCCTTCCTTGGAGGTTGGACATTTTGGCAGTTGAAGCTGTGGTATTCCACCACATAATTCATTGTTTCCAACAATTGATAATCCGGTTAAATTCCCGAATACTCCTTCTTTTGGTACTTCACCTTCTAAATTGTTGAATGATAGGTCGAGATGGAACAATGATATTGAACAACCTAGGAGTTCAGGGATTGATCCTGATAGATCATTATGTGCAAGATATAATTCCTGTAAGCTGGTAATATTGCTCAGGTCGCCTGGGATGCTGCCGTTCAGTTTGTTTTTCGTCAAGTTCAGTACAGTAAGCCCTTTTATGTTCTTCAAACTGGGAGGGATGTTTCCTTGGAATGAATTGTCATCCATCAAGAGGGTTTCCAGGACTATGCAGCCACCAATGCTAGCAGGTATATTACCAGACAATTGATTTCCTGATAGATGGAGCCATCCGAGATTTACCAAATTGCCAATTTCTGAAGGAAGAGGTCCCTCCAACAAGTTATGAGCCAAAGACAAAGATATTGAGACTGATGTCAGTTGCATGATTTCGTTCGGAATTGAGCCAGTAAGATGGTTTCTCGATAGGTCTAACTCTGAAAGTTTGGTCAATTTGCCAATGCTTGATGGAATCAGTCCCTCCAAGCTGTTGAAGCCTGCACCAAGCTTTGACAGATATGTGAGGTTTCCGATGGAAGAGGGGATAGATCCTTGTAAGTTGTTGGAACCCAGATATAGCTCCTGCAATTGTGTAAGCTTTCCTATGCTCTCAGGAATGATCCCAGTGAGCAAGTTGACACCAAGAGCGAGCACCTCCAGACCTACCAAATTTCCGATATCTGATGGGATAGTGCCAGATATATTGTTGTTAAAAATACTTAGCTCCTGGATGTTGGTGGACAAGTTAGACAATGAGGTTGGCAATTGCCCTGAGAACCTGTTTTGTTCTATATTTATCAGCCGCAGCCTGCTACAGTTTGTCAAAGACGTAAGGAATTGCCATTCTTGCTCGTTGCTTGCCTCAAACTTATTCCCGACCAGATTAAACCATCGAATATACTGCAATCTGCCTAATGATGAAGGGACAACTCCACTGAATCTGTTATTTGGAACATCAAAAGTCTGTAGTGTCGACATATTAGTTAGTGACGGTGGTACGACTCCAGTGAAATGGTTGTTCCCAAATCCAAACAGTTGCATGTTTGGAAGGCTTCTTCCCAGGTTGGCTGGTAGATGACCGTGCAGGTTGTTGTCCGTCACAAAAAATCCTAACAGAGATGACTGGTTGTACAGCGAAAGAGGAAGCAAACCTGAGAGGTTATTCAAGGCCAGCTGAAGGAACCTGAGACGTGGATTGTTACCAATGCCCTCAGGAATTGAACCCTCGAGATAGTTAGCTGCCAGGGACAAGGTGGACACCTGGGAGAGGTTCCCGAGTGACGATGGGATGGCCCCGGTGAGGCTGTTGTTGTATAGCTGTACAACACCCAGGGACTGCATGTTGCCAATCTCAGAAGGTATGCTTCCTTGCAACCCCTTGTTGTCAGCAATGGTCATCCTCCAGAGGCTGGTGCAGTGGCTGATGTTGCTTGGAATTGTACCTGTGATCATGTTCCCTTGTAGGCCAAGGTACTCGAGGCGTCGGAGGGAGCCGATGCTTGGAGGGATCTTACCATATAAGGGGTTGAAGCTCAAGTTGAGCGTCCGGAGGAACGTAAGGTTACCGATAGCAGGGGAGATGGTGCCAGAGAGCCCCTGGGAGTGGAGGTCCAGAGCGACCACCCTCGACCGGTGTCTCTTACTGCACGTGATGCCCTCCCAGGCGCAGTAGCCGACGCTCCGGTTCCAGGAGGCCAGAACGCCAGAATGGTCGGAAATCTTTTCCTTGAAAGCTATGAGAGCTCTCTCGTCGCCATCATGGCCTGCCGTCAACGTGGTTGCACTTGCACCCATGGTGGAGAGCAGGAGGAGCACAAGACATCGGATTCTGACGAGGCGCTGTGGCAGCAGGGTATCCCTCCACCACATGGTTTGTTGCATTTGGGTTGATCCTTCTCGTGGTTCACTCTCCCTGCTGTGCTGATCATACAGGCTACAAGATATGTCTTCCCAACACGAATTTTGCCTCCCAGATTTAAATAGCATTTTCCCCCTTAGTGAGCTTAGACCAAATTTGACTACTTCTTCACCTTTATTGAAACTGTGGTGTTGGACCTGCTGGTCCTGGTTAATTGCTCCAGAAGTGCACCTGGTCCCACCATTCATGATGATGTAAGACAGTGGAGAGCTTCGGTGCTTATTCCTTTTGAATAAGCCCTGAAGTTGCAGCGAGCAGTCTTCCCACTTTAGTTACCTTTCATAAGCTGAGTAGCAAAGGATACTTATTATACTTCGACAAAGGCTGGGAATGCAACAAAAGTAACTTTGAAATACTGGGTCAGTAACTCGAAAACAGTGTATGTTTTGTGATGTGCAGCACCCATTTTTCTTGATTTTTTTTTTCTCTCATGGGATGGAGGGAGTAGCACTTCTGTATTTTTTTGTTGTTGTTGGATCGGTTGTGGTTTTTGTAACCAGTTAAATTCATATCTGGGTAGTGCTGCATGCCCATGTTTCCATTTCTTCGGTGAGCTCCCTTCACCAAAGGATGACATTGAGCAAAGAAAAGAAGAGATATTGTCCCAATGGTTACTTGAAGTTGAAGATCTCTCCAAAGTGCCTGGTAAAAGAGTTCAATGTTCGATCAACGAGAATTTTTTTTTTTTGGTGAGTCAGGCTACCATTATTATCCTGCCCCCTTCTGTAAATACCTGAAAACGAGTGTTTAACTTTTGCTAAATGCTTCTGAGTAAATAACTAATTGTCTAATACGACTAGATGTTGCCGCAGATAGGACACGGGGTAAGTGTTCACCCGTAAGCTGAAAGTTTCAGTATAGACCTGGAACTAAATGCGAAAACATGCATTCTGGTGTGGAAGGACTGAAAAAGATGGGTATTCATCCAGTGATGCTCACTGGTGAAAACTGGAGAAGTGCAAAGAAGTTTGTCTCTAAATCATTCATTGATTCCATTTCTTTACCTTTGTCAATTGTTTTTTTTTTCTCGAACACGCACATATCTGTCGTTATGTAGGTCGGCATTGAGCACTTGAGAGCCGAGGTAATATCAAAAGTGATGGGACCATAGTCACCATTGTTGGGGACGGCATCAACTACTCCTAGCCCTAGCAGCAGTCTAACGTCGGGATGGCCATCAGAGGTGGCACTGAGATCGCCATCGAGGCTGGTGTTTCGGGGCCAATTTCTTCACGTGTGGAACAACCTGGATTTACCTTTCATAAGCTGAGTCAACGACTCCTTCTGAATTATCCTGGAAGTTGCAGCAAAGTAGTTTTCCCTTTCAACAAAGGAAAATGCTTTGTATCAGTCGGAGGCTCGAACCATCCCTGCCTCCGGGTCACGCGACGTCCGCCTCCCTCCATCGCTTGGTCCTCGTGAAGCCACGTCGCCAACAATTGGAAAGACAAACTTGACGGGGACAGCAATAGGCATGGGGCCCACATCATTCACTCATCCTCTACCTCCCTTTCTCTCACGTCAGGTTCCTGGGAGAAAAAGCCATGGCCATGGAGAGCCCTGTCCCCGCCGCTTGCCCACGCGCCTCCCCTGTCGCTGGTGTGGTTTCTATCAGCTGGTGCTGCTCCCCTCCGCCGGAGCCGTTCTCGTCCGCATGCGCAGCTCCCACCCGCCACCGCGTTTCCGTGGTTGTTGGTGCTGCTCTGGTCGGCTGGGGCGGTTCATGGCTGCTCACACTCCTTGCTGCGGCGGCACCTTGCTGTTGAGCTTACGGTGAACGCGGGCCGATGCTGCGACAGAATACCGACGTTGCGTCAAGCGGCGGCCATCTGTGCTGCAAGGGGGAATTTTGCAGCGACCGGCAGCATAGAAAAGCTAAGAGTGCCGGCCGGGAAAGTGGCGGCCCGCGTTGCTGCGAGTGCCCTCCGTCCGAGCTGCAATCCCCCGCCACCAGAGCTGCTAGCGACCGCCGCAGGAGCTGCAAGTGCCTACCGATGGTGCTGCATGCGGCGTCGCCGGAGCTGCAAGGGGTGTCACCGGAGCTTCAAGCGGCCGCTGCCCGTGCTACAAGGGGTCACCGCTAGAGCTGCAAGGTCTTGCCGCCGGAGCTACCAGCGGCGAGGAGTGCTGCTGCAAGCTGCCGTGGGTGGTGTTGCTGCCGGCGGCGGGCGGCGGACGGTGACAGGCGCGCGCCTGCTGGTTTTAGCACCGTGCTGCAAACACTAAGGGGAGGTGCTTCCATGGGATGGCGGTGGTGCTACGAGCATTGGCTGCTGGTGCGACGTGCGGCGGTCGCCGGTACCAAGGAAGGTCGGTGAAGCTGCAATCGATCGCCGCAGATGCTACAAATCCCCGCCGCCGAAGCTGCAAACGATTGCCACATATGCTACAATCGTCCAATGTTGGAGCTGCAAACGACTGCTGCAAGGGCTGCAAGGGAGCGACAGCGTTGTGATAGGCGTCTTCCCCGGCGACGGCGCAGGCGACCGTGCTGCTCTTCGGCGACGAGCGACGCCGATTTCCCCTGTGGTGTGCATGTGGGGTTCTGATGCTGCCATGGAATATTTCGGAGCTGGGATTGGGGCGGCGGTGCTTCAAGCCGGAGTAGCGAACTCGACGGCAAGAGGTTCCGGCGCCAATTTGCTGCTGCAGGCGAGGGGTGGCTCCACTGTCTCGGCCGGAATTTCTGGGCGGAGTTGCAAGCGGGCTTTGCGATTTAGATCGTGGGGATTTTTTCTCCACCGTGCGGGAGCGGTATTGCTGGTGTAGGCGGTGGTCCCAAGGACACGTGTCAGACGCTGGATCCGGAGGCTGGAGAGTTTTGATCCTCCGAAGGATCCTCAGCGCGATCCTTCAACAAATGAAGGCAATTGAAAGAAAAAAAGTCTGTTTTGTGATGCTCTCTCGGTTGCATCCATCTTTCTTGATCTTTTTTTTTTACTATGTAGCACCTTTTTTTTCTGCCAGTGTGTTGGCCAATTCTGTTATTTGTACCTAGTTTACTTAATATCCAGAAATCCTGCATGACACGTTTGTAATGGAAGAGTGTTGTTTATAACCTAATAAGAAAGAACTAGAGAAGAATCTCTGAAAAAGAACTGACGGAAGAACTAGATAATTTATCCTAATATTGAGCAGAAGAAAACGTATTTTTTACCAGAGAAGGAAAAGTCGGTGCAACAAGAGAAGAGAAAAGTAATAGGGACGACACCAATCAGGTCAGAAAAAAAAAGACGGACGACACAAATTTTTTCCAGATGGGCTGGGCTGGGCTCGCTTTACATTCGTGCTCATCAACATGGGCGAAGACCAACGATCGATTGACCGAGGAGGCGCTGCATTCCAAATGAAATAATAGTCCCACCTCGCCATTTCGGTAGCAGCAGGAGCGGTTTATAATGCGACGTCTCGCCAGCCATAGCACGACCTTACTTAGACAGGATCAGTTCTATAGTAGTCGTACCACAGCATCCTTTGCCAAAAAGGAGGCAAGCACTAAAGTCTGGTTGATGCATTCGGACCTCTGGGCCAGAGCGTGATTGATAGCCTGGATCTCCTGATGGGAGCCATCCAACGGCTGTAGAGGATCGTTCCTGCCTTGCCCATGCCTGTGCAGGGTGGCTCAGGGGTTGTCTGACAGACACATCTTTTTTTGGTTACTGCAACATTAGTTTTTGCCACATCATCTCCCATCTGGAAATTAACAACATAATCTAGAGTATTTTTGTTCACTTCTCAGATTACGTATGGTTCAATTCAAAATAGTTGTAGCAGTAAAGCTAAACAAAAGATTCACCGCTATTTCTATTGTATACTGAAGAATGTAGTCACCGCCCCAGAACAATGAAACGCAGAAAGATTCACAGGTGTTTCTATTGTACTGAAGAAGGTAGTCGTCGCCCCAGAGCAATGAAACACAGAAAGATAAAACAATCACATTGTCTTTATTATCTCTTTGCAAAGACACAAACACATATTCCCAGGAACCAGCGAGCTGGTTCACAAAACCCACCACCATCAGTATTACATATGATAGTATGGTACGTATCAGTGTTTTACATTTTATTGATGACTACACCCAGAAAGACAGCACAGAATTAGTTCATGTTGCCCCTCCCCTTTAGCTCCATTGAGACCAACTGGGGCATGTCTGCGGATGTTTCTCTTTGCTAGTCCATCACTCCATCTACATGTTCGGCTTCACCTTGAGCCGCGACCCCAGCTTCTGCCCGAGGGACACGTCGCACTGCAACAATAACATAGGTAACAGCATGGGTTTCAGTGCGCTTAAACGATCAAGATACAGATAGCAGTACAACAATGTGTAATCACCCATTGGCAACTGAGAAGTGTTTCATGCTCGAAAAACGACAGAAACAATGTATGTACCTGTGACCAGTATGAGACCCAGATGCCCTGGATTTCATGAGTGATGCGAACATCCGTGAGTGCATCAACCCACCGCTGGATGAAACGTTCTTGCCTGTGAGTACAAGAACAGTTTGGTTAGCAAGGTTGCTTAATTTTTCTTCCATGTGTCTGAAGATTCTGAACCAATGAAAATCGAGTTGGCACAAACCTGGCAGGGTCAAAGGACCGGAATCTCTCACCGGCCTGCTTGAAATTGTTCTCCTTTTCGATAATACACTGCAGTTCCAACAGGAGAAGGGTAGAAAATCTTTTTGTCAACACATGTCAGGGTTTTTTATTCGTAGAGTATTTATAAGCCATAAATAACTGGAAAGACTCCTAATGGAGGCCCCAGAATCACTCAAAGGCTGAAAACCGGTAGTGGTAACAGTAGGAATTTTAACGGTGAAAGTTGTATACCTTTTCCCGGCATCCAGTTAGAACACGAGAAGGAATAGGGTACTTTTCAGCATGACGAGTAGGATCAAACCTTGAAGGGAAATAGTTCACCTAAAATCCAGCAAAGCAGATGTAAATGCAGTAAACTGGAAGGATAACAACATTACTATTACTGCATCATTCATGCAGAAGGGGGTGAAAACTGTACAGAACAAAGTACCTCCTCATCCCTGTGCATGAAATTCATTAAGCCTTCATGATGGTTGTTGTGGTGAGCACATTTTGGTGCATTCACCGGGAGCATCAGATAGTTTGGGCCAAGACGGTGCCTTTGGGTATCAGCGTAGGAGAAAATTCTCGTCTGGAGCAGCTTATCATCAGAGTAGTGGATTCCAGGAACGGTGATTGCTGGGCAGAAAGCAAGCTGTTCATTTTCCGCAAAGAAGTTATCAATGTTCTTGTTGAGTACCATCCTCCCAACCGGCTGCAGTGGGATGATATCCTCGGGCCAGGTCTTGGTGACATCAAGCGGGTCAAAGTCGAACCTATCCTCGTGATCAGCATCAATGGTCTGAATGAAAAGCTTCCATTCTGGGTAGTTCCCAGCTGCAATAGAATCAGTTAAGTCCTTTGTGGCATGGGTGTGGCAGGTGCCCCCAACTGTGACAGCCTCATCGTCCAAGAGGCACTTGACACCACATGTAGGCTTCCAGTGGAACTTAACAAGGTGAGCCTTTCCATCCCGGCCGATTAAGGTGTAGGTGTTGACACCAAAACCGTCCATGTGCCTGTAGTTGAGTGGGATGCCAACATCGTCAAAGAGGAAGGTGAACATGTGCAGGCTCTCTGGGTGGTGTGAAAAGAAGTCAACTATTCTCCAGTTCTCCTGCATGTTGGTCTTTGGACTCGGCTTGAAGGCATGGACCATGTCAGGAAATTTCATCCCATCTCGGATGAAGAACACTGGCATATTGTTCCCAACAAGGTCAAAGTTACCCTGAAAATCCATGATGGCAGATATCAGGATACTTGCACGTTGACTGAAAAGGTTGGTCGTAATCATTTATAAGTGCAGATAATAAACATACGATTGCATATCGGAAAGCTTATAATTCATACCATCAAAGGTAATCTGTGATATGATTTCAACTACCATCTTATAAAATAGCCCACACAGTGGACATTATTTATGGAGCTAAATAACAACCAAAGCTGCTAGCATTTGCTGTACCAGCTGAAACAAGATAACTAGAGTCTTCTAATGCTTATTAAATGGCTTGCAAAAAAAGCATGATGGCAAATGAATTTCTGACGGAATGTAACTGCCCATATGTGATTGTTTACATCATAAAGTAGTTTCAAAACATTATGGTGAATGGCATGCTGTCAGAAAATAACTGCTCATTGTGATTGTACACACCCTAAAGTAGTTTTACCAGAAACCTCATATTATTAGCATAGCAGCAAAACACTGCAGTAAGAATGAAAATTAGTACCTCTCTGGTGTAGAACTTGACCGCAAAGCCACGCGGATCCCTCAAGGTCTCGGGGCTCCCACGCTCATGCACAACAGTAGAGAACCGGACAATAACTGGGGTCTGCACCCCCGGAGCCCGGAGGAAGTCAGCACACGTGAGCTGGGACACGTCGTGGGTGACCTCGAAGAAGCCCTTGGCGCTGGCTCCGCGAGCATGGACGACCCGCTCGGGGATGCGCTCCCGGTCAAACTGCGCGAGCTTCTCGATCAGATGGTAGTCCTCGAGGAGGATGGGCCCTGCATGGGAAACGAGGAATTCCCGGTCAAGCTTTGGTTTCGAATCGGTTTGGGGTTAGGTGTTTTTTGTGTGGATGGAAGGTTATACTGTTTAAGGTGGATCTACGGATGGGTAAGAGTTGACCGGCAAATCACGCTGATTAAGGCTGTGGAGCTTGCTCAGATGAAAGGATAATCACTATGGCTGGACGACGACGTGCCATCTGAAAAGGTGCTACTTGTTTTCTGATACACTTAAGCAATGTCATTATGGCTAGACAGCGACGGACGGAAATATCAAAGCTCTTTTTTTCTGATCGCAGCAAGCGATTTGTTAGGCTGGGCCAGGGGATACATCGTGCTTACAAGCTAAGCAGTACTAGAACATTCAGGTCTTTGCGGCAGACGAAATAACAGGTGCCCAATTGCAGGTGAGTTAATCGATAATCAAACTAGACCATGAACTAGATGCAGTTGATGTAGAGAAACATGTGAAACAGGCATATGGCTACGCTCCGCGGAGCTAGTCGCGAGAACAAAGGGCAAGGCAAGTTATTGCAATAGTGAGACGCTACAGGCAATCTGGAGGGATCCAGAGACCACCGCCGCAATCTCAAGCCGGAGAGGCCCTCCTTGGTGAGGTGAAAGCTAACAACAGGGTCACGGAGCAGCGCATCAGCGGAGGACCTTCCTGAGCTACAATCATCATACAAAGCAGTCGCACAGATCCTATCTAGCTAGCTACAGGTTAAGGTAAGGGAGAGGACGGACGAATCAGAGAGGCAGGTCGGTGGGTGGTTGGCTGACCTCTGCCTCCGACTGTGAGGGCGCTGTTGTTGTTCCAGACGGGCGCGCCGGAGTTGGTGGTCCAGTGGCCCGAGTTGGCCCCGCTGGCCGGCCGGTGCTGCAAGAACAAGAACAAGAAAAGAAGGTCAGATCAGGCCGGATCAAGGGGCGACGTTGACGGCCGAAATCCAGGATCTGCGCGGACGCCACGGGTACGGGCAGTACCTTGTGTGGATCCATGGCCGGAGCCGACGACGGCGACGAGGCTTGCGTGTTGGTTGGGGATCGGTGGTGGGCGAGAGGAGGAGTTGGGGAAGAAGAAGGATGGTGGTAAGGTAACGGAAGCGGCGTCTCGGCTCGGCCTTTTTCTAATGGAGGCTGCGAGTTGGGCTTTCTTTCTTCGTTCTGTTTCGTGCTGACGCTGGCTACCTTGGCGCGCGCCTACCCGAAATTCAGTGGCCGGCGGGCGGGGCCCACTGGCAGAGAGAGAGAGAGGAGGACGATTGGCGCTCGTGCCCGTCACGTACTGCTCCACTACTGCTAGAGATGTAAACGGATCGGATCGGATCGGATATTTCTATTACCATATCCTTTACCATATTTTTATGATAGATTCGGATCGGAGCGGATAATGGTCGGATGCGGATTCGGATGCGGATTATATCGGATTACGGATATGGAGCGGATTCTGACCGAACTCGGATCGGAAGCGGATTATTAAGCAAATATACACATAAAAAATAGAAGTATGATTTTTTTTATGTATAATATGTTTGTAATTATAGGCTATAGCTAAATGTACACACATGTTTGTACAACAAAGCAAATTCCATGCTAATAACATACATATTTTAGCCGATGAACTAACTATATTGTCTAAATATTTAGGGTTGGGCTAATTTTCTCGGATTATCCTCATTGAGGATCTCGGATAATCCGCAAAAAATGGCGGATAATCCGTATCCGTCGGATAGTATCAATACCATATCCTCTACCGTATCCGCCAGATATCCGCTTGAGCACTATCCGAATCCGCATCCATATCCGGCGGATTTCTAAAAATGCATACCATATCCTCAAAAACGGATACGGATGCGGATTCGGAGCGGAAATTATCCATACCATTTACAACCCTAACTACTGCTGATGAGTTTAGTGAGTTTGATCGCGTCAGCGTAGGTAGGATGGAGATAGGGTTTGTTGCATAGAGAAACGAGCAATGAAACGAAATACGTATAAATATACTCTACCTGCTGCTGACGATCGGTGCAGAAAGAGAAAGAGACCACGCAGCCACCCACGACGACGGCGCCGATGCGTGGTTTTTGTTCTTAACTTCCGTGATCAGATCAAGATAACAGGCGGTGGCGTGGACAGGGATCTATCGTGTTCACACCAGGCGAGTGCAAGTACTACATGGCATCTTTTTTATACTCCACTAAGTTTTTTTGTTTAGGATTAATTCTTTGATCGTCGCAGCAGTCATCGCAACCATCCCGTCATTCTCGGCTACTCCGGCCGGGCGATCGGATCAGTATCGCGCGCGCGCGCTGACACGGCAGCTTACTTACTAACGGAGATGGATCCGCACGTTGACTCATGAAACGAGGCACACCTTGCAAGCAATCCGATTACGTCTGCCGCTTTTTCAACCGGACTTTCACCCTTTTTCATTGCATTTAACGGAAAGAACAAGTTCATGTTATATTACAACGAAGATTCCTTTTCCCCTCCACCCCTCTCTCTCCACCTCCCCTCCTCTGCTCGCGAAGCCCTGCCTGCCGGGCCGAACCCAAACCTTCTCCGGCGGCTTAGCCGGCCGGAGTAGATATTAGGTGTAGATTTAGGGGCAGATCACCTTGCGAACCGGACTCTCGAAAAAAAAAACGCTTCGGCCCTCCGCGTCGCTCCCCGCGGGCGACGGGAGGGCGCCCAACCCTAAACCGCCGAACCACCCCGTCCCCGACCTTCCCCAGCCGCCGCCGGCGGCGCAGGCCGCCGGGCAAAGCCCGCGCGGTGCCGGCGGCGGCGGAGCGGCTCTTCCCCGTGCGTTGGAAGAGGGGGCGCGGGGTCCTCTCCTTCTGGCGGCGGTGCTCCTCGGGCACGGATGGCTCCGGCAGCGGCGCAGGTCCTCGGGCGGCGCAGCGCTGGCGTCGCCGTTGCCGATTGGCGGCGGGGCGGAGCGGTGGGCGGCGGCGTTCCCCCGGCCCAGATCCTGGCCCTTTGGGGCCCATCTGGTGTCGAGGGTGCTCCTCGGCAATGCCCTCCGATAGGGGCTTAGGGTTGATGGAATCCTGCAAGCTGACACGAGACATCGGTACACGACAAGCGGGAGAGCGATTTACCTGGGTTCGGGGCCCTCGATGAGGTAAAACCCTTACGTCCTGCCTGTCTGTTCTTTGATTATGATGAAAATAGGTTACAACGGGGTGCCGAATAGTTCGGCTGTGATCTAGTCGAGATGCTAGTTGCTAGGTAACCTAGTTCTAAGCTTCTGCTGGCTATTGTTGCTAAGATTGATTGTGTCCCTCAGCCCCTCTCCCGGCCTTTATATAGGAGGCCAGGTCCCAAGGGTCCTAACCGCGGACGACTAGGTTTACGTAGTTTAGATCCAATCTTTCCTTGTTTGTTCGCTTCGTGGTCTTGCCCGTCAAGGAATCTTCCGATGCACCGACCTAGTGGCCCATCTCGCCTTCTGGTAGTTTCATGGGCCTCCAACTTGTCAATACCAGATAGGGCAATACTGGTTACCCGAAGGGTAATGCCCACGTCAGTAGCCCCCGAGTGTCTAGCCGAAAATAATTCGGGTAGAGACTAATGCATGTTTTCTCTTAACATTTTTCTTCTTTACTGCTCTTGTCCATCTTGGTTATGCTTCATCTTCTTCTTATCGGGTGCGCGTCCCGGGAGTAGCCCCAGTCTAGGTACGGATGTTTGCAATCCGTGCATAGACTCAAATTGTACCACTCGAATACTTTCCTCTGCGATATATTTTCTTTATGCAAAGGATAATGAGTAACGTGCCCAATTTGCTTGGTTAATGCCAATGGCAAAACACCGTTACCCTACACAGAATCAAGTCCCGGCATGATCCCGAGTGCAAAAATTTCTATCGGGTATGTACCACGAACTCCCGATGGGAGTGCAGCCCCCGAGTATCTGGGTGCGAGCGTTTTGCAACCGAACGCTGACTCAAACCTTTTTCCTTCGACTGCCCATTCTGTCGAGTCCTCATTTTATCGGGTGCGCGCGCTCCCGATGGGAGTAGCCCCGAGTCTAGGTACGGATGCTTGCAATCCGTGCATAGACTGAAGTCCTTCATCCGATGACTTTTTATGTTTCCTTCGAATGCTTCCAAATCATGACGTCATTGATGACGTGTAACTGCTTCAGGTTGATTTGACGGTTTCATCATGACGAGCTAGCCCTAGCCCTGTCCAATCAATGTTTTAGGGTTTGACCATGTGACGACCGAGGTGGCTCCTCGATTTTCGCGCAATCGTGGGCGTAGTGGGCCGTCAGTTCTCTCCCTTCCTTAAGCGCCACGTGCTTACTCTAACTTTTCTTCAAAGTTCCCAATCTTTCTCACAGTTACCGCAGCTTCACCTCATTCTGCCCCTTCTTCCTCCTTTCGCCATTGTTGCGCCGCCACCTCAGCTTCATTCTTCTTCAGATCTCACGATGGTGAAGAAGAGGAACACTACCGCCGCCGCTAGCTCCACCAGCGAGGGCGCCGCCGCCAAATCCTCCCCTTCCGAAGGGGAGCGTTCCGACCGCCCCTCCCCCAGCTCCGGCGCCGCCAGCGCCGTCGGGCTCGACGATCAGACCTGGGGACTGGGTGGCTTCGACCGTCACCAAGCGTGACGAAAAGAGGTCTCAAAGCTTAGGATTGATATCCTCCGACGCGGGAGATGTGATTCTTCCAGGTGCGATCTCTCGGCCTGATCCTCCTGCTGGATTTTCCGTGATATTCTTATCTTTTCTTCACCGAGGCCTTTCGCTCCCCACTCATGGATTCCTCCTCCATCTCTTGCGGACGTATGAAATTCAATTATGGCAACTTACCCCCAATTCAATCCTCCATGTTGCTGTGTTCATCACCCTTTGCGAGGCGTTCTTGGGCATTGAACCTTATTTCGGGCTGTGGAAGAAGATCTTCTATGTGAAAAGATACAGCAGTAGTAATGGGTACTTTGTCACCGGAGGAGTAGGTTTTGTTGCTCGTTCAGAAGTTAATTACTTTAATTTCCCAATGAGAGAATCCGTGCAAGGATGGAGGCTGAAATGGCTTTACGTTAGGGATTCCTCGTCACCCGAATGTCGACTCCCCTGCTATGCCGACGTTTCTGAAGCCAAGCCTAAGGACTCTTGGAAGAACATCCTCTCATCCGACGAAAGGGCCTCAACCGAAGAATTGTTTGCCAAATTCCTTCGAATCAAAGAAGCTGACGGCCAAACTATGATTGGTACGGAAGTGGCAGCAGTTTTCTTGAAGCGCCGGTCCAACCATCATGGCCGAGTTCACCCGATGTGGCTGTACTCAGGTCCAAAGGACGAGACCAGGATTAATGCTGCCGATCTATCGAAAAAGAGTTGCTTGATGAAGTTCGTCGCCTTACTTCCTTCAACCAGGAAGATTCGATTCCGCTGATCTCTTCCTATGCTCCCTTTGACGTTGATCATCCGCCAGCAGGGGTACTTTCTTTTTTCACATCTCTTATTACAGCTCCTTGCTTAGCCGACATGATCATCTTTGTTCTTATTTGTCATTCTTCTTTGCCAGATCCTCATGCCTTCTGAAAATACACATGACTCACCGGATGACACTTCTGAGGGGAAAGGCTCCTCAATCCTCGTAGATTTTCATACCATGGATCAAACAGGTTTAGAGGATGAATATAATGGTCCAATGAATCTTGAAGTTGCCCATGCTGATCTTCCCACCTCAGCCGATAACACCTGTACCGCAGATGGATCAGTGCGCAACATCGACGCTGATCATGATACTTTTGTTAATGCAGCTGCGGATGGGGCCAAAGCTTCTCCCGCGAAGAGATCAACCGGCGGCTTCGATGAAGATGATCTCTTCGACATGTAAGTAGTTCCCTCTTGAAGGTTATACTGTGCCTTTTTATCTGTCATACTCCTGTTTTAATCACAGTCGACTGTTTACTTTTGCAGTGACGAGGGCTTTGTCGAGCCTCCCCTAAGAAGGCCAAGTCCGATGCCGTTTCGCCGGTTGTGGTAGCTTCCGAAGCTTCGGCTCCTAGGGCTGCCCCCACGGCTCAAGCATCGACTGCATCTTCCCTCTCTAAAGGGAAGGATATTTCTCCAACTGCCGCTGCTGCAGCTCCTTTTTCTGTAAGTCCTCTTCTGATCTTAATACGAATTTCTTGGAGCGTGCCTTGTTTTAATTGTTTTTTTCTTTCTTTCTTAAGGACCTGCGTGGCGTTATCTCTTCTCTGGAGGTTTTCGCCTCCCGGTTCACCTCTCTAGAGGCTGACAAAGTTCGGCTGCAAAAGGAAGTCGAATCTTCCTCCTCAAAACTGGATGGCGCAGTCAAGATAGCTGCTGCGGCTCGCCAAGAGATTGATTCTCTGAAGGAGGAGCTGGCCAAGCTGAAAGGGAAGCTGAAGGAGGAGGAAGCATCCAGGCCGATGGCTGAAGCTCGAGCAGCCGAAAAGGATGAAGTCCTTCGCCAATCTTCTTTGGCCTTGCTTGGTAATCTTCAACATACTTTTGTCGGAAGTCGTTCTTAAGGATTTAAACTTTTTGTCAATGACTAAATCTCTTCATTCCTTTCTTACTGCAGAGGCAACAAACATCCCTGTCGATACCCTAGAAAGGGTTCCAAATAACTCCCCAGCGAACGCTGTGTCAACGATTCTCGCTTCTCACCAGCTTACACAAGAGCTTCTCGTGAAGGGGAAGAGTGTTCTGGCGCAGATACACTCGATGATCTTCCCCAAGATCAAGCAAGAAAAAACCCTAGGACAGCTGATCGATACCTTCGCGGTTGACACCAAGGAGGCCATCGAGGTATTCAAGCGTACATCGCGTATTTTTGGTGCTGTCCTTGCCTTCCATCTTATGATGGGTTATGGCTTTAAGGGTGACATTGAGGAAATGACTAAAGGGCTTCCAAAAGGGCAAGACGGGCAGTCTGTTGACTTGAGCACCTTTAAGGCGTCTGCTCTTACTTGTGCCCGCCAGCTCCTTGAACTGGTTTCATCAAAGAAATCATCGACTGGCCCTAGTTCATCGATTCAAACCCATCTTCCTTGATTCTTGTAACAAACTTGTGTCTTGAGTCAATGCAAGGCATTGCTCTGCCGTCAAACTCATGCTTTGTAATAAACTTCGTGCTATCATTGTTGTAGGCACACTTTTGCTTATGATATCACTTTCTTGCACTTCTCCCGATGGGATTTATGTTGGATGTTGGGTTGTGCCATATCCGTTACTTTTTTATAACCAGCACTTTCTGCAGGTCTTCCCAGTACCTTCGTTTGCAGACGACTCGTCGGGTGTGCTTCCTGAAAACGATCGAATCCAGCGCATGAAAGACCGAATGACGCAGATGGAGAAGGATTTACGCAGCACTTATGCCTTAGCTGCCATCATCAATAAAAAGAGTGAGACTGCAGCCAACGTGGAGCGGTACATTCTTGGCGAACTGCATAAGGCTACCGAAAGTTTAAACTGTAAGTTTCTTGATCCCTTTTCCTGCTTGCTAGCAACTTCTTGTCTGAATCTTATCGATTCTTTTGGCAGTCATAGCGTTGAATCCTGCGGAAGAGAACAAGCGGATACACGAGCGGGTGCGTGCTTTGACTCAGCTCTCCTCATCCGAAGAAATTTTCTGGCGGGACCATTCGAAGGCCTCGTCGTCAAATTCCAGGATCGAGTGCAACAGTCCACCGGTTCTTTGACAAGTGCTACAAGGCCATGAGGGTAGTTTGGAAAACAATGTTTCCTTTGAATGCAGTTCCCCTACCCTTTTGACTTTGATGTCTGAATTTGGAAGTGCCAAGAAGGTTCGTGAGCTAGTAAGATCTCAAGTCTTTGCAGGGGCCAAATGCACGCTTGCCCTTGTGCTTGCTTGTTATCCTTCAGTTCACTTGCAGTCTATTGCCAGCGCAACTGGTGATTTCGAGGAGCTGTACCCGAAGGTTTTGGCTCCTGCTTGTGTAATTGTCGACAGGCTTGAGGAGATGTCGAAGGTACCTGAAGAAAAGGAAACTCTGCAAGGTTGATGTAAAGGTGTAAGGTTACTTTTGTAAATTGTATCGGCTAATTCACCCGAGTGTTCGGATTTTTTGGGCCAAAAACTTCTTATCTGGTTGGTACATGAATGTGTACTTTCACCATGCCGTTGGCAAATATTTAAAGGGGCGAAGCTTAATTGCCCGTTTAGTATTAGTTGGTTAGCAAATCATTATGAGTGATCAGCTCGTGTTGCAGGTTTTGCTAAACCTGTTGTATGCACAACTTTGCTTTCAACCGTTTGTAAATTTCGACAGTCATTCCCGAATTTTTCGGGTGTAATGATTCTGCCGATGAGCCCGTTGCTCTTTGATATTTCCATAGGTGAAATATCTAGCGTGGGTTGTGTGTAAGTTTTTCAAAACTCTTGCTTTTTTCGGCACTCGTAGAGGCATCTAAGAGGAAAAGGTGACGTCGTTTTAGCACTCGTAGAGGCTTTTTTGGAGCACGATCTTCTGCCCTGTACTATGTTTGCACAGTGATGGGGTTTAGAAGTTTGTAGTTACTGCAATGCTTAACAAGAATCGAAGCTTTAAGTTCTTATTAATATACACTACAAGAAAAGTTCTGATAGACAACGTCCCAAAATCGTCAACTAAGGGGCATTTTTCGTCGCCTATGGGCCTAACCCGACGATATGGGTTTCGTTGTCGAAATCAGCAAAGTCCAACGACGATTTTTTCGGTCCGTCGCGCTGGCCCTTCCGCCACGGAAAATCGGACCCGGAAGTGTTTTCGGAGCCCGTTGATCGCCGACGTCATGCAAACCGACACGTGGCGACGCCGTTAACTCGCTAACGGCGTTAACCTGAAACCCCGTGGTAGATGGTAGGCCCACACGAGGCTGCCACGTCTTAAGCGGGTCGGCCCATGACATAGTTTGACCGGTCAACTATATAGCCGGGCTGGTCCATTAGTTACGTGGCCGGCCTAACCTCTAAGGTTGATCGGTCAAAACTTAAATGGGCCGGCCCATTTAACATGTGGGGTCCACCTTACAGCAATGGGCCGGCCCAAAAAGCAAGTGGGCCAAAAACACAGTGGGTCCCACTTTCCTATTAAAAGGCCACCCATTTAGTGTGTGGGGTCCACCGTATAGCAAGTGGGCCGGCCCAACAAGCTAGTGGGCCGGGCCAAAACACAGTGGGTCCCACTTTCCAGCTAAAGGTCGGCCCATTTAGTTTGTGGGGTCCACCATATAGCAAGTGGGCCGCCCAACAAAATAGTGGCCGGCCAAAAACACGTGGGTCCCACTTTCCGTTAAAGGGCCGGCCCATTTAGTGTGTGGGGCCCACCATATAGCATGGGTGCCCACCGAGATAGCGGTCGGCCAAAAACACAGTGGGTCCCACATTCCTAATGGGCCGGCCCATTTGGTATGTGGGGTCCACCATATGGAAAGTGGGCGGCCCAACAAGATAGTGGGGCCAAACACAAAGTGGGTCCCACCTTCCTATTAAAGGGCCGGCCCATTTGGTGTGTGGGGTCCACCATAGAAAGTGGGCCGACCCAACAAGATAGTGGGCCAAAAACACAGTGGGTCCCACCTTCCTATTAAAGGGCCACCATTTACCATGTGGGACCACCATAGAGCAAGGGCCGCCCAATAAGCATGTGGAGCCCATTATCGTGTAACCGGGCCGGCCTACTAAAGAAGTGGGCCGGCCCAAAATGAAAGTGGGTCCCACACTACTGTAAGTGGGCCGGCCAATCTGTTGTAGGGCCCTACTTGTTTGACTAGTCAACTTGCATTAAATTTCATGAGCCTAAAATCTGATTTCAATGATACACACAAGTACATACACAAATAAAACAAATAGGAAAATTACAAGGCAATTAATGTGCCCAAATAAAAAAATTACATAGAATCATTGAGGACTTCTATTAGCATCATCAATAACACGTTGACATTTGGCAATCGCCTTGATTGAATCTTGTGTACTCTTTGTCAACATATCAGCTACAGATCTTAAAGCAGCAATACCATGTCTTTTATAAAGTACAGCCTTGAGATATTTACTGTCTGATGAAAGAAATGGTCTAGGTTGACGGCTATGAGAAGATGCATCAGAAGAAAGATCAGAACTTTTTGTGGGCCTCACTGGTAATGAAGATTGCTTCATCACAACTGCATTCTGATAATAATGCAAAAAGAGTTAAACGATGAACTATGCAAACATTTATTATGCAATGTAGATATAAGATAATAACAAGTTGCATAAATAAGACATGTATGGAACTTGTACTAAGCACAAACTTACATCATAATGTTGCACAGGGTCGCTACAGATCCTTTTTTGGCGACTATCTTCTAATGATGACTGCTTCATTAAAACTGCATTCTGGTAACATTGTAAACATAGTTACAACAATTAACTATTCAAACATGTATTACGCAATGTAGAGATCAGATAACAGCATGTAGCAGAAATAAGCACAAGATAAGATAAGATGCATGTACTAAGCACATACTGGCTCACTGCAGGTCCTTCTCTTGCGTGCACTAGTCGTGGTCAACATGCCTATCATTTTAGGTTCAGCCATCAAGTGAAATGCTAATCCTCCTGCTCCATTGTCCTTAATCTGTGTTTAGATATCACATTTAAGACCAAGTCAGCTGGTTTCAAATAACAAAAAACTTGAGCTGCCAAATGAATAAGCCAATAGTTACCAGATATCAGATTAAAACCAACTAGATGTTGCTTTGCATGAGATACGAATTTCACATTCAGATTTAGAGTAGGGTAATGCCAAGGTTTTACACATAAAGTAAACTGGCATTAAGAATGACCAAATGTCAGGTTCAAATCACCCTCGAAGTTTCTCCAAGACAAGCATATCAAATAGGCGAAACATAGTAAAGCATGAATGGCATTGCTATGGCAGGGTTCCAAGTGTTAATCTCTTGCATAAGGAACAATGCATATAGGTTATAGATAATAACGGTAAACTGCCAAAATTACCAACCACGAACTCAGATTCCAACCTTACCTAGCGTCCCCGCTGTTAATGTTGGATGTTCTAATAAGTGGTTCGCATGATCAATCCCTAGAAAAATAACATTGACAAGTCAGTCTACGATAATACAAAGACCAGACATGCACGCAGCAATAACTATATAAGCTAAAGACGAGGTATAAGAGCAAGCAGATTGGAAATGCACATAGCATGATTATAAAAGCAGTGTGAGAATAGCAGACACGAGAAAACAGCTAGCGGTGAGCTAATGACGTGGTATAAGAACAAGCAGATTGGAAATGCCCATAGCACGACTATAAAAGGTGCGACAATAGCATGCAGTACAAAAACAGTTGGCAGCAAATGAATGGGTACAAGGCTATAAATATGTGGATGCACAGGTGTCAGTAGAATGAACAGGATGGTAGCGATCGGATAATGCTTTTGTACTGTACAACATTTAAACAAACTTCATGCGAAGCAACACATCAAGAAAGTTAACGGCATATGAGATCTGCAAATAACTACACAAAACATGGCTAAAGAAACACCGCGATCTAACGGGCCAGCGTACTAACCAAGCTGCGGCGGGTGGACGGGGCGGCAACTTGCATTCCAACGGCGAACGCGGAGACGATGAATCGACCTGTTTCATAGAAGCGGGCGTTAGTGAAGCAGATCTGGTTTGGCAAGGTATTCGGTGAAGTTGATACAGCCGCTGCGGCGAGGTAGTCGGTGGCGAGGTCGGCGGTGAAGCAGATCCGTCGGTGGCGAGGTCGGCGGTGAAGCGATCCGTCTGGCGAGGTCGGCGGTGAAGATCCGTCGGTGACGAGGGCGGCGGGGGAGCGATCAGGTGGGTGGACAGCCAACACGATCAAGGCTACGCGTGGAGGAGTATGCCGGCGGCGAAGCAGATCTAGTACTGTAGAGAGTCGAGTTTTGGCGTGTGAGAGTATTTTTGAGCTAATGGGGCGAATGGTTGGTGGGTGGGTGTGGGCCTGGGGAGGGTTCGGGATCTAGGCAAGATATTTCATTGTTACCGAATGAGCCCTCCATGGTCGGTGGGTTGTAGCTTCCGGACCAGGGTTAAAAGGGTAAAACTGGTCACGGGATTTTCGAATGGATGCGGCGGGATGATTTGGCGCGTGGCCGAAATTTTCAGTTTCAAGCTACGAGCAGAACGACAAAAATAATGTTCTTCCCAGGGAGCTCTCATTTCTTCCTCTCTTTCTCTCTCGAGTCTCTCCCACTCCCCGGCTCCTCTCCCCCTTCTCTCCGGCGGCCTCGCCGGCCGGAGACGAGGCCGACTTCTCTCTGTATATTGTACACCCTCCGAACTAAATTAATTGATTCAACTTTCCTTAGACGTGTATGTATCTAGAGTAAAAACATGTGTGGATACATCCATATTTAGATAAGCAAAGTTGAGTCAGCTAATTTGGATCCGAGGGAGTTAGTGTTGTTGTAAGCTTAGATCCAGTGTTTCCCATGAGCAGAATGGCGCAATGGAGTCGGGATCTCGTCATCGGCTTTATCTGGCCTATGGTGAATCGGCGGATCTTGCCGGCCAAACCCCGATCTGGTGCCATCAATGTGATGGCGCTAACGGTGAGGCTTGCTTTGGTCAGTGCTTCAGATCTGGCCAATGGGGAAGTCAAGCTGCTAAAGTTCACAAGCTCGGGGCATACGACGGCGTCATCCGTCTTGCCCGTGCACATCTTGGACTTTCAGCGACCCTTCTCAGAGCCAATATGCCGTTGCCGAGGCCCTTCTTCTCCTTCGTCCTGGCGACTACCGGCGACACCGTCCCAAGTGGTGCGTCCCCGGCGACGGAGTTGCTGGAAAGGATGCGGAGCAGAGATCTGATGTGCGGTCGAGAAGGACTCGATTGATTTTCTTCTATATGTTTTGGGGTCCTTTTTGTAAAGTTGCAGGTTCTATTAGTTATTGTCTAGTACTTTTGGTCCTCTATGTAATTTTTTGGACTAGTTTCCATTGGCACCGATAAACTTGAATTTTGACAAGTTCACGAGGAAAAAAATTCCTTTGCACATATGGCCTATCATGTATAAACATTCTTGAGATTTAAACTATATGTAATGTGCCATGCATTAACCCTAAACCATATATATGTAACTAACCCTAGCTGATCAAACCCTACTTAATTAAAACAAATAACCCTAAACTATACGCATGCACTTTATGCGCAAAGGCGCGGTGCCTCTAATAATGTGTGTGCGCACTCGATCGATGATCCCTAAACCTTAAACAACCTAAAACCTTAAATCCCTAATCCCTAAACCCTAAACACCCTAAACACTAAACCCTAAACCCTAGACCCTAAACGTACCCTAACCCTAACCCTAAACCCTAGCTAATCCTAAACCCCAATTAAACCCTATGTATAGGCCAACGACACTTAATTGTGCATCGATCGAGCGGGTCATGGGTGCCTCGTGATCCTCTAATAAAATTAAATGTGCCATGCATTAACCCTAAACCATATATATGTAACTAACCCTAGCTAATCAACCCTACTTAATTAAAACACATAACCCTAAACTATACTAGCTAGCTATAACCCGATCTAATAAAAACATGCTCTATATATAGCAGCTAGCTAGCAAACCGTAGATTAACACCAATTAAAATATACATGGCCTATATCGATCATGTTGCATAACATATCCCTGAGATTCATTAATTAATTATATAATTATCGTGATAAATTAATTAACTTGAACTTTGACAAGTTCTCTCGAATGAAAACACATTTGATTAAGTTGTCTCATAATATATATATAATTAGTGTGCATGCATGGCCTACAATGCATTCGTGCATATATTTTAATGTATATTTGAACATATTCTTGGGGATTTCAATCTCTCTCTCTCGATCATCTATATATCGTTGGTGGCCCAAAAAACACACATATATACGCATGCACTTGATGCGTAAAGGCGCGGGTGCCTCTAATAATGTGTGCGCACTCGATCGATGATCCCTAAACCTTAAACAACCCTAAAACCCTAATCCCTAATCCCCTAAACCCTAAACACCCTAAACACACTAAACCCTAGACCCTAAACACCCTAAACACTAAACCCTAAACCCTAGACCCTAAACACCGTAAACCCTAAACCCTAAACCCTAAACCCTAAACCCTAAACCCTAAACCCTAAAACCCTAAACCCTAAACCCTAAACCCTAAACCCTATAAACACCCTAAACACTAATTAAACCCTAAACCCTAGACCCTAAACACTAAACCCTAAACCCTAGACCCTAAACACCGTAAACACTAAACCCTAAACCCTAAACACCCTAAACACTAATTAAACCCTAAACCATAGACCCTAAACACTAGACCCTAAACCCTAGACCCTAAACACCCTAAACACTAAACCCTAGACCCTCTAAACACCGTAAACACTAAACCCTAAACCCTAGACCCTAGCTAAACACCCAAAACACTAAACCCTAAACCCAGCTAGCTAACCCTAAACCCTAATTAAACCCTATATATATAGGCCAACGACACTTAATTGTGCATCAAGCAGGCCAGGGGTGCCTCGCGGTCCTCTAGTTAAATTAAATGTGACATGCATTAACCCTAAACGTACCCTAACCCTAACCCTAACCCTAACCCTAAACCCTAGCTAATCCTAAACCCCAATTAAACCCTATGTATAGGCCAACGACACTTAATTGTGCATCGATCGAGCGGGTCATGGGTGCCTCGCGATCCTCTAATAAAATTAAATGTGCCATGCATTAACCCTAAACCATATATATGTAACTAACCCTAGCTAATCAACCCTACTTAATTAAAACACATAACCCTAAATTATACTAGATATAACCGATCTAATAAAAACATGCTCTATATATAGCAGCTAGCTAGCGTAGATTAACACCAATTAAAATATACATGGCCTATATCGATCATGTTGTATAACATATCCCCGAGATTCATTAATTAATTATATAATTATCGTGATAAATTAATTAACTTGAACTTTGACAAGTTCTCTCGAATGAAAACACATTTGATTAAGTTGCCTCATAATATATATATAATTAGTGTGCATGCATGGCCTACAATGCATTCGTGCATATATTTTAATGTATATTTGAACATATTCTTGGGGATTTCAATCTCTCTCTCTCTCTCGATCATCTATATATCGTTGGTGGCCCAAAAACACACATATATATGCATGCAATTTATGCGTAAAGGCGCGGGTGCCTCTAATAATGTGTGTGCGCACTCGATCGATGATCCCTAAACCTTAAACAACCCTAAAACCTTAAATCCCTAATCCCTAAACCCTAAACACCCTAAACACTAAACCCTAAACCCTAGACCCTAAACGTACCCTAACCCTAACCCTAACCCTAACCCTAAACCCTAGCTAATCCTAAACCCCAATTAAACCCTATGTATAGGCCAACGACACTTAATTGTGCATCGATCGAGCGGGTCATGGGTGCCTCGTGATCCTCTAATAAAATTAAATGTGCCATGCATTAACCCTAAACCATATATATGTAACTAACCCTAGCTAATCAACCCTACTTAATTAAAACACATAACCCTAAACTATACTAGCTAGCTATAACCCGATCTAATAAAAACATGCTCTATATATAGCAGCTAGCTAGCAAACCGTAGATTAACACCAATTAAAATATACATGGCCTATATCGATCATGTTGCATAACATATCCCTGAGATTCATTAATTAATTATATAATTATCGTGATAAATTAATTAACTTGAACTTTGACAAGTTCTCTCGAATGAAAACACATTTGATTAAGTTGCCTCATAATATATATATAATTAGTGTGCATGCATGGCCTACAATGCATTCGTGCATATATTTTAATGTATATTTGAACATATTCTTGGGGATTTCAATCTCTCTCTCTCTCGATCATCTATATATCGTTGGTGGCCCAAAAAACACACATATATATGCATGCATTTATGCGTAACGGCGCGGGTGCCTCTAATAATGTGTGTGCGCACTCGATCGATGATCCCTAAACCTTAAACAACCCTAAAACCTTAAATCCCTAATCCCTAAACCCTAAACACCCTAAACACTAAACCCTAAACCCTAGACCCTAAATGTACCCTAACCCTAACCCTAAACCCTAGCTAAATCCTAAACCCCAATTAAACCCTATGTATAGGCCAACGACACTTAATTGTGCATCGATCGAGCGGGTCATGGGTGCCTCGTGATCCTCTAATAAAATTAAATGTGCCATGCATTAACCCTAAACCATATATATGTAACTAACCCTAGCTAATCAACCCTACTTAATTAAAACACATAACCCTAAACTATACTAGCTAGCTATAACCCGATCTAATAAAAACATGCTCTATATATAGCAGCTAGCTAGCAAACCGTAGATTAACACCAATTAAAATATACATGGCCTATATCGATCATGTTGCATAACATATCCCTGAGATTCATTAATTAATTATATAATTATCGTGATAAATTAATTAACTTGAACTTTGACAAGTTCTCTCGAATGAAAACACATTTGATTAAGTTGCCTCATAATATATATATAATTAGTGTGCATGCATGGCCTACAATGCATTCGTGCATATATTTTAATGTATATTTGAACATATTCTTGGGGATTTCAATCTCTCTCTCTCGATCATCTATATATCGTTGGTGGCCCAAAAACACACATATATACGCATGCACTTGATGCGTAAAGGCGCGAGGGCCTCTAATAATGCGTGTGCGCACTCGATCGATGATCCCTAAACCTTAAACAACCCTAAACCCTAATCCCTAATCCCCTAAACCCTAAACACCCTAAACACACTAAACCCTAGACCCTAAACACCCTAAACACTAAACCCTAAACCCTAGACCCTAAACACCGTAAACCCTAAACCCTAAACCCTAAACCCTAAACCCTAAACCCTAAACCCTAAAACCCTAAACCCTAAACCCTATAAACACCCTAAACACTAATTAAACCCTAAACCCTAGACCCTAAACACTAACCCTAAACCCTAGACCCTAAACACCGTAAACACTAAACCCTAAACCCTAAACACCCTAAACACTAATTAAACCCTAAACCATAGACCCTAAACACTAGACCCTAAACCCTAGACCCTAAACACCCTAAACACTAAACCCTAGACCCTCTAAACACCGTAAACACTAAACCCTAAACCCTAGACCCTAGCTAAACACCCAAAACACTAAACCCTAAACCCAGCTAGCTAACCCTAAACCCTAATTAAACCCTATATATATAGGCCAACGACACTTAATTGTGCATCAAGCAGGCCAGGGGTGCCTCGCGGTCCTCTAGTTAAATTAAATGTGACATGCATTAACCCTAAACGTACCCTAACCCTAACCCTAACCCTAACCCTAACCCTAAACCCTAGCTAATCCTAAACCCCAATTAAACCCTATGTATAGGCCAACGACACTTAATTGTGCATCGATCGAGCGGGTCATGGGTGCCTCGCGATCCTCTAATAAAATTAAATGTGCCATGCATTAACCCTAAACCATATATATGTAACTAACCCTAGCTAATCAACCCTACTTAATTAAAACACATAACCCTAAACTATACTAGATATAACCCGATCTAATAAAAACATGCTCTATATATAGCAGCTAGCTAGCAAACCGTAGATTAACACCAATTAAAATATACATGGCCTATATCGATCATGTTGTATAACATATCCCTGAGATTCATTAATTAATTATATAATTATCGTGATAAATTAATTAACTTGAACTTTGACAAGTTCTCTCGAATGAAAACACATTTGATTAAGTTGCCTCATAATATATATATAATTAGTGTGCATGCATGGCCTACAATGCATTCTGCATATATTTTAATGTATATTTGAACATATTCTTGGGGATTTCAATCTCTCTCTCTCTCTCGATCATCTATATATCGTTGGTGGCCCAAAAACACACATATATATGCATGCAATTTATGCGTAAAGGCGGGTGCCTCTAATAATGTGTGTGCGCACTGATCGATGATCCCTAAACCTTAAACAACCCTAAAACCTTAAATCCCTAATCCCTAAACCCTAAACACCCTAAACACTAAACCCTAAACCCTAGACCCTAAACGTACCCTAACCCTAACCCTAACCCTAAACCCTAGCTAATCCTAAACCCCAATTAAACCCTCTGTATAGGCCAACGACACTTAATTGTGCATCGATCGAGCGGGTCATGGGTGCCTCGTGATCCTCTAATAAAATTAAATGTGCCATGCATTAACCCTAAACCATATATATGTAACTAACCCTAGCTAATCAACCCTACTTAATTAAAACACATAACCCTAAACTATACTAGCTAGCTATAACCCGATCTAATAAAAACATGCTCTATATATAGCAGCTAGCTAGCAAACCGTAGATTAACACCAATTAAAATATACATGGCCTATATCGATCATGTTGCATAACATATCCCTGAGATTCATTAATTAATTATATAATTATCGTGATAAATTAATTAACTTGAACTTTGACAAGTTCTCTCGAATGAAAACACATTTGATTAAGTTGCCTCATAATATATATATAATTAGTGTGCATGCATGGCCTACAATGCATTCGTGCATATATTTTAATGTATATTTGAACATATTCTTGGGGATTTCAATCTCTCTCTCTCTCTCGATCATCTATATATCGTTGGTGGCCCAAAAAACACACATATATATGCATGCAATTTATGCGTAAAGGCGCGGGTGCCTCTAATAATGTGTGTGCGCACTCGATCGATGATCCCTAAACCTTAAACAACCCTAAAACCTTAAATCCCTAATCCCTAAACCCTAAACACCCTAAACACTAAACCCTAAACCCTAGACCCTAAACGTACCCTAACCCTAACCCTAACCCTAAACCCTAGCTAATCCTAAACCCCAATTAAACCCTGTATAGGCCAACGACACTTAATTGTGCATCGATCGAGCGGGTCATGGGTGCCTCGTGATCCTCTAATAAAATTAAATGTGCCATGCATTAACCCTAAACCATATATATGTAACTAACCCTAGCTAATCAACCCTACTTAATTAAAACACATAACCCTAAACTATACTAGCTAGCTATAACCCGATCTAATAAAAACATGCTCTATATATAGCAGCTAGCTAGCAAACCGTAGATTAACACCAATTAAAATATACATGGCCTATATCGATCATGTTGCATAACATATCCCTGAGATTCATTAATTAATTATATAATTATCGTGATAAATTAATTAACTTGAACTTTGACAAGTTCTCTCGAATGAAAACACATTTGATTAAGTTGCCTCATAATATATATATAATTAGTGTGCATGCATGGCCTACAATGCATTCGTGCATATATTTTAATGTATATTTGAACATATTCTTGGGGATTTCAATCTCTCTCTCTCTCGATCATCTATATATCGTTGGTGGCCCAAAAAACACACATATATATGCATGCAATTTATGCGTAAGCGGGTGCCTCTAATAATGTGTGTGCGCACTCGATCGATGATCCCTAAACCTTAAACAACCCTAAAACCTTAAATCCCTAATCCCTAAACCCTAAACACCCTAAACACTAAACCCTAAACCCTAGACCCTAAACGACCCTAACCCTGACCCTAAACCCTAGCTAAATCCTAAACCCCAATTAAACCCTATGTATAGGCCAACGACACTTAATTGTGCATCGATCGAGCGGGTCATGGGTGCCTCGTGATCCTCTAATAAAATTAAATGTGCCATGCATTAACCCTAAACCATATATATGTAACTAACCCTAGCTAATCAACCCTACTTAATTAAAACACATAACCCTAAACTATACTAGCTAGCTATAACCCGATCTAATAAAAACATGCTCTATATATAGCAGCTAGCTAGCAAACCGTAGATTAACACCAATTAAAATATACATGGCCTATATCGATCATGTTGCATAACATATCCCTGAGATTCATTAATTAATTATATAATTATCGTGATAAATTAATTAACTTGAACTTTGACAAGTTCTCTCGAATGAAAACACATTTGATTAAGTTGCCTCATAATATATATATAATTAGTGTGCATGCATGGCCTACAATGCATTCGTGCATATATTTTAATGTATATTTGAACATATTCTTGGGGATTTCAATCTCTCTCTCTCTCGATCATCTATATATCGGTGGCACAAAAAACACACATATATACGCATGCACTTGATGCGTAAAGGCGCGGGTGCCTCTAATAATGTGTGTGCGCACTCGATCGATGATCCCTAAACCTTAAACAACCCTAAAACCCTAATCCCTAATCCCTAAACCCTAAACACCCTAAACACACTAAACCCTAGACCCTAAACACCCTAAACACTAAACCCTAAACCCTAGACCCTAAACACCGTAAACCCTAAACCCTAAACCCTAAACCCTAGACCCTAAACACCGTAAACCCTAAACCCTAAACCCTAAACCGTAAACCCTAAACCCTAAACCCTAAACCCTAAACCCTAAACCCTAAAACCCTAAACCCTAAACCCTAAACCCTATAAACACCCTAAACACTAATTAAACCCTAAACCCTAGACCCTAAACACTAAACCCTAAACCCTAGACCCTAAACACCGTAAACACTAAACCCTAAACCCTAAACACCCTAAACACTAATTAAACCCTAAACCATAGACCCTAAACACTAGACCCTAAACCCTAGACCCTAAACACCCTAAACACTAAACCCTAGACCCTCTAAACACCGTAAACACTAAACCCTAAACCCTAGACCCTAGCTAAACACCCAAAACACTAAACCCTAAACCCAACTAGCTAACCCTAAACCCTAACTAACCCTATATATATAGGCCAACGACACTTAATTGTGCATCAAGCAGGCTAGGGGTGCCTCGCGGTCCTCTAGTTAAATTAAATGTGACATGCATTAACCCTAAACGTACCCTAACCCTAACCCTAACCCTAAACCCTAGCTAATCCTAAACCCCAATTAAACCCTATGTATAGGCCAACGACACTTAATTGTGCATCGATCGAGCGGGTCATGGGTGCCTCGCGATCCTCTAATAAAATTAAATGTGCCATGCATTAACCCTAAACCATATATATGTAAGTAACCCTAGCTAATCAACCCTACTTAATTAAAACACATAACCCTAAATTATACTAGATATAACCCGATCTAATAAAAACATGCTCTATATATAGCAGCTAGCTAGCAAACCGTAGATTAACACCAATTAAAATATACATGGCCTATATCGATCATGTTGTATAACATATCCCCGAGATTCATTAATTAATTATATAATTATCGTGATAAATTAATTAACTTGAACTTTGACAAGTTCTCTCGAATGAAAACACATTTGATTAAGTTGCCTCATAATATATATATAATTAGTGTGCATGCATGGCCTACAATGCATTCGTGCATATATTTTAATGTATATTTGAACATATTCTTGGGGATTTCGATCTCTCTCTCTCGATCATCTATATATCGTTGGTGGCCCAAAACACACATATATATGCATGCAATTTATGCGTAACGCGCGGGTGCCTCTAATAATGTGTGCGCACTCGATCGATGATCCCTAAACCTTAAACAACCCTAAAACCTTAAATCCCTAATCCCTAAACCCTAAACACCCTAAACACTAAACCCTAAACCCTAGACCCTAAACGTACCCTAACCCTAACCCTAAACCCTAGCTAATCCTAAACCCCAATTAAACCCTATGTATAGGCCAACGACACTTAATTGTGCATCGATCGAGCGGGTCATGGGTGCCTCGTGATCCTCTAATAAAATTAAATGTGCCATGCATTAACCCTAAACCATATATATGTAACTAACCCTAGCTAATCAACCCTACTTAATTAAAACACATAACCCTAAACTATACTAGCTAGCTATAACCCGATCTAATAAAAACATGCTCTATATATAGCAGCTAGCTAGCAAACCGTAGATTAACACCAATTAAAATATACATGGCCTATATCGATCATGTTGTATAACATATCCCTGAGAATCATTAATTAATTATATAATTATCGTGATAAATTAATTAACTTGAACTTTGACAAGTTCTCTCGAATGAAAACACATTTGATTAAGTTGCCTCATAATATATATATAATTAGTGTGCATGCATGGCCTACAATGCATTTGTGCATATATTTTAATGTATATTTGAACATATTCTTGGGGATTTCAATCTCTCTCTCTCGATCATCTATATATCGTTGGTGGCCCAAAAAACACACATATATACGCATGCACTTGATGCGTAAAGGCGCGGGTGCCTCTAATAATGTGTGTGCGCACTCGATCGATGATCCCTAAACCTTAAACAACCCTAAAACCCTAATCCCTAATCCCCTAAACCCTAAACACCCTAAACACACTAAACCCTAGACCCTAAACACCCTAAACACTAAACCCTAGACCCTAAACACCGTAAACCCTAAACCCTAAACCCTAAACCCTAAACCCTAAACCCTAAACCCTAAACCCTAAAACCCTAAACCCTAAACCCTAAACCCTAAACCCTAAACCCTATAAACACCCTAAACACTAATTAAACCCTAAACCCTAGACCCTAAACACTAAACCCTAAACCCTAGACCCTAAACACCGTAAACACTAAACCCTAAACCCTAAACACCCTAAACACTAATTAAACCCTAAACCATAGACCCTAAACACTAGACCCTAAACCCTAGACCCTAAACACCCTAAACACTAAACCCTAGACCCTCTAAACACCGTAAACACTAAACCCTAAACCCTAGACCCTAGCTAAACACCCAAAACACTAAACCCTAAACCCAGCTAGCTAACCCTAAACCCTAATTAAACCCTATATATATAGGCCAACGACACTTAATTGTGCATCAAGCAGGCCAGGGGTGCCTCCTCCTCTAGTTAAATTAAATGTGACATGCATTAACCCTAAACCATATATATATAACTAACCCCTAGCTAATCAAACCCTAGTTAATTAAAACACATAACCCTAAACTATACTAGCTATAACCCGATCTAATAAAAACATACTCTATATATAGCATGCAGCTAGCTAGCAAATTAAACGGTAGATTAAAACCAATTAATATATACATGGCCTATATATCGATCATATGTTGTATAACATCTCCCCGAGATTCATTAATTAATTATATAATTATCGATGATAAATTAATTAACTTGAATTTTGACAAGTTCTCTCGAATGAAAACACATTTGATTAAGTTTCCTCATAATATATATATAATTAGTGTGCATGCATGGCCTACCATGCATGCATTAATTCGTGCATATATTTTAATATATATTTGAACATATTCTTGGGGGATTTCAATCTCTCTCTCGATCATCTATATGTCGTTGGTGGCCAAAAAACACACACATATACGCATGCACTTTATGCGCAAAGGCGCGTGTGCCTCTAATAATGTGTGTGCGCACTCGATCGATGATCCCTAAACCTTAAACCCTAAATAAACCCTAATCCCTAATCCCTAAACCCTAAACACCATAAACATTAAACCCTAAACCCTAACCTCCTAACCCTAAACCCTAAACCCTAATTAAACCCTATATATAGGCCAATGACACTTAATTATGCATCAAGCAGGCCAGGGGTGCCTCGCGGTCCTCTAATTAAATTAAATGTGCCATGCATATATATATATGTGTAATTTGGGGATTTCAATCGCTCTCTCGTATGTAGCTCTCTCTACCTCTATCTCTCTCTCTCTCTCTCTCTCTCTCTCTCTCTCTCGTTGGTGGCCAACAACACACACATGCACTTTGTGCGCAAAGGCATGCGCCTCTAATAATGTGCGCAGTCGATCGATCTAGTTTTGATTAATCATAGCACACAAATAAAGAAGTTGTATTTGAATCCACACAACCTAATCTAAAACACATAACCCCTAACATGGCCTAATTAATTAACCCTTCTCGATCTCTACCTAATTAGTGGAAATTGCACAAAATCAAAAGGGGTCCCTCACTAATTATGCATATCTGCTAGATTGTGATAAACTTTTGCCACATATATATTTGGTGGATGGGTGCATCTTGGCATGTAAACAATTAGTGTTTGCAAATGGCGTTGTCAAAATTTATGTACAAATGATTTCTTTCCATCCAAAGTGCATAAAATGGGAGTTTTAATGAAGAAAGTACAAATAAAACAGCTCAACATGCTTCCACACCCCGATTTTCACACGAAGTAGAGCATATTTAAAGGATAATTCCAGAGTTTTACTATTTTTCAAGCAACTTTGCTAATTTTCCCCCACTCACATGACTTTATGTCGATTTAACGAAAATATGGCGAATTTAAACTACATGGGCGGGATAGTTTGAATTGTGCGCGCGGCAAAGGGAACCGCCTATTCCTCAACCTTGTGCATGGCAAATTACACACGCAACTCCATTAAACGCCACCTACCGACCTTAATTATCACCCCGGCGGCCCGGCCGCATGACCCCCACCCACCCGTACACAACTTACCCCCGTCCGTGCGAAGAGCTTCCCCTCCCCGTCCCGTCCGTGCAAAGAAGAAGCTTCCCTCCCCGTCATTCTTCTCGAGACGCACCGGCGGTCAAGTTGATCCACGGTAGGGCTGCTATCTCTAGCTCAATCATGTATCGGGCAAGACAGCCTAACGATTTATATTTTCTTGATGCTGCTAAAAAAATTCGTCAGTATGCTCGAACTAATTGGCACTTTATAGTTTTCCGCTCGATTTGTCATCGATCAATTTGTTCATTTGCGTGGGCATATAGAGTCAGTTCTGCACTCGATCCGTTAATTTGCTGAAATGCCATGGCAGAGTTTTGTACACGATCTGTTTGCTAAAATGTCGATGGGCATTTTTTGTTTTGTACTATGATTGCTGAAATGCATAATCATGTAGTATAGTTTTGTACTCGATGGATATACATTTCCTACTTCGCCTTAAATTAATCACCAACCACTGTATCTCATAATTAAACAGATGGACAGAACTTGGAAACTGCATGGACACTTATGTTCCCCTTCATATATAAATGGTGTTCAACCCTTTATGGGGTTTATTAGAGCTCATGATGGTCACAACCTGGACGTGTATTGCCCGCGCTGCACATGTATGAATGGTGAGAAGAGGCCTCACCCTGTAGTGGCAGATCATTTACACATTTTTGGGATGGACCGCACATATGTTAGGCGGGTTTAGCATGGTGAACCATATAATGATCCTTTAGCAGGAGAAGCAGATCTTGCTCACACTGTATGTGTGCTGGCATATGTAGTTAATTATTTATATTGATGCTGCCGCTGTTTCAATCAATAGTTTGCATTGCTGTGCAAGGTTCTGTACTCAAATTTAACTTGTTGCAGATGGATGGACGGGAAGGAGAGAAAAAGCGCTTGCTTCAGGAAACGGGTTTCAGCTCTGGGACATGTGCTGTGCCAGATGAGAAGGTAAATATGTAAAACGGCATTTGTTCAGGTTGCATCCCTTAGATGTTTGTCTAATCGGTTGATGTACTAATTGCAGAAGCATAGAGTTAAAGAGGTCTCTCGTTTGATGGGAGATTTGAAGATGAATCTCAGTTTGATGCACGTGGATGGTACCGATGACGAGCCTTTCATAGACGAAGGTCCCGCACCTGAGATTATCCAGCCTACAGAAGAAGGCCGTGGACCGAGTACACAGCTTTGCGTTGAAGTGGATGCACGCCCGGAGATCATCACGGGCGTCCGGGTAGTCTCAAGACCACCCAGCCCTGATGCACCTGTGGATGGTACTGATGACGAGCCTCTCATAGACGAAGGTCCTGCACCTGAGATTATCCAGCCTACAGAAGGAGGCCGTGGACCGAGTACACAGCTTTGCGTTGAAGAGGATGCACACCGGAGATCATCAGGGGCGTCCCGGTAGTCTCAGGACCACCCAGCCCTGATGCAAAATGTTGAGCTACTTTATGATTCGTACTCTTATGTTCTGGTGCTGTAGTATGTTATGATTTGTACGCCTTTGGCGCTAGATTAAGCATTCAGTGGATGATCGCGTTGCAAAATTCGACACCCACACAATCAGTTCATCGTACGAGTAGTAGCACAATTACTTCTACAGCGATTCCTGCCAGCGCATTAGTTGGTAGCATGAAACACTTTCAGGTACTCCCCTCCGATTCATATTAATTGACTCAATTCTGTCTAGATATGGATGTATCTAGATGCATTTGTTAACTAGACTAACAAACTTGAGTCAGTTAATATGAATCCGTGTAAACCGCCCAAGTCCTCGAGCAGCTAGTTTATTGACTCTGGACTCCAAGCCTCTCGCGGCAAGCCATCGACGAAGCTTTGACCAGATCTTGGCCCGCAATTTTTTTTGTGTGGCGAATAGCAAAGCTTTGACCAGTTCCTCTCGGGATACAGACGCCGGTGAGCTTGCACGGTTGCCATGAGCACTTTCCGGCGGAACTTCCTCTTCAGCGCCCTCAAGCCGTCGCTGCTGCGAGACAGCACGCAGTGCCTCGAGGTGGACGGAATTCTGGATCTCGGCGGGTGGTCCGCATCGTCCGGGAACGATCTCCAGCGGGTTAACGAGGACATGCATGGCGGCCAGGGGATTTGTTTTTTGTTTTTTTTTTGGTTTGAGCTTGGGATTAGGGGTTTTTCGGATAGGGGAGGAGGAACCGAGGAAGAGGAAGGAACAGCCGTGCTTGGCGCGGTGTGCTTGAATTTCGAATATTTGTGAAATGTTTCATTTCCCCGCTACAATTCGGGGGTTTCTTGACGCGCCAATGCGTCCCGCCGGGCAGCTTCAAGTAAATTTGGGGTGCCACACTATGGGCCCTAGTTTCTGAGACATGTAATGACTAGTCACATCAGTAAGTTCACTGTGTAATAAAATATGTTACCCCTCCCCTTATGTAGCACCCCTTCTCTCCCGATCGAGTGCCGATTGCCGACGGATGCAAGCCGCTAGCTCGATCCCCTCCTTTCGCCTCCACCGTCCAGGCATCCAGCTTGGAGGGGCAAGCTGCATCTAGCCCAAGCGGATTAGGTAGGACTAGTAATGTTCTCTCCTTTCTCGAGATCGGTTCTTTTTTCCTCTCCTCGATATCTTGCGCATCTCTTTCCTATTCTGGGCAAAGGGGTGTCTTTCTGGTCACCCTCGAGCTGGGAGTGATTGATGGGGGTGGGGGCGGGGGCTACCTTTGCTTGGATTGGGGTGTTCTTCCTTATTTGTCGACATTTGCAACCTTTGTAGTTTCTGCTGATCCTCACTGTATCTTTTGTCAGCTTGTACATGAAAGGTAAGACCTCGGCGGTGGGGGCAATGGAGCGTAAGGCCACCACGCATGTGGGCAGTTGGCTGAGCCTGAGCTGCGTCCCCAGCCCCGCGAAGCAGGTACTCCGCTTGCTTATCCACTCTTTACCTTTTAAGTGTCTCTGGTCTCTGCATCCTCAATCTGTTCCTGTTCTGGAATATGCTTAAAGTAGCACATGTCTTGCTGTTTGTGCGTAAAGCCTCTGTGACACCATGCTCTATATTCTCTGTATCAGGTTGGTACCTCCAGGTTCCGTGCTGAGGCTATGGGGAACGAGAATAGCGCCCCACCTGCTGCAGGAGCATGGCCCGATCTGCAGCACAAGAAGCGAAATGCCACTGCCGAGGCAGGGACCGCCCAGGGGTAATTTTTTTAACCAACTTACCATGATGTAGTCTGAATCTGATACTCCCTCAGATCCAAATTAATTGACTCAACTATCTGTAGATATACGGATCTAGATGTGTTTTAGCTCTAGATACTACTGCCTCCATCCCAAAGCTTTGGGCTTATATTATTTTTAGAAAGTCAAACTATACCATGTTTGACTAAGCTTTTACCAAAAATCAGTAACATGCAAAATACAAAATTAATATCATTAAATAGATAATAAAATATATTTTCCTACGGTATCTACACAGTATTATATTTGTTGATAGAATGTTCTAAAATTTTGGTCAAACTTTGCTTGTTTTGATTTCTCAAAAATAAATAAGGCTTAAGCTTTTGGATGGTGGTAGTACATTCATATCTAGACAAAGCTGAGTTAACTAGTTTTTTTGTCTGTCCATAGCTAGTGTTCACGCTGCAAAAGGCTAAGAGCATCCACTATATGCATCAGTCTATCTCATACAGTAATTCAATATCACTGCTGAGGTCTGCCTTTTGTTTTGCTATTCATATGCAGACTGAAACTTTAGGGCCTTTACTCAAAATGAAGATCAAAACTGCGGCTGATCAGGCTGCCAGTATGTTGATGCCGCCCCATCTTCTAAATGCCTCTACAAGCACAAGGCCACGCACCAGCTGGGTGGTGATCTTTTAATGAATATGGTATATTTTCTTAATCCACAAAACATGCCTTGATTTTTCTCTGTTTATTGTCGGTTTTTTCTATGCTTGCCAAAAGTTTACAACAACAACAACAACAACCAAGCCTTTCAGTCCCAAACAAGTTGGGGTAGGCTAGAGTTGAAACCCATAAGATCTCGAAGCCAAAAGTTTAGAAACACCAAATTCGTTTGCTTACAATCATCATACAATAATGTTCATCTACTCCAGTTCCCCTAACCCAACATAAAATGATGTTAATTTCGATTTTTAGATTAAAAGGGCACCATTAGGCGCTGTTAATTACGACTTTGAGATTAAAATGTCATTTGCAATTGTTAATTACAATTTTGAGACAATTGGTTAGTTTAACCTCGATCTCTTCTGCTCTCCATTTTTCCCAACCGAACAAAAATGTAACCATTCCATTCCTCTGAAATGGAACCATTCCATTCCATTCCACGCTGTTTGAACCGAACACACCCTTGCATTGTTGTGAACTGTTGTCCATACACGGCCATACCTTCCACTTACATCTAGCACTATATGCATCTGTCTGTCTCAGAGTCATTCAATATCACTGCTGAGATCTGTTCCCATTCTTATGCAGGCTGAAACTGCGCCTTTACTCAAGTGGATGCAAAATGGGGCTAATGAGGCTGCTGTGAGGACGATGGTGCCGGCACCATCTTCCGAAAACCTCTACAAGCACGAGGCCATGGGCCAGCTGGGTGGTGACCTTTTAATGAATCTGGTATATTTTCTTAATCCACATACATGATTTCATTATTATCTCTTTAATTACCGTTGGCTTTGTCTAATGCTTACCAAAAGTTTAGAAACACTGCGTTTGCTTACAATCATCATACACTAATTTTTCACTTTTCAGTCTGTCTCATCCAGTATATAAACTGTTGATTTCCATTGGCTTCTTTTGTAATCATTTGCATTGTTGTCAACTGTTCTCTATGCACAACCCTATTCTTCCACTTACACCCCGCACTATTTGCATCTGTCTCATAGATTTATTAAATATCAATGATGAGTTCTGCTATTCATATGCAGGATGAAACTTCTGTCCTCTACTCAAATGGATAAAAAATGATCCTGATGAGGCTGCTGTGACGATGGTGCTGCCACCATCTTCTGAAACCTCCTCAAGCACAAGGCCACGGGCCAGCTGGGTGGTACCCTTTTCAGTAAGGTATATTTTCTTAATCCTCATACATGATTTGATTTTTGTCTGTTTATTGCCGGCTTTGTCTAATGCTTACCAATAGTTCAGAAACACACACACCTATTCTTCCACTTACATCCAGCACTATATGCATCAGTGTCTCATAGATTCATTTTATATATCACTGCTGATGTCTGTTGCTCTTCAATTTTTATATGCAGACTGAAACTGCTAAGCCTTCATTGGTCAAAAGGATTGCAAATCGCTGATGAGGCATCTGCAGAGGCTGCCACCAAGTTACTGTCAGCCCCACCTTCTGGATGCTTATATAAGCTCAAGTCCAAGGATCAGCCGGGCCGTAACCATCCAAGGGTTCGGGTATATTTTCTTAAGCCACATATACATGCCATGATTTATGTCTGATATTATCACTGGCTCTGTCTAATGCTTTTTGGAATTCGGAAACACCAAATTAGCATGCTTATATTCATCATACACTAATTTTTCACTGTTCAGTTTGTAACATAGTGTTATGCACTTGCTTGTCAACATTTGCATTGCTCGGACTATGCACTTTACACAACCTAATTCTTCCACTTACGTTCAGCGCTACGCACCAGTAGTACCTCCCATGTTTCCTTCACCATCCCGATGCCGAGCTTGCGGGAATATGGCGGGCCCATGTACATACCCCGCATATAACACCTCCTATGGCTCTATCTACCTTTCTAGTAGCTCCTTCACAGAGTTACAGGTGGTTTAGCATGAATTGGCATATAGTAAAGTCTTGTTTTTAGTCTTCCTGCTTCTTACATTTGTATCAATTTTCACATGCAGACTGTACCTTGTGAACTTCGTCCAATGATTAACCAGATGTGTCCGCATGAAGGATCTTTCACTATGCATGGCAATGGCAAATTGATGAACACCTACACGGTCTATGAGGTGTATGTCTACAAGACGCAGGCCATCACATATTTGTATGGACAGAAGAAGGGCGACGAGCTGAGGATCAGAAACTCAAACGGGCAGATATACGTAACCGCTACGAGTTGGAGACACTTCCAAATATATAATATGTAACTTTTTTCTACTCATATCTTTTGATAACTGCATTCTGAGCAGTTGTTCTAAACCATTCCCTCTGTTCTAGCTTGCTGGGTTTAACATGATCAAAGCTGCAGATCCCCTGACGGAACAAGAGCGGATGTCACAAAGGGCAACCACACCAAGACCGCACCGGCTTCCCACTCTCCCGCATCAGCACCGGTTCGTACCAGCTTACTGCATCTACCCAGCAGTCCCCTACATCAGCATTGGTTCCTAGAGGCCCCATATACTACACATGCCCGCAGGTTCCCGCATCGCACCGGTTCCTCTAGCCGCACCGTTCGCACCGCCTGTCAGCTTCTCGTATCGCACCGGTTCCTCTAGAGGCACCGCATCGCACCTGCCCAGCCTCCCCCGCATCAGCTCGTGTACCAGCCCAGGCTCATGCACCCGCCCCACCAGATCACCGAGGTCTCAGCTCATTCTGTGGCCACCCGTGTGGTGACCAGGACGCATCCGAAGGCTATGTTCGTGAGTATATGACAGCATAACTGCTCTTATCTTGATGTCTTCTCTGCTCAAAGTCTCACATGGTTCAGTGCATTGGTGCCATTGACTAATTTTTGGTGGTATCTCTTGCTTTGAATCAGAAATTGCCTAAAAGTATCTCCAAGGATCTCAATGCTGGCCGAAGGGGCAAGATATCCCTCGTCATGGAGAGTGAAGGTCTCACCGTGGAGGGACGGTACTCTGTCAGTCCCACAGATGGCCGCTTGGCTGTTACTTCCAGGTGGAAAAAGTTCATTGACGGTGCCAAACTTCGCATTGGATCAAAGTTGAAGGTCAAGATCTTTCGATGCCGCTGTGACATGCTGGTCATAAAGTTCGCGGTTGTCTAGTTCTGTTGTCCCATGAGCCCTTAGCAAATGCATTTGTAGTTATACTTATATAAGGTTATCATATCTGAACTGCTAATTAATTGTATGGGTGGTAAAACTCTGGCAAGCTTTTGCTCTTAGCAAGTATGTATGTATGATCAGCTATTATGATAACTAATGTTTGTGTTCATCTTAATTTGCATTTCCCTTTTAGAAAAAAACTTAATTTCTATTTTGGCTGACCTGTTAGAGAACTATCAGATTGAACCCACAACATGATTCATATAGATTCATTACACCGAGCCACATGTCTTGACCTTGCGATACACTACTTCCATTAATTAGTGCAAGAAGGCTTACCTGAGCTGCCTGAACCATGGCAGATTCGAATCCACCTTATCTATCTAGAAATACAACCTTTGCGAAAGAGGATTTGGGGAGGCTGACATTGGGGACCCATGAGCCAGCAGCGTCGTCAATGTTTTAAAGGTGGCAGGAGATCGAAAGAAAAAATAAGCCAAAAATCGTTGGTAAACAAATTCAAGAAAAGAAACATTTACCTTTCCGAGAGGATGACATGCGGGACCCATGAGGCAGCAGCATCCTCAACTATTTCAAGGCGGCAGGGGATCAAAATAAAAAAGGAAATAGCCGAAATTAATTAGGGTCAAAATAAATCCATCAAAGGAAACTTTTATTGTTCATAGAGGATGACATGTGGGACCGACTTGCCACCTGGTCGTCATCGTTTCAATGGGGGCAGGGGATCAAAAGAAAAAGACAAATAGCCAGAAATTAGGGAAAAAAATAAATCCAACAAAGAAAACTTTTATTGTTCATAGAGGATGACATGCGGGACCCATGAGCCAGCAGCTTCCTCAACGTTTCAAAGTCGGCATGAGATTGAAAGAAAAGTCAAGTGACATAATATCAGGAGCCAAAAATAATCCAAGAAAAGAAACTTTATTGTACATAGAGGATGACATGCGGGTCCCATTTTGTAGCAGCGGTCTCAACGCTTCCAAGGCGGCACAGGACTGAAAGAAAAATGAAGTAGCCAGAAATCGGTGTGAAAAAAATCCAAGAAAAGAAAGATTTCAATTGGGCTGTATCTGGACATCTCTTCGAACTATACCGGGCCTTTTGACTCGTATAATTTCAGCCCACCCCAAAACAGAAAGGTCGGATTTTTCTCAAAAAAAAAAAGTCCTATGCTTCGCAAAAACAAAAACAAGGAGATTCAACATATAAGTTTGTTTATGTAGATATAAAGATTTAATTTATCCGTTTGCAATAGCTCGGAGCGAAATACAACGTTTATTGTCCGCAAAATAAAATATCACATATTTCTTGTACGGGGAGGCCGACATCGGGGACCCATGAGCCAAAGCTGAGTCAACGTTTCAAAGGCTAGGGGATCGAAAATAAAAAAAGCCAAAAATCAGTTGGTAAAAAAATACAAGAAAAGAAAACATTTATCGTTTCGAGAGGATGACATGCGGGACCCATGAGGCAAGCAGATCCTCAACGTTTCAAAGTCGGCATGAGATCGAAAGAAAAAGGCAAGTGACATAATATCGAGCCAAAAATAATCCAAGAAAAGAAACTTTATTGTACATAGAGGATGACATGCGGGTCCCATTTTGTAGCAAGCGGTCTCAACGTTTCCAAGGCGGCACAGACCAAAAGAAAAATGAGGCAGCAGCATTCTCAACAATTCCAAGGCGGCAGGGGATCAAAAGAAAAATAAAGGAAATAGCCATAAATTAATTAGGGGTCAAAAATAAATCCACCAAAGGAAACTTTTATTGTTCATAGAGGATGACATGTGGGACCGACCTGCCAACAGCGTCCTCATCGTTTCAACGGGGCAGGGGATCAAAAGAAAAAGGCAAATAGCCAGAAATTAGGGGTAAAAATAACTCCAAGAAAGGAAACTTTTATTGTTCGTAGAGGATGACATGCGGGACCCATGAGCCAGCAGCTTACTCAACGTTTCAAAGGCGGCATGAGATCGAAAGAAAAGGCAAGTGACCAAATATCGAGCCAAAAATAATCCAAGATTTATTGTACATAGAGGATGACATGTGGGTCCCATTTTGCAGCAGCGGTCTCAATGTTTGTAATGCGGCTTGAGATCAAAAGAAAAAGAAAGTAGCTAGTAATTAGGGTGAAAAAAATCCAAGAAAAGAAAGTTGATGGACATAGAGGATGACATGCGGGTCCCTTGAACCAACAGCTTACTCAACGTTTCAAAGGGGGCAGGGGATCAAAAGAAAAAGGCAAGCCAAAAATCAGAGGGTGAAAAAATCCAACAAAGGAAACTTTTATAGCACACAGAGGATGACATGCGGGTCCCATGAGCCAGCAGGTACCTCAACGTTTCAAACGTGGCATGAGATCGAAAGAAAAGTCAAGTTACCAAATATGAGGTGCCAAAAACTCCAAGAAAAGAAAGTTGATTGCTCATAGAGGATGACATGCGGGTCCCATTTAGCTGCAGCGGTCTCACCGTTTGAGAGGCGGCAGGGATCGAAAGAAAAGTCAAGTGACCAAATATGAGGTGCCAAAAATAATCCAAAAAATGAAAGTTTTATAGTACATAGAGGATGACATGCGGGTCCCATTTAGCAGCGGTATCACTGTTTGAGAGGCAGCAGGGGATCGAAAGAAAAAGTCAAGTTACCAAATATGAGGTGCCAAAAAATCCAAGAAAAGAAAGTTTTATAGTACATAGTGGATGACATGCGGGTCCCATTTAGCAAGAGCGGTATCACTGTTTGAGAGGCGCAGGGATCGAAAGAAAAAGTCAAGTGACCAAATATGAGGTGCCAAAAAAAATCCAAGAAAAGAAAGTTTTATAGTACATAGAGGATGACATGCGGGTCCCATTTAGCAGCAGCGGTATCACTGTTTGAGAGGCAGGTGATCGAAAGAAAAAGTCAAGTGACCAAATATGAGGTGCCAAAAAATCCAAGAAAAGAAAGTTTTATAGTACATAGAGGATGACATGCGGGTCCCATTTAGCAGCGTATCACCGTTTGAGAGGCAGCAGGGATCGAAAGAAAAAGGTAAGTGACCAAATATGAGGTGCCAAAATAATTCAAGAAAAGAAAGTTTTATAGTACATAGAGGATGACATGCGGGTCCCAGCAGCAGCGGTATCACCGTTTGAGAGGCGGCAGGGAAGAAAAGGCAAGTGACCAAATTTGAGGTGCCAAAAAAACTCCAAGAAAAGAAAGTTGATTGCACATAGAGGATGACATGCGGGTCCCATTTAGCAAGCAGCGGTCTCAACGTTTCCAAGGCGGCAAGGGATCAAAAGAAAAAGGAAGTAGCCAGAAATCAGTCAAAAATCCAAGAATAGAAAGAATTTTGGTTCATAGAGGATGACATGCGGGACCCATGATCCTGCATCGTAAACGGCTCGATCGGAGAACGTTGAACGAGATGGCGCGATCTAGAAAAAAACAATGCCAGAGAGGCTGCCATCTGGGCCCTACATCCTCGGCGGGCGGATTTGCTTGACTCGGCCGGCGAACCCGAGATTTCGAGATGCACCACGTCCCGGGCCACCATACGCCACGTTTTGGCCGTTTCGGGCTAGGTGGCCTCAAAAACAAGAAAAAAGTTTTGACATGCACCACGGAGGGACCAAAATCGTCGGCCATGGTACACCAGCAACCACGGCGCGACTTCAACTTCGTCGGCCATGGCAACTTTTCTTGTAGTGATAGTAATCACGATGCTAGAGGGCGAAAAGACAAAGGCCCTGTTTATAATGAAAGAAAGAAAACACAGTAAAGGCTAGTAAACTGCTTAGGAAAGGAAGGGGTTCTTCTCTTCTTCTGGCTTCTTCACCGCGTTAGTAGTTGCAGCAGCGTTGCTGGTGTCATCAAGTGTTTGAGCGGTGATTGCCATCGTCTTGCTATTTACTAGGCCTTCTGTGCCGTCAACTGCCGAGCCCTTTGCTGCCAAAGCTGCTGCTGCCGAAGCCTCAAGCCGATGCTTCCCCGATGCTTGAGGGCGAGAGAGCCTGGCTTCTTCTTGGTTCCCCTGCCATCTTTTTCTTCCTTGATCTCTCGTAAGGACAGCTTAGGCGGAGGGCCAACAATTTCTCGCCCGAACTTTGCAGCAATCCTCTGGAAATCGCGATCATAATTATCCGAGCGTGAAAACTTCCATAGACTCGTGATGTTTGTCCCATTGTTCCTAGGCATTTTCAGCTTGAGGTATGCATAATGCGGTACAGCCATGAACTTGGCATAGGCTGGTCTTCCGAGTATAGCGTGATACCGTGATTCCCCCTCACCACTTCAAACTCGATTTTCTCCTTCCTGAAATTATCGGCTTTACCGAAGATGACATTCAGGTAAGCTTTGCCAAGAGAGTGTCCCGGTGCGGTTGGAAGGATTCCGTGGAAGCAGGTGTCTGTTTTTCCAAAGCATGCTCATGGTGATCCCCATACTCCTGATTGTGTCGACGAATATCAGGTTTAGCCCGCTTCCGCCATCCATAAATACTTTGCTCATCTTGAACCCCCCAATTTGTGCTTCGACTACTGGCGGCATGTCCCGGTTTTGGTATGGTCATCGGATGATCCGCTCGGCTGAACGTAATGCTCTGAGAAGACCAGTACTCGGGGATGTTTGCCATGATGCTTTCTGCCAAATTGATCTCTCGGGTGAGCTTCTTCATCTCTCTTCTTGAAACACCTGTCCCTGTGGATCATACTCATCCGCCCACGTGGCGGTGGGAATGCTTCGTTGGGTTGAGTCTGCGGACTTGGTGCTGCGGTGGAGGTGGTGGCGGTGGTAGCGTTGTTCCGACCGCTGGATGAGTTTGTGCATGTCGAGGAACCGTCGACCCCCGAGCAGTGACTCGACTTCGTTTTGCCGTCTTTGGAATCGACATACGAATGCAGGTAACAAGGGGCGTTGACCTGTTCAGCGTAGGGCAGAGTCCTCTGCTGCCGTGGTTTATAGTTACCACGGTTCCCAGAGTTGTTCCGGTTACCATCGTGCATGTCGTCTCGATCGTCTTGCCGATCGGCATACCCTGCTGCTACCAGATTATTATCATCGTAATTGCGGTTTTTCCTCCTCTTATGACGATCCCTTCGGCTACCCGAGTCGTGCTTCGGCTGGTCATCGTCTTCATCATCACTACGCTGCCGTGGCCTTCGAACGTTGTCTTCACCATCAGCCCAGCTGTTGGCGATTTCCATTAATTTGGTTATGGTTTTCGGCTTTTTGCGCCTGAGCTCTTCTATGTAACTTTCCCGCTGAACGCCGTCGCTGAAAGCGTCGATTGCTCTGTCGACAGATACGTCTTCGGCAGCATTCAAGAGCTTTGTGAATCTCCCGATGTAAGAACGCATCGACTCCTTCTGCTTCTGCCGACAATTCCGTAGCTCTTCGATCCCGACGGGCCTCTTGTATGTTGCTTGGAAGTTGGCAACGAAGGCGTCTACTAGGTCGTCCCATGATTTGACAGAACCTTTCGGCAGCCCTCGTAGCTAGGCCCGTGCTGAATCCTTTAGGTAAAGTTGTAAGCATTGCATTGCCGCTATCTGGTTCCCTTTGTGCAGGATCACTGTCTGCAGGTAGTCATCTATCCAAGATCTTGGTTCTTGCTGCCCATCGTACTTGGCAGCGTCGGTAGGGGTAGGCTTGAACTTTTTGGGCGGCATTGCTTCACGTATCTTATAACTTAGCTCCCCCGAGCTCGCCGTCGTACTCCTGGTCTTCATCCGAAGAATCGCTATCGTCATCTTTCCTGGTGGCGCGTCGGCGCCTTGCTTTGTCAATCCTGCTCCGGGTGATCTCACACGAGCATCTCGTATGATGTTTTGATCCACTGCCTTGGACCATAGTTTTTTCCTTTTGCGGGACCAGGTTGTTTCCCAATATCGCGAGACTTTCAAGAGCACCTCGGTGGGCTTGAGCCATAGATCCTTCGGGGCGCTGGTTGATGAGGTAAGCGGCGAGGTTGGTCGTTGCTGCGCGGTTTTTGGCCGTGGCATGCCCGCGGTATCCGTGGTCATAAAGGATTTAGTCGATTCGACGTTATCTCTGGCGTCATCTTCCGAAAGCCTGGACATCCTTGACCGGTGCTTGCCTGCTCCCTGAGTGTTTCGGGAGGCGCTTCCTTGCGAACCTCTTCGCCTTTCGCTGGATCGGTCCGCCGCAGATAGACGCCTCTCGAGTGTGGCTTGTTCTTTCGACAAGTGCTCTCGGTTTTTCTCCAGTATGGAGCGGTAAGCATTGAGGGTTCCGACCGGTCCCGCGGGGAGTGGTGTGTTGTTGAGTACTGCTGCCCTTGCTGCCGCCCACTCCTCATCCGCGATGGTGTAATCTCTATCGCGGTTGCTGGCGCTGTCCTCGAAACTTGCCCTTCTGCTGGAGCGGGGGGTATGGTCCTCGTCTCCTCTGCGCCTTGTGTTCCCCGTGTTGTTGGCGACGTAGACCTGATGGCGCGCCGTCCTTTGGGCGGTTCGTTGGATGGTGCTGTCGATACTATCTTCTCCCGATGAATACCGGGCGTTGCAGATGAACGGCGTGTCGGTAGATCCCAGCCTGTGCCTGGCGTCGCAGTTCAAGCAATAATACGAGGTCAGCTTTGAAGACGAGGAATCGTCCGACCCTACTGACATACAGGACATTGAACGAGGAGCCGATGGTATGGGGGAGCACGTCGATCCCGTTAGGCCAGCCGACAGATCGACTGAAGATGATGCGTTCGAACTTGTCGATCCGGAAGCAGGGGATTCCAGCAGTTGAAGGATTCCTTCTGCGTTGACGTTGTAGTGGACGCTACCGAAGGTCATCTCCACGTTCCCTTGCAGATCCGAAAAGTTTGAACGGGAGGAATCGCTGTGTGGAGTAAACTCGTAGGAGCCGCATCGAATCGGACTTCCCAGGATGGGCGACGATGGTGTCGACGAGATTGCTGATGAAGTTACTGGCGAATTTGCTGGCGAAGTTGCCGGCGGGTTTGCCGATGATGCTGCCGATGTCATGATCGGATCTGCCGATGCCCTGCCTTGTGCCGACAGGGTTCCCACAGATGGCGCCAATTGTCGAGGGTGCTCCTCGGCAATGCCCTCCGATAGGGGCTTAGGGTTGATGGAATCCTGCAAGCTGACACGAGACATCGGTACACGTACAAGCGGGAAGAGCGATTTACCCAGTTCGGGGCCCTCGATGAGGTAAAACCCTTACGTCCTGCCTGTCTGTTCTTGATTATGATGAAAACAGGTTACAACGGGGTGCCGAATAGTTCGGCTGTGATCTAGTCGAGATGCTAGTTGCTAGGGTAACCTAGTTCTAAGCTTCCGCTGGCTATTGTTGCTAAGATTGATTGTGTCCCTCGGCAGCCCCTCTCCTGGCCTTTATATAGGAGGCCAGGTCCCAAGGGTCTAACCGCGGACGACTAGGTTTACAGTAGTTTAGATCCAATCTTTCCTTGTTTGTTCGCTTCGTGGTCTTGCCCGTCAAGGAATCTTCCGATGCACCGACCTAGTGGCCCATCTCGCTTCTGGTAGCTTCATGGGCCTCCAACTTGTCAATACCAGATAGGGCAATACTGGTTACCCGAAGGGTAATGCCCACGTCATCTGGGTTTTGGCGGGCCGGCCGGGTGCATCCGTGCTGCTTCTGGCGGATGGGGTAGGTGACCGGAGCGGAGGCAGCTGGGGTGGAGGCGCACCTCCTGCAGCATCCGACGGCAGGCTTCACGAGCACGGACCAGGTGGGTCTATGCTCGGCCGGGCCAGGAGGGCCTGGTTTGCCCCTTGTCGGCATGTCCGGACGGGTACCGCCATTGGCGGTGGAGGCAGTTCCCTCCCGTGGTGCCTTTCCCTCGCAGCCCCTCGTTTTCGTGTTCCTTTCTCGTCTCGCTGGCTTCGGTTTGCTAGCTGCGGGGAGATGGCGTTGGTGTCTCTTAAGCCGTGGTGGCGCACGCTGGTGGATGGTGAGGTTGGTGGAGCAGGATGGAGCGCTCGGGGCGGGGTAAGGAGGGTCGGGAGAAATCCATGTCGGTTGGCCGACACCGACGCGGTGACGCTCGCGGGCGCCACCCCTCCTTCCTAAAGGGCGTTGGTGAAGCTCTCCTCCCTGTCCCTGCGCGTACCGGGGGAAACCCTAGGACTAGTCCGGGCAGCAGCGTCGTCATCGTCGCATTCCTTCTTGAAGGTGCTGCTTGGTACGCGGCGCTCCAAAATGCTAGGCGCGTGGTGGAATTCTCCGGAGGGCGCAGTGGCTGCGGGACACCTTCGTTTTCATCGATCCGGCCTCTTTGGCTTTCTTTCTTTTTTCTTTCTTTTATGTTTTCTTTTGGGCTTGATTGTGCTGATGCCCCAGCAGTTGGCCGTTGTATCGTGTGGTTGCTATATTAATATAGCGGGGCGAAAGCCTATTTCGAGGAGGTGTAGATTTAGGTTTTTAGGCCATGTGCTTGTAGTTTGGAGTAGGGTATCAGATCTTCCTGGCCAGATCTGGTGCATCCGGGAGTGGTGGCTTCCTCCTCTTCTCCGAAGATCGGAGACGGCGACAGCCACCCCGGCTCCGGGGATCTCCACAAATAAGGTCAGCGGATCGATTCTCTTCTGGGGCGGTGCCCTGCCTTTTTCTCTTCTTTCGGCCTGCCGTGGCGGCGAGGGAAGGAAGAGAATGAGCAGTGGTGGCGCTGAAGAGAGAGGAGGTCGGGGGTCATCCGCTCTGCCGCATCGGCGCAACGGCAGGCGGTCGACGAAAGAAGAGTTCGCCGGGCTTCCAAGGTGGAAGGCGGCTGATGCTCCTCTGGAGGCGAGGCCTCAGCTTCATAAGCGCAGATACCTTGTTGTGTGTATGAAAAGGAAGGAGCTTCTTCCGCCGGCCGTGGTGGTGAGGAGTGGAAGGGATGCTGCCTCTCTTCCTCAGCATCTGCAAGGTAGTGGTTCGGGTTTTGGTTGCAGCTTCGAGCATCTGAGATTCTTCTCCAGCCCTACTTTCTTCGCCCATCTCCTCCTATCCGTGGCAGGAATGGGGAGTTTGATGGTGGGTTGTTTTGCACCGCCGGTGCTGGCGAAGATTCCTCTGCTTCTAGCAGCGCCAAGCACCAGTGGAGTTGGGAAGCTATTTTCTGGAGCATCATCTCGGCGGCGGATGGAAGCCGTCCGACATCCAAGGCCAACCCATGGCCTATCCAAAAGCCGGAGAAGGGACCCGACGAATCAACCTCCTTTGTGAGGCCCCTCATGAGGTGTGCAGCCGCATACTACGGCTGCTTAGAGGCAAGTGGTTTTGTCCCCACATCTGAGCATGACGGCGGCGTAGCTCACCTCCGGCTCAACGGTGGAGAAAGAGAAGGATCGGATTGTTGTTCTACATTTCTCAGTGAGGTCTTTTCTGTAAATGCTGGGGACCTATTTTATTTCGCTGATCTTATGGGGTCCTCTATGATAACTTGTACCTCCTCCGTTCGGAATTAATGAAAGCTTCTAGGCCCTTCGGGCCACTCCTTGTTCCAAAAAAATGTTATATTACAACAGAGAGGGGGTAGAAAGAAGGGAAGCGAGTTGGGGCAGTGCTAGGAAAGTCATGAATACTCGCCATCGAATATCCACTATGGGACGAAATCATAACACCAGCGATAAGAAGTTTCTAACATAACAGGTTCATCACAAAACATCTAAGGGAGCGGCAGATAACAAAACATCTAAGGAAGCAGCAGTTCAACATCAAAGAGCTCGAGATCATCAGCCACCCCAGCGAACTCGGACGACAATCGCCTCAGGCGCCTTCGATCATCAACAGTTGCGACTGGCTCGGAGTAGTTGCTGCCCGCATGAAGTAGATTGATGTTGCAGCCTGCACCAGCTTCTCCGCACCGCCGATCAAGCAGTTTTTTCCTCCACCTTTTGCAGACCTGCCCAGTACATAATCAAAGCCACCGCAAAGTATGAAATTTCACTCGGCGATTTCAGGACATGTTTTTCAAATGTGATCTTGTTCCTCACATTCCAAATCGCCCAACAAACATCTGCAATGATAATAACATAGAACTTCTCAAAGCCAGGGGAATAAGCATGAAACCAAGCCATAGCTTGCCAAAATGAAGTAGGGATACATCTCACTCCCATGGCCGAAGCCAAAACCCCCAAACCACTCTCGAAGTGTTACAAGTAAAGAAGATATGGTCATTCGATTCAACTTGCCTGCAAAAGGAGCAAATTGATGCTCCAGGCCATTTCCTTTTTTTCATATTCTCTCGAGTAAGAATAGCATCTTGGCATAATTGCCACATGAAGATCTTATATTTTTAATGGAATCTTGGATTTCCATATCCAATTGTTGTGAGATCCAGCCAGGTTCTTTTCCAGGAGGGTGTAAACTGATCTAGTTGAGAAAATAGCATTCTTGTTCAAGGACCAAGTAATTCTATAATTTTCATCATGAAAGAGAGCCGAAAAAGCAAGGTATTTAAGATATATTGCCAATGATCAAGTAACTCACCTCTCAAGCGCATGCGAAAAGGAATATCGAAGTTTGCATCTCTGCAACTTTTCACAGTACAGTCTTGCACCTGACATAGGTTAAAGAGAATAGGAAATTTATCACAGAAAGGTTGCTCGCCCATAATTGGGTCTTTCCAAAGCCTAGCAATGTTCCCATTGTTCAACAGTACCTTTCTTCCAGCAAAGTAAGTCTCCTTGACTTTTAAAATTGCTTTCCAACAAGAGGAATCATTGAATCTTGAGGTGACCGTAGCCACAGTTCTATTTCTTAGATATTTTGCTTTGATTATTTCCTGCCATAAACCATCCAGGGTGTCGAGTTTCCACCACCACTTGCAAAGAAGGCTTATGTTTTGTTTCCTTAGGTCCTTAACCCATAGACCACCTTTATTTTTCGATCGACAAACTCTGGTCCATTTGACCATATAGTATCCTTTTTCTATTTTTTCCATGCCAGAAAAAGCGTCGCCTATGTTTATCCAGCTTTTCCATGAAGGTTTTATTTAAAAGGAACATGTCCATGATGTAAGAAGAGAGATTGGATAGACAGGAATCAACCAAAATTAACCTTCCTCCAGAAGAGGAGGATCCACCAACCCAAGCATCAAGCTTTTTAATGAATTTGCTGTCAACAAAATTTAAGTCTGAATTTTTTAGACATCGGAAAGAAACCGGGACACCCAAATATTTCATTGGTAAGTTTCCAATTTGGCATCCAAACATGTTGGCATAGAAGCTAGCTATATCATTGTCTCCTCCAATAAGGAAAATCTCGCTTTTCTCATAGTTTATTTTGAGTCCCGACATTAATTCAAAAAGGTAGAGCAAAAGTTTCAGATTAATGTCTTTGTCAGGATCATGTGAGAGACAAAGGACCATGTCGTCAGCATATTGCATAACGGCCACACCTTAATTTATCAATAAGGTCAGGTGCCAAACCAGTAAGGAGGTCGTTGTCTTGAGCCTCAAGGACCATTTTAGTAAGGCATTGCGCAACGGAGTTGAAAAGAAAAGGGGATAGAGGATCGCCTTGGTGAACCCCTTTCGAGCTTTGGAAATATGGTCCGATCACATTATTGATTTTAACCGAGACCGTGCCATTCTGGAGGGATTTTTCAACCTTGTTACACCAGAAGTCTCCAAAGCCCATGGCTCGTTGACTGTTTAGGAGGAAATCCCAATTTACTTTGTCGAAAGCTTTTTCAAAATCAAGCTTCAGGACAACACCAATATGCTTTTTCACATGGGCATGATGCATAAGCTCATGAAGCGACATAATTCCATCAACTATGGTTCTATATTTCATGGAAGCATTTTGATGTAAGCTGACAATTTTGGAAAGGAAAGGTTCCACCCTAATGGTAAGGATTTTAGTAAGCAGCTTGTAGATACATCTAAGGAGGCATATGTTGGAAATATGCCCAAGAGGCAATAATAAAATGGTTATTATAATATATCTTTGTGTTTATGATAATGTTTGCATACCATGCTATAATTGTATTAACCGAAACATTGATACATGTGTGTTATGTAAACAACAAGGAGTCCCTAGTAAGCCTCTTGTATAACTAGCTTGTTGATTAATAGATGATCATAGTTTCATGATCATGAACATTGGATGTTATTAATAACAAGGTTATGTCATTATGTGAATGATGTAATGGACACACCTAATTAAGCGTAGCATAAGATCACGTCATTAAGTTCATTTGCTATAAGCTTCCGATACATAGTTACCTAGTCCTTCGACCATGAGATCATATAAATCACTTATGCCGGAAGGGTACTTTGATTACATCAAACGCCACTGCGTAAATGGGTGGTTATAAAGGTGGGATTAGGTATTCGGAAAGTATGAGTTGAGGCATATGGATCAAGTGGGATTTGTCCATCCCGATGACGGATAGATATACTCGGGCCCTCTCGGTGAATGTCGTCTAATTAGCTTGCAAGCATATGAATGGTTCATAAGAGATGACATATCACGGTACGAGTAAAGAGTACTTGTCATGAGACGAGGTTGAACGAGGTATAGAGATACCGATGATCAAACCTCGGACAAGTAAAATATCGCGTGACAAAGGGAATCGGTATCGTATGTAAATGGTTCAATCGATCACTAAGTTATCGTTGAATATGTGGGAGCCATTATGGATCTCCAGATCCCGCTATTGGTTATTGGTCGAGAGAAGTCTCAACCATGTCGCATAGTTCGCGAACCGTAGGGTGACACACTTAAGGTTTGATGTCGTTTAAGTAGATATGGAATATGGAATGGAGCTCGAATGTTGTTCGGAGTCTCGGATGGGATCCAAGACATCACGAGGAGGTTCGGAATGGTCCGGAGAATAAGATTCATATATGGGAAGTCATTTTCCGGGTTCGGAAAAAGTCCGGTGTTTTGACCGGAGGTTCTAGAAGGACCGGAATAGTCCGGAATATTATGGAAGGTTCCGGAAGTGTCGGGACGACCCGGGATGTCTAAGGAAGTCCGGAGGGTTCCATAATAGGTGCAACCACGTTGCCTTAAGGGAAAATGAGTCTTTCCTTAATGCAATTTCGGAATTGGCAAAAGAGTCCGAGTAGGACTAGGTTTTCGGAACCGGAAACCTATCGGAACTCAGTCAAACTTGGGGGCAGGTTTTTGGACGACCCAAGGGCTTGGCCACCTATTTAAAGAGGCCAAGGGGCACCCCAAGGGCACCACAAGTCGCAGCCCTAGCTCCCCAAGTCGCAGCACCACCCTGCGCCCAAACCCTAGCTATTCCTCCTCCTTCTTCCCCCCGCTCAAGCCCCCGGAGATCTCCACCACCACCGTCACCACGCCGTCGTGCTGGCGGGATTCCGAGGAGGATCTACTACATCCGCTGCCCGCTGGGGGGAGGAGGACGTCGTCTTCATCAACACCGTACGTGTGACCGTACGGAGGTGCTGCCCGTTTGTGGCACCGTCAAGTTCTTCTACGCGCTTTTGCAAGCGGTCAAGATCTTCTACGCTTTTGCAAGCGGCAAGTGATCGACTACATCCACCACGAGATCTAATCTCGTTAGGCTTTGGAAATCTTCGAGGGTTAGTCTCATGATCTTCTCGTTGCTACCATCTACTAGATTAGATCTTGGCTTGTGTTTTCGTTCTTGCGGTAGGAAATTTTTGTTTTCTATGCTACGAATCCCAAGTGGTATCAGAGCCGTGTCTATGCATAGATTGGTTGCACGAGTAGAACACAATGGTTCTATGGGCGTTGATGCTTTTGTTGTCTTTAGTTCGTGTACTTTGCATCTTGCGGCATAGTGGGATGAAGCGGCCCGGGCTAACTTTACATGACCGCGTTCATGAGACTTGCTCCACGTTCGACATGCAACTTGTATTGCATAAGTGGCTTTGCGGGTGTCTGTCTCTCCCACTATAGTGAAGATCCAATTTACTATTTACAACACTAGTATCACCGTTGTGGTTCATGTTCGTAGGTAGATTGGATCTTACTCAAAACCCTAAACCACGTAAAATATGCAAACCAAATTAGAGACGTCTAACTTGTTTTTGCAGGGTTTGGTGATGTGATATGGCCATGATGTGATGATGAATATGTATGAGATGATCATTATTGTATTGTGGCAACCGGCAGGAGCCTTATGGTTGTCTTTATATTTCATGTTGTAGTATTGTTTCAAAGTAGTTGTAGTAGTTGCTACACACGGTGAACAACCATGAAGACGGCGCCATGGACCTTGACGCTACGCCGACGATGATGGAGATCATGCCCGTTGATGATGGAGATCATGTCCGTGCTTTGGAGATGAAGATCAAAGGCGCAAAGACTAAAGGGCCATATCATATCACATATGAATTGCATGTGATGTTAATCCTTTATGCATCTTATTTTGCTTAGATCGCGACGGTAGCATTATAAGATGATCCCTCACATTAATATCAAGATAATAAAGTGTTCTCCCCTCGTATGCACCGTTGCTACAGTTCGTCGTTTGAAGCATCTCGTGATGATCGGATGTGATAGACTCTACGTTCACATACAACGGGTGTAAGCCATGTTTGCACAAGCGGAATACTTGGGTTTGCTTGACGAGCCTAGCATGTACAGACATGGCCTCGGGACAACGGAAACCGAAAGGTTGAACACGAGTCATATGGATGATATGATCAGCATGTTGATGTTCACCATTGAAGCTACATCATCTCAAGTGATGATTGGTTTTGGTGTAGTGGATGTGGATCGTGTGCCACTTAACAACTATGAGGGATGTTGTATTAAGTGGGAGTTCATTAGTAATTAGATTAAAACTTGAACTAATTATCATGAACATAGTCTGAATAGTATTTTGAATTAAATTTGTAGAATTGGCATCTGTTTTCTACCATGCGTTAGTCTTGTAATTGAGATAGAAATACTGTTAAGACTGACAAATACCTTTACGGACTGGTACCGTATTGTTAAAGAACAAAGGTTTCAATTAGTACCTAAAATCATCTTGTCTCCATGAAACTTGATGTTCAAATTTGTTTGAAAAGTAAGGAGCTGAAAAGTTTTGTTTTCAGAAAGAAGCGAGGTATGAGATATATGCGATATCTAAGACCTTACTGCAAGATGATAGAATATAATCTAGTGAGACTACATAAACTCATAAGTTTTATGGGAATGTACGAAGGTTGAAGACGCCAGGCGTCCCAATCCTCCAACTATTGGGGCACTAACAATATTCGCATGTCCATGAAGTGATCGTCCTTAGTATGCACCGTTGCTAAGACTCGTTGTTTCGAGGCATCTCGTGTTGATCGGGTGTTATAGATTCCACGAGTGCATACAACGGGTGCAAGCCAGATTTGCACATGTGAATACTAAGGTTAAACTTTACGAGCCTAGTATGTACAGACATGGTCTCGGAAAGTCGTCATGATATGATGGATAAAATTATGAGTGAAATTGTTCATCATATTACAAAGTTACTAATAGTGAAATCAGGAACACTTGTCATATGATGATCAACTTCAAAGTAAGAACCTCAAGGTTATTGGTATTTGACCAACAAATCTAGAAGTCTATGATGTTGAAGTGTTTTTCTGAATAATGAGGAAAGCTAAAAGAGAAACTATAAAAGATATTTTGGCAGAAAGAAAAGAAAAGACTAGAAAGTCTAGCTCAGGTGTATATAAATGATATACATGTTATGGTTGTATTCCTAGTTTGGTCACATAATGAAATTCTTGGGTATTTATACCAGATTGGTTGGTATGAGATGTCATACAATACAACGCAATACAAGAAAACAATGGCCTAAGTGACTGACAAGGAATATGATAGGAATACACGTCTGGAACAAAAATAAAGTGTTATTATGTTCGTCGTTGGTATTCTATCTAGCCCTTAGAATTTATAATAAAGAACTTAATAATTGTTATTTTGCTCTGGTCAAATGAAAACAATGAGTTGTTCAAATTATGACATTACTCCATGTACGATGGATAAAGTTATTATAAATATTAATGGTGAAACACACATACATAACACTGACGCTAAAATGCCATAAGGCAAATGATTTGAATTCTACTTATTTGTGGAACCGCCATTTAGGTCATGTTAGAAAGGAACGCATGAAGAAACTACATGCAGATGGATTTTTGGAGTCATTTGATTTTTGAATCGTTTGGCACTTGCAAATCTTTTCTAAAGAGAATGACTAAAATACCGTTCATAGGCCAAGAGTTGAACGGGCAACTAACTTAGTGGAAACATACATGATGATGTATGTGGTTCACTGGGCATAGTTGTGTGCGGGAGATTCTTCTACTTCATGAAAACTTCCAACAATGAATTGAGTATATATATGTGGATATATTCTATAAGGAAGAAGTTTGAAACATTTGAATGGATTCAAATAAAGTTTAGCATGAAGTGGAAATCATCGTAATATAAAATTCAAATATCTATGATTTGATCATGGTGAAAATATTTGAATTACGAGTTTTAGCGAACATCTAAGAGAGTTATGAAATTGTTCTAGAACTCACATTTCTTGGAGTATCATAATGATGATGGAGTATCCGAGAGACGTATCCAAACCTTGTTGGGTTGAAGATGAGATAAAATAACGCCATTATATTTTTTATGGATTATGCTTTAGAGACTACCGCTTTTACACTAAATAGAGCATCATCATGATCCGTTGAAATGACACCATACGAGTTATGGCATGGGTATAAACCCTAATAGTCCTTTCTTAAATTTTGATATGCATAGCATATGTAAATAAGTTTACAACCAAAATCGGATGAATGTCTTTGTTGGTTATCCCAGAGAATTGATTGGGAATTCTTTCCACTATGAAGTAAAAAGACAAAAGTGTTTGTTATAGTTACTTGCTTATTTCCAAGAAATTGTTTTCTAGCGAAATATTTGAGTGGGAGGACAATAGAACTTGATATGGTTTATGAACCTGAGCATAATGATCAGAGTAGCGCAGCGTCGGAAATGGTTCCGGAAGCGGCCACGACGATCATGGCTCCCATGACTACAAAGTGTTTTAGCCATGGAGATCGAAGTACCTATTGAACGTTGTAGGTTTGGTTTACTTTGTGATCAAATAAATGATTTGTGGACAAAGGATTGTTTTTTGAACAATGATAAACCAACTACATACAAAGAAGTTATGATGGGCCTGACTCCGTTAAAATGGCTATGCGCCATGAAATCCAAGATAGGTGAATACTTTTTGAAAGTAAATGAATCTATGAAATTGATGGACTTGGATGAAATATCCTTAAATAAGCACAACTTGTCGAAAAGTTGTTTACGACAAAGTTCAAAGAGTTGACTACGTGAAGATTAGATCTTCCGTAGCAATGCTTATAGTCTATGTGGATTATTCTAGTAATCGCTACATATTTCTTTATGAGATATGCTAGTAGGATGGCAAAATATATTACTTAACAGAGTGTGTATTAAAGGTGTATACAAGATACAACCAAGAGTTTTGCTAGTCCGTAGAATACTAGATAGGAATACGAACTTCAATTGGATAAAGTGAGTATTGCGGAGTTGGAATCTTCACCGGATGAAATAGTCAAAGAGTTTTGATTTCATTAGAAACGATGAAGGTGCTTGCATTTGCAAGAAATTAAGTGGGAGCGCTGAGACATATTTGTAATACTTTATGTAGCTGACATATCGTTGATTATAAATAGTGTAATTATATAATTGATTAAAAAGGTTTCATTGAGAATTAACTTCAATGAAAGGATATGGACTGAAACATATTTAGTGTCAAGATCTATGAAGATGGATGAAAACACATAATAAGTTTAAGTCAAAGTACATAGAATGGATATTGAAATAGTTCAATATATAAATATTAAGAAGGTGTTCTTTGCATACAAAGGTTTAACAAAACTTGAGTGTATTTGACACTCGATGAGTAAAAACACATGAGTGATTTTGGATCACAAATAATATGTACAAAATCAGATGTCCTGTGCTCTAAAAGGTTAGGAGCATATACCAGAATGGTTCATGTGATGATCATTGGACAAACAGTAAGAATATCCCTGTGTGCTTCAGAAGAACCAAGGATATATATATAGTATTATATGGGGTAAAGACAAACAAATCGCTGTAAAGTGTTGCACCGATATTAGTTTGGTCACATATAAGAATTAATTTCAAATCTCAATTAGGCTAAGTGTTGTTTAAAAGGTAGCACAATGCTAGATTTAGAAGAGTTCTAAATGTTGTGACGGATTCTACAAACAAAGGCAGAGTATGTCATTGTTTTAACAATGACTAAGGATGTTAAGTCGAAAGGTTCTTTGAGAACTTGGTGTAGTTCCGATAGTGTCAGAACTTTGAAGCTATATTGTGTGTGACAATATTGGTGACATATTTCAGACCGGAATTAAGGTTCCAGAGGACTAAGCATATATGCCGACTCATTTGGAAAATGAGTTATGCGTTGAGACGCAAATGAATTGCAAAGTACATGCGTTTCTGAGCGTGTCAGATCCGTTGACTAAAACCTCTCCCGTAAGCAAAACATGATAAAACACCAGAAGGCCAAGGTGTTATATCTTTACAAATGTAAACTAGATTATTGACTCTAGTGCAAGTGGGAGACTGTTGGAAATATGCCCAAGAGGCAATAATAAAATGGTTATTATAATATATCTTTGTGTTTATGATAATGTTTGCATACCATGCTATAATTGTATTAACCGAAACATTGATACATGTGTGTTATGTAAACAACAAGGAGTCCCTAGTAAGCCTCTTGTATAACTAGCTTGTTGATTAATAGATGATCATAGTTTCATGATCATGAACATTGGATGTTATTAATAACAAGGTTATGTCATTATGTGAATGATGTAATGGACACACCTAATTAAGCGTAGCATAAGATCACGTCATTAAGTTCATTTGCTATAAGCTTTCGATACATAGTTACCTAGTCCTTCGACCATGAGATCATATAAATCACTTATGCCGGAAGGGTACTTTGATTACATCAAACGCCACTGCGTAAATGGGTGGTTATAAAGGTGAGATTAGGTATTCGGAAAGTATGAGTTGAGGCATATGGATCAACAGTGGGATTTGTCCATCCCGATGACGGATAGATATACTCTGCGCCCTCTCGGTGGAATGTCGTCTAATTAGCTTGCAAGCATATGAATGGTTCATAAGAGATGACATATCACGGTACGAGTAAAGAGTACTTGTCATGAGACGAGGTTGAACGAGGTATAGAGATACCGATGATCAAACCTCGGACAAGTAAAATATCGCGTGACAAAGGGAATCGGTATCGTATGTAAATGGTTCAATCGATCACTAAATTATCGTTGAATATGTGGGAGCCATTATGGATCTCCAGATCCCGCTATTGGTTATTGGTCGGAGAGAAGTCTCAACCATGTCTGCATAGTTCGCGCACCGTAGGGTGACACACTTAAGGTTTGATGTCGTTTTAAGGAGATATGGAATATGGAATGGAGCTCGAATGTTGTTGAGTCTCGGATGGGATCCAAGACATCACGAGGAGGTTCGAATGGTCGGAGAATAAGATTCATATATGGGAAGTCATTTTCGGGTTCGGAAAAGTCCGGTGTTTCTAGGAGGTTCTAGAAGGACGGAATAGTCCGGAATATTATGGAAGGTTCCGGAAGTGTCCGGGACGACCCGGGATGTCTAAGGAAGTCCGGAGGGTTCCATAATAGGTGCAACCACGTTGCCTTAAGGGAAAAGGAGTCTTTCCTTAATGCAATTTCGGAATTGGCAAAAGAGTCCGAGTAGGACTAGGTTTTCGGAACCGGAAACCTATCGGAACTCAGTCAAACTTGGGGGCAGGTTTTGGACGACCCAAGGGGCTTGGCCACCTATTTAAAGAGGCCAAGGGGCACCCCAAGGGCACCACAAGTCGCAGCCCTAGCTCCCCAAGTCGCAGCACCACCCTGCGCCCAAACCCTAGCTATTCCCTCCTCCTTCTTCTCCCGCACGGCGCGGCGCCCCCGGAGATCTACACCACCACCGTCACCACGCCGTCGTGGCGGGATTCGGAGGATCTACTACATCCGCTGCCGAACGGGGAGGAGGACGTCGTCTTCATCAACACCGTACGTGTGACCGAGTACGGAGGTGCTGCCCGTTTGTGGCACCGTCAAGTTCTTCTACGCGCTTTTGCAAGCGGTCAAGATCTTCTACGCGCTTTTGCAAGCGGCAAGTGATCGACTACATCCACCACGAGATCTAATCTCGTTAGGCTTTGAAATCTTCGAGGGTTAGTCTCATGATCTTCTCATTGCTACCATCTACTAGATTAGATCTTGGCTTGTGTTTTCGTTCTTGCGGTAGGAAATTTTTTGTTTTCTATGCTACGAATCCCAATAGCATATAGGTCCGTATTGACTGATTTTGTTAGCATCAGACATTTTTGGTAAAAGGGTGATGATGCCATAATTTAGGCGTTGCACATCCAGGGAACCATCATGAAAAGCATAGAAAAGGTTCATAATATCATTTTTGACAATATGCCAATAATGTTGGTAAAATTCGATGGGGGTATTATCTGGCCCAGGAGCTTTTTTTTTTCATCGAAAACAACGCATCTTTCACTTCTTCAATAGTGAAGGGCCTACTAATAATTTCATTATCAATATCATCCATTCTCTCATGTGGCTTCCACATAGAACGATTTATAGGAAATAGGTTCCCAGGAGCCGGGCCGAACAGGGTTTTATAATAAGAAGTGGCATGGTCAATGAGATTTTCTGTCCCCTCAATGACTACACCATTATCATCTAGGGATATCATAGTATTTTTTCTTTTGTGACCATTGGCCACTCGATGAAAGTAACTCGTATTTAAATCTCCCTCAAGGAGCTATTTTCATGCGATTTTTGGTACCACAACAACTCGTCTTCTTTATAGATTTCCATAAGTTCGACCATGATCATAATTTTTTGGATACTTAGATCACTTGGTAGTTCCAAGGTTTCTTCTAGCTCCTCAATATATGCTAACTCCTCTTTCAAATAAAATTTTCTTTTCTTAGTGTGCCCATATAGATTTGAACCCCAACCTTTGAAGAATTTTTTGAAACGTTTCAACTTTATGTTAAAAATGTCAATGGGGTCATCACTATAGACCCTTTTGTTCCAAATATCAGTAACCATAGGCAGAAAATCAGCATGTTTGAACTAGGAGATGTCAAACCTGAATTCTCTCGACTTGTTGGTAATAGGAGATTTTGTACCAGTATCAAGGAGTAAGGCATTGTGGTCCGAGTGACCAGTTTTCTAACATAAACTAGAGGAAACATGTCCTCCCAATCAGGCGACATAAGAATACGATCTAATTTTTCTAAGGTTGGAGAAGCTTGCTTATTAGACAGGGTGTATTGACCTCCATGCATGAAAATCTCGCGGAGCCCTAGTGTGTGAATGACAGAATTGAAAATATCAATGGAATGTGAATGCACAATTTTTTTATACTTCTCTCCACTATGTCTCACAATATTAAAATCACCTCCAACAATATAGGGCATAATAAGATTATGACAGAAAGCGGAGAGTTCAGTAAGGAACTCTAATTTCTCCTCTTCATGAGGAGCTCCATAGACAACAACAAGAGCCCAATTACATTTATGAATTTTATCCCAAATAACAAATTGAAGCATGTATTTGCCCTGCTTAACAGCGTTTACTTCTAGAGATTCATTCCTAACACCACAAAGGATGCCACCAGACTTTCCGACGAAAGGGACCCATTTCCAAAAGAAATTGTTATCCGGATCCAGTTTGCGAAAGAAACTAAGGTTGTAACCTTGTTTCATAGTTTCTTAAATGCCAATAAAGTCCAATGAGTAATCAAACATCATATCTTTGATACAGGTCACAACCCGTTTCTTTCCCACACTCCTACTATTCCATATGACACCTTTCATTTAAAACGACTTGGCTTAACGTGTTTTCTAGTGATTCTGCCAGGAATCTGGGCAGATTTGTCACCAGAAGAGGAGCCATTCTTGGCTTGACTTCTCGTGTTAGGTCTAGAAACAATCACTACTGGTTTTTTCCTCGACGATTTTTTTCCTTTATTTCTTACAATAGTAAAAGATTCATCATTGTCAGAGGAAGGGTTCCAGTCCATTGATAGAGGGGTCGAGTTACCGACATTATTTTCAATGTAAAGATTATCAGTATGTAATTGAGCAGAAGCTGTCTTATCAGCTAATTCATTTCTAGATGTTTCCAAATCTCAAAGGATATCAATGGCAGCAAAGTCATTATCGGGAATGTGAACACCCATTTTATGCACTACTCATCAGTTCACTATTGGAAAGAGTAGCAAAGGAATTAGAATCAAAGGCAGGAGGAGCAATGTTACCTTCCAAGTTCCTTTTCTTGGCAACATTCTCCACTTTGTCCATAATGTTTGTGTTTGCATCTGCTGGAGCCCCGCGTCTACACCTTGAGACATCCAGCTCCGCTTGCATCTCCTCCACCTTGTCCTCCAAAGAGATCTCAGGGGATTGTACCAGGTAACCTGAAGATTCGCCCATAGGGAAAGTTACAGTATTAGTAACATCAGTTATCACATGAAGCAGTGGCTACGCCTCTTCTGAAAGAGTATGTGAGAAAGGCAACAACATGGATGAGAGAGGAGCAACATTAGGAGTCACAGGATTATAGTGAATTGCATTATTTATGTTGAGAATAGGGCAGGGAACGAGCCACTTATTAGGAGACATACCAGGTTTGTGCAGAGCATCCTCATGCTCTCTTGCAGTGGTTTCAATAAGGAGTTATCCGCAGTACTATCATCCTCCGACTCTTGAGTATCAACTTCTTCAGTAACATCAATGATGGTTACATTCTCATGTTGGCGTCCCTGGTGCACAGATTCAGTCTGGCTGCTCATGAGCTATGTTTCAGAGTTTTCCTCAGTAACAATGTTACTTTGTTCGAATCTTTGCCTCTTCGGGGAAGGAGCACCCGAGTTGCCAACAACCACATTAGTATTATCTCTAGGAGTTCTGCCAACAACATTCTTGTCCACCTCGTAATAGAAGTCATAGAAATTGTCACCAAGGCAACCTTCAGCACTAAGGGGAATCATCTCTATGTCTCTATAGCCAACCAACACTTTGACATATTCAGGCTTATGAAGAGTGGAAGTCTCCAGGTCAATAGATACACACCAATGAGCCCACCAGCATAGAATACATTAGGTTCACATCTCTTGTCCATGGAAATGTTGCTGATTTTTACCCAAGCTTTCTGTGGCGGAGCTTTAGCTCCAACCGAAGTTGTCCACGGTGAAAGACTGACAGTAGCATCAGCGGTCTTGAGCTTCATAGACGCTCCATAGCACACAACTCTTTCAACCTCACGAGGAGTAGGGAATGACATGGTATATTGATTGGAACCAATGGCCCTTGCAGTGCATCTCCAGCTATCTCCAAAGATGATGTTAAATGATTGCTCAATCTCTCTATAGGTTGCACTCCCCTCTATGATAGTGATCATAACACTGGTAGCCCTCTCCTTGATTAACTTGGAGGAACTCTGATCTGGCATATAGAAGAATCCATGACCAGGGGCCTGAAATCCACACATGGAAGGAGCACATTCCCAAGGAAGAACAATTTGACAAATCTGAGAAATACGCCCAAGTTTTTTTTGCAGCGGTCGCATCGGATAGTGGGGCACCGAGCAGTGTAGTGGCCAGCTATGTTGCAATTTAGACAAGGAACTAGGTCACCGGCAGCCATGAGGGAACTAGCTCCGGCTCCCTAAGCAGCACCAGTGTTACCTCCAGCAGTCGAAGAAGCTTCCTGTCGGCGCTTCTCGGACTCCTAGGCCGCCGCTTCCCACCGATCATTGGACTGCTGAGAGTAGGAGTTGGAGCCACACAGGTTGGTGGAGGAGGTCTGCGCTGCGTCTTTGCGCTGCCAGACATTGTGGCCACGACCGCGGTTTGGGTGGTTGCATCCTCTTCCACCGCCGAACCGCCCTCCGCCATCGCCCATCAACGGAGGAGAGGCAGCGACTTGAGCGAAGGAGCGCGGATCTCCTGCGACCTTGCCGCGCCACCAACCAAACGAATCAGGAGCTCGTAGAGGAGAGTGAGTAGGAACCCTAGAATCGCCCTAGAAGTGCTCGAGGATGAGATCTAGGTTAGACCAGGGCGGCGCTTCCACCGGGAGATATATTGGAGCTAGGGTTGTTTGGGCCCACTTGTCGGAAGCCGCCATTGACGATGGATGGTGGAGGATCGGGGTCTGCACACGTGTGGTGATCTCCCGCCATGGCCGCCATGGATGCAGTAACCACTGGGCTAGAGCCCAGCCCAGCAGATGGACCTGGGCCTCCCGCCATGCTAGTACTAGCAGAAGCCCCCAGCAAGCCTTGTGTGCTCCATCTCCCCGGGTCGATGGCATGTCCACCTCGCGGACGCGGCGGCTCCGGCGAGCTCGGCCGAGACTGCGTTCTGAACGGGACATTCAAGTAGAAGAGCTGTTCAATCGATGAGGGAAAGGCTGAAGCCGGGGCACGCAGCGAAGTTGCTCCTCCACCCGATTGCCGGAGTCCATGGGGAATCGCCATGCCGAAGAGGGAGCTTGGTGGTAGGGGCCTTGGCGGGATACAGACGTCACGGCCGGGAAGATCAACTCGGCCGCCAAACCCAATCGACTCCTCCTCGAGATTTCTCGAATCGACGACGAATTCCGAGCGATCGAGGAGGAGGAGGCGTCCCTTGGCATGGTGGATGATCAGCGCTCCGTCAAGGAATGGGTAGTTCCGTCCGCCGCCGGCGAACGGCCGGAGTGCGTACGTGACTCGCCAACTCGAGACGGAGGAGGAGGACGCCATTGTCAGCAGAAACTCCAGGAAACCGAGGAGCGGAGTTTAACCGAGGAGCGGATGATGCGTTGGGGCCATTACTCGCCCCTGGGCGCCGAGCAGGGGGCAGCGCCGTCCCGAAGTGATGCGTTATACACCTTACTTCTGCCGCTAAGGGCGTATATATTGATAGGGAAGGTATGTCTTCTCTTTGTAATCCACGTCATCTAGAGAAGGCGATAAATATAAAAAATAAGGTGTATAACACATCATCTCTTATTTTCATCCCTTGCAATAAATGAGAATTAGTTATTTTTAGTAGGAAATTATGTGTCAAAAGGAAGATAAATAATACAATAGAGAAAATAGTCTTCTCTTATTTCATAAGAGACCATCCCTTAGCTAAGGGACGACAACCTTCTTGTTCTTCTTTCTCTGTCCTCAAACTCAACAAAAAACCGACGTGGCAACCATAAGGGAAGGCTCACGTCGTCATTGTGAATGCCCTAACACACATATTCAACGTGTCCACTACCTACAAAGACTTGCTAACATAAAACTAGCACGTTCCGGATTAAACCGTCAACTTTGGTATTACTACCGTTTCACGTATTGCGCATAAAAATCTACCAGAGTATTCTTATGCTGTTGTGGAAAACAGTAAAAACTCATATTGATTGCGAATTAACATCAATTCTGATCATATGGACCCACTAGTCGAAGCGAACCGCGCTAGAGCCCATGTGTCGGCCCAATTGAAAGAAAAAAAAACTACAACAAGCTTCCCGATCCACCCGCCCGCCGCTTCCCCGTAACTGAACTATTTCGCTGAAATAGAGTCGACATAGCGTATTTGAGAGCTGACGCCAAGTTTCTCAAATATGCTCGCTATGACGCTAATCGTGTTATATCGGCACTAAACCACTCTATCTGCGGTAGGGTATAGCGATGCTATTTTGTTTCACGGAAAACCAGCAGACGGTCCATCAGTCCAAGTCTAAGTGTCCAATAATTTTTTTAAGTGTCTAATTAATACACTACTCCCACTGCATCTACTCTAACCTACACCGAATCCCAGACTCCTAGTACTACAGTTCCTCACATGGTCCAAGTGTCCAATAGGCTACGCTACTTCATTAGCTTCCTATTCGTGCCAATGGTGAGCTCAATATGCGGGTTCTTCTCTTGAATCAGAAGATGGTGCCATTCAATCTAGTTCATCTGAATAAGTACTTTCTCCTATGTTGTTGTTGCCCCGTTAGCTCTTGATGTTATGCTACACGGTCTTAAAAATGTTGTCTTTCGTTTTCTACTATGGTTACAAATTGATGCCTCATATATATGTTTATGTCATGGATTTGGCTCTTGTGGAAAATTGGGAAACTATTTAAAACGATGTGGTCAAGCATGTATTCTTCTGGACAAAATTTTAGATGGTAAAATCCTTAATGTCTATCTTTTTTTTTAAGCAAAACGCTATTTTCTAACGACATGCATGCTTCATATCATCAAGGTTTGTAAATGGTTGATCGTGCCTGCCACACACTATAACATGCTATAACTTGCATAGGCCTGGAGAAGAGTCTCGCTAAATGAAATAGTTCGCTATTTTAAACATTGCCCAAAACCCATCGGCGCAGAACAAATGCCCTCGAAATTGACCGGCACATACAACTAGCATGGAGGGTCGGTGGAAGCACACACCAGGTATCTATATCTCAGGCGTGGCTCGTATGCAGTAGAGCAGTTACTGTAGCTGCAGAGTAGTTAACTTAATCTACCATTGAATTTCATCGAACGAACCACGTGCAACCTCCTATTTCAAGAGGCGGAGCGAGCTCAATGTCTTCTTCCTCAGCATGTATCAAACTCCACTGCCGCACCTGCACACCGTGCTCGTTCGACAACGAACAGAAGGACCCATATTCGACCTGGAATGGGCATTGACCTACTCTAGGAGCTTGACTCCTTGTGGAACTAGTTGTTGTCGTAACCTGCGCCGTGTTGGAGTTCCACTGCTATGGGATCAATTCCTCCTGGAACTGGTCTTGATTCAACAACACTTACTGCAGGTATGAGGTCGGTCGTGTATGTAGATTGACGGCCACATGGTGCTTCACGCAGACTCTAGCGACATCATCAATCACACTCCTAGCCGAGGCTTTGTCATCGGGTGTGGCGACTCGGCTGTTCGGCAGGGCCGACGGTTTTATTGGCTTCGGCTGCGAGAAGGTGTCGCTGCCTAGCTGGCCACGCAGCCGGTGGAAAGTATGGTAAGCATCAGCGGATACCTATCCTTTGTTGGAGCACTCGACGTGCAGTGAAATTGATAGAGGCTTTATCAAAGAAAAATTAGATAGTGGAGTAATATGCATACCATATATTACATGAGCTAGTGAAGTGGCAGATTACTTACAAAAGGGTTACCTGAAAGGTTATTCTCCACATTTTGTAGCAAGATGGGTCTTTATGATGTATTTGCCCCATCTTGATGGAGAGTGTTGGACTAGGTTGCAGGTATGTAGTCTTTAGGGTCTTATGTGTAAAAGGGTAGAGAGGAACCAAGAACTAGATAGAAACTCCAGAGCTCATCCTCTTTATCTCCGTTGTACTATACCAGAAGGTGTACCCCAAAAATAACATCGATAAAATCAATCTTACAGTTATCTGGAAGTACTTCACTAACTTTAGATCTTTTTGTTAATATTTAATTTATTGTAGAAACATAATAGTAGCAGATCTATGTTCCAAAATGTCTTTTCTTTCTTTCTTTTTGTTTAACAATTGTTTAGTTGCTCACCACGTGTACCACATGGTTTTCTTTCTTTCTTTTTGGTACCAGTTCCAGGTAATGATTTCACATCACAATCTTATTAGCTCTTCGCAAATACTTTTGTATATGTTAGAGTTGTAATATACCTGTACGTATACAATACGGAGTAGTACTCCGATGGTATACGTACCTCTTTGTACATACCACACAGGGGGTTGTTCCCTGTCAATAACATGCAACCGATCTCCCGGAGAGGGGTACGATCGTTCTCCCAAACATTAATATGGTATCAAGAGCTCTCCTCTTTCCTTCTAGCCGCCGCCGGCGTTGATCCAATCTCCACGACCACAATTTCGATCTTCAGATCGCCAAGACCAGAAACCCGATCGCTGGATCATCATCTTCCCTTTGATCCCCGATCCCTTCTCTCCAAAATCGTAGACAACAAATCCTAGACAACACAGCCCTCCCCGTCCCTCCCATCACGAACTTGAGATGGCGTCCTCCTCGGCGCAATCTGGGCAGGCCACCATCGGTGCGCCGCCCGCTATGAAACTTACCAGAGAAAACTTCTTGTACTGGCAGGCCCAGGTGCTTCCCTCTCTTCGTGGTGCCCGAGTGATGGGACTTCTGGACGGTTCCGACGCTGCACCCCCTGAATTTGTGGAGGTAGAAGATGAGCACAAGAAGAAAACAACTGTTCCCAATCCCGCCTTTGATGTCTGGATTGCCAAGGACCAACAAGTGGTGGGATTCCTTGTGAATTCTCTGTCTGAAGACGTTCTTGCACATGTATTTGGGCTTGAACATGCTGCTGATGTCTGGAAGGCACTCAATGATCTCTATGCTTCTCAATCCAAGTCTCGTGTGTCCAGCCTACGAGGTGCCATCACCAACACCAAGAAACTCGACCTCACAGCCCAGCAATATATCTCCAAGATGAAGGGTTTCGCCTCCGAACTAGCTGCTGCAGGGAAGAAGGTCGATGATGATGAACTTAAGGACTATATTCTTAATGGTCTGGACGGGAATTTCAATTCACTTGTTGCTGCAATCAACGCTGTTCCTTCCACGACTCTTAATGACATGTGCTCGCAGCTTCTTGCATGTGAGCACCGTGACAATATGCTACAGTCGACAGGGCAAGCTCCTGGTTCCTTCACATCATCAGTAAATGCTGCTTCTCGCCGTCCATCTTTTGACACTCATAGTGTTCCTGCCAGGCCACCTCTTCTCCCGCCCCCTCCCCAATACTCGCCCATGCACCACTACACTCCGCAGCCTATGCATCCATCCTATAATTCCCATCAGTATATGTCCATGCCTCAGCATTACATGACACAGCCACAACAATTTATGGTGCCTCAATCTCCCTACATGCCTCCGTCACACCCCTACCAGCCTCCACAACAGCAGTATCGCCCGCCCCTGCCACCACCTCTTCACCAACAGCCCCTGTACCGCCCGCCACAGCAACCTAACCAGCAACCACGTGGGCCGGGTCGCCGTCCTAAAGGGGGGCGTGGTAAGAAGGATCGAGTTGCCACTCAATGGCAGGAGGGTGTCATGTGTCAAATTTGCAAAAAGGAAGGCCACTCTGCCAACGAGTGTTGGTGGCGCTATGGTGATGATGATGATGATGATGGTCCTGCTGAAAAAAAAGGTGCTTATGGTGTCGATACAAATTGGTATATGGACACAGGGGCTACAAATCATGTTACTGGACAGCTAAACAAGCTTACTGTTCATGACACCTATCAGGGGCGTGATCAAGTTCTCAATGCTAGTGGACAAGGTATGGACATTGCTCATGTTGGTCATTCAGTTTTGCATACCCCTTATAGCTCTATACATCTTAAAGATATCTTACATGTGCCTAGTGCTTCTATGAACTTGCTTTCTGCCCATAAAATCACTCTAGACAACAATGCCTTTGTTGAAATTCACCCCTTCTTTTTCTTGATTAAGGATCAGGCAACGAAGCACGTCATGTTTAGAGGTCCGTGTCAAGGTGGCTTGTACCCTCTCGTTCCTGTGTCCACGCCTTCATCCAAGCATGCTCTAGTCACCGTCAAGCCCACCTCCTCCACATGGCATCGTCGTCTTGGGCATCCGTCTTCTTTTATTGTTCAGCAAATTCTTAGGAAAAATAATTTGTCATATTCTCCAGACATAAATGCTCACATATGTGATCCATGCCAACAGGCTAAGAGTCATCAGCTACCCTATCCTATCTCTACTAGTGTGTCTACTGTTCCATTGGAACAAATCTTTTCTGATGTATGGGGTCCAGCGCCTCTTTCTGTAGGCAAACATTCATATTATGTAAGCTTCATTGATGATTTTAGTAAGTTTACTTGGATCTATTTGCTTAAGAAACGTTCTGAAGTGTATCAAGTGTTTCTCAATTTTCAACAGTTTGTTGAACGCAAGTTTGGCAGAAAAATTATTACCATGCAAACTGATTGGGGTGGTGAATATGAAAAACTCAATGGCTTCTTTCAAAAAGTGGGCATTACTCACCATGTCTCATGTCCACATGCTCATCAACAAAATGGATCCGCTGAACGAAAACACCGTCATATTGTTGAAGTTGGCCTTTCCTTACTTGCCAATGCATCTATGCCTCTAAAGTTTTGGGATGATGCCTTCCTCACAGCCACTTTTTTGATAAATTTGCTTCCCACCAAAGTTCTAAATTTTGACACTCCGACACAAAAACTTCTTCAAGTTACACCTAATTACGAGCCTCTTCGTGTGTTTGGTTGTGCCTGCTGGCCTAATCTACGCCCCTACAACAAAAACAAACTCTCCTTTCGCTCCAAACGGTGTGTGTTTCTTGGTTACAGTCCCCTTCATAAAGGCGTCAAATGTCTTGATGTGTCCACTGGTCGTGTCTATATTTCTCGCGATGTGGTGTTCGATGAAACAATTTTTCCCTTTGCTGCTCTCCATCCAAATGCTGGTCGTCGTCTCCGCGAAGAAATACTTTTACTTCCTCCAGATACACCATCGCTAGTGCCTAATGATAGGGGTGTGCATACTAATGATCATTATTTGCAAATATTTCCTAGTGTTGATTCTACGCAGGCTACAGCTGATGAGGCAACCACTAGTCCCAGCCAAGAAACTACACAAAATTCTGAGCAACATGTTGAAAACTGCACATCAAATACTGCTTCCAGCAGCGACAAAACAGTGCCTGAAGATCACACAGTTCCCGAGCAGGCTTCTGCGGAAGAATCGGCCTTGGATCTTTCGCTCATACGAAATAACGGAGCCTCTCCCGCCCGGTCTTGTCCGTCAGCTGGGACACATTCTTCTGGTCACTCGCCGGCTGCCACGTCCCCTGGCAGTCCTTCACCTGCGCATGCACATGGGGAGCTGTCCCCTGCGATGGGTGACTGCACGCCCAAGTCTCCAGTCACAATGCATGCACCGAATCAGGAGAATGAGGATCACAATGACATTTCCCATGCTGTTCACCAGAATAGTGTCTCACGTGATATCAGTTTGGATGACACTGAGGCTGGTACAGATTCCTTGCATGCAACAGCAACAGCTCCAATCGGACAGTCGTCTAGTTCCTCTGTACCAGATAATACTGCTGTTGTACCACGCACTCGTCTACAAAAAGGTATTAGAAATCCAAAAATTTATACGGATGGCACTGTTCGGTATGCACTGTTAACATCTACAGGAGAACCAATAAATTTTCGTGAAGCTCTTACGGATGACAATTGGAAACATGCAATGCAAGATGAGTATAATGCCCTCCTTGAGAACAACACATGGCACCTTGTGCCCCCCAGTAACAACAAAAATGTCATTGACTGCAAGTGGGTTTATCGCATCAAGAAACATGCTGATGGCAGTATTGATAGGTATAAAGCACGTCTTGTTGCAAAAGGATTTAAACAACGATATGGTATTGATTATGAAGATACTTTTAGTCCTGTTGTTAAGATTGCTACTATCAGACTTGTTCTCTCCATCTCTGTTTCCAAAGGCTGGAGTCTACGGCAGCTAGATGTCAAGAACGCGTTTCTACATGGTGTTCTGGAAGAGGAAGTGTACATGAAACAACCACCTGGTTTTGAGTCTTCCGCTAATCCCAATTATATTTGCAAACTTGACAAAGCTCTCTATGGACTAAAACAGGCACCTCGAGCATGGTACTCTCGTCTTAGCTCAAAGTTACACACCCTTGGTTTTATACCTTCCAAGGCCGACACATCTTTGTTTCTCTTTGACAAGTCAGGTGTCACTATTTTTCTGCTCATCTATGTTGATGATATTATTGTTACAAGTTCATCAGATACAGCCATCTCAGCCCTGCTACACAATCTGAGTGCCGAGTTTGCTCTTAAGGATCTAGGAGAACTTCATTTTTTTCTGGGTCTTGAGGTTCATAAACAGGCATATGGTTTACTTTTGAATCAGGAAAAATATGCTACAGATCTGCTTGCTCGTGTTGGCATGCGTGACTGCACATCGTGTCCTACACCACTCGCTCTCAATGATACATTGTCCTTACATGATGGCTCACCTCTTGGTCCAGATGACAACACTCGCTACCGAAGCATTGTAGGTGCACTTCAGTATTTGACTCTGACTCGACCTGACTTGTGTTTTTCAGTTAATAAGGTCTGTCAGTTTCTTCATGCTCCTACCACTACTCACTGGACAGCAGTCAAACGAATATTGAGGTACATTCATGGTACACGCACGGTTGGTCTCACTTTTCAGAGATCCTCCTCTACATTGCTTAGTGCATTTTCAGATGCAGATTGGGCAGGTGATCTAGATGACAGACGTTCTACAGGTGGGTTTGCCATTTTCTTCGGCCCCAACCTTATATCCTGGAGTGCTAGGAAACAACCTACTGTGTCTCGCTCCAGCACTGAGGCAGAATACAAAGCACTTGCCAATGCAACAACTGAGTTAATTTGGGTTGAAGCCCTTATATGCGAGCTTGGTATTTCTCTCAAGGAGAAGCCATGTCTCTGGTGTGATAATCTTGGTGCTACCTTTCTGTCAGCTAATCCGGTGTTTCATGCTCGAACAAAACACATTGAGATTGATTTTTATTTCGTTCGAGAGAGAGTTGCTCGCAAACAACTTGATGTTAGGTTTATATCTAGTAAGGATCAGATTGCTGACGGCTTCACCAAGACTCTATGCTCCAAGAAACTAGATGAGTTTAAGCGTAATCTCAACCTCTCCCAGGTTTAGATTAAGGGGGGATGTTAGAGTTGTAATATACCTGTACGTATACAATACGGAGTAGTACTCCGATGGTATACGTACCTCTTTGTACATACCACACAGGGGGTTGTTCCCTGTCAATAACATGCAACCGATCTCCCGGAGAGGGGTACGATCGTTCTACCATCATAATACTACTCCGTATTGTATACGTACAGGTATATTACAACTCTAATAGTATAACATTAATAGTATATACCTGTGAGTACATTGTGTTTATTTAGTATAGAATATCAGTACCATAAGACATTATTAGCAAGAACTGAAATTGTATAGAATCCGACGATCACCCAAGCACAGTCCACATATAAGAGTAAATATCGAAGGTGGCAGTTTAAATATATCAAGGTGTGATGCAAGAGCACTAAAATTCCAGATTGGAGAAACAGTATGGACTATTCAAACCTTGTAGTTGTCTCGTCTCAACACTGATACACTTCGAACTTGCTCAACTAAATAGCAGAAATAAGGACGTGTCCTTTTATTGCACAAGGCTACACCCTACACATCAATATTTACAATGAGACGAAACTAAATCTCTCATTGTATATCAACCATACCATAAATCAGATAGTGCATTCCAGCGTTAAAACAAAATAATATCGGAAAAGTAACCAGAGTAGTGCTTATTAAAATGTGCCAGGATCCTTTGCATGATAAAATAAATATGAGAAAACCTCAAACAAATGAACTAAAATCCACTTAGGAAGAAACACGATAGGGGTATGCAGCAACAAGTGCTAAACGTATGATGCCCAGTTTCAACATCTACACACGAAGGGGTCGTCTAAACCCATATCAACGAGTTGCTTGGTGTTCCAAGCAGTGTGTTGACAACTAGCAGTGGTGAAATGAAATCGAGCATCTCTCGAAGCCTTGTTCTCGAGATGAAGCTTACGACATTGTTCTCTCAAGAACTTTCCATTGTTAAACTTGGCCTCAATATGAAATGTCATCGACTCCAGCACTCCTGCTTTAGTACAAAGAATTTGGCAAATTTAATGTTTGTCATGGTGCCCACATATGGTTCCAACACTACCGTCTTTAGACGGATATCCTGGAGATTCCGGGGTTCACCACGCCAACATTTGTTTTCCCGACATCTACTTGACTGAAAAAACAAATATAAATGGTAATATTAAGAATACCATAATCATAGGAGAAGGGAAATTATCAGTGATAGAATAACCACCTTCGCATGCAGTTTCTCCAAGCATGGAAATAATCTCATCAAGTCAACAAGACTATCCAGACTAAGGTCGAGATTGATAGATACACTCTTGACACTGTGTACCGCCTTTGTCAGGGTATTAACAGGCAATTCCTTATAGTTGAGCATAAAAGACAAAAATCAGGCCATATATAAAGAGCATCACACATAAAACGAAGGTTGATTATATGCCCGGTGAAGACAAGGAGTATAAAAGCCAGAATCAATTACCCGAATAACTCCAGAGAAGGACACTAGTCCTGTATAGATGTTGTGCCAATCAGCAAGGATGCCGGAGGTCTCCACTTCAGGCGAGGAGAATACCGACACATCAAGGTTGAAAGTTGCATACCGATGGATCACCCTCTGGAGGCGAGGCGCGCTTTCAATGGTGAGCTCCTCCGAGTGGGACTCGGCTAATCTGTTCGGATCATCGATGTGCACACATATGCTTGCAAGGGTGAGGGAGTTGATCCGGAGGCGACGGAATCTAGGGTTGGTGTGAACCAGCAGGAACTCCAGAGCGGTACATCCGTCGACCAATCTCTGCAGCGAGAGGTCCCGGATGATGACACCTTCAAGCCCTAGAATCTTGAGGAGGGGGAAATGGAGCCCTTGGAACATGGCAGGGTCGAGGAGCTTGCAGCTTGAGAGGGTGACGGTACAGAGGGTATGCGAACAGCGGAAGATCGACGCCGGCACCCGCTGCATCATATAGCGGGCGAAGTCCAGCTCCTGTAGGCCGTCCAGAGCAGCGGAGCGGAACCAGGCTCCGACCTCGGCACAGCTGCTGAGCGTCCTGACGCGGAAGCGGCGGATGGGACCCAGGTGGGCATCCAGGATGCGCGGGACGTTTAGTGGGGAGACAATGCCGTCGAGGTTGAGAGGGGCGGAGCGCCAAAGATGGCGCCACCTGGACGCGAGGACCTGGGTGCGGCCGCCATCCTTGACGGGGAGGAGGGAGATGATCTCGCCAAGGAGGTCGTCGGGAAGGGTGCTGATGTGATCTGCTTGCAGCGGTTCGAGCTGCTCCAGCCGCCTCCGCCTCGTAATAGGACCGCCGCCAGCGGGCGGCGGCCGAGCAGGCTTGCCACGCCGCAGCATTCTAGGATCAAATCTGATCTACCTGAAACGGAAAATGACAGATTATTATACTCCAACAACACCCAGCCATCGATCTGCCAAAAGAAAACACATATACAAAACACGGATCTACTTATACATACTTTTGTGGAGTCCCTACAAGTCTGCCGTGTCTCACCAGGACGAATCAAAAGAGGCTGTGAGGGTTAATTTAATTCGTAGATCATGGAAAAGGAGAGGAAAATCATGGTTTTCAAAACCCAGGCATTGGAGAGTACCTGATGAATGAATCTTGGTTCGGTGGCTGGCGGCGCGTCTGCCCTTTCGAAATGAAGGCACGACGTCACAGCTTATAATCTACTATCTTGGCCCATCTAGTTAAAGCCCAGCGTTAATAAGTGGGAGATTGCCTTCTGATACTGACACATGTTAACATCAATGGCCTTCAATTAAAAAAGGTAGGCAATTTTTATTTCCTTTTTGAAGGAAAATAAAATATTTACATTACTCAGCAAGAGTGCCAATCTTTTTAAAAGAGGGAATCATATGTATGTAGAATCCGAATTTATCCATAAGAGACAACTTTTTATTGACTGAATCACTGCCTTACTGGCTTAGTGAAGGCGAAATGAACATGCAACCTATTTATCCGTATATGCATGCATAATGCCTTCTTACACTAGTGTGTTTTTCCTAGAACAACACACTACCTCCCACCGAGTGTATTTCCGCAACCTAAAAAATCGTCGCAAAAGAAGAAGGATATACGATTGAAAACTTGAAGACTAAAGACTTGAAGGCGCGGATTCCAACTTGAAGAATCAAGTGGATCTTGCATACCAGAAGACTTGAAGCAAGACACTTTCAAGACATTCTTTTTTATAGGTTTCACTCATAGGAAAAAACCGCACTATCAATGGGTTCCAATTTAATAATACAAATTTTCCGAGCATAAACTTTTGATGGGTATATATTTTATATCATAAACAACATTGCTAAATAGCAAGTGCAATGTAATTCGTTACAAAGTGCAATGTCGGTCATTGTTAAAAGTCAGTTACATTGCGTTAAATTTAAACTATATTTCATAAGAAAATTTACATTGGTTTTTTCCTTTGTGAAGATCGCCCTTTAGCAAGATCTTAACGGAGTCCATTTTATTAGACGAAAAGAGTAAATCAAAAATTATTGCATGGTTATTCACACGGTTGGATCTCAAAAGAAAACATGCCACTGTGTCTGTCAATCTCACGGTTGTTCACACCATTATTCAATTAAATAAAGTAGCCATCACACCTTTGCCATGCAGTACTTGTACTGGCTGTCCTGCTCGGTGAGTGCTCTCTTCATCTTCCTCCTGCCTGCGAGAAACCACCGAGCTCTAGTGCCACATTTAGTATTTCCTCTTTTACTGTTCTAGTCTCGTGCATTTGTTCTTGCAGCATAGTTCTTGCGGGTCGCCAAAGGTTCAGATTTCTCACTACGCTAATGCTATTTTGTGCTAGTTTGTGACTATTGTTGTTGGTTAGGGGACCATGACAGCCCCCGATTCTTGAGAGTGTTTTCTAGATAATTAATACTTTCAGTAGTAAGCTGTTCCGATCCTAGAGGGTAGAGATTGGCCTCTGTTTTTAGACAGGGTAAAAGAGAGCGTTCTTGTTTCTGTTTCAGCCTGTGCTTTCGGTTTGTGAAATTTATCCCCATTCTTCTGCTATTTCCCTTTCTTCAGCGGCCAAAAAAAGGAAGAATTCACCATCCACGATTTCTTCTCCTGTGCAATTTGGGTTGCTCTTTGAAGGTTAGTAGGAAATATTTGTTCTAACTTTTTTTCTTCTAGAAACCCTAACCTTTGTTTTGGGCATGCTCGTCAGAAATAGCAAGTTCAGATCTTGCGACTCTCTTTTTGTTCATCGCTCGACAGCTGTTTTTTGTGTGTGGCAAATTAAAGATGTTGGAGCAAATGTGTTCTTGCTTTGTTTCGTGGGTTTCGTCTGCCTACTTCTCCACCATTTAGTCTTTCTTGATGCAGATGGTTGTTGGGTCGCATTACTTGGATTGATTAACATGGGCAGGCTCTGTTTCTGGGGCAACAATAATTTTAGCTTGTAGCCCTACAATTGTTCTGATCAGTGTTGTTGTCCCGGCTACTATCAGTTTTTGTACATATAACTTTGGGAACATCATATGACATTGATTACTCTGTTTCCACTATAAGTTAAAATAGATAAGCACAACCAGTCACCAATTCTATTATTAGTACATATGTTTTCCATTTCTGTCGATAAAAATAATTGTATATGCTTCATGTCCATTCTGCTAATTTTCAGTTCTAAATAGCCTATTCTATGTTTCTCATATTCTGTTAGCACTGAACCTTCAGGGTGCAGGCTATATGGCTAACATTATTGATGCACTGGCTATAAAGCTTCAGTCAAAGATATGCTACCATAGGGATGCTAATCTCGACTACTTGGAAATCAAGGATATGGTTGATAAACTGGTAGAAGAGAACAAAGAGTTAAGGGGTGAGAAAAGGCAATACCTGGATATGATTAACAGTGTCATAGAAGAGAAGGAGAATTTGCAGCATGATTATGAAGGTTCCTGATCTTTTATATTGCATAATTTTGTACCTAAGTTAGTTTCTTAATTTGGATCCTGATTTGCAATGCTGTACTCATCTATTTGGTAGCCCAGAAATCAAAGAGCAAGTGGCACCAATGGAGGAGCAGCTTGAAACTGTAAAGAAGGAGCTGGCCTTGGCAAAAGAGCAACTTGTGGCAGCGAAACATGAAAATGAGGCGACAAAACATGAACATGTGGTGGCAAATGAGGAGCTTATGGCGGCCAAAGAGCACCTTGTGGCGGCGAAACATGAAAATGTTACGGCAAAACATGAACATGTTATTACAAAGGAGAGGCTTGTGGTGGCAAATGCGGAACTTGCTCAAAGAAACGAAGAGCTGGAGGTTCTTAGGAAGAGGCTTGAGGAGAGTGAAGCCATGCACACTCAGATTCAGCAGCAGAAAAGAAGTGCTCCTGGTCCTGAGCCTGCACATTCCATACGGGTAAAAACTATGACATGCAGCCTTTTGCTTTCAACATCATCACCCAGTCAAAATGAAAAATATCTACATTTTGGAGCTTCAAACTTAATTTTTCGTGTCATATAATGAAATTATTATCTATCTTTACATACCAAACTCCTAACCTGATTCTCTTCCTTTAAAACCATAAATTTATCATCAGTAATTTTTTGTTTTCTTGTTGGGTTGTATTGTGATTAGAGAAGTCTCTCTGTGTATGCAGGTAACAAGATCAACTTATAAACGGGAAAAGCTGCTGACAGAAATCGTCTAAATAAACAGAGGTACTGTGTGCAACTTCATTTAAGCCAGTAGGTTATAGACCTAATGCAATTTATTAAGAAATAATAATCTAGAAAGCATGAGAAAGAAAATCAATGCTCTTTTACGGTACAGTAAAACTTCTCAGCCAGTAGCCCACTATATGATTTTTCAAAACTCAGGTCGAGGGGTGTTCTCCCCTCCCCTCCCCCGGTGACAGTTAAATAAAAACTATATGATTTTTTGTTGTCTCAGGAGAATACGAATTCCAATTCCTCTTTGAAAAATCTACGGCATCTGTACAGACTTTTCAAAATTCATTTGAAAATTCACTCATTTCTATAGCCCCAGATATTCCTTTTTCTAGCTAAAAAATCCCGGGGTCTCTTTCTAGCTATATCCCAAGTACAGTAGTAGTAATGATTATCTCCATGAAAAAAAATGGACTGACAGCGCCTGTTTATGTATTTGAACTCCGTTTACCCTATAGCCTTGTATTGTAAATTAATCCTGAGACCGACAGAAGATAATTCCAAAATGCCCGGGGAAACTGATGCATCTACTTAGTGTATCTGTGTATGCTGCGATTACCTTTATATGTTAATTCCCTTATGTTGCTACAGATTTATCCTTATGCGGAGGCCAGGTGGGGTTTCTCTTTCATTATCTAAACAACTAAACAAGACAACATATTAGGCCTTGCCAAACGAGTTTTTTTGTTTTGAACTCACGCTTATGCTTTGTTGTTGCGCAGGTTACAGTAGCAAGGAAGTCATCATCTTAGCTGTCTATGACCATGATGTCTGAGTCTGACACTAGCATTTACCAAGTATGGAAGGAAGTTGCTATCTTAGCAGGCTATGACACTCTTGTCGAATTGTGTTAGGAAACTGATGTTACCTCCATTTAGCCACATCTTTAAGCAACCATTTCGTGCATCTATTTAGAACCCTGGTGTAAAAATATGCTCTCACTTTGATTCGTGCTTCTAACAAGCGGTCCGATGAGTATGTTATGACTATATATGCTACCTTCATTTAACTCTCATAATTCGGTTATCCAGTGCTCGCCTCACTTATTGATGTCTGGGGAAATTTCTGGAAACTCTCTTACTCTCTATTCCTTCTCTGTATCTGATAAGTACAAGGCAAGGTTTTCGTTTAGTCCTTACATAGTTCTAGATTTACAAACAAGGACAAACAAGGACTCCAACACTCCCCCTCAAGATGGGGCAAAAATATCTATAAGCCCCATCTTGCTACAAATTCTCATAAAACTAACATTACAAACTCCTTTTGTTAATACATCAGCAACTTGATCTCCAGATTTAACAAAACACACTTGAATTACTCCTTCATCCATTTTTTCCTTAATGAAGTGCCGGTCTATCTCGATGTGCTTAGTTCTATCATGATGAACAGGATTGTTCACAATGTTGATTGTGGCTTGATTGTCACAATATAACCGAAGAGGAGAATTATTAAATAATTTAAGCTCCATCAACAATATCTTCAGCCACATCAACTCACATAAACCGGATGCCATGGACCTAAATTCTGCCTCCGCAGTGGATCTTGACACGACGCTTTGTTTCTTACTCCTCCAGCTAACAAGATTGCCACCCACAAACATGCAGTATCCTGATGTAGATCTTCGGTCGTCTAAACAACCAGCCCAGTCTGCATCAGTATACCCTTCTATATTCAAATGTCCATTTCTAGAGAAAAGAATTCCCTTTCCAGGGCAACTCTTAAGATATCTAAGGATCCGATTCACAGCATCCAGATGGCTGGTACGAGGATCATGCATATATCGGCTCACAACACTTACAGCATATGCAATGTCCGGTCTAGTGTGTGAAAGGTATATCAGACGTCCCACAAGTCTTTGATATTTATATTTGTCGACCGGGTCACCGGATTCCGCTATAGTGCGATGATTTTGTTCTATGGGTGTGGATGCAGGTCTACAATCTAGCATTCCCGTTTCTGCAAGTAAATCAAGCACATACTTTCGTTGCGATAGATAAATACCTTGGGCACCGTAGGCAACTTCAATTCCAAGAAAGTAGTGAAGGTTTCCCAGATCCTTGACCTCAAAAGATCTTGACATCATCTTTTTAAGGCGTAGCATCTCCTCCTCATCATTGCCTGTAATGACTATATCATCAACATAGACAACTAGTAGAGAAATTTTACCATGACAATGTTTAAAGAAAAGAGTATGGTCAGCATTGCTCTGTCGGTAACCCATTGAACAAATCTCCTTTCGGAATCTTCCAAACCAAGCCCTTGGTGACTGCTTGAGTCCATAAAGTGACTTTCTTAGTTTGCATACCTTCCCCTCCGTTTCTTTACAATTAAAACCTGGTGGGATTTCCATATATACCTCCTCCTGAAGGTCTCCATGAAGAAATGCATTTTTAACATCTAACTGGAACAATTTCCAGTTATAATTAGCAGCTATTGAGATTAGGGTTCTAATTGTATTCATTTTTGCCACGGGTGCGAAAGTCTCATCATAATCCACCCCATAAGTTTGACAGTATCCTTTGGCCACTAACCTGGCCTTGTACCTCTCTATCTTACCGTTTGAACTTTGTTTCACTGTAAATACCCATTTGCACCCTACCACTTTCTTATTCGGGGGAAGAGAAGTAAGTACCCATGTATTGTTTTTATCAAGTGCCTCCATCTCCTCTAGCATAGCTGCTCTCCAGACCGGATGTTGTTTCGCCATTTGCCAGTCATGAGGAACAGGGACCGCAGAATCAAGAGCAGCTATAAAAGATTTATACTCTGAGCCAATTGAAGTATACGAAACATAGTTTGAAACATCATATAGAGAAAGCTTAGATGGCAATTTTCCAGCATTGGACCGGGTAGGTTTCCTCTGAGCAATTGGGAGATCAAGATCATCATAAATTGGTGAATGTAAATTATTACTTGAAGAGGATGGACTTGATGTTTGTTGTTGAGCTGGAGAACCTGAAACTGCATCAGGTGCAACTTCGGCTTCTTGCACATTATCTAATACTTGTCTCTCTTGGGCTTCAGTGACATGCCCATGTGAATTGATTTCCTCCCCCTGCACTTGTTCCTTATGGACTCTATGTCTCCTTGTATATACTTGTAATTGATGTTCCTCATTAGGTCTTGTCCACCGTAATGGTTCATATGGTTCACCATCAGACTCCCTCTGCTCTCGTTCTATTTCTGGCATACCACCATTTCCATGATCATGAGTTCCACCTGCTGGAATTGCTCCTACTATCATGTCTGTCGATGCTCCACCATTATCCTCTTGTACTTTATCTCCCCCTGTCTCAAAATCTGTATCCGAAATGTCGCCATTAAACAATTCAGGAAACACATCAGCAAGGTCAGTGGGCTCACCATAAAATGATTCATGTTCCTTGAATACCACATCCATACTCACAAACATCCTCTTTTCAGTAGGGCACCAGCATTTGTATCCCTTTTGCTTCCCTGAGTATCCAACAAATATGCATTTCAAAGCTCTAGGATCTAACTTTCCCACGGATGGCCTGTAGTCTTTCACGAAACACACACACCCAAAAACCTTTGGTGGAACTATATAAGAATTTGTCCCAGTCAAACATTCTATGGGTGTTTTACTATCCAGCATCCTTGATGGCATTCTGTTGATTAGATAAGCAGCTGTCATTACTGCCTCACTCCATAGAAACTTAGGTACATTCATAGCTATCATCAGGCAGCGAGTTACCTCTAAAAGATGCCTATTCTTCCTTTCAGCTAAGCCATTCTGCTCTGAAGTACCTGGGCAAGTTGTCTGATGAATAATCCCAAAACTGGACAGGTACTTGTCAAATTCCTTGTTCACATACTCTGTGCCATTGTCAGTCCGGAATATTTTCATACATGCTTTATATTGCGTCCTGATCATGTTATGAAAATCAACAAAGCATTCAAACACATCATTTTTATTCCTCAACACATAAACCCAAGTGACTCTAGTACAACAGTCAATAAATGTCACAAATGAGCGATAACCATTTAGAGATGAAACTCCGCTAGGACCCCACACATCCGAGTGAATAGTCTCAAGGGGCACACTGCTCCGATTATTGGACAACACATACGAACTCCGAGTTTGTTTGCCATATTGGCAAGCATCACACACCAACTTCTCCTTATTAATCTTATTAAAGAGGCTAGGATAAAGTTGATCCATAGTACTGAAGGGCATGTGTCCTAGTCGATGATGTAGGAGCATAACTTCTCCTGGTGGAGAATAGGATAGAGCAGCTGCCACCATAGGAGGTATATCATTGTCTAGATAATATAGTCCATCATGCATGCTCCCCCTCCCAAGTTCTCTTCCAGTCCCAATCTCTAGAAATAAGCACCATGTTGGGTAAAAAATAGCAGCACAGTTGAGCTCTTTCGTAATGCAGCTAATAGACAATAGGTTTACCGGGAATGATGGAACATGCAAAACAGATGATAAAGACATATCAGATCCACACACAACCACCCCTGTCCCCGTGACAGCTCGGGTAGAACCATCTGCTAACTTCACACCCTGACCTTTCACATTTGGAGCATATCTTGTGAATTCTTTGCAAGACCCTACCATATGTCTTGACGCACCAGAATCAATTAACCATGGTACAGAACTCTGGTCGTTACTCACAGCTTTAGAAAGATTACTCCAAAAAACAGTAGAGGCCGCACAAGCTGATGTGGTGGGTGCCTCCACTGAAGATTTCTTATTCAAGCTCATCCTCTTGAATTTTTTCCACTTCACAAAGTCTTCTACAGTCATCTCCACATTTACCAGCTGTATGGCTTCCCTAGCAGCTGTGACATTCACTCTTTCATCCATCTGAATGCCTCTGTTGTCTTCTCACCTCTGTCCTATAGCAGGTCTGCAACTAAATTTTCCTAGGCAAATCAGGTCCTCTTTATGCCACACACCCACAACTCTTTTTCTCTGAATCTCTGATTCAGCACAAGCAGCTACACAACTTTCTTTCCTCTGTACTTGCCAGACTCCTCAATTACTGCCACAACCTACACAATTCGGTGCGCGCTGCCGGCCACTGCCACCGAAATCTCCGAGTTTGCCTCCTCCTGCTGCTTCCAGCCAATACGAAGCCTCACTTCAGATCAGCTACTTGCACAGTTGCTCCGCTAGCTGCTGGTTGACTCCACACACCAATCCTGCCCTTGTGTCCTCCTCCTGGCTGCACACGAGCTGCTCCCGAGCTGCTCCCGAGCAGTACCACCAGGTTGCCTCCTGCTGCCCCTATGCTTCCGCTCAACACCAACAGGACCAAGTTCCTCAGCCAAGAACACGCGCAGCAGTTGGCTCTGTACTCGCGCACGCTGCCGGCACCGGCTCCGCACCACCAAAACACCTCCGCCTGAGCCTGGGACTTACCTGTAGGTTGTCCCCGCCTTCACTGACTCCCCTGGGCAGCCGGAGCTCCGCCACAGGCAACCGATTCACCTTTGATGAGGGACGTCCGCCGAATCCCGCTCTGATACCATGATGTGTGGGGAAATTTCTGGAAACTCTCTTACTCTCTATTCCTTCTCTGTATCTGATAAGTACAAGGCAAGGTTTTCGTTTAGTCCTTACATAGTTCTAGATTTACAAACAAGGACAAACAAGGACTCCAACACTTATCTATCTGCTTGATGCCAGAATAATGAAGATCATTAGCTTTATTGCTTTATTTGCATGTAGTGGTATGCCGTTCTCGTGTTAGATTGCAGAATCTGATGCCTGATAGACCTGTTCTTTTGGTTGTCTTTAGACTGGCAACTGCTGTAGCTACAGATTTCAGTAGGTTCATACTGCCCATTGGATGATTTCAGCAAGGAATTAGGGACAAGTCAATGTTCTTGTAGCTATCTGAAGAATGAGTTCAACGAGGTTTAATCTGGGATTCATCAGTTTCGAATGAATACATGTTTGAAATAGTTCTAAAAGAAGGACCCTAGTTAATTGATCCATTGCCAAAAGTACAATATATGTAAGTAATATAAACGAACATAAACAACAAGGATTCTCAATAAAATCAAAAGCTGCATCAAGACTGAAGTCAGCGTCTACACACTCATCAGTCATATCCTGACGTACCTCCAAATGTCCAGTGACGGAACGGTGGAACACCAGTCTCTTGCATTGTAGGTTTGAAGAACCTATCCGACTTGGGTATAAACTTGTCCTATTAAAGTCGCTTGACAAATGCTTCACAACCCCGAATCTTTAGAAAAGACCAACTTGGCTTCTTGTTAGTCCACATCTCATATAACGTCTTCTCTACTGACTTTGATGGTAATCTTCTCTACTAACGTACCTCCAAATATGTCGTTGCCACCCGGTGGCAATGCCCCCCAACTGCATGCCGTTGGATCGGATATATAGATTCGTTTTGCATGTAATGAAGCTATCAAAGTACATGCTCTAATTAGCAACACTTCCTGCAAAACTGCTGACCGAGCTGTAGCATGCAACATAAGCGGAAAGTGTCGCATGGCAGCAGGTTGGCCAGGTAGTGTTCTGTTCAGTCCAAGCCGAGCTGACAAGCCATGCGAAAGTAAACAAGCAAAGCGTGTGGCAAGCTCCACCATAAACAGTGAGCAGATACGGATTACTCCCTCTGTCCTTTTTTACCCTGCATTTTGAGTGTATCACTTTGTGTATTACTTCATCAAAGGGTTATTTCTGTTAAAATCGCCCCTTGGTTACAACTCAATAAACGAAGTTCAAATCAAAAGATGGCTAAGAATTAATTTCTACTAGGTACTAGTACGCTCCCTTAAAAGGTTCTGCTCTTAAATGCCAATCCTTGTCTCTTATAGAGAACTTAGTTGTAGCCAAAAAAGATCCTATCTATATATATTGCGATCTGTAGCGTATCCTTCAGTCAGGGACAGACCCAAGAGCACTTAGAATTTAGAAACAACCAGTGACCAACTGACCATGGTGCATGGGAACAGTTCGTCGTCGAGCTCGACCACGGGCAAGCTCCAAGGCCACCTGTCCGGAGGCACCGGCGATGGCGACAAGCCCCCCAGGCACCCCAGGGGCATAAAGTCTTCGCACGAGCTCGACGGCCTCGTCCCTGCCATAGCCGATGCCGGCAGGGTCAGTGAGAGGCCGGACGTCCTCACGCTCTCTGCTGGAGGACAACAATGGCAGGCCTTCCAGTGCTCCTTCTGCATGGGCATCTTCATCGTCGAGGAGGAGCTCAAGTGCCACATCCGGCGCTGCCACGTCCCTCGCAGCTGGCGTCGGGCCAAGGACGAAGCACCACTGCCACCACGGTCTGTCCGGCAGAAGCTCTCGCCGGGCGGCCAAGGTTCCAGCTCCAGCCATACTGAAAAGGGAGGATCGTCCCTGGAACAACAGAAAACCGACGAGGCCGCCGCGGTAGAAGCTCCGGCGGCGAGGCCCATCGTCAATTTTGCGTTTGATCTGAACGTTCCAGCACCGGAGGCGGCAGAGGAGGAGAAGGGTTCCAGTGGCTAGCTAACTAGGGCTTGCACGTGCTAGTCGATCGAACTTGTGTTCTGTGTGCTAATGTCCCTCTGTGTTGTTTCTTTATCGTTTCTATCTGTTTCACTTTATTTTCGAGGATTAACTGTAATTGGCACCATATCTCGATCGATCAATATTAAATAAAAGTTGGGACATAAATTAAAAAAATTCATGTTGAATTTTGAAAATGACCATCGTACTTGCAGGGATTCTAGTCGACAAATAAATCGTTGCCAATATGCATTAGCTACTTAGTCGGAGACCGGCTGTTGAAATCCTACTCGGATTCGGATGTCGGATTCGGTGAAGTTTTCCACAAAGTATAAATCACATGCACAAGGGGATACACGAGGGTTTGGTGAAAAACAACACATTACAGCTCGGCGAAAAATGACACAACATATGCCACTCAACAAGGAGGATCTCCTAGGTATACAACATATGCCACTCTTATTGGTGAAAAATATGGGTTTTCCCCTTTTTCAAAAGAAAATAGTACAGCTGCTATACCGAGATTGTCCGGTCAATATAGATTCCAGCTGCTCTACCGAGATTGTCCGATCTATAAATTAACATATATATTTTGAATTTCCTGGATCAAACCTAGTGAATTTACAAACACACGTACAAACATATATTTCATATAAATGTAACCCCAAACTTTCCCTATAGATGTCATATACATATATTATCTGTGGTCGCTTGCCAAATTCCTTCTTGTTCTTTCTTATACGGAACGTCCTTTCTACACGCCTACATGCATCTCCATTTTTTCCAATTTTGTTTCAAGGATTATTTGGCCCAGGGAAAAAATGCCACTCGTGCTTCCAGCCACATACAATCCTATATGATGAGCGCGATTTAATGAGTTACATTAAGTTATAGCTGGCTCAAATGTATATTTGATATCTCAAAGATTTGCCGGTTGCATTAAGTTATAGCTGGCTCAAATGTATATTTGATATCTCAAAGATTTACTGATATGCTGCCAAATCAAGTTAATTTGTTTGATTCACTCATTAAATTCACTATATGATTTTTTCCAAATCTTCTCCCATTAAAAGAAATATATGTATTAAATGCTTTTTCTAGATCTTCTTCAATGCCATGAACTACTCATGCAAATTCATGTCAAGTGTATCATGTGACACTTGGCATAATATGATTGCTTGTCAATAGCATTAATATTGTACAAAAGAATGAAAATAGCTACAGCCGTTTTTCTTCAAGAAAAATATGAAATGTGCAAGCTCCATCATGTACCCGTTCCCGAGTCACTTATGTTTCTTCAAAAAGTATATATGGGAGATATAACAGTATCACATGGGTTTTCTATATGCTATGACCATTACCCTCCTTCCTAATACACAGAGAAATAGTAGAAACACGTCTAATGTGGTGTCACTCAAACAGAGGTCCTTTTATTTTTTGGTGAAACGGACGTGTTTGTATGTTATTACTTTAGGGAATGTCCGTGTTTGGCCTATGAGAAGTCACTGCATTTGTTTTATTTTCTCTAGTAGTACTCCACACTGTAAGTGCATAGTTAAGAAAAATAAAAATTGGTCAAATTCATTTTTATTCTTCTAGCGCACTCACCTAGTGTTACCCTGAACTCATCGGTCAGAATCGTTTGATACTTCATAGGATGAAAAACAGAATTAATTGTTTTGTTTTTATTTTTAAAGTAAAATGCCTTGTTACTTATAGTGACACGGTCTTTTTCACTATTTTAGATGAAAACATATAACCACAAGAAATCAAAGAAATCACGTTGTCACAGTCCACAATATTTTTATGGCCAGTAAAAGTCCAAAAATGGAATCCATATCCCTGTGATGTACTGCGCTTAATTTTTAGCTACTATTTAATGTTTCCTTAGAAATAAGCTACTGCTGTCAAATGCAAATTATATCTTTTGCAGAGCATTAACTGCTAGCCATTTTTTTGCTATATATAGTCTGCTGCAGTTGTGTTTCAGAGAGAGAGAAGAGAGACAGTCTAGAAACAACAGCTAGCCACGGCGATGATTAACGGGAACGAGTCTTCATCGAGGTCGACCCAGCAGTTGGCCACGCCAGGCACCGGCAACCTCAAGGGCCTCGTGTCCGGTGGTGCCGACGGAGGTGACAAGCCACCCACCCACCCATGTAGCACGAAGTCCGTGCACCAGCTTGAAGGCGCCGGCAGAGGCAGCAAGAGGCCGGCCGTCCCAACAATCGCTGTTGGAGGATTCGAAGAGAGGCCTTTCAAGTGTTCCTCATGTGAGGGCTTCTACATCTCCGAGGAGGATCTGCACTGCCACATCCGGCGCTAGTATCTAGGTCGGTCGAGTTCGCCAGAATTGGAGGAGGGGAAGAGATCCAGTGGCTAGCCATCTAGTGTACTAGTATCTAGGTCGGTCGAGTTCGCATGTTGTGTGGGATTACTATTTGGTTTTGTTCTATTTTAATTCTGTGTTGTATCTGTCATTAGCACCATATCGATCGACCAGCAAAATAAAATGGGCTTAGTGTTTTATTAAGAAATTAGATGTGGTTTCATAGGTAAACATTAACTATATATCGTAGGCTGTTGAGAAGTAACTCGTCGGACCACTCTGATGCCATCCAATTCATTTCCATTGTGCGGATCTATAATTACATTGTCCCCTCCCCCGCACCCCCCAGAAAATAAATCTGCTCCATTAGACCAGCACATACCTAAATCCCAATTCCCAAATATTTGGCCTCCTCCACCAAATAAAGATGTACTTCTATGCTCCTCCGCTCTTCGTCGTGATTATGCTAATCCCATAGGTCCACGATCTTCCCACCGCGCCCTCCAATTTACGTCATGATTTGAAGCTCCACCTGGAAATACTCCGGCATCGAGAGACATGTCGTGCCGATAGGGAAAAACATGGTCGGGTATCTGGCTTGCCGGTTCATCATGGTTGCAGCAGCTACCGAGCACATCTCATGACCGACAGCAGCAGCTGCAACACACTCTTCCAACCTTTTCTCATATTATCCTTAATTTGTTTTGGATTTCAGTTTCTATGTGATCTTGAAGTACAAACCTCTGATGGTGCTCCGGTGATGGCGCCAGACAATCTTGGTGGCGGTTGTTGTGGAAGCGGTTGGGAAATCCCAAAGGGGAAGGTGTGATGAGCTTAAAGGATGGCGCCAGTGATGTCTACTCACGCTTCTTTTCCTGTAGACAGTGTTGGGCCTCCAAGAGCAGAGGTTTGTAGAACAGCAGCAAGTTTTCCCTTAAGTGGATCACCCAAGGTTTATCGAACTCGGGAGGAAGAGGTCAAAGATATCCCTCTCAAGCAACCCTGCAGCCACAAAGCAAGAAGTCTCTTGTGTCCCCAACACACCAAATACACTTGTCGGATGTATAGGTGCACTAGTTCGAAGAGATAGTGAAATACAAGTGGTATGAATGAATATGAGCAGTAGTATGGCGCAAGAAAATAGCTTGCTGGCGTGCGATTGATGGTAGTAATATTGCGAAGTAAACATGCGTAGTAATGCAGCAGTAGTAACTCAGTAAAACAGTAACAAGCAGCGATAGCAGTATTTAGGAACAAGGCCTAGGGATTAGACTTTCACTAGTGGACACTCTCAACATTGATCACATAACGAATAGATAAATGCATACTCTACACTCTCTTGTTGGATGATGAACACATTGCGTAGGATTACACGAACCCTCAATGCCGGAGTTAACAAGCTCCACAATTAGATGTTCATATTTAAGTAACCTTAGAGTGTAAGATAGATCAATACGACTAAACCAAGTACTAGCATAGCATGCACACTGTCACCTTCATGCATATGTAGGAGGAATAGATCACATCAATATTATCATAGCAATAGTTAACTTCGCAATCTACAAGAGATCATGATCATAGCATAAACCAAGTACTAACACGGTGCACACACTGTCACCTTTACACACGTGCAGGAGGAATAGAACTACTTTAATAACTTTGCTAGAGTAGCACATAGATAGTAGTGATACAAAACTCATATGAATCTCAATCATGTAAAGCAGCTCATGAGATCATTGTATTGAAGTACATAGGAGAGAGATTAACCACATAGCTACCGGTACAGCCCCGAGCCTCGATGGAGAACTACTCCCTCTTCATGGGAGCAGCAGCGGTGATGAAGATGGCGGTGGAGATGGCAGCGGTGTCGATGGAGAAGCCTTCGGGGGCACTTCCCCGGCAGGGTGCCGGAACAGAGACTCTGTCCCCCAGATCTTGGCTTCGCGATGGCGGCGGCTCCGGAAGGTTTCGCGTGCCGTGGCTTCCTTCGTCGGGGTTTTAGGTCAGGACCTTTAAATAGGCGAAAGGGGAGCCTCGGAGGGGGCACCGGTGCCCTCACCACCAGTGGCGCCAGGCCTGGCCCGCGCCCAAGTGTGTGTGGGGCCCCCGGCCCATCTCTGGCGGCTCTCGGGTGTTCTGGATGCTTGGGCAAAATAGGAACCTGGGCGTTGATTTCGTCCAATTCGAGAATATTTCGTTACTAGGATTTCGAAACCAAAAATAGCAGAAAACAGTGGCACTTCGGCATCTTGTTAATAGGTTAGTTCAGAAAATGCGTAATACGACATATAATGTGCATAAAACATGTAGGTATCATCAATAAAGTAGCATGGAACATAAGAAATTATCGATACGTTGGAGACGTATCAGCATCCCCAGCTTAGTTCTGCTTGTCCCGAGCAGGTAAAACGATAACAAAGATAATTTCTTAAGTGACATGCCATCATAATCTTGATCATACTATTTGTAAACATATGTAATGAATGCAGCGATCAAAACAATAGTAATGACATGAGTAAACAAGTGAATCATAAAGCAAAGACTTTTCATGAATAGTACTTCAAGACAAGCATCAATAAGTCTTGCATAAGAGTTAACTCATAAAGCAATAAATCAAAGTAAAGGTGTTGAAGCAACACAAAGGAAGATTAAGTTTCAGCGGTTGCTTTCAACTTATAACATGTATATCTCATGGATATTGTCAACATAAAGTAATATAACAAGTGCAATATGCAAGTATGTAGGAATCAATGCACAGTTCACACAAGTGTTTGCTTCTTAAGGTGGAGGAGATAGGTAAACTGACTCAACAATAAAAGTAAAAGAATGGTCCTTCAAAGAGGAAAGCATCGATTGCTATATTTGTGATAGAGCTTTTATTTTGAAAACATGAAACAATTTTGTCAACGGTAGTAATAAAGCATATGAGTTATGTAAATTATATCTTAAAGTTCAAGCCTCATGCATAGTATACTAATAGTGCCCGCACCTTGTCCTACTTAGCTTGGACTACCGGATCTTTGCATGCCATGTTTCAACCAAGTGTCACAAAGGGGTACCTCCATGCCCTGTACAAAGGTCTAAGGAGAATGCTCGCATTTTGGATTTCTCGCTTTTGATTATTCTCAACTTAGACATCCATACCGGGACAACATGGACAACAGATAATGGACTCCTCTTAAATGCATAAGCATGTAGCAATGATTATTATTCTCATATGAGATTGAGGATATATGTCTAAAACTGAAACTTCCACCATGATTCATGGCTTTAGTTAGCGGCCCAATGTTCTTCTCTAACAATTTTGCATGCTCCAACCACTAAAATGATAGATCCTTCAGACAAGACGGACATGCATAGCAACTCACATGATATTCAACAATAGTTGATGGCGTTCCCAGAAGCATGGTTATCGCACAACAAGCAACTTAATAAAAGATAAAGTGCATAAGTACATATTCAATATTACGATAGTTTTTAAGGCTATTTTGTCCCATGAGCTATATATTGCAAAGGTGAATGATGGAATTTTAAAGGTAGCACTCAAGCAATTTACTTTGGAATGGCGGAGAAATACCATGTAGTGGGTAGGTATGGTGGACACAAATGGCATAGTAGTTGGCTCAAGGATTTTGGATGCATGAGAAGTATTCCCTCTCGATACAAGGTTTAGGCTAGCAAGGTTATTTGAAGCAAACTCAAGGATGAATCGGTGCAGCAAAACTCACATAAAAGACATATTGTAAACATCATAAGACTCTACACCGTCTTCCTTGTTGTTCAAAACTCAATACTAGATATTATCTAGACCTTAGAGAGACCAAATATGCAAATCAAATTTTAGCAACACTAGTAGGAAAAGCCTCATCAGTGGCGCACGAAAAAACGATTCTGTGGCGCATGGGAGGTGCGCCACAGAATTCTCGCCACAAAAATAAGCTTTCTGTGGCGCACCAGGCCGTGCGCCACAGAAATAAGGTTTCTGTGGCGCACCGGTAGTGTGCGCCACGAAATAAGTAGTTACTGTGGCGCATGTAATGTAGCTGCGCCACAGAAATAGGTGCGCCACAGAATTATTTTTTGGTGCGCCACAGAACTATCTACAGGTATACTCGATTTTGTGCTCCCTGGTGTACTATACAGGTTTTATACTGATTTTATACACTACATGCAGGTTATATACTGATATAATATAGAGATATAATATGGACATATATAATCATCACATCATCATCACATTACTTAGAGCCCGATCGAGTTATACATATAGCTCCATACACTCATAATGCATGCAAATTAAGAAAGTTCTCATCATCTCTAGATACAAACGAAGTGACACCGGCCGCCGCCTACACTAGGATGAAATAGAGTACCGCCGCGACGAAGTGAGCAAGAGCGAAGCACAAGGAAGGTCTTCATCTTGCTCTTCTTTGCTTGGTGCGCCCTCCACTTGGCAACCGCCTCGTGCCTAGTCGGGTACCCTTTGTAGCAGTTGCCGCTGAACTTGTGCACATGTTTCTTGCACTCCTCCCACTCCTCGTACACTCCTGGAACCCGCCCCTCGAACACGACGTAGTACGTCATCTCTATGCATGGACACAAGGCATATTAGTATATAACGCAATGGAAAGAGTTAGAGAGTTCACATGCATACATATTCACAAGAATTAAAGCAAGGAAATAATAATAAACCTAAAAGACATATAGCATCGGTATCACATAAGTAATCAAGTTCAACGACAACGACTACAATAGTAATTGAAGTCCAACAACAACGACCACCGTTTCGAGCAAATTAAGCAAGTTTAGTTTACAACACGGTACAAATTGTCCATCGATTCAAAGTAATGCTAAGCACACCGGTCTCGGTCAACGAGACTTCTTGTTGAGCGGCTCCGGGAACGGCTTGTACAAGGCCTTCGTCGTCCATGTCCTTCCATCACCCTGCCTATGTAGGCGTTCTTCGATATCCCTCTTACACAACCCTCTGAGTTGGTATAAGAGCCCCGATGCGTTGGATACATCGTGTAATATAATTTCAGAGAGCTTTACTTGGAGGCGATGGAAGTCTTCTCTAAGATCATCATCGTTGATCTCCCCGACATTTTAATGGGGTCTCGCTTGCTAGGTGGCAGAGACATCATCTCTGCATCCTCGACAAACCCTTTAAGGTGATGGAGGACATAGAAGGCCTCCTTAATGCTGCCGCTGGCTGCTTGATGCAAGGGAAGTCGATCACGTGCTTGAACCCGAGCTTTTAGTGTCCGGCCTGACAAATTCCCCTTTCTTGTCGAAGGTGCCTCCATTTTTGGAGTAGCCAAGGATAGCCTCATCGAGAACACCCCTTATTCTCCTGTAGTCTTTCTTCGTCGTCGTATTCGACGAGTCGAAATATTGGGCTAGTGACCACTTCGGGCAAAGGATGATGAGTGTGCAGTATTTGTCCCTGCTCAACACATGCAATTGAAATGGAATGTTGGAAAAGGATCGCCAATGGAAGAAATATATAAGAAAGCATAAGTTACGACGGCCGTGAGCGGATGTGTACTTACTCGGGAAAGACAGGCAGAAGAATGGTGTTCTTCTCTTTGTTCATGAGCATGAAGCTCTCGAGGTACCGCACCGCCTTGGTCCGTGTGCTTGAGCCGTCCTGGAGCTGGCTATCGCGCATGTAGTAGGGATCCGCTACCGCAATGTGGGGGGGTCTCTCTCTGTTGATCTTCATCTGAAGATTGATCGCGTATAGGCGGACCAAGTTATAGTCGAGCCGTTTCGAGTGAAATAGATTGAAGACGTCCTCGAACGCTATGAAGAAGATATCCGCGGGGTCTTCATTGACGAAGTGCTGGTCGGACGGCACCTTGACCGAGAACACCGGGTAATTTGGATCCTTTTCTTTAAGAAGGACGCTCTCTTGATATTGAATACAGTGCTGCAAAGGGAGCATTGGTCCACTTGCGAGGTGTTCCATGTCCGGAGGCAGTATAGGTTTACCAGCTTCATGACACCGGGGCAAGCCATCCGGTGTAGGTGGTACCATGTCGTCGGCCCGGATCCTCTTAGGAGCAGGCTGGCTCGAAGATGCGCCCTTCTTGCCTCCTCTCTTCCTTCCCTTCTTCGCCTGACCTCTGGGGGTGCTTGTGGTGCTGATGGTGGTGCTTCGGGTGCTGGTGGTGCTTCTGAGGTTGCTGGGGTTGATTTGGGTGGCTCCCCGATGATCGTCTTACGCAGCGTGTTAGGGCTGAAAACGGTAGCAGGCTTGACTTGAGCTGGATTGCCAGCCTCCGGAGGAGTGTCTTGAGAAAGAAAGACCAGGCGCTGCTTCGTGACTGTAGGGGGACGACTAAGTTGATCGCTGTGTGTGCGGAAGGCTTGTTCATCCATAGGAGGCATGTACATATCTTGGCTGCAGGCGCCGGTGTTGATGTAGGCATCGATGTCATCATCATCCTCTACATCGTTGCCATCAAGTGGCGCCATGTCCTGGACCTTAGGTGGTGGCGGTTGCGATGCCGTCGCTTGGCGTACCGTGCGTCTAGTAGACGGTCGCTGCGGTAGCGCTCCCAACAACTGTTTGTGGCGTCTGGTGGTGACGGCGATCGTCGGTTCCTTCCGGGTGGCGGCGGCGACCGGTTCCTTCAGGGTAGTGGGGGCGGCGACCGCCGTTTCCTTAAGGGTGTCGTCGGCGCTGGCGATCTTGGGCCGGATGATAGGGGAGGTGGCGCCGGTGCTTTTCTTACCACTCGACCCCCCCCAGACGAATCTGGTTCTTCGGCCATGTCATAAGCCATGAGGTGCAATCCGCAAGGGGCAAAACGTCGCCTTCGTCTGTGCCGGAGGTTGAAAGGGGGGATGGCGTAGCGGTACTCCGGCACTACCACTATCAACTTGACCTTCGCCACGTCTTCCGCCAATCTAGCGCCGTGCATAACGCGGGAAGGCATGACAAGGCCGCTAGCAACTTCCACCAACTTGCCGCCGGGCTCCACCGTTTGCAGAAGTATGCATGGTTCATCCTGAGTCAGGGGCGCCATGTTGGGCATCGTGAGATGGCAGTCACGAAAGGCATATATAGTTAAAGAAGATGACGCGAAGGAGTAACTAATGAGTTTACCTCCTTGATGGCGTCGATCTCGGCTCCTGTCGATACAAGGGCGGCGGTTGGGGGCGTCGATGCGACCAGTTGGAGCTGCGGCGGTTGGAGCGGCGGCGTCTGGTGGAGCCCCGACGCCGGCGTCGGGTGGAGCGGCACCGTCGGCGACACGTGGAAGCTTGAGTTGCTGCCGCTGATGCTGGGCACATGTATCGGCCCCACTTGACCTCCCGCATTCCAAGCAGCTAACCCCTCCATCAACCCAGGGGGGATGATCTGCCGGATCTTCTCGTCCAATAACTTCTTCATCATCTCCGTGTTCTCCACAGGCTTTTCGGCCACCAGCTTCTCTAGTGTCTCCACCTTCTTCTTCATCTCCTGAACCTCGGATTTATCCTTAGCCGATGACCTCCTCTCCAGCTTTCTCGTCTTGGCATCCGATCCGTAGTACTCGGATAGCTTCATACTTGTGCCAAAGCCGGACACACGGCCACCCGACGTCGGTGGCTTGTCTAGCTCCCTCTCCTTGTATTTGTTCATCGCCCTGTTGAAAGGCGTGTCCCACGGTTTCCCTGGGACGACGGGCCAGCCTTCGTCAACTCTTCATCCTTCAGACAAAGGAACTTAAGGTTAGCTCATTTGGCTTCATTGCCTAATAAGATGAGCGAAATAATATAGAACTATCCTTACCAGTACTTCTCGAAATCCCTCACGACTTCGTGATCCGTAATAAATTGCCCCGTCTTCCAGTCTAAGTAGTAGCGGGACCGGACAAAGTTCCTAGCCTGTTCATCCTGGATTTTGTGCCAGGGGTTTTCTTTCCCCAGACGTACCATCTCGGCATCCTCCTTGTCCCAAGTGGGCTGTTTTCCTCGGTAACCGCCGCTTCCGCAATGGTGGGTCCCTAAGTTCAAATCCCGCATTTTCTTCCCCCAGGCGGTCCATTTTTTAACAGCGTCACTCTCTAAGTAAGACTTGAATGCATTAAAGTCTTCTAAGGCAAGCATGCACTGGTTTAATTACTGTAACACACTAAATAGTATTGGCATAATCATGCACTTGATAATTGCAATATGGTTGTTCATTTAAAAAATACTACTTATTGCTATATCAACCAGTACCTACTTCATTTGCAAGTAGCATTAGGCATTTTCATTTGCATTTGCATTAGGCATTTGATAGATGGATCAATCATGTTGCTTTGTCCCTTGTTTCGTTCCATTTGACCACAATAACTAGCAGGAACCCTAATTTGCAAACAGAGACTATGAACATCAAAATTCATAAATTGAATGTCCACACAAGCTACAGCAGCACTACATCAAAATTCATACTGACTATATGTATATGCAACATTGTCAATTGCTCAATCAAAATTAAGTACATCACCAGCAAGAAGTTAAGAAAATTGAGAACCAAATTGAGAGGCATAGGGGAGAGGGAGGGAGGCACAGGGGAGAGGGACAAGTGAGTGGGGACGGGGGAGAGGGCCTCTCACCGAATGGCGGCGGCGCAAGGTTGCGATGGTGGCGGCGTTGTCCTCCTCGTCCTCCTCCTCTGCGGCGGCGTGGCGGTCCTCCTCCTCCTCGATCTGCGGCGGCGGCTCGGGCTCGGGCGTCCTGCTCGGCGGCGGCGGCGTGGCGGTCCTCCTCCTCCTCGGCGGCGCTAGGCGGTGGCGGTCCTCCTCCTCCTCGGCGCTAGGCGGTGGTTGCGAGAGCATAGTGGGCGCGCGCTAGGTTTTGGCTCGTCGGGGAAGAAACTGCTGTTGTGAGGGGGAAGAAAGGTTCGAGTCGATTATTTCACCAAGTGTCTAAATTCTGTGGCGCACCCCTCCATGTGCGCCACAGAATTAAGCATTCTGTGGCGCATCAACTATGACATGCGCCACAGAATTCCTTAATTCTGTGGCGCACCTAAAGGCGTGCGCCACAGAATTTTAGCAAAACAAAATGGTTTACTGCTGTGTACTGACAGTTACTTAGCACTAGCCCAGTGGTTAAGGTCAATGTTAGCCCATTAGTAGCCAGGTTCGAACCTTGGCTGCTACACAATTTTTCTTCTTTTTTTCATATTTTAGTTACATTTCAATAAATAACACAACATTATTTAGTAATTAGTAGAGTATTATAAATTACTTGTCTCATACAAACATGTACGTTCTTGTTTCTCTCACACACACATGCATGTACTTGTCTAACACACACTCACACACATGTGATAGACCAAAAAAAGATCTTCTTCGTCCCGGCTCCGAGCTCTAGCGTCTCTTCGCAATCTTCTTGCCCTTTCGGTTGTTGGCGGTTGAATACTTTATGCCGGCCACCTTGAGATTTCTTCGCGTGAACGGACAACCTTTAGAGGGTAGGGAGGTCTTCCTTCTTACTTTACTAGTAGTAGGCATGTCAAAGTGCCTGTCGAATTCCTCCTCCATCTTCGGGTCACCGTTCTTGTCCAAGTCTTCCTCGTTGGCGTCTCCTTGCATTCCTATGATGCTCCTCTTGCCCCTCCTCACGACAACACGGCTAGGCCTCGACGGATCGGTGATGAAGAAGCATTGGTCAACTTGGCTACCGAGTACCCATGGCTCATTTTTCGCGGATGCGTTCTTCGATTTTGCATCGGGTATAACCATGGTTGTGAAATATCGGCCTTCTTTTTCGACCTTCTTGGCCCATCTCACACGAAACATTGGCACCGTCTCTCCACAGTAATTGAGCTCCCATATCTCCTCGATCCTTCCAAAAAATCTTTCCTTGACATTAGTCTCGTCATCGGCGTATGACAGCATAGTTACTCCTGAGTTTTGATTTTCACTATTTCTGTCCTTTTCCTCGGTGTAGAATCTGTAACCGTTGATGTCGTACCCCTGATAGGTCCTTAGGTTCTGCGCGGGTCCCTGTGATAAGGTGTATATGAGTTTTTCATCTTCGGTAGAAGGCGTATTTCTCTGTGCTTCAGCCAGTTGAGTTTGCTTGAACCAACGCGTGAAGCTGGAGTTGTGCTTTTTGGTTACGTCTCCCATCTTCCTCGGCCGGCCCATATCGATGTAATTCTGCTCGACCATGCTTTTGTGCTCTTGCACGAAAGGTTCGATCAGTTTTAAGTGTTGTAGCGCGACCCGGTGAGCCCTTTCAAAGTCGTCGCGTCGATTTTCAATGCCGACATGGACTGAGCGGTAGCCCTCGCGGTGACCGACTCCAGCGAGCCTCCCGAGGTGCGTCCTGGGGGTAGACCAACATGATCCTCGTCGTCCTCGGTGCTTAGATAATTCTGGCAGAAGGAGATGCACTCGTAGGTTAGAAACCCCTTGGCCATGCTTGCGTCTGGACGGGCCCTATTGCGAACGTATCCTTTCATGACACCGTTCTGCCTTTCGAAAGGCATCATGTTGTGGAGGAACGTTGGGCCGAGCTGCTTGATGTCTTCAACGACATGGAGAAGGAGATGGACGCATATATCACAGAATGCAGGCGGGAAGTAAATCTCGAGCTCACATAGTATCACCACGATCTCATCCTGTAGCATCTTGAGCTGCCTCACGCCGATCGACTTCCTGGTGATAACGTCAAAAAAATTGCATAGGCCAAACAGCGTATCACGGACGTGCTCGTCCATTATGCCTCGGATCGCAACGGGAAGTATCTGCGTCATTAGCACGTGGCAATCGTGAGACTTCATCCCGGTGAACCTCTTCTTCGCTACGTCCAGATATCTGCTTATATTCCCCGAGTAACCGTGAGGAACTTTCACTCCTAGGAGGCACCTGAAAAACTGCTCGAGCTCCTCCGGACTCGTTGTGAAGCGGCAGCGGGAGCTGCACCGCGTTCTTCTTGGCCCTTTTACGGAGACGTTGAGTCCCTTCCGTCTGTTCATCATCATCATCGTCGTCGTCAGTATCGGGGGCTTGAAGATCTTTCCTGATGCCAAAATGTTTAAGATCATATCTTGCTTTCGGTCCATCCTTGGACTTTTCTGAGTTGCAAAGAGTGCAGACTCTCGGTAACGTTCTTCGTAATGTGCATGACATCGAGGCTGTGGGGCGTGTGGAGGACCTTCCAGTACTCCAAGTCGTGGAAAACAGACCTCGCTTTCCATACACCGAGCAGCGGCTGGCTTCGGTCGCTTCTTTCCCGGCGCTGGGCACTCCTTCCAATTTTTCAGAAGATCATCGATTTCTGCGCCGCTCCTCGGGCGTGGGGTCCATCGGGCTCATCTTTACCATTGAATAGATCACCGCGTTTTCTCCACGGGTGATCCAAGCGAAGCCACCTTCGAGCACCTGGGTAGACGGTTTTCGAGGACCCGGGATCCCTTGGTAGTTGTAGATGCGGGGTATCGTCCATGCACTTCACACAGCCGTTGAATCCGTGGCCCACCTGGGCAGATACATATGCGTAACCAGGATAGTCCGTGACCGTCGTGATCAACGCGGCTCTCATATCGAAATAAGTTCTAGTGTAGGCGTCCCACGTACGGGGTGGCGTCTTCCACAACGTGTCTAACTCCTCTTTCAGCAGCCCGAGATACAAATGCATGTCGACACCTGGTTGTTTCGGCCCCTGAATGAGAATACTCAGGTGTATGTACCTTTGCTTGGTGCACAGCCACGGGGGTAGGTTGTAAGGCCATACAAACACAGGCCAGGTGCTATGCGTGCTACTCTGGTTGCCGAACGGATTGAGTCCATCGGTGCTCATACCCAGCCTGATGTTCCTTGCGTCGCCCCGAACCTAGGGAAGGCGATGTCCAATGCCCCACTGTCCAGCGTCTGAAGGGTGTGTCAGCATATAGCCCATCTCCGGATCTTCTTCGGGCTTCTGCCTTTCTGCGTGCCATTGCATGAGCTTTGCTTCCTTAGGGTCCACGAAATACCGCTGCAGACGGGGAGTGATAGGAAAGTACCATACCACCTTTCGAGGTACCTTCTTGTTCCCAACCTTGTACCGTCCGTGGCCACACACCGGACATGTGGTTCTGTCCTTGTACTCGCACCTATAAATCACACAATCATTAATGCAGGCGTGGTATTTTTCGTGCGGTAGGTCAAGGGGACACACGACTTTCTTGGCCTCCTCGGTACTACTTGGCAATGTGTTCCCCTCAGGGAGACGATCGTGCCAGAATTTTAAGTTCTTGCTGAAGCTGGAATCGGTCCACTTGTTCTGCGTCTTCATGCAGGTAATCAAGCGTTACATGCAAGCGTGTATCCTGCGGACGACACCCAGGAAAGATCGGAGTCATCCCGTCTTTCTCCATTTGCGACAGCTTGGCTCTCTCTCTAGCTGCAACTCTATCGTTGCTCGTCTCCTGGAGGAGAAGATCTTGAACATGAGAGTCCCGCAAGGCCGAAATTAGCGGGGTCGCGCCGGAATCTTCTTCTTCATCATGATGATGTTCTCCGCCGGCATCTTCTTCTTCATGATGATCTTCTCCGCCGACTTCTTGTTCATGATGATAGTCCCCGTCGGCATGATGATAGTCTTCTTCATGATGATAGTCATCTCGCTCTACATGGTCTTCATGCGCACCATTTGATGGGGCCGGCCGCGCCTGGTTGTCTTGCATGAAACCGCGCCTCAGCAGGTGCTCCTCCAGTTGTCCGGAATCAGGGTTGATCCAGCGCTCGAGTTTGCATGATCGACACGGACATCTTATCTGGCGCCTATTGTTCCGAATCATGTCCTCCTTCGCGTCTATCTTGTATCTAGAGATTCGAGCGGAACTCATCGAGAGGACCATGCTTGCCTGCAAATGGTATACATAGAACAGGAAATTAGAACCGCACCAAATGCACACACATGCATGGGCCGTACCTCTCCTCAAGGTATTACATGGAGCGGAAAAATTCGGCATGACCTCTCCTCAAAGTAGGACATATGGGTAGTGCAAAACTTGCCGAAACGGAAATGAATCAACATTTCGGCAAACATCCATGCACCACACCGGCACACACACACAAGCGCTTCACCTGCAACAACCATCCATACACACGACGGCCACACAAGATCTACAAGCATATGCATGTCTCCTCCAAGCATATGTATGTCTCCTCCAACTACTCACCTTCTAGATTCGATACCGAGACGAGACCGCGATCGATGAGTTCGAGAGGAGGAGAGAGTATGGAGAGCCTTCTCCTCAACTCCAATTAAGTATCAACCAAACTAAGTGCAATAAATACCAAAGCAAGTGAAAAGTAGAGTCAAAATAGTATGAGAGAGAAGGGGGGACGAGCTAGATGGAGGAAGAAGAATGGCTTGTGTAGTGTGGTAGGTGGGAGGTTGGCTCACTTTTGTATATCTAGTTCGCTAATTCTGTGGCGCACTGTACGTATGCGCCACAGAATACCTTACTGTGGCGCACGAGCCAAGCTGCGCCACAGAATAGCCTATTTTTGTGGCGCACTGTGGCAGTGCGCCACAGAAAATCTTATTTTTGTGGCGCACCGTTGTACATGCGCCATAGAAATAGTAAAACCAATGATTGGGGGTGTCAGCTGGTGGGGCCCACCATGTTTTTGTGGCGCACGGTTCCTCGGTGCGCCACAAAAGTAAGCTATTTATGTGGCGCAGCATGCTTGGTGCGCCACAAAATAATATTCTGTGGCGCATTTTCCTTGGTGCGCCACAGAACTAAGCTCTGCCTATAAGGGTTTTCCTACTAGTGCAAGCTCTATGTATTTCTTCATTAATAGGTGCAAAGTATATGATGCAAGAGCTTAAACATGAGCACAACAATTGCCAAGTATCACATTATCCAAGACATTTTACCCATTACTACATGTAGCATTTTCAAATTCCAACCATATAACAATTTAACGAAGAGGAAACTTCGCCATGAATATTATGAGCTAAGAACACATGTGTTCATACGAACCAGCGGCGTGTCTCTCTCCCACACAAGGATGAACTTATTCAGAGAACTAAGATAACAAAACAAAAATAAAAGCACACACAGACGCTCCAAGTAAAGTACATAAGATGTGACCGAATAAAAATATAGTTTCAAGAGAAGGAACCTGATACTTTGTCGATGAAGAAGGGGATGCCTTGGGCATCCCCAAGCTTAAACGCTTGAGTCTTCTTGAAATATGCAGGTGAACCAGGGGCATCCCCAAGCTTAGAGCTTTCACTCCTCTTGATCATAGTATATCATACTCCTCTCTTGACCCTTGAAAACTTCCTTCACCAAACTTCAAGCAAACTCATTAGAGGTTAGTGCACAATTAATAATTCACATGTTCAGAGGTGGCACAATCATTCTTTACACTTCTGGACATTGCATAAAGCTACTGGACATTAATGGATCAAAGAAATGAATCCAACATAGCAAAAGAGGCAATGCGAAATAAAAGGCAGAATCTGTCAAAAACAGAACAGTCCGTAAAGACGAATTTAAAGATGGCACCAGACTTGCTCAAATGGAAAAACTCAAAACTAATGAAAGTTGCGTACATATCTGAGGATCACGCTCGTAAATTGACAGATTTTTTCGAATTTTCTACAGAGGCCTGTGCCCAGATTCGTGACAGACAGCAATGCTGTTTCTGCGCAGCGATCCCAAATATAACATCAACTTTGACATAGAAACTTTACTTGGCACAAAAACATGATAAGGAGAGGTTGCTACAGTAGTAAACAACTTCCAAGATACAAATATAAAACAAAGTACTGTAGTAAAAAAAACACATGGGTTATCTCCCAAGAAGTTCTTTCTTTATAGCCATTAAGATGGGCTCAGCAATTTTAATGATACTCTCGCAAGAAACAAGAGTTGAAGCAAAAGAGAGCATCAAGGAGCAAATTCAAATCACATTTAAGCCTAACCCACTTCCTATGAAAAGGAATCTTGTACACAAATAAATTCATGAAGAACAAAGTGGCAAGCATAGAAAAGCAACATAAGCGCAATTTCAAGATTCTCAACATAAAGAGGGGAAACTTAATATTATTAAGATGCATATAACCATGTTTCCCTCTCTCATAATAACTTTCAGTAGCATCATAAACAAACTCAACAATATAACTATCACATAAAGCATTCTTATCATGAGTCTCATGCATAAAATAATTACTACTCCCAACATAAGCATAATCAATTTTATTAGTTGTAGTGGGAGCAAATTCAACAAAGTAGCTATCATTATTATTCTCATCAAGTGTAGGAGGCATAGTATAATCACAATAAAATTTACCCTCCATAGTAGGTGGCACCAAAAGACCACTATCATTATAATCATCATAAATAGGAGGCAAAGTATCATCAAAGAAAATTTTCTCCTCAATGCTTGGGGGACTAAAAATATCATGCTCATCAAGGCCAGCTTCCCCAAGCTTAGAATTTTCCATATCATTAGCAACAATAGTGTTCAAAGCATTCATATTAATATGTTCCATGGGTTTTTTAATTTTCGCATCAAACCATCCATGTCTTAAATCAGGAAATAGAATAAAAAGGTCATTGTTGTCCATTATGCCTAACTAGTGTAAACAAGGAACCAAATGTCGCAATTGAGAGTCTAAAGGAAATAGCTTGAGCACACACAAAAGAAAAATTTACCTGGAACCGGAGTATGAGTGCCTTTACCTTTCCTCCCCGGCAACGGCGCCGGAAAAGTGTTTGATGTCTACTCACGCTTCTTTTCTGTAGACAGTGTTGGGCCTCCAAGAGCAGAGGTTTGTAGAACAGCAGCAAGTTTTCCCTTAAGTGGATCACCCAAGGTTTATCGAACTCGGGGAGGAAGAGGTCAAAGATATCCCTCTCAAGCAACCCTGCAGCCACAAAGCAAGAAGTCTCTTGTGTCCCCAACACACCAAATACACTTGTCAGATGTATAGGTGCACTAGTTCGGCGAAGAGATAGTGAAATACAAGTGGTATGAATGAATATGAGCAGTAGTATGGCGCGAGAAAATAGCTGCTGGCGTGCATTGATGGTAGTAATATTGCGGGAAGTAAACATGCGGTAGTAATGCAGCAGTAGTAACTCGTAAAACGGTAACAAGCAGCGATAGCGATATTTAGGAACAAGGCCTAGGGATTAGACTTTCACTAGTGGACACTCTCAACATTGATCACATAACAGAATAGATAAATGCATACTCTACACTCTCTTGTTGGATGATGAACACATTGCGTAGGATTACACGAACCCTCAATGCCGGAGTTAACAAGCTCCACAATTAGATGTTCATATTTAAGTAACCTTAGAGTGTAAGATAGATCAATACGACTAAACCAAGTACTAGCATAGCATGCACTGTCACCTTCATGCATATGTAGGAGGAATAGATCACATCAATATTATCATAGCAATAGTTAACCGCAATCTACAAGAGATCATGATCATAGCATAAACCAAGTACTAACACGGTGCACACACTGTCACCTTTACACACGTGCAGGAGGAATAGAACTACTTTAATAACTTTGCTAGAGTAGCACATAGATAGTAGTGATACAAAACTCATATGAATCTCAATCATGTAAAGCAGCTCATGAGATCATTGTATTGAAGTACATAGGAGAGAGATTAACCACATAGCTACCGGTACAGCCCCGAGCCTCGATGGAGAACTACTCCCTCTTCATGGGAGCAGCAGCGGTGATGAAGATGGCGGTGGAGATGGCAGCGGTGTCGATGGAGAAGCCTTCCGGGGGCCGCCCGGCGGGTGCCGGAACAGAGACTCCTATCCCCCGGATCTTGGCTTCGCGATGGCGGCGGCTCACGGAAGGTTTCGCGTACCGTGGCTTCCTTCGTCGGGGTTTTAGGTTAGGACCTTTAAATAGGCGAAGGGGAGCCTCGGAGGGCACTAGGGTGCCCTCACCACCAGTGGCGCGGCCGGGCCCTGGCCGCGCCCAAGTGTGGTGTGGGGCCCCCAGCCCATCTCTGGCGGCTCTCGGGTGTTTGGATGCTTCCGGGCAAAATAGGAACACAGGCGTTGATTTCGTCCAATTCGAGAATATTTCGTTACTAGGATTTCTGAAACCAAAAACAGCGAAAACAGACGGCACGGCATCTTGTTGATAGGTTAGTTCAGAAAATGCGTAAATACGACATATAATGTGCATAAAACATGTAGGTATCATCAATAAAGTAGCATGGAACATAAGAAATTATCGATACGTTGGAGACGTATCAGCCAGCTAGATAATACCGCCGGCACATCTCAGCGGCGAAGCAGCGTGGTTGACTTGGAGGCTCCGCCTGACGATCCACGGATGATAGATGGCAGTCCTGGCTACCCTGTGGATGGAATCAAGGAGCAGACACGTTGTGATCTCTATCAGGAGTTCAGGAATCTATCTCTGAAGGTGATGGTCAGCTTTGTTTTACCTGCATTAGGACTTGAAGGTAAGCCGACACTATGGCATGGCAATGAGATTCCAGCTAGCTATGCTCGTGTCGGGGTGGATACAATTGTACCGTCGTTTGAGTCATTGGAGCTTCAAATCCCTGGAGGTGAAGGTCAGGGTACACTGAGAGAAGTAGTGGGTGACATCATTCTTTGGGAGAAGAAAAACATCAAGCTTACAGGCTGGGTACCCCCTACGAGTCGTCGTAGGTCACCATCACCTTCTCCGAGTGGTCACATGTCACCATCACCCCATGAGTACGACCACCACATCCCTAGTCCATATCGATCTCCACCGCCGGAGCCGTCCTCACCGCCGCCTGCGCCCACTAAGACTCGGCAAGCACTCACTAAGCGGAAGCGTGACAAGAGCCCTGTCCGCCGACAGTCGTCCCTCCCAAGAGTACCAAAGGTCCCCCCCCTCGTGCTTACGACCGTACTGAAGAGGAAAATGATGCCATCGCATAGAGCCAACTGCATCCACATTTTCATAAGGAAAAACCCGAGCCCCCAACGCCATACACCGAGAAGCGAAAACAATATGCTCTCGATTTTCTTAACACACCATCGTAGTATGACTTACACGAGAAGAATGATGACTATACACGCACACTTGCGAAGGTAATTGAGTAGAGCAAAGAGAGTAAAAGTGCTAGCGAGAGCAAATCATCAACTAAAAGTGCAGCCGGGAAGAAATAAAGTACAAAAAGTGCATCCCTCAAGCCCCAGCAGGCGACAACAAGCAGAAAAACAAATGACGTTCCCCAGCTCGAAAAATAGGCCAAACAATCGATCCCACCCCTCAAAGTGTTAGATGTTCCCTTGGTGTGCCAGGGACATGGTGATTTGGATATGGAAGCAGCTGCGAACCTAGCGGCTCAAATGACTTGTACTGTGGAGGAATTGTTGAGTTCCCAAGATACTGCACTACCCTTTGCTGATATAGCCCCTAAATTTTTCTACGGAGCCAACTTGGTCAGCAAAAAGAGGCTGGAAGAACTGCCAATGCATATGCGGAATTTGCATCAGTGGTACCTTGATGCGTGCAAGGTGAACCAAAAATACATCTGGACGAATGTCCTAGGAGAATATTACTTTCGAAGGGAGGATCTCCATATTGAGATGTGCGAACTCTGTTAGTTATTCAATTTAGACGCCCTCGACAAATCTCTCATGAGTTGCTATTGCTTGTAAGTTGTTGACTACATATAAGTTCTTGTTCATTCAGTTGTTCCTGTTTATTGCATATACTCATTATATCCTTTTGTACTCCGTTATGCAGAATGAAGATCGAGGAATGCAAAAGAAGGTATATAAACAATAGTGGGTTTATTGACCCAGATAAAGTACATCATGACACGGTAAGGGATAAAATCGAAGAAACGGGGGGAAACCTGCTAAAGTTTTTAACGGAGCAAGATTTTTGTGATTCAATATTGTTTCCTTACAACTACAGGTGAGAGTCTTACTCTGTTGTACACATTCAATTTTTCTTACTTGATGTTAAGTGTAATTCATGACGTATATATAAACATGTGTAGTTTCCACTGGATTCTGCTATACATTCAAGTTCATAAGGAAATAGTTGAAGTAAGGAACCCATTGAATAGAGGTCTGGAAGGGTTTCGTAACTTGCAGGACTTGCTTCAGAGGTAATTTCAATCATTGTCGCGCTATATCGATCTCTTTCGTGATATATCAATTAATTATCCACTCATTCAATTATTTTTTTGCCTGGCGGGGTTTGGAGAAGCTTCAAGAAGGTGGTTAAGGGTAGTAAATTCACAGAAAAGCTAACATTTACTCCTGTATCGTGCGTCCTGCAGCCACAGAGGACGAATTTATGTGGATACTACGTTTGCGAGTCCATTCACATGTTAACCACTGAGAAGGACGATTGTACACTACTACAAAATCGCTTACCGCCGGCGCACCAAAAACCCCTACCGCCGGCGTTTACGCATTCGCCGGCGACCACCTCGCCGGTGGTAATGTCGTATCGCCGGCGTTTTCCAAATCGCCGGTGGTATATGCTGTTATCCCCGGCGCTTTACCCGAATCGCCGGCGGTAGGACTTAGCACTGGCGGTTTGCGAATGTGAGTATTATAGCTAGCGCGATTTAGGTACAGGAGCGCCGGTGGTATTGTTTACAGGATTAAAAAAATAAAACTCGAAATATACACCAGTATACACACAGAATACATAGTATACAGGAATACAGAATACACAGTATACCAGAATACAGATACAGAATACACAGAATACACAGTTATATAGAAAGTCCCAAATGTTCACAACATGCATGCATTAATAAGACAAGTTTAGATAGTAGATAGTTGACCATAACATCACGACTCGAAGTAGCACATGTTACAGAAATACATATAAGTCCAGTGTCGATGACCTAGCTAAACAAAAATGACATAATAAACTAGAGAGGCGGTGGCGGCAAGCATCATCACGATGAAAGGGGTCCTCCACATCTCCCTCCTCTGTCCCGCTCGAAAGTTGGCGTATCGAGTTTCCGCCTCCTCCAAAGTGGTGTACCCCTTGTAGCTGTTGCCGCTGAAACGGTGGACCTGCCTCCTACAGTCTTCCCAATCCTCGTAGACTCCAGGAACCCTGCCGTGGTAGACGACATAGTACGTCATCTATGCAAACACACAACAAAGAAATGTAAGTTGTTAGTACATCCATAGAGAGAGATATAACATATAGGTGTGCAAAAGAACAAACATAAAAAATACTTAAGTAATTTTATGACTAACATTTGCAAAGGACAAAAGTTTTTGAGTCAAGTCGGCTTCGGCGGGAAGGGAAGGATGCCCTCGAGCGTGTTGAATGTTCTCTCGTCACAACCATCTTCTAATCGGCCTTCTATCTCGAAATTAGAAAGTGCGGGGCCATAGTTGAACAAGCCACCATTCATGACGACATCCCTCCATAGTATTGTGCAAATGGTCCGCTGGATGGCACGGAACTCGGCTCTCACGTTTTCATCGGTGGTGTCCGACATGTTGACGAAATTCCCTTGAAGACCAGATGGCAACAAGAGATCGTTCTGAGACCTTACAACCGCCCTCATCTGTAGGATGGCAAACCATGCCTCCATCCCATTGTCATCCGCCGATTGCTTGAGGCAGGGGAACTTGGTTATGTGGTTGCACACATGGCAACCTTTAACTTTCTTCTCATGCCTGAGTTTGTCGACGCCAATCTCAGCTATGAAGCCGCTGAGGGCTTTATCAAGTGTAGACTTAACGTCGGTGAAGTCTTTCTCCTTATCAAGCCCGGAGTCGAGATAAGTGACATGGGAATGATACGGGTGAAAGAGGAGGAGGGTGCAGTACTTGAGTCTGCGCAAAATGGAAATAAACCATCATACTCAGCTATTAAGGAAATTCATGAAAGAATGTAATATAGGGTACTTTAGTAACCAAATACTTACTCGCGGAAATATGGTATGACAAAGCATTTTTTATCCTTGTTTAACACCAAGAAATCCTTGATATACTTCGCGAGAAACGCTTGTTCGTTCTGGGTGGTAGCTGGAGTCATGTAGAAGGGGTCCATGATAGCGATGTGCGCTGTGTTCTCCATGGCGATATCGTGCGCCATACTGAGCGATACGAGGCGGACCAAGTTTCGGTCTAGCTGTTGCATGTGCAAGAGCCTGAAGATGTCTTCGTACCGAATGAACATCAAGTCCGCAGGGTATGTGTTGACAAAGCCAAAGCCAGTGGGCACCTTGGCTATCACAATCGGGTACGAGGGATTTCTTTCTTTAAGAAGTAGCTTCTCCTTCATTAGAATAGTATCATGCACGTTCCTCATATCCGGCGTCAACTTGTCTACAACGTGTGCCGGCAGCATCGGCTGGCCTATGTGATGCAACTTCCTCCACGGGGTCGGCAACTTGTCATTAACCACTATCTTGCTTTTGGCAACATCTCCCGACTTCTTCCGCTTCCTGCCCTTCTTCTTACTGCAACTGGGAGTGGCGTTTTGTTTCATACCCTCCGTGGTCGCACCAAGGAGTGTCCTCGGGGTAAGCCCAACTCGGGGCGGAGCGGTGAAGGCGGTAGTGTCCTCCTGCTCGGGCGTTTCTTGTGAAAGGAACAACTTCTTCTTTAGGATATGACCGGCGGGTGGCTTGTAAGGAGAAACCGCGTCGGCGTCGAGCTCGGCGATGAACGTATCAATGGGAGCTTGATCGATGTCCAACGCCTTGTCGTGCTGACTCTCGTGCTGACTATCGGGCTGACTATCGGGCTCAAAATGATCATAAGCCGGTGGAGGACTGGCCCTGCCTTTGCCTGCCGTCAAAGCAGTCGTTGGAGCTGGGACCTTGGCTTGGCTCGGGGCATCCGTTGCATCCTGAGGAGTGATCATGCCATAGCTTGCCTCCGAACCTGAGGCGGTGTTCAGCCGAATTAGGGCTTTCGGCCATAGAAGGATGTGATTCTTGAGGTCCCCGAGAGTGAGCGGGGTTTCCGTTTCCGGGGGTTGATAAGGAGGATGGAGTTCTTGGCATCCCGGTAACGACCGGTTCACGCGAACCCGGCTCAAGCTATCATCCATCCTGACGCAGTGGAAAATCCGCTGTGTTGGCAGGATGACACTACCGCTCGCTACAGCCTTCAACTTGTTGTCCACATTCAGTAGCAAGGTGCAAGGAGTCGCGTTCGCCTGTGAAAACATGTGTATGTCAGAGAGGGGCGACGACAAAGTAACTAATTTGTAGAGCTTGAGATACTAAATTAATTACCGTGAGGGCGTCGAGCTCGGCTCGCGTTGAAGGACCGAGGCCAGGCGTGCAGGTGACTGAGGGGCTAGTACTGGGGCCCCCCAGGTCCGGCGAATCCTCTCTAGCGCCGACATTGCCGGCGGGTGGAGTCACCAAGTTGGGTGTGCATTGAGCGTGTCTAGTTGGAGGCCGGTTGTCCGAGTTGCTGGCGCCTAGGCTGATAACCGGCATCGGTCCCTTACCGCCGGCGTCGAAGTAATTCTTCATCGACAGCACAAGATCAGGGATGATTTCATTGACCCTGTTGGCCAGCGCGTCATCGACCCTGGTAGCAACCTCGGCACTGACGCGTTGCTGAACCTCGGCACTGACGCGTTGCTGAACCTCGGCACTGACGCGTTGCTCCATGGTTGTTTCCAAGTCGGCCACCTTTTTCAGAAGAGCCTCGTGCTCCCGGTCCTTCTGCGCCTGCCGCGACTCCCTAGTGCTTGAGGGCACGTCCAAGCCATAGTCGGCAAGCTTGCGACCTCCTCCGGCGCCGGGGACACGGTGGGGCTTGTCCAAAAGCGGCCGCGCCTTCACGGTGTTCAGACCCCTGATAAAAGGCGTGTCCCACGGGACTTTGCCAGTCGACGTCTGGGACGAGGAGCCAGCTGATTCGGCGGCTGCTTGTTCCGCCAACTGCCAGAAGTAACATGAACAATTTTAGAATGTAATGGACTTGGTGAGCAGTATCAAATTAATAAGCTGGTAAATTGCTTACCACTGCTTTCTCTAGTGCCATCACCTTCGCGTCGGCGACCAACTCAACTCCCACCACCACATCAGGTTTCGTGACACGTTTTCCACCCAATTCTCTATGGTATCGGGACCTGAGATATGCCCTGAAGAGTGGGTCTTTGTACTTGGCAAAAGGGGGCTCGAGGCCAGCATTTATGTAGGCCTGGTCCTCCTTGTCCCATACCGGCTGCTTGCCTTCGAAGCCACGGCAACCGAGATTGTGGTGACCGATGTTCTTATCCGCCAGCTCCTTCCCCCAGGTCGATTGACTTTTGGTGTACTCGAGCTCCTCGTTTTCCAAGAATTTATTATACTGCTCCAGCGTCATCCGCGGGAAGTGGCGCTGGATCTCTTCCCAAGTCTCATTGTTACCAAGCATCCCCCTCAGCATGGTTTTATAACCGCTGAGGTTCTTGGAGAACTTAGAGAGGGCTCGTCTGTTCACGATGTTATCCTTGGTATCCTCGTTCCTGTATTCCACAGGGAACTCATACCGTGCGTGCAGCCGCGCAAGGAGTTGGGCCTGCAGATGTTGCTTCTTCTTGGTTCGGAGTTTCGTCTCGTTGACGTCGACGACATCCCGAAGGATTGCTCCCAGTTGGAGGCCGTACCCCTTCGCCACGTGCTTGGGCTCAGTAGGAATCCCGGTCTTGGCGTCCACCGCGGTGATTATGTCACGAGTGGTGCCGACCCTGTTTGGGCGCCGCTGCTTCCGTTTCCTCTTGGCGTCGGTAGTAGTATCCGAGCTACCCCCGGCAACGCCACTATCGGTGGTCTCGTCGGCAGCCCCCCTCTCATCCTCACCATCGTTGTCCATCTCAGCATCCTCCTCCTCCGAGGACTCGTCATCGATGCCTGGAAGTTCCTCCAGCTGATCCGAGACCATGAGCCTGTAGTGCTCATCCAACTTCCGCTGAGAAGACCCGTCAACGTCTTCGTTGGGGTCTGCAGAAGACGACATCGCTGGCTATATCTACCTAGCACTGCACAAACTAGCATACAGTAGCATCAAAAGTAATCAATTAAATAGCCAGCCAGTAGCTAAAATAGCCAGTAATTAAACTAGCTAAAACAACCAGTAGCATCAAAAGTACTCAATTAAACAGGCAGTAATTAAACATAATTATAACGGCCTAGGATCTTATGAAGGTAGTTACATAGCACTTGTTCTAAAACACTACTAGGTGGAAATCCACGGTGAAAATTCGGCATGACCTTTGCTAAAATGGTCATGCCGGAGTGCCAGAAATTCGCCGGAAAGGAAGTTAATCGACATTCCGGCGAAACATTGGCACTCAATGTACCTGCAGATCACATTTCTACACTCCAGAATAAATGAACTGAACACCCAGCTTCTCAGGAAATCAACATCACAATTTAGCTCTCATAAGATCCACAGGATGATGTTCATTCTTGCACAACCACTTTAAGATACTGAAACAGGGGTACCATTAGCAATAAACTGAAACAGGGGTACCATTAGCAATAAACTGAAACAGAATAAATGAACTAAACACATGCCTAGCTAGTTGCAGAGTCACTGGTCATGTTTAATTGATTATGATAGTAATACACAATTAAAACGGCTTAAAATTGGATAGCATAACAAACTGACTGCCTAGCTTATTTTTATTGTTTGGATTGGATGGTTACCAAATTCTGGCATATGCCTGTGCTACCTAGCCTAGTTCTTTTTCTTTGACAACATTGGCCAACCTTAAACAGTAGGGAAAAAACTCCCTACTAGTTCAGTGTGATGGCCAAATCACATACAAAGCAGGAGCATATATTGTTTTTTTTGACACTAAACAGTAGGGAAAAAAACTCCCTACTGTGTCATTTTTCATTTATATATAAGCAAGAGTCAATATATAAGGAGCATATATTGTTGTTCTAACACAACAAAACTTTTCTCTTTAGTGCAAGCATCTAATAGTAGTACTGGCTTTCAAGAACAGCACTGAAAAAATAATCACGAGATAAGATTATGCAGCATCATTGGATTAAACTTCGTCTAGAATTCTGCACATGCACAAAACACCCTAACAGCAAATAAATTTTCTGGCAACAGATGCAGCACGACCGAAATGATGTCCAAGTCCAGAGCAACTACCATTTGGAATCAGAGCTATCACACAGGCATATGTAGAGAAGGTAGTAAGCACAACTACTCTGGCATGTCAAAACCTTTCTTTTTTCACAAACGAGACAAAAACGTGAGTGAAAATGGAAGCCCCTGGACTACTAGGTTCCAATTCTTCTACAATAGGAGTAGATTATTACAACTAACTTGATTAAGTCTGAAACACTAGAGACAATGATTTCATCAGCTAGAACCAACAGAGTTGCAGCTACATACAGGTAAAGTTTCAAGGAAGATTCAAGAGTGTTCAAGCATCCCAGGTAGTAATTATAAATCAAGTTCATGATCAATTACACATGTCCAGAGCCATGAAATTAGTACAATGTGAACTGGAGCACAACAGAACAGGGGAAAACAGAAATTTTGCGAAACCGCTCGGGGAGAAGTCGGGGAGAAGGGGGGTTAGGGGGTGGGGGAGGGAGCAGAGACGAACCTAGCACGGAGGTGACGGTCGAGCGATCTCCTGCACGACGCGGACGAGCTCGATTGTGAGCAGGCGAGGCAGCCGAGCTCCTAGGTGAGGAAGACGATCCGAGGAGCGGTGGATGCGGAGGCGGAGCGCTGTCCGCGCCGCGTCAGCGAGTGGCTGGGCGTCGCGTAGGCGAGCTGCTAGTGGCCGACGATGGCGGCCTCCTTCCTCCTGCTGGTGGCCGACGAACTGGTGGCACGGCGGCGGAGGTCTGGGGGAGGCGGCGACGGTGAGGAAGGAGGAGAGGGGAACGACGGTAAGGGAGAGAGGGAGGCAGGGGAGAGGGGCGCACCTGCGGTGGAGGGATCGACGGCGGCAGGGGCAACGACGGCGGCGGATCGACTGCGGCAGGGGCAATGACGGCGGCGGATCGACTGCGCGCGTGGTTGATTTGGCCGTGGGGAACGACGGCCACACGCCTAAGTCCTGGAACGCGTACCCCCGGCGTTTTGCGAAACCGCCGGCGGTAAAGTTTGAGCCACTAACAGGTGGGCCCAAGTGCATTTACCACCGGCGAAATCGACCAATTCGCCGGGGATAACAGGTGACACCGTATTAATTCCGTAAACCCTGTTAGTTATACAAAACCGATTCGCTAGCGCAGTGGTTCCAGTCGCTTCTGCACAGCTGAAGCACCCAGGGTTCGAATCCGTGTGAGTGCAAAAAAGGCACCCTTTTTTTTCTTTTCTTAACACCTTTTTTTATTGTTTCTAGTTATTTAGATAAATTGTAAAGTTCTTTGGCAACTTTTTTTCTTTTCTTAAGACCTTTTTTTTATTGTTTCTAGTTATTTAGATAAATTGTAAAGTCCTTTGGCAACATCCGATAAAATAAAGCAATGAAGGATAAATTGCGAGACATAATTTGATGATTTTAATTCTTGAATGACTTCAAAGTCCTTTCGAGGATATCCGATAAAAAACCAAGACATAAATTTAGGATACACTTGAGAAGGACAAAATGGTTGTTCGAGAGATAATTATTATAAATACACAAATGACTTCAAAGTCCCTTCCGCTTGGTCCTTGTGACCCCACCGGTATCGTCGCGACTCCTTGTGTACGGAGGAACACTTGACCTAGGTAGCGTCGTCCTTCTTCTTCTTAGTGTGTAGGTTCTATCGTCTTCATCGGGTTCATCCATCATTGGGTCTCCGACGAGGCCGTCGAAGTCTTGCTCATCGGCAACTCCATCCATTCCGATGAGGGCCCTTTTTCCTCTCCTTACGACAACACGGCTGGGCCTTGACGGGTCAGTTATGAAGAAGCATTGCTCGACGTGCTTAGCCAATACCCAAGGCTCATTTTGCGCGGTGGGGTTCTTGGTCTTGGATTTGGGGGTAGTCGCATGGTGGTGACATACGCATCTTCTTTTGTGACGTCCGTAGCCCATCTGACACGAAACATCGGTAGCTTCTCCCCGACGTAGTCGAGCTCCCAGATTTCCTCGATCCTTCCGTAGTACCTTTTCTTCTCTTCACCCGTGTACGATTCCATCGTCACACCCGAGTTCTGGTAGTCGCTTTTTTTGTCTCTCTCCTCTGTGGAGAATGTGTAACCGTTGATGTCGTACTTCTGATAAGTCATGAGGTTGGGGGCGGGCCCATAAGACAAGGCCAATATCATTTTGTCTACGTCGCTTGCCATTGGTGGGGGATTGGCATCAATCTGGTCTTTGAACCAGCTCGCGAAAGAGGAGTTGTGCGCTCTAAATACCTCTTCTTCCGTCATCGGCTTGTCAGCCCTGCTCTTGATCATGTTTATGTGCTGATCCACCCAAGGCTCTACCTCGTTCATGTGTTGTAGTGCTACTAAGTGGGCCCTATTAAAGTCTGTTCTCCTATCATCTTGATCCGCGTCGAGTTCCCTCCTGCCAGCGTTGTGGCCTACTCCCTCGAATCTGCCGAGGTGCTTGTTGGCGGGCAATCCAACCGGATGTGGGTCGTCCTCGTTTAAATAATTCTTGCAGAAAGAGATGCACTCCTCGGTGAGAAAGCCCTGGACGATGCTTCCATCCGGATGTGCCCTGTTACGAACGTATCCTTTGATGAAGCCATTCATCCTTTCTAACGCCATCATGTTGTGAAGGAACGCGGGCCCAAGATCCTCGATATCGTCCACTATATGCACCAGCAGATGGACCATGATGTCAAAGAATGCGGGCGGGAAGTACATCTCCATCTCGCATAGGATGGTGACGATCTCTTCCTGCAGCCTCCCGAGTTTCTTGACGGTTATCGACTTTCGAGTGATGACGTCGAAGTCGAAGACGTTACATAGGTCAGTCAGCGTCGCACGAACGTGCGGTTCCATTATCCCTCGGATAGCAACCGGAAGTATCTGCGTCATCATGACATGACAGTCATGAGACTTCATCCCGCTGAAGATTTTTTTCGTCGGGTCCAGCCATCTGCGTATCAGCCCCGCGTAGCCTAGAGGAAATTTGACTTCTAGTAGGCACTTGAAGAATTGTTCGAGCTCATCGGGATTTAGAGTGAAGCAGGAGGGGCGAGGAGTTTCGCGCTGCTTGGCCACCCTTTTGCGTTTGCGACCATCCGTTTCCTCCTCCTCGGTTTCCTGGTCAACCTGGGCGAAATGAAGCTCTTTTCTGATATCAAGGGCCATCAGGTCGTGTCTTGCTTTCGACCCGTCTTTGGTCCTCTCCGGCATGTTGAGCACAGTGCCAAGCAAGCTCTCACACACGTTCTTCGTGATATGCATGACATCAAGGCTATGAGGCGTACCGAGGATCTTCCAGTATGGCAAGTCCCAAAACACGGACCTCCTTTCCCATACCCCCAAGAGCGGCCCGGGTTCCTTTTTCTTTCTCTTGTCTCCTTTCTTCCGCTTCTGGATCTTTATCTTACCCGCCGGAGGGCAGTCTTTCCAGTTTTTCAACAGAGTATCTATCTCTTCGCCGCTTCTCCTAGGTGGAGGTCCCTCGACCTCATCCTTCCCATTGAACAGGTCTCCACGCTTCCTCCACAGGTCATTCTTGGGAAGCCACATTCGATGCCTCATGTAGACGGTTTTTGAAGACCCGGGATCCTTGCCCAGCTGTAAAAATGGCGTCTTTTCCATGCACCTCACACATGCCTTGTGTCCGTGGCACACCTGGCACGCGATATATCCGTATCCAAGATAGTCCTGCACCGTCGTCAACAGTGCGGCTTTCATACGGAAAGTTTCTTGTCCGTAGGCGTCCCAAGTTTCTGTCCCTTCCTCCCACAGAGTGACTAGCTCCTCCTTCAATAGCTCCAGATACAGGTTGATATCGCTCCCTGGCTGCGTCGGCCCTTGGATTAGCATACTCATGTGTATGTACTTCTTCTTCAGGCATAGCCATGGAGGGAGGTTGTACATCCATACAAACACGGGCCAGGTGCTGTGCTTGCTGCTTTGGTTCCCAAACGGATTGAGTCCGTCGGTGCTCGCACCCAACCTGATGTTCCTTGGTTCTTTCCCGAATTCTTCGTAATACTCATCGTCTAATGTTTTCCACTGGCTTGCATCCGAAGGGTGTGTTAGCACTGGGTTTTCAACCCGTTCTACATCACGCATCACCGCCTCCTTTCTTTCCGCGTGCCAGCGCATGAGCTTTGCTTCCTTGGGGTCCACGAAGTACCGCTGCAGACGGGGCGTGAGCGGGAAGTACCACACAACTTTTCGAGGAGATTTTTTTGTCCCTCTCTTGTATCGAGATTCGCCACACTGTGGGCATGTATCGAGATTGGCATGCTCGTTCCGATATATTACGCAATCACTGATGCATGCGTGGTATTTCTGGTGCGGTAAATCGAGAGGGCACACGATTTTCTTGGCCTCCTGTAGGCTACCGGCACACGTGTTATCTTTAGGAAAGTGGATCTTCAAGTATCCGAAGAGTTCGTCCACGCTTGTGTCCGTCCATTTGTGCTTTGCCTTCATCTCCATAATATCGAGAGCGTATCTCAGACGGCTCTCCTCCGTCCCACGAGCTGCATCGTACAACGGAGTTCTCGAGTCTACCTCGAGTTGATCCAGCTTAGCCTTCCGTCTACCAGCGATTTTGGGGTCGGTCGATGTGTTGCTGAGAAGAAGTTCTTGAACATGACGGTCCTGCACGGCCGCGGTTAGCGGGGTATTTCTACTCATGTCCTCGTCGGCCGCATGCTCTTCCCGGCCTTCTTGATCACCATCAACGTGTGCGCCATCCTCTTCAACCTCGTCTCCATTGTCGTGTGGGGCATCCTCTCCATCACCTTCGTTATCATCATCTCCACCATCATCATCTCCATCACCATCGATATCATCATCTCCATCATCACTCATCCACTGAGTATGCCCCTCCATGAAACTATACCTGAGCAGGTGTTGATTCACTATGCCTGAGAAGGGGTCAAACAACGATCCTAGCTTGCATCTTCGACAAGGACACATTATATCCTTTCGCTTTTTCGATACATGTCGGCCGTCGCGCGTTCCACGTATCTATCCACGACGCTTTCCCTCATCGCGATGACCATCGTCGCCTACAAGACAAGATAATTGATTACACCGCCGTCTCGGTTTTCACGGAAAAAATTCGGCATGACCTTTGCTAAATATTGTCATGCTGGAGTTCCAAAATTCGCCGGAACGGAAGTTAATCAACATTCCGGCAAAACATTGGCAACTCAATGTTCCTGCACGCGTAAACAAATGCAAAACAATGCATTTACATATATGGAACCGCGCCTTTTGCCACCACATGAACATTCCACTCATTTAGTTTATGTACCTATTAGTTGACGCGACGTCCAAAAGCACCCGAGAGACGCCACACGTCGACTTTAATGCTTGAGAGATGAGATCTAAGAAATGGAGAGATCTAGATAGATCTAGTGGAAAAGGTGGTGGGAGGAGATAGATCTAGATCTAGATTATGCAAATCATGCTAGAGGGGCTAGGTAGTGCATGATTTGCTCAAATACATCATATTTTATTGGTTGAAATAGCTAAAATGGGTGGGGGAATGAGCTAACAAGTGCTTGGGTTGATTTGCCATCACATATGAGTGTGTGAGGGTGGTGGTAGGTGGCTGGTCGTCTTAAGGCATGGCCCAGGTTACCGCCGGCGCCTACGAACGAAGTTGCCAGCGGTAGGGAGCATTACCCCCGGCGCTTTTGGAGCTAAACCGCCGGCGGTAAGGGCAAGATGGGTGGCCGCTGGGTGGCCCACCCTGCGACTCATTACCCCCGGCATCGTCTATTCGGGTTCGCCGGCGGTAGAGCCTTCTACCCCCGGCGCTTTGGGCCCAAACCGCCGGCGGTAAGTCCAGGCCCAACGGGGACCCCGCAGCCCATCATATCGCCGGCACCTTCGTGCCCCACTCTCCGGCGGTAACCCACGCACCCCCGGCGACCTCCATTCAAACTCGCCGGCGGTAGAGTTAGGCACCCCTGTAAGGCATTACCGCCGGCATCTTCTATCCATACTCGCCGGCGGTAAGGTGTGCTGCTATAAGGCTTTTCCTAGTAGTGGTAGATTCAACGTAAACAATACATTCATAACTTTAATTTATTACCGTCAATATTTCGTTATCAAGATTGATATATTCATATTCATCTCATTTTCCTATATAGGTCGAGTTCATGCGGGACAAGCTTCAACCATAGCAACACCTACTAGGAATTGCGGAGGTACTGGTGGGACTTCTGATGAGAAAAATGATAGACGATAATGGCTTGTTTAGTCCAAATAGGTGCTTCTGATGATCCCCGTGTAATAGTTCGAATAGACGACGGGCTCTAGTCCTGGCAGTCGTGAGCTCCATGTATATATGTAAGGGAAATCTACGAACAGACTTTTGCTTCAAATATTTCTTTGCTCGATCTATATATAATACATGAATGTGTACAACTTGTAGTAGCGTGTAAATATATGAAAAATATTTTGAAATGAAAAAATAAAATAAAAGGGGGGCGGTGGTGAAAGGACACGGATGTCGCCTAGAGGGGGGGTGAATAGGCGGTTTAAAACTTTTACGAGATGGGCTTAACAAATGCGGAATAAATTTTACTTTGTCAAGCCCAAAGCCTATATACTATGGTTCACCTATGTGCACCAACAACTTATTCTAAGCAAAGGTTCACCTATGTGCACCAACAACTTAAGCTAAGCAATACAAGAAAGTATGTGATAGCAAGATATATATAACTTCAAGCACGATGGCTATCACAAGTGTAAGTAAAGAGCTCGGGTATAGAGATAACCGAGGCACGCGGGAGACGATGATTTATCCCGGAGTTCACACTCTTGTGAGTGCTAATCTCCGGTGGAGAGGTGCGGTTGCTTAGTGCTCCCGAACGCCACAAGAGGCTCACCTTGAGGTGTGGTTGCTCGATGCACACCAACGCCACAAAGGCTTCACCCCAAGATGCGACTCACACCACACACCGAAAGCCACGAAGGCGCCTCACCTAAATCTCCGGTGACCTTCGCCACAAAGGCCTAGGTCACGGTTCCACTAAGGTATTTCCTTCGAGGCGGAAACCGGGCCTTACACAAAGATTGGGGCACACATCCACAACTTAATTGGAGGCTCCCAACAAACCGCCACAAAGGCCTAGAATCCATCTAAGGTTCCAAGAACCCAAGAGTAACAACCTTCTTGTTTTCACCACCACGAATCACCGTGGAGAACTCAAACCGATGCACCAAATGCAATGGCAAGAACACCACAAAGATGCTCAAATCCTTCTCTCTCAAATTCCAACAAAGCTACAAAATCTATTGGGGGAATAAGAGAGGAAGAACAAAGAGGAGAACACAAAATCCTCCAAGATCAAGATCTAGTGGGTTCCCCTCACAAAGAGAGGGATTTGATTGGTGAAGATGTAGATCTAGATATCCTCTCTCTTTTCCCTCAAGAATATGCAAGAATCATGGGAGGAATCAAGAACTAGGGCAAGCTTTGAAGGACAACAATGGAGGGGAGAGAGAGAGAGTGAACCAACCATCCCAAGGAGGAAGAAGGGGGTCTTATATACTCCCTCCCAACCTGCTAGTTAGTTTCTAAAATTCTTGTGTTAAGCAGCTGGGTATGCATCAACCTGGGGTATTAAATTTGCCGAAATCCGGTGTAGTGGTACACTGCCATAACGTGTGGCTCCACCGTCGCCTGTGTCGACTCACAGGAGGCAGTCGTAAGTCCATCACTGAGCCATGTTTCCAATTTATTAGCAATCTTGCGTATCAAGGGTAGTCTCTTCGTGCGAGCCAGACAAAGAACGGATTTCTCCTTGCTTAATTCGGCGAGACAGACCAGGAGAGAAATCGAAAGGGGACTCTGTAGGAACTTATCAAGTAGAAGCCTAGAATTTCGAATAACAATCAATCAAGGTTCCCTTGTACATGCCCACCAGCACAACTGAGTTTGTTTGCTTGCCAAGGGTAATCACTCCGTGCCCAACCATTGTCCACCCACCGCAGTGATATCCACTGCTAGGGCGTCCGTCAGCTCAGATCAGGAGAGATCTCCAACGTCAGGCAGGTACGTGCCTTGAGCTGCTAACGATCTAGGGGAGATGTTTGGATTGATTGGTTTCACAACACGTTTTATTAGTTTCTCCTTTTCTTGGCATGGTTATGCTTCAACATCGATGTACCCTAGAGTCACGGGAATTTCGTTGAGGGAATGGGAGTTTGGAGAGCTGAGGCTATTAGTGTCTCGTTTGTTTGGGGTTCTTGGGAATTTAGGTGGGATGGGGGGTGGGATGGGGAAGGGGAATTGGGTTGTCTAATTCCCACCAATCTCTTCCCTGGGGATACCCCGTTAATTAGTGAGATTGAGGGAGAAAACATTTCAATCTAAAGTCTCAAGCACAAGCCTCATCATCATGTGACAAACAGAGGATTGGGACTAAACAGCCAAGTCCCACGCCCAATCCCTCCACTTACTCTAAACTCCCAATCCTCTTCCCGTTGAATGCCAAACACCACTGATTTTCTCCTTGGCGGTGGGAACATCGTCATCACAGATCTGGAGAGAAATAGAAAGGGGACGCCATTGAGTTTATGGGATGGATGGATGATGGATCACGGAAGGATTCCGCCGGCGGCCTGACAGACTTAATTAAACAGTCCGGTGCATCGTGCCATGCTCTGCCGTGCTTTAGCAAGACACCTTGAGAGAGAAATAGAAAGGAGATATCATGGATGGATGACGGAAGGATCTCACAGGCGGACGGGCACACCTAATTAAGCTCTCCGGCGGCGGCATGGTGGTCTTCCCGTCCCGTCTCCGTCGCCAAAGTCCAAAGTCATAAGTCACGGCACGCGCTGCCGCCCGCGGCGGCGACCATGGCCTTGTTTTATAGGTGGGGGAAGGTGTGCGTTCTGGAGGTGGAAACAGATGGATGGCTGGATGAGGATGAGGATGAACGGCAGAGAGGCGTTGACGGCACGGATCGGTGACGTGGAGTGTGGAGCGGAGACGCCGAGATGTCGCAGATTACTAAGCGAGCGCCGTGAGACGCGGGCGCGGGGTTTAGAGGAGGGGATACATGCGATGCGACGCGGATAGTACGCTTAATGGCCGGCGCGCGCGGGGGCTGTGATTGTGTTGGGCGGGCGGCATCGCATCCATGCGACCGCAACGGCTTGATCGATCGATCGGCGCGCGCGTGACGAAGCGGAGGCCAGGCTGGCCCGCCCGCCCGCGAATTAACGCCAGACTTCGAGGGGGTTCGTTGACCAAACGAATGCGTTCGTGCGAGGGAGGCGGCTTGGTACTAGTACGCGCCCGTCCATGTGAGCCGCGCGCGTGAGGAGGCCAGGCGAGCGATTGGAGAAACAGTACGGACTATTCAAACCCTGTAGTTGTCTCGTCTCAACGCTGATACACTTCGAACTTTCTCAACTAAATAGCAGAAATAAGGCCCAGTGTCCTTTTAATTATAGCACAAGGCCCCCAAGTAGTACTTCTCTATACGGCTGGACCTGGCCCAAAAATACAGATCCATCCGGCAGCCACGCACAACAATCCTAGCAGCGCGCGGCCTCCGCGAGTCGGCGCGAGCGCGGTCGCCGGACGGAGCTCGACGGCCGCCGTAGGCAGGAGGCCACGACCTGGGTAGCTCCGCGGCTCGGCCTTGTGCATCATCCGGACTCTCGAGACACACGGCACACCCGCACCAGCAATCAGCAAAGGTATTCGATCATTTTACTGACTGAGCTTATTATATCCTTAACGATTGGCAATTTTTTAAGTGTTGTCATAACAGATACAGTGAAACATATTTCAACTTGCAACAAAGTGTTTGTTTCGCTTACAAAGTAAGTAAGAACAAAATGAAACCATGAAGTGGATTGATACCTCGGGAAGTACTAAATGAATCTGCTTTACAAACTTGTCTTATTAACTGGTAGAGTGAATGACTGAATGCCCATTGGTGTATGTATTTTCACTTTTTTGCATGAAATTCTACCAGATTATAGCAGAGATGGAACAGTGTTATGTATATGTATTGCTGCAACATTCCGATTATGGGATTCCATTTGTTCCCTGGTTCATTAGTATTAGTTTCTTGATCAATGCATCACTCACACCGCTCGTGTAAAATGAGTGTAAGGCTATTAGCCAATAGAAACAATTTATATATCAGATATATGGTTCATCAAACATTGCATCAAGCACTATCAAAAAATTTCATCAAGAGGTTTCATGCTCGAATGTGCACACCCTCTAGCCTAGCACGCCAAACACGCAGTGCCAAAGCGGATGTAGGCGGCGAGGCGTGCATATATGTCGAATGGAGTGTATATTGACGTGTTTTACTCCAAATTTAAATTGGTGCCAAAGATATCACAAAATCTCGGTGAAACAAAGTTACTAGCTAAGATTGCGACACGATCAAAAATCGTCATAGAATCCTAGTTGTTTAACACAAGGGTGTAAAATAGACACCATATTGTCATCTAATGGTATTTACAAATATATGAAGACCAAATTCCGTGCTCTTTAGATTGTAATCATAATGTTTCCACGTGTACTACATAAAGAAAACATTATTATTTTATTTCAAAAAAAGTTGGAGATCCCTAGATTAACATTAGGAAGCATAAGCCAAATGATCAAAAGACTCCCAACATCATAATCATGTTTCGTGGGTCCCGAGATGCCTTCCCCTCCCGTACATTTTTATTTCAAAGTGGGTGATTTCATGTAACTTTATTCTTTGTCTAATTTATAATATAGGTCATACCAACATGAAAAAAAAAAGAGAACAACTTCTTACATGAATTGGGTCGATGGCCTCGGAGTGGTAGTTTTGCATTGTAACTTCACAATCTCCTCTCGGATAGTCATATTAAGGAAGCAGTGCCACCCTCACGGCCTCGATATTTTTCTCCTTTAACACGCACTCCACTCTCACGCTCACCCTCGCGACCTCACCCGTGCTGCACCTGCACTCCCTCTCTATGCTCCACCGCGCCTCGCCTCGTCATTATGCTCCCTTCGGCTTTGCCTCCATGCTCCCTTGGCTCGTCGCGTCTCCGACGCTCATTTCAACTGTGGCGTGTCCTTAGCTCGCCGCGTCTTCATGTGTATACTCTTGCTCCCGCGATCTCTAATCGTGGCCTTTCCCTAAACCTAAGTTCATGATCCATGGGCATGTCCGAGGTACCCCCTTGTCAACCGCGCCTCGCCTCGTCATTGTGCTCCCTTCGCCTTCGCCACCATGCTCCCTTGGCTCGCCGCGCCACCTTCCCTTGCATCACTGTGCTCCCTCCACCTTCCATCGGCTAGCCGAGCCCCCTCCTTTAAAAAGGATGGCCTTTTTGGTCCAAGCCAACGACGAATCGCTGGACCCGATGTCAGCAAGCAGGCCTGATCCGGTGGCTGCAAGGTCGGACACGTTGGATCCTGCTCCCACAAGGATAGTGGTTGCATGGACTCGCAAGCATGTGTGCATCCACACGGGCACCGTCCCATTGATCTGACCGCTGCTGGCAGTCGCCGCCACTACCACGCTCTCCCGGTGGCCCTGCTCCCTCGCCATCATCGTGAAAGATGGTAAGGGCTACAAGATGAGGACGCAAAAGGTTCGTGTTGGACTCTCTTGGCCTATACATTTGTTCTCACAAGTCCATCACTTGCTTTGGTTGATTTTGTTCCTCTTTTCTGTGTGTCGCTATGGCATTGGCGAAACGGTTCAGGGTGATGTAGACGGGGAAGATCGTGCAGCGATGCACCGGGAAGCAACATCTTCTCAGCAAGAAGAATGCCAAGAGCATGGAGAGACTCTCCAAGGTGGTACGAGAACACTTCTTTTTCACTTCACTCACATTGTTTTTATTTTGTTAGCATGTCTACCTATGGCGAAACTGACAAGTGTTCCTATGATTCGGATCATGTATGCTTAGATTAGATGGCAATGTGGATTTTTGATGTGAGTTTAGTTTCCTTCATGTAATGTTACCTTTTTGGTTTCTTCAAGTTTGTCAGAGCCATAGACTGCAGCAACATTTTCACTTGCTTGTGTTGATGTGGTAGCCATGTCATAGTTGCAACAAAAATTATATTGGGAAGTGCGTGCGTGCATTTACATCGAGAAGTATCTTGATTTTTTAATAAATCTAAGTCAGCTATAGTTGCTTTTTCGAAATGAACTAGACATACCTGGTTATAAGTATTATCACATGCAATGGTGTATCGCCATTTGACTATTGGTTTGGAACTAAGCATAATCTCAATGGATTTCAATTGAATATTCTTGCAATTTTCTTTGCTAGATTTTGGATATTCTTGCAATTTTCTTTGCTAGATTTTGGGCAAATAAGTTGATGAAAGACACCAAGTTCGAAGTTGCCAAGGTTAAATTCCCTCTTTAGAGGAAGGCACTTGTTTTGAACTTCACTTGCACTTAACATGACCACTTCAATCTTAAATATCCTACGAATTCCATCCTTTGAAAGTTTGCTAGGTTCTTAGCTTAGCAGAAGGTGAACAAACAAACAATCACCAAGGTGTGGCTGGGACTATATGGACATTCCAGGGAATCTGGCCTCTACTTGTTAGTGTATCCATGTAGATGATGTAACAACTAATTTAGCACGTGATATTAGTTAGTTGGTGCGAACGGTTTGACTTCTCCCATTGCCAAAATTGCATTTTGCTACATACTGCTTGATCAACTTGTGTGCATCTACACAAAGATAAACTACTCCCAGTGCTTGTGTATACTGTTGTTGTTATTGGATGTGAGTTGTTACTGATGTGTGCTTTACTACGAGACAAATCTTAATTTCCGTTATCCTTGTTTACCACTCCATGCAATTACTGGAACATATGTGATCTTTCTTTTATATTATCCATGTAAGTACTTGAATATTTCTTGGATTGTCTTCTCATGTTAAAGTGTTAAACTCCTTCATGGTGATTTCAAGATACATGGAGCAACCGGGCCCAACATGGTGTTGAACGTGCTAGAGATCTGGCTAGAAGCTAGTTGGAGATAAGGGAGCGATCCGGTCAGAAGTGAGCGATCTAGCCAAAAGCTAGGTGGAGCAGGTGATTCGGAGACATGCGCGCAAGATGTGGGAGATGGGCAAGTTGCGAGCTAGGCGTAGTGGTTCATTTTTAATTTAAAAGGGTTTAATTGTAAACCGACATTGTACTCAGGTTCTAGCATTTTTATTATTGGATCGAATAGGGTAGTACGTAGAAAAATACTTTGGACCTCTCCAGCTGCACAAGACTTAGTTTGTAGACAAAAAAATTAGTGGGGCCATGTGCACCAGATAGGTCCAGCACTCCAGCCAGTCCATTCCTAGTGCAATGCCCAATTTTCCATGGACCCTACTTGGTGTAGCTTCCGCACGCCAAGGAGAAGCTTCATCGAGTGTCGCATGCACGTTGGTCTCATGCAGTGGCCTTGGCAAGACCACTAACTAGAAGGCGAGCCCGACGCTAGGTAGCTTCCACGCTGAGCTTGCCAAGAGGCCCACTTGAGCTAGTACGAGTATCTGCTACCTCACGAGTGATGTTAGTTCTTTGTGCAATCCAATCCAAGTCCATGAAGCTAATAACTAATCAAGCCATCTATATTCATCCTTTTCTGGTATAATACAAACCAATATGTTGCAAACATAAGAGAAGCGATAGATGTGTTGTGACGTTTCATGGCTCAACGTGGAGGTTCACATGTACAAATCACAATGCTTTTTTTTGCAAGACTACGAGTTTATGTCTACTCTCCTAATTTTTGTGAGATGAATCCTCCATAATTTTAGGTACTACTACTAGTTTATTGGTGGGAGACAAAGCAATGGCCAATAATGTCTTGCGAGATAATCACGGTGGACCTTAATTGCCTGGACCAAGTCCCCAACGGAGCTGCCCGAGAAACTAGCGCGTGCATTGATAATCGGGTACTAGTAATTCGTAGTTAACGATGTCATTAATAATTTTCTAATAAGCCGGGACGCTTCGCATGGCCAATCACAAGACAGTATTTGCGTCACACGGATCAGCGATCTCAGCCGTCTATGAAGATCCAACGTCCAGAAAAGAAACACAACGTCAGTTGCCAACCAAAAACAGAGAACGAAAATCACGCCAACTCCTCCGTTATATTCCCAGCTACCTAAACATTTCCATCGCACTCTGCCTCGTCTCCAACCACCGCCCATCGCCGCCGGCACGCGCCCTCCGCCGCCGCCGCCGCCTCTGCCTCTCGTCTCCCCCACCACCAGCACCTCCTGCTCTCCGCCAGCCCCTTCTTCCCACACCTCCCCACGGCGCGCGACCAGCCCGCCCGCCCGGATCAGATCGACGGTGGTCGTCGTCTCCCATCTCCCCTGCTCCAGGTCGGCAAGCCGCCGCCGGCTTCCCCCCACGACCACTCCACCCAAGCGCCGCCCCATCATCGCAGACGACAGATGAGGCGCCGCGCAGCTGCCACCACGGCGGCGCGACTGGCCAGCTCGTCGACGCCGCGTGCGTCGATTTATTCGACGGCGCGCGCGGCTCCGTCGAGCACGCTGGTTCGCGCCGTGCGCGTGGACGAGGGAGTGCGGCGCGGTGCTGCACGCAGCCGCGGGGGCGCCGGGGACCAGGAGGTCGGGCTGCTCGTCCCGGAGACGCCGCGCCGTTCCAGGCAGCGGATTGTTGGCGTCGGCTTCAAAAAGGTACCAGCTTCTTGATTCCCTCTCCGTCCTTGCTTCGGTAGCACAGCAGCTGATTCGACGACGAGATTTCGTACTAGTATACATGGTCTGATTCGACCTTCTTTCTGCTCGCACAGGGAATCGCCGTGGCCGGCAGGGGCAGCACGGAGCGCCTCAGTCACGAGTGGTACTACGTGATCTGCAAAGGTGAGCTCATCATCACCGGTAACTGTTCATGTCTCGCGTTCTATACTAGCTTCTGTGTACTTCACCTGATTTGGGGCTATTTGTCCATCTTGATACTTTTTTCTTCTTAATAATATGTTCTTTGGTCAATCAGTTAGCTCCAGTTTCTTTGCTGTTAGCTGTTCACCTCGAGGAGCATACATACGGAGATGCTGTCCAATTTTATTAGGAACACTAGCTAGGGACTCTTAAATTAGCACATCTCTTTGATCATTAGTGTCTGGAAGACTGGATTCTAGGAAATATTAACTGTATGATACAGTTACATATTTTGAATCCCCTTTAAATTGCATGTCCACGCTTCTTGTCCGAGTTTGGCAAACTAACTGTTTTCTGAAACTTTGGAATGTAAGTTGAAAATTTAGGCTTAATGAGTGAAACTCATTTAGCAGTTGTATTTTTTTTATAAAGTTGTTTCTTTAGATTCAGGGGCTAAGGAGGTAATGGCAATCGTCGCCAAGAGAGCGCGCCATGCTGGAGTTTAGTTTCTTGTCTATCTTCCAAGAGCTAGCAACTGGCCTTTCCATAGCACTATTGTTTATACGATATGCTACTGATTATTAAGTGAAAACAATTCAGATGTAAGGTTGATTCTTCTCCGATGATTTTCAAATGAATATAGAATTTGTCGTTACCGAGCTATTGATCTCAGTGTTGTTTTCCAACCCATCAAACGATGATAATTAACTCGCTGCAAAATTAAAGAATGGATTTAACATGAGATTCTGGATTTCCTGCTAATCTAGCATGTATATCTTGGTTTAACAATACACCTAAGTCAGCCTGTCAATATTTAGAGTAGCACCATTTGGTTTTCCTGATAGCATGAGGTTCTGGAACTGCACTTACAAGCAAATCATTCTTTTTTTACTTGCAAACAAATTAATTCTACTCATACTCAGTGCATGATTTACTTACAAGCAATGATCTGGAGTTGTTTGAATTTACCAATGATTTACTGCTACTTACATTACTGCAACTGCACTTGTTTAAATTACTGAAGTTTTCTAAATGAACCGAACTAGTTTGCATTACTTGAACTGAACTGCCTTTATCAAGTAGTTAAGCTAAATTATTGGTGCATGTCTATTGTAATTCTCAGTTAGTGCTTTATCAATACTGTCAATGCTTGTAATTATTTCTTCAAAGTACCATTTGGTTTTCATGCTAGCATGAGGTTCTGGAACTGCAGTTACAAGCAAATCATTTCTTTTTTACTTGCAAACAAATTAGTTTTACTCTTGCTCAGTGCATGATTTACTTAGAAGGAAGCAATTATCTGGAGTTGTTTGAATTTACAAATGATTTACTTCTTGTTTCGTTATTGGAATTGTACTTGTTTAAATTACTGAATTTTTCTCCATGAACCGTCCTAGTTTGCATTACTGGAATTGAACTGACTGGATCAACTAGTTAACTGCCTAAATATAGAGTGCATCTCCAGGAAGCTAAATTATTGCTGCATGTCTAATGTAATTCTCAGTTAGTACTTTATCAATATTGTCAATGATGTAAATTGTTTCCCCCCTGCACCAGGTCGACAAGCCACCGGCGGCTTCCCCCACCGCCCCTCCTCCTAGATGATACAGGAAGCCATGGCAGCGCGACTGGCCCGCTCGCCGATGCCGCGTGTGTTGTTTCAGTGACGCCGCGCGGCTCCGTCGATCATGCTGGTCTGTGTCGTTCGCGTGGACGAGGGAGCACGACACGGTGCTGCACGCAGCTGTGGGGCATCGGCGACTAGGAGGTCGACCTGCTCGTCCCGGAGACGCCACCGTTCCAGGGGCTTGTCGGCGTCAGCTTCAAAGGTAGCAGCTTCTAGATTCCCTCTCCCTCCTTGCTTCGGTAGAGCACCTGATTTGACTATTAAGACGAGATTTGGTACTAGTACGTGATCTGATTCGACATTCTTTGTGCGTCCAGGGTATCGCCATGGCCGGCAGGGGCGGCCTGGAGCGCCTCCAAAAAGAGTAGTAGCACGTGATCCGCAAGGTGAGCTGCCAATTTCCTGTTCGGTTTGATCCACTGTGGTTCGATATCCTTGATGTGTGGATAACGTCCTTCAGTTTGGGTTGCAGGGGCTGCCGGTGGTGGTCGTGACTCGCCTGCTTCCCCAGCTACATGTTTGAGTGTGCATGTAGCTTACACCATTGCACCTGCTGCATATATTGTATTTGCTGTCATTTGGTTCAATGCAAATATTAGTTTTGGGAGTGATTATTGGGATTTGTGATCTGGTATTGTGCTAGTCGTTGATTTAGTCACCGCATGCTTACCTTTGCCACTTTTAGCATAGGAATGATGTTTGAACTGGGGAGCTAACCTGCTTAATGCATCTGTATGGCTACTGACTGCTAATAATTTGATCCCTTGGCTAAGGAATTAGATTAAAACATTAATAATCTACTATTTATTTTTAGTGGAATAACTGGTAAGTATACTGTATACAGAACAAGTGCTACACCTGTCTCCGGTAGAGGCATTGTAGAACATAAGGTCTCTGATGCCACATATTTAGTTGATTCACCTGTATGTGTTCTGAGATGGCACCACTTATGTTTTGGTTATCTTTCATTTATTCTTGCAAATTCCATGGAATTGTGTACGAGGATATGTGATTTCTCATAGCTCTATTGGTGCCATAGGCGATTGATTTTGATATGTATGTTCTGATTCTGATGATAGCTCTTTTATTTAGGGAGAACTAGCCCCTATTTTTGTTGTGGTTCTAGTTTTGGTTGGGGAGAGGAGAAGAGAATAGCCTTGCTTTGCTTTGCTTTGTTCTGATGATGGCATGAATAATAAGAAGCGAATACTTCTACATTCGATCTGTTTTTCACTTTTGCTGTTGAGGTTTCAAGCAGATAGGCTACAGTATCCATTGTCATTTTTTTGTTCCCTTTATTTGCAGCCACAGCTCATTCTAGCCAATCAAATATTGCCAATTATCCTTAGGATGCATGTGTATTTCTGAAGAATGAAGTGCTTTATTTGTTTCCTCAATAGGGTTTCCTTATGTTATATACAAATTACGGGATTGCACTTTTATCTCTTGGCTTCAGTGGTGTGGGAATGACAATGAAGTGACATGAATCTCAGTTGCAAGGTAGACTGAAGATTTTTACTCTTTTGGACTTCAATTGCAATACTAGTAGCACTGCATTTATAGGCAGCAGTGGCACTACATGTACAAATATGTATGTATTACTACTACTATCACATGTTTTCCTTCTTCCAAAATTACATCGAAGATAGTAATTTAGCTCGTCAAGTTTTGTTTCAACATCCTATTGCTTTTCTTTTTTTCCTGGAAGTTAACTTGTGTCTTTCCTTAGGTGAATCTTGGTAACTGATTGGCTTCAAGAATACCAAGCATGGGAAATCATTCAATTTGTCTCTTCTTTGTCGTCGAGGTTTAGGTAAGATGTCGGGTTTCTCTTCTTTATCCTCTACGAGCTCTGTGATATTGTGGCTGTACTGGCATCTAGGCCTGAATTGATTGATTGATTGATTGATCTTTTAGAAGATCTTATGCTTGTATTTATGGTAAGACAGTGTGATTGATTGATTTATGTTAGGTTCTTCTTAGTTGTATTCCATTCTTTTTGTTCAGATTATTGGAAACTGGTCATGTAAAGTTGTTGGTAGAGATGTTTGACACTTTACATTACGTTCTGCTGTAGTAGAAATTAAGGAGCTACATGTAGCTGTGGAGTGAGTCTGATGATCAACTAGTTCATATGTACATGGTTTTGATAAGGATTGTATTGGTATTAGCCGCTTGCTTGGATTCTCCGATGAGAGATCTAATTGAATTCACATTTTTCTCTCGTTCATGTAACACCCTTCAGATTTACCTTTGTATTGTTCAAATGGGTGCAGTTCTTTAAAGATTCTAAATCTAAAGAATTATTGGCTATATGCAAAACATACTACTACTATAGATTTTCGGGGGTAAAACTTACTGTTATGTTGTTCCTCTATTATATCTCTGTTGCTACTGATGTTGTTTTGAGCTCTGATATTTTTTTGTGTGATGACTGACTTCACTGCAAATTTACAGTGTCGCCCAGGTGTTTAACCTGTGGCCTTCCATCCCAGTGTGCTTAATTTTTTTGCAATAGGCATGTCTACTAGCTAACCTGTGTTGTTTTATATAGCAATATTTCCAATCTTGGCAATGATTTCTTGCTAGATAGTTGCTGCACGCTCTAGCATATATCATCTTGCCATCTTAGGCAATAAATCTGATGTGGAACCAACCTGGAGGCAGTAACATTTTTAACATGTTGGATTATTTGTTTTTTGTTGGCCAAAGTTCATTTGGCAGTAGGCATATCTGACTTGTTTTGTCCCATGACTATTCAAACCCCGATGATGGTTTAAGTATATATGGTTTGAACCAACCACGGAATGTAGAAGCTGAAAGCATTACTCTACTCCTTAGCATAATGACACCATTAGTTTGTTTGATGTTCATCTGTGTGTCGCTAGTGCTACAGGCCAGCAAAACCGTTTTTCTTTGAATCATTAATTTGATATATTGTGCTTCGGGACTATTGTTTCAGGTAAATCTTTGTCAAAAAATAAACTAGAATGGCTGCTATTGTGCTGGCTGGCTTAATTTCTTCTCTGACTAGTTTGCCTTTTATTGACAGAATTACCTTCATGATTATTGTGCATGACTAATCTTGTGATATTGCTAGTTGTGATTGTTACATTTGCCAATTGTTTCGGGGAGGAACTCATCAGTACTTGTGCTTATCTTCTCATCTCTGTTAACAATTTTTTTTGTAGGCGCTCGGCGACGCAGATTGTATTGAGGGTTGGTGGTGTCCAATGACAAAGGATATGGAGAGTGGGGATGAATATGACGATGATGATGTGATTGGCGAAGGCGATGGATGCGTGTTCCTGGAGATCATGGGTGTCATAAGCCTGGATCATGTATGATTTTATTTTTCATGATTGCATAGTGGTGGTGAGGACATGGCTTGGATGCAGGAACAAGGCTAGGAGCTGACTGAGCTGGCCGATGGAACCGGGCGGCTGGACGTGCTCTTTTTGTGCTGCATATCTTATACAAAGTCATGAACCTTTAGCCTCCTCTCTCATGTCGTGCTTCCCTTTTGCATTTGGCACTCCTGTGTAAATAAGCCATTCCTCAGTGAAGTGTCCAGCAGCATCATTAAGAATGACACATTCCTGATTACTCGATATATTCACGCCATCAGTAGTCCAGTCTCCAGCTTATCTTTCACATGATGATAGTAAGCGACAGTACTGGACTCTGTTCAAAGCTTCCCCTGACAAATAATGGAATGGGCTAACGAAAAGCGACCAGTAAAGTAAATAGAAAGATAAACTGAATAATTAAGTTCCTTTTATATTTGATAGGTGATTGAAGGAGCAACTGAAAAAATACCATATGTTGTGCACCAAGACATTATTTCTCTTTTACATAGCCCGACACTCAATTGTACAAGTACAACATATATAACATGTATAAGAAAATCCATTATAAGATTATGATAAACCTCCATCACTTCTGAGCATTCAACCCATATGCATCAGGGAATGATGGATCATAACTGACACCTCCAACATTTATAGGCAATTGACTGACCAACCTAAAACCACTAGGGATCGGCTCCCGATATTTGCTTTCCATCGGACCTGTATTTAGCCGTACGATTGGAAGATGCTTGACTGTGCCATTTTCAGCGAGGCGTGCGTGTCTCTTTCCGTGATTAGAGAGAAATTAATTGCCTACTTCCTTTGTAAAAACTGCTTCTAATAATTACTCCAGTAATGCATGTGCATGCATTTTTACTCCCAGAAATCGCTCCCGTATTTGCTCCCAGCAATATGCCTTTCTTCTCCCAGTCAGAAGAGGAAAAGGGGACGCATCGGAGTGAGTTTCATAGAAAGTCTTTTTTTGTTGTTGAGTTTAATAGAAAGTCTGTGAAGCATAATTTGTCAAGTAAGAAGCAAGACATCATTACGTCGGTAGCATTGTAATTTTGGATGATGCAAAGGTTTATTTTTAGCTTTCGGAGCAACCAAGTTGGTAGTAGGAAGGAAGCACATGTGTGGCGAGTAGAATCCATGGTCTAGAAAGTGAAGCAACGTTAGATTTTCCAGAGAACATCACTTGGTTGTAAGAAGCCTAGATATATACTCCACACGATGATCTGGGCAGAGAAGGCTGCGTCCGTGTGCCCCACGAGGCATTTGCCAAGGTAGAGCCTCACGAGCTCGCCGGGAGACCCATGAACCATTCAACAGCGGGGCAGTGCTTCCTTGCCTCGATGCGATACTTGCTGGGATGCTTCGCCGGCGTGCGCGATGCCACGGTGCTTTGCTCCTCTTCCTCGTCGGTTCGAAGTGCTATGTTCCTCTTCCTCGTCGGTCTGAAGCGCAAGCGCCCCTGCCACAGATCATGCAGCATCGACGAGCTCTGCCAAAAGCTCGAGCGGCATCAGCGGGGCGCGCGGGGAAACGGCGGGGATGGCAAGCCGAGAGGAAAAGAACCATGAGCCAAATCGACCTTTGCATTGTGCTTCCTTGCTGGGATGCGACTCGTCGCCATCTGCAAATGCACCTGGTCGTGCTCTACCCTTCGTCGGCATGGAGGGTCCTGCTCGAGGTCTGGACCATGCATCATCAACGAACTCCGCCAGAAGCTCGAGTGGCATCGGCGGAAGGCCATGTTCCCAACTTATTAGAAATTTTGATTATAAAAGGTAGTCTCTCTGTGCGATCCAGACAAAGAACGGATTTTACTTTGCTTTATTCGGTGAGACAGAGCAGGAGAGAAATAGAAAGGGGACTTTCTGTAGGGACTTATCAGGTAGAAGCCTAGAATTTCGAATACCAATCAATTTATCAGTACGAAGGTTCCCTTGTACATGCCCACCAGTAGAGCTGAGTTTTTGTGCTTACCAAGGGTAATCTCTCCGTGCCCAACCCATTGTCCACCCACCGCAGCGATATCCACTACTAGGGAGACCGTCGGAACGGATCAACAGGGAAACATAAAGGAGCTCGCTTGTGGCCGACCACACGTACGTAAGTAAGCGATCTCCATCGCATTGTGCCCTCCCCTCCCGTCTCCAACAGCTAGGAGGTGTGAGAGCCGGACAAAGAACGACAAGACAAATCGGGAGAGAAATAGAAAGGGGACGCCGTGGATGGATGGATCAGGGAAGATGAGCTCTCCGGCGGCCCCCTTCCGGCCCAACTTGTCACCCTCCATTGAGTTTCAAATAGCTCGAAAACACCCTGAGCCATTGAAGCATAACTTTGAATGAACTCTGCTATATGTTTCCAATTGCAATTCCTTTCATGATTGTAGGAAGTAAAACACCCCAGAACCGAAAAGCTATTGCAGCATAAGTTTGAGTATAACTCTGCTAATGTGATTAGTACTACCGATCGACTGCGTATCGGATTGTTATCTCCTGTCACCAAATTAGTTCTTAATTTACATAGAGAGCTAAGAAACCAGTATGGAAGTACTACTTGTTTTAAGATGCATTTTGAGCAACATATGGCGGTTAATGGGTCAAATATGGGCTGTACAACAGTCATAACAGTCTGAGAGGAATTACGAAACTATCTTTTTTTTTTTGAAGATATTGCTATCCCTGCAACAACTACAGCCATGATGTTGAAGTTCTAATGACAACCCGGCCGAGACCCTGGATTGCTGTCAGTTTTGGCTAGAACCAATTGGCTTAACCTTGAAAGTACATGGACTCGATATAGACCTATTTCATTTGCCCAATAACACCCTATGAACTACTAGCGTGCCCATCAGCACCGACGGCTTCCTCCAGCAGCTAGGTGGCGGACAAAAAAACAGGTTTCTACTTGCTATAGCGAGACGGATGAGGAGAGAGATAGGGATGGATGGATCGAGGAAGGAGCTCGCCGGTTGGACGTACGTAATTAAGTAAGCAATCTCCATCGCAGCATGCCCTCCCCTCCTGTCTCCAACAGCTAGGCGGCGTGAGAGCCGGACAAAGAACGACAAGACGTACAAATCGGCCGGGAGAGAAATAGACAGGGGACGCCGTGGCTGGATGGATCAGGGAAGAGGAGCTCTTCGGCGACATGGTGGCCTCCCATCTCCGTCTCCGTCTTTGTCGCCAAAGTCCAAGCTCTCTGGCTGCATGGTGGCTTCCCCTCCCGTGGATGCATGGATGGATGGATGGATTCGGGGAAGGATCTCTCCAGCGGCATGGTGGTCTTCCCATCCCGTCCCGTCGCCGTCGCCAAAGTCCGGTAGGCGGAAGGAGCTCGCCGGCGGCATGGTGGCCTCCCCGTCCCGGACAAATTTTAGGGGCCTCCATCGAGTGAATCGAGATTTGGCTCCTTCCGGCCCGTCTTCTCCGGCGGCATGGTGGTCTTCCCGTCCCGTCTCCGTCTCTGTCTCCGTCTCCGTCTCCGTCGCCGTCGCCAAAGTCCAAAGTCATAAGTCACGGCACGCGCTGCCGCCCGCGGCGGCGACCATGGCCTTGTTTTATAGGTGGGGGAAGGTGTGCGTTCTGGAGCTGGAAACAGATGGATGGCTGGATGAGGATGAGGAAGAACGGCAGAGATGGTTGACGGCACGGATCGATGACGTGGAGTGGAGCGGAGACGTCACAGAGCAAACGCCCCGTGAGAGGCGGACGGTTTAGAGGAGGGGATGCGACACGGATAGTAGTACGTTAATGGCCGGCCGGGGCGCGCGGGGGCTGTGATTGTGTTGGGCGGGCGGCATGCACGCGATTTCCGTATTTTTTAGTCGCGCTCCATGCGACCGCAACGGCTTGATCGATCGATCGGCGCGCGCGTGACGAAGCAGCAGAGTCCAGGCTGGCCCACCCGCCCGCGAATTAACGCCAGACTTCGTTGACCAAGCGAATGCGTTCGTGCGAATTAACGCTAGTACTAGTACGCGCCCGTCCATGTGAGCCGCGCGCGTCAGGAGGCGCGAGCGATGATCTGCATGAGGGTGGTTTCCGCCAAGCTCGTCCCCGGACCCGGAAGACTGCTGCTGACTGCGGTCTCCGTGACTCCGTGTACTCCCTCAGTGTTTAATCAGTTCGTTCTCTGAGTCAAACTCTGCAAAATTTATATTACCATGATTCTAATAGCGGCACAAGTAGGGCGCAGAGGAAGGCCAGCTCTTTGATTCAGCGTGCCCGGAAGTGTCTCTCATATCTAGAAACAAGACTCATGCATCGGGGAATTAAATCAACTTGTGATGAGCTGAGCTCCCAAATCAATCAATCTTTGGAATTTAATTTGTTGAATTGCTCGTGTTAGTGAGAAGAGATGAAAAAAGGCAATGGTTGATTGGTGGTGGCAGATTCTGCATAAATGCCTGGCTGTGAGGTATGCTCTTGAGAGAAACGATGATGATAAGTAGCACAACGATGAAACATTTTTGACAGATTAATTTGTTCATCAATAGAAGACCGTAAGATGAGAAAGAAATGAAGGAGAATATATGCAAAATGTTATGCAAGTGTGTTGGAATTTTATGTAAGAGGTATTATATGGTAAATATATGTAAAATGTGGTTATATTTTATGTTTTAACAGGAAACTTATTTTAAAACTATTTTCTGTTTTAAACTAAGTAGGACTCGGCAAAATATGTTCTTTAAGATGGGTTTGACATGAACTATTAGCTCGATGGCTAAATTTGTATTCCGGGTTCAGGTGTTACTTGGTAGGGCCTATTGGTCGAGTATTACGATGGAGCATCTAGATGTAGTTATACCTGATATTTTAAAAATCGAACAACTTTATTCAAATGTTTTGGAAAAAAATTAGACAATTCACGCATGTACCTATCACATTCATACTTACTCGTGCAAATTTTCAAGAAAAAATATGGCCCTATCTGATCTACAAAATAAAGAGAAAACTGAACTTTGTCATACTATCGTCTGCTCCTTTATATTGTGAATAGTGCATATTTAGACTTTTTTTTGTGTATGTTACGTACTGTTATATTTTTATTCAAACTTGACATTTACTTGTGGCGGCTAAGTACTACACAAGTCTGGGTTGAGATATGGTATTGGATTTTAGGTGTGTATAGAATATAGGTTGAGTGGACTAGGATTGCTCTTTTTAACCATTGATGATGGTTACATCAAAATATGGTTAGGATTGCCATAAGGGCTGGACTAGGCAAGGTTGTGCTTCCTTCATTTGTTTTACTACTTAAAATGTTTAAGAATGGTATGGGTTTGCTTACTAGTGGTCTCCCTCTGATTCTCTGTGATGGATGATATTTTCTTATCATATTAGGGTTAACTTATTCTCTTTTACCTCTCAAAGCATAATCATGCATTGAGCATTATCAACTTATTTTTCACTAGATCCTTTTCTTCAAGTTCTTAGGTTTTATGATCATTACCAAATTATGAGGATCATGGTATTGGCTTCCTAGGTATCACTAGTGAAATAGGGTTATCACCTGGCTTGAACAACTAGGGTTATAACTTTTCTCTTGTACTTTCTTGGATGCCCATGGCTAGGTTAGTACCAATGACTTCTCTCACTTGTCAATGACTTGAATAATATCCTAAGGTTTTGTCTCAAGTGTTGATCTTATTTCCCTGATACATATAGACCTCTCCCTTCTCTAGGGTTTGGTGTAGAGGGATTGAGATAAAGAAGAATCCAATGATCAAGGTTCGTAAGACAAATTCAAAATCAAACAAAATTTAAAACCGAACAATTGAAAAAAGGAATTTTATATCCAACAAAATTCATATTTGAACAAATTTTACCAATGTCATCATTGACTTTAGTGGCAATACTTTCTCCAAAAACAAATTTATTAATTCAAGCGCGCCATTCATCGGTAAAACTTTTCATTCTAAGAGTTTGCTAAAGAGAAGACCATTTAACTCTATCATAGGCTTTTTCAAAGTTGATTTTGAAAATAACTCCATTCAACTTTTTGTTATGCAACTCAAGAATTGTTTCATGCAAAGTCACAACTCCATCAAGGATGTATCGACCTTGCATAAATGCAGTCTGAGTAGGGTGCACCACATGATCAGCCACTGAATTGAGCCTGATAGTAGCAACCTTAGTGAAAATCTTAAAGCAGACATTAAGTAGATAAATTGGTCTGTACTGTTGGATCCGTTCCGCATCATTAACTTTTGGGAGTAAGATAATCTCTACAACAACAATGATCACTTAGCTAGAGAAGAACATAAAGGAAACAATGTTGCTTTTGGACCATAACATACATTGATAGATCAAATCAAAGTTCGTGAAACACTACATTGTAGGGACATAAAATGAATTACAAGTGAACATGTTTTCATTTTTTCAGTAAAGAAAATATATTAATATCGCGAAGATATCAATTACACACAACTCCGCAACAACGCAATACCCTAATGGCAGTACGGATGCACACAGCCAAAAACAGAAAAGAAAAGTCTCACTACAGTGTTAAAGTCCTTGTAGCAACAACACAAAAACCACCAATACAACTCCTGAAGTCCAAGTTCTCCAAAAGCGACGCCTAGAAAAGGAAACAATGCAAAAACACCGTCGTCGCCCGATCATAGATCTTAGGTTTCATCCTAAAGAAAGTCTCTGCTCTCAAAACAATGTCTTCAACAAGAACATTGCCAGACTTTAGCATCCTAGGTTTAGAGGTTACAAAAGAGAGAAAATATATGTGTGCACTACATTCATATATAGAAAATCCGGGGAACTTTCACGATTTCAAATAAAATTTGTCACAATGACTGAAATTTCACTTGATGTGATGGACCTGAAGTAGATCACCATGACAAGGTCTATAAACTTCAACATTACCTTTACTAAAACCTTGTTTTGGGTAGAGATGAATTTACCTATGGGTTAGAACAAATGTAACTATAACTATTACAACAACACGTCAAGTGAGGACCAAATACTAGATCTTCTAAACGATCAGAATATGGTATTCTTTGCAAAAACAAATGTATAGATGTTTATCTACAAATCAAAGAACAGTAAAATGGAGAAACTATTTTTGACTTATTTTTTCCATGATTTTAACTGATCCATGTTCCTACCATGATCTTCATGGTATATCTTCAACTAAATTCTTGAATTCATGACAAGAAGACCAACAATACTTATCTTATTAAACCTTGATCATTCCATTGTTCTTTATATCAATCCATCTACATCAAACCCTAAAGAAGGGAGAGGTCTATATGATACCTAGGAAGCCAATATCATGATCCTCATAAATTGGTAATAATCATAAACCCTAAGAACTTGAAGAAAGGATTAGTGAGGAATAAGTTGATAACTTTCAATGCATGATTCTGCTTTGAGAGATAAAGGAGAATAAGTTAAACCCCAATATGGTAAGAAGATATCATCCATCAAAGAGAGTCAATGGGAAATCACTAGTAAGCAACCCTAGACCATTATTAAACACCTTAACTACTAGTAAAACAAATGAAGGAAACAAAACCTTGCCCAGTCAAGCCCTTATGGCAATCTTATCATATTTTGATGTAACCATCCTATCAATGATTAGAAAGAGCAATCCTAGTTCACTCAACCTATTTTCTACACACCTAAAATCCTAGACCATATCTCAACCCAAACTTGTGTAATACTTAGCAACCACAACTAAATCCTAGATCATGACCTACACACTCTAGTACAATGGTCTACATTTCAATCTCAAGGATTTGATCAATTGGTTTTCATTAGAAATAATAAAGGGCATGTAAAATCATGTCCATAATCTCATATTCTCATCAGAGAAAAATAATAAGAAGCCAAAAACCAATACGAGGCTGGGTTACATGTTTTGGAACATACTACAACATGTAGCACAATTCTTAAAAATAAAAATAAAATAAGATGGTGTGGTGGTTTGAACTCAAGACCTAAGATGTGGCTACAAAGGCTTCATCCAGCTGAGTTACCATAGTGTTTTATAAACTTTGGACAAACACTACTATATATAAAGAGTAGTGTGGCACCTTTGGGTCTTAGGCGCCACACATTGCTGCCACGTTGGCAGCTGCACGACACAGCGGTAGGTCCACGCCACAAAGGCACGACTTGTGGCGCCGCTTGCATAGACGTCACACAGTGTGGCCACGCTCGCGTTGGCGTCACATAAACGGGTTAGTGGACTGAAATAGTTTCTCCAGGAGGTTATTTTGTGTATTACTTCATCTAAAGGGTTATTTCTGTTAAAATCGCCCCTTGGTTACAACTCAATAAACGAAGTTCAAATCAAAAGATGGCTAAGAATTAATTTCTACTAGGTACTAGTACGCTCCCTTAAAAGGTTCTGCTCTTAAATGCCAATCCTTGTCTCTTATAGAGAACTTAGCTGTAGCCAAAAAAGATCCTATCTATATATATTGCGATCTGTAGCGTATCCTTCAGTCAGGGACAGACCCAGAGCGTTTAGAATTTAGAAACAACCAGTGACCAACTGACCATGGTGCATGGGAACAGTTCGTCGTCGAGCTCGACTGCGGGCAAGCTCCAAGGCCACCTGTCCGGAGGCACCGGCGATGGCGACAAGCCCCCCAGGCACCCCAGGGGCATCAAGTCTTCGCACGAGCTCGACGGCCTCGTCCCTGCCATAGCCGATGCCGGCAGGGTCAGTGAGAGGCCGGACGTCCTCACGCTCTCTGCTGGAGGACAACAATGGCAGGCCTTCCAGTGCTCCTTCTGCATGGGCATCTTCATCGTCGAGGAGGAGCTCAAGTGCCACATCCGGCGCTGCCACGTCCCTCGCAGCTGGCGTCGGGCCAAGGACGAAGCACCACTGCCACCACGGTCTGTCCGGCAGAAGCTCTCGCCGGGCGGCCAAGGTTCCAGCTCCAGCCATACTGAAAAGGGAGGATCGTCCCTGGAACAACAGAAAACCGATGAGGCCGCCGCGGTAGAAGCTCCGGCGGCGAGGCCTGTCGTCGATTTTGCGTTTGATCTGAACGTTCCAGCACCGGAGGCGGCAGAGGAGGAGAAGGGTTCCAGTGGCTAGCTAACTAGGGCTTGCACGTGCTAGTCGATCGAACTTGTGTTCTGTGTGCTAATGTCCCTCTGTGTTGTTTCTTTATCGTTTCTATCTGTTTTACTTTATTTTCGAGGATTAACTGTAATTGGCACCATATCTCGATCGATCAATATTAAATAAAAGTTGGGACATAAATTAAGAAAATTCATGTTGAATTTTGAAAATGACCATCGTAGTTGCAGGGATTCTAGTCGACAAATAAATCGTTGCCAATATGCATTAGCTACTTAGTCGGAGACCGGCTGTTGAAATCCTACTCGGATTCGGATGTCGGATTCGGTGAAGTTTTCCACAAAGTATAAATCACATGCACAAGGGGATACACGAGGGTTTGGTGAAAAACAACACATTACAGCTCGGCGAAAAATGACACAACATATGCCACTCAACAAGGAGGATCTCCTAGGTATACAACATATGCCACTCTTATTGGTGAAAAATATGGGTTTTCCCCTTTTTCAAAAGAAACTACTACAGCTGCTATACCGAGATTGTCCGGTCAATAGATTCCAGCTGCTCTACCGAGATTGTCCGATCTATAAATTAACATATATATTTTTAATTTCCTGGATCAAACCTAGTGAATTTACAAACACACGTACAAACATATATTTCATATAAATGTAACCCCAAACTTTCCCTATAGATGTCATATACATATATTATCTGTGGTCGCTTGCCAAATTCCTTCTTGTTCTTTCTTATACGGAACGTCCTTTCTACACGCCTACATGCATCTCCATTTTTTCCAATTTTGTTTCAAGGATTTTTTGGCCCAGGGAAAAAATGCCACTCGTGCTTCCAGCCACATACAATCCTATATGATGAGCGCGATTTAATGAGTTACATTAAGTTATAGCTGGCTCAAATGTATATTGTTGATATCTCAAAGATTTGCTGGTTGCATTAAGTTATAGCTGGCTCAAATGTATATTTGATATCTCAAAGATTTACTGATATGCTGCCAAATCAAATTAATTTGTTTGATTCACTCATTAAATTCACTATATGATTTTTTCCAAATCTTCTCCCATTAAAAGAAATATATGTATTAAATGCTTTTTCTAGATCTTCTTCAATGCCATGAACTACTCATGCAAATTCATGTCAAGTGTATCATGTGACACTTGGCATAATATGATTGCTTGTCAATAGCTTTAATATTGTACAAAAGAATGAAAATAGCTACAGCCGTTTTTCTTCAAGAAAAATATGAAATGTGCAAGCTCCATCATGTACCCGTTCCCGAGTCACTTATGTTTCTTCAAAAAGTATATATGGGAGATATAACAGTATCACATGGGTTTTCTATATGCTATGACCATTACCCTCCTTCCTAATACACAGAGAAATAGTAGAAACACGTCTAATGTGGTGTCACTCAAACAAAAGTCCTTTTATTTTTTGGTGAAACGGACGTGTTTGTATGTTAAGAAGTCACTGCATTTGTTTTATTTTCTCTAGTAGTACTCCACACTGTAAGTGCATAGTTAAGAAAAATAAAAATTGGTCAAATTCATTTTTATTCTTCTAGCGCACTCACCTAGTGTTAGTGTGTTACCCTGGACTCATCGGTCAGAATCGTTTGATACTTCATAGGATGAAAAACATAATTAATTGTTTTGTTTTTATTTTTAAAGTAAAATGCCTTGTTACTTATAGTGACACGGTCTTTTTCACTATTTTAGATGGAAACATATAACCACAAGAAATCAAAGAAATCACGTTGTCACAGTTCACAATATTTTTATGGCCAGTAAAAGTCCAAAAATGGAATCCATATCCCTGTGATGTACTGCGCTTAATTTTTAGCTACTATTTAATGTTTCCTTAAAAATAAGCTACTGCAAATTATATCTTTTGCAGAGCATTAACTGCTAGCCATTTTTTTGCTATATATAGTCTGCTGCAGTTGTGTTTCAGAGAGAGAGAGAGAAGAGAGACAGTCTAGAAACAACAGCTAGCCACGGCGATGATTAACGGGAACGGGTCTTCATCGAGGTCGACCCAGCAGTTGGCCACGCCAGGCACCGGCAACCTCAAGGGCCTTGTGTCCGGTGGTGCCGACGGAGGTGACAAGCCACCCACCCACCCATGTAGCACGAAGTCCGTGCACCAGCTTGACGGCGCCGGCAGAGGCATCAAGAGGCCGGCCGTCCCAACAATCGCTGTTGGAGGATTCGAAGAGAGGCCTTTCAAGTGCTCCTCATGCGAGGGCTTCTACATCTCCGAGGAGGATCTGCACTGCCACATCCGGCGCTGCCACGTCCCTCGCAGCTGGCGTCGACGCAAGGAACAAGCACCCTTTGTCGAGAAGCGGCTCTCTCTGGGCGGAGATCTGCCCATATCCAATGGGACCAACGAGAAAGGATACTCCGTGGTCTCAAAGCAAAATGAGGAGAAAGAGCAGGAGCAGAAGAAGCAAGCATCCAAGGATGCCGCCACAGAAGCTCTAGCGATGCCAGCTGACAACTTCGTCTTTGATCTGAATAATCCGGTGCCAGAATTGGAGGAGGGGAAGAGATCCAGTGGCTAGCCATCTAGTGTACTAGTATCTAGGTCGGTCGAGTTCGCATGTTGTGTGGGATTACTATTTGGTTTTGTTCTATTTTAATTCTGTGTTGTATCTGTCATTAGCACCATATCGATCGACCAGCAAAATAAAATGGGCTTAGTGTTTTATTAAGAAATTAGATGTGGTTTCATAGGTAAGCATTAACTATATACCGTAGGCTGTTGGGAAGTAACTCGTCGGACCACTCTGATGCCATCCAATTCATTTCCATTGTGCGGATCTATAATTACATTGTCCCCTCCCCCGCACCCCCCAGAAAATAAATCTGCTCCATTAGACCCGCACATACCTAAATCCCAATTCCCAAATATTTGGCCTCCTCCACCAAATAAAGATGTACTTCTATGCTCCTCCGCTCTTCGTCGTGATTATGCTAATCCCATAGGTCCACGATCTTCCCACCGCGCCCTCCAATTTACGTCATGATTTGAAACTCCACCTGGAAATACTCCGGCATCGAGAGACATGTCGTGCCGATAGGGAAAAACATGGTCGGGTATCTGGCTTGCCGGTTCATCATGGTTGCAGCAGCTACCGAGCACATCTCATGACCGACAGCAGCAGCTGCAACACACTCTTCCAACATTTTCTCATATTATCCTTAATTTGTTTTGGATTTTAGTTTCTATGTGATCTTGAAGTACAAACCTCTGATGGTGCTCCGGTGATGGCGCCAGACAATCTTGGTGGCGGTTGTTGTGGAAGCGGTTGGGAAATCCCAAGAGGAAGGTGTGATGAGCTTAAAGGATGGCGCCAGCTAGATAATACCGCCGGCACATCTTAGCGGCGAAGCAGCGTGGTTGACTTGGAGGCTCCGCCTGACGATCCACGGATGATAGATGGCAGTCCTGGCTACCCTGTGGATGGAATCAAGGAGCAGACACGGTGTGATCTCTATCAGGAGTTCAGGAATATATCTCTGAAGGTGATGGTCAGCTTTGTTTTACCTGCATTAGGACTTGAAGGTAAGCCGACACTATGGCATGGCAATGAGATTCCAGCTAGCTATGCTCGTGTCGGGGTGGATACAATTGTACCGTCGTTTGAGTCATTGGAGCTTCAAATCCCTGGAGGTGAAGGTCAGGGTACACTCAGAGAAGTAGTGGGTGACATCATTCTTTGGGAGAAGAAAAACATCAAGCTTACAGGCTGGGTACCCCCTATGAGTCGTCGTAGGTCACCATCACCTTCTCCGAGTGGTCACATGTCACCATCACCCCATGAGTACGACCACCACATCCCTAGTCCATATCGATCTCCACCGCCGGAGCCGTCCTCGCCGCCGCTTGCGCCCACTAAGACTCGGCAGGCAGTCACTAAGCGGAAGCGTGACAAGAGCCCTGTCCACCGACAGTCGCCCCTCCCAAGAGTACCAAAGGTCCCCCTGATGGCGTGTAACTCACACGTTCGTTGGGAACCCCAAGAGGAAGGTATGATGCGCACAGTAGCAAGTTTTCCCTCAGAAAGAAACCAAGGTTTAATCGAACCAGGAGGAAAGAAGCACGTTGAAGGTTGATGGTCGCAAATGTGATGCGGCGCAACACCAGGGATTCCGGCGCCAACGCGGAACCTGCACAACACAACCAAAGTACTTTGCCCCAACGAAACAGTGAGGTTGTCAATCTCACCGGCTTGCTGTAACAAAGGATTAAACGTATCGAGTGGAAGATGTTTGCAAAGAAAACAGTAAAACAAGTAGATTGTATGCTATGTAAAGAATAGGACCGGGGTCCACAGTTCACTAGAGGTGTCTCTCCCATAAGATAAAAGCATGTTGGGTGAACAAATTACACGGGCAATTGACAAATAGAGAAAGGCATAACAATGCATATACATGACATGGTAAATATAGTGAGATTTAATCCGGCATTACGACAAAGTACATAGACCGCCATCCAACTGCATCTATGCCTAAAAAGTCCACCTTCAGTTATCATCCGAACCCTCTCAGATATTAAGTTGCAAAGCAACAGACAATTGCATTAAGTATGGTGCGTAATGTAATCAACAACTACATCCTTAGACATAGCATCAATGTTTTATCCCTAGTGGCAACAGCACATCACAACCTTAGAACCTACTGTCACGATCCCAGATTCAATGAAGGCATGAACCCACTATCGAGCATAAATACTCCTCTTGGAGTTAAGAGCAAAAACTTGGCCGAGCCTCTACTAATAACGGAGAGCATGCAAGATCATAAACAACACATAAACAATAGATTGATAATCACCATAACATAGTACTCTCTATCCATCGGATCCCGACAAACACAACATATAGTATTACGATAGATGATCTTGATCATGTTAGGCAGCTCACAAGATCCAACAATGAAGCACAACAAGGAGAAGACGACCATCTAGCTACCGCTATGGACCCATGGTCCAGGGGTGAACTACTCACTCATCACTCCGGAGGCGACCATGGCGGTGTAGAGTCCTCCGGGAGATGAATCCCCTCTCCCGGGTGCCGGAGGCGATCTCCGAATCCCCCGAGATGGGATTCGCGGCGGCGCGTCTCTGTAAGGTTTTCCGATCGTGGCTCCTGTTTCGGGACGGAAGCTTTAAGTAGGCGGAGGGTCAACGCGGGGGCCACACGAGGGGCCCAGGGGTAGGCCGGCGGCGGCCTGGCCGCGCCGGCCTCCCTCCCGGCCGCCTCGTGGCCCCACTTCGTTAGGTCTTCGGTCTTCCGAAGCGTGCAAAAATAGGACCCCGGCGAAAGTTTCGTCCAATTCCGAGAATATTTCTTTACTAGGATTTCTGAAACCAAAAACACAGAAACAAGAACTGGCTCTTCGCATCTTGTTAATAGGTTAGTTCCAAAAATGCATAAATATGACATATAATGTGCATAAAACATGTAGGTATCATCAATAAAGTAGCATGGAACATAAGAAATTATCGATACGTTGGAGACGTATCAGCATCCCAAGCTTAGTTCTGCTCGTCCCGAGCAGGTAAAACGATAACAAAGATAATTTCTGAAGTGACATGCCATCATAATCTTGATCATACTATTTGTAAACATATGTAATGAATGCAGCGATCAAAACAAAGGTAATGACATGAGTAAACAACTGAATCATAAAGCAAAGACTTTTCATGAATAGTACTTCAAGACAAGCATCAATAAGTCTTGCATAAGAGTTAACTCATAAAGCAATAAATCAAAGTAAAGGTGTTGAAGCAACACATAGGAAGATTAAGTTTCAGCGGTTGCTTTCAACTTATAACATGTATATCTCATGGATATTGTCAACATAAAGTAGTATAACAAGTGCAATATGCAAGTATGTAGGAATCAATGCACAGTTCACACAAGTGTTTGCTTCTTAAGGTGGAAGGAGATAGGTAAACCGACTCAACAATAAAAGTAAAAGAAAGGTCCTTCAATGAGGAAAGCATCGATTGTATTTGTGCTAGAGCTTTTATTTTGAAAACATGAAACAATTTTGTCAACGGTAGTAATAAAGCATATGAGTTATGAAAATTATATCTTACAAGTTGCAAGCCTCATGCATAGTATACTAATAGTGCCCGCACCTCGTCCTACTTAACTTGGACTACCGGATCTTTGCATGCCATGTTTCAACCAAGTGTCACAAGGGGTACCTCCATGCCGCCTGTACAAAGGTCTAAGGAGAATGCTCGCATTTCGGATTTCTCGCTTTGATTATTCTCAACTTAGACATCCATACCGGGACAACATGGACAACAGATAATGGACTCCTCTTAAATGCATAAGCATGTAGCAAAGTTATTATTCTCATATGAGATTGAGGATATATGTCCAAAACTGAAACTTCAACCATGGTTCATGGCTTTAGTTAGCGGCCCAATGTTCTTCTCTAACAATTTTGCATGCTCCAACCATTAAAATGATAGACCTTCAGACAAGACGGACATGCATAGCAACTCACATGATATTCAACAATAGTTGATGGCGTTCCCAAGCATGGTTATCGCACAACAAGCAACTTAATAAAATATAAAGTGCATAAGTACATATTCAATACTACGATAGTTTTTAAGGCTATTTTGTCCCATGAGCTATATATTGCAAAGGTGGATGATGGAATTTTAAAGGTAGCACTCAAGCAATTTACTTTGGAATGGCGGAGAAATACCATGTAGTAGGTAGGTATGGTGGACACAAATGGCATAGTAGTTGGCTCAAGGATTTTGGATGCATGAGAAGTATTCCCTCTCGATACAAGGTTTAGGCTAGCAAGGTTATTTGAAGCAAACTCAAGGATGAACAAGTGCAGCAAAACTCACATAAAAGACATATTGTAAACATTATAAGACTCTACACCGTCTTCCTTGTTGTTCAAAACTCAATACTAGATATTATCTAGACCTTAGAGAGACCAAATATGCAAATCAAATTTTAGCAAGCTCTATGTATTTCTTCATTAATGGGTGCAAAGCATATGATGCAAGAGCTTAAGCATAAGCACAACAATTGCCAAGTATCACATTATCCAAGACATTTTAGAATTACTACATGTAGCATTTTCCAATTCCAACCATATAACAATTTAACGAAGAAGAAACTTCGCCTTGAACATTATGAGTAAAGCCTAAGGACACATGTGTCCATATGCAACAGCGGAGCGTGTCTCTCTCCCTCAAAGTGAATGCTAGGATCCATCTTATTCAAACAAAAACAAAAACGAAAACAAACCGACGCTCCAAGTAAAGAACACAAGATGTGATTGAATAAAAATATAGTTTCAGGGGAGGAACCTGATGATGTTGTCGATGAAGAAGGGGATGCCTTGGGCATCCCAAGCTTAGACGCTTGAGTCTTCTTAAAATATGCAGGGGTGAACCACGGGGCATCCCCAAGCTTAGAGCTTTCACTCCTCTTGATCATAGTATATCATTCTCCTCTCTTGACCCTTGAAAACTTCCTTCACACCAAACTTCAAGCAAACTCATTAGAGGGTTAGTGCACAATTAATAATTCACACATTCAGAGGTGACACAATCATTATTTTCACTTCTGGACATTGCATAATGCTACTGGACATTAGTGGATCAAAGAAATAAATCCAACATAGCAAAAGAGGTAATGCGAAATAAAAGGCAGAATCTGTCAAAAACAGAACAGTCCGTAAAGACGAATTCAGAAATGGCACCAGACTTGCTCAAATGGAAAAACTCAAAACTAATGAAAGTTGCGTACATATCTGAGGATCACGCTCGTAAATTGGCAGATTTTTTAGAATTTTCTACAGAGAATTGTGCCCAGATTCGTGACAGACAGCAATGCTGTTTCTGCGCAGCGATCCCAAATATAACATCAACTTTGACATAGAAACTTTACTTGGCACAAAAACATGATAAGGAGAGGTTGCTACAGTAGTAAACAACTTCCAAGACTCAACAAAATAAAAAATTGCTGTAGGTAAAAACATGGGTTGTCTCCCATAAGCGCTTTTCTTTAACGCCTTTCAGCTAGGCGCAGAAAGTGCAAATCAAGTAACATCGAGAGTAGAAGCATCAACATCATAGCTTGTTCTAATAATAGAATCAAAAGGCAACTTCATTCTCTTTCTAGGGAAGTGTTCCATACCTTTCTTGAGAGGAAATTGATATTTAATATTACCTTCCCTCATATCAATAACAGCACCAACAGTTCGAAGAAAAGGTCTTCCCAACACAATTGGACAAGATGCATTGCATTCGATATCCAAGACAACAAAATCAACGGGGACAAGGTTATTGTTAACCGTAATATGCACATTATCAATCCTCCCCAAAGGTTTCTTTTTAACATTATCGGCAAGATTAACATCCAAATAACAATTCTTCAATGGTGGCAAGTCAAGCATATCATAAATCTTTTTAGGCATAACAGAAATACTTGCACCAAGATCACATAAAGCATTACATTCAAAGTCATTGAATTTCATTTTAATGATGGGCTCCCAACCATCTTCTAACTTTCTAGGAATAGAAGTTTCAAGTTTTAGTTTCTCTTCTCTAGCTTTTATGAGAGCATTTGTAATATGTTTTGTAAAGGCTAAATTTATAGCACTAGCATTAGGACTTTTAGCAAGTTTTTGTAAGAACTTTATAACTTCAGAGATGTGGCAATCATCAAAATCTAAATCATTATGAGCTACAGCAATGGGATCATTATTCCCAAGGTTGGAAAAAATTTCAGCAGTTTTATCACAAGCAGTTTCAGCAGTTTTAGCAATTTCAGGCAGTTTTGTTCGCTTTGCACTAGGAGTAGAAACATTGCCAACACCAATTATTTTACCATTGATAGTAGGAGGTGCAGCAACATGTGAAGAATTAGCATTACTAGTGGTGGTAATAGTCCAAACTTTAGCTACATTATTCTCTTTAGCTAGTTTTTCATTTTCTTCTCTATCCCACCTAGCACGCAGTTCAGCCATTAATCTTCTATTCTCATTAATTCTAACTTGGATGGCATTTGCTGTGGTAGTAATCTTATTATCAATATCATTATTAGGCATAACTTTCAATTTTAAAAGATTTACATCGGAGGCAAGTCTATCAACTCTAGAAGCGATAGTATCAATTTTATCAAGCTTTTCCTCAACAGATTTGTTAAAAGCAGTTTGTGTACTAATAAATTCTTTAAGCATGGTTTCAAGACCAGGGGGTACACTCCTATTATTATTGTAAGAATTCCCATAAGAATTACCATAACCATTACCATTAGCAGAAGGATATGGCCTATAGTTATTACCAGAGTTGTTCCTATAAGCATTGTTGTTGAAATTATTATTTTTAATGAAATTCACATCAACATTTTCTTCTTGAGCAACCAATGAAGCTAAAGGAACATTATTTGGATCAACATTAGATCTACCATTAACAAGCATAGACATAATCACATCAATCTTATCACTCAAGGAAGAGGTTTCCTCAACAGAATTTACCTTCTTACCTTGTGGAGCTCTTTCCGTGTGCCACTCAGAGTAATTTATCATCATATCATCAAGAAGTTTTGTAGCCGCCCCAATGTGATGGACATAAAGGTACCTCCAGCAGCTGAATCCAATAAATTCCGCGAAGAAAAATTTAGTCCCTGCATAGAAGGTTTGGATAATCATCCAAGTAGTCAGTCCATGGGTTGGGCAATTCTTTACCAAAGTTTTCATTCTCTCCCAAGCTTGAGCAACATGTTCAGTATCTAATTGTTTAAAATTCATTATGCTACTTCTCAAAGATATAATTTTAGCGGGAGGATAATATCTACCAATAAAAGCATCCTTGCATTTAGTCCATGAATCAATACTATTCTTAGGCAAAGATAGCAACCAGTCTTTAGCTCTTCCTCTTAATGAGAAAGGAAACACTTTCAATTTAATAATATCACCATCTACATCTTTATACTTTTGCATTTCACAAAGTTCAACAAAATTATTGAGATGGGCAGCAGCATCATCAGAACTAGCACCAGAAAATTGTTCTCTCATAACCAAATTCAGTAAAGCAGGTTTAATTTCAAAGAATTCTGCTGTAGTAGCAGGTGGAGCAATAGGTGTGCATAGGAAATCATTATTATTTGCATTTGTGAAGTCACACAATTTAGTATTTTCAGGGGTATTCATTTTAGCAGCAGTAAATAAAACAAACTAGATAAAGTAAATGCAAGTAACTAATTTTTTTGTGTTTTCGATATAGAGAGCAAGACAGTAAATAAAGTAAAACTAGCAACTAATTTTTTTGTGTTTTGTTTAGGTGCAGCAAACAAAGTAGTAAATAAAATAAAGCAAGACAAAAACAAAGTAAAGAGATTGAGAAGTGGAGACTCCCCTTGCAGCGTGTCTTGATCTCCCGGCAACGGCGCCAGAAAAAGAGCTTGATGGCGTGTAACTCACACGTTCGTTGGGAACCCCAAGAGGAAGGTATGATGCGCACAGTAGCAAGTTTTCCCTCAGAAAGAAACCAAGGTTTAATCGAACCAGGAGGAGCCAAGAAGCACGTTGAAGGTTGATGGTCGCGAAATGTGATGCGGCGCAACACACCAGGGATTCCGGCGCCAACGCGGAACCTGCACAACACAACCAAAGTACTTTGCCCCAACGAAACAGTGAGGTTGTCAATCTCACCGGCTTGCTGTAACAAAGGATTAAACGTATCGAGTGGAAGATGTTTGCAAAGAAAACAGTAAAACAAGTAGATTGTATGCTATGTAAAGAATAGGACCGGGGTCCATTCACTAGAGGTGTCTCTCCCATAAGATAAAAGCATGTTGGGTGAACAAATTACAGTCGGGCAATTGACAAATAGAGAAAGGCATAACAATGCATATACATGACATGGTAAATATAGTGATATTTAATCCGGGCATTACGACAAAGTACATAGACCGCCATCCAACTGCATCTATGCCTAAAAAGTCCACCTTCAGGTTATCATCCGAACCCTCCGTATTAAGTTGCAAAGCAACAGACAATTGCATTAAGTATGGTGCGTAATGTAATCAACAACTACATCCTTAGACATAGCATCAATGTTTTATCCCTAGTGGCAACAAAACATCACAACCTTAGAACCTACTGTCACGATCCCAGATTCAATGAAGGCATGAACCCACTATCGAGCATAAATACCCTCTTGGAGTTAAGAGCAAAAACTTGGCCAGAGCCTCTACTAATAACGGAGAGCATGCAAGATCATAAACAACACATAAACAATAGATTGATAATCACCATAACATAGTACTCTCTATCCATCGGATCCCGACAAACACAACATATAGTATTACATATAGATGATCTTGATCATGTTAGGCAGCTCACAAGATCCAACAATGAAGCACAACAAGGAGAAGACGACCATCTAGCTACTGCTATGGACCCATGGTCCAGGGGTGAACTACTCACTCATCACTCCGGAGGCGACCATGGCGGTGTAGAGTCCTCCGGGAGATGAATCCCCTCTCCGGCAGGGTGCCGGAGGCGATCTCCATAATCCCCCGAGATGGGATTCGCGGCGGCGGCGTCTCTGTAAGGTTTTCCGTATCGTGGCTCTCGGTACTGGGGGTTTCGCGACGGAAGCTTTAAGTAGGCGGAGGGTCAACGCGGGGGCCACACGAGGGCCCAGGGGTAGGTCGGCGCGGGCCTGGGCCGCGCCGGCCTCCCTCCCGGCCGCCTCGTGGCCCCACTTCGTTAGGTCTTCGGTCTTCTGGAAGCTTCGTGCAAAATAGGACCCCGGGCGAAAGTTTCGTCCAATTCCGAGAATATTTCTTTACTAGGATTTCTGAAACCAAAAACAGCAGAAAACAAGAATCTGGCTCTCGGCATCTTGTTAATAGGTTAGTTCCAGAAAATGCATAAATATGACATATAATGTGCATAAAACATGTAGGTATCATCAATAAAGTAGCATGGAACATAAGAAATTATCGATACGTTGGAGACGTATCACCCCCTCGTGCTTACGATCGTACTGAAGAGGAAAATGATGCCATCGCATAGAGCCAACTGCATGCACATTTTCATAAGGAAAAACCCGAGCCCCCAGCGCCATACACCGAGAAGCAAAAACAATATGCTCTCGATTTTCTTAACACACCATCGTAGTATGACTTACACGAGAAGAATGATGACTATACACGCACACTTGCGAAGGTAATTGAGTAGAGCAAAGAGAGTAAAAGTGCTAAACGAAGCTAGCGGCTCAAATGACTTGTACTGTGGAGGAATTGTTGAGTTCCCAAGATAATGCACTACCCTTTGCTGATATAGCCCCTAAATTTTTCTACGGAGCCAACTTGGTCAGCAAAAAGAGGCTGGAAGAACTGCCAATGCATATGCGGAATTTGCATCAGTGGTACCTTGATGCGTGCAAGGTGAACCAAAAATACATCTGGACGAATGTCCTAGGAGAATATTACTTTCGAAGGGAGGATCTCCATATTGAGATGTGCGAACTCTGTTAGTTATTCAATTTAGACGCCCTCGACAAATCTCTCATAAGTTGCTATTGCTTATAAGTTGTTGACTACATATAAGTTCTTGGTCATTCAGTTGTTCCTGTTTATTGCATATACTCATTATATCCTTTTGTACTCTGTTATGCAGAATGAAGATCGAGGAATGCAAAAGGAGGTATATAAACAATAGTGGGTTTATTAACTGATGGCGTGTAACTCACACGTTCGTTGGGAACCCCAAGAGGAAGGTATGATGCGCAGCAAGTTTTCCTCAGAAAGAAACCAAGGTTTATCGAACCAGAGGAGCCAAGAAGCACGTTGAAGGTTGATGGTGGCGAAATGTGATGCGGCGCAACACCAGGGATTCCGGCGCCAACGTGGAACCTGCACAATACAACCAAAGTATTTGCCCCAACGAAACAATGAGGTTGTCAATCTCACCGGCTTGTGTAACAAAGGATTAACCGTATTGTGTGGAAGATGATTGTTTGCAAGTAAAACAAGTATTGCAGTAGATTGTATGCGATGTAAAGAATAGGACCGGGGTCCACAGTTCACTAGAGGTGTCTCTCCCATAAGATAAAAGCATGTTGGGTGAACAAATTACAGTCGGGCAATTGACAAATAGAAAAGGGCATAACAATGCATATACATGATATGATAAATATAGTGAGATTTAATTGGGCATTACGACAAAGTACATAGACCGCCATCCAACTGCATCTATGCCTAAAAAGTCCACCTTCAGGTTACCATCCGAACCCCCCGTATTAAGTTGCAAAGCAACAAACAATTGCATTAAGTATGGTGCGTAATGTAATCGACAACTACATCCTTAGACATAGAATCAATGTTTTATCCCTAGTGGCAACAAGACATCACAACCTTAGAACTTTCTGTCACTGTCCCAGGTGTCAATGAAGGCATGAACCCACTATCGAGCATAAATACTCCCTCTTGGAGTTAAGAGTAAAAACTTGGCCAGAGCCTCTACTAATAACGGAAAGCATGCAAGATCATAAATAACACATAGGTAATAGATTGATAATCACCATAACATAGTATTCTCTATTCATCGGATCCCGACAAACACAACATATAGAATTACAGATAGATGATCTTGATCATGTTAGGCAGCTCACAAGGTCCAACAATGAAGCACATAAGGAGAAGACGACCATCTAGCTACCGCTATGGACCCATAGTCCAGGGGTGAACTACTCACTCATCACTCCGAGGCGATCATGGCGATGAAGAGTCCTCCGGGAGATGAACCCCCTCCGGCGGGTGCCGGAGGCGATCTCCGAATCCCCGAGATGGGATCTGGCGGCGGCGTCTCCGGAAGGTTTTCCGTGTGGCTCTCGGTACGGGGGTTTTGGAGGCTTTAAGTAGGCGAAGGGCAACCTGAGGGGGTCCGGGGCCAGACACTGGGCGGCGCGCCAGGGCCGGGCCGCGCCGCCACCATGTGTGGGCCCCACGTAGCCCCTCTCCGGCTCTCGGTGTTCTGGATGCTCCGGCAAAATAGGAACCCGGGCGTTGATTTCGTCCAATTCCGAGAATATTTCCTTACTAAGATTTCAAACCAAAAACAGCGAAAACAGCAATCGGCTCTTCAAGATCTTGTTAATAGGTTAGTTCCAGTAAAATGCATAAATACGACATATAATGTGCATAAAACATGTAGATATCATCAATAATGTAGCATGGAACATAAGAAATTATCGATACGTTGAGACGTATCAGCATCCCTAAGCTTAGTTCTGCTCGTCCCGAGCAGGTAAAATGATAACAAAGATAATTTGAAGTGACATGCCATCATAATCTTGATCATACTATTTGTAAACATATGTAATGAATGCAGCGATCAAAACAATGGTAATGACATGAGTAAACAAGTGAATCATGAATAGTACTTCAAGACAAGCATCAATAAGTCTTGCATAAGAGTTAACTCATAAAGCAATAAATCAAAGTAAAGGTGTTGAAGCAACACAAAGGAAGATTAAGTTTCAGCGGTTGCTTTCAACTTATAACATGTATATCTCATGGATAATTGTCAATATAGAGTAATATAACAAGTGCAATATGCAAGTATGTAGGAATCAATGCACAGTTCACACAAGTGTTTGCTTCTTAAGGTGGAGAGAGATAGGTGAACTGACTCAACAATAAAAGTAAAAGAAAGGTCCTTCAAAGAGGAAAGCATCGATTGCTGTATTTGTGCTAGAGCTTTTATTTTGAAAACATGAAACAATTTTGTCAACGGTAGTAATAAAGCATATGAGTTATGTAAATTATATCTTACAAGTTGCAAGCCTCATGCATAGTATACTAATAGTGCCCGCACCTTGTCCTACTTAGCTTGGACTACCGGATCTTCGCAATGCACATGTTTCAACCAAGTGTCACAAAGGGGTACCTCCATGCCGCCTGTACAAAGGTCTAAGGAGAAAGCTCGCTGATACGTCTCCAACGTATCGATAATTTCTTATGTTCCATGCTACTTTATTGATGATACCTACATGTTTTATGCACATTATATGTCATATTTATGCATTTTCGGAACTAACCTATTAACAAGATGCCGAAGAGCCATTTTCACTGCTTTTGGTTTCAGAAATCCTAGTAAAGAAATATTCTCGGAATTGGACGAAACTTTCGCCAGGGTCCTATTTTTGCACGAAGCTTCCGAAGACCGAAGACCTAACGAAGTGGGGCCACGAGGCAGCTGGGGGTGGCCGGCGCGGCCCAGCCCCTTCGCGCGGCCCTGCCCCCGGGCCCCTCGTGTGGCCCCTCGCGCTGACCTTCCGCCTACTTAAAGCCCCGTCGCGAAACCCCAGTACCGAGAGCCACGATACGGAAAACCTTCCAGAGACCGCCGCCGCGAATCCCATCTCGGGATTCTGAGATCGCCCGGCACCACGGAGAGGGGATTCATCTCCCGGAGGACTCTACACCGCCATGGTCGCCTCGGAGTGATGAGTGAGTAGTTCACCCCTGGACCATGGGTCCATAGCAGTAGCTAGATGGTCGTCTTCTCCTTGTTGTGCTTCATTGTTGGATCTTGTGAGCTGCCTAACATGATCAAGATCATCTATATGTAATTCTATATGTTGTGTTTGTCGGATCCGATGGATAGAGAGTACTATGATTATGGTGATTATCAATCTATTGTTCATGTGTTGTTTATGATCTTGCATGCTCTCCGTTATTAGTAGAGGCTCTGGCCAAGTTTTTACTCTTAACTCCAAGAGGGAGTAATTATGCTCGATAGTGGGTTCATGCCTTCATTGATACCTGGGACAGAGAAAGTTCTAAGGTTGTGATGTGCTGTTGCCACTAGGGATAAAACATTGATGCTATGTCTAAGGATGTAGTTATTGATTACATTATGCACAATACTTAATGCAATTGTCTGTTGCTTTGCAACTTAATACTGGAGGGGGTTCGGATGATAACCTGAAGGTGGACTTTTTAGGCATAGATGCAGTTGGATGGCGGTCTATGTACTTTGTCGTAATGCCCAATTAAATCTCACTATATTTACCATGTCATGTATATGCATTGTTATGCCTTTCTCTATTTGTCAATTGCCCGACTGTAATTTGTTCACCCAACATGCTTTATCTTATGGGAGAGACACCTCTAGTGACCTGTGGACCCCGGTCCTATTCTTTACATAGCATACAATCTACTTGTTTTACTGTTTTCTTTGCAAACATCTTCCACTCGATACGTTTAATCCTTTGTTACAGCAAGCCGGTGAGATTGACAACCTCACTGCTTCGTTGGGACAAAGTACTTGGGTTGTGTTGTGCAGGTTCCAGTTGGCGCCGGAATCCCTGGTGTTGCGCCGCATCACATTTCGCGACCATCAACCTTCAACGTGCTTCTTGGCTCCTACTGGTTCGATTAAACCTTGGTTTCTTTCTGGGGAAACTTGCTACTGTGCGCATCATACCTTCCTCTTGGGGTTCCCAACGAACGTGTGAGTTACACGCCATCAAGCTCTTTTTCTGGCGCCGTTGCCGGGGAGATCAAGACACGCTGCAAGGGAGTCTCCACTTCTCAATCTCTTTACTTTGTTTTTGTCTTGCTTTATTTTATTTACTACTTTGTTTGCTGCACTAAATCAAAACACAAAAAAAATTAGTTGCTAGTTTTACTTTATTTACTGTCTTGCTCTCTATATCAAAAACACAAAAAAATTAGTTACTTGCATTTACTTTATCTAGTTTGTTTTATTTATTTTGCTAAAATGAATACCCCTGAAAATACTAAATTGTGTGACTTCACAAATGCAAATAATAATGATTTCCTATGCACACCTATTGCTCCACCTGCTACTACAGAGAATTCTTTGAAATTAAACCGCTTTATGAATTTGGTTATGAGAGAACAATTTTCTGGTGCTAGTTCTGATGATGCTGCTGCCCATCTCAATAATTTTGTTGAACTTTGTGAAATGCAAAAGTATAAAGATGTAGATGGTGATATTATTAAATTGAAAGTGTTTCCTTTCTCATTAAGAGGAAGAGCTAAAGATTGGTTGCTATCTTTGCCTAAGAATAGTATTGATTCATGGACTAAATGCAAGGATGCTTTTATTGGTAGATATTATCCTCCGCTAAAATTATATCTTTGAGAAGTAGCATAATGAATTTTAAACAATTAGATACTGAACATGTTGCTCAAGCATGGGAGAGAATGAAAACTTTGGTAAAGAATTGCCCAACCCATGGACTGACTACTTGGATGATCATCCAAACCTTCTATGCAGGACTAATTTTTCTTCGCGGAATTTATTGGATTCAGCTGCTGGAGGTACCTTTATGTCCATCACATTGGGGGCGGCTACAAAACTTCTTGATGATATGATGATAAATTACTCTGAATGGCACACGGAAAGAGCTCCACAAGGTAAGAAGGTAAATTCTGTTGAGGAAACCTCTTCCTTGAGTGATAAGATTGATGTGATTATGTCTATGCTTGTGAATGGTAGATCTAATGTTGATCCAAATAATGTTCCTTTAGCTTCATTGGTTGCTCAAGAAGAAAATGTTGATGTGAATTTCATTAAAAATAATAATTTCAACAACAATGCTTATAGGAACAACTCTGGTAATAACTATAGGCCATATCCTTCTGCAAATGGTAATGGTTATGGTAATTCTTATGGGAATTCTTACAATAATAATAGGAGTGTACCCTCTGGTCTTGAAGCCATGCTTAAAGAATTTATTAGTACACAAACTGCTTTTAACAAATCTGTTGAGGAAAAGCTTGATAAAATTGATACTATTGCTTCTAGAGTTGATAGACTTGCCTTCTGATGTAAATCTTCTAAAATTGAAAGTTATGCCTAATAATGATCTTGATAATAAGATTACTACTACAGCAAATGCCATCCAAGTTAGAATTAATGAGAATATAAGATTAATGGCTGAACTGCGTGCTAGGTGGGATAGAGAAGAAAATGAAAAACTAGCTAAAGAGAATAATGTAGTTAAAGTTTGGACTATTACCACCACTAGTAATGCTAATTCTTCACATGTTGCTGCACCTCCTACTATCAATGGTAATATAATTGGTGTTGGCAATGTTTCTACTCCTAGTGCAAAGCGAACAAAACTGCCTGAAATTGCTAAAACTGCTGAAACTGCTTGTGATAAAACTGCTGAAATTTTTTCCAACCTTGGGAATAATGATCCCATTGCTGTAGCTCATAATGATTTAGATTTTGATGATTGCCACATCTCTGAAGTTATAAAGTTCTTGCAAAAACTTGCTAAAAGTCCTAATGCTAGTGCTATAAATTTAGCCTTTACAAAACATATTACAAATGCTCTCATAAAAGCTAGAGAAGAGAAACTAAAACTTGAAACTTCTATTCCTAGAAAGTTAGAAGATGGTTGGGAGCCCATCATTAAAATGAAATTCAATGACTTTGAATGTAATGCCTTATGTGATCTTGGTGCAAGTATTTCTGTTATGCCTAAAAAGATTTATGATATGCTTGACTTGCCACCATTGAAGAATTGTTATTTGGATGTTAATCTTGCCGATAATGTTAAAAAGAAACCTTTGGGGAGGATTGATAATGTGCATATTACGGTTAACAATAACCTTGTCCCCGCTGATTTTGTTGTCTTGGATATCGAATGCAATGCATCTTGTCCAATTGTGTTGGGAAGACCTTTTCTTCGAACCGTTGGTGCTGTTATTGATATGAGGGAAGGTAATATTAAATATAAATTTCTCTCAAGAAAGGTATGGAACACTTCCTAGAAAGAGAATGAAGTTGCCTTTGATTCTATTATTAGAACAAGCTATGATGTTGATGCTTCTACTCTCGATGTTACTTGATTTGCACTTTCTGCGCCTAGCTGAAAGGCGTTAAAGAAAAGCGCTTATGGGAGACAACCCATGTTTTTACCTACAGCAATTTTTTGTTTTATTGAGTCTTGGAAGTTGTTTACTACTGTAGCAACCTCTCCTTATCATGTTTTTGTGCCAAGTAAAGTTTCTATGTCAAAGTTGATGTTATATTTGGGATTGCTGCGCAGAAACAGCATTGCTGTCTGTCACGAATCTGGGCACAATTCTGTAGAAAATTCGAAAAATCTGCCAATTTACGAGCGTGATCCTCAGATATATACGCAACTTTCATTAGTTTTGAATTTTTCCATTTGAGTAAGTCTGGTGCCATTTATAAATTCGTCTTTACGGACTGTTCTGTTTTTGACAGATTCTGCCTTTTATTTCGCATTGCCTCTTTTGCTATGTTGGATTTATTTCTTTGATCCATTAATGTCCAGTAGCATTATGCAATGTCCAGAAGTGAAAAGAATGATTGTGTCACCTCTGAATGTGTGAATTATTAATGATGCACTAACCCTCTAATGAGTTTGCTTGAAGTTTGTGTGAAGGAAGTTTTCAAGGGTCAAGAGAGGAGAATGGATATACTAAGATCAAGAGGAGTGAAAGTCTAAGCTTGGGGATGCCCCTGGTTCATCCCTGCATATTTTAAGAAGACTCAAGCTCTAAGCTTGGGGATGCCCAAGGCATCCCCTTCTTCATCGACAACATCATCAGGTTCCTCCCCTGAAACTATATTTTTATTCAGTCACATCTTGTGTTCTTTACTTGGAGCGTCGGTTTGTTTTCGTTTTTTGTTTTTGTTTGAATAAGATGGATCCTAGCATTCACTTTGTGGGAGAGAGACACGCTCCGCTGTTGCATATGGACACATGTGTCCTTAGGCTTTACTCATAATGTTCAAGGCGAAGTTTCTTCTTCGTTAATTTGTTATATGGTTGGAATTGGAAAATGCTACATGTAGTAATTCTAAAAATGTCTTGGATAATGTGATACTTGGCAATTGTTGTGCTCATGTTTAAGCTCTTGCATCATATGCTTTGCACCCATTAATGAAGAAATACATAGAGCTTGCTAAAATTTGATTTGCATATTTGGTTTCTCTAAGGTCTAGATAATATCTAGTATTGAGTTTTGAACAACAAGGAAGACGTAGAGTCTTATAATGTTTACAATATGTCTTTTATGTGAGTCTTGCTGCACTTGTTCATCCTTGAGTTTGCTTCAAATAACCTTGCTAGCCTAAACCTTGTATCGAGAGGGAATACTTCTCATGCATCCAAAATCCTTGAGCCAACCACTATGCCATTTGTGTCCACCATACCTACCTACTACATGGTATTTACCCGCCATTCCAAAGTAAATTGCTTGAGTGCTACCTTTAAAATTCCATCATGCACCTTTGCAATATATAGCTCATGGGACAAAATAGCCTTAAAAACTATCGTAGTATTGAATATGTACTTATGCACTTTATATTTTATTAAGTTGCTTGTTGTGCGATAACCATGTTTCTGGGGAACGCCATCAACTATTGTTGAATATCATGTGAGTTGCTATGCATGTCCGTCTTGTCTGAAGGTCTATCATTTTAGTGGTTGGAGCATGCAAAATTGTTAGAGAAGAACATTGGGCCGCTAACTAAAGCCATGAATCATGGTGGAAGTTTCAGTTTTGGACATATATCCTCAATCTCATATGAGAATAATAACTTTGCTACATGCTTATGCATTAAAGAGGAGTCCTTTTCGTTGTCCATGTTGTCCCGGATGGATGTCTAAGTTGAGAATAATCAAAAGCGAGAAATCCGAAATGCGAGCATTCTCCTTGGACCTTTGTACAGCGGCATGGAGGTACCCCTTTGTGACACTTAGTTGAAACATGGCATGCGAAGATCCGGTAGTCCAAGTTAAGTAGGACGAGGTGCGGGCACTATTAGTATACTATGCGTGAGGCTTGCAACTTGTAAGATATAATTTTCATAACTCATATGCTTTATTACTACCGTTGACAAAATTGTTTCATGTTTTCAAAATAAAAGCTCTAGCACAAATACAGCAATCCATGCTTTCCTCGAAGGACCATTCTTTTACTTTTATTGTTGAGTCAGTTTACCTATCTCCTTCCACCTTAAGAAGCAAACACTTGTGTGAACTGCATTGATTCCTACATACTTGCATATTGCACTTGTTATATTACTTTATGTTGACAATATCCATGAGATATACATGTTACAAGTTGAAAGCAACCGCTGAAACTTAATCTTCTTATGTGTTGCTTCAACACCTTTACTTTGATTTATTGCTTTATAGTTAACTCTTATGCAAGACTTATTGATGCTTGTCTTGAAGTACTATTCATGAAAAGTCTTTGCTATATGATTCAGTTGTTTACTCATGTCATTACCTTTGCTTTGATCGCTGCATTCATTACATATGTTTACAAATAGTATGATCAAGATTATGATGGCATGTCACTTCAGAAATTATCTTTGTTATCGTTTTACCTGCTCGGACGCTAACTAAGCTTGGGGATGCTGATCGTCTCCAACGTATCGATAATTTCTTATGTTCCATGCTACTTTATTGATGATACCTACATGTTTTATGCACATTATATGTCATATTTATGCATTTTCTGGAACTAACCTATTAACAAGATGCCGAAGAGCCATTGTCGTTTCTGCTGTTTTTGGTTTCAGAAATCCTAGTAAAGAAATATTCTCTAATTGGACGAAACTTTCCCAGGGTCCTATTTTTGCACGAAGCTTCCGTAAGACCGAAGACCTAACTAAGGGCCACGAGGCAGCCAGTGGGGCGCGGCCCAGCCCTTGGCCGCGCGCCCCTGCCCCCGGGGCCTCGTGTGGCCCTCGTTGACCTTCCGCCTACTTAAAGCTCCCGTCGTGGAAACCCCCAGTACCGAGAGCCACGATACGGAAAACCCAGAGATCGCCGCGAATCCCATCTCTGGGATTCTGAGATCCCAGCACCCTGCCGAGAGGGGATTCATCTCCCTGGAGGACTCTACACCGCCATGGTCGCCTCCGGAGTGATGAGTGAGTAGTTCACCCTGGACCATGGGTCCATAGCAGTAGCTAGATGGTCGTCTTCTCCTTGTTGTGCTTCATTGTTGGATCTTGTGAGCTGCCCAACATGATCAAGATCATCTATATGTAATTCTATATGTTGTGTTTGTCGATCCGATGGATAGAGAGTACTATGATTATGGTGATTATCAATCTATTGTTCATGTGTTGTTTATGATCTTGCATGCTCTCCGTTATTAGTAGAGGCTCTGCCAAGTTTTTACTCTTAACTCCAAGAGGGAGTAATTATGCTCGATAGTGGGTTCATGCCTTCATTGATACCTGGGACAGTGACAGAAAGTTCTAAGGTTGTGATGTGCTGTTGCCACTAGGGATAAAACATTGATGCTATGTCTAAGGATGTAGTTATTGATTACATTACGCACAATACTTAATGCAATTGTCTGCTTTTTGCAACTTAATACTGAGGGGTTCGGACGATAACCGAAGGTGGACTTTTTAGGCATAGATGCAGTTGGATGGCGGTCTATGTACTTTGTCGTAATGCCCATTAAATCTCACTATATTTACCATGTCATGTATATGCATTGTTATGCCCTTTCTATTTGTCAATTGCCCGACCGTAATTTGTTCACCCAACATGCTTTATCTTATGGGAGAGACACCTCTAGTGAACTGTGGACCCCGGTCCTATTCTTTACATAGCATACAATCTACTTGTTTTACTGTTTTCTTTGCAAACATCTTCCACTCGATACGTTTAATCCTTTGTTACAACAAGCCGGTGAGATTGACAACCTCACTGTTTCGTTGGGACAAAGTACTGGGGTTGTGTTGTGCAGGTTCCTAGTTGGCGCCGGAATCCCTGGTGTTGCGCCGCATCACATTTCGCGACCATCAACCTTCAACGTGCTTCTTGGCTCCTAATGGTTCGATTAAACCTTGGTTTCTTTCTGAGGGAAAACTTGCTACTGTGCGCATCATACCTTCCTCTTGGGGTTCCCAACGAACGTGTGAGTTACACGCCATCACGCATTTTGGATTTCTCGCTTTTGACTATTCTCAACTTAGACATCCATACCGGGACAACATGGACAACAGATAATGGACTCCTCTTTAATGCATAAGCATGTAGCAACAATTATTATTCTCATATGAGATTTGAGGATATATGTCCAAACTGAAACTTCCACCATGATTCATGGCTTTAGTTAGCGGCCCAATGTTCTTCTCTAACAATATGCATGCTCCAACCATTAAGGTGGTAGATCCCTCTTACTTCAGACAAGAGGACATGCATAGCAACTCACATGATATTCAACAAAGGGTAGTTGATGGCGTCCTAAGCATGGTTATCGCACAACAAGCAACTTAATAAGAGATAAAGTGCATAAGTACATATTCAATACTACAATAGTTTTTAAGGCTATTTTTTCCCATGAGCTATATATTGCAAAGGCGAATGATGGAATTTTAAAGGTAGCACTCAAGCAATTTACTTTGGAATGGCGGAGAAATACCATGTAGTAGGTAGGTATGGTGGACACAAATGGCATAGTGGTTGGCTCAAGGATTTTGATGCATGAGAAGTATTCTCTCGATACAAGGTTTAGGCTAGCAAGGTTATTTGAAGTAAACTCAAGGATGAACCGCAGCAAAACTCACATAAAAGACATATTGTAAACATTATAAGACTCTACACCGTCTTCCTGTTGTTCAAAACTCAATACTAGATATTATCTAGACCTTAGAGAGACCAAATATGCAAACCAAATTTTAGCAAGCTCTATGTATTTCTTCATTAATGGGTGCCAAGTATATGATGCAAGAGCTTAAGCATGAGCACAACAATCGCCAAGTATCACATTATCCAAGACATTTTAGAATTACTACATGTAGCATTTTCCAATTCCAACCATATAACAATTTAACGAAGAAGAAACTTCGCCATGAATATTATGAGTAAAGCCTAAGGACATATTTGTCCATATGCAACAGCGGAGCGTGTCTCTCTCCCACAAAGTGAATGCTAGGATCCATTTTATTCAAACAAAAACAAAAACAAAAACAAACCGACGCTCCAAGTAAAGAACACAAGATGTGACCGAATAAAAATATAGTTTCAGGGGAGGAACCCGATGATGTTGTCGATGAAGAAGGGGATGTCTTGGGCATCCCCAAGCTTAGACGCTTGAGTCTTCTTAAAATATGCAGGGTGAACCACGGGGCATCCCCAAGCTTAGAGCTTTCACTCCTCTTGATCATAGTATCATACTCCTCTCTTGACCCTTGAAAACTTCCTTCACACCAAACTTCAAGCAAACTCATTAGAGGGTTAGTGCACAATTAATAATTCACATATTCAGAGGTGACACAATCATTCTTAACACTTCTGGACATTGCACAAAGCTACCGGACATTAATGGATCAAAGAAATTCATCCAACATAGCAAATACGGCAATGCGAAATAAAAGGCAGAATCTCACAAAAAAACAGTCCGTAAAGACGAATTTTAAAATGGCACCAGATTTGCTCAAATGGAAAAACTCAAACCTAATGAAAGTTGCGTACATATCTGAGGATCACGCTCAGAATTGGCAGATTTTTTCGAATTTTTTACAGAGACTTGTGCCCATATTCGTGACAGACAGCAATGCTGTTTCTCGCAGCGATCCCAAATATAACATCAACTTTAACATAGAAACTTTACTTGACACAAAAACATGATAAGGAGAGGTTGCTACAGTAGTAAACAACTTCCAAGACTCAAATATAAAACAAAGTACTGTAGTAAAAATATGGGTTGTCTCCCATAAGCGCTTTTCTTTAACGCCTTTCAGCTAGGCAGAAAAGTGCAAATCAAGTAACATCAAGAGTAGAAGCATCAACATCATAACTTGTTCTAATAATAGAATCAAAAGGCAACTTTATTCTTTTCTAGGGAAGTGTTCCATACCTTTCTTGAGAGGAAATTGATATTTAATATTACCTTCCCTCATATCAATAACAGCACCAACGGTTCGAAGAAAAGGTCTTCCCAAAACAATAGGACAAGATGCATTGCATTCGATATCCAAGACAACAAAATCAACGGGGACAAGGTTATTGTTAACCGTAATGCGCACATTATCAATCCTCCCCAAAGGTTTCTTTTTAACATTATCGGCAAGATTAACATCCAAATAACAATTCTTCAATGGTGGCAAGTCAAGCATATCATAAATCTTTTTAGGCATAACAGAAATACTTGCACCAAGATCACATAAAGCATTACATTCAAAGTCATTGAATTTCATTTTAATGATGGGCTCCCAACCATCTTCTAACTTTCTAGGAATAGAAGTTTCAAGTTTTAGTTTCTCTTCTCTAGCTTTTATGAGAGCATTTGTAATATGTTTTGTAAAGGCTAAATTTATAGCACTAGCATTAGGACTTTTAGCAAGTTTTTGTAAGAACTTTATAACTTCAGAGATGTGGTAATCATCAAAATCTAAATCATTATGAGCTACAGCAATGGGATCATTTCCCAAGGTTGGAAAAAATTTCAGCAGTTTTATCACAAACAGTTTCAGCAGTTTTAGCAATTTCAGGCAGTTTTGTACGCTTTGCACTAGAAGTAGAAACATTGCCAACACCAATTATTTTACCATTGATAGTAGGAGGTGCAGCAACATGTGAAGAATTAACATTACTAGTGGTGGTAATAGTCCAAACTTTAGCTACATTATTCTCTTTAGCTAGTTTTTCATTTTCTTCTATCCCACCTAGCACGCATTCAGCCATTAATCTTATATTCTCATTAATTCTAACTTGATGGCATTTGCTGTAGTAGTAATCTTATTATCAATATCATTATTAGGCATAACTTTCAATTTTAAAAGATCAACATCAGGCAAGTCTATCAACTCTAGAAGCAAGAATATCAATTTTATCAAGTTTTTCCTCAACAGATTTGTTAAAAGCAGTTTGTGTACTAATAAATTCTTTAAGCATGGCTTCAAGACCAGGGGGTACACTCCTATTATTGTTGTAAGAATTCTATAAGAATTACCATAACCATTACCATTAGCAGAAGGATATGGCCTATAGTTATTACCAGAATTGTTCCTATAAGCGTTGTTGTTGAAATTATTATTTTTAATGAAATTCACATCAACATTTTCTTCTTGAGCAACCAATGAAGCTAAAGGAACATTATTAGGATCAACATTAGATCTACCATTCACAAGCATAGACATAATCACATCAATCTTATCACTCAAGGAAGAGGTTTCTTCAAAATTTACCTTCTTACCTTGTGGAGCTCTTTCCGTGTGCCATTCCGAGTAATTTATCATCATATCATCAAGAAGTTTTGTAGCCGCCCAAAGTGATGGACATAAAGGTACCTCCAACAGCTGAATCCAATAAATTCCGCGAAGAAAAATTTAGTCCTGCATAGAAGGTTTGGATGATCATCCAAGTAGTCATCCATGGGTTGGGCAATTCTTTACCAGTTTTCATTCTCTCCCATGCTTGAGCAACATGTTCAGTATCTAATTGCTTAAAATTCATTATGCTACGTCTCAAAGATATAATTTTAGCGGGAGGATAATATCTACCAATAAAAGCATCCTTACATTTGGTCCATGAATCAATACTATTCTTAGGCAAAGATAGCAACCAATCTTTAGCTCTTCCTCTTAATGAGAAAGGAAACAATTTCAATTTAATAATATCACCATATACATCCTTGTATTTTTGCATTTCACATAGTTCAACAAAATTATTAAGATGGGCAGCAGCATCATCACTAACACCATAAAATTGATCTCTCATAACAAGGTTTAGTAAAGCAGGTTTAATTTCAAAGAATTCTGCTGTAGTAGCAGGTGGAGCAATAGGTGTGCATAGGAAATCATTATTATTTGTGTTTGTGAAGTCACACAACTTAGTATTTTGGTATTCATTTTAGCAACATAAATAAAACAAACTAGATAAAGTAAATGCAAGTAGCTAATTTTTTGTGTTTTTGATATAGAGAGCAAGACAGTAAATAAAGTAAAACTAGCAACTATTTTTTTGTGTTTTGTTTAGGTGCAGCAAACAAAGTAGTAAATAAAATAAACCAAGACAAAAACAAAGTAAAGAGATTGAGAAGTGGAGACTCCCCTTGCAGCGTGTCTTGATCTCCCGACAACGGCGCCAGAAAAAGAGCTTGATGGCGTGTAACTCACACGTTTGTTGGGAACCCCAAGAGGAAGGTATGATGCGCACGCAGCAAGTTTTCCTCAGAAAGAAACCAATGTTTATCGAACCAGGAGGAGCCAAGAAGCACGTTGAAGGTTGATGGTGGCGAAATGTGATGCGGCGCAACAACAAGGATTCCGGCGCCAACGTGAACCTGCACAACACAACCAAAGTACTTTGCCCCAACGAAACAGTGAGGTTGTCAATCTCACCGGCTTGCTGTAACAAAGGATTAACCGTATTGTGTGGAAGATGATTGTTTGCAAGAAAACAGTAAAACAAGTATTGCAGATTGTATGCGATGTAAAGAATAGGACCGGGGTCCACATTCACTAGAGGTGTCTCTCCCATAAGATAAAAGCATGTTGGGTGAACAAATTACAAGGGCAATTGACAAATAGTAAAGGGCATAACAATGCATATACATGATATGATAAATATAGTGAGATTTAATTGGGCATTACGACAAAGTACATAGACCGCCATCCAACCGCATCTATGCCTAAAAAGTCCACCTTCAAAGTTATCATCCGAACCCCTTTCAGTATTAAGTTGCAAGCAACAGACAATTGCATTAAGTATGGTGCGTAATGTAATCGATAACTACATCCTTAGACATAGAATCAATGTTTTATCCCTAGTGGCAACAAGACATCACAACCTTAGAACTTTCTGTCATGTCCCAGGTGTCAATGAAGGCATGAACCCACTATCGAGCATAAATACTCCCTCTGGAGTTAAGAGTAAATGGCCAGAGCCTCTACTAATAACAGAGAGCATGCAAGATCATAAACAACACATAAACAATAGATTGATAATCACCATAACATAGTATTCTCTATTCATCGGATCCCGACAAACACAACATATAGTATTACAGATAGATGATCTTGATCATGTTAGGCAGCTCACAAGATCCAACAATGAAGCACATAAGGAGAAGACGACCATCTAGCTACTGCTATGGACCCATAGTCCAGGGGTGAACTACTCACTCATCACTCCAGGCGATCATGGCGATGAAGAGTCCTCCGAGATGAATCCCCTCTCCGGCAGGGTGCCGGAGGCGATCTCCCGAATCCCCGAGATGGGATTCGCGCGCGGCGTCTCCGGAAGGTTTTCCGTATCGTGGCCTCGCACTCGGGGCTCGCGACGGAGGCTTGGCAGGAAGGGCAGCCCCTGGGGTCCGGTGGGGCCAGACACCAGGCGGCGCGGCTGCCGGGCCGCGCCGCCACCATGTGTGGGCCCCACGTGGCCCCTCTCCACGGCTCCGGGCAAAATAGGAACCTGGCGTTGATTTCGTCCAATTCCGAGAATATTTCCTTACTAGGATTTCTGAAACCAAAAACAGCAGAAAACAGCAACTGGCTCTTCGGCATCTTTACTATTAAATACGAGTTGGTCGTTTGACACTCAACGCGTTTGATGGTCGTCATTGGAAACATCTGAATCGTCCAATTTAATCGTACGGTGTCGGTTTATTCATCCAATCTGATTTACATCAAGTCAGCTCTCATATGACATCAATCACGCTCAGGGAATTATGGTATGAGAAGATATTTTCCTATCTTTTCTTCTGGCGGATGTTGTTATTTGAGAAAGCAATCCCACATTTCCTTTTATCTCTGATTGGATATGATCCATGCCATCCCATCTACCCCGTAATCAGGGTCTGATCATTTTTCTTTTTCACCTCTCATGCGGTAGCGCCCCATGCTACCCTCCCGGGCTACTCTACCCGTGCAGCACCCATCTACAAAGTTTCCACGCTCGACGCCAACGCCGGTGCGGTGCCGCCGTAAAAGATTGCATACGCGCTCTTCCGCAGCTCCAGCGCCAACCGTTCAACGCCGCCAATACGAGGAACAGCAATAGGGGTGGGGTGGGATTCTTGTCATCCTCGGAGACCTTCTCCGAGAGCGCCCGCGCGTCGGCGCTGGTGATGCTTATCTCAACACAGAACGCATGGGCTTTTTCACGTCATATTCTCCTTCAAACACGCTGGCAAATACCTCTGCCTTGACCAAAGAGGCCACTTCGGTGAGACATAATTTTTTCTTCCAGTGGATCAGTAGCAAGGTCATCTTCTTCCCTGGGAAGCCATGGCCTGGTACGGTCGATTTTTTGTTTATCTGATCATACGTATGATGTGCTTTTGTAGGTGCTCTATTATGCTCAGCAGTTATTACTACAACCGGGAGAGTTCTGATCTAATCTTGCTAAACACTACAGCTTGACGATGTGTCAGAAGGCTTCCCCCCGCGTCGCCCTCCTCTGGCGACAGGGGGGAACCCTAGCCGCCGCCACACCTCGGCCCCCACCCTGTCTCTCCCCTGCTTCGCCGCCGCCGGAGGGGGGCCGGCAAAGCCGCGCGCACCCCGGGGAAGGTGGCGGCGGCGCAGCTCGCGGCCCCTGGTGGAGGGGCTCACGGGCGCGGCGGCTGGTGCTGGGGCGGTCGCGGCGACGAACGGCAGGCGCGGCGGCGCTTCTGGCAGCGGGCGGCGCGTGGTTGCTGCGCGGGGTCGAGGTGCTGTTGGTGGCGGCGGGAGTTGCGGGCCGTCCGGGCCCGATCTGGGCCGCGTTTTGGCGGCGCGGCAGGCTGTGCAGTGGAGGGCGGACGCGGCGGCGGGGCGCAGTGGGTGAGGTGCTGCATCTGGCTCTGGCTCCGTCCCTCTCCGGCTGCTTGCGGAGGACGGCCGGTGGTGCTGCCCAGGGCCCGATCTGTGTGGCGGTCACGGTGGAGATGGGGGATGAGGGTTGAAGGTGGGTCTGGCCAAAAGCACGATGCAAGATGGCGCGACAAGCTCCGGGCTAATGCCTTGTCCTCGGTGGCTGGCCGGCCGGCAGCTGGCCAAGGCCGGCGATGGCGACGGCTTCGGGCGCCGCTTCCTTCTTGAAGGTATCGCCGTGGGGATGTCTTGCCATCTTGTCTGGGAAAGCTCCGGGGAAATCCCTAGATCCGCCGTGATCGGTCGATGGCGGCGCTCTTGTGTCGTCTCCCCTCTTGAGGGCATCGATTTGGAGCTGCTTAGGCCGGAGGGACCCGTGGATGATGGTTGGTGTTGGCGTCGTGGGCTGTGTGGCAACGATGACAATGGTGAGTGGATCGGAGCTGCGGCATGTCCTTCGTCACCCCTGCCGTGATGGTGAAGTCGGAGCTGCGAGGCGACTTGTGGCAACGATGCCACTTGATTGGTGCTTGCGTCGGTGCAAGGCATGCAACTTCCTCCTATGAAGGTCGCGATTGAAGTCGGAGCTGCCTCCTCGACGTGCTTGGGGGTCGACTGTTTGGCATGGGCTGACATGGGCTTCGATGTCATTCGCGGCGGCGAGGGTCTCGGTGGCGGTCGTCTAAGGTGAAGTCGGAATCGCTGGCTCGTGGAGGAGTGACGACGATGACGCTCGATGGCATCCTCAACGAGGGTCTTTCTTCTCGATGACGTGTGTGCTTCATGTGGGTAGCCAGGTTGGCTGGGGTGCTCAGTGTGTGTTGTTGGTTTTCGCCCGATTTTCTCCTAAAAATTGGGCACTTTCTTCTTAATTAATGGATGAGGCAAAGCTTTTGCCTCCGTTTCAAAAAAAAAAAAACGATGTGTCAGAATGATGAATGAATTGCTAAATCTGCATATCTCTTTTGATCGATCGAACCTTGTCTATTGTTTTTGCTGGTACGGCTATTTTTCCTGTCAGCACCTCTCTTGTCATGCTTTAAACCAGATATGTTTCCATAATTCCATTGATAGGATATGGACGCCATAGATCAAGAAGAAAATGCACATGCCTGATTCAATTTTTTTTTTGCTTCTCGTATACTAGCTAATATATATCTTTCATGTTACTCAGTGGAACACCCTTCTGTAGTTTGTTTTGTTGTTTCCCTGCAAAAATATAATTATTGCATTGGCTAATAGAAGAAGAAGATAAGGACCTGTGTGAAGGGTAACTTTTAATAGTTTAGTACAATGAAATAAGACTCATATATCCTTTATAAAAATGTTGAACACAAAATGCGCCCTTTTCTTGATATTTATTGTTTATTTTGGTTGTGCAAATGAAAAGAATATGTGGAAGAATTCTTGGACTGCGGTGAAGAGACTTATTACCCAATACTATTACATGTTTGTTCGGAGAGGTCAGTTGTGGTATGTATAAGCATGCCATTTTGATCACTCCTAAGCTCGAAGGTTAAAGCTCTAACTGAATTATGAATTATGGAACTGCTGTTATAAACCTTTTACTGTCACTAAAATGCACATTCAATACATGCTGCCATGTTGTAAATAGACTTTTTTTTATTTCATGTAAATGTTATGTGCTTCAGGACATAGCTGCACCTTTGCTTGTGTGTCTTTATGTGATCATGATTTATATTCTGCTATTATTTTTGCTCAATCTACCAATTCTTCTTTTCATTCACAGCAGGCAGGTATGTTTTTGTGATAACTATGTTTCATCTTTGCTTACTTTCGATTTTATGGAAACTGTTGGTTAATCTAGCGTGTCTCTGAATAAGTGTCAAGTTTCAGTTAGTAGTGTCTTCGTTTTTGTCAGTCCAATTCAGTTAGGGATCAGCTATTTTCTAGGGTCACCTTCATTTTGTTCATTTCATACATGGATTTTCTTTTGTGTTCTTTTTCTTGCCCGACAACTGTACCATTAGGAGAGTATACGGGAAGATCTACATGAGAATAAGGGCAAACTATATGTATGCATGAAAAAGTTCTATATTTTTGTGATATAAGAATCATAAGATATGTGCATTGAGGGATAGTATAAGGGAAAATCTACATGAGAATAAGGGCGAACTATATGTATGCATGAAAAACGCCTAGATTTTGATATAGAAATCAAAAGGTATGTGCATTGAGGGAAAGTATACGGGAAAATCGACATGAGAATAAGGGCCCTATATGTAAGCCCGAAAATGGCCTAAATTTTGATATACGAATCATAAGGTATATGCATTGGGCCGCCTTACAAATTTAGGCCCGATGGTTGCGCCAGGCTGGGCCTGGGCTTCAGAAATGTGCCAAATAAGGAAGAGGCCCAACCCAAGGCCCGATGGGTATTTGTTGTGATGGGCTGGGCCTAGGCTGAAATTCTAGGCCCGACGGTTGGGCTGGGGCCTGGTTTTTTTTGCGTCGGGCTTTGTTAGGCCCGGCCCGAACTATGCCCAGGTATACATGAGAATAAGGTCGGACTATATGTATGCATGAAAAAGGCCTAGTTTTGTGATATAAGAATCATAAGATATGTGCATTGAGGGATAGTATAAGGGAAAATCTACATGAGAATAAGGGCGAACTATATGTATGCATGAAAAAAGCCTAGATTTTGATATAGAAATCAAAAGGTATGTGCATTGAGGGAAAGTATACGGGAAAATCTACGTGAGAATAAGGGCGAACTATATGTAAGCATGAAAAGGGCCTAGATTTTGATATACGAATCATAAGGTATATGCATTGAGGTCGCCATTAGCAAGAAACTATCTTTAAATGAGCGAAGACAAGAAATTTGAAATGTGTGGGGTGATAGCGATCAGGAAGTATATTCAAGTTGATATTTGTTGCATCACACTCGTTATGTAAATGTGTAATTAAATTGATTTGCTTGATGTATGAGGTTAATTTTTTAGACCGTAGCAACGCACGGGCATTCAACTAGTTTTACTAATAGGTTAGTTCCAGAAAATGCATAAATACGACATATAATGTGCATAAAACATGTAGATATCATCAATAATGTAGCATGGAACATAAGAAATTATCGATACGTTGGAGACGTATCATTGACCCAGATAAAGTACATCATGACACGGTAAGGGATAAAATCGAAGAAACGAGGGGAAACCTGCTAAAGTTTTTAACGGAGCAAGATTTTTTTGATTCAATATTGTTTCCTTACAACTACAGGTGAGAGTCTTACTCTGTTGTACACATTCAATTTTTCTTACTTGATGTTAAGTGTAATTCATGACGTACATATAAACATGTGTAGTTTCCACTGGATTCTGCTATACATTCAAGTTCATAAGGAAATAGTTGAATTAAGGAACCCATTGATTAGAGGTCTGGAAGGGTTTCGTAACTTGCAGGACTTGCTTCAGAGGTAATTTCAATCATTGTTGCGCTATATCGATCTCTTTCGTGATATATCAATTAATTATCCACTCATTCAATTATTTTTTTGCCTGGCGGGGTTTGGAGAAGCTTCAAGAAGGTGGTTAAGGGTAGTAAATTCACATAGAAGCTAACATTTACTCATGTATCGTGCGTCATGCAGCCACAGAGGACGAATTTATGTGGATACTACGTTTGCGAGTCCATTCACATGTTAACCACTGAGAAGGACGATCGTAGATTCAACGTAAACAATACATTCATAACTTTAATTTATTACCGTCAATATTTCGTTATCAAGATTGATATATTCATATTCATCTCATTTTCCTATATAGGTCGAGTTCATGCGGGACAAGCTTCAACCATAGCAACACCTACTAGGAATTGCGGAGGTACTGGTGGGACTTCTGATGAGAGAAATGATAGACGATAATGGCTTGTTTAGTCCAAATAGGTGCTTCTGATGATCCCCGTGTAATAGTTCGAATAGACGACGGGCTCTAGTCCTGGCAGTCGTGAGCTCCATGTATATATGTAAGGGAAATCTACGAACAGACTTTTGCTTCAAATATTTCTTTGCTCGATCTATATATAATACATGAATGTGTACAACTTGTAGTAGTGTGTAAATATATGAAAAATATTTTGAAATGAAAAAATAAAATAAAAAAGGGCGGTGGCGGGGGTGGGCTGCACCCCTGCCGAACGGCCCCAAAACCCTAAAGGAGCAACGTCCTGCGCGGGCCACGTAGAGAACCTTTTGTCCCAGTCTGTGTTACCAGCCAGGATAAAAGGGGTGACCCCTGAGCGCCACGCGGTGGACACGTGGTGGACTATATGTCCCGGCTGGTAAGCGGGCCGAGACAAAAGATTGGGCCTTTTGTCCCCCCTCCGTTGTCCCAAAAGCCTCTTATGGGCCGGGACAATAGGCATGTTCTGTACTAGTGAATATTTCCCCAAAAAAAGCTGGTAGCGATTTTTTTTGCTACATATAGTCTGTTGTGTTCCAGAGAGAGAAGAGAGACAGTCTAGACACAACAACTAGCCACGACGATGATTAATGGGAACGAGTCTTCATCGAGGTCGACCAAGCCGCTGGCCACGCCAGGCACAGGCAACCTCAAGGGCCTCGATCATGTCTGGTGGCTCCGGCGTGGCAAAAAGCCTCCCAGCCACCCGTGTAGCATGAAGTCCGCGCACTAGCTCGACAGCGCCGACAGAGGAGACGAACGGGAGCATGTCAGGTGTTCCTCGTGCGAGAGCTTCTACACCTCCGAGGAGGATATGCACTGCCACGTCTTGCATTGTCACGTCTCGATACGTCCAAAACGTATCTACTTCCCAACACTTTTGCTATTGTTTTTACCTCTAATTTGTGTATTTTGATACAACTAACACAGACTAACGCTGTTTTCCAGAATTGCACGGTGTCTTGTTTTGTGCAGAGCTCAACTTTCAGAAAATCCCCGTAAATAATCGCAATGGGCCTATTTTCACAGAGAACTTACGAGGCCAAAAGGGCAAGTCAAGGGGCCCACGGCCCCCACACCAGGCCGCGCGGCCCGGGAGGGGGGGCGCCGCCGCCCATGGTGAGGGCGCCTCGGCGGCCCCCCGACGCTCCCTTTCGACTACTTAACCCTTTCGACCTAAAAACGCCCGGAGGTTCGACCATATTTCTAAGACGTCCGTAACTCCACCGCTATCACAACTCCGTCTCGGGACCCGTAAACTCCGTTTCCGGCACCCGCCGGGACAGGGAATTGGAGGGGATCATCGCCATCATCACCACCGACGCCTCTCCATCAACAAGCCATGCTTCCCCCATCCATGTGTGAGTAATTCCCCACTGTGGGCCGAAGGGGATGGTAGGGATTGGATGAGATTGATCATGTAATAGTCATAAGATTGTTAGGGCATAGTGCCCAGTATCCGTAGATGGTACTTTTATGATATTGTTGCAACTTGTTATGCTTAATGCTTGTCACTAGGGCCCGAGTGCCATGATTTCAGATCTGAACATGTTATTGATTCATGAAGATATTCATTGTTTTATGATCTTACCTGCAAGTTGTATACACATATTGCCGTCCGGAACCCGAGGCCCCAAAGTGACAGAAATTGGGATAACCGGAGGGGAAGGCAGATGTGAGGATCACATGTGTTCACGAGTGTTAATGCTTCTGATTATTAAAAGGAGTACCTAATTACCAGTAGTTTCCCTAGAGGCCCCGCTGCCACCGGCTGGTAGGACAAAAGATGTTGTGCAAGTTTCTCATTGCGAGCACGTACGACTATATAATGAACACATGCCTATGGATTGATTAGTACTTGGATACCGTTTTTTATTATCTGCAAATGCCCCCGCTTGATTGTTACATGAGTTCTCTTATCCATGCAACGCCCGTTCATCCATCCCTCGTGCCTACAATATTTTAATCCCGCTGTTTACTATAATTATGCTGTCTTTGTTTCACCGCCGTTGTTATTTCACTACTCCTACCTTATAAAACTGTTACGATAAACTTTGCAAGCAAGTCTGCTTCCAAAGCTGAATTGACAACTCCTGTTAAGGCTTACAAGTATTCTTTGCTCCTTGTGTCGAATCAATAAATTGGGTTTTACTTCCTCGAAGACTGCTATGATCCCCTATACTTGTGGGTCATCAAGACTATTTTCCGAGCGCTGTTCGCATAGCTTTATTTGCAAGCTCACCTGAATTGATATTGTTTGCTGCAAATCCTCCATCATGGGTAAAACTCGCGATGCTAAAGTCGCCATATTACCATCCACTACAAGAAAAGGTACAACTCTGAGTACCTCCTGCTGCTTGATTCACCATCTGTGATAAGTCAACTTGTTTCACTCACCACAAGCGTGTTGGTATTTCTCTGAATCTGAAAATTCCTCCGATAATTTTGATGATGCTTCTACTGTGTTTGATAATACTGGTTCATTAGGTCCTTTTCTAGATGCTACAATTGCTAGGTCTAGACAAATTGAAAATACTGAAACTCCTAATGAAAATACGGTTACACCTGTTAATTCACCTGAGTCTGATGATCTGTTGCCTGCCAAAACCCACCGGCGAGCAGTGGTTAAGCAACACGAAGAGCCGGGAGGCTTCCAAGGCCGCAGAGGGCCCCGGTCCCTCGACGTCGTCCCGCAATGCTCGGCACACGACCTAGCGGTTGTGGCAGCGTGCCACTCGACCTATACCGGCCAGAAGGTGTTGGATTGCTTCGATTAGTTTCTGCATGGCAGACACGTAAACATTAAATACGAGCCCGATCGGCTCTTAAGTCCCGTGGATCGGCTCAAAGAGCCGATCGCCCCATGGTTTACGCGGGTTGACGATGGCATGGGGCTCCTGCTGATCAGATAAAGCTAAACCAATCTACGACAGCTTAGGTTTTTCACCGTATGATCGAACATCCTACGCGTAGTTGAGCCTAATAGACACGAAAGATAATGGAAAACTAACCCTAAAAGAGGCCTAAAAACCAACATTAAGTTAATTCCCGAACATCCCTCTTAGGACTAACAAACCATACCTAACGCACTACCGGATCGTTCAACCCGTTTGCAAGGCCTAACCATACAGATATTAAACCAATCCTTGAAGAATCAAGGAGCAACTATAACGGATCGGATCTACTAAACAACGAACAGCAAGACGCGCCCTTACACCTGGATAGGTGTAAGGGCAGCTAGATATCGGGAGGAAGCATGATACGTCAACGTATCGATAACTCTTATGTTCCATGCTACTTATTGATGATACCTACATGTTTTATGCACATTATATGTCGATTTACGCATTTTCTCGAACTAACCTATTAACAAGATGCCGAAGAGCCGCTGCTGTTTTCTGTTTTTGGTTTCGTAAATCCTAGTAACGAAATATTCTTTGGAATTGACACCATCAGGGTCCTATTTTTGCACGGAGCTTCCAAGACCGAAGGGGAGTCGGCGGGGCCACGAGGTGGCCACGCCATAGGGCAGCGCGGCCAGGCCCCGGCCGCGCCGACCATGGTGTGGGCCCCTCGTGCCGCCTCTGACCTGCCCTTCCGCCTACTTAAAGCCTCCGTCGCGAACCCCCAAGACCGAGAGCCACGATACGGAAAACCTGTGAGACGCGCCGCCGCGAATCCCATCTCGGGGATTCGAGATCGCTCCGGCACCGGGCCGGAGAGGGGATTCATCTCCCGAGGACTCTACACCGCCATGGTCGCCTCCGGAGTGATGAGTGAGTAGTTCACCCCGACTATGGGTCCATAGCAGTAGCTAGATGGTCGTCTTCTCCTAATTGTGCTCATTGTTGGATCTTGTGAGCTGCCTAACATGATCAAGATCATCTATCTGTAATACTATATGTTGTGTTTGTCGATCCGATGGATAGAGAATACTATGTTATGGTGATTATCAATCTATTGTTTATGTGTTGTTTATGATCTTGCATGCTCCGTTATTAGTAGAGGCTCTGCCAAGTTTTTGCTCTTAACTCCAAGAGGAGTATTTATGCTCGATAGTGGGTTCATGCCTTCATTGATACCCGGGACGTGACAGTAGGTTCTAAGGTTGTGATGTGCTGTTGCCACTAGGGATAAAACATTGATTCTATGTCTAAGGATGTAGTTGTCGATTACATTACGCACCATACTTAATGCAATTGTCTGTTGCTTTGCAACTTAATACTGAATGGGGTTAGGATGATAACCTGAAGGTGGACTTTTTAGGCATAGATGCAATGGATGGCGGTCTATGTACTTTGTCGTAATGCCCGGATTAAATCTCACTATATTTATCATATCATGTATATGCATTGTTATGCCCTTCTATTTGTCAATTGCCCGACTGTAATTTGTTCACCCAACATGCTTTTATCTTATGGGAGAGACACTTAGTGAACTGTGACCCCGGTCCTATTCTTACATCGCATACAATCTACTGCAATACTTGTTTTACCGTTTTCTTGCAAACAATCATCTTCCACACAATACGGTTAATCCTTTGTTACAAGAAGACGGGAGATTGACAACCTCACTGTTTCGTTGGGGCAAAGTACTTTGGTTGTACAGTGGTTCCACTTGGCGCCGAATCCCGGTGTTGCGCCGCATCACATTTCGCCACCATCAACCTTCAACGTGCTTCTTGACTCCCACTGGTCCGATAAACCTTGGTTTCTTACCGAGGGAAACTTGCCACTGTGCGCATCATACCTTCCTCTTGGGGTTCCCAACGGACGTGTACATCTACGCGCATCAAGCCACCTCCGGCGTCGTTGTCGGGGAGATCAAGACACACCGCAAGGGGAGTCTCCACTTCTCAATCTCTTTACTTTGATTTTGTCTTGCTTTTATTTTATTTACTACTTTGTTTGCAGCACTTAAACAAACACAAAAAAATTAGTTGCTAGTTTTACTTTATTTATCGTCTTGCTCTCTATATCAAAAACACAAAAATTAGTTACTTGCATTTACTTTATCTAGTTTGTTTTATTTACTACTGCTAAATGAATACCCCTGAAAATACTAAGTTGTGTGACTTCACAAACGCAAATAATAATGATTTCTATGCACACCTATTGCTCCACCTGCACTCATTTTTTGAAATTAAACCCGCTTTACTAAATCTCCGGTTATGAGAGATCAATTCTTCGTGCTAGTTCTGATGATGTCCGCTCCATCTTAATAATTTTGTTGAACTTTGTGAAATGCAAAGTATAAGGATGTAGATGGTGATATTATTAAATTGAAAGTGTTTCCTTTCTCATTAAGAGGAAGAACTAAAGATTGGTTGCTATCTTTGCCTAAGAATAGTATTGATTCATGGACTAAATGTAAGGATGCTTTTATTGGTAGATATTATCCTCCCGCTAAAATTATATCTTTGAGAAGTAGCATAATGAATTTTAAGCAATTAGATACTGAACATGTTGCTCAAGCATGGGAGAGAATGAAAACTTTGGTAAAGAATTGCCCAACCCATGGACTACTACTTGGATGATCATCCAAACCTTCTATGCAGAACTAAATTTTTCTTCGCGGAATTTATTGGATTCAGCTGCTGGAGGTACCTTTATGTCCATCACTTTGGGGCGGCTACAAAACTTCTTGATGATATGATGATAAATTACTCTGAATGGCACACGGAAAGAGCTCCACAAGGTAAGAAGGTAAATTTCGCTGAAGAAACCTCTTCCTTGAGTGATAAGATTGATGTGATTATGTCTATGCTTGTGAATGGTAGATCTAATGTTGATCCAAATAATGTTCCTTTAGCTTCATTAGTTGCTCAAGAAGAAAATGTTGATGTGAATTTCATTAAAAATAATAATTTCAACAACAATGCTTATAGGAACAACTCCGGTAATAACTATAGGCCATATCCTTCTTCTAATGGTAATGGTTATGTTAATTCTTATGGGAATTCTTACAACAATAATAGGAGTGTACCTCTGGTCTTGAAGCTATGCTTAAAGAATTTATTAGTACACAAACTGCTTTTAAAACTGTTGAGGAAAAGCTTGATAAAATTGATATTATTGCTTCTAGAGTTGATAGACTTGCTTCCGACGTTAATCTTTTAAAATTGAAAGTTATGCCTAATAATGATATTGATAATAAGATTACTACTACAGCAAATGCCATCCAAGTTAGAATTAATGAGAATATAAGATTAATGGCTGAATTGCGTGCTAGGTGGGATAGAAAAAAAAAAAAAAAACTAGCTAAGAGAATAATGTAGCTAAAGTTTGGACTATTACCACCATTAGTAATGATAATGATTCACATGTTGCTGCACCTCCTACTATCAATGGTAAAATAATTGGTGTTGGCAATGTTTCTCCTCCTAGTGCAAAGCGTACAAAACTGCCTGAAATTGCTAAAAAAACTGCTTGTGATAAACTGCTGAAATTTTTTCCAAACTTGGGAACAATGATCCCATTGCCGTAGCTCATAGTGATTTATATTTTGATGATTGCCACATCTCTGAAGTTATAAAGTTCTTACAAAAACTTGCTAAAAGTCCTAATGCTAGTGTTATAAATTTAGCCTTTACAAAACATATTACAAATGCTCTCATAAAAGCTAGAGAAGAGAAACTAAAACTTGAAACTTCTATTCCTAGAAAGTTAGAAGATGGTTGGGAGCCCATCATTAAATGAAATTCAATGACTTTGAATGTAATGTTTTATGTGATCTTGGTGTACTTCATATGCCTAAAAAGATTTATGATATGCTTGACTTGCCACCATTGAAGAATTGTTATTTGGATGTTAATCTTGCCGATAATAAAAAGAAACCTTTGGGGAGGATTGATAATGGCATTACGGTTAACAATAACCTTGTCCCCGTTGATTTTGTTGTCTTGATATCGAATGCAATGCATCTTGTCCTATTGTATTGGGAAGACCTTTTCTTCGAACCGTTGGTGCTGTTATTGATATGAGGGGAAGGGAATATTAAATATCAATTTCCTCTCAAGAAAGGGTATGGAACACTTCCCTAGAAAGAGAATGAAGCTGCCTTTTGATTCTATTATTAGGAACAAGTTATGATGTTGATGCTTCTACTCTCCTTGATGTTACTTGATTTGCACTTTCTCGCCTAGCTGAAAGGCGTTAAAGAAAGCGGTGGGAGACAACCGTAAGTGTTTTTACTTACAGTACTTTATTTTATATTTGAGTCTTGGAAGTTGTTTACTACCAGCAACCTCCTTATCATGTTTTTGTGCCAAGAAAGTTTCCATGTTATAGTTGATGTTATATTTGGACGCGCAGAAACAGCATTGTTGACCTGTCACGAATCTGGGAACAAGTCTCTGTAGAAACTCAGAAAAAATCTGCCAATTTACGAGAGTGATCCTCTGATATGTACGTAACTTTCATTAGTTTTGAGTTTTTCCATTTGAGCAAGTCTGGTGCCATTTTAAAATTCGCCTTTACGGACTGTTCTGTTTTTGACAGATTCTGCCTTTTATTTCGCATTGCCTTTTTTGCTATGTTGATGAATTTCTTTTGATCCATTAATGTCCAGAAGCTTCTATGCAATGTCCAGAAGTGTAAAGAATGATTGTGTCACCTCTGAATGTGAATTATTAATTGTGCACCAACCCTCTAATGAGTTTTGCTTGAAGTTTGGGAAGGTGTCAAGGGTCAAGAGAGGAGTATGATATACTATGATCAAGAGGAGGAAGTCCTAAGCTTGGGAGATGCCCCTGGTTCATCCCCGTCATTTTAAGAAGACTCAAGCTGCTTAAGCTTGGGGATGCCCAAGGCATCCCCTTCTTTCATCGACAACATCATCAGGCTCCTCCCCCCGAAACTATATTTTTATTCAACCACATCTTGTGTTCTTTATTTGTTGCCTGGCTTGTTTTTGGTTTGAATAAAGGATCCTAGAATTCACTTTGTGGGAGAGAGACACGTCCGGCTGTTGCATATGGACAAATAAGTCCTTAGGTTTTACTCATAATGTTCAAGGTTTCTTCTTCGGTAAATTGTTATATGGTTGGAATGGGAAAATGCTACATGTAGTAATTCTAAATGTCTTGATAATGTGATACTTGGCAATTGTTGTGCTCATGTCTAAGCTCTTGCATCATATACTTTGCACCTATTAATGAAGAAATACATAGAGTTTGCTAAAATTTGGTTTGCATATTTGGTCTCTCTAAGGTCTAGATAATATCTAGTATTGAGTTTGAACAACAAGGAAGACGGTGTAGAGTCTTATAATGTTTACAATATGTCTTTTATGTGAGTTTTGCTGCAACTGTTCATCCTTGAGTTTGCTTCAAATAACCTTTTTATTTAAAAATTTGGGGTGTTACATCATGCATCCAAAATCCTTGAGCCAACCACTATGCCATTTGTGTCCACCATACCTACCTACTACATGGCTCCCATTCCAAAGTAAATTGCTTGAGTGCTACCTTTAAAATTCCATCATTCACCTTTGCAATATATAGCTCATGGGACAAAAATAGCCTTAAAAACTATCGTAGTATTGAATATGTACTTATGCACTTTATCTCTTATTAAGTTGCTTGTTGTGCTATAACCATGCTTCTGGGGACGCCATCAATTACTCTTTATTGAATATCATGTGAGTTGCTATGCATGTCCGTCTTGTCTGCAGTAAGAGGGATCTAAATGGTTTGAGTATGCATATTGTTAGAGAAGAACATTGGGCTGCTAACTAAAGCCATGAATCATGGTTGAAGTTTCAGCTTTGGACATATATCCTCAATCTCATGAGAATAATAATTGTTGCTACATGCTTATGCATTAAAGAGGAGTCCATTATCTGTTGTCCATGTTGTCCCGGTATGGATGTCTAAGTTGAGAATAATCAAAAGCGAGAAATCCAAAATGCGAGCTTCCTCCTTAGACCTTTGTACAGGCGAGGTACCCCTTTGTGACACTCGGTTGAAACATGGCATTGCAAAGATCCGGTAGTCCAAGCTAAGTAGGACAAGGTGCGGCACTATTAGTATACTATGCATGAGGCTTGCAACTTGTAAGATATAATTACATAACTCATATGCTTTATTACTACCGTTGACAAATTGTTTCATGTTTTCAAAATAAAAGCTCTAGCACAAATACACCAATCGAGCTTCCTCTTTGAAGGACCTTCTTTTACTTTTATTGTTGAGCCAGTTTACCTATCTTCAATCTTAAGAAGCAAACACTTGTGTGAACTATGCATTGATTCCTACACACTTGATATTGGACTTGTTATATTACTTTATGTTGATATCCATGAGATATACATGTTATAAGTTGAAAGCAAATGCTTGAAACTTAATCTTCCTTGTGTTGCTTCAATACCTTTACTTTGATTTATTGTTTATGAGTTAACTCTTATGCAAGACTTATTGATGCTTGTCTTGAAGTACTATTCATGAAAAGTATTTGCTTTATGATTCATTTGATTAATCATGTCATTACTATTGTTTTGATCGCTGTATTCATTAGCATATGTTTACAAATAGGACAAGATTATGATGGCATGTCACACCAGAAATTATCTTTGTTATCGCTTTTACCCGCCGATTTGCGTAACTAAGTTTAGATGCCGAGCACGCCTAACGATCGATAATTTCTTGTTCCATGCTACTTTATTGATGATACCTACATGTTTTATGCACATTATATGTCGATGACAAGATTTTCTCCGAATCCAACTTCTATTAATAAGATGTCAAGAGCCGCTGTCAAGTTTCGCTATTTTTGGTTTCGTAAACTTAGTAATCTAAATATTCTAATTGGACTAAATCAACGCCTACAGTGGTCCCATGCAACGGTGCTTCCGTGGAAGACCTAAGGAGTCGAATACCAGGTGGCCACGCCATGCATGGCGCTAGCCAGTTCTGGCCGCGCCGACTTCCATGTGTGGGCCTCGTGCTTCTCTTGACCTGCCCTTCCGCTTACTTAAAGCCTCCGTCCATCGCGAAACCCCCAGTATCGAGAGCCACGATACGAAACCTTTCTAGAGACGCTCGCCGCCGCAACCCATCTCTTGGGATTCAGATCGCTCCCATTCTCACGGAGAGGGATTCATCTCCGCAGGACCCTACACCGCCATGGTCGCTCCGGAGTGATGAGTGAGTGTTCACCCCTGGACTATGGGTCCATAACAATAGAGCTAGATGGTCAGCTTCTCCTAATTGTGCTTCATTGTTGATCTTGTTAGCTGCCTAACATGATCAAGATCATCTATCCGTATTACTATATGTTGTGTTTGTCTGTGGATCCCATGGATAGAGAATACTATGTTATGGTGATTATCAATCTATTAATTATGTCCCCATGATCTTGCATGCTCTCCGTTATTAGTAGAGGCTCCAAGTTTTTTGCCCTTAACTCCAAGAGGGAGTATTTATGCTCGATAGTGGGTTCATGCCTTCATTGACACTGGGATCGTGACAGGTTCTAAGGTTGTGCATGTGCTGTTGCCACTAGGGATAAAACATTGATTCTATATCTAAGGATGTAGTTGTTTATTAATTACACACTATACTTAATGCAATTGTCCTGCTTTGCAACTTAATACTGAATGGGGTTCGGATGATAACCTGAAGGTGGACTTTTAGGCATAGATGCAGTTGGATGGCGGTCTATGTACTTTGTCGTAATTAGGGTTGAAAACGGAACGGAAACGGACGGAAATATGTCTTATCGTTTTTGTTTCCTCCTATCTTAACGGAATCGAAAATGAAACCGAAAACGAATATGGAAACGAAAATCACCGGAAATGAATATGGAGCGGATACGGAGATACATTACGAAAATGAATATTTGTCATAATAAAATGGTGGCATATTACCTTGGTATGTATACCGAAAAAGCACATATAACGAAGTAGACAATAAGACAAGGAATATCACTCAACTTCAATAAGTGGCAATTCAACATAAAGTACTACATAACCGACATAGTTTAACACTTAGACAAGCGCAAGTTCACATAAATATTTTTACGTCGACACTAACACTGTTCGCGGGCAGTCGCTTGGCCGCCTGATCGCTCGTCTTGTAGGAAGAAGCCGCGATCGCTGCGATCGCTTGGGAGTTGGGACTAGGTCTTGTGGAATCGTCCCAAACAGAGATGAGTCGTCGAGACTTTAGGCGGCTGTCTATAATTAGTAGGTGGTCTGCAGGCCTAGTTTCATGTGTAAATATAGGCCTACCAAGAACATGGGTCTCTCTAGGTTACATTTGCGGAAACTTTTCATATTTATTTATCCGGAATTTTCTTTGCCGTTTCGGAAACAGCTCCCTCGTTTTCATTTTCGTTTCCTTTTATGATTCTTCCGTTTCCTTTCGTTTTCCGCAAAATGCCATTTCCTTTTCCCTTTTTTGCTCTGCATTTCCTTTTTCTTCGAAAACAGACGGAAAGTTTCCCTTTCATTTTCAACCCTAGTCGTAATGCCCTTAAATCCCACTATATTTATCATATCATGTATATGTATTATATGCCCTTCTCTATTTGTCAATTGTCTGACTGAATCTGTTCACCCAACATGCTTTTATCTTTATGGAGAGACACTCTAGTGAACTGTGGGGACCTCTGTGTCCTATTCTTTACATCGATACAATCTACTGCAATACTTGTTTTTACTGTTTTTGCAAACAATCATCTTCCACAATACGGTTAATCCTTTGTTACAGCAAGCCCGCGAGATTGACAACCTCACTGCTTGCTAAAGTACTTTGGTTGTATAGTAGAACCACGCTGGCGCCCATCCCCTGTGTTGCACAACATTCACATTTTTTTGCCACCATCAACCTCAACGGGTTTTTGACTCCTACCGGGTCCGACAACCTGGTTTACCTAGGAAACTTGCCATCATGATCATACCTTCCTCTTGGGGTTCTACTCAACGTTGCGCATAAATTATGCGATCACTAAGAAGATATGTAGAAAAGCATCTATGCAAGCCCCAAAACATCTATGATAAGAAAATACTCATCAACAACGCTTCAAGACGCAGCAGCACCAGGGAACGTAATAAACAGTAGGCTCACGAGATCGCAAGATGCGATCTAGGCAGCATGATGCTTACCCTGAGAAACCCTCGAAGAAGGGGTGGCGATGGCGTCGATTTGTGTTTGTTGTGAACGTGATTGTCCTCTTTTCCTATAACCCTAGATACATATTTATAGTCCAAGGAACTTTCTAATTGAGGCACCTAACCGTGCACGGGTCAAACTCTATCTTTAATTCTAACTAAGATACGATCTAATATATTTGCGTATACATGGGCATAGCCCAAACTCTTCGCACAAGGCCGCTTCAAAGACGCTCCACATGTAAGTCCTTCAAGCCCATCTTCACTTACGCCATCTCCCCGATGGCCAAAATCCGGTGATAATAGAGATTGCTATGATAATTTCAAAACCACTATGTTTTTCCTTCGAAGGGTCATGTCGTGGCAGAGCAGAACCGCCACAGTATTCTTCGGAAATCACCTGATTCGGCCAATCGTCAACATGAGTTAAGATGCAAACAGCCGACGGCACACCTAGGCTTTTACCACAGAATGTTTGCCGATTGTCAAATGCGAGTCAACGCGCAAAGAGCCGATGGAAAAACGTCGGCCCTTAACACAAAACGCGAGCGAGGCCAACCCAGTCGCCTGCTCAAACGGTAACTTGCACTCTTGCCTACAAGAGAAAACTCAGATCCCCAAATCTCCGCTCGCACAGATCTAACTTCCAGCCACGCAACTCTCCGATCCCAGTCGAACAGACCCCTTTGCGACGGCTCCAATGGCGGAATCATCCAACGCCAACACTGAGATCTCTGGATTGAAGGTAATCCCCCACCATTCCTCTCCATCCGAGTAAATTGCTGGAATTATCAACAAAAACCCGACTAATGTCTCATTACGCCATTAATTCTTTAGGTATCAGATATTCTGTTGTCGCATCCTTCCCTTCCGAATTTTCTTTGCCTCGGTCCTCGTTCCACCGAGAGTCCCGCTCAACTCGATTTCATGCGAGGCCACAGGATCCCTTGTGAACCAGGACTTGGATCTTTCCACTTGGGCCGATTGCTTACGAGCCTGGCCTAACCCTCCTGAGGATTGGGTTTCATGGTATAATAGGATAGCCAAGACCCACCAATCTTCCTGGGAAACTACGGGAATAGCCGGCCTTGGCCTTATCACTGTCTCCACTTGAGAAACATGAGAGAACCTCCCGAAACCACTCTGCCACTTCGGTCTCGATGCTTTGAATCGTTTACAACGGCCATGGGTCCCATGACCTCAAACTCTATTGGACGTGGTCACATTACCGGTCTAGATATTGCATCCCCAAGCCCTTCCGCCTTTAGGCTAAGGTTCCTTTCCAGCTTTCCTCCAAAAAGGAATGCACAAATTGGGGTGCTTACCTTTGACGCCACACCAAAGGCCCTGTAACCGAGAGAGAACACACGACCTTCTTAAACTTCTGGTTGAGCACTTCATATTTTGTGGCCCTTCCCTTGCTCCCACCAATTACCTTCCTTTGGCCTATGAACTTGCCAAAGGCACCCAAGCATGGTATTGGGAAACTGCCTCTGAGAGGTCTATACCTAACCGGATAAATCACAAACCGTTTTCCCAAGGCAACAAAACAGGAGGTCCTTGGTGGTTTATTCAGTTATGGCCCCAACTATACTTCCAGAGCCACATCCCAAACTTCCCTCGCCTGGCAACTCGCACCTTTCCAGATGCCACTGGGAAGCAAATCCGATGCACCAGCTACGGCCAAGCTCTGTACAGTCTCCCAGGCAGTAAGCTGATTCCCCAAGAAGCCTCAAAGTGGTTTCGCGTCTTCTTCCAAGGCTTGAAAATCCCCTTCTTTCCCCTACACGGAGTTCGAACACTTCGAGAACCCAAATTCTTCTGGGGATAGTTTATTACGACACCAAGCATCTGCAATTATTTTTCTATCGCATTCGGGTCTCTCGTTTCTTCCCATATGAGTAACTCCATCAGATCATCAAACCTGGTTATGAGTCCTATCAGCCGGTCGTAGCAGCTCGATTTGGTCTTGGGCAGGTGTCCCCCCACTTCTTCCTCCACTTCTTAACAGAAAGCAGGGCTGATGCCTGATGTCCTCACCGGCCAGAGGTGTTACTCTTTCTTTGATGCCCTGGTCATCCCAATTCCTCACGACCTCTCTCTCATCAACGGATGACTTCGAGGCCTGGTGGGCAATGTGGAAAACTCTATGCCTTCCTGAGGGCTCTAGGACCATTGTCGAATAACTTGATGTCGAATACTATCCCCCGTTATAATCGTACCACCACCACAATTTTGTCTTGAAGTGGCTTATCGCGATTTCTTTACAATCCTGCTCTGTTTTCTTGCAGCAACAAAACGGTCCAGAGCCTGTCATGACGACGGCTCCTCTTTCACACTCCACCCACCAGCCCTGGTCCTTTTCAAAAACTCATCACCCTTGAAGAAGGTGATGCAGAGCCAGCCGATTGTACCTAAATCGGCTTCTAAAAGTGGAGTGTCTTCTGCCAGCTGCCCCCGAGCCCGCCGAGGACCAGTAAGGAAAGTAGCTACCAGGAAGACCTTGAGGCACCACACCTCTTCTCTAGCCCAAGAAATCCCGAACGTAAGTTTCCCCACCCCCTGGCTAGTTCCATTCATTCTCCTAAGCTTTTGTAATATATTCACATTTCTTTCCTAGACTTCAACTGAAGAAATCTCCAGCGAGGATACCCAGTCCGGTCGAGAGGACTCAAGCTCAGGCACCTCCGGGAAGAACACCACGCCAAGCGAGCCAGACTTACCACCGTCGGCTTCCAAGAAAAGGTCCGCCCCCGAACCTGATTCCTCCCAGGTTTCCCCAGCAGCAGGACAAGGTGGTCGTCGCATAAAGAGTCGATGTATGAAGAGAGCCCGCAAGACGCCACAAAACTCCTTCATCCGACCGTGGAGTCTTGAATCCACTGCTCTCTACATTCCCTTTGACTCTTACCCTGTGCTGACCTGTCATTGCTCCTATCGGCTGATCATTCCCTTTTTCAGACTGACGACACCTCTAGTGGGGAAGTCAAGGAGGTAATGATGCCACCAACCACCCTGGACTTAACAACCTCAAACAGTGGAGCCGAGAAGGCTGCTACCTTGGCCACGCCCTCAACAGAAATACGAGAGCCGATCGCATCTTCCCCAGCCGCCTCCATGGTCTTAGGAGAGGTATACTTCCTTCACGCAGTTCTTCCTTCACTACAAGAAAAGTTCTGATAGACAACGTCCCAAAATCAACTAAGGGGCATTTTTTCGCGGCTATGGGCCTAACCCGACGATATGGGTTCGGTTGTCGAAACTGCGTCATGCAAAGTCCAACGACGATTTTTTTCATTCGTCGCGTTTACATGCTCTTCCGCCACTTTAAAATCGGACCGTTGCGGGCGTTTCCTGGAGCCCGTTGACCGCCGACGTCATGCAACCGGATTGCAGACGCTGTTAACTGAAAGTTAACTAACCTACTGAACTCTGTGGTAGATGGTAGGCTCCACACGAGGCCCGCCACTGCCTTAAGCGGTTTGCCAGAGTGACATAGTTTGACCTAGTCAACTATATACCGGGTTGGTCCATTAGATACGTGGGGTCGGCTCAACTCTAATGTTGATCGGGTTAAAGAATGGCGCCCATTTAACAAGTGGGTCCCCCTTACAAGAATCGGGCTCGCCCTGCTAGGCTATGGGCTCTGCCAAACACAAAGGGTCCCACTATCCCCGTTAAAAGGCTCCGCCCATTTAGTGTGCGGGGTCCACCATATAAGCAAGTGGGCCTACCACCAAGAACTAGTGGGCCGGGTCAAAAACACATGGTGGGTCCCACTATCCTCTTAAAGGGTCGCCCCATTTAGTATGTGGGTCCACCATATAAGGCAAGTGGGCCGGCCCAACAAGATAGTGGGCTCTGCCAAAACACAAAGTGGTCCCACCTTCCCCGTTAAAGGGCTCACTTCATTTAGTATGCGGGTCCACAATATAGCAAGTGGGCCGGCCCACCAAGATAGTGGGTCGGCCAAAACACATGTGGGTCCCACATTCCCGTTAATAGGGCCGGGCCATTTGTTATGTGGGGTCCACCCATAGTAAGGGCCGCCCAACAAGACAGGCGGGGTCGCCAAAAACACGCGGGTCCCACCTTCCTCACAAAGGGCCGGCCCATTTACCATGTGGGACCACCATATGGCACTGGGCCGGCCCAACAAGATAGCGGGTCAAAGGCAAGCACAAAGGGTCTTGACTTTCCCGTTAAAAAGGCCGGCCCAATTAGGTATGGGTCCACCAGGCTGTATGGGTCGGCCCAACAGATAGCGTCACAAACACAGTGTGGGTCCTACCTCTTCTCTTGAAGGCCGCCTGCTTAGTATGTAAGTCCACTCACAAAGCAATGGGCTGGCCTAACCACCAGCGGGTCATCAGAGGAAGGTCCACCTTAAAGCAAGTGGGCCAACGCCAATTAGAGTGTGGGGTCCACCTGCACTCTCAAGCATGGGCCGGCCTAAGAAGCTGCTGGCCACCGCTTTAGTTGTCGTTTATATGCTTATAATAGCGTTGTGGATTTTGCGGCAGGCACATATGTGATTTCTTGGGACGTTTAAGGGATGGGAATTCGTGGTTTAGATACTGAGAATATTCGCAGCATTGATTTCTGTCTGATAGCCTCACTTACCACAAGCACTAAAGAAAAATGCGCGAAACAACTATAAAACTAACTAAATATTACATCACCTACAAGGCTTTGAAAATATTACAGAACCCATAGAAATTGAATGGTAATTAAACCTAGCACTACAATGAAGGATCCGGCAATTTTTTAAGTTGTCCATGCAGCACCTATATTCGAAACAAAGACATTACAAGTCAAGAACAATGGAAAGGAAAAGACACTACAATATTGTTTGCCAAAGAATTTGGAACTCATCATTTCGTCATATAACAAGATCATTGTAATGCGCACAACAAGCAAACAAAGAGTGCATGCCGCATACCAACAGCCAATATAATGTTTGCAGTATGTTAGAATGAAATAAATAGATTTACTAATGCTGCAGTCCCACAAACCAACATGTTCAGGAGTGCTGCACTGGTATGAACAACATAGTAGCAAGCTATAAATTTGTAACAACGACCGAGCAAGATGAAGTTATGATGGCTGCATCTACGAGCAGGGAATGTAAACCAAAAATAGAAGTTACGATGGGAAAAGCTAAAGAGGAGGGAATGTGAACCAACATGTGCCAAGTGCAATTACTTCATTTTGGCCGTGAACTAAATAATACCCCTGAACTTATAGTGACAAATCAAGATGTTTCGAGATATAAACTTGTAATGAGCAACACATAGAGGATAGTTAATGCTTGAGCTAAGGATGGACCAGATACTATATAGTGGGATCACCTCTGAACTTGTATAAGAGGGAATGTAAACCAATAGAGGTTCAGCCTACATGTGAGCTATGCCAAGTCGAGAAAAGTCAATAATGCAAATTTTTGAAGAACAGATGGCACGCAAAATTATTATCTAGTAGTAAGGACAAGTTTATTTGTACTACGGGCTAGATAGCGAGTGATAACATGCCAAACTAAGTCCTTACTTTGTTAGCTTACAATGAACTAGATATAAAACTAGATAGAATTTCAAATTTATATTGTGAATGCAAGCCAACATGTTCATGGAGTAAAAATTGGCACAAACAACATAGTAGCAGCCAATTTTTATAACAACGACCGAGCAAGATAAAAGTTATGATGGCTACATCTAGAGCAGAGAATGTAAACCAAATATAGAAGTTAAGATGCCAAAAGCTATAGAGCAGGACATGCGAACCAACATGTGCAATTACTTAAAATGGGCCATGAACTAAATAATAGCAAGATGTTACTATTATAATACCTATAATTTTTTTTGTAACAACTACAACTGAGAAAGATAGAAGTTATGATGGCTACATTTACAGAGCAGGAATGCAAACCAAAATGTTCTATCGCTTAAAGTTAGCAATGAAATAGAAAATAGCAACGTGTTACTGTTATAGCTAGGAATGAACTAAAAGAGCCTCAGACAAACAAGCACCAGAACATGGGGCTAAAACAAGGGACTTACATTAGGAGAAGCACTGTGTGGGAGCACAGCACATCTTCCTGGGGTTGATAGATCCGTTGATGAAGTACGCTTACATGTGCTACTTGGGGCTGGAGAGACGGCCATTACACTTCATGGTTACTCATCTCATCTGCAAAACGGCGCGTCGTTAGCACAAACAGGTTCCCCCAAGATTAAACAAGAACTTGCAGCAAGCAATAGAAAAGCGACTACAGGAGAAGAGTTTAGATCATGCACTGCCGCGGCGGACAGATCCTGGCTTACGTGGCCAGCGGTGTTTGAGCAAGATCCGACAGTGGGGGGACGACGGATCCGGCGGCGGCCCGGCGGGTGGGACGAGCACCGCAGCTGAAGCATCGATGTAGACTGCGGGATGAGCAGGCGGCTTCGAGGTTCGGCGGGATGATCCGGTCCGTTTGATGACAAGATCGGGCATAGCGGCTCGGCGTGCAGCCTGGATGAGACGAGGATCGCGAGGCTCCTGCAGGCTGTGTGGAAGTCCGCGGGGATGTTCAAAAGTGTGGTCGTGGAGGCGGGAGAGAGAGGGACTTGGGAAGTCGGTGGGTGGTCCGAGGGAAATGAATTTTTTTGGGAGGGTTTCCGGCCAGAGGTGGTGATCCAAAAAATGACTGGCAGACCCCCCCACCGACTTTGCTGCCGTCTCCACAGGGGTAGAATGGGAATTTGAAGGCGTGTGAATTTTTTGTATTGGGCGGGAAGTTTTGCCGCTATGAGATTTTGAATTTGGCCACCATCCAAGTATAATGATAAAAATTGTGAGACCGTACTAGTACCTCTGTCCAAGGCCGAGTGCAAAATCAAATCATCACGTTGAAAATTTGTTACCAACTTACCATGATCAGGATCTACCTCTAAATGGGCGCATTCACTAAAACTTGCAAAGTATAATGATACACAAGTGAGACCGCACTAGTACTTATGTTCAAGGTCGAGTGCAACATCAAATCATCATTATATTGAAAATTGTGTTACCATGATCATGATATTTCCCTGAATTTGGCGCAACCGCTAAATCTCGCAAAGGATAATGATAAAAAAAAGGTGAGATTGTACTAGTTCTTATGTTCAAGGCCGAGTACAAGATCAAATCATCATCACGTTGAAATTTGTTACAATTTTTTTTTTTGAAGTAAAACAGTGGGCAAAAGCCCCCTGCAATTTTTATTAATATATATAAAATTAAAACATCCAGATACAAAAGAGAGTGAGAAACTCTCCTAAAGAAAGAAAACTAGAGAAAAAAAACTAAGCTAAGGATTGAATCCATTCCTTGAAGGAATTTACATGCTTCTTTTTAATTCTATGCACCAGCAACCTTTGCTCTTGAAGAAATATTGCTTTCCACGAATTAAATTCTGCATTCTGATCCTTGAAAATCTTGTTGTTTCTGACTATCCAGATACCCCATGCTGCTAGAATTAAGACTTCCAATGCAAAAGGTAGTTTCATTTGAACTCTCATTTCCTCAAATGCTTCCATAATAGATAAGTTTCTATTTCTCTGTGGGCTAATGTAATCCCAACATTTCTTTGCAAAAGGACAATCCCAGAAAAGGTGAACCAAAGTTTCTTCCTCATGGCAACTTTCCACAGTAATGATAAGATTGCATGAAATTTTTCTTCTCAGCAAGTTTCTTGTGTTCAATCTATCATGTAATAATAACCAGAAGAAGAATTTGTGCTTGGCTTGGCATGAAGATTCCCATAAACGAGAGAATAATTTTGGTGCTGGTGAAAACCCAATCATAGCTTTATATGCTTTCTGTGAAGAAAAATCCGCACTCCCCCAGATATAGGACCAATTGTCTTGATTCCCATCCTGTACTACTGTAAGTGCATTCGACACAGTACTTCAAGGTCCTGAAATTCTCCAAAAGCTTGCTGGGAAAGTGGCAGGTAAAATAGATCCTCAAGATATTCAGTGTGAATTACTCTATCAACAGACCAATCAGTGTGCTTGGCATAAGTCACTAAATGAGGAAACTTTTGGTGTAAGCAGCTGTCTTCCCAAAGATCTGTCCAGAAGTTAACAGTTTTACCATTTCCAATATTGCATCTAGCCATGGCTTTGTAAATATCTAGCAATTTTAAATGTGATCTCCACCAGAAAGAGTGACCCAAGTTATTTGTGGGTAAATTTCCATTTGAGTAATAGGATTCTCTGACCAAATGAACCCAAGGAATGTCATGATTGTTGAAGAACTTGTGAAGATTTTTCAGCATTAGTGCTTTATTTTGAATTTCCAAGTTAAGCACTCCCAGACCACCTTGCTCTTTGGGCCTGCAAATCTTTTTCCATGCAACAAGAGCTGATCCATTTGCTTGGACATCATTATTTTTCTTTCTCCACAAGCAATGTCTCATGTATTTCACAACTTGCTCCTTTATGGCCACAGGAACATCAAAGCAACACATGAAAAAAACTGGCATAGAAGCAAGAACAGATTTGACCAATTGTAACTTCCTCCATAGTTTAAGAAATCTGCAATTCCTCCAAGCCTTGCTTGGGTTCTTTGTACAATGGGAAGAAAATGCTCCATGGATGGTTTAGTAATACTAAGTGGCAGTCCCAGGTAAGTGAAAGGCAGAGATCCCTTCTGACATTGCATTGTTTCAGAGAAATGATTGAGCCTTTCTTCACTTAGATTGATTGGTATCATATTGGATTTATTATAATTCACTTTCAATCCAGTGGAATCAGCAAAAGTTTGTAGCAGTGCTTTGAGACAGATCAAATTGTTAGCATTTGCTTTCATAATTATCAGGGTATCATCAGCATACTGAACAACTGGAAAATCAGGGCAAGCAGATGATGAAATAGGCCTCTCTATAATTCCTTGATTCATGGCTGTGTTTAGGACTGATTGAAGCAAATCTGCTGCAAGCACAAAAAGAAGAGGAGAAAGAGGATCCCCTTGTCTTACCCCTCTTTTACAGTAAAATCTCTTTCCAGGTGTACCATTGAGAAGTACAGCAGAGGTACCATCCGAGAATTAAGTGTATCCAATTTATCCATTTTTCTCCAAACCCTCTTGCCCTCAGAATATCCAAAATTGTGCTATGCTCAATCTTATCAAAGGCTTTCTCAAAGTCCAACTTGAGTATGACAATTTCCTCCTTTGACTTATGGCACTGAAAAATGTATTCAAAAGCCCAACCCAAACAATCTTGTATAGACCTCTGCTTCAGGAAACCATATTGGTTTTTGTGGACTAGCTGAAGAATGATTTTTTGCAATCTATTTGCTAGCAACTTGGTGATGATTTTGAACACAGTGTTCAGTAAAGAAATAGGCCTAAAATCACTTGGCCTCATTGGAGAATCCACTTTTGGAATTAAAGAAATATAGGAAGAATTAATGCTCTCCAAATTGATATTACCATCATAGAAACCTCTGATCAAATCCTTAACATAAATTTGTTACAATGATCATGACATATCTCTAAAATTAGTGCATCCGCTAAATCTTGCACGTGGCGCATCTCGGTGCGGAGCAACAAGTCGGTGCTATCAAGGTTGAGGCGTCGGTAGCGTCATCGGGCTCTCATCTCTTGATAGATCTTCTACATGGCGCGGCGCACCACCCGCCGATAAGCAGTCACATGTGAGACCGAGGTGGAGACGTCCCCGGCATCCTCGAGGCGCGTCCGCCCTTCTACGAGCCAGCGTCGACTCAAGGTATGAATCCATGTGGTGTCTTAGATTTATTGTTCTTCTCTTATGATTATTTTGAGCCGAACATGTGTGCTCTTTCTCTGAATATATTGCTTGAAAAGCTTACCAAGTTACTTAAATTCACTTTGTTCTTAATCTTGCGAGCTAATATTGTTATTTTTAATGAACGGTGGTGTGCGCAAGCAGAGTTATTTGTGGATGTGTTGAGCTGTTAGGCATAAGTCGAAATCCTCATCTAAACGAGGCCTCAGATTAACACATAAAAAAGGTGTTCAATCTCGCCCACAATACCCTCTTCTTTCCTCTCCCTTTATTGGAACTTGTTTTGCAGACAAGGAAAGTGGCACGTGTAATGTGAGTAAAACCCTCTTAGCCAAAATCATCTACGAGCAAGATTTTCTATATTGTAGATGCCCCAATTGACTCTCATCCCCAAAGTAGTTTTTTATGTCAGTATAGACTTCTTTACTGGATGTATACTATCGTACATGGCATGCATTTGCCTAATGAGCAACATTGTATTGCTATTCTAGCCAACCTGATCGATATGTCAAGCTTCATGCACGAGATGCCATGTTTAATTTACTCCCTCGCTCTGATCCATATTTCTTGATGTGAAATGAATGTGAATCGGAGGGAGTACTTTTCTTAGATAGTACTATATCATTTCAAAAAAAGTACTACTACATCACAAATGCATCAAAAGAGTACTACATCACAAGACCACCACGGTTGTACTAGTAGAGTTTAATGCTGAACTTCCAAAGGGATTAAGATTACACATATGAACTTTAAACATGACCAGGAGCATGAGGGCCAGCAGCAGGGGCGTTGACGTGGAGCAAGCTAGGCAAGACGTAATTCTGGAGGAAGAGGCCATATGATGCGTACTTGGCCTTGGTTGCAGGGCGGTGTTTCCCCCTATGTACTTAGGCCTACACCCATCGCATGTTGGATCAGGCTGTGGATGTCCTTCTAGAGAAATTTGCCACATAATGGGCAAAATAGCTCCCCGCGCGCATGCAGAAACGAATTTCACCACCCTTCAGCCGCTTGAGAACATAGCGGCTTTTCCGGTCCCTGCGCACCTTGTTGTTGTCCATGTCATCAGAATACTCCTATGAATTATTAAGTACTACATAATCAGGTTTTTATGACAGATCGAATAAATACTCCACTAACATAATCAAACCTTAGAAACCCTAAAATTAAATGTGTAGAACAAGTAAATGGCAGAAGAAATCGTAATAAATCATGAGAAACCCTATGAACAACCATGAACATTAGCCACAACAATTGCAAGTCCACTAAGTATGAACACATAAATTGATTATATGACTACATGGCAGATTAGTCGAAATTAAACTAGAATCTGATCTTACGAATCGTAGAATCAATTACATCTACAAGAACAAGGTAGGATATCAAATCAATCAAGAACCAGGCTCGTGCAAACCATGTGAACAGCAATATGACACAAAGAGGGTTGGGACAGTTTCGGTAAAAGAGAAGTACCTCCTCGTCATCACCCTCAACATCCTCCTGGAACTGAACGTTTGGGCCGAAATCGTCGAAGGGGTCGAGGTTCGCGTCCAGCATCGGGCCTAGGAAGACCTCGCCGTGGTGGCCTGCAACGCCGTGCACATCTTCGGCGGGATAAACAACGTTGGTATCCACCTTCTGCTCGACGGCCAGGACGCCCGTTTCGACCGAGGTCGAAGAACCAGACAAGCAGAGGAGACGAGCGGCATGGGTGCCCGGTGAAGCCTCACCCGTCGTGACGGCCAGGATGCCCATTTCGACCGAGGTCGAAGAATCCGACAAGCAGAGGAGACGAGCGGCTTGGGTGCCCGGTGAAGCCTCACCCACCACGACGGCCACTACCGTAGAGGCATCCTCTGCGTGGGCGGTCGCCTATTGCTCCGCCTCGTATGCAATACCTATCTTCATGCTGTTGTGGTTGGAAACGGGAAAGTCGATGCCTCAGAGGTGCGGTGAGTGGATGGGGGTTTTCACAGTGTGGGGGAGGCAAGTTGGGGGAGTGGAGAGGACGAGCTCGCGAGAGATGATGAGGCCGATTATGTTATAGCCTCCGACTCCCTGTATCCAGTAGTGGACGCGTGAAGTCATGCATGTACTCGACTTTCCACTTTCTGGGAGACGTGTACGAAACTTTTTTTTTTGGACCATTTAACTTCATGTGGGACTCATGTATACCAATACTTCCAAACGTCATAAGTAATTCAAAATCATTCAGAATAATATGAGACCTTAACATTTTATTTTTTGTGTCAGATATTGTCTATGAAAAATAACATCCTTCAAAAAATAAATCGCCTATGCCAATCCGATCATGCCCGTCTACTCCAACTAGCTTCCTCGAGTAATTTGTCACCTTACATTCTTAAAATGAACCAAAATTTGGCACAGGGGTGCATCATCACATGGAAAATGATGTTACCATTCTGTCTTCCCATTTTTTTTTGAATTTTTCAAAATTGTCATGCCCTAACGGAAAAAATGTACTCCTTCTAAGAAGCATGTATCAGAATGGCATTACCAAAACCTAGGGGTGGGGTGGGGGGAGGGGGGCACATGGTGGTGTGATGATACATCACATTTGGACCACACAACACCATTTGGACCAACCAAAAAAAAACACCCTACACAAACCCTGGTCAAAACTAGTTTGACCAATATTACAAAAGTTGTACGGAGTACATAATTCAGAAACCGTCAGAAATATACGAAGCATTCACGAGTCCCCAAAGTCAGTGACTTTGAGTCACTTACAACTGTGGTCCACATATCAGTCACCCAAAGTCATGGCAAAGTCAGCTTGGCAAAGTCACCGACAGACAAAGCAAGCAGTGAACAGACAACTCCGTAGCACTGAAAAGACATCTCACAGAAAAGGCTAGTACTACCTTTTCTTCCCGGATAAGCAAAAATAGCTGATCGGTACTGACGAAATGCACCAGGTCCGCAATGTACTCCAGCTATAAGTGAAGCATGCCTACCACTGAAGAGGAAATTCAAGATTCCACCAGATCCCCATATCACTCTTTTGCATAAAACACGGACATATCTTTTGCACAATTCACCACTTGTTGGTCTAATCTATCGCAGCTTCCATCAGTTGGTCATCCAATTAACGATTTAACGGATTAGAAAAATAAGCGGTGGAATTAGAAGTACTAGTAGCGAAATGTGCAAAATATACCGCCCTTCCCGAGGGGGTTTGTCCAGAAGAGGGCCGGATGACAATGTCCCGGGTGCATCCAGAAACGAGAGGGGTAGTTTCTAATACATGTAAGAAATTATTTTACAAAAAGGTACATATTAAGTAGTACAACTATTAGTACAGTACTACTATTTCGAGGGAAAATGCCATGTCGTGCGACCTCTAATCAATGAGTAGAAGTTGTAGGTGCGCCTAACATGCATTGCTGAAAGCTGGTTCCGCTGGAATTTGAGCTCAGCCGGGGCGGATTCTGCGAAGTTCGCCCGACGTCACTCATGTATCCCACCAAACTGCTCACTTCTTTCAATGTCTCTTCTCTTTCACTGCAGCTCTCCAACATCAGGTGCATCAACTTATCTTGTGCCTTCTGCCTCTCGAGAAGGGCAAGGATGGCGATGTCAGCATATTCAAGGTTCAACTTTTGGAGCTGTACTTTATCCTGAAGAAGGATTTTGTACTCTATATCAGACTTGTCTCTGTCGAGGCACACAGTCTTGAGTATGCTGCTGGCTTTCTCCGCTGATGCTTTCTGCTTAATCAGCTCGTTCTTCAACATATCGCGCTCATTTCGAAGGCTGCAAATGAGCTCCACAAGAGTTTTCGAATTCTTCTTCTTGGCAGCCAAATCGTCTCGGAGGCGATCACACTCTAAGCTGAGTGACATAGGCATCCCAAATGGGCCTGCCGAAGATAGTACCCGGAGTTTACTGAAGGCCCACTATCCGAAGAATAAGAAGATTCGAGAGTCCAAGATATATTAAGGAAAGCTAGAGTTGTAATAGGAAGAGTTATTTGTAATCTGGCGGGATGAGTTAGAAACCGTCCCGGACTCTGTAACTTGTACAAAACGAAACCCTCGGCTCCACCTCCTATATAAGGGGAGTCGAGGGACAAAGAAAGGATCGAATCTACTGTCAACATAACCCTAGTTTTCATAATCGTCGAGTACTTTTCGCCTAAACCTTCGAGATCTACTTGCCCTCTACTTCTAGCAAAACCCTAGTCTACAATCTGTAGGCATTGACAAGTTAATCCTTTGTCAATTGGCGCCGTCTGTGGGAATTAGAGGCTGCAAGGATCTGATCTCGATGGCACGTTCAAGATCTTCGACTTCATCAACAAAGCAACGCGATGGATCGAGGTAACAAGGGAAAAACTGATCTATTCAATTTTATTCCTCACCCGCCCTCCCGTATGGATGCATGTGCCTATCTGGAGGAGCCCATCATCATGACGTTCGGAGAATTCCGATTTGGCGTCAACAAGGAAGGATCCTACCGTCTCGAAGTTCCGATCTCGTCGGAATTTTCAGCGGACGATTCTAACTTTTCGTCGAACGAGAGAGTTTTCGTCGCCACTTCATCGACAACAAGGCAAGCGGAAAGCTCGCCAAGATCTTCAGCAACACATCCTTCGAGGTCTGCGGACTCCTTTATAAGCAGCACTTGACCGACAGCTTCAACTTCATCGACAAGTCTGTCGCCATCGGAAAGGTCTTCACCACTCTATATGATGGTGTCACCAATCCCGATAAAAATCAATGCACAAAATATCATCAGATCTATGTGGTAGAAGGGGCAGGCACATCAGACCCGCAAACATCAGAGGCTTTCGACGAGTTGGGAAATCCATACGTCGATCCCGCTGATCTCAGACATGGCTTAGGCACTAAATATCCTGGATCCTCAACTCGCGCAAGAGTACAGCTCCCGCAAGAAGCGTGGGATAGGGCTGCGAAAGCCATGGATGGTTCAGAACCTATGACCACCACTGCTACTGTACAAGAACTTCAAGCATATCAATATAGACTTGCTCGAGTAAGCAGAGAGTTGGAAAAACAGACAGCATCCCTGAATAGGAGAAAAGAAGCAGCTTCTGCATCAAGCAGACGCCGAGCAGATTTAAGTCGACAATCTAGAACTTCGGGAGACAGTCACAGAGAAGCTCGGAGGAGAGCAATGTCTCGGCTGCAAAACATACAAGAAGAGAGAGGAAACATAATCCAAAATCTCGACATGTCCTTTATGTCGATCGATGAAAGAGGAAATATCATCCCAAAAACGCCAGAGGCAGGTTACATGGCAACACAAGCTTATATCTTGGCATCCAGACCACCTCCTGGGGACCCGAGAGAACCATTGTTCAATATGGCGATGGCTGGAGTAGGAGTTATGGGAACAGCGTTTGCAACAACGCCTCCCGAAGAAAATCCTAGGCAAAATAGTCCACGACCCAGCAGCAGTTCAAGACCCACCAAGAGCAAGTGGAGCAAGAGACACAGCAGTCCAAGTAAGGGTGGACAGAGCGCGACAAGAAAGAAGGGAGCGTCAGCACTCGCCAGAGCTTGCCGACGAAGATATGTGTGGGCTCCCGTGCTTTACGAGAAGAGTTCGAAAAACTCGAGTCCCAAAAGGGTTCAAGTTACCCGAAAATTTCAAGAAGTTCGACGGCCTGCAAGATCCCGAGGATTGGCTCGTGGATTATCTCGAGATGGTAAAACTGGTAGGAGGAACCAGAGCAACAGCTATGCAAAGTATCCAAGTTCACCTGAGTGGTGCCGCAAGATCTTGGATAAAGAAACTCCCCTTAAATTCCATCGACAGCTGGGAAACCTTTGAGGACATCTTCGTGAAAAACTTCCGATCCACGTGCAAGAAACCTGCATCGTTGGAAGAGCTGAGGGCATGCCGACAAAAACACGACGAGTCGATGAGGAAGTATATACAGCGATGGAACATCATAAAGAACTCGGCAGAGGATATATCTGACGAGAGGGCAATAGATGCGTTCGTGGCAGGAATCCGACGAGCAGATTTCGTCGAGGACTTGGGGAGAACTAATCCCAAGACAATTTCAGCACTGATGGAAATTGCTAACAAGTGGGCAGATGGAGAAGACGCAATATACAACAAGCGACACAGGTCGCCAGAGGAAGATCGTGGTCGAAACTATCAAAATAGAAGGCGATTTTCTCGCCAGTTCTACAACAACGATGCTCCCGGCCATATATCGGCTGGTTTTCGAGGAAATCCTGGAGGAAATAGTCGAGACGATTATCAAAGGAGTAATGAGCAACAAGGCGACAATAGAGGTGATTTCCGTGGCAACAGGCAAAATAGTGGACCAAGGATTCAAAGACCTTATGTGTCTCCCGAAGAGATGATGAACGGTCCGTGTCAAATGCACTTTTACCTCGACAACAATGGAAAGAGGCAGTCAGGACATCTCCAGAAAGACTGCCGAAATTTTCAGGCCATGTTGCGAGCCGCAGGAATTGCAAATGCCCAAGCAAATAACAGAAATCCTCGGGAGCCAAGGAGCGAGATTCACCTCCCACCTCCTCCCGCAATACCGACGAAAATCGACACCAGCTTAGAATTGCGGCAGCACCACATCCACCTCCATATGTTGACCCCAACTCTAACGGTGTGGTCTCGATGATTCAGAAAGCTAGGCCGTCCAACAGGGCGCAGAAGGTAATATCTCGACAAGTGTTCATGGCAGAGAAGATGCCTCCACCAACAGTCGAGTACTTAAATTGGTCGGGGCAAGACATCGGCTTCACAATTGCCGATCATCCGCAGCAAGTTCCTTGACCAGGACAATCAGCACTCATCTTACCCGCAGTAATCGCCGGTTTTGATGTGTCAAGAGTTTTCATAGACGGCGGCAGCAGCTTAAACCTCATGTATGCAGATACATTGAGGAAGATGAACATATCCCTAGCAAATCTGAAACCAACCGACACACGTTTCCATGGGATTACACCAGAGAAGCCAAGTTACCCATTGGGCAAGATCAACCTCGACGTTCAGTTTGGAACCCGAGAAAATTACAGAATAGAGAATCTGGAGTTTGAAGTGGTGGATTTCCCGTCGCAATATCATGCTTTGTTGGGACGACCAGCGTATGCCAGGTTCATGGCAGTGCCGCATTATACATATCTGTTGTGGAGGTTGCCTGGGCCTAAAGGACCTATCACAATCAAAGGAAGCTTCGCGTTATCTGATAAATGCGACAAGGATTTTCATCGACTATCGAAACTTTCGGGATGCAAGCAGAATATGCGGCACCAAGGTTCACTGATTATGATGTGCTGCCAGAGGTAGGAAGATCTTCTAAGGAGCCAACTTTCAATATAACCAAAGATTCAAAAGAGGTACAGATCCACCCAACAGATCCAAAGAAAACGACGTCCATTGCCGCAAACATGGATGTCGCATAGGAAAGCGCGCTCGTCGAGTTCCTCCGTGAGCACTGGAAAATCTTCGCATGGTGTCCAGCTGACATGCCAGGAGTACCCAGGGAACTTGCCGAGCACCACCTTAATTTGGATCCTCTCGCACGACCAGTCAGCAGCCTTTGCGGCGTTTTTCGGAACCCAGCCGCAAAGCCATGTTATCAGAAATAGATCGACTCAAAGACGCTGGTTTCATTAGAGAAATATCTACAGAAGCCACATGGGTAGCTAACCCAGTGATGGTGCCGAAGAAACACACAATAGTCCTTCGCATGTGCGTCGACTTCACGTGTCTCAATAAACATTGTCCCAAGGATCACTTTCCCCTCCCAAGGATCGATCAAATCATCGACTCCACGGCAGGATGCGAACGTCTTTCCTTCTTGGACGCATATTCTGGTTATAACCAGATCAGACTAAAAGAAGAAGATGAAGCCAAGACAGCGTTCATCACACCTTATGGCGTGTTTTGCTACAAAACAATGCCCTTTGGTCTGAAAAACGCGGGAGCAACATATCAGCGGATGATGCAGAAGTGCCTAGCAACACAGATCGGGAAAATGTACAAGTCTACATCGACGATGTCGTAATAACATCAAGAGAAAGGGTCGACTTTGATCGAAGATTTGAAAGAAACTTTGACAACTCACAAGTTCTACCTCAAGCTGAACCCGACAAAGTGTTCTTTGGAGTTCTCACTGGAGAACTTCTCGGGTTCTTAGTATCAGCAAGGGGGATTGAAGCTAATCCCGAAAAATACAGGCCATCGTTACTATGAGAAAGCCAACAAAGTTGAAAGAAATACAACAGCTAACTGGGCGAGTCGCAGCTTTGCGCAGATTCGTCGCCAGGCTAGGAGAAAAGGCGCTGCCGTTCTATGCATTGATCAAACAAGGGGAAAAATTTCAATGGAACGAAGAAGCAGATAGAGCCTTCGAGAACCTCAAGCGAGCAATTTCGACACCACCGATATTGGTGGCGCCAAAAGAGAAAGAACCTCTCCTCTTGTACATTGCAGCCACACCTCGGGTGGTAGCACCCCTAGTAGTCGAGAGAGAAGAAGAAGGCAAGCTCATGGAGTTCAAAGGCCAGTATATTTCATCAGCGAAGTACTGTCGCCACAAAACAGCGGTACCCGCAATATCAAAAGCTAGCATATGGAGTATTCACGACAGCAAGAAAATTGCGACACTATTTTTCGGCGCACCCGATAATAGTGGTCAACGAGGCTCCCTTTATCAAATATACCGAACAAACCAGAAGCTACGGGTCGTGTCTCCCTTTTGGGGAATAGAACTTTCCCTCGGGACATCAATGATGAAAAGAAAAGCAATAAAATCGCAGGTCTTACAGATTTCATTGCAGAATGGATGGAGTTACAAAACACGGGACCCCCAGATTTATCGAGAACTTGGACCATGAACTTCGACGGGTCCAAAAGATTGGAAGGTGCTGGAGAGCGTGATATTAGTATCACCTGAAGGCGACAAGTTGAAGTATGTTCTGCGGATGACATTCCCAAACGCATCTAACAATGAAGCAGAATATGAAGCTCTCATACATGGGATGAAGATGGCGAAAGCTATGTGCAAACCGATAAAAATTTTCGGCGACTCACAGTTGGTAGCACAACAAGTAATGAACCAATGCGATGCAGTCAACGAAAGTATGATAGCATACAAAGAGGTGTACAATGAGCTGGAGAAGTTATTCGATGGTTGTGAGGTAAACCACATCAGCAGGATGAGCAACGATGAAGCCGACGTTCTCGCAAACATCGGGTCACAATGCCTCGATTCCTCCAGGTGTGTTCTGGGAAGAGATTAGCGAGAGATCAACAAAGCCAGCAAAAAGAAGGAGAAAAAAGAGAAAATCCTCGAGTATCACCAAAGACACAGCAGAAGAAGAAGAAGAGCAAGAGCTAGTCATGATGGTGCAAATTCCATGGATGCAGGCTTACATATCATATATCCTAAGGAAAACCATACCCGACGACCCAGTCGAAGCAAGGCGAATAATTAGGCGATCAAAAGCTTTTACTGTGGTAAAAGGGGAGTACAAACGCAGTATCTCGGGTGTGCTACAACGGTGTGTTACACCCGAAGAAGGAAGGATCATCCTAAAGGACGGGCATGAAGGAATATGTGGGCACCACGCGAGTAGCAGAGCTATCGCGCCAAAGTCTTCAGAGCAGGATTTTATTGGCTCACAGCAATCGAGGATGCGAAGGAAATAGTGCGAACCTGCGATGCGTGCCAAAGATTTGCGGCAAGACCTCACTCACCAGCAGCAGAACTTATGCCAATCCCACTATCTTGGCCCTTTGCTCAATGGGGTCTCGACATGGTGGGTAAATTACACAAAGCTTCGCCAGGAGGTTATGAGTATATGCTTGTCGCGGTCGACAAATTTACAAAGTGGATAGAAGCAAAGCCGATAAATTCACCGGACGGCGCGTCGGCAATCAAATTCGTAAAGAGCATTGTCTTCAGATTTGGAGTTCCTCACAGTGTGACAGACAACGGCAGCAATTTCACGTCCAAGGAGTTCAAAGCATACTACGCAGAAGTGGGCATCAAATTGAGCTTTGCGTCTGTTGCGCATCCACAAACCAATGGACAAGTCGAAAAGCCAATGGCATCATCTGCAATGGCATCAAGAAACGTCTGCTAGGACCACTGGAAAAAGCTCGGCATACTTGGCCGGAGGAGCTGCCAAGTGTATTGTGGAGTATTCGAACAACACCAAATACAGCGACACAGGAAACGCCGTTTTTCCTGGTCCATGGAGTGAAGCAGTCCTGCCGATAGAAATCGAGCATGATTCCCCAAGAGTTGCAGAATATAATGAAGAAATTTCGAGAGAAGCACTGGAGGATGACGTCGATGCACTTGACGAAGCTCGAGACGAAGTTCGTCGCGAGTCACCAAATATCAGACCTGAAAATTACCACAGTCGACGATTGCGACCAAGATCTTTTCAAGTCGGTGATCTAGTTTTGCGACTCAATCAAAAAAGTCACGAAAAACTCGAATCACCATGGCTTGGACCCTACATCGTCACAGAGGTAATCGAAGGAGGAGCATACAGAATCAAAGACAAGAAGACGGGATTGCCGAGCCAAATCCTCGGAACGTGGCACAGCTCAGGCGTTTCTACGCCTAGATAGCAAAATATAGCCTCCTCGTAAACATACAATGTACGAAACGCCCGCGAGTTTTCAGACGCACTCTTTTCCTTTTTCTGGCACCGAGTGGGGCCGGGAAAGGTTTTTAATGAGGCGGGCTCGCGGTGCTGCAATATAATAAAGATAGTGGAATTATATATCTTTTCTCGACAAGATCAGGGGTCCCCCTAAAAGATACAATATATATATACACACATTGTCGATGAACGCAAAAGAAGCATCCTGCCTTGAAAAATACCTCGCCAAAATAAAAAGAGATATCGACAAAATAGTGATCAACAAAAAGCTCGGGGGCTTGCACCCGCAAAAAATAGTACACAAGTGTATATTATCTTGCCTTGGGACAACCTCGCATTATAATAAACAAAAATATTGCAATCAAAACGCCCGGGGGCTTGGCGATAAAAATAAATGACTTTACAATATAGTTCGTATACACAGGATACAAATTCGGAATAAGTTCGTCTTCAAGGATTTCCCAATAAATTGTCTATGGTCAAGCGCTCATTATTTACAGCGCGAGTACTATGCTCAGCGTAGCTACCCTTCACGAAGAATTCGGAATCCATCCGAAGAAGTTCATCCATCATATCTTCAGCAACAGGAGTAACAATGTCATCGTATTTGCCGAAGTTTCTCTTCTTCGACATCTTCTCCAGGCACTTTGGGACAACTTGCCCTATGTCTAACTTCGGGTAGCAAATCTTTATCATGATCATCGCAAACCTTGCGCCAGCAGCTAGTTGGGCTCGTACAAAGCCGTGGATGCGAGGAGCATCTCGAAATTTGTCCATCAACGCAGGAAGAGTCTCTGGCATCTTATTGCGAGGAAACATAGTACCATAAACCAGAGACAAAGTCCTTGTACAGAAGTCAAGATACTCGCGAACCTGAAGCGCACGATCTTGAAATCTCACGATTTGGCGAGTCCGTTCAGGTGTGCCCCAAAAAGTCGACCCATGTTCACGCGCAAGCCGAAGAAGAACATTGGAACGAGCCTCGACACGTTCATCTTCAGTTGCAGTATCCAAAAAAGCACCTATTGTTTCTTAAAACAACTGGGCAACAAGAGGCAAGCAAAGAAGAAGAAGAGACAAAGACAATGAACTCACCCGCCATATCCAAGCTAGCATCTGTTAGCAGCTGGAGCATAGAATTTTCCCGAGATGAAGCTGCGGCAGCCTCAGCAGCGGCGTCCTTTTCAGTTATGGCATCCCGAGCTTGTTGAAGCGCAACTTTTCTCCCTTTGAGAAGATTCTCGAGATTGCTCCATAAGCATAAGCGATTGTTTCTTCACGGAGAAGTTGTTGTCGAAGTTCTTGTAAATCTTCCGACAAAGGTGTGCTGGAAGACCCTTCAAGGTAATTGTCATCGTTTCTTACTTTCTTCGACAAGGAAGACGCGGGAGCAGCATCGGGAGGAGAAGGATTCGTTGAGTAATTGTCAAATATCAACTGGAAAAGAAAATTCTCGAATCAAAGATAGCATCAAAAGGAATTTCATTGATTGTAGAAAATTTACATGGCCATTACAAAAGAAGTTCTCCTAAGGGACTGGCAGGGAACTTGTCGCCAAGACTAGAATGGCGACAAAAAGCAAAGGAAAGAAAGAAAGCAAAAACTAGACCTCCGGCCTTGAAGAGCTAGGAGTCGAAGATGGCTTGATCCCAAGATAGGCCAGGATCTTCTTCGTGTTAAGCTTTGCCGCCTTAATCAAGGATCGCCATTTTGCTTGCTCTATTTGCTCCGTGTCGCCAACTTTTGCCCAGTCAATAGTTTGTTGACTATCAGCAACTAAGGCAACAGTGCTTTCCACGGCAATCTTCATGTTCTCATGGCGCAACTTCAGACCAAGATCTTCGGGAGGATTGAAGCACTTGGCAAGGCCAAGGAAAGTGGGGCTCCTCTTTCTTCGGGAAGAAATAGGGGAAAAGCTTCGACAACCCCGCCCTGGCTTCATCCATGCCTTCACGCGCTTCCGACCCATGAAACTCAAGGAATGAAACGGCGTCCAGAAGAGCATCGTTGTCAGGATCCTTCAAATTCTTGCGAGGTCCTATCTGACAAAACAAAAATAGAAATTTGTGTCAACAAACAAGTGCAAAAAAGGAAAATCCAAAGGGTATGCAATGGTGCAAAGGCTTACCGACAAATCGACGACTTTGCGTCTTTATGCGTTGGTGATCGCCGCTTCGCGAGCAGATTGCGCAGTTATGTGATCACTAGTGAAGTCTCGGCGTCATGCAGACGTTTCCGAAGATCTTCGACACCAGCAGCATCGCCTTCGCTTGCTCTCTTCTTGCCTAGCTTCAACTGCATCTGATTCGGCCTTCTTACGAGCCTCTTCACATTGCTCTAACTTTAGAGCAAGCGTGTCAGCACGTTCGTTGGCTTCTATCAATTTCTCTGAAAAAAGGAAGACAAGATTAGCTATAAACGTCGACAAGTCATGCAGAAAGGAAGCAAAAAATAGTCGAGCATTACCTTCAGTCTTGCTGGCGTAATCACGGTACCCAACGAATTGGGCACCGATGCGAAGAAGCTCTTTGATCATCGGCTGTTAAAGAGAAACAAAGAAAGAAAATGTTGGCATGAGGAAAATGGCGACATATAGAGCAACCAGAGAAAATATAAACAACGACAAGAGTGTTAGCAACTTACATCATCCAAGAGAGGGTTAGAAGAGCTACTCGATTGAAGAGTGAGCTCGGGATTTATTTCAACCCTTGCCCTTTTTGGTGAAGGGACAAGGGGGCTTGCCGGAGGAGTAGCAGCGCCGACATTCTTGTCGAGAAGGCGACGTTTCTCTTCTCTCGACTGGCGTATCCGAGGCAACTAATGTATGTGACGTGCTCGTGCGAGCAGCCACAACAGCAGTTGGTACTTCTTCTTCATCATCACTACGAGCAAGTGTCGACAATATAAAAAGCAAGATAAACAAGAATCTTCGAGTACAAGTAAACAAGAAAAAGGGTACTTACGAACTGATGAGAGACTCGAGGTATGGATCATAGCCTGCCTTCTGGTGCGAAGGAACAGCTTCGTCGACTTTGGAGGTGCCGGAATCTTCGACATCATCCCTTTTCTCTTGTTCCTTGGAGAAACAGCGGGAGGAAGAGATTGTGCCGACGCAGTGGCTTCAGAGACATCCTCTTTTTCGTCGGATCCCGCAGATCTTCGAGATTCTGCGGGTTCATTTGTAAAGGAGGGGGCATCTGGGTTATCATCGGAGATAACAGCCCTTTCTTCGACCTCTCCACCTTCAGGAAGGGGAGGAAGTGAAACAAGATTTGGATGATCCTGTATAAAAAGAGGGAAAGTTTGTCAGTGAATAACAACACAAAAAGCAAGGCAATAGACAAATTACGCGACAATGTTTACCTTGGGAAGCGCATGGGCGGCGCTGTATGGTTTTACGCGACAAGTGGAAGGGATGGAGTCTTTCTTCTTAAGAGATGAAATCCTACGGATAAGTCTATCCAAATCCTTGACTTCCAAATTCGTCGACAGGCGATCTGCGTCTTCATCGCCAGCGTAATTCCAGAAAGGGTTTTTGCGAGCCTGAAGAGGCTGCACCCTAGTCCTAAGGAAGTACGCCGTAATTTGGATGCCTGATAATTCTTTTCCACGAGTATTTTGCAACTCATGGATACGAGTCATCAGGGCCTCTGTCGAAGTCCTTTCTTCCTCGGTAGCTTCTGCGTCCCAAGAACGGCGGCGAAGGATTTTCTCGGCACCGTCAAAAGGAGGAATATTGTCTTCGGCGCAGCCATCGTTTTCTTCGCGAATACAACCACTTCTTGCGCCATCCTTGAACGGAGTCAGTCGGGGAGTTTGACGTCGAAATAGTTGACAGAGGAGCGAACGGAAATAACAACGCCGCCTATATTATAGGCGACATTGGCAGAGATTACGGCGACAAAAGAAAATGCGCTTCCATAATGCCCAGTTAGGCTGGACACCAAGGAAGGCTTCGCAGAGGGTGATAAAGATAGAAATGTGAAGGATAGAGTTGGGTGTGAGGTGGTGAAGTTGGAGACCATAAACATAAAGTAATCCCCGAAGAAAAGGGTGAATGGGGGCGGAAAGACCGCGGATGAGATGATCAACAAAACTTACCCGATACCCCATTGGAGGGGTTGGGTAGCTCTCTTCACTGGGGAAGCAAACCGCTTTGGGTTTCTTGGTAATCCCCAGCTTTTTCATCAGATTGAGGTCCTGGTTCGTGATCTTGGACCTCTCCCACTCCGCCGCTCCTAGATCCGCGGCAGCCATCGATGAGTCAGGTGTGCTGTGCCTGGTCAATCGACGCGGTGGCATCAACAATGGCGGAGAGGGGCAGCTATGAAGAGACGAGCTTGGGGAGATGAGGAGCGCAGGAAGAAATTTTGCACTGGGAAAGCAGGGGAACGGCGCGAGCGGAAGTGTTCGAGGAAGAAGAAGGGGACCTTATATACAGGTGCGGTGAAGCGACGGAACCGTTGGATGAAAAAAGAATGCAGTAGATGATCACCACGTGGATACAAGGGCATAATGGTATTTTAATTGATTGAGGTTACAGAACGTGTGCCAGAAAAAGGGAGAACATGTGTCCCCCACTTGCACGACGTGTCCGACAGAACAGGAATTGGGACCCACAAGGCAGCGAAACAAGTAATAATGGTCAGTTTCCAAAATAGAGATCGTGGCTATCATCAGCAATGACGTCGTCAAGATAAAAGAAAAATTCGATTGCAAGTTTTCAAGAGTTTATCGACAACGCAAGGTTATCTCGGGAGCCTTTGATCAAATACAAGTTTTTGCCCAAATGCTCGGGGGCTACTTTGGAAAAATAGAAAATTTCGAGTATGACAATATAGAAATGGCGAGAGCCTATGACCAAATCCAAGAATTTGTTCATAGCCTCGGGGGCTACTCCCATCGGGAGCGCTGGTCGCGCACCCGATAAATATAAAAATATCGAGAAGGATTATAAATATAGCGGCAAAGGATACTAATCTGTGGAGCCTACACCCAAGCACAAGTTCTGGCTGTAGCCTCGGGGGCTACTCCCATCGGGAACGCTGTTCGCGTGCCCGATGAATTTTTTCCAAAATAGAGAAACAGAAGTGAGTATATTTCGAGTTACACAGATAACTCTACATATACTCCCATCGGGAAGACAAAATAAAGTCATCAAATATGACTCGATAAAATGTGCTATTCCAAAGGCGAAAAGCACTCGACAATATATTCTCAGAACGCCAAAGTTGCGATCAATTTCTGAATGCCGCAAAATTGCGAAGGTAAGACCCCAGATCCGTTCTGCCGGGCGTGGCATCGCCAAAGACTGCGCTCTGCTACTTTTATCCGTATCAACAGATACGAAGAAAAATCCTAACGGACGCGTTAGGTACCCGATAAATTTGACTGGGACTCGACAGAATGGTAAGACCTTAAGCGGCACCTGTCGAAGTTTACACCAGTATCCCGAGATCATGTCCAGGGACGTGATCTTGAAGTAGGTTTTTGCGGATTGCCACTAGAGCAGTTAACTAGTACCTGATCCGTCAGATGAACTAGCCCCAACTACCATTATCCCTGTACAATATAGAATTTTATGTGAAGAAGCATAAATAAAAGCTCTCGAAAAATATAAACAGATGAGATTTCCCTTGACTCTACGATTCAAGCAAAATCTCGGGGCTACTGACATAGGCATCCCAAATGGGCCTGCCGAAGATAGTACCCGGAGTTTACTGAAGGCCCACTATCCAAAGAATAAGAAGATTCGAGAGTCCAAGATATATTAAGGAAAGCTAGAGTTGTAATAGGAAGAGTTATTTGTAATCTGGCGGGATGAGTTAGAAACCGTCCCGGACTCTGTAACTTGTACAAAACGAAACCCTCGGCTCCACCTCCTATATAAGGGGGAGTCGAGGGACAAAGAAAGGATCGAATCTACTGTCAACATAACCCTAGTTTTCATAATCGTCGAGTACTTTTCGCCTAAACCTTCGAGATCTACTTGCCCTCTACTTCTAGCAAAACCCTAGTCTACTCTGTAGGCATTGACAAGTTAATCTAAGCTGAGCTCCTCGTTTTTTTCCATCAAGATGGCGACAGTGGTGTCGATAGTCGGCGCCGCTTCCTTCAGGGCGAAATCATCGGTAGCAAGTAAGCGCAAAGGAAGAAGAAGAAGAAGAAGAAGAAGAAATAACTACACAGTGCTTGGTGCTACCTCATTTCGCCGGGGTAGGGCCGGGTTGAAATCATCGGACGACGATGATTCCTTGGTCGTGGAAGTTGGTGCAGTAGGGGCGTCGTTGGAACTTCCAACCCTTTAAGATGTATAACCATAGAGACTCTTAAAGAGCTTGAGCCCGGGCAAGAAGAAACGAAAGTACATGGCGAAGGAAACTAACCCGGTGAGCACAGCACGGACGCGTTTCGGCGGCGGCGGCGGCGACGGCGAGCCCACTTGGTTTCTGGAACCGTCTCTCGAAATTTCGAGCCGGCGTTTTTTATCCGCGTACTTGACCGCCGGCGACCTGAAGTTTGAACACATTAATTGCTGGAGGAGAGAGCGACGAAAGAAACGAAAGTACATGGCGAAGGAAACTAACCCGGTGAGCACAGCACGGACGCGTTTCGGCGGCGGCGGCGGCGACGGCGAGCCCACTTGGTTTCTGGAAGCGTCTCTCGAAATTTCGAGCCGGCGTTTTTTCTCCGCGTACTTGACCGCCGACGACCTGAATTTTGAAGACATTGCTGGAGGAGAGAGCGACGAACAAATGTTTGTTAGGTGGAGAGAGGAAGAAAGTGAATGGAACGAGAGAGTTTAGCGTTTTGCCCTTATAGTCATAGTCGCTAACCGTGACGCGGGAAGGTTGGTCGTCGGCGTTTAATGGTCTCCCGCGTGGAAACCGAGGCGGCCACGAGGCAGCGGCTGGCCACGCGGCGTCCAGTCGCCTACGCCGCCGTAAATGAGGGTAGTTGCCTACCACCACCAGGTGACATGCACCTTTTGCATGTCACCGTGTGACATGCGGCCTAAATTCAAATTTAAAACATTGCGAAAAAAATCATGCATCCGGTGACATGCCCATGGCATGCCACCGATGAAGAGTTCCGTGCCATGCACTCTGGCACTCTGCGCCGTCTTGGATCAGAAAATGAGCGAAGAACGAGGACGAGGCACTAGTTCAAATTTAGGATGAAGTTTAAGATTTATTTTGGTTTAAATTAGATTAGAGGGAGTAGTACTCTTACTTTATTACTCGTACTTGTGTTAATGTAGTAGTATTATTATGGTGGTGTACTTGCGTTCGTGTACTTGTTTCAGCTGTTTTGGTGAAGGAGACATGCATCACCTTTTTTGGTGATATATCTAGTCGTCATGTAGCCCTCTACCATGTACTATTTTTGCTATGAATATATGTGGTATTGATTGTCAAAAAAAAACCCCAAGATCCTGAAAAACTGTTGGTCTATCCCGAGAAACGAGGAGGTTTAAGGAAACGAGGAGTCCAGCGCGTGCGGAAGGAGCTTTAATCGTGCGAGCATGCAGGGGCAAAATGAGGAAACTAGCGATTACTTTCTCTCCTGCCAGTCTTATACCTTAATAAATGGGCAAACTGAGCACGTTGTAGCTAATCCTTTTATTAATTAAACAGCTATATTAGTCAATAAGATTGCCTTATGTTTTTCCTCAGTTTTCGCCAAGCCCTTATTTGTAACCCGCAGAAGGAGCTCAGACGGGAGGATTCCAGTTTAGTTGACCGTTCCGTGCTGACGTGTGGGGCTAGTAGAAAGGGACCGCGTGGGACAGGACGAGACCGCGTTTGGTTGTACGTGAGCAGGAGCTGGGTTCTGTCTCTCTCGGCGCGAATTGGCATTTTTAAGAGCACCTTTTCCCCCTCTGTCTCTTTGTCTTTATTAACCAAATTAGTATCAAATCTAGAGAAGCTTGCATTTCTGTCTTTCTTCAATTATTTGTGCCTTTTGGCCCTCGTTGTTTGCCCAATATGGCAGCAAATCTAGTACTCCCTCTGGTCCATATGTATGTAGTTAAATCTAGAAGCAAATCTCCAGGGTAATGTACTCCGTACGACAAATTCGCAGTAATAGTAAATCGAGAAAACAAAGTAGGGCCAACAAAATATACTCCAGTAGAATAGGGATAGATAATAGGGATCCCTCCCTAGATAATAAGCTGCATACACAGCAGCCAACAGGTTCGAGGTTCTTCACAACACCATCATACTAACAACATAACAACAAGGGATCCCTAGCTAACAACAAAATAGAAGCTGCTTTGCAGCAGCAGCAGCACACGTCCGGGACTCCGCCTACCCCATCTGCCTCCACTTGTTGCTCCCCTTGGGAGCCTTGGGCTTGAGCGGAGGCATGCCCGGCGGAGATCTCCACCCGCTGGATGCTGCGGAGGTGCATGCCGAGCGCCATGTGCTTGGCGCGGAAGGAGTGGGGGTTCACCGACGCGCCGACCTTGGGGTTGGTGTTGCCGATGTTCTCGGCATGCGTGAGGAGGCAGTTGAAGTCAGTGCGGCCGAGCCTCCTAGTGCAGAAGGGGCACCTGTAGACACCCTTGGCGAAGTAGGAGACGTACTGGCCGACCTGCAGCCTCCGCAGCACCTGGCGAGTCTTGACGTCATGGTGCTCGTCGTCGCTGCCGACGTCGCTGCCAGACAGCTGATCCATATCAAACGGGAACTATTAGTGAATGAGATGCAACGATGACTAACGTGCATGATAACAAAGTAAGGAAAAACAGAGCCAGCCTCAGTTAGAGTGGACACGATTATATGTCTACAGGGATGGTGTTAGCGAACCATAGCTCATGCACAACAGATTTGTACACAGCAATGGTTCGCTGAACCCACTCTGTAAAAATTTGTGCCCAACGATTCATCATAGGCAAAGAAACAGATTCCAGATCTGATTTTGAACAGATTCCAGAATATTTGCAAAATTAAACGGTTGATATCTTTTGATTCCTGCATAAAATAACTGACTGAGATCCCATAAATTAACTGATTGAGATCCCATTATTACTTGCATAAATTAACCGAACGGCCGAACTCCAAATCTTAAACGAAATCAAGAAGGGATCAAAGCAAAATGGAATAAAATCGGCGCAAATATTAACCCAATACTCAACCATCTACAGATCGGCACTAATAGTTACTAGGGAACCAGCAAAAATAGGGTTCAAAAAGGAATGGGGAAGAAAAAAGGGAGCAAACCATAGTTACCTCGTTCCATGGGTCGTCCATGAAGGTGTCGTAGGGGTTCGGAGGCGAGATGTACGGCACCGGCTCATAGGGGTCCCATCCCGGCGGGATACGACCGCCACCGGCGGCGGCGACGGCCTTTGAGGGGACGACGTCGAAGAGGGAGGCGTCGCGCTTGGAGCCGACGGCGTCATGGACGATGGGATTCGCATTCTCCATGTCCATCTCGCCTGCAGAGAGGGAGAGGTTTTTTGCTTTGGAGAAGATGATGGGACGTGAGAGGCGGCGTTGCATGAGCGAGTGAGAGTGACAGAGATAGTGCGAGGAGGCGTCTATAAAGGCGAGGGGTGGTTAATGCGACCCGCGTCCTACGCGTCCACCATTTAACGTCTGCACGTCTTGGGCTTCGCAACGCGACACGCGTCCACAATTGCACGTCTTCGACTTCTGCACCGCGACTCGCGTCAGTACTCGTCAACAATTGCACGTCTTCCACTTCTGCACCGCAACACGCGTACTCGAGTCTAACCCTGGAAATTTAGATATACTCTCGAGTCTTATACTGTAGCATTTTTTGTGTGCTCGGTTTTCCCCTTGAGTACTAATACTGGCTAGTGCAATATACTCAGTTTTACCTCAAGTGCCTGGTCAACAGAGAGTCAACAAATGGGATTAACTAGTTAAATGAGTCAACAAATGGGATTATCAGTTCGTTTTCACGTGTTAAACTTGTCTAAATATTGGTCAAACCAAGGATTTGACCAAGATTCAAATGGGCAGAAAATTAAAAAAATCAGAAAAATGAAAAACCAAAGCACATAGTCTTCTTATGTCATATAGTAAGCATTAAAGGTGATAAACAAGGTCTACACATATTCAAACCATACAAATCATGTATCTACTCCCTAACCCCTAAACTCTGTCTTATTAAGTCAAGCATGAAGAGAAGTGGTTTTGGGTTTCAAACATGGAAATTTCAAAAACCTCCCAAAAACTTCATTTTAGAGTGACTAAGAAGGATACATGCTTCCCTTTCATTTTCATGTTTTAAACTTGTTTAAATCTTGGTCAAACCTAGGATTTGACCAAGATTCAAATGGGCATTAAAATTTAAAAATCAGAAAAATGAAAAACCAAAGCACATAGTGTTCTTATGTCATATAGTAAGCATTAAAGTTGATAAACAAGGTCTAGACATATTCAAACCATACAAATTATGTATCTACCCCCTAACCCCTAAACTCTGTCTTATGAAGTCAAGCATGAAGAGAACTGGTTTTGGGTTTCAAACATGGAAATTTCAAAAACCTCCCAAAAATTCATTTTAGAGTGACTAAGAAGGATACATGCTTCCCTTTTCATTTTCATGATTTAAACTTGTTTAAATCTTGGTCAAACCTAGGATTTGACCAAGATTCGATGGGCATCAAAATTTAAAAAAATCAGAAAAATGAAAAACCAAAGCACATAGTTTTCTTATGCCATATAGTAAGCATTCAAGTTGATAAACAAGGTCTATACATATTTAAACCAGACAAATCATGTATCTATAACCCTAAACCTTAAACTCTGTCTTATGAAGTCTAGCATGAAGAGAAGTCGTTTTGGGTTTCAAACATGGAAATTTCAAGAACATCCCAAAAGCTTCATTTTAGTGTGACTAAGAAGGATCAAGGCTTACCTTTTCATTTTCATGTTTTAAACTTGTTTAAATCCTGGTCAAATATAGGTTTGACCAAGATTCAAATGGGCATAAAATAAAAATATAGAAAAATGAAAAACCAAAGCACATAGTCTTCTTATGTCATATAGTAAGCATTAAAGTTGATAAACAAGGTCTAGTCTTATTCAAACTAGACAAGTCATGTATCTACCCGCTAACCCCTAAACTCTGTCTTATGAAGTCTAGCATGAAGAGAAGTCGTTTTGGGTTCAAACATGGAAATTTCAAGAACATCCCAAAAGCTTCATTTTAGTGTGACTAAGAAGGATCAAGGCTTACCTTTTCATTTTCATGTTTTAAACTTGTTTTAATCCTGGTTAAATCTAGGATTTGACCAAGATTCAAATGGGCATAAAATAAAAAATAGAAAAATGAAAACAAAAGCACATAGTCTTCTTATGTCATATAGTAAGCATTAAAGTTGATAAACAAGGTCTAGACTTATTCAAACTAGACAAATCATGTATCTATCCGCAAACCCCTAAACTCTATCTTATGAAGTCAAGCATGAAGAGAAGTGCATGGTTTTGGGTTTCAAACATGGAAATTTCAAAAAACTCCCAAAAAATTCATTTTAGAGTGACTAAGAAGGATACATGCTTCCCTTTTCATTTTCATGTTATATACTTGTTTAAATCTTGGTCAAACCTAGGATTTTACCAAGATTCAAATGTGCATCAAAATTCCAAAAAAATAAAAAAATGAAAAAACAAAGCACATAGTTTTCTTATGTCATATAGTAAGCATTAAAGTTGATAAACAAGGTCTAGACATATTCAAACAAGAAAAATCATGTGTCTACCCCCTAACCCTAAACTCTGTCTTATGTAGTCAAGCATGAAGAGAAGTGCTTTTGGGTTTCAAACATGGAAATTTCAAAAACCACCCAAAAGCTTTATTTTAGAGTGACTAAGAAGGATCCATGCTTATCTTTTCATTTTCATATTTTAAACTTGTTTAAATCATTGTCAAACCTAGGATTTGACCAAGATTCAAATGGGCATAAAATTAAAAAATCAGAAAATTGAAAAACTAAAGCACATAGTCTTCTTATGTCATATATATAGTAAGCATTTAAAAGATGATAAATAAGGTCAAGACAATTCAAATAATACAAATCATGTATCTACCCCTAACCCTAAACTCTATCTTATGAAGTCAAGCATGAAGAGAAGTGGTTTTTGGTTTCAAACACAAAAATTTCAAAAACCTCCCAAAAGCTTCATTTTAATTAGACTAACTTATTAATTATGAAGGATCCAGGATTGATTACCTTTTCATTGTCATGTTTTAAACTTGTTTATATCTTGGTCAAACCTGGGATTTGACCAAGATTCGAATGGGCATAAAAATTAAGAAAAAAATCGTAAGAATGAAAAACCAAAGCACATAGCCTTCTTATGTCATATAGTAAGCATTCAAATTGATAAACAAGGTCTAGACATGTTCAAACCAGAAAAATCATGTATCTACCCCTAACCCTAAACTATGTCTTATGAAGTCAAGCATGAATGGTTTTGGGTTTCAAACATGAAAATTTCAAAAACCTCCCAAAAGCTTCATTTTAGAGCGACTAATAAGGATCGATGCTTACCTTTTCATTTTCATGTTTTTACTTATTTGAATCTTGGTCAAATCCTAGGTTTGACCAAGATTTAAACAAGTTTAAAACATGAAAATGAAATGGGAAGTGTGTATCCTTCTTAGTAAGTCTAAAATGAAGCTTTTGGGATGTTCTTGAAATTTCCATGTTTGAAACCCAAAACCACTTAAGACAGAGTTTTTGGTTAGGCGTAGATACATGATTTTTCTTGTTTGAATATGTCTAGACCTTGTTTATCAACTTGAATGTTTATGACATAAGAAGGCTATATATGTGCTTTGGTTTTCCATTTTTTTCATTTTTTCGAATTTTTTATGCCCATTTAAATATTGGTCAAATCCTAGGTTTGACCAAGGTTTAATCAAGTTTAAAACATGACAATGAAAAGGTAAGCATGAATCCTTTCTCAGTCACTCTAAAATGAAGGTACTTGAAATTTTTATGTTTGAAACACAAAACCCCAGTTCTCTTCATATGTTTGACTTCATAAGACAAAGTTTAGGGTTAGGGGTAGATATGATAATATTTCTGGTTTGAATATGTCTAGACCTTGTTTATCAACTTGAATGCTTACTATATGACATAAGAAGGCTATATATGTGCTTTGGTTTTCATTTTTTTTATTTTTTTTGAATTTTTACGCCCGTTTGAATCTTGGTCAAATCCTAGGTTTGACCAAGGTTAAAACAAGTTTAAAAAATGTCAATGAAAAGGTAAGCATGGATCCTTCTTAGTCACTCTAAAATGAAGCTGGGAGGTTTGGAAATTTCCATGTTTGAAACCCAAAATCACTTCTCCTCATACTTAACTTCATAAGACAGAGTTTAGGGTTAGGGGGTAGATACATGTTTTGTGTGTTTTGAATATGTCTAGACCTTGTTTATCAACTTGAATGCTTACTATATGACATAAGAATACTATGTGCTTTGGTTTTTCATTTTTCTGATTTTTTTAATTGTTAAACCCATTTGAATCTTGGTCAAATCCTAGGTTTGAGCAAGATTTAAACAAGTTTAAAACATGAAAATGGAAAGCTAAGCATGAATCATTCTTAGTCACTCTAAAAATCTTTCGGTCTGCAGAAGAGTCGAATCTGCAATCAGTAGTTACAAAAGCGACCCACCTTAGGGATGGATAATAAGACTTGGGCAATATAAACGTTGATACTTACTTTGTGATACTAAAATATATGTATCTAGACATATTTCAGTTGTAGATACATCCATTTTAACATCAAGTAATATGGATCGGAGGACTAGCTAAAGAACAATGAGAGGCAGTGTTTCTCTCCCCCAGCCTACTTGGCGGAGTGGCCCTCCATCAGGACAGGTGGTGATTCCGCTTCTCTCGTTGGAATTCCTTATCCCCCAGCCTACTCGGCGACGTGCGCTCCTCAGTGACCTGCGCGAGGGCGCCTCGGCGACCTACGCAAAGGTGGCTGGACTCGGAGCGCATCGACTTCCTTCTGCGGTGCCTGGATTGGATCGACCATCCCGCGCGTGTCCTCCACCATATTGTTTTTCTTCAAGATGCTGTCATCCATCATCTTCTTCACCGCATCATGTTGGGTGTTGAGGCTCCCGTTGAGAGCTTGAACGCACCTGTTTGATAGCTCGACGTTTTCTTCGCGAAGAAAGCCGCACTCGATCTTAAGCATCAAATTCTCGCCCTTGAGCTTCTTGATGACAGAGTTCGTTTCCTCACTTGATGGAACCCTCACATCATGCAGCTTGCCCCGGCCGGTGACCTCGTCCTTCAAAGTATCGACATCATCGCGAAAGTTGGAGGCGAGTTCCACGAGAGTTTTAAGCTCATCTCTGAAACACGCCGATGCTTCCTGCATGGCAATATCATCAGTACCGAAACAAAGTGACGAGAGGAAGACGAAAATGTCCAATCAGTGGTAACCTCTAAGCGCAGGAGACAGGGGTTGAAGTCGTCATGAGAAGATGTCAGGGTGCGTCGTGGGGCACTGAGATATGTATAAAAAGGATTAATACGGAATAAAGAGTTGGGACCTCCGGGCCAGGAAGAATCAAGAAACATGGCGATGGAAACCAACCAGGAATCTTCGACCGCACGACTGACGCCGTTCCGAGACGAGCGCGAAGCAGGGCCTTCGTTTTCTGGCGGGCCCTTTCTCGCGGCCAGCATCTGGATAGACCGCCGGCGGGAACTCTCCGCGTCCTTGGTCAACACTAGATGGTGCTTCTTCAAGCGAGATGGTGGCCTTGACTTCGGAGGCATCGCTGGAAGTGGAAGGAGACTGGAAGTGAAGCAAGAAGGGGATGGAAGAAGTACTCCCCCCTATTAAAACCAGACAACCGTCTCCTGCCCTCGCTTCGAGCAACCTGGTCCGCCCATCCTAAATCAACGGCCGAGAGGGGGCTCCCTTGCGAACTGAGATCCAGTGACTTTACCCAACAGAAGTTACCATGAACTTTACCTATACGAGCCATCAGGTTAAGATCCAACGAACATGGTCGATCTAAAATTTGAAATTAAAATTTATGTAGCTCAGAAAAAACAGAAAAACTTTACATTAAGACGTATTCTCGGAAAGTTCCAGTCCATTTAAAATATTAGTTTAGTTTAAGTTCGAAATTTGGATCAACCGCGAGCGTTGGATCTTGATCGAGTGGCTCACGTGTGTAAAGTCGCATGGTGACTTCTCTTAGTGAAGTCACTGGATCTCAGTCCGCGAAGGGTCAGGACGCGGGAGCAGAAGCAAATGAATCGAGAGCGGTCCGGAGTATCCTGTCCGTCCACCGTAAATCAACGGGACAGAGCGGCTACCTTCTCTTCGAAGGCTCTGGCGCGCAACCCGAGGAATGGACATCTGTCGGCTAGTATAGAATTTTATAGCACGCCATTAATCGAGCTAGCAGTACTGTACTACTGACTACAACTCTGATGGACGTCCAAAGCTCTGAATAGTCAGGGGAAACAATGAATGCGAGCCAGGGTAGTACTACTGTAGTAGTGAAGCAATGGGGATTATCTGGAGCAAGTACGGAGTACCGAGTACAGTACTACAAAAGTGTTGTTCGTTGTTTTCGCAGTTCATTTTAGCGTAACGTCCAGGTTGTTGTCGAACCAGCTGTTAGATTTTGGGTAATTATTGTTAAGTTGCTGCTTCTTAATTAAAATTTATCAAAGTCATGTAGACTAGATCGATTTGTGAGAACATCCCAAAAGCTTCATTCATTTTAGAATGACTAAGAAGGATCCATTCTTACCTTTTCTTTTCATGTTTTAAACTTGTTTAAACCTTGGTCAAACCTAGGATTTGACCAAGATTTAAATGGGCATAAAAATTCGAAAAAAATCAACAAATGAAAAACCAAAGCACATATATAGCCTTCTTATGTCATATAGTAAGCACTCGAGTTGATAAAAACTCTGTCTTATGAAGTCAAACATATGAAGAGAACTGGTTTTGGGTTTCAAACATGGAAATTTCACAAACCTCCCAAAAGCTTCATTCTACAGTGACTAAGAAGGATCCAGGCTTACCTTTTTCATTTTCAATTTCTTAACTTGTTTAAATCTTGGTCAAACCTAGGATTTGACCAAGATTCAAATGGGTATAACAATTCAAAAAAAACGGAAAAAAACCAAAGAACATAGTCTTTTGATGTCATATAGTAAGCATTCAAGTTGATAAACAAGGTCTAGACATATTCAAACCAAACAAATCATGTATCTACCCCTAACCCTAAACTCTGGTATGAAGTCAAGCATGAAGAGAAGTGATTTTGGGTTTCAAACATGGAAATTTCAAAAACCTCCCAAAAGCTTCATTTTAGAGTGACTAAGAAGGATCCATGCTTACCTTTTCATTGCCATGTTTTAAACTTGTTTTAACCTTGGTCAAACCTAGGAATTGACCAAGATTCAAATGGGAGTAAAAATTCAAAAAATTCAAAAAAAATGGAAAACCAAAACACATATATAGCCTTCTTATGTCATATAGTAAGCATTCAAGTTGATAAACAAGGTCTAGACATATTCAAAGCAGAAATATCATGTATCATATCTACCCCTAACCCTAAACTCTGTCTTATGAAGTCAAACATATGAAGAGAACTGGGGTTTTGGGTTTCAAACATAAAATTTTCAAGTACCTTCATTTTAGAGTGAGTAAGGAAGGATTCATGCTTACCGTTTCATTTTCATGTTTTAAACTTGTTTAAACCTAGGATTTGACCAAGATTTAAATAGGCATAAAAAATTCGAAAGAAATCAAAAAATGAAAAACCAAAGCACATATATAGCCTTCTTATATCATATAGTAAAAAATTCAAGTTGATAAACAAGGTCTAGACATATTCAAACAAGAAAATCATGTATCTACACCTAACCATAAACTCTGTCTTAAGTGGTTTTGAGTTTCAAACATGGAAATTTCACAAACCTCCCAAAAGCTTCATTTTACAGTGACTGAGGAGGATCCATGCTTACCTTTTGGCTTAAACGTTTGAAACCAAAAACCACTTCTCTTCATGCATGCTTGACTTCATAAGACAGAGTTTAGCTAGGGTTAGGGGGTAGATACATGATTTTCCTGGTTTGAATATGTCTAGACCTTGTTTATCAACTTAATTGATTGCTTACTATATGACATAAGAAGACTACGTGCCTTGGTTTTCATTTTTTTGTTTTTTTTGAATTTTATGCTCATATATTTGAATCTTGGTCAAATCTTAGGTTTGACCAAGATTTAAACAAGTTTAAAACATGAAAATGAAAAGGGAAGCATGTATCCTTCTTAGTCACTCTAAAATGAAGCTTTTGGGATGTTCTTGAAATTTCCATGTTTGAAACCCAAAACGACTTCTCTTCATGCTAGACTTCATAAGATCAACAGGGGTAGATACATGATTTTTCTGGTTTGGATATACCTAGACCTCGTTTAACTTGAATGCATACGATATGACATAAGAAGACTACGTGCTTTTGTTTTTCATTATTCTGTTTTTTTGAATTTTGTGCCCACCCATTTGTATCTTGGTCAAATCCTAGGTCTGATAATGATTTAAACAAGATTAAAATATGAAAATGCAAAGGTAAGCATGGATCCTTCTTAGTCACTCTAAAATGAAGCTTTTGGGAGCAAAACCACTTCTCTTCATATGCTTGACTTCATAAGACGGAGTTTAGGGGTTAGGGGGTATAGATACATTATTTGTCTAGTTTGAATATGTCTAGACCTTGTTTATCAACTTAATTGGCTTACTATATGACATAAGAAAACTATTTGCTTTGGTTTTTCTTTTTCCTGATTTTTTTCAATTTTGATGCCCATTTGAATCTTGTCAAATCCTAGGTTTGACCGAGATAATTTAAACAAGCTTAAAACATGAATATGAAAAGGGAAGCATGTATCCTTCTTTGTCACTCTAAAATGAAGTTTTTGGGAGGTTTTTCAAATTTCCATGTTTGAAACCCAAAACCACTTCTCTTCATATGCTTGACTTCATAAGACAGAGTTAGGGGTTAGGGGGTGTAGATACATGATTTGTCTAGTTTGAATATGTCTAGACCTTGTTTATCAACTTTAATGCTTACTATATGACATAAGAAAACTATTTGCTTTGGTTTTCTTTTTTCTGACTTTTTTCAATTTTGATGCCCATTTGAATCTTGTCAAATCCTAGGTTTGACCAAGATAATTTAAACAAGCTTAAAACATGAATATGAAAAGAGGAGCATGTATCCTTCTTAGTCACTCTAAAATGTAGTTTTTGGGAGTTTTTTAAATTTCCATGTTTGAAACCCAAAACCACTTCTCTTCACATGCTTGACTTCATAAGACAGAGTTTAGGGGTTAGGGGTATAGATACATGATTTGTCTGGTTTAATATGTCTAGACCTTGTTTATCAACTTTAATGCTTACTATATGACATAAGAAGACTATGTGATTTGGTTTTTCATTTTTCTGTTTTTTTCTGCCCATTTGAATCTTGGTCAAATCCTAGGTTTGACCAAGATATAGACAAGTTTAACACGTAAATGAGTTAACTTGGATTTCCCACCCTTGAATCCATAGGAAACTTTGTTCTAATGCACTATTATAATCAACCGAGTTTTTACACCAACAGGTCTGTCACTTACGTGTGGTGCCCACGCTGAGGTCCCACTTCAGTGAGCACAAGTCACGTGCAATAGGTACGCAAACTCCCAGCCATTTTCTTTGTCAAGAGAAGACGCATCAGATGCGTATTGGAAGTCCGTGGGTCCTTTTCCTTCGGTCGTCCCTCTCACAAAAAAAAACAAATCTCTCTCATTCTCGGCCTCGCTCGACTCGCTCGCTCGCTCGCACCTCCTGCTCACTGACAAATCCTGCACAAAAGTCAACATCATCACCCGAAAAAGGGGAGACACCATAATTCTCTCCCTTCTTCTCTCCTTCCGAGTGATCCCTCTTCCTCCGAGTTTCACTCGACGGGCAAACACCCATGTGCTGCATAGTAATAATAAAAAGGTAGTACTGTAGAAAAATCGATATACGAATCTGTAATTAAATAGGTTAAACTAGGGTTTTGCCCAGTTACTACAGATCAAGGGTTCAAAAAATCCAACTACGGGGTTCGAACAACACGATTCTAATCCAAGAATTTTTTCGACCTAGGTCACCCAAATGGCCTCAAACTATAGGGTTAGCATCTAGTGCAGTATGTGTGAAAATGTATGCACTATGTGTGCTATAACTTGTATGTCTTTCATATTTGAACCAAATTTGAATAAGTTTGAAATATTTGAAAAGGGGCTTTTGGCTTAAACGTTTGAAACCAAAAACCACTTCTCTTCATTCATGCTTGACTTCATAAGACAGAGTTTAGCTAGGGTTAGGGGGTAGATGCATGATTTTCCTGGTTTGAATATGTCTAGACCTTGTTTATCAACTTAATTGAATGCTTACTATATGACATAAGAATACTATGTGCCTTGTTTTTTATTTTTTGATTTTTTTAAAATTTTATGCCCATTTGAATCTTGGTCAAATCCTAGGTTTGAACATGGTTTAAACAAGTTTAAATCATGAATATGAAAAATTAAGCATCTATATATTCTTCTTCGTCACTCCAAAATGTAGCTCTTCGGAGGTTTTTTCGAAATTTCCATGTTTGAAACCAAAACCACTTCTCTTCATGCATGCTTGACTTCACAAGACAGAGTTTAGGGTTAGGGGTAGATATATACATGATTTTCTGGGTTGAATATGTCTAGGCCTTGTTTATCAACTTGAATGCTTACTATATATATATGACATAAGAATGTTATGTCCTTTGTTTTTTCATTCTTTTGGTTTTTTATGAATTTCCATGCCCATTTGAATCTTTTGGTCAAATCCTAGAGGTTTGACCAAGATTGAAACAAGTTTAAAACATGAAAATGAAAAGGGAAGCTTGTATATCCTTCTTAATTAGTCACTCTAAAATGAAGTTTTTTGGAGGTTTTTGAAATTTCCATGTCTGAAACCCAAAACCACTTCTCTTCATGCTAGACTTCATAAGACAATTTAATTAGGGGTTAGGGGTAGATACATGATTTGTCTGGTTTGAATATATATGTCCAAACCTTGCTTGTTTATCAACTTGAATGCTTACGATATGACATAAGAATGCTTACCATATGTTTGAATTTTAAAAGCATATAGTCTTCTTATGTCATATAGTAAGCATTCAAAAGTTTTTCTTTGAGAGAGTAGCATGCATTCAAAAGTTGATAAATAAGATTTGTACATATTCAAACCAGACAAATCATGTCGTATCTACACCCCCTAACCCTAAACTCTGTCTTATGAAGTCAAGCATGAAGAGAAGTGCTTTTGGGTTTCAAACATGGAAATTTCACAAACCTCCCAAAAGCTTCATTTTACAGTGACTAAGGGCTCCTTTGATTCATAGGATTTGCATAGGAATTGTGTAGGATTTGGTTCCTATGGGAAAATTTCCTATACATGTTGTTTGATTCATAGAAACATATCCTATAGGAAAAATTCCTATAGGAATCTTGTAGCGTAATTCCTATAGGAAAAAACATTGGCTCATACCTCATGAAAAAATTCCTTTGCTACAATCAAACACACTTCATCTTTCTATAGGATTCAAGTAGACATGTGTCATTCCAATCCTATGCCTTTCCTATTCCTATACTTTTCCTATCCTTTAAATCAAAGGAGCCCTAAGAAGGATCCAGGCTTACCTTTTCATTTTCATTTTTAAACTGCTTGTTTAAATCTTGATCAAACCTAGGATTTGACCAAGATTCAAATGGGCATAAAAAATCAGGAAAAAATGAAAAATGAAAAAACAAAACACATATATAGCCTTCTTATATATGTCATATATATAGTAAGCATTCAATTAAGTTGATAATTTTAAACAAGGTCTATACATATTCAAACCAGAAAAAAGCATGTATCTACCCATGCATATATATATAACCCTATACTTTTGTCTTATGAAGACGTCAAGGATGAAGAGAAGTGGATTTGGGTTTCAAACATGGAAATTTCAAAAACCTCCCAAAACATGTATATATCTACCCCTAAACCCTAATCTTTGTCTTATGAAGCCAAGCATATGAAGAGAAGTGATTTTGGGTTTCAAACATGGAAACTTCAAAAACCTCCCAAAAGCTTCATTTTAGAGAGACTAAGAATGATCCATATGCTTACCTTTTCATTGCCATGTTTTAAACTTGTTTTAACCTTGGTCAAACCTAGGATTTGACCAAGATTCAAATGGGAGTAAAAATTCAGAAAAATTCAAAAAAATGAAAAACCAAAGCACACATATATATATATAGCCTTCTTATGTCATATAGTAAGCATTCAAGTTGATAAACAAGGTCTAGACATATTCAAAGCAGAAATATCATGTATCATATCTACCCCTAACCCTAAACTCTGTCTTATGAAGTCAAACATATGAAGAGAACTGGGGTTTTGGGTTTCAAACATAAAATTTTCAAGTACCTTCATTTTAGAGTGAGTAAGGAAGGATTCATGCTTACCGTTTCATTTTCATGTTTTAAACTTGTTTAAACCTAGGATTTGACCAAGATTTAAATAGGCATAAAAATTCAAAAGAAATCAAAAAATGAAAAACCAAAGCACATATATATAGCCTTCTTATATCATATAGTAAAAAATTCAAGTTGATAAACAAGGTCTAGACATATTCAAACAAGAAAAATCATGTATCTACACACCTAACCATAAACTCTGTCTTAAGTGGTTTTGGGTTTCAAACATGGAAATTTCACAAACCTCCCAAAAGCTTCATTTTACAGTGACTAAGGAGGATCCATGCTTACCTTTTGGCTTAAACGTTTGAAACCAAAAACCACTTCTCTTCATGCATGCTTGACTTCATAAGACAGAGTTTAGCTAGGGTACGTTAGGGGTGTAGATACATGATTTCCTGGTTTGAATATGTCTAGAGACCTTGTTTATCAAATTAATTGATTGCTTACTATATGACATAAGAAGACTACGTGCCTTGGGTTTCATTTTTTTTTTTTTTGAATTTTATGCTCATATATTTGAATCTTGGTCAAATCCTAGGTTTGACCAAGATTTAAACAAGTTTAAACATGAAAATGAAAAGGGAAGCATGTATCCTTCTTAGTCACTCTAAAATGAAGCTTTTGGGATGTTCTTGAAATTTCCATGTTTGAAACCCAAAACGACTTCTCTTCATGCTAGACTTCATAAGATCAACATGGGGTAGATACATGATTTGTCTGGTTTGGATATACCTAGACCTCGTTTAACTTGAATGCATACGATATGACATAAGAAGACTACGTGCTTTTGTTTTTCATTATTCTGATTTTTTTGAATTTTGTGCCCACCCATTTGTATCTTGGTCAAATCCTAGGCTTGATAATGATTTAACAAGATTAAAATATGAAAATGCAAAAGGTAAGCATGGATCCTTCTTAGTCACTCTAAAATGAAGCTTTTGGGAGCAAAACCACTTCTCTTCATATGCTTGACTTCATAAGACGGAGTTTAGGGGTTAGGGGGTATAGATACACGATTTGTCTAGTTTGAATATGTCTAGACCTTGTTTATCAACTTAATTGGCTTACTATATGACATAAGAAAACTATTTGCTTTGGTTTTTCTTTTTCCTGATTTTTTTCAATTTTGATGCCCATTTGAATCTTGTCAAATCCTAGGTTTGACCGAGATAATTTAAACAAGCTTAAAACATGAATATGAAAAGGGAAGCATGTATCCTTCTTTGTCACTCTAAAATGAAGTTTTTGGGAGGTTTTTCAAATTTCCATGTTTGAAACCCAAAACCACTTCTCTTCATATGCTTGACTTCATAAGACAGAGTTCAGGGGTTAGGGGGTATAGATACATGATTTGTCTAGTTTGAATATTTCTAGACCTTGTTTATCAACTTTAATGCTTACTATATGACATAAGAAAACTATTTGCTTTGGTTTTCTTTTTTCTGACTTTTTTTCAATTTTGATGCCCATTTGAATCTTGTCAAATCCTAGGTTTGACCAAGATAATTTAAACAAGCTTAAAACATGAATATGAAAAGGGAGCATGTATCCTTCTTAGTCACTCTAAAATGTAGTTTTTGGGAGTTTTTGAAATTTCCATGTTTGAAACCCAAAACCACTTCTCTTCACATGCTTGACTTCATAAGACAGAGTTTTAGGGTTAGGGGTATAGATACATGATTTGTCTGGTTTAATATGTCTAGACCTTGTTTATCAACTTTAATGCTTACTATATGACATAAGAAGACTATGTGATTTGGTTTTTCATTTTTCTGTTTTTATTTTTCTGCCCATTTGAATCTTGGTCAAATCCTAGGTTTGACCAAGATATAGACAAGTTTAACACGTAAATGAGTTAACTTGGATTTCCTACCCTTGAATCCATAGGAAACTTTGTTCTAATGCACTATTATAATCAACCGAGTTTTTACACCAACAGGTCTGTCACTTACGTGTGGTGCCCACGCTGAGGTCCCACACTTCAGTGAGCACAAGTCACGTGCAATAGGTACGCAAACTCCCAGCCATCTTCTTTGTCAAGAGAAGACGCATCAGATGCGTATTGGAAGTCTGTGGGTCCTTCTGGTTCCTTCGGTTGTCCCTCTCACAAAAAACAAATCTCTCTCATTCTCGGCCTCGCTCGACTCGCTCGCTCGCACCTCCTGCTCACTGACAAACCCTGCACAAAAGTCAACATCATCACCCGAAAAAGGGGAGACACCATAATTCTCTCCCTTCTTCTCTCCTTCCGAGTGATCCTCTTCCTCCGAGTTTCACTCGACGGGCAAACACCCATGTGCTGCATAGTAATAATAAAAAGGTAGTACTCGTAGAAAAATCGATATACGAATCTATAATTAAATAGGTTAAACTAGGGTTTTGCCCAGTTCTACAGATCAAGGGTTCAAAAAAATCCAACTACGGGGTTCGAACAACACGATTCTAATCCAAGAATTTTTTCGACCTAGGTCACCCAAATGGCCTCAAACTATAGGGTTAGCATCTAGTGCAGTATGTGTGAAAATGTATGCACTATGTGTGCTATAACTTGTATGTCTTTCATATTTGAACCAAATTTGAATAAGTTTGAAATATTTGAAAAGGGGCTTTTGGCTTAAACGTTTGAAACCAAAAACCACTTCTCTTCATGCATGCTTGACTTCATAAGACAGAGTTTAGCTAGGGTTAGGGGATAGATGCATGATTTTCCTGGTTTGAATATGTCTAGACCTTGTTTATCAACTTAATTGAATGCTTACTATATGACATAAGAATACTATGTGACTTGTTTTTTATTTTTTGATTTTTTTAAAATTTTATGCCCATTTTAATCTTGGTCAAATCCTAGGTTTGAACATGGTTTAAACAAGTTTAAATCATGAATATGAAAAATTAAGCATCTATATATCCTTCTTAGTCACTCCAAAATGTAGCTCTTGGGAGGTTTTTTCGAAATTTCCATGTTTGAAACCAAAACCACTTCTCTTCATGCATGCTTGACTTCATAAGACAGAGTTTAGGGTTAGTAGATATATATTTTCTGTTTGAATATGTCTAGACCTTGTTTATCAACTTGAATGCTTACTATATATATATGACATAATAATGTTATGTCCTTTGGTTTTTCATTCTTTTGTTTTTTTATGAATTTCCATGCCCATTTGAATCTTTGGTCAAATCCTAGAGGTTTGACCAAGATTTAAACAAGTTTAAAACATGAAAATGAAAAGGGAAGCTTGTATATCCTTCTTAGTCACTCTAAAATGAAGTTTTTGGAGGTTTTTGAAATTTCCATGTTTGAAACCCAAAACCACTTCTCCTCATGCTAGACTTCATAAGACAATTTAATTAGGGGTTAGGGGTAGATACATGATTTGTCTGGTTTGAATATGTCCAAACCTTGCTTGTTTATCAACTTGAATGCTTACTATATGTCATAAGAATGCTTACCATATGTTTGAATTTTAAAAGCATATAGTCTTCTTATGTCATATAGTAAGCATTCAAAAGGTTTTCTTTGAGAGAGTAGCATGCATTCAAAAGTTGATAAATAAGATTTGGACATATTCAAACCAGACAAATCATGTATCTACACCCCCTAACCCTAAACTCTGTCTTATGAAGTCAAGCATGAAGAGAAGTGCTTTTGGGTTTCAAACATGGAAATTTCACAAACCTCCCAAAAGCTTCATTTTACAGTGACTAAGAAGGATCCAGGCTTACCTTTTCATTTTCATGTTTTAAACTTGTTTAACTCTTGGTCAAACCTAGGATTTGACCAAGATTTAAATGGGCATAAAAAATCAGAAAAAACAGAAAAAAATGAAAAACCAAATAACATAGCCTTCTTATGTCATATAGTAAGCATTCAAGTTGATAAACAAGGTCTAGACATATTCAAACCAGAAAAAATGTATCTACCCCTAACCCTAAACTCTGTCTTATGAAGTCAAGCATGAAGAGAAGTGGTTTTGGGTTTCAAACATGGAAATTTCAAAAACCTCGCGAAAGCTTCATTTTAGAGTGACTAAGAAGGATCCATGCTTACCTATTCATTTTCATGTTTTAAACTTGTTTAAACCTTGATAAAACCCAGGATTTTACCTATTTAATCATAGATTCATAGGTCGATTTTTTACTTTTTTATTTTTACTATGCAGCACATGTGTGTTTGCCCGTCCAGTGAAACTCGGAGGAAGAGGGATCACACGGAAGGAGAAGAAGGGATAGCAGTCACGGGGCCCCTCTTATTATTTATGGTGTATATCTTTTTTCTGGTGATGTTGACTGTTGTGCAGCGTTTGTCAGTGCGCAGGAGGTGCGAGGCTGCGAGCGAGCGAGTCGAGCGAGGCCGAGAATGAGAGAGATGTTTTTTTCTTTTTCTTTTCCGTGAGAGGGACAACAGAAGGATCCAGAGACGACTTCCACTACGCATCCTGGTGCGCGTCTTCTCTTGACAAAGAAGATGGATGGGAGTTTGCGTACCTACTAATCTACTATAGTACTACTACTACACAAGAACCATATACATGTCAAACTTTTCAATCATGACCCACATGCATTTTATGTATATATTCACAACTTTTAATGCATGCATGAAAACTCAGCAAAATATGTGCATTTTGGGTTGTCGCACATAAATGTGCTTTTACTTGTCTGCCACCAATCCAATTTTCATGTGAGGGGGAAACATGACACACGATGGACATTTCCAATGTTTCACGAATTAATTATCTCAATTTGCATCCATATATATATGCGCCTGGTTACTGAAAGATCGAACCAAAGGTGAACTTGAAACGTTTTCATTTTCATGTTTTAAACTTGTTTAAATCTTGGTCAACCCTTGGATTTGACCAAGATTCATAAAAAATTCAAAAACATAGTCTTCTTATGTCATACAGTCAACATTCAACTTGATAAAACAAGATCTAAACATATTAAAAGAAGAATCATGTATCTACCCCCTAACCCTAAACTCTGTCTTTTGAAGTCAAACATGAAGATACGTGGTTTTGGGTTTACAAAATGGAAATTTCAAAAACCTCCGAAAAGCTTAATTTTGGAGTGACTAAGAAGGATACATGCTTACTTTTTCATTTTCATGTTTTAAACTTGTTTAAAGCTTGGTCAAACCTAGCTAGCTTGGATTTGACCAAGATTCAAGTGCGCATAAAAAATTCGAAAAAACCCCCAAAAATGAAAAACCATAACACATAGTCTTCTTGCGTCACATATATTGTAAGCATTCAAGTGTTGATAAACAATATCTAGACATATCAAACAAGAAAAATCATGTATCTATACCCCTAACCCTAAATTTGTCTTATGAAGTCAAGCATGAAGAGAAGTGGTTTGGGTTTTCAAACATGGAAATTTCGAAAACCGCCCAAAAGCTTCATTTCGGACTGACTAAGAAGGATCCATGCTTACCTTTTCATTTTCATGTTTTAAACTTGTTTAAATTCTTGTTCAAACCTAGGATTTGGCCAAGATTCAAATGGGCATAAAAACAATCGAAAAAATCAAAAATGAAAAACCAAAGCACATAGTCTTCTTATGTCACATAGTAAGCCATTCAACTTGATAACAAGGTCTAGACCTATTCAAACCAGAAAAATCATGTATCTACCCCTAACCCTAAACTCATCTGTCTTATGAAGTCAAGCATGAAGAGAAGTGGTTTTGGGTTTCAAACATAGACATTTCAAAAGCCTCCCAAAAGCTTCATTTTGGAGTGATTGAGAAGGATCCATGCTTAATTTTTCATTTTAATGTTTTAAACTTGTTTAAATCTTGGTTAAACCTATGATTTGACCAAAATTTGATTCGGCATGAAAATTCAAAACAAATCAAATAAATAAAAAACCAATGCACATAGTACATCTTCTTATGTCATATACTAAGCTTTCAAGTTGATAAGCCAGGTCTAGACATATTCAAACTAGAAAAATCATGTATCTACCCCTAACCCTAAACTCGATTTGTCTTATGAAGTCAATCATGAAGAGGTGTTTTGGGTTTCAGACATGGAAATTTCAAAAACCTTCCAAAAGCTTCATTTTGAAGTTACTAATTAAGAAGGATCACTACAAGAAAAGTTTGGCAACTTTTCTTGTAGTGGATCCAGGCTTAATTTTTCATCTTCATGTTTTAAATTTTGGTCAAACCTAGGATTTGTCCAAGATACAAATGGGCATAAAAATTCAGGGTAGCATCATACCCCCCTCCTTCCCGCGTAGAAAAAGTGTTAGGCGAGTAGTAGAATGGCATGACCAACAAGTTTCAAGTAAAATTTTGAATATGACCAAAATATACCAATTGATAGATGTGTGTGACCCAAGATTGAGCCATGGTACATTTTGCCAACAAAGTAGCAATTGAGTTGGCTTTCTACCTTAGTAGGCGTGCATTGGAAGGATGCATTATGCCGGCAAAGTTTTCAAACGTTCAAACTTTTCCGGTTTCTCATACAGTATTTGGCTCCTTGAGAAGCATTGATGTGATCATATAAGGTTATCCAAAACTTCGCCTTTCCCGTATTTGCCCGAGCACTCGACACCCCTCGTCCCATGGCGACTCCTCCAGCCATAGCCCCGTGCACCCAGGCTCCACGACTCAGCCTCGGAGGGGTGTGCGCTAAAAGCTCGCAAATGTCTGTGTGCCATTGGTGTGCGATGAAGCAGGCGGCTCTGTGTCTTGCTGTGGCTAGACTCCTGGCGCCCTTTGATCTAGGAGAGGGAGAGGAGGGAGGGGGTCCCATGAAGCGGCGGTGGCCCAGGTATCGGCGGCAGCCCAGGCAGCAGCGGCAAAGTGGGCTGGTCGGAGCATAGGCATGCGCCGGGGGCGAACCTCGCCGGGTGAGGATGCTTCCATTGTGAAGAAGCACTTGCCATCCAGGGCTTCGGGTTCGCCAACAAACTCAGCGCCTCGGTCCATGGCGTTGCCGTCGTGGGGACGTCGGGGGCGGCGGCGACGTGCTGCAGCCCCAGCCTTTAGTGGGGACCAAAGTGCGACCGACCACATCACGGCGTCGGCAGCATTGGGGATGCCGATGGGCATCCACTGCCACACACAGATTTGGGAGGTTCTGGCCGGGCCGAGTTCCAAACTTCCATCATCGGAGCCGAGGGCTTGGTACTTCAAATTCCGAATCAGGCAATCCTTCGACCCCAATCAGCTTCTGCCTGTGGTCCAAATCCGAGATATCTTGGCGGCAGCTATGCTGGTTAAGCTTAGCCGGACAGCGGCAATCGACGATCTGCAAAACCTAGATGCCTTCCGAGGATTTGCAGCAGCCGTCAATGCACTCGTGGAGGCATCGCATGCTGGTAGCAGCGGCGAATGCGGGTATGTTGTTTTACTCCCTTTGTATGCTTTTGTCATAAAAATCAATTTGCTAATTCTCATTCGATTGAAAATCAGACCCATTCACCATCAACTCTCAAACAGTGGACACTAGTAATATGTAGAACTAGAAATTACACAAGATTTCTGTACTGCTAGTACTATTACTTCGACGCTACATGTTGTTTACACGAGGAAATTGCACAAACTACCGCTTATTGCTGCCTTCGTTGCTTAAAACACTTTTTAAAACTGTAATTTTTTTCCGCACAAACCACCAACTATCGTGTTCTGTTGCAGGGAATTTCAAATTTAGGATTGAGCTGTTTAAGAGCAAATCAGATGATCGGGGACCACCAACTACTATAGTTTTAATTGCAAATAGAATAGATTTTGCAAAATTATGAAACGCACATAACGTTTGAATTACTACAATTTTTTTGAAGGTTTGATATTTTCATCATTTTTGTGTGAATCTTACACCAAGTAACACAACTTTCAGACGGAATACAAAATATTTTCAAACTTCCTAGATTTGATAGCTCAAATATTTTTAATTACTAGTTTTTCAGTATTTTAAAAAGTCGAAACAATATATTTTGGCTGAATGTTAGAAAATATATTTCATGATTATCCCATATTAGTTAAGAAGTACATAAACTAGTAGTAGTAATAAAGAACAGAGGGAGTTTATGGAGATACATCCATTAAGGGCATGTTAGTGTGTGTTGGTGTATTACTTATGCCTTCTTTGGTTAATACACTTCTCAAGTGATCCCCGCAAACCCTCTATTCTTGCCTAGAATACAAAAACTCCCCATCAAAGTATTAGTGCATTTTTTGGATGAGTATTCGAGAGGATTGGGTGAACACCAAGGATTTGCATAGGGAATTGGTACAATTGAATCCTTGGCTGTTTGATTTGTAGGATTGTTTCCGATAGGAATTTTTCCTAAGGATTTCTTTGCACAGATTCCATAGAAAATTAAACATCTACTCATACCTCTTTTTAAGAATGCTTTACTTTTCCTATGGTGGAATCAAACAAAGTTTGGATTCTATGAATTCCTATAGGATTGGAGTGGACATGACATTGCAATCCTACATTTCCCTATTCCTACATCTTTCGGTAGGCATTTGCCTAGAATAAATAACCATGTGTATTACGGAGTAGCAATAAAATATAGGTTTATTTCTCTAAAGCATCTTGCACTGTACTAGTACATGGCTTAAGAGACAATATTTTTACCATTTTTTTGCGAGAAGACAATATTATTACCATAGTTACTAAGTACATTTTATTGGATGATGAAGTGATAGCCCTCATCAATGCATTGTGAATTATTAGGGCATGGGTCACACGTGATTTACGAGTACACCGCACGATCGAGAGCCGCCGTCCCTCTTTGCTTTTTACCGATGCGGCGGAGCTCCTCCCCACACCCACGAATAACTGAAAGCCACAACTGCTGGGGAAAAGTCTTGCGCCGAGAAAATCTACAACCGTGGTTGAGTACATGTGTTTCTTAAGATACGAGTGCTCCAATGCATTTTTTCTTTCCTTTTACTAATTTACCTTGAAAATCCTGCACGTCCACTTATTTGTGGACGGAGGGAGTATCACGCCAAGAGGAAGTAGGACAATAGTGGGCGCTTATAGCCCGCCTACGTGGTACTTTTGCCAGCTGTTGGCTCTTCTATTGTTCTTGCTCTAAAGAAACCCCGATTGTGAAAGGCCAAGGCGTACTTCTTTTGGTCACGCAAAATTCAAAATACTGCCATGGACATTGAATTGACATGACAACACATAGCTTGGGATGTCCAAATTTGCACGTTAGACCAGTGACTTGTTCTTCACCTTTTCAGAGGGAACAGTGACTTTTTATTATGGGTCTATACACTTTCCAAGAAACAGGAGGAGATGCTGTAGAGTGTAGAGGAGCGAAGTCAAGCGCCCCGCCCCCACCTGCCCTATTTCTGTTCACCTCCATCGTCTACCTCCGCCCCCGCCCGCACCAATCGACCACCTTCCATAGCACGCGCCAGTGCCGCCGCCATGCAGCTTTAGAATCAATTCCACCGCCCAGTTTGAGAGCCTCCGTTCTTCATCTTCCCCGCCACCTGCCGCCATCGAACCCAAATTAAACTCCAATCAGTTGAACCCAAACCTCATAGACCCACCCCCTGCCCTGCGATGGCGGCATCGAACAAGGAAAATGATGACTCTGAACTGTTTCAGAAGGTCTTTTCCGAAGGTCCCCTTGAAGAACTCGTAACAAGATGCGACGTCATCACCGCCGCGAGCCTCGTCGGTTCGTCCAAACTATTTTTCGACTCTGCAAATGATAGTGCAACTCTATCTTTTTCTCTCCCGTTTGGCCTCCCATGTGTTCTTCATTCTCACCCGACGAAGGTAGCACGGGATTGCAAGCTGACGCCGCTGGACAGGTTCTCCTCCGACGCTGTGATGCCAGACGGTACGGGTAAGCAGTGGGTAGGTGCCAATGGAGATTGGGTTGCCATGGTTGACACTGGCTTTCCTGCTTGCAAATGGAAACTTGTCAACGTCTACACTCGCCGTGAAATTCCTCTCCCTGTGCCGTTTGAAACCACCCACATTCCAAATATATACCACCACAACCTTCGTGCTATTATATTTCACAAGATATATATTTGCCAAGTTCCCACAGCTGCTGGGGGGTACAAAAATTTCTCTCTTGTTGCTGTTTTTGACATCAGAGTTGCCCTCCTTTGCGGCGAAGATTCTGGATGGACAGTTCTTACAGAGCCCAAGTCCCACATCTTTTACAATTACAGCGATGCAATTCTCCACAATGGGCTTGTGTTTGCCACAACTCATACTGGCACTGTTCACGCATGGAATCCTCAGCAAGCTGGTAATTTTCCTCCGGACGTAAGTAGTGTATGATGAGCTTCATTATTCATGGCTGTAAAGATAATTTTAATGCACAAACTTATTAATTTTCGAACCTGACTGATCTGACTTGGAGGCTTGGGGCATATTTGCTTCGGATGAAATTTCATTGGTATTTAGACTTTTTATTCGAGATGATTACCATAGAAAAATTTGAGGATTGTATAATTAGGAGTTTTATTCTCAGATTGAATTATGTTGGATTTTGACCTCTACTTGAACTTCTTGAAATGAATCCTTTGGTTTCCCATGTGATGTACTGAAATACACCAATATGCTGTATTATTGAATGGAAATGCCATTATATCATCCCATCTGAATCCTAATGCGTTTTCCCAATTCTTACGTTTTCAGATTTGTGCAAACCAAACATACCCTTCTTAACAGTAATTTCGTTTTCAAGCAGGTCCTCCGCTGATCGTAGAGCCACCGCCCATTGTGTTTGAATGGCGGTGTGCACTTGATGATGCTCTTGGCCATGATCACGAGGTCGATTATGGCATGTGGTGGTTAGCAAGATCTATAGATGGTTCTAGACTTCTTCTGATCCATACACTGGGCATTGCTGATGAAAGGGAATATTCCTGTAAAGTTTGCCATACTGCTTCTGATCGTCGTGTTCATCATGGTCGCACTGTTGGCAACTATGCTTCTGGGTTTGGTTGCCTGGTGTTCACGAAGGACACTAGTAAGTTAAATGAAGGTATTCCATGGGAAAAGATTGATGACCTTGGAGAATATTCTCTTTTCCTTGGAGTGAACTATCCGATTATGCTGCCATTAGGCGGTGCAGATGTTGTCCCAGGATGTCTGACGAGAAGAAATTGTGTGTACACCTTGCCGAATGAAGCATGGCTTCGCAATTCGCAGCTGCCTGAAATATGCCGATTCAGTCTGAATCGTGAAGATTGCGCCGTTGGTTTCCAAACCAACGCCTTGGAGAAAACATGCAAAACAAAAAAAGATAGGTACCTGGTAAAGACACCGCTTTGGTTCATCCCAAACTTCGCCAACGCCCCGGATTGGAACAAGTGTGATGTTTAATTCTGAAACAGGGCCTGCAGCCATTGTAGCTACTGATAGTATGTAATTTCATAGCTAATGAACGAGGCAATTGTGGTCTACTAGTTACAACTGTTTTGTAAAGAGGTGGTCTATAAGTATACCCCTCTCTTCATTGATGCATTTGTGGTCTACATGATGGTACTCTTAAATATATGGGTGTGGCTCCTCAACACATAATGTGGGGGTATTATTGTGTTAAAGTTGAAGGCTTGATCAACTATAGGTTCACTTCTCTAGTTACATTACTAGGTACTCCGGTTGGCTATGTTGTGATGAAATTGTGTTCTGTTGTTCGGTGAAGACAAAAGTAGAACTATGGTATGCTTATGTTTAAGAGCAAGCGAGGGTTTAGCTTGAGATGTTAAAATTCAGATTTGAACTATTTTTTGATATGGAAATTTGAAATATATATGGTACTGTATATGATTATGTGTAACAACAAGCGACGAAAGGGCTGATGCTCCTATTCCTTGTCGGCGGGAGGACTATGTGTGCGGCGACTTGAGCCAAATTAGAAGGCCATAGCTATGTTGATTGGTCCTTGAAGTTGGAGGGGCTAGGATTTCGGATGAGCGGAGTGGGGGAAGTTGTTGCTCATGGAACATAAGTCCTTAAAATAGTAATGTTAGTATATAGGAGTACAAGGTATATACTTGTACTATTTTAGTACTATAATAAGTATATCGGGTTCATCAAAAAGAATTATCTCGGGTTCACAACCACGTGGGGTCAAGGTGAGGGAAAGTTGGTCAATACCTCTTACCGCTATATCCCCGCCCCAAGTTCTAATGCGCAAGTGCTGTTATTTTTTTTAAGGGAAATAGTGGTTCCTCTCCCCCGGAAACATGCCCCGCATCTCCACCTCCTAGTATCGTAGTACTACTACTGCATCTTCTCCAAAAAAAACCCTCTTCTGTCTCTTTCTCCCGTTCACCCCTCTCTCCCTTGCATTGGATTACCGACTCCAATGAAGCAGAAGCGTAAGATTGAGGAGATTCCTGATTGCTACCACCAGTCCATGGGGTGGGGCAACCTCCACTACCCACTGGTGGAGAACATAGCCGAGCGGGCGGATATCCTCAGCACTGGTCGCCTCGCTCGAGGCATGATCGGCATGCGGCATGCCATCCGCGGAGCGCATAAGGTTCCGTTCGGTTTACCGAGCCTGCTCCACTGCGACCCCGAGACATGGCCAGACGACCGCGACAATACTGTAAGAGTATTTATTTATTTACTCATCTCGTTTCAGCTTGTGTTTTTTCAATCAACTTTTCTTATTGCCAAACATCATGCATGAATTTAGACTCAACATAATCACCTGATTTGGGAGTACTGTAAGGTTTGCTGCCTTCACTATGCACATGTACTCTTCGGAATTGCTTTATTTATCCATTACATCTGTGCTTCAGTTCTGCACAATCCGCTCTTCATTCTGTCGAATACCTTGCATGCATAGACAATTTTGAAACAAATCCTATTTGCAGGGCATTCACGCGTTGCTGATGCCATTAGACAAGCCGACAGTTCCAGCATTTATCCATACCAAGGAGGAACTGGATGGACATGGACCCATGCACTGGGTGGGTTGTAACGGCGACTGGGTGGCATTTGTCCAGCAGGACGGGCACTTGACGATCCGCAACATATACATATCAGATACTATTATACCTCTTCCATCTCTGCAAGATGCAGGAATTTCTTTGGGCCCTACTAGTGAATGGTGGCATGGCAGCCCACCATTCCTGTTCAAATACAAAATAGATAAAAGTTTGGAACTGCTCAAAGTACGGATCGTCAAGAGGCCGTACAAAGATGATCTAGCAGGGCCATGGCATTACGAGGTAATCGTTGTATTTGACGAATTGATCGCTATCCTACAAGCGCCCCTAGAAAAGGAGTGGAATATCCTGAGAAACCCTGAATTCTTTGATAGAAACAGCTATGTCGATGCCATGGGCATTCCTGGATATGGTACAAGTTCACACCTACATCGTGTATACGCAGTTACATATCCGTATGGAGATGTTCTGGTTTGGGAACCATATACCTGTGGTGAGTCTTTGTTTTATGTCTTAACTAGTAAATGGCATGCTGCACATGTTGGACCAATTACGATTCGCAATACTGATGTATAAAAGTTGCGTTCTAAATGTTGTTCAAACTTTCAATACAACTAATAATTTGGTTATACCATCAAAATAAGTGTGAGCATACAGTTTATAAATATGAACAAAAATTTGGAACCTTTCTTAATCACTATCAAGTGGGACGTGTGATATCGGTGTGAGACTGCTCTGATTTTTCTTCATAATGGAAACATGACGGTTCTAGAAACACGTGGACACTGGTGTGGTATTTTTTTCACGCGAATACCTCTAATCCCAACCGTTAGATTTTGGACACCAACAGTTGGAATTGCTGCTACATGTCTTGTTAAAAACTGGTGCCTTATAGTAGTAGAAAATAGAAGATAGAAGAGAAGAGATAATTTTCAGTGTAGTTCCTACTTGCTGCATTGTGGTTGATCTTTGTGCATTGCAGGGACACATGCAGCCCCGCGTCTCATTGACGCCCCTGTCATTGAAGATGAAGAAGCAGAAGTGGCTGCAATTTTCGCTCAAATCGAGGGAGATGCTGTCATGGAAGATGATGAAGCAAATGTGGCTCAAGGCGATGGAGGTGCCGATGAAGATAATGATGCTGATGAAGAAGAATTAGAAGAAGAAGAATTAGAAGAAGACGAATTAGATGATGAAGAATTAGATGATGAAGAATTAGATGATGATGGTGATAATCATAATTATGAAGATGAAGATGTATTTCTTGGATTTTCTGACCAGCGCACTTGGTTCCTGGCACCAATGAGAGCAGAGTCCATTACTGGTGAATCTGATCTCGCGTGGATTCAGGTTAAAGGTTATCGGCCCATCCTCGGTCCTCCAATATTACATATGGGTAACAAGCTGAGGTCTTATCCTTTGGTACGGTGCTACGTTTTCTTGAGATCTGCCCATACCTTGGACCCTGTAGAAGAGGCAAGGTGGGAAAGATTGAACAATTTGAAGGGGCGTTCTTTATTTCTTGGACTCAATCACCCAATTTTCATGCTACCCCCGCCAATCGACGCAGAGGCTGCAGAACCAGATTTCCAATTGTTCAAACCTGACTGTGTCTTTGCTACCCACAATCGCGCCCGTGATACATGGATACGTCCAAGGCCAAATTGGTGCAGAATGCACGTCAATGGAGGTCCTGCCATAGGCTCAAGATTGCAGTACAAAAAAGAGAAGACTGAACATAGAGCCGAAGCACCCATGTGGTTCGTCCCAACACTTCCACCTGTTTTTCCTTGAGAAATAAGAGACAGATGGTGACCTTATTTTATAGAGAAAACATAGTGTTCGTGAACTTAACCTCATGAACATTCGCTGTTCGGTTTTTGCTGAAATCAAAATTTTGCAGAGATGAAGATCTTTGTTTGAATCCCGTGCTGAACATATTTTTCACAAATTAGCTACCCGTATTGTGATGAATACATGCTGGTTTGTTGTTTGGTGCAGTAGCAGACATGAAGATCTTTGTCCTGAATACCACAATGGACATCTTTTTTTTCTTCAAAAATTAGCTAAGCTCACGCTATTAGGCGCAAATGCCTATTAAGAGATTTGGTGCTCTTGGGCACCATTGCTCCTGCTATTTTAGAAAAAAATAAAAAATATATTTATTTGTTCAAAAAATTAGAAAACAAATCATGGAGTAGCTAATGAATTGTCCCATAAACGTGCAAAATTTCAGTTTCAAATACAAAAAATTCTGGGCTACACAAAAGTAACAAACGTGTGGATCTGGGTATGCATATTTCAAATCTCCAAATTTCAACAGATTTTGTCTTTTTTGTGTAGTCTACAATATAAAGAATATCATATTAAAATTTTACACGCTTGTAGGTTACTTTATTTATTATGTCTACATTCATTTTCAGATTTTTTTGAAACAAATATGTATGCTATTTGATTTTTTTTTAAACAGCAGAGCACTGGTGCCCATTAGCCAAAGACACTTTTCGCAAATGCCTACAATAAAGGAACGGATGGTGACCTTATTTTATAGAGAAACCATAGTGTTTGTGAAGTTAAAGTCATGAACACACGCTGTTCGGTTTTTGGTGAAATCAAAATTTAGCAGAGATGAAGATCTTTGTTTGAATCCCGTGATGAACACATTTTTCCTAAATTAGCTACCAGTATTGTGATGAATACATGCCGGTCTGTTTTTCGGTGGAGTAGCAGACATGCAGGGGATCGAAAGAAACGGCAAAGTAGCCAGAAATCAGGGGTCAAATATAAATTCGAGAAAGGAAACGTTTATTCAACAGTCAGGCTGACATGTGGGACGTATCTTGCAGCCGCGGCCCCAACATTTATCATTCAGAGAGGATGACATGTGGGACCCACGAACCAGTATCGTTCTCGGCGTTTCTCAAAGGGGGCAGGAGATCGAAAGAAAAAGGCAAGTAGCTCGAAATCAGGTGTCCAAAAAATCCAAGAAAGGAAAGGTTTATCGCACAAAGAGGCTGACATATTGTACCCAGTTTGCAGCAGCGTCATCAACGTTTCAAAGGCGGTGGAGTTCGAAAGAAAAAGGCAAATAGCCAGAAATTAGGGGTCAAAAATAAATCCAGCAAAGGAAACTTTTATCGTACAAAGAGGCTGACATGTGGGACCCAGCCAGCAGCGTCCTCAACGTTTCTAAGGTGGCAGGCAATGGAAAAAAGGCAAATAGCCAGAAATTAGGGGTCAAAAATAAATGCAACAATAGAAACTCTTATTGTTCATAGAGGCTGACATGTTGGACCCATGAGCCAGCAGGGCCCTCAACGTTTCAAAGGCGTCACGGGATCAAAAGAAAAGAACCAAGTAGTCATTAATTAGGTGTCAAAAATAAATCCAAGAAAGTAAATGTTTTACTTTTCATAGAGGCTGTCATATGGGACCCATGAGCCAGCAGCGTCCTCAACGTTTCTAAGGCGGCTGGGGATCGAAAAAAAAGCGAAGTAGCCATTAATTAGGGGTCAACTATAAATCCAAGAAAAGAAATGTTTATTGTTCTTAGAGGCTGACATGTGGGAGCTATGCGCCAGCAGCGTCCTCATCGTTTCAAAGGCGGTCGGGGATCCAAAGAAAAAGGCAAATAGCCAGAAATCAGGGGTAAAAAAAATCCAAGAAAAGAAATATTATTGTTCATAGAGGCTGGCATGTGGGACCCATGAGCCAGCAGCGTCCACAATTTCAAAGGCGGCACAGGATCGAAAGAAAAAGGCAAGTGACCAAAAATCAGGGGGTAAAAAATCCAAGAAAAAAACTTTATTGTACATAGAGGATGACATGCGGGTCCCATGAGCCAACAACTTACTCGTCGTTTCAGAGGGCCGAGGCGGCATGAGATCGAAAGAAAAAGGAAAGTGACCAAATATCAGGAGCAAAAAATAATCCATGAAAAGAAACTTTCATTGTACATAGAGGATGACATAGGGTCCCATGTTGTAGCAGCGGTCTGAACGTTTCAAGGACGGCATGAGATCGAAAGAAAAAGGCAAGTGACCAAATATCGGGAGCCAAAAATAATCCAAGAAAAGAAACTTTTATTGTACCTTTGAGAGTCGGCATGAGATTGAAAGAAAAAGGCAAGTGACCAAATATCAGGAGCCAAAAACCTAGAAAAGAAACTTTTATTGTACATAGAGTATGACATGCGGGTCCCTTGACGCTGCAGCATCCTCAACGTTTCCAAGGCGGCAGGGGATCAAATGAAAAGGAAATAGCCAAAAAGCAGAGGGTGAAAAAAATCGAAGAAAAGAAACTTTTATTGTTCATAGTGGATGACATGTGGGACCCATGAGGCAGCAGCATCCTCAACGTTTCCAAAGCGGGGATCGAAAGAAAAAGGAAATAGCCAAAAATCGGAGCGTGAAAAATAATCCAAGAAAAGAAACTTTTATTTTACATAGAGGATGACATGTGGGTCCCATTTTGCAGCAGCGGTCTCAATGTTTCATATCCGGCTTGAGATCAAAAGAAAACGAAAGTAGCCGAAATTAGGGGGAATAAAACTCCAAGAAAAGAAAGTTTTTTGTACATAGAGGATGACATACGGGTCCCAAGGCGGCAGGGGAACAAAAGAAAAAGGAAATAGCCAAAAATCAGAGGGGTGAAAAAAAATCCAAGAAAAAAGAAACTTTTAGAGTTCATAGTTCATAGAGGATGACATGCGGGTCCCATGAGGCAGCAGCGTCCACAACGTTTCCAAGGCGGCACACAGGACCAAAAGAAAAAGGATGTACCCCTGCTGGGCCTTTTGATCAAAAAATAATCCAAGATAAGGAAGATATAAATTGGGGCTGCCTGGCCATCTGGGCCTTCTAACCTGCTGGACGTCTTTTGACTCGTACAATTTCAGCCCACTCCAAAACAAGAAAGTCCTATGCTTCGCAAAAACAAAACAAAAACAAGGAGATTCATATTAGTTCGTTTATGTAAAAATAAAGATTTAATTTATCCGTTTGCAATAGCTCAGAGCGAAATACACTTTTTATTGTCTGTAAAATAATCAAGATATCACATGTTTCTTGTACGGGGAGGCTGACATCGGGACCCATGATGCAGCGTCGTCAAAGTTTTAAAGGCAGGGATCGAAAGAAAAAATAAATCAAAAATCAGTTGGTAAAAAAATCGAAGAAAAGAAACATTTATCGTTCTGAGAGGATGACATGCGGGACCCATGTGGCAGCAGCATCCTCAACGTTTCCAAGGCAGCACGGGATCCAAAAAAAGGCAAAATAGCCAGAAATTAGGGGTCAAAATAACTCCAAGAAAAGAAAGGTTTATCGTCCATAGAGTCTGACATGTGGGACCCATTAGCGAGCAGATTCTTCAACGGTCAAAGGCGCAGGGGATCAAAGAAAAGGAAGTAGCCAGAAATTAGGGGTAAAAAATAACTCCAACAATGGAAACTTTTATTGTTCATAGAGGATGACATGCGGGACCCATGAGCCAGCAGCTTCCTCAACGTTTCAAAGGCGGCATGGGATCGAAAGAAAAAGGCAAGTGACCAAATATCGAGCCAAAAATAATCCAAGAAAAGAAACTTTATTGTACATAGAGGATGACATGCGGGTCCCATTTAGCAGCAGCGGTATCACCGTTTGAGATGCGGCAGAGGTCTCGAAAGAAAAAGGCAAGTGACCAAATATCGGAGCCAAAAAATCCAAGAAAAGAAAGTTTTATAGTACATAGAGGATGACATGCGGGTCCCATTTAGCATCAGCGGTATCACCGTTTGGGAGGGCAGGGGATCGAAAGAAAAAGGCAAGTGACCAAATATGAGGTGCCAAAAATAATCAAAGAAAAGAAAGTTTTCAACGTTTCAAAGGCGGCAGGGGATCAAAAGAAAAAGGAAGTAGCCAGAAATTAGGGGGCAAAAATAACTCCAAGAAAGGAAACTTTTATTGTTCGTAGAGGATGACATGGGGGACCCATGAGCCAGCAGCTTACTCAACGTTTCAAAGGTGGCATGAGATCGAAAGAAAAACGCAAGTGACCAAATATGAGGTGCCAAAAATAATCAAAGATTTATTGTACATAGAGGATGACATGCGGGTCCCATTTTGCAGCAGCGGTCTCAATGTTTGAAATGCGGCTTGAGATCAAAAGAAAAAGAAAGTAGCTAGAAAGTAGGGGGTCAAAAAAAATCCAAGAAAAGAAAGTTGATGGACATAGAGGTTGACATGCGGGTCCCATGTGCCAGCAGCTTACTCAACGTTTCAAATGGGCCAGGGGATCAAAAGTAAAAGGCAAGTGACGAAATATCGAGCCAAAAATCAGAGGGTGAAAAAAATCCAAGAAAACAAACTTTTATAGCACATAGAGGATGACATGCGGGTCCCATGAGCCAGCAGGTTCCTCAACGTTTCAAACGTGGCATGAGCTCGAAAGAAAAAGGCAAGTGACGAAATATCAGGAGCCAAAAATAATTCAAGAAAAGAAACTTGATTGTACATAGAGGATGACATGCGGGTCCCATGTGTAAGCAGCTTACTCAACGTTTCCAAGGCGGCAGGGCATCAAAAGAAAAAGGAAATAGACAAAAATCAAAGAGTGAAAAAAACCATAGAAAATAAACTTTTATAGCACATAGAGGATGACATGCGGGTCCCGAGCCAGCAGGTTCCTCAAAGTTTCAAACGTGGCATGAGATCGAAAGAAAAAAGGCAAGTGACCAAATATCAGAGCCAAAAATAATCCAAGAAAAGAAAGTTTATTGTACGTAGAGGATGACATGCGGGTCCCATTTTGCAGCGGTATCACCGTTTGAGAGGTGCACGGGATCGAAAGAAAAAGGCAAGTGACCAAATATCGGAGCCAAAAATAATCCAAGAAAAGAAATTTTATTGTACGTAGAGGATGACATGCGGGTCCCATTTTGCAGCAGCGGTCTCAACGTTTCCAAGGCGGCACAGGACCAAAAGAAAAATGAAGTAGCCAGAAATCAGGGGTGAAAAATCCAAGAAGAAAGATTTCAATTGGGCTGCATCTGGACATCTGGGCCTTCGAACTATCCTGCTTGGCCTTTTGACTCGTACAATTTCAGCCCACTCCAAAACAGGAAAGTTCCAAATTTTCTAAAAAAACAGGAAAGTCCTATGCTTCGCAAAGACAAAAAAACAAGGAGATTCAACATATAAGTTTGTTTATGTAAAAATAAAGATTTAATTATCCGTTTGAAATAGCTCAGAGCGCAATACATTGTTTATTGTCTGCAAAATAATCAAGATATCATATGTTTCTTGTACGGGGAGGCTGACATCGGGGACCCATGAGCCAACAGCGTCGTCAACGTTTTAAAGGCGGCAGGGGATGGAAAGAAAAAATAAACCAAAAATCTGTTGGTAAAAATCCAAGAAAAGAAACATTTTCGTTGAGAGGATGACATGCGGGACCCATGAGGCAGCATCCTCAGCGTTTATTGTTCATAGAGGTTGACATGTGGGACCCGTGAGCCAGCGGCGTCCTCAACGTTTTAAAGGCTGCAGGTGATAGAAAGAAAAAATAAGCCAAAAATCGTTTGGTCAACAAAATCCAAGAAAATAAACATTTATCGTTCTGAGAGGATGACATGCGGGACCCATGAGGCGCAGCATCCTCAACGATTCCAAGGCGGCAGGGGAAATATCCAGAAATTAATGAGGGGTTCAAAATAAATCCATCAAAGGAAACTTTTATTGTTCATAGAGGATGACATGTGGGACCGACCTGCCAACAGCGTCCTCATCGTTTCAGAGGGGGGAGGAGATCAAAAGAAAAAGGCAAATAGCCAGAAATTAGGGGTAAAAAATAACTCCAAGAAAGGAAACTTTTATTGTTCGTAGAGGATGACATGCGGGACCCATGAGCCCAGCTTACTCAACGTTTCAAAGGCGGCATGAGATCGAAAGAAAAAGGCAAGTGACAAAATATCAGGAGCCAAAGATAATCCAAGAAAAGAAACTTTATTGTACGTAGAGGATGACATGCGGGTCCCATTTAGCAGCAGCGGTCTCAGCGTTTCAAATGCGGCTTGAGATCAAAAGAAAAAGAAAGTTGATTGTACATAGAGGATGACATGCGGGTCCCATGAGTCAGCAGCATACGTTTCCAAGGCGGCAGGGGATCAAAAGAAAAAGGAAATAGCCAAAAATCAGAGGGTGAAAAAAATAAAGAAAATAAACTTTTATAGTACATAGAGGATGACATGCGGGTCCCATGAGCCAGCAGGTTCCTCAACGTTTCAAACTTGGCATGAGATCGAAAGAAAAAGGCAAGTGACCAAATATGAGGAGCCAAAAATAATTCAAGAAAAGAAAGTTTTATAGTACATAGAGGATGACATGCGGGTCCCATTTAGCAGCAGCGGTATCAGCGTTTGAGAGGTGGCAGGGGATCAAAAGAAAAAAGAAATTGCCAAAAATCAGATGGTGAAAAAAAACCAAGAAAATGAACTTTTATAGTACATAGAGGATGACATGCGGGTCCCATGAGCCAGCAGGTTCCTCAACGTTTCAAACGTGGCATGAGATCGAAAGAAAAAGGCAAGTGAAAAAATATCGGGAGCCAAAAATAATTCAAGAAAAGAAAGTTTTATAGTACATAGAGGATGACATGCGGGTCCCATTTAGCAGCAGCGGTATCACCGTTTGAGAGGCGGCAGGGGATCGAAAGAAAAAGGCAAGTGAAAAAATATGATTGCCAAAAATAATTCAAGAAAAGAAAGTTTTATAGTACATAGAGGATGACATGCGGGTCCCATTTAGCAGCAGCGGTATCACCGTTTGAGAGGCGGCAGAGGATCGAAAGAAAAAGTCAAGTGACCAAATATGAGGTGCCAAAAAAATCCAAGAAAAGAAAGTTTTATAGTACATAGAGGATGACATGCGGGTCCCATTTAGCAGCAGCGGTATCACGTTTGAGAGGCGGAGGATCGAAAGAAAAAGACAAGTGACCAAATATGAGGTGCCAAAAAAATCCAAGAAAAGAAAGTTTTATAGTACATAGAGGATGACATGCGGGTCCCATTTAGCGCAGCGGTATCACCGTTTGAGAGGCAGCAGGTGATCGAAAGAAAAAGTCAAGTGACCAAATATGAGGTGCCAAAAAAATCCAAGAAAAGAAAGTTTTATAGTACATAGAGGATGACATGCGGGTCCCATTTAGCGAGCGGTATCACCGTTTGAGAGGCGGCAGGGGATCGAAAGAAAAGGTAAGTGACCAAATATGAGGTGCAAAAATAATTCAAGAAAGAAAGTTTTATAGTACATAGAGGATGACATGCGGGTCCGTTAGCAGCAGCGGTATCACCGTTTGAGAGGCGGCAGGGATCGAAAGAAAAAGGCAAGTGACCAAATTTGAGGTGCCAAAAAAACTCCAAGAAAATAAAGTTGATTGCACATAGAGGATGACATGCGGGTCCCATTTAGCACAGCGGTCTCAACGTTTCCAAGGCGGCAAGGGATCAAAAGAAAAAGGAAGTAGCCAGAAATCAGGGGGTCAAAAAAAATCCAAGAATAGAAAGAATTTTGGTTCATAGAGGATGACATGCGGGACCCATGATCCTGCATCGTAAACGGCTCGATCGGAGAACGTTGAACGAGATGGCGCGATCTAGAAAAAAACAATGCCAGAGAGGCTGCCATCCGGGCCCTACATCCCTCGGCGGTGCGGATTTGCGTTGACTCGGCCGGCGAACCGAGATTTCGAGATGCACCACGTCCCGGGCCACCATACGCGACGTTTTGGCCGCTTTCGTCGGGCTAGGTGGCCTCAAAAACGAGAAAAAAAAAGTTTTGACATGCACCACGGAGGGACCAAAATCGTCGGCCATGGTACACCAGCAACCACGGCGCGACTTCAACTTCGTCGGCCATGGCAACTTTTCTTGTAGTGCTTGCTTTTCCGCTGTGTGCTGACGTTGTTCTTGTTACTTGTCAGGGTTATGACCTCTCAAACCTGCTAACGTTTGACCCTGATTCCATCGAGCCAACTGCTAAAGCAAGCAAAGCATCAGGGCCTAACAATACCCAAGGTCAACTTCAACAGCTCAAGGCCTTGCTCTCCTCCTCAATCGAGACGTTGGTTGAGGATACCGAGGGAATAAAGAACATTCTTGAAAACCTCCAGCCTCATCTCCCGGTGATACTACAGGTGAAGCTCTGGCCCGTGGTGACTTTGTCTGCTTACAGGTCAAGGGTGACCTTGGCTCGTCAGAGAATCGGCTTGCGCCACGCCCAGCTTCCATTGAAGGCTGATATTGCAGGCAAGTGTCAGCAGCTCAATGAGAAAAAGGCCGCTTTGGACACAAAACTTAACACATATACCAATACCACTGAACTGGAGATCTTGCGAAAGGAACTGGAAGACCTCGAAGAGAGGGTGCGGGTAACCAAGCAGCTCATCCAAGATAAGGAAGCTCTCATTGCCCGTTCCCACGAAGAAGCAGAAGGTCTCAAAGTTGAACTGAAGGCTGATCTAGCCGAAATTCGCGCTTTGAACAAGCAGCTAGTGATGGGCCAGGACGAAGATGACGAGGCTGAAATCGCCGAGGTGGATCGTGTTCGTGCTTCCGCCCTTTGTGCTCTTGAGGCATTCCTTCAGTAGAGCTCTTCCATGTAATAATAAATGCTCCACTGAACATGTACTTCTGTCGCAACATGTACTTCTGTCGCAACATCTTGAGTCAATGTCCGAGCATCGGCTGTGCTTAAAAAAATTATATTTTCGATTTTTTATCCGCCGATAGATTTCATGAATCGGCTCCCCTTGGGTACATACTTCGTGGCCTTGTACGCCTTGTACCTTCTCTGTGTGTATGTATGCCCCCCGAGCCGAATCCTTCAAGTGATTGAAGATATCGGCTTTTCAGCCAATTCAAGCCTGTCACACAACTCACCATGCTAAATAACACGGCGACTAGCAAATGTGGTGAGACTGATTTTAGCCGATTGCTGGAATCGGCTTCCCTTGCAGTTGTTGATCCAACTATTTGCTGATAAATGTTGGTCGTGGCTTATCCCCAGGACCAATGTCGATCTCTTCTAGCCCATCAGCTGTCGTAAACCCATACCCCCGCTTTCGATCGCCTGCCAAATCAACGATGAACACCGGCAGAAGGCATAGTGAGGTTGATTTTGGCCGATTGCTAGAATCGGCCTCCTTTTCCATTGCAATGTTTACTGAGGGTTTACAACTTCTTGGTTCTCTGCTATAGCTACGTGGCCTGCTTGAGGTGAAATCCTTACTTTTTATTTTTGGAGCCGATCGCAGGGATCGGCCTTGCCACGTACGTCCATAGACTCAGATCTTGCTACTCTGTCAGGCCAGTGGATAAGACCAGCCTCACACCATTTTTTGTAGCTTCGATGCGCTCATAGCCGTCCAGATTGATTCCAGAGAGCGGCTCTTGGTCGTTTGCTTCCCAGATGTTCATGGCAGCCAAAGAGATGTCGATCGAATCATCTGCATGAACAACCTCCACTTCATCTCCATCCCATTGTATGATACATTGATGCATTGTGGATGGAATGCAACAGTTAGCGTGGATCCAATCCCTTCCTAGCAGGACAGCGTAAGTGCTCTTGCTGTCGACGATGAAAAAGGATGTAGGGATGGTTTTTCGGCCGACAGTTAAGTCTACGTTCAGAACACCCTTGGCTTCTGACGGTTGGCCGTTGAAGTCGCTTAGCGTGATGTTGGTCTTGATCAAATCTTCATTAGAACGTCCCAAACGTCGTAACATGGAGTACGACATTATGTTGACTGTTGCTCCCGTGTCAACCAGCATCTTGCTAATAGGCTGCCCATTGATATAACCCTTCAGGTATAGAGCCTTGAGATGCATGTAGCTCCTTTCTCTTGGCTTCTCGAAGATAATTGGTCGTGGCCCGCAATCAAACTGTGCCACTGATACTTCCTCATCTCTTGGAGCACAAAACTCTGACGGGAGAACGAACACCATGTTTGTATCAGCCGATGTCCCTGCATCGGCTTTTGTCTGCTTGGGTCGCCACACTTTCTTTGGTGGGCGAGCCTCTGTCTCCAGTGTTTGCTGAATTTTCACGGCCAGATCGGGCCGTGCTTTCCTCAACGTGTACAGGTACTGCGCCTCGGCTTCTTCCAAGTTTCGTAGCCGTTGCACTCTGCGCTTTTGGGAGTGGCTGAGTCCATCAGGACACCACCTTGGTCGGTGATATCTATCTTCTTCTTCTGACTCCTTGAAGTCTTCCTCTTGAGACGATTCAGCTCGTTTGTTCTGAGGTGGGAGAGGTCCTAGACGTTTGAACACTGAAACTTCATTTGTTCCCTTCCTCTTCTATCTACACTCTGGGCAGTTCTCGATGGTAGGCAATCGGCTCATTCCTGAGTCCCAGCAGTGTTTGAAGAAAGGACAGTTCCAATGCCTATCCATGTCCTCTTGCTCTCTTGACCTCCCTCTAGCGTGACGCTCATACCCTTCGCGTCGACGGTATTTCCTGTTGTCTGCATCAGACCGACGATGTCTATCATCGTCTACTTCGTAGCGCCGACGTCGGTCGTATTGCTGCTCATATTTGTTGAGAAGATGTGCGGAGAGTGGTCGTTGATACCGCACGCTGATCACCTCTTCCTCAGTCAAATACCGTCTGTCATCATTCTGGGGCCGGTCGCGTGGATCAGCCTCCCTTTTATCTTTGCCACGGGAGCGACTGCTCTCTGGCTTGTCCTCGCCATGGCGATCTGCAAGCCCTGCCATATTGATATCAAACGAGAAACCTGGCTCGCGTCCTATGCAGTGGCTGAGATCGACCATGTTGACTTCCGGAAACGGCTGCGTGTCAACTCTCATGGCAAACTGACCGAAAAGTAATCGGCCTTGTTCTATCGCCATTTGAATCTGTCCGCGCAAGACTTTGCAGTCGTTGGTGGCATGGGTGAACGTGTGATGCCATTTGCAGTATGGCCTGCCGTTCATCTCTTGTGACGTGGGGATTTTGTGGCCTTCGGGTAACTTCAGCTGTTTTTCCTTCAGCAAATCAAAAATTTGCTCCGTTTTGCTCAAATCGAAGTCGAACCCCTTGCAGGCCCTGGTTGTTTCAGCCACTTGCAGGACACGGGTTTTGCCCCCCGGGTCCACTCAGCAACAGCGACCTCCTGATCTCTGCAGAATCTTCATCTTCGTCCATCTCGATCAGGGCGACGCGCTTGTACTTGTCCTGGTACAATTCTGGGTGGCGCTGTTCATACGCTGTTAATTTCTGAACCATATGCGCCAGTGAATTGTACTCTGCTTGGAAGGTCACATCTTTGAGCGGCGCTGAAAGGCCTGCTATCGCCAGCTCGCATGCTTCCTTCTCAGTTAGACGAACCGAATAGCATCGGTTCCTGACGGTCCTGAAGCGCTGAATGTATTCAGACACCGTCTCTCCTCGCCTTTGCCGAACCTGGGTCAGATCGGCAATGCCACTCGGTAGCTTCTGAGTGATACGTACGTGAAACTGCTCTTCCAGCTCCTTCCACGTCCGAACCGAGTCTGGTAACGAGGTGTACCACCCAAAACGGACCCGTGAGAGACTGCGAGAAGAACCTCACGCGTAGCTCGTCTGAGGCTGAGACCATACCCAACTGTGCCAAGTATCGACTCACGTGCTCAATTGAGCTGGTTCCTTCTAACCCACTGAATTTGGTGAAGTCAGGGAGTCGATACTTAGGCGGTAGCGGGATCAGATCGTACTCGTTGGGATACGGCTTGGAATAGCCGATCATTCTCTTCTTCGGCAGGATGCCGAACTGATCTCTCATGATTGCGGTGATCTCATCCACCGTAGGAGCTGCAGAAGTTGATCGTTCATGACTTGTACCGGTGGCATATTTAGTTAGCCACGCCTGTTTCTCAACATCTGCTCCAGAACTGCTTCCTGCTCAGCGACTCCTCCTGCCGTGGCAGTCCTTCCTGCTGTAACCTGGGTCATCCAGTTGTTGCAGTCCGGCACGTATGTGCACACGTATCCATGTGGAATCTCCTTGGGCGGCTCATACAGGAATTGGTAGTCGCCAGGATCACCTCCAACCTTGTAAACGACGTACGCCGGTGAACCTTGTTGTTGTGGAGTGGCAAACGTGTATTGCAGTGGTGGCCTTGTGTAGAGCGGTATCTCCCCTTGGTGAGTTCCTAGAGCAGGTCCTGACGGAGAGTACTTGTGCTTCATGATTTCTTGCACCACATTGAGCGCGACACGCTCCAGAGTGTTCACCAGGCTCTCAGAGTGCCGATGAAGCGAATGAGCAACGGCATAGTTGACTTCCTGTCGCAGGGCTCTGGTACGTTCGTCCGAAGGGAGAGATAGATCTAGTCCCTCTAGCGCACCTTCGGGTTGGAACCCTTTGAACTTGATCCCGTGCAAACGGGTTTTCTCAAAAGCGCCGATGAGCTCGGCTTCCAAGATTGCCTTGAGATCATCATATTTCTTCTTATGCTCGGAGGCAGATCTTCATACTTGACCGGTTCTTCCGCCATCTCGGATGTTGACGTGGTTGTTGCAGAAGATGGTCCCACCGGGCGTGCGTGTTGCTGCCAAAACCCACCGGCGAGCAGTGGTTAAGCAACACGAAGAGCCGGGAGGCTTCCAAGGCTGCAGAGGGCCCTGGTCCCTCGACGTCGTCCCGCAAATGCTCCGGCACACGACCTAGCGGTTGCAAGGGCGTGCCACCTGACCTATACCTGGCCAGGAAGGTGTTGGATTGCTTCGATTAGTTTCTGCATGGCAGACACGTAAACATTAAATACGAGCCCGATCGGCTCTCAGGTTGCCCTGTGGATCGGCTCAGAGCCGATCGCCCCATGGTTTACGTCGGGTTGACGATGGCATGGGGCTCCTGCTTGATCGTATAAAGCTAAACCAATCTACGACAGCTTAGGGTTTTCACCGTATGATCGGAACATCCTACGCGTAGTTGAGCCTAATAGACACGAAAGATAATGGAAAACTAACCCTAAAAGAGGCCTAAAAACCAACATTAAGTTAATTCCGGAACATCCCTCTTAGGACTAACAAACCATACCTAACGTACTACCGGATCGTTCAACCCGTTTGCAAGGCCTAACCATACGATATTAAACCAATCCTTGAAGAATCAAGGAGCAACTATAACGGATCAGATCTACTAAACAACGAACAAGCAAGACGCTGCCCTTACACCTGGATAGGTGTAAGGGCAGCTAGATATCGAGGGACGGCACAGCTAAGCAGATATGCGTAAGAAAAGCATCTATGCAAGCCCCAAAACATCTATGATAAGTAGTGCTACTCGCCATCAACAACGCTTCAGACGAGCAACACCAACGAATAAACGTGTGCTGCCTAGATCGCAAGATGCGATCTAGGCAGCATGATGCTTACCCGGGAGAAACCCTCGAAAGAAGGGGTGGCGATGCGCCTGATTTGTGTTTGTTGTGAACGTGATTGTCCTCCTTTTCCGATAACCCTAGATACATATTTATAGTCCAAGGGACTTTCTAATTCGGGCGTGCACCTAACCGTGCACGGGTCAAACTCTATCTTTAATTCTAACTAAGATACGATCTACTATATTTACAGATACATGGGCAATCCTCGCACAAGGCCGCTTCAAAGACGCTCCACATGTAAGTCCTTCAAGCCCATCTTCACTTACGGCCCATCTCCTGATTTGGCCAAAATCCGGTGATAACATGATCTTGATGAAGATTATGTGGAACTTGATGATGATTTTATTGATAAATGCAATGCTACTACTAGTACAAGTAACCTCAAAAAGTTTATTGCACAACATGATGTTAGATACAAACTGTCTCCTGATCCTAAATTTTCCACATCTCCTATAAACATTAAGGATAAGGATTATGATTTTTCTCTTGATTTATCTCATATATCTATTGTTGAGAAAACACCTTTTTGTGGTACTGAAAAGAGAGTGCTGTAGAGCACATGAATGAGCTTTCTACTTTAAGTAGCTTGTTTTCTGATGATGTTAAGATGCGTACTTATTTTGTTGCTAAATTTTTTACTTTCTCATTAAAGGATGATGCTAAGATTTGGTATAATAGTTTGCCTCCTGATTCTATTGATAGTCCAAGTTGTTTGCTTGATGTTTTCTTTCGAAAATATTTTCCTGCTAGTGCTCAACATATTGCTTTGCAGAGAATTTATAGTTTTGATCAAGAAGATGGAGAGAAATTGCCTGAAGCTTGGGCAAGGTTTTGCTCTCTTATTAGAGCTCGGCCTGGACATGAATTGGAAAAGCATGATTTACTTGATATATTTTATAGTGGACTAACCATTGAGTCTAGAGCATACCTGGATAGTTGTGCTGATTGTGTTTTCAGGAAAAGAACTCCAGACGAAGCTGAAGAAATATTGGCTAGAATAATCCAAAATCATGATGATTGGACTACACCTGAACCAACCCCAACACCAGTATTGAAGAAGAGGGGTATGATTGAATTAAATGATGAAGATATGAGGGAAGCCAAGAAATCTCTTATGGAGAAAGGTATTAAATCTGAAGATGTGAAGAATTTACCTCCTATAGAAGATCTATGTAAGATAATTCCCCCTTCATCCACGATTAAGGTACATTCCCTTCAACGCTTCGATAGAGGAGATATCCCTTACTCAAAACCTCCTGATCAATGTTTAGATGAATTTGATAATTATGTTGTTAAGCAAAATAACTTTAATATGAGAGTAGAGAATCATCTAATGGAAAATTCTCAAGCTATTAGTAAATTGCATGATATTGTGGAGAGAACCTCCAATGATGTTAAGATGCTTGTTAAACATTTTCATATGATTCAAACTCAAATTGATCAACTTACTAAAGTGCAAAGTGATTTGTTAGAAAATACTCAAAGAAAAACATGCTTATGAAGTAACAACTAGAGGTGGTGTTTCTACCCAGGATCCTCTATATCCTGAAGGGCATCCCAAAAGAATTGAACAAGATTCTCAACGAACTAAAGAAACTAGTAGTCCTTCTAAGAAAAAGAAGAAGAAACATAAAACTGTTGTAGAATCCTCTGAACCTGTTAATGATCCTAATAGTATTTCTATTTCTGATGCTGAAACTGAAAGTGGTAATGAACATGATAAAGATAATGATAAGAATGATACTCCTGATAAAGAAGAGATTGAAAAAGAACCTGAAAAGCATGCTAAAAATAAAAAGTACACTAAAGAAGATTTTATTGCTAAGAAACATGGTAGTGAAAGAGAACCTTGGGTTCAAAAGCAAATGCCTTTTCCTGCTAAGAAACTAAAATCAAAGGAAGAGGAACACTATAATAAATTTTGTGATTGGATAAAACCCTTGTTTTTACAAATCCCTTTGACTGATGCTATTAAATTGCCTCCTTATTCAAAGTACATGAAAGATATTGTCTCTAACAAAAGGAAAATTCCTAATGAGGAGATTTCCACTATGCTCGCTAATTACTCTTTCAATGGCAAGGTTCCAAAGAAGCTGGGAGACCCAGGTATACCGACTATCCCTTGTTCCATCAAGAATAATTATGTTAGAACTGCTCTATGTGATTTGGGAGCAGGAGTTAGTGTGACGCCTTTTTCTCTTTACAAGAGACTTGATTTAGATAAGTTGATACCAACTGATATATCTTTGCAAATGGCTGATAAATCTACTGCTATTCCTGTTGGTGTATGTGAAGATGTTCCTGTTCAAGTTACTCAGAATTGCTTAATATTAACTGATTTTGTTGTGTTGGAAATGCCTGAAGATGATAATATGTCTATTATTCTTGGAAGACCCTTTCTTAATACTGCAGGGGCTGTTATTGATTGCAATAAAGGAAAAGTTACTTTCAATGTTTTTGCTCAAGAGCTCAGGATTTTTTGATCTCCTTGCTCAGCCCAGATTTCTGTCTGAAATTTGGCACATTTGATCTCCGGTATGTGACTCCTTCGATTATCCAAATAGAATTTTGTTTGGTTGAGTATATCTTGAGAAATTTGCTGCTGTAGGTGACATGTTTAGTGAGCTTGCATGCTTGATTCAAGTTGTAGAAATGAGTTTTGATGCATGTTTAGTACTCTAGCAAGTTCCTATAGTAGTTTCCCTCAATTATATGTCTTGAAATCAAATTTTATAATGATTGTTGAAAAATTTCAGAAAAGGAAAATGGACAACCACAACTTTGGAGAGGTGTTCGAAAGAGAGACGACGAGCACGGGGAGGCCCTCAAGGGCAGCCACTCGAATTAGACGATCCTATAATGAGGATGTCATCGCACCGAGCTTCGAAGTTGAAGAGGATAATGGAGTTCCTAATGCTTCATCATTTCCATGCTATGACTTTTTGCGTAATGCAGGGTTGCTTGATGATTTCTTATTCCTCATCAACAATGTGGGCTTATCTACCTATATGGAAGATGAGAGGAGCCAATACTACATGCTAACTAAAATCTTTGTTGAAAGCTTCAAGTTCAACAACACGCACTTCACGCCAACAGTTGCATTCAGGATTTATGATAATCCTATTACTATGAAGTTGAAGAATTTTTGTATTGCATTGGATATTGCTCCTGTAGGTACATCGAAGAAGATCGAGAAAAGCCCCAAGGCTTTGACGGAGCTCTATCGAGAAGTCACCAATGATGATAGCCGCACCATTTAGTGCGGCAAGATAAGAAACATTCAACTTCCCGCCATTAGATATTTCGCTTACTATCTTGCTACTAGCATTCTTGGTAGGGAGAACACTAGCAACATTTCTAGTTATCATCTTGCTTTTCTTGTTGCTGCATTGACTGGTAACACACCTTATCATCTTGGTGCTCTTATTGCTCGTCGCCTATCTACTAGGGGACCTATCTATGGAGGAATTATTGCATCGCGTATTTTGGCACATCTAGATCTTCCTCTTGATCCTACTGATGAGAAACTAACCCCTGTTAGGCTTGATATTGCTGCTATGAAGAGTCACCAATTTGTCACAACTGACTCTAGCTTAGAAAGTATTGTCTATAAAATGTTGTTTATTGACGGGGATGAGAGGGAAATCCCCTTGCCGCAGGCCGATTTGTTCAGTGTTCACAGGAAATCGTGGTCGCGCTCCAAGGAGGAGGTGGATGAGCAGCTGAGGATACATGGTTTCCACCAGCAGCATGACTCCGAGGACGCCAAGCCCTCCTACGGGTACATCGTCACGTATCCTGGTGCGTCTTCCAGCACATACCCAGAACAGGATCCTTCTTCGTCATACTACGGAGGTGCCACCTCATGGGGACCGTGGGATTGACCTCCACTTAGGCAAAAAGCCTAAGCTTGGGGGGAGGTATGCCGGCATCACTCATTCATTGCATATTACAATTGCTGGACACTTGTATATACTTGTTTAGCTTCTTAAAGTGGTTTCTAATAAGAGGGAGATGATATTTGGGGAAGTGTTGTTTGTAAACAGATTCTAGACTGATACCAAAAAATTCTCAAAAACAGCCAGAACGTTATTTTACGAAGCCAATTTTTGTGCATGTTCCCCAGGTTATTATCTAACTTTCATTAGTTGGACACTTTTCGAGCTGAGCAGCGGAAGATTTTCGTAAAAATCGATTACTGTACTGCTGTCAAGTTTTGGCAGATTTCTGCCATCTTGCTTTTCGGTGTTTCTTTTAGTTTTCATTCTCTTGTTTTTGCGTTGTTTCTTTCCTAAAACACAAAAAGACCAAAAATATTTCTGTTGTTTATCTTCACCATTTGTTTATTTGGTTCTTTGTTCCTATTTTACCTTATTTGCTATCGTTAGTTTGCTATGAGAAAATCCAAAAGATTTTGCTTTGTTTGCTTGTTTCCTTTTGTTCTTGTTTCTAACCCGAAAACACCAAAAATATTTGTTGTTCTTCTTTGGTTTTGTAAAGTTTATTAGGGAGTTCAGCGGTCTCCGGTGGTTGGAGCTTGGTTTTCATTTCATATTATTATTCAAGCCACACAAGTGAAAGGCAATAATGACGATCTACGACAACTCGACTGTGGTGAGAGGCTGGTATGAACTCTATTTGTTTTCATTTTTGTACATATACTCATCCATGTGAGCATGCTTAGTTGGTTCATGTGAGGTATATGTCATTTAATGAAAGTCTAGTAGTTCATGATTTCTCATGTTTAGTTCCAATTTATTAATAATGAGTAGCATGTCATGAATATTTGCTTGCATTGTTCTATTCATAGATAGTTATGACATTGTGGTATCCTCCTCTAAATAATTCACTTGAATCGACTTGGCACATGCTCACGCATGCATATGACTAAACAAAAGTCAATTAAGCCTCGATGATTTACTTTGCTTCAGAGTTCTTGTATCACTTTTATGCCTCCGTTAATTTTATTTTGTCGCAAGCATGATTATGACAGTTATTGCTCTCTTGATTGTCGCTTCCCAGTCTATTGCTAGCCTTCACTTGTACTGAGCGGGAACGCTGCTCGTGCTTCCAAACCCCTGAAACCAAGTTATTCCAGAGTGTCCACCATAAATACCTATGCATGGCATTTCAAACCATTCCAAGTAAATTCTCATGTGCTACCTTTAAACCTTCAAACTACTTCTCAATTTGTGTCGATGTTTTATAGATCATGAGGAAGTATGTGGTGTTTTATCTTTCAACCTTGTCATTTACTCTGACAGACTTTCCAATGGACTAGTGGCATATCCGCTTATCCAATAATTTTGCAAAAGAGCTGGCAACGGGGTTCCCAGCCCCAATTAATTAACATTCATTAATAATTCTCTTCACATGTTTTGCCCTGATTTATCAGTAAGCAACTTAACCTGCAAATAGACACTCCTCCATGGTATGTGAATGTTGGAAGGCACCCGAGGATTCGGTTAGCCATGGCTTGTGTAAGCAAAGGTTGGGGGGAGTGTCATCCATAATGAAACTAAAATGCATGTGTAAACAAAAGAGAAGAGGGATGATCTACCTTGCTGGTAGAGATAACGTCCTTCATGGGAGCCGCTCTTGAGAGTCTGGTTGGCGAGGTAGTTAGAGTACCCACTATCATTCGTTGACAACAACAAACACCTCTCAAAATAATTTTACTTCTGTCTTTGAAAAAATGAAAAGCTCTAGCACATGTTAATCCCTGCTTCCCTCTGCGAAGGTCAATCTTTTACTTTTATGTTGAGTCACCATCCTTTCTTTGAGCACCTTCTTGAGAGCATAACTGTCATTCTTAGTATAATATGCTTGTCCCAAAATATGATCAGCTGTGGTAAAACTTTGATACTTTTATCTTTGATAATCTTTACTTCTAGTCTTTCCATGAAATTCAGAGGTGCCTGGGCATTTATGTTTTGCTGTACAAATACGGGCAAGCGAGATACCACTTTATCATATCTTTCTATGAACATTGCAATCCTGCTTATGGAAGTGTTTCATGATGCTTGTTATTAGTTTGTTGGTATCTCTTTCATGATTGACACAGCTATTAGATGACTTTATTTGCATGTATCTTATTATGAATTGCTTAAGTACTTGCCCATATCATGAGAATATTTACATCATATGAACAAATGTGTTCATGAAAGTTCTTTTATCGCACTCAGTTGTTAACTGAATTGCTTGAGGACAAGCAATAAGCTAAGCTTAGGGGAGTTGATACGTCCAAAACGTATCTACTTTCCCGAACACTTTTGCTATTGTTTTACCTCTAATTTGTGTATTTTGGATACAACTAACACGGACTAACGTTGTTTCAGCAGAATTGCGGTGTCTTGTTTTTGTGCAGAAACTCAACTTTCAAAAAAATCCCCGGAAATAATCGCAATGGGCCTATTTTCACAGAGAACTTACGAGGCCAAAAGGGCAAGCCAGGGGGCCCACGGCCCCCACACCATAGGCCGGCGCGGCCTGGGGGGGGGCGCCGCCCTATGGTGAGGGCGCCTCGGTGGCCCCCGACGCTCCCCTTTCGACTACTTAACCCTTTCGACCTAAAAACGCCAGGGGGTTCGACCATATTTCGAGAAGACGTCCAGAACTCCGCCGCCATCGCGAAACTCCGTCTCGGGACCAGAAACTCCGTTCTGGCACTCCGCCGGGACGAGGAATTGGAGGGGATCATCGCCATCATCACCACCGACGCCTCTCCATCAACCAGCCATGCTTCCCCCATCCATGTGTGAGTAATTCCCCCGCTGTAGGCTGAAGGGGATGGTAGGGATTGGATGAGATTGATCATGTAATAGTCATAAGATTGTTAGGGCATAGTGCCTAGTATCCGTAGATGGTCCTTTTATGATATTGTTGCAACTTGTTATGCTTAATGCTTGTCAATAGGGCCCGAGTGCCATGATTTCAGATCTGAACATGTTATTGATTCATGAAGATATTCATTGTTTTATGATCTTACCTGCAAGTTGTATACACATATTGCTGTCCGGAACCCGAGGCCCCAAAGTGACAGAAATTGGGATAACCGGAGGGAAGGCTGTGATGTGAGGATCACATGTGTTCACGGAGTGTTAATGCTTTGCTCCGGTACTCTATTAAAAGGAGTACCTTAATTTACAGTAGTTTCCCTAGAGGCCCGGCTGCCACCGGCAAGCCGGGGGGCAGTGAGCCAATGGCATTGAAATTGGCTGTCTCCGCGTCATAACCATGTTGAGCAAGAGAGCTCTTGCAGAGTAAAACCGCCAGGGTTAACGGGAGAAGTTTGAAGGAGGGGCCATCATCAGTGGTTAGGCCTCAGGCCAGTTCGTCAGGCATAGGAGCGCGACATCGTTGGAAAAGCTGTGGGCAAACACTTGTTGAGCGGAGGTGTCAGCTTCAGCGTCAGGGGCGTCAGGTTTTCCTGGAGGCATTAATCCAGGAGTTTTGTTATCAGGACGAACGTCATATTCGGATGATGTTTAAACGTCTAAAGGCCTTAGGATCTCAAAGCTGCGCATCGGACCTGTTCAATTGGGAGCTTGGATCTGAATCCCATGGACTGCAAGTGGACATCTGAGAAGTCAAATCAGATCGGTCTTTTTGCAATATATTTGAAAGCTGATGCTTTGCCATCGGCTCATTAAGCAGCTACCGGATTGATAATCGGCGGATCTTAGTACGAAAGAAATCGGCAAAATCAAGTTAGAAGAAGCTCCTTCATTGATAGACATGATTTCTTACAAAGGAGGAACCGATGACTCAAAGAAAGAAGAACGAGAAAAAAGGGGAGGAGGGTCCGTTGACTCATCTACTACTGCTAAGCCTATGCTAGTAGATCCTGGTCTATGGGCCGTCACTGCCCTCGTCGTCATCTTCGGGACCCTCATCGGCACTGCTGCCGGAGGGCTCTTCGTCGCTACTCCCATAGCCCTCTACGGGAGCTTCATCCCCGTCTTCATCATCGCTGCTGTCGTCGTCCCACCACATACGGAGGCGCTTCGCCGGTGGATAGCCCTCAAGGGAGTCGTCGTCACCGTTGTCATCCGCCTCTTCCTCCTCGTCAGAGGTGGGGAAGCCTTCCCAGAGGTTGTCCTCACTTTCCGGCTCCGGTTCCTCGGAGACAAGGAACTGAAGATCTTCATCCCCGCTGGTCAGGGGCTGGTCGTCTTCAGACCGGGCGGAGGAGGCGTGATCCTCCAGGTCCCATTCTTCCGGGGCACGGACGTCCGGCGGCGTTTCGCGGGAGGAGGAGGGCCCATGGGAAAGCTCGGAGGAGGAAGAAGACATGGTGGTGCAGCAAGATTCTGTGGGTGCTAATGCGAGGAAGATGAAAAAGGAGCAAGCTGTTTAGAACGGCTAAATAGAAGGGATGTGAGGGAGATTTAATGCCACAGCAGTTTCCGAGGAGGTGATGCCTAGCAGGAAAAATTTTCGGACGCGTGGAGAAGTGAAAGGGGTAAGGTGTCATGATGAGGGATTCTGCGGTGATTTCTGCTCTGCCACGACATGACCCTACGAGGGAAAACATAATGATTTTGGAAATGTCGTTTCCAAAACCAGGGGGCATGTGTTATCACCAGAATTTGACCAAGTCAGAGGTGGGCCGCGATCAAGATGGACTTGAAGATATACATATAAAAGAGATACGTGAATCGGCCTTGGTTACCAAGTTTGGGCTAGTTAGCCCGTGTATCTTTGTAGTAGGCTTCGTAGAAGTTAGAATTTATCTCGTGCACGGTGTGGTGCCCACATTAGAAAGTCCCCTGGACTATAAATATGTACCTAGGGTTTATGGAATAAACAACAACCAACGTTCAACACAAACCAATCTCGGCGCATCGCCAACTCCTTCGTCTCGAGGGTTCCTCCGGTAAGCACCATGCTGCCTAGATCGCATCTCGCGATCTAGGCAGCACGAGCCTGCCTAGTTGTTCATGCGTTGCTCGTACTGAAGCCTTTTTGATGGCGACGTAGTTATCATAGATGTGTTAGGGTTAGCATTGTTCCTAGTATCATATGTTGTCGTAGTGCAACCCTTGCGCATCTAGCCGTCCCTGTACCTCATCATGGGTGCGGGCGGCACCCGCTTGATCGTTATTTAGTAGATCTGATCCGTTACGGTCGCTCCTTGATTCATCAAGGATTAGTTTAATATCTGCAATAGTTAGGCCTTACAAAGGGTTGGAGGATCCAGCGGCATGCAGGGTGTAGTTTGCTGCCCCTAGACAGGACGTTCCGAGGATCAACCTAGTGTTGGTTTTTAGGCCTTGTCTAGGGCTGGCTTACGTTTACCGTGCGTGAGCGCGAGGCCCAATCGTGAGTAGGATGATCCGATTATGCGGTGAAAACCCCAGATCGTCGTGGATCTCATATGCTTTATCATGATCAAGCAGGACCACCATATATTCGGCCACCTCGGACGAATCATGGGTGGATCGGCTCCATGAGCCGATTCACAGGACAACCTGAGAGCCGATCGAGGCTCGTATTTAACGTGTACGTGTGTGCCCTGCAGGAAACTAAGCGAGGCATCATCCACACCTTCCGACCAGGTATAGGTCAGGTGGGCCCTTGCAACCCGCATCGGCGCGCGACCCGGAGGCTTTGCGGGCCGTCGCTCGAGGGATCAGGGCCAGCCGCAGCCCTAGTCGTTCCCGGCTCTACGGTGTTGGCCAGTCACTGCCCGCCGGTGGGTTTCTGACGTCAACAAACCTGCACAACACAATCAAAGTACTTTGCCCCAACGTAACAGTGAGGTTGTCAATCTCACCGGCTTGCTGAAAACAAAGGATTAAACGTATCGAGTGGAAGATGGTGTTTGTTTGCAAAGAACAGTAAAAACAGTAGAATGTATTCAGATGTAAAAGAATGGACCGGGGTCCATAGTTCACTAGAGGTGTGTCTCCAATAAGATAACTAACATGCTGGGTGAACAAATTACAGGCGGGCAATTGACAAATAAAGATTCAACACATATCAATGATGATTACTATGTGATTTAATTAGGGCATTACGACAAAGTACATAGACCGCTATCCAGCATGCATCTATGCCTAAATAATCCTCCTTTAGGTTATCATCCGAACCCCTTCCAGTATTAAGTTGTAAACAACAGATAATTGCATTAAGTATGGCGCGTAATGTAATCAACACAAATATCCTTAGACAAAGCATCGATGTTTTATCCCTAGTAGAAATAGCACATCCACAACCTTAGAACCTACTGTCACGATCCCAGATTCAATAGAGGCATGAACCCACTATCGAGCATAATTACTCCCTCTTGGAGTTACAAGTATCAACTTGGCCAGAGCCTCTACTAGCAACGGAGAGCATGCAAGAACATAAACAACACATATATGATAGATTGATAATCAACTTAACATAATATTCTATATTCATCGGATCCCGCCAAACACAACATGTAGCATTACAAATAGATGATCTTGATCATGTTAGGCAGCTCACAAGATCTAAACAATGATAGCACAAGCAGAGAAGACAACCATCTAGCTACTACTGCTATGGACCCATAGTCCAAGGATGAACTACTCACGCATCAATCCGGAGGCGGGCATGATGATGTAGAGCCCCTCCGGTGATGATTCCCCTGTCCGGCAGGGTGCCGGAGGCGATCTCCTGAATCCCCCGAGATGGGATTGGCGGCGGCCTCTCGAATGTTTTCGTATCGTGGCTCTCGGTACAGGGGGTTTCGCGACGAAGGCTATTTGTAGGCGGAAGGGTAGGTCGGGGCGACGCGAGGCCCACACACTAGGGCCGCCGCCTGGGTGTGTGGCCACCTCGTGGCCCCTCGTTCCCTTTCGGTCTTCGGAAGCTTCGTGTAAAAATAGGACCCTGGGCGTTGATTTCGTCCAATTCCGAGAATATTTCCTTACTAGGATTTCTGAAACCAAAAACAGCAGAAAACATCAACGGCACTTCGGCATCTTGTTAATAGGTTAGTGCCGGAAAATGTATAATAATGCTGTAAAGTATGTATAAAACATTCAAGTATTGTCATAAAAGTAGCATGGAACATAAGAAATTATAGATACGTTTGAGACGTATCACCCTTGTGTCGAATCAATAAATTGGGTTTTACTTCCCTCGAAGACTGTTGCGATCCCCTATACTTGTGGGTCATCAGTCCCTTGCAGCTGGGGTCGAAACAAGAAACAATCACCCTCTATCGAAAAGCGTCTCTCTCTGGGCGGCCATCCGCCCAGATCCAACGTGACTAGCGAGAAAGGATGCTCCATGGCCTTAAAGCCGAATGAGGAGCATGAGCAAGAGAAGCAGCAAGCAGACAAGGACACCACCACAAAAACTTCAACAATGCCAGCTGTTTCATCTTTGATCCGAACCATCCGTTGCCAGAACTGGAGGAGGAGAAAGGATCCAGTGGCTAGCCAACAACTGTACTTGTATCTAGGTCGGTCGAGCTTGCATATTTTGTTTTATTTTTACTTTAGCGTTGTCATTATCACCATCTCGATCGACGAAATAAAATGGGTTTAGTGTTTCCTTAAGAAATGTATTACTCCTTCCGTTCCATTTTATAGTGCCTATAGTTTTTTGGCACGAAAATTGGCGCAAGAGTAATTTTTACAAAAGACCCCCTAGCTGAATGATTTGAGATCAGAATAAAATTAGGAAATCGATAACTTCCTAACTTACCGTAATAAATCCCACAAATCTCTCTGGTTGACTCTCCATATATGTGCATCCATGTTTAATTAAGGAAAGAAAAACATTGCTTTCCTAAATCTAAGCAATCATTGTGGTCATGCATTAGGAATCTCGATTAACTGTTTCCTATTTTGTATGAATTTTTTTCATGCATGTCGTGTGGGAGTTGACCGGTGAAGGGGGTAACTGAAAAAAGCCAAGCTACAGCCTTATATTCTGAAACATATCCCAAAAATTAATAGGCACTATAGAAAGGAACGGAGGGAGTATTACCTAGTGTAAACCTTCTGCCTGTGTTGTGAGACTGGCGGGTGGGCCTCCAATACTCGGCATATCCCTGGCACACTCCAATCCCACACACACACTCTTATACCTAGAAAAAAGGTCATTTTCCTCTTTTTTTTCCTCCCGGGTGCCCCTTGCATAGGGTTTCCGGCCGCCTCCTATCCAGCTCCGGCCGGTGGACATCAGCTCGTGATTGCTCGCTACCAGCGCCTCCTACCCCCATAGGTTTGGCCGCTCGATCTTCTGCCTGAATTCTTTCGGACTGTTCTTCCCATGCGCAACGCTGTTGACTGGTAGTGGCGAGACAGACGATCGTCAAGTGCGGCTTCTGTGTCGAGCGGCTCTGCCGCTATCCTCCCGCCATGCCCTACCTCCATGATTACTAGGGTTAGTTTGGATCTTAATTAAAGAGTACCAGAGAGATTTGGTCATATTCTGAATATGTGTGACAACCAGCCGTATGAAATTCTGAACATAAGCTGAACCTGGAGTGATATTGGTCAACATGTAGAATTCAGTAAGTACTATCTATACACACTCCTCTTTAAATTATCTGCTCAGGGATGAATGTGATGTTCAATTTGTGTAGGTATTGAACCACCACGATCAAATTCAAAAGTAGTTGAGAAGTTACGAGATGGGTATTTGAAGACCCAACCTCTTGAATTACTACACGGGTAAGATTTTATTTTCTCAGTACTATGTACAATACATACTAGGACTTCAGAACTATTGTTGAAACTGTATTTTCACCTGTTATGGTTAAATAATGTATTTATTTCGATGGGCTATTTTATATGAAGAAATATTGAATATGTTGGCTAAATATTCCTCAATTCCCTTGTATGCAAACTAAGACATTGAATTATGTATCATACTTATTATCGTGCATGATGCTATGACAGGCAGATATCATGTGGAGAATGATGTTGGAAGTTCACCAAATGCAGCATTCCATTATGTCTCGGCTAGATGTAAAAAAAAAAAATCTCATCTACATCTCTAAGCGAGTCGCAAAACATACCTTGATGAGCCTTATCACTGAACTGGGATTCCTCTATTCCAGTTTGGCATGCTGGGTTGATGCTTACAAAAATTATGTGAGTGGATTATGTGAGTGGTGTCCACTCCTGGCTGCAAAAATGTGTGGTGGAAATACGAGATCGCTCACGGGAAGAAGGTTGAACCTCCAACCTTGCCAACACCTTGATCCACCGCTCTTTGTTCTCTTGGGAGACTGGTCGACGGGAATCTCATCGCTCATGTCGAAAGAATCTTGTGATTCCATCAAGAACCTTGCAGAGGATCTCAAGAAAATGTACAAGAACCACACGCGAAGATGATGTCTTCAGATATTGGGGCATAGGATAATGTTGCAGAGCATGGTAAATCCAAGACCAAGTCAAAGTTCACAACCCTGCAGGGGGTTAACCACCGTGTTCGATCAACTATTGAAGCCCTGGGTGCCATGGCCAGCCTGTCTGAAAATGTCGGTCACCATTAAGGGTAAGTTATAAGATCATACCGGATCACTTTGACTTCCAGTGTTAACTTATATAGGACAAAGAAAGAAGTTTCTTCTGAAAAAGTAGGATGGTGATATATACTTTTGGTATACCGTGAAATTGTACATTTCCTTGCCTGGGTTTAATATCTTGGATGTTGGTGATTGGCAACCAATGCTGGAACCAAATAGTTCTGGTCAGTGTTGGGTGAATTTTTTCGAAATATCAACGATGTTTATGGCGTTTTGCCTGTGCAGTCTATGCTTACCATGTTCCATATCTGCTGCTGGGAGTGGCGTAATCTTTCGGATGTTCTTGCAGCTCCTTTTCGCACGGGGATTACCATGGCTGCAGCCTAGAATATGTCGGCTAGGGGAAATGATTTCATTTTCAGTGGGAGTATTCAAAATCTAGATAGACGCAGGAAATATTCCTAAAATGTAATGCATTTGGTTTTCCACAGAGCACGAAGAAAAGGACTAGAAAGGACCTTGAACGGTGATCCATTGATGCATCTTTTTTTCTGATGAGCGAGCACTCAGTTATCAAATAAGAAATTGTACACACTTGGGTATACCAGGTATTTTGCTTTGTTCTATTCCGCATTTGTAGTTGTATAGACATCACTTGAAGCAACTGAAATTGTTAGATTTATCCGAGTCAAATATACATATGCTAATTGATTAATGATGCTTCATGGGACTGATGATGTTATGTTGATTAACAATTTTCTAGCGTCAAGTATCAGGACACTTATTTTTTTATAAGAAAAAGAATCATCACTGAATCCTACTATTTAGAGTGATACGGAAAAGATCCAAATATAGAATGCAAAGGTCGTCTTATTCAAAACCTCAATCAGACTTCACGCCTTGGAACGCGCTGTTTTTATAGAGAGAAAGGCGCTTTCCCATCTTCTTAACCCGAAATGAAGGGGTACCCCCGGGAAGAGATCCAGTGGAGACGGGTGGGCCTGTAGCTCAGAGGATTAGAGCACGTGGCTACGAACCACGGTGTCGGGGGTTCGAATCCCTCCTCTCCCACAGCCTTCCAAAGGGGGAAGGGCCTTTACTTTCCTCCTGAGGAAATCATGATCGGGATAGCAGACATAAAGCTATTGAACTTAGGTATGCTCTTTCCTTTTGTCGAAGTGGAATCGTAGAGCACAATGTCATACGATGAGATAGAATGCAATAGAAATAGAAATAAGGATAGCGAACGGGTTACCTACATATGTATCCGTTTGGAACGTCCAGACACCCATAGATATGTTAATAAACATTTTAAAATACTTGTAGGCTATGATGGTAATATTAATTTCCTGCTGCATTTCAGACTAGTCGGTAGTCTACTCCTGAAGCCTCCATGTGTCACTGATCTTGATTTGCATGGATACCATTTCTTTTAGCCTAACGTTTTCAGCTTTTAAGTTATTTTTTTCTCAAACAGGTTTATAGTTGAATTGAGCTTTTGGGTTAATTACTTATTTAGTTACAATATTGCTTGCAGTTGACCTCCTCACGATAGAAGCCTAAATATCCTGTAACCTGTTCTTGCCGATGCATTATAAGGTACAAATATTTTTTAGAAAGCATGTGGTAAGTAGGTGCGATGGCTGCAAGCCAATTCTTAGTCGACAACATGCATTACTAGATTAATCTACTCTACACACTCCAACTTCTTTTTCCACAAAGCGGAACATATCTAGGAGCAACACATGATTACCTTAGTGACAATATGAAGATAACCGGTGATGCAAGTACATAGTGTACTTGACGATTGCCTTCTTCAATAGCATCCAAAGTATTCAAGAAATAGCCAACAAATTTTTTTTTTTCATAAAGTGAATTCTTCTCCAAAAAAACTTGAGTAGTCTGTACAAAGCAGTTGGCGTCAAGCATCACTTTTAGGAATTTCATCAGATACTTGACTCAGAAGCATGCAACCATTGCCTGTTGGGTCATTAAACAACAGCTCTGGGTCCAAAGTTTTTGCAGCACCCTTGATGCCTTAGTTCAAGAAGGAAATGCTCAGAAAATCCTCCCATAGGATTATATCCTCCGTTTCAAATTAGCTGTCGCAACTTAGGTAAGATTTAGTCTAGATACACATATATCTGACGTGTTTCAGAGTTCGCTAATTTTCAAAGAATAGCGCGTAAATTAATTGAGAACGAAGTGAGTATCAATTAAGCTATTTGTACAGTTTGTTTTATGTATTCACACGATTTTGGGTTTCATAAAGAGTTTCCTTTTAACTGAATGTAATCATCCATGACTCTTATTAACCTTGTACACGAATTTCCTAGAAGCTCGAATATTCAGCACAAACTTCCATTTGCAGTCAAGTATCAAGTGAGTCAACACGTATAATATGTGTGTTCTTCGTTCCTCTATCATAGTTCACCATGTATATTTCTTCCTGAAATCCACTAGTCAAAGATGGCCATAATATCCTTTAATAAGAAAAAGATGGCCATTGTCGATACAACCATCCTTATAGCATAGCTAATTGTTTACATCATTGTCTTACGTACATTCTGAAATAGTACGCACTATCCTTTTTCTCTATCTTCATCCTGTATTGAATTTGATGCATCAACCAGATGACTCAGCCCCCCAACAGCTGGAGTTGTGAGATTCGCGTCTGACGCCGTGCAGCGGTGCCCATGTTCTATATACCTTGTATTCGATCATATATCCACTCACGACCTGTGAATTTTGAAATGGCTCCATGGATTAACCGACTAGTTAATTACTAGTATTGGTCTGGTTCTAGAAATTTAGGACGCTGGTGTAGAAGGGAGACAAGCAGCGGCTCTCTATCCAGGGGCTCCTTAGCTGCGTCAGGAACGGGTCCTGCATCCACTCCAGCCTGTTGCCCACCTGCCCCCGCACCGTCTCCAGCTGCGGCAGCCTCGTCGCCGCCGGCCTCGCCACGGCTGCCACTGACACCTCCTCTTTCTTCACTCCTGCAGCGGCGGCGGCAGCCTCGTGGACAACCTCCGGCACCGATGACGACGAGTCGTCTGGCGAGGCGGCGCTGCAGTGTGAGTGGGACTGGGAGGCCGTTGGCAGCGAGACGGAATGGCGGGTGAGTGAATACATAATCATGCACAACATGATCATCGAGGATGACCGCAAGAACCAGGTCAGGAAACATGTTGGTCCCTATGACTGTCAGGCCCTCTTGCGGATCCTGATCATGAGATGTCTGCAGATTTTGCTGATTTTCTCACCATGCACGCAGAGATCCGTGACAGCAATGTTCACGAGCAACTTCCAAATGATCTCGTTGAGCATATGTGAAGGGTCAAAGGATTATCAGCAAATGGCGCGGCGCCTTGATCTAGCCCCACCTATTATATTTGATTAGTTGTTTTATTGTTTGTTGTATTTTAATTTAAAAACAATTTTGGCAAATATATTTATTTGTATGCGGCTAGCGGGTGACGTCCTCCAAACACGACATGAAGAAAACACATTCTCAAACACTCGATCCAACGCTGTTTAAAGGTCGCTTTGGGGAATGCTCTCAAATCTCTCATGGCAGCAAGAATACGAACAATACACTGACTCCTGAGAGTAACAAGATCAACATCGCGGCCCTGGGGCAGGGCGAGCGGGGCAACCGCCCTGGGCCCCGAGGACTAAGGGGCCCCCAAGTAGTACTTCTCTATACGGCTGGACCTGGCCCAAAAATACAGATCCATCCGGCAGCCACGCACATAGAAACGAATAACCCTAGCAGCGCGCGGCCTCCGCGAGTCGGCGCGAGCGCGGTCACTGGACGTAGCTCGACGGCCGCCGTAGGCAGGAGGCCACGACCTGGGTAGCTCCGCGGCTTGGCCTTGTGCATCAGCCGGACTCTCGACTTCGAGAGGACACACGGCACACCCGCACCAGCAATCACCAAAGGTATTCGATCATTTTTACTGACTGAGCTTATTATATCCTTAATGATTGCAACAAGTGGTTACCTACACTAGTAGTAGTAGATACTTCCCATCGTATTCAGCGAGTAATGAGTCAATTGGAGTTTAAGAACTTTGCACAACTAGTTTAATTGCATGAAGTTTTAGTACCCAATTTCCTGCGGTTGAACATGCCCCACAATTCGATAGTCTTGTTCTGATCATTGACAAGTGAATTTAGGAATGTAAGAAGAATTACATCTCCGTAACAAACTAATTGAAGCCTATATATCTTGTAACCTGTTCTTGCCGATGCATTATAAGGTACAAATATTTTTTAGAAAGCATGTGGTAAATAGCTGCGATGGCTGCAAGCCAATTCTCAGTCGACAACATGCATTACTAGATTAATCTACTCTACACACTCCAACTTCTTTTTCCACAAAGCGGAACATATCTAGGAGCAACACATGATTACCTTAGTGACAATATGAAGATAACCGGTGATGCAAGTACATAGTGTACTTGTCGATTGCCTTCTTCAATAGCAGAAATATCCAAAGTATTCAAGAAATAGCCAACAAATTTTTTTTTCATAAAGTGAATTCTTCTCCAAAAAAACTTGAGTAGTCTGTACGAAGCAGTTGGCGTCAAGCATCACTTTTAGGAATTTCATCAGATACTTGACTCAGAAGCATGCAACCATTGCCTGTTGGGTCATTAAACAACAGCTCTGGGTCCAAAGTTTTTGCAGCACCCTTGATGCCTTAGTTCAAGAAGGAAATGCTCAGAAAATCCTCCCATAGGATTATATCCTCCGTTTCAAATTAGTTGTCGCAACTTAGGTAAGATTTAGTCTAGATACACATATATCTGACGTGTTTCAGAGTTTGCTAATTTTCAAAGAATAGCGGGTAAATTAATTTAGAACGAAGTGAGTATCAATTAAGCTATTTATACGGTTTGTTTTATCTATTCGCACGATTTTGGGTTCCATAAAGAGTTTCCTTTTAACTTAATGAAATCATCCATGACTCTTATTAACCTTGCACACGAATTTCCTAGAAGCTCGAATATTCAGCACAAACTTCCATTTGCAGTCAAGTATCAAGTGAGTCAACAGTATAATATGCAAGTGTGTTCTTCGTTCCTCTATCATAGTTCACCATTTATCTTTCTTCCTGAAATCCACTAGTCAAAGATGGCCATAATCTCCTTTAATAAGAAAAAGATGGCCATTGTCGATACAACCATCCTTATAGCATAGCTAATTGTTTACATCATTGTCTTACGTACATTCTGAAATAGTACGCACTATCCTTTTTCTCTATCTTCATCCTGTATTGAATTTGATGCATCAACCAGATGACTCAGCCCCCCAACAGCTGGAGTTGTGAGATTCGCGTCTGACGCCGTGCAGCGGTGCCCATGTTCTATATACCTTGTATTCGATCATATATCCACTCACGACCTGTGAATTTTGAAATGGCTCCATGGATTAACCGACTAGTTAATAACTAGTATTGGTCTGGTTCTAGAAATTGAGGACGCTGGTGTAGAAGGGAGACAAGCAGCGGCTCTCTATCCAGGGGCTCCTTAGCTGCGTCAGGAACGGGTCCTGCATCCACTCCAGCCTGTTGCCCACCTGCCCCCGCACCGTCTCCAGCTGCGGCAGCCTCGTCGCCGCCGGCCTCGCCACGGCTGCCACTGACACCTCCTCTTTCTTCACTCCTGCAGCGGCGGCGGCAGCCTCGTGGACAACCTCCGGCACCGATGACGACGAGTCGTCTGGCGAGGCGGCGCTGCAGTGTGAGTGGGACTGGGAGGCCGTTGGCAGCGAGACGGAATGGCGGGTGAGTGAATACATAATCATGCACAACATGATCATCGAGGATGACCGCAAGAACCAGGTCAGGAAACATGTTGGTCCCTATGACTGTCAGGCCCTCTTGCGGATCCTGATCATGAGGTGTCTGCAGATTTTGCTGATTTTCTCACCATGCACGCAGAGATCCGTGACAGCAACGAGCAACTTCCAAATGATCTCGTTGAGCATATGTGAAGGGTCAAAGGATTATCAGCAAATGGCGCGGCGCCTTGATCTAGCCCCACTTATTATATTTGATTAGTTGTTTTATTGTTTGTTGTATTTTAATTTAAAAACAATTTTGGCAAATATATTTATTTGTATGTGGCTAGCGGGTGACGTCCTCCAAACACGACATGAAGAAAACACATTCTCAAACACTCGATCCAACGCTGTTTAAAGGTCGCTTTGGGGAATGCTCTCAAATCTCTCATGGCAGCAAGAATAGGAACAATACACTGACTCCTGAGAGTAACAAGATCAACATCGCGGCCCTGGGGCAGGGCGAGCGGGGCAACCGCCCTGGGCCCCGAGGACTAAGGCCCCCAAGTAGTACTTCTCTATACGGCTGGACCTGGCCCAAAAATACAGATCCATCCGGCAGCCACGCACATAGAAACGAATAACCCTAGCAGCGCGCGGCCTCCGCGAGTCGGCGCGAGCGCGGTCGCTGGACGTAGCTCGACGGCCGCCGTAGGCAGGAGGCCACGACCTGGGTAGCTCCGCGGCTCGGCCTTGTGCATCAGCCGGACTCTCGACTTCGAGAGGACACACGGCACACCCGCACCAGCAATCAGCAAAGGTATTCGATCATTTTACTGACTGAGCTTATTATATCCTTAACGATTGCAACAAGTGGTTACCTACACTAGTAGTAGTAGTAGTAGTAGATACTTCCCATCGTATTCAGCGAGTAATGAGTCAATTGGAGTTTAAGAACTATTATTGTCCGCAGATTTAGAAATGAAGAGGAAGACTCTGAAGTGTGAAAAAAACTTTGCACAACTAGTTTGCATGAAGTTTGAGTACCCAATTTCCTGCGGTTGAACATGCCCCACAATTCGATAGTCTTGTTCTGATCATTGACAAGTGAATTTAGGAATGTAAGAAGAATTACATCTCCGTAACAAACTAATTGAAGCCTATATATCTTGTAACCTGTTCTTGCCGATGCATTATAAGGTACAAATATTTTTTAGAAAGCATGTGGTAAATAGCTGCGATGGCTGCAAGCCAATTCTCAGTCGACAACATTCATTACTAGATTAATCTACTCTACACACTCCAACTTCTTTTTCCACAAAGCGGAACATATCTAGGAGCAACACATGATTACCTTAGTGACAATATGAAGATAACCGGTGATGCAAGTACATAGTGTACTTGACGATTGCCTTCTTCAATAGCAGAAATATCCAAAGTATTCAAGAAATAGCCAACAAATTGTTTTTTCATAAAGTGAATTCTTCTCCAAAAAAACTTGAGTAGTCTGTACGAAGCAGTTGGCGTCAAGCATCACTTTTAGGAATTTCATCAGATACTTGACTCAGAAGCATGCAACCATTGCCTGATGGGTCATTAAACAACAGCTCTGGGTCCAAAGTTTTTGCAGCACCCTTGATGCCTTAGTTCAAGAAGGAAATGCTCAGAAAATCCTCCCATAGGATTATTTCCTCCGTTTCAAATTAGCTGTCGCAACTTAGGTAAGATTTAGTCTAGATACGCATATATCTGACTGTGTTTCAGAGTTTGCTAATTTTCAAAGAATAGCGCGTAAATTAATTTAGAACGAAGTGAGTATCAATTAAGCTATTTATACGGTTTGTTTTATGTATTCACACGATTTTGGGTTCCATAAAGAGTTTCCTTTTAACTTAATGAAATCATCCATGACTCTTATTAACCTTGCACACGAATTTCCTAGAAGCTCGAATATTCAGCACAAACTTCCATTTGCAGTCAAGTATCAAGTGAGTCAACACACGTATAATATGTGTGTTCTTCGTTCCTCTATCATAGTTCACCATTTATCTTTCTTCCTGAAATCCACTAGTCAAAGATGGCCGTAATCTCCTTTAATAAAAAAAGATGGTCATTGTCGATACAGCCATCCTTATACCATAGCTAATTGTTTACATCATTGTCCTACGTTGCATTTTGAAATAGTACGCACTATCCCTTTTCTCTATCTTCATCCTGTATTGAATTTGATGCCCCCCCTCCCCCCCAACAGCTGGAGTTGTGAGATCCGCGTCTGACGTCGTGCAACGGTGCCCATGTTCTATATACCTTGTATTCGATCATATATTCACTCACGATCTGTGAACTTTGAAATGGCCCCATGGGTTAACCGACTAGTAAATCAGAATCACTATTACTCTGGTCCTAGAAGTTGAGGACGCTGGCGTAGAAGGGAGATAAGCAAAGGCTCTCCATCCACGGGCTCCTCAGCTGCGTCAGGAATGGGTCCTGCATCCACTCCAGCCCGTTGCCCACTTGTCCCCGCACCGTCTCCAGCTGCGGCAGCCTCATCGCCGCCGGCCTCGCCACGGCTGCCACTGACACCTCCTCTTTCTTCACTCCTGCAGCGGCGGTGGCAGCCTCGTGGACAACCTCCGACGCCGATGACGACGAGTCGTCTGGCGAGGCGGCGCTGCAGTGCGAGTGGGACTGGGACTGGGAGGCCGTCGGCAGCGAGACGGAAACGGGATGGCGGGTGCGTGCGAGCTCCTCCATGGCGACCCGCTGCTCGAGCTCCTTGAGCGACACGGCCTTGCGGTAGACCTTGCAGAGCACCACCTCCTGCTGCAGGTCGGCCTTGCCGTCCACCACTTCGGGTAGGCGGTACTCGTTCATGACCCAGTCCGTCTTGGCACCCCGGGGCGCGCGGCCCTGGTAGTAGACGAGCGTCTTCTTGAGCCCGACGAGGCGCTTGGGGTCGGCGGCGCACCGCACGGCGCGGTCCGACCCCGTGGCCTTCCAGAACCCGCGCTCCGTCGTCCGGCTCGGCCGCCCGCCGCCCTGGACCTTCCCTCGGGCGCCGTCGCGAGGCACGAAGAAGTACCATTCACGCTCGCTGGCGATGGCGGCCAGGGCTGGCAGGTCCCAGGGGTCATGCCGGTACAGGTGCACGGTGGGGATGATGTCGAAGCTGAGCTGCTGCTTCTTGTTGCTGCTGTTGGTGCGGCCGCCGGCCATGACCTGCTGCTTCAGGTAGAACTCCAGCAGCTCCTCCTCCGTCGGGTGGAACCGGAACCCTGGCAGGTCCAGGGACGCCGCCGCTGCTCCTCCTCCTCCTGCTCGCCGCTCCATCGACTGATCAGCTAAGTTTATGCTTGAGTAGATTCAAGTGTGGCAAGTTCTTAGGTGAATGGTGTTGGGAGGACACATGGTGTATGCATATATAGGCCGGTGCTGAGGAGGAAATTAAAACTTTTAAAGTGGTCGCTCTCTGTCCAAAAAGAAAATCAATTCCAAGTCTTCGCATGACTTTTACTGGCCCCATAGATAGTGAGTGAGTGCGTGAGTGTGTCTGTGTGGACTTGAAATTTCTTAATTGGTTATTTGCATTGATTAACTGACTGAGGATCAAGTTAGGTAGCTAACCAGCGTGAGTGTGGTTATTCAGTGGTAGTGTGATTAGTTAATGTGTGGTTAAATGTACATGTTAATTAGTCTAATGGTGATTTTGCTTCATGGTAGAAGAAGATAGGAAAGGGATAAAAGAAAGATAGGATAGGTATAAACGTACCGCTATTGGGTGTATCTTCTGTTGACTGCTGTCTCAAGTTGATGAGAGTGGACAAATGGAGATTAGTCTAATGGTGATTTTGTTTCCTGGTAAAAAAAGATGGGAAAGTGATAAGTGTACTGTTGTGGATGTATCTTCTATTGACCGTTGTCTCAAATTGATGAACATTTTTTTCTTTAAAGGATATAATAAGTCTCTCACAGTTTAGTGTTATTTAATCTCTCACTTTTTTGTGTAGTGGTCTCCTGTTATAATCCACTTAGTTTAGCTAATTCAAGATGGTGGAAGAATCATAATTGGTCAAGCACTCAGAGCAACCCACACAGTAAATTCGACAATATCAAACATTTGAAATATTGTTGAATCATACGCGTGTGCTATTGGCTCTAAGCTGGTCCAATTTGTCCCCAAAGAAATTAATATCATGTTCAGAGTGCCACAGCGTCCACAAATATATCATTCAAGTAAATTTTCTCTTGAATTTACAGTGTTTATAATATGCTGGCGATTTTGTGATTGGACAATCAGGAGATTACTACGAGTATTCAGATTGGGTTGACGTAGCTTTCATGACGATGTGGAGAATCTTGTCTGACCTGTATAAACAACGTAGCCATTGTTGACCCTGGGTCAATTCTTGCGCAGCCATTGTTCTTAACCTCATATATTTTTGATGTAACTTAGGACAAAGAGTGAAATGTTGAGCACAAATCTTTGACTTGGTTTCTTTGATCCTGGGAACCTCAATTCGGCTATTAACTACTCACCTGTTGTTAACACCATGAACACAGTTTCGTCCTACTCTGAACGGGGCAAGAATTTCTTCACTGTTTCCAACAGAATTTCTAGGTTCAAATTGGGAATCCAGAAGGTATTGATCAGTGAAGCTCATTACCTCAGTCGCAGGGCTCCACTGACATGGACGTCCTAGCTTTGAAACGGTAAGAGGTAGGTCACTGTCTCAAGAACTATCTAAAAGAAAATCACCGAAGATTTTCAACAATTCGTACGTGCGTGTCCACTAGCGGCACTTGGCCATGGATTTCCACAGGAAATTCCAAGTAGATGACACCATGACTCCATGGGGTCAGGTCGCCATGATAGTGCTCTATTCACATATCTCCAAACAAAGTTCCCTGAATGCAGAAAACCGTGTTGAATTGTTCCAAGTTCTGGTTTTATTTTTTTTCCTTTTTTGACGAAATTATTTTCAAAGTGGAAATCATTGCGGATAGTTTCGGTTGCTGCATGCTAGTGCTGGGCTGCGGAAAAAAGAATTGTATGATAAATAATAGGGTTTCATAAAGTGGTTTCACTTTTTAGGTACATTGCATTAGGCAACTCTGGCCAAATTAACAAATGTTGACATTTTGAGAGAGCAACCCCGCGTTCAACATTTCTTGTGCCTTCACAGGAAGCAACGTTGGAGCCCTCCTAGAAAACAGCTACAAAATAAATTCCGTATATTGATTGAAGTGACAAGGGAAAACAAATTCAAAGGTTATATACAAAATGCATTCATGAAGTTAATCAATTCTGAAAGAACACGGATTACTGTGTATTTGAATACATAGGTAGCTCATATATTATAATTTTGTTGTTATGATGTAGCCAAATACTGGGAGTAGTGTTTATTTCAGTGTCACAAGCAACAGCCATGGACCGACTTGTCTGCTGCTAGAAAACCAAGAAAAGAAGACCCTACATCCACATCACGTAGAATCTAGACCACTTCCACCATCCAGCTCAGGTCGTAGTCGATTTCAATGGTTGCACCACTTCTATTCACGCAGAAAAAATGCAATGAAGCCAGCCAACTCACCTGTAAACCGCAAACACAATAGAAGAGGGAGAAGAAGATGGCCATGGCAGCGGTGTACTTTGAAACGGTCCAAGTCTTCCCACTTCCCGTCGCCCTCATGCGTTTGCTGTGGATTCAGTGGCCATTGGTGCTGCTGCTGCTTAAGATGATGATGATGGCTGCCTTGTTGTGGAGGAACAAGACCTGGAAAAAAGAGGTCGTTAGCGATGGATCTTCTTTCAACTGGAGAAAATTTGGTACATGATAAGATGGCTTACATATGTGTGCCAACACGACACCTGGTCTGAAGAAAGGAAACAAGGAGCGAAGCTTCCTCAGCTCTTCAGTTACTGTCAGAAGATACATACAGTGTAGTTTATCATGGAGGCAAAAATAAATTGCAAACACACAACTGTTTTTATTTTGGGCTTGAAGCCCTATACTTTTTATGACAGGATAACCCGGGCCACGCATATTGCGCTCACATATAACCGGACCTGACCCGGGTCTTGCCCCACACCATCACTGCTTATTTCTCTTTCTAGAGAGCTATACATGCAGTTCGTACAGCAGGTAACCTCTGCCAAGTCGAAGCCAGAATTTCAAGTTTGCACAGCTCAATATTATTGCTATTGTTACTGCTAGTGAAAGCAGACAAGGGCACCAGCAGCCTGTCCCGATCAAGCAGTCATACAGTGCTTATTTCTTGCCGTCGTCATACGAATGGAACACAAAGTTCATTCCCTTGTTGCCAGAGACATTCTCTGCTGACGCTTTTTTGGAACCAGAGGTCGCCTCATCGTCTGTTCTCTCTTTGGAGTGAGTAGCTTCAACATCGATGTACCCCATAGTCACATTCTCCTCCCAAGAAACAGCTGCTTCCTTCTTACGCCTTTCAGCTTTTTCGTCAACACGGTAGTATGCCTGGTATAAGAATTTTGTGAGGTCTTACTACGGTTTTGTTATTTTTAATTAGTTAACTACTGAATCTTCGTAGAATTAGTATTACCACACAAGTGCGGGGTGGAGACAGGATTCTGAATGAGTTGGGGCGGTTGTTGAAGTTTGTTTCAGGCACTCCTGGTACTCCTTCAGTTGACGTGAAGTGATCCACATCATGGCCAACCTGCGATACGACACAGATCAACACAGCGAGTAAGATAATCTGATGCAACCTTGATGGCCCCTATTACATGAGAAAAGGATTGCAAAACAGATCTTGAAAATCATTGGCATTGCTTACTCTTCCATGTCCACCAAACATCAGAGCGTCGGAGTCTAGAGCAACTCTGTATTTCCCAGGCAAATCACATCCAACTTTGTAACTGCATGTTTTGCAAGTGGAGATGAGATTAAGCACCTTGCACATTCAGCAGAAGAAATATTGAAAGGCGCAGCTCGAAATAATGCAGTTACCCATCATAAGTTTTGTTGGGATGAAAATTGAAGACAAAAACCAAATCTCCACGCTCAAATACAATAACCTGGAAAGGATGTTGGATTAGGTGCACAGTCCATTTTTAGACAACAACGGTTCATATCAAGCAAATATCAAGGTCACAAAAAGCACAAGCAAGTCAGGGTTGCTGGTACTCCTAAAAGTAAGAGCGGAACAAATTATGCAAGAAGTGCCCTGACTTAAGATTGTAAACTTAATTACCTTTTTGTCCTCATCCATGTCGCTCACAATCTGCTTTGATGATGATAGGAAGGAAAATTTCTCGTCGAGTGCATTCATTGCTTGATCAAATGCGTTCATGTACTGTTTAAATTTTATTCGTTAGGTGAGAAATATTAATGCTTGAATGCAGAGGATATAATATGAAAAAAAAATTGTGATAGGGTATATTTATTATAATATGCAGAGACAAAAACTTCCTGTCAGAAAAAGAACACAGCTTTGAAATAAAATTGGAGAAAATACAATGCCAGTTTACACATGGATAATGTATGTACTGCTCATCAGTAATGTGTAAGAACCAAGAATTCAATAGGTTATCACAGGAAGGATTGATCACTGTACTGAGCAACTGGTAAGAGATCAGAAACTTAGATTAGTTGGAAAGGCCTAATATGAAGTGTTATAAGAGAAACTCTAGCCCAACATAGACGTAAGTTGGAACCCAGTGTAAATAGCTATAAAATGAGATAAGGGAAGGTCAAGAACTCAAGAGAGATACCAGACCAGAAACTGTAAAACTATGCATAGGCATAACCTTGTATCGTAGGTGATCAGTGTCGACGAGGCTCCACTGCCGTCTACATTTATCATAGCTCCAACCGTTGCCCTCTCTTGGAAAGTCAATCCATTCAGGGTGGCCAAACTAAAAAGAAATTGCAACATCACTACGAGTTAGAGAAGAGATATAAATGTGGTGTGGTAACAGAAATTTGCTAATTGCTACGGATTTGTGCAAGAAGCTTGCCTTACATGTAAACATGAATAGCATAATTGATAATATCATGTTTGCATCATTTACGGAGAAATAATGGTTTCAAATAAAATATTTCAAACAGGGAATATTCATACATATGTGATGTTGGCATACATATAAATTGGACAAGTTGATCGAGCAACAAACAGAAGACTGCCATGCTCAAATCAAAACCAACTATGAATTAAATAAAGATTAACTACCAGCACATCTAAATGATAGTGATAACACAGAAATAGCTCGAGCATACTTTGGTTATCTTAGAAAACAGAGGTTTGAATTTTTGCACCTTGCGCAATCCCCACACAAAGGAATAAATTTCTTAATGGAATCATGAAAAATAGATTGATCAGAAACAAGTTTCAACGGGTCACTAGATATTACCTCATTACCCATAAAATTTAAGTAGCCATCACCTCCAAGGGCCATAGTGATAAAGTGAATCATCTGAAATATTTGTAACACAATAAGCCCAATGTACCAAATGGGACTGGGACACCTTGGCCTTTTCAAGGGCTAAACAGAACTCTGAGCAAACCTACAAAGATTACAACACCATCTAGAACTAGAACTATCAAATTCAGGAATACTTGAAAATAATTGAACCTTTTGAAGTGCAATGCCACGATCAATTGTAGGTGAAGCAGGCTGCAGGTCTGACATGCCAGTATACATTTCTTTGTCCATTAAGAGAAATGCCATAGTCTTGTCACCAACAATAGACTGCAATTTTGAGTGAAAATAATTATTCAGTTGTTTCAATAGACGAATATGAAGTCAATGATATACAGTTGCAGATCTTTGGACATGCTTACATGGTCTGTAATTACTGGTTAGTGGTTACTAACACTATTTGTCAGAAAAGAACAATGATAACCTATGATATATATTCTTCTAATATATAATGACGCATGCTTTGGCATGTGTTCGAGAAATAACCTATGATATATTCTGACACTTCATCGAGCCTAGTGTCTATTTCTTAATCCATCTACCAGGCAAAGGAAGTGCCTCACTTTTGAACTATATGTTCTTAGAATAGCGCCCTGACCCAAAAAAAAATGCACTCACGCACAACAACAAAGGCAAACATACCTGATCATGGCTCTCAGCATACGCAATGCACTTTTCCGTGTATCTCCTGTTAGTCAAAGTCTGTGCTATTCCACTCATTGACCATTCAAGGTCGTCTTTGTTCTTCAGGTAGTCAATCCATCTATCAGGAATAGCCATAGCCAGACGATAGTCAAAGCCTATTCCACCTTCATCAACTGACCGACAAAGCACTGGCATGCCTGAAACATCTTCTGCTACAACAGTTGCTTCTGGCAAGAGTTTGTGCATTAAATGGTTCGCGAGCATCATGTACACAACTGCATCTACATTGGTATCCAACCCTAAATACTCCTTGTAATTTCCAGTGAATGACATATTGATACCATTATGATTGTATAGCATGGATGTAACCCCGTCAAATCGAAAGCCATCAAACATGAATTCGTCCATCCAATATCTCAAGTTAGAAAGAAGAAATCTTAAGACCTCCCAATTAGCATAGTTGAACAGGCGGCTATCCCACAGTTTATGGTAGCCCCTGTCGCCTGTGTGGAAATAAGACTCTTGTGTGTTTTGTCCAACATCATAGCCATTTAGACCATCTGTCCTGTTATTGCTCGCATGGCTATGGACAACATCCATCAGAACACGCAATCCTAAACTATGTGCCTTGTCAACAAGATATTTGAGGTCTTCTGGCGTGCCTGATCTGCTGCTGACTGCAAAGAAATTTGTCACATGATACCCAAAAGAAGCATAGTAGGAATGTTCCATGATTGCCATCAGCTGAACTGTATTGTAGTTATTTGCCCTTATGCGGGGTAACACATTGTCTGCAAATTCTCTGTATGTGCTTACTTCAGGCTTTTCACCACTCATGCCAATATGGGCCTCGTAGATACGTGGAGCGTCAGGCTTTCGAGGCCGTGAATGCTTAAACACATACCTGTAGAATGAGCAGAAAAAATTATCATGTCGCCGCATTTATTTTATTTAGTTTTTGTTAATTTTTCTCAGATTTCTTATTCATCGTTACAATATTTCGAGCCACTAAGAGTATACCTTTCACTAGTTGGTGGATCCCAGTGAACACCATCATAAGGAGCTCCGAATTTAGAGGCATCAACAGTAGCATAACGAATCCATGCTGGAATCCGATCAGCCCATACTCCACCTCCATGCCTAAATCGAAATTTCACCTTGGAATTGTGAGGGATGGCAGGTTTCCCATTGACATGAGAAATCTTGACTGACCAAACGCCAAAACTATCCTTTGTCATCTTGTGCTTAGAACCATCCCAGTTGTTGAAGTCGCCAACAAGCTGTGCTTCCCTACACCCATGAAGTAGATGAGACTTGCAAGTAAATACATGAATCTACTAAAGAAAGTGGGAAGTAAGCATTGCCATAAATGAAATGAGCACCAGTCAACTACAACCACAATCAGAAAAGGGAAACATATTTTCTCTATTCGGTGCATCATGGTCTACTACAGGTGATGCTTACGTTAACAGCCCAAAACATGGCATTAGTGAAAACTCGAAACTGTTTCCTATTTTTTACTAGCTACTCTCAGACAACAAAAACCATCTCATTGGAAACAAAAATGGAAAATATTCTTAGACAGCTTAAGCATTCCATACATTAGAGCGCATGAGCAGCACCCAGTCCGCGTAACTTGGTGCAAGTCAGTATCGGGTACTGGGCACTGCAGCCGCCCTCCCTGACGACTCTCTAGCGCACCACCAGCTCGCCCCATGGCATCACGTAGGACTGCCACCACCGCAAGCAGGTGAGGGGGAGCTCTTTAAGCGAGGGAGCGGCCCGACATTGATCACGAGCAGGCTCTGATACCACTTCTGGACTTCCAGAGAACGAAATTCGGAGAAAGATTCAAAAGTGGAAACAGTTGTTTGGGTGCTGCCAACAACTTGCAGCTTTTCTGCGTTCTTCTTCCTTTTACTCACAAGAAATTCATCGTGTACCTTGATCAACATGCCATCCCACGTCCAAGCAATCGTGAGAGCAGGGGATGATCGAGTCAAACAACGCATTAACTGAAACTCTACCTGACGCTAACTGAACTCAACTGAAAAAAGAGCTAAACGCGCCAAGTCTAACACCTAGATAGATTAGCTGACAGAACTTACACTGCAGCAGGGGCCCATTCACGGTACACAGATGCATCACCTTCTTTATTGATCCCAAACTTCAGATAGCCTACAACAAACCGAAGGCCAAAAAACAGAGTTAGAGATCATGTCTGCACTTTTGTGCTGCGGATGCCACGAACACTAGCATCTCGAACGCATGAACAGAAGCTAACCTTTAGCGAACTCTTCAAGGCTCCCCTCATGTTGCTCAATCGACTGTTTCTGGTCAAGGTATCTTTTCATCCTGTAATCGAAGTGGTCCTTGAATCCGGCCAGCTTCGGATCCAGATCGTATATGGGAAGGCGGCCGAGGCCATCTTCGCCCTTTGCCATAGTCTCGGTTCCTTGCGCGGTCACGGGGACAGAAAACTTGCTCTTGGCCTTGCATATATATGAATGGCAGTTAGAGCAAGCGGCCGATCTAAGGCTGAACAAGCGGTACAGATAGAACACGTGATCGTGTGCTTGCATATGAATCAGATTTTTTTTTTCACGGCGTAGAAATCTGTTGCTACATTAATCGAAATCCCATCCGCATCATGAAGCAGGTTCTAAATCATGTGTTCATTGGACGAAATCCAATCTCAGATCATTAGTTAGTACTACTAACGATGGGATTCCATTTTCTGGGAGGGATTAGTAACACGGCGTCGTACTCGCGAATCTGGGTAAAAGAGGGAAGGCGCGCGTACCTTGCGTGGCCACGACCAGCGAAGCGAGGACGGGACGGACGGCACCACGACGCCGCTCAGCCGCACATTGCCGCCGCCGGCGACGGCGCCACCCTGCACGCGCGCGGCATCGCATCATCGCATCAAATCGGCGTCAAGAAACTGGGCGCTGGAAGAACGTAGAACCGAAACAAGATCTCTAACCGGTGACTCACCAAGATCCCGGGGCCCGGCCGGTCAGCGGCGGGAGAAGGGCGCGGCAGGGCAGAGGCCGACGAGGTGAGGCACAGCATCGTCGCGGATGAGGGCGGCGGAGCTGTCGATGGCGGAGGATAGTCCCATTTTCCGCGGCCGATTTATAGCGGCCGGAGGACGCCGGAGGCCGGACGGAGCGGAAGGAAAGGCGTGATTTTTTCTTGGCCGGTTCCTTGGAGGAGAGCAGTGGAGTGGAAGCAATTCAGGGGAGGCACGAGGACGACGAGGTGGATGCGGATCTGTGGGCCCGGGTGGGCCGTGGTGCCACGTGGACGGTCGGGGAGGACGCCTGCGTCGCTGGGCCAGTAGAAATCGGTTGGGGCCCTCACGTGTTTCTCCACTTTCAAAAAGAAATGATTTTTGTATAGGAGTAGTATCTTTTTCAAAAAAGAGTTATGCCATTTTTAGAGATATAGAGAGATTTTCTAAAAGAAACAAGAGAGAGAGAGAGAGAGAGAGTTTGGACATGTTTGTGGGCATCATTTGTTTGTGGTACTATAATTTTGATTAACTCTTGTATTGCTACTCTACTCCATATATTTGATGAATTACTGAATCCGGCTTAATAGCTAGTGCACATTCACCGAGAAAAGAAATTAAGCTTCTATTGGTCTTCCCAAATGGTTTGTCTATGTTCGCTGACATTTGTGATGGCTTTTGACTTTGCGGTAGGGCGGGCACTGGTTTTTGTTGGTCTCGATTATTTTCCATCGTTATTAATTTTATGATTCTTTATTTCAAAAAAAACGTCAACTCGCCCTCCTTCAAAGGTTTGAATCTTCCCTTAGGTTCGAGGCGATTCAACGGAGGTTTTGCCTTTGTGGGTTAGATTTCCTTGTGTACGCTTCAACTGTTTATTTCCGCCAATGGTTTATTATAAACACTTTGCTTAGCAAAAGTTCAATTTACAAAAGTATAGCTTTCCTAACAACTGTTTGTTTTCCTTTTCCTCGTCCATATGAATCAGTTGCAGCTTGAGCACTTTTTGGTGGCTCGATGATGGAGGGAAACAGCTGCTCCTGTCATCCTTTAAACTTCCAGACAAATGGAGATGAGAACATAAGAGGAACAAGATTTCTGCATCATCCGATGTGCACGGTCTTGTCTGAAGCGTCAGACGCCAAAAAAGACTTGCAAAATTCAGTTGCAGGTCCAGAACAGCCATCAATAAATTCGTTTGAACATGTTCGTCTAAAAGGTATAGAAATGACGGATGCAGCATGGGTATGCTGTATGAGCCTGCCATGCTCATTTCTTCATTTGCTTTTTGTAAGCCTGTAATCCTGCTATATACTGTATATATGATCGGCCCACTGGCAGCTCAAATTGTCAGCCGGAAAGAAAAAACCGACGACGATTACTAGCTCCATTTGCCGCGTCACAAGGGTCGCAGACATCATACTTCTGGGCCGACTCCTGATTCATCGAGGCTTCAGGTGATTAATGCCTTTTAGCTAGCAGTCAGGAATATCCAAAGAATCGAGCACTTCTCCGAAAGGAATTTCAGACTCGGATTTCTGACCCTCATTCCTTTGTGATCCACCTGTGCCCTCGGATCTCGTACCCGCCCAGCCCTTGGTTGCTGCTCTCCCCGCCGCTACCTGCGCCCGACCTCCTGCGCTGCTGCCTCCGCGCTTTCTTGGGCCCGCTGTTGTCGCTGAGGCTCCCGTTCAGAAGCGGGTCATCGATACCGCTGATCACCCTATGCAGGGATCGTGGAGAGTCGATGCAGCTGTCATCGTTCGTCTTCTTATTCTTCTCTTTATCGTGCTTCTTCATGTTCTGGGATATCTGGTGGATCTTCTCGTTGATCGGCTCCACTGCGTGGTCGAAGGTGAACTTCAGGTCATTCACAATCTGTAAGGTTCGGTCAGACATGGTGTTTTGGTTTAGCTATAGCTGATCAAAATAAAAGTCGAGCAATAGACAAAGGGAGGGTAAATAACGAAGTAGCATCTTTTTCTTACATATTCACCTCCTCCAAGTACAACATCGCGGACACTTTCTTTTATGGCAGTGGAGCATCTCACATGATCGGTTGGTTGGGGGAGCCTAAATTTGGTTGGCCGTTCACTATCTTTAACTTCATCTGGATCTAGAGGGCAGTCAACTGAAGCATAGTCTCCAAGAACTGAAACCCCTCCCATGAAACGATCGCCCATTAGCTCATATGGCTTCGCAGGGAAGACGTACAAGTGAACAAGAGAAGCAACACCCATCTGTATTTGATGATATAAAAATAACTTTGTTAGGACTATTGCTAACTTGAGAATTCCAACATGGTTAAACAAGAATTTATCAGTATCACAGAAGGAACTGAAATGGTAACTTTTGGCCACCTCTATGCAGATGATGAAGTCCTGAATACTGGACTTGAACTGCAACTCTTGAGCTATAGGGCCTCTCAACAAACCCCAGCTGGAGAGCAAAGCAATTGCCACACCTTGCCACCATGTTAAGAACACAATAGACTTGAATGTCAGAAACTTTGCAAGGGGCTTTATATGGGCTAGCTCATCCTTTATGACGGCATAAAATTGAACAAGACAGTACAAGGCCCATGACTGACTGAAATTGAGAGCCATGGCCGTGTAAGAGTACCTGGTAAATAATACATTAACTCATAAGTAGAAAGCAAATGCATTTAAAATCATCAGATGCATGAAGCTAAAGCTACCACATGCCCCCAGAACTCAAGTAGTTCATCAGTAGCGAGCCAATGGCATCATAGGATGCATGAGCAGGTTCAATAACGTTAGTTGTACATAGAAAGATAGAGGGGGGAAGAACAAGGCAAAGCTTACAGTTAGTTTTCTTATAAATTGAAGATATGTATAAACATATTCCAAATTTCTTACGGATGGAGGTTCTTAGATTTTGTAAGAGCTGACAGATCAAGTCATTCAATGCAATCTGTATTACATGCCATCACAATTTGACAAATATATGATAACTAAAGATTATAATTTGTAATTGAACAAAAGTTGCAGGACAACTAAAATCTAGGATACAGCACATGAATTGATATACTATTACAATCTTCTCATAAGTATCTCAAAAATGTAAAGAAAATTCCATGAATGCAGCTGGAATAAATATTTCATCTATAAGAGCTGATGAGAAAAGTGGATGCCAAAAATCAAAGACATTTCATCATAATTTAACAAATTTTATTATTTTGCGGTGCTAAAAAACCTATATAGTGACAAAATGATCCAATTTGACAACTAAAATCTAATTTAAAAAAAAAAACTTAAAGTAAAATCTAATATCAGTATAACAGAATGAGACAAGTTCATGCCAGGATTGTTGAGTGGAACAAATAGGTTGCGCTCATGAGTATTGTGTCTTACCCACAGTTCCATTTGAACTCCCCTTCACAATACACCCCGAAGGATTCAAGAATCACCGCAAGAATAGCACATATTGTCTTCATTATCATCTATCAGAGGAAAAGGAGAATGGGTCAGTTGGAATATCCTTCAGAAGACAAATGCTGCAAAATCAAATGGAACAGGATTTGAAGAGCGACATACATATTGGACAAGCCCAGACTTAACGACAATGTAGAACCACTCGCCTATGGGCCATGGGTTCAACATGTAATTCATCGGAAAAGGGTGGTTCACATATCGTTCTTCGGATGCGTGGCCTAAAAGTGGCGCATCGGAACCTGAACCGCCGCCTTCCTTCTTCAGAAACTCAATAGTCCTATCTTCTCCACCTAGCACCAAGATGATTATAAGGACGGGCAAGGACATGGATGATGATAATATTGGAATGCCAGGCACAGAAAAGAGGAGCACCTAAGCACGCAACTAGGTACCGCCCGAAACAATACATGGCAAATGCCTCGTAGCCATCTCGTAGAATCTCAATATCAACACCGATCGATGGGTTGACCAACGATATATACTGCATCAGTAGAATAACGCACGGAGGTTAACGGCTGAATCGACCTCAGCCAACATTGTGACTGCACGCTTGGCAGCAAGGCACCTTACCGACTCGATCGCATAAATTGGCACCATCAGCACAACTCCGACCAGGAACTTCTGCTCCTGAAAAAAGCACAAAAACAGCAACCACAAGTAAAAAACATGTCCAACAATCCATTCACTGCAATGTCTCAGACCAGAAAACGCCCCACAAAACCAACCTCCGGGTTCTTGTAGGCCGACAGGTGGTTGAAGAGCAGGAAGAGGGAGAGCGAGAGTGAGACGACGACGAAGAGCCCGGATATGATCGTCGCCCAGACAGGCAGGGAGTAGCTCCTGAGCACCAGGAGCAGCTGGCTGGCCAGGCCCATTGCCTTGTGCTCTGTGTACTGTGCCCCACAGCTCAACTCTGCTCGAACCCTGCGCCCTCTCTCGAGTTTCCAGCGCATCCGCAACCTCGTGCCCCTCCGGACTGCAGCTCGTGGAGCACCATAATCCAGTTATTCGCCTAACTGATACCGATGTCCTTTTTCCCTTGAGCAGGTAGCCACCTAAAAATGCAGAGGCCAGCCTTGGACCTAATAATGCTCACAGTCACTGGGATTCACCTGCAGGCAGCAATTTCTACATTTTATGAGGAATTCACTTAAGAGGACGAAATCGAAAGGGACCCTCGTGTGTCGTGATAATTAGAAAACGAAGCAAAGAACCCTTTTTTTTTGTGCCAAAGAACTAAGCAGAGACCTAGCTTGATTCCCACCCAATGATACGCAATTCGCATCGAATGAGAAACTGGGCAGAATTACGCAAACCGTGAATCGGGGACGAACGGCGGCAGCTTAATTACCGGCCGAATTGGTCGGCCGGCGGATCAAACCGGGGAAAACAGGGGGAGGCGCCGGAAGGTGTAGCGCGTACCTCTGGAGAGTCGGACCGGATCGGCGCCGCGCCGCGCCGCGCCGGAGAGGCAAATGCGGGATCGGGGGATCGGGAGGAGGAGAGTGTTAGGTTAGGATGGATTAGAGAAGAAAGAGGGTTAGGTGTCTGAACCGTGTTATCAGTATCAGACAGAGACACGGGAACAGGGAGAGGAACGCGGCGACCTGGCTGCGGTGACCGTGTTCCCAATCCCACGCTCTCCACCGTATTTCACACCGTTCAAAATGTTCAATTATGTCTTACGTCTGTTTGTGTTGACCGCGGCATCTAGGATGATCATTTGCGTCGGGCGTATTCCAGCGGTGCGGACGTATTTTTTAGCGGAGATAGTGTCAAGATCGTTAATGGCGGTTTAACATCACGTCGAGGCCTGCCACCGGCGATTACCGGTTCCCGCACGACGACGGTCGTTCCTGCGCTTGCCCAACACATTCGCGTTTTGCCGGCGTTTCCGGCGCGCGGGAAACAACCTGCGTGGCAACGCCGTTTCCCACCCCGTCGTGGCTATATATGATGGACACCGGCGGGGTGACGGTCACACCTCAAGCTAAATCCTAGCATCCATCCATGACCGAGCATAACCTTAGCTGGGATCAGGTTGTTCAAATGTGCCGCCAAGCCCATCCAGAGGAGGACGAGCAGCTAGTCGCCGACGCGTTTCAGGCCGAGCAGCTAGTCCTCGATGCGTTTCAGGCCGAGCAGCTGGACCTGGAGGCGGCAGCACGCGCAAGGGCGTGAGCGCCTCGCGGGGACCAGGACGGCGCTCGCGGAGGCGCGGGCGACGATGGCGGCCCCTCCGGCAGCCCACTCGCGGACGCCGTCATCCACGACATCGCCGACGACGATGAGGTACCCAGCCGCTTCGACTGCGCCGGTGATGAGCGCAGATTGCACACCGTTGGGGAACCCCAAAAGGAAAGTATGATGAGCACAGTAAGTTTTTCGAAGAAAAGGTTTAATCGACCAGTAGGAGAAAGGCGTGACTTCTGAAGGTGTTGCACACTACAGTATCGTTGCCTAGAAAAAAAATACTTGCTTTTTTTCTTGACATATTTTTTCGTGTAGCTCACGGATGATAATATAAACTTGTCTCATACATACTAAGTGTGCAGACCCAAAATTTAAAAATAAATTCAAAGTTTTAAGAAAGGCTGCAAGGAGCTAATAACAGTTTTCGCATGAGGTATGGCACATGGGTGCAACACCAGACAAACTTTCAAGCTGCTGCGTGTTAAAAATTAATATAGGATTAAATGGAAAAAAGATGTGCAGACCCAAAATTTAAAAATAAATTTGAAGTTTTAAAAAAGGCTGCAATGAGCTATGGCATATGGGTGCAACACCAGCCAGACTTTCAAGCTGCGGCGTGTTAAAAATTAATATAGGATAGATTGGGAAAAAGCGTGGTCGGCAGGATTCGAACCTGCGCGGGCAAAGCCCACATGATTTCTAGTCATGCCCGATAACCACTCCGGCACGACCACTTTTTGAAATTTCTTCTCCGTCAAAGTAGTAGTCTTTTGTCACATTTAAAAGTAGAGAAACAGCTGGACCAATGGAATTAAACGGAATAGAACCGGACCTGGGGCTGCAGCTATGAGTGGAACTCGGATGGCGTGGTGGCGGAGAAGAAATATTACGACTAGGCAGTGCTCTATCACTTCTATTCAGCTAGAGGGAGGGATCCTTTTATATGTGGATTGGCGGGGCATGTTTCAAAGCTTCTACGAGGTGGTAAGTGTAGACCTTTAGAGTAGAGATCACAGCAAAAATATTACGACTTCGATATCAGTGGGATGCTAGTTGGGGATTACTCTGGAAGGGCCAAATCCCATCGTGGATGTTGATGAGAGCAATGATCTTGATTACCACCCTCCCAACTCTAATGATTCAGCTGATGAGGACAAAGGTAATGGACTCAAAGATGGACGTGGAGAAGACATGGATGCTAATTAACAAGCTGAATGAAAAGGTTCATCAGCTTCTAAGGAACAGAGTAGGCCAAATATTTCAAGAGGACAGGACCCTACTTGACACCAACTCTCTTAAAACGAGGACCCAAGTCCCTGTTGCTCTATGAAAATGTTTCTCCGGACTAGACACATTCTGTCATCGGAGACATAGGGTATCTTTCACAGCGGTAATTAAGGGAAAGGTCAATATATCCATCAACTGAACGCTGAACATGGTATGGTTCTAGAAAACCGAAACACAAGAATGCACCCAAACGACAATGATCTCCTCAGCTGCTGCCAAAAATGGTGGTCTCGTGTCCATGACATTATGATTACTATCAAAACAGCAGTTCTCATTTAGCAGTGATGCCTTACAAGTCACAATGAAATTGTTTCAAACTTGACCAACATTAATGCGCATTTAGCACACAGAAAAACACTACTTGGAAGAAATTATTGCTGTCCGGAGATCATGGCAGTACAAATGAAAACGAAACAGCGCTTCAGGTCGGGTTCACTGGAACTACTTGAACTTGTCTCGCCCAAGCCGGTGAAGATGGTAATTGATGGTCTGGGCCCCATTCTTCGGTTTCCCTTTCTGTGATCAAGCAACACAAGTAGCATCAGGAAACAGAAGTTGAATGTCTGGCTTGAAGTAAAAAGACATTCAGAGAAGTGAGAGTGACCTGAGCCTGAGTGCAGGTAACCAAGAGCTCCTTCTGCCTCATGCACTTGTCATCGTTCTGCTTGTTCAAGGCGAGGCAGTTGAGGAAGGAAGTCATCTCCATCATACAAGGCTTAATGACGCCACCAAGCTTTTTTGGGTTTATGTACAACCCACCCGCCTTCCGACCCATTCTCAATTCTAACTGTGATTACTTCTATGTGCAATGGAGTAATAGCAGAGGTGGTAAACTCAGTCAGTACTATAAGAAAGAAATGCCCACAGGAGCAAGCAATAATGCATGGGCACACAAACAGCAATGTGAGAAATTAATTGTCTGTCTGAATGGCAAAAAGCAATGTTTGAGTACTAGCTAATGTAGAACAACCGAGTTGTCCCTTCATTAGTCTTAAACTGCAAAAGTTTCCTTTCTAAAACACAACACAACACAGTAGTATCATATATGTGTTATGCATAGGCAAGGGAATTGAGGAAGGAAGACATCTCAATCATACAAGGCTTGACGACGCCACCAAACTTTTTTGGGTTTATGTACAACCCACCAGCCTTCCGACCCATTCTCACTTCTAACTGTGATTAATGCTATGTGCTATGGAGTAATAGCAGAGATGATTAACTCACAGTCAGTACAATAAAAAGAAATGCCCACAGAAGCAAGCAATAATGCATGGGCAGACAAACAGCAATGTGAGAAATTAATTGTCTGTCTGAACCAAACGTATGGGAAAAAGCGATGTTTTAATACTAGCTAATGTAGGACAACCGAGTTGTTCCTTCATTAGTCGTGAACTGCAAAATTTTCCTTTCAAAAACACAACATGGTAGTATCATATATGTGTTATGCATAGGCAAGGCCATTGAGGAAGGAAGTCATCTCATTCATACAAAGCTTGACAACGCCGCCAAACTTTGTTGGGTTGCCTTCCGACCCATTCTCACTTCTAATTGTGATTACTGCTATGTGCAATGGAATAAAAGCAGAGATGATTAACTCACAGTCAGTACAATAAAAAGAAATGCCCACAGAAGCAAGAAATAATGCATGGGCAGACAAACAGCAATGAGAAATTAATTCTCTGTCTGAACCAAACGTATGGGAAACAAGCGATGTTTTAGTACTAGCTAATGTAGGACAACCGAGTTGTTCCTTCATTAGTTGTGAACTGCAAAATTTTCTTTTTAAAAACACAGCGCACTATCATATATGCGTTATGCATAGATGTACTGAATTTGTGATTACAACAGTAGGCAGCGACCATAGCATTATCGAAGGAACAACCAAAGAGGACATACCATCAGACTAGAAACAAAAAGCATGTGCTCATTCCTGTGCTACCATTTGGTGAAACGGCTTAATTCTTCAAACAAGCAAAGAGTTGAACAGGTTGTGCATGCCGGCAAGCTGTCTGAATTAGGGACAGGTAACCAGGGGTGGATCCAGTGACAAAAAATCCAGAACACAGGGCAATGCTGTTAACTTTTCTTGACTTGGTTGCTGCAGGTTTGGTACATGGATTAGTAGACCTCACGGTTCTAAGTGTGTTTAATTCTGTGTAAATAACAAGGTGGTTAACTCACAGACAGTACTAGTATAAGAAATGCACTCAAGACAAGAGCAATAATGCATGAGCAGACAAGAAGAAACACGGGAAATGGATTTTCTGAACAAAACATCTAGGAAAAAGGAGTAGAGCATCTGACATGTTTTACTGGCTAGCTAATGTCGGAGCAACCGAGTCATTCCTTCAATAATCGTGAATTGGAAATCTTTCCTTGGGAAAAAACAGCCTAGAACTACTACATATGTTAAACATAGATGCACTGAATCTTTCATTACAACAGTAGGCAGCAATCATAGCATCATCATCTCAATAACAACCAGAGAGAACAGCAAGGTCTAAAAATCCTTATCCATTCTCTCGCTTTGCGAATCCGCAACAATCAATTCTACAGAAGGTAATAGGAGTACCATGTGATTTTTTGTGACTAGATCAGATGCATACGAACTGAAGCATGTGTTCTGGATTTCTCTTTGTACTCTAAAGTCTGAACTCATGATATATTTCCCCTGGTATGTTTTCACTCGGCTAAAATCCCACTGGGAGAGACCTTCACGATTTCTGGGTGCGCACCATCTAGGTTCGGCCCTGGCTGATGGTCCCCGAGCTGGACAGCCGGCACCCAACCTGTTCGACCGATTGCTTGTCTAAAGAAATCTTTCAAACAGTAGCACGGGGACGGACACACACTATTTGTTCTATTTTGACGGAGTGCCTTTTTCAAACCATGTCCAACTACAAGCAAGAACATTGCAACCTTTTCTTCCACAGCTACATACACGCTCTCACGCAAGCCACACTTGTCACGCAGCATAGTTCAGAAGTCATGGAAATTTCTTTTTGTTAGACGGAGCTGATCATAGCATGCAACTTGGGTTGGGACCCATCGTACATATCTTGATCAAGTACTTTCTAAGCGAGTGTCTATGCTCATCGTCGGTAAAGCTCCCTAAATCCCTCGGTGCCCTCTGTGTACTAACGTAATACAAGGCAAGAAGAGTGGATTCAAAGAAATGTTTGATGAACACAATCCTTGTCTTCTTTCTTGTTTTGTCTTCTTTTCTTGGGTAATGTAAGAAAGCCATGGGTAACTCGTCCGACATTTTGCAACTACAATGTATAGATCTAACGTTAATTAGCATGGCATGCAATTTGTATAGATGGATTTAAATTAGCATGGCATCTGCACAAAGCATCACATGGAAAACCACAACACAGGCATCAAATAAATAAATATGCACAGAGGTCACAGGCATCTCCCCAAACAGAGTGCAGATCGAGCGGAACAAACCTGCGCAGACGGAGGTCACCGGAGCTCGGGAGGTGGTCGCCGGAGCACCTGCCACGAAAAATAGAGGAACTGAGATGGAGGGCGGACGCCGAGGGATCCGTTCTGAGGCGGAGATGGAGGGCGGGGTACCAGAGCCGCCGCCGGCGACGGTAGGGTTCCGGCTGGAGCCTGCGTCTTGGAGCGAGAACGAAGCGGCGGATTTAATCGGCTTGGGCTGAAATGGCTGCGCCACCATATTGGATTGGACCGGTGTGGGCCTACTAAAATTGCCGACTGGAGCGGTGCGGTTTGGTATGAAAAAAAATTGCTCTCCCTATATATACACATGATCCTTTCAATCTAAGGGCTGACTCTTTCCCGTCTCTCCTCTCAGCCGCCTCAATCCTAATCGCATCCAGTTCATTTTCCTCCATATATTGGTTCTCACTGCTCCAGTTGGTTTCGCCAGCGTCGGGAGGAGTGAGGAACCCGATCTATGCGTGGAGTTTTAAATAAAAATATTGTTTTCATTAGATTATGTTAGGGTTTTGGTAGCCGCCTTCTTATTGGTTTCCCCTCAATGCAGATGACATCATATGCAATAAGTGATCTTCGGCCTTTTGTTCGGCGACAAGATCTTCTTCCCGGCGTCAATGGTGGTGTTGAACAATCACAATTTTCTAGGTATAGGCCTTCAGATTTTGCTTCGCTAGATCGATTTTGGATCTTTTGTAGTTGTTGCCGCGAGGAGGATTATTCTCGCACTTTTTGTCCCGGCTGCTACGTCCTCAATAATGGTGATTCGTACTCTCGGATCTCCATCGATGATGACAAAACTAGTCGGACAAAACTAGTTTTTGTCCCTGACATACTGCTATTGGTACTCTTGCCGATGTTGTATGACTGCTTTAATGGTTGCGTGCGTGCACACAGCCTTGGCATTGCGGCTCAAAAATTTATGGGAGAGCTTTCATCGGTATCTACAGGTCTATGGTTCGTTATTTATCTTTGGCTGCCTTCAGAAGAGTACAAGATTGTGTTCTGGAAGAAGAAAGAAATTAAAGACCTCGAAGATTTGTTACTATCTTTTAGACTTTATTTTGTAATCGTTGGAGTCAGTTCATGTATCTCTACCATGTACCATTTGTTGCTATAAATATATGTGGTATTGATTGTAAAAAAAAAGCTGACTGCTTTTATGCTTTGACCTGACATTCATTTGCAATTTCTGCAGGAAAGGAAACAAGTCAGCAAACAATGATCATGTATTCCAGGGATTAAAATGATCATGTACATCAAACTAATTTTTATTGGTGGACATTTACAGATTTGTTGATATAAATTTTCCCGGAAGGTGGTTGTGCGAGGCGAAGTAGGATCTCCGGGGCGGTAGCCCTGGAATGGTGGTGGCGGGGTGAACGTGGTTGCGACTTGCGCAGGCGGGGGGGTTCCTCTCGCCCCTGGATCGATGGCGTGGCTGCTTCGACGGTGACGCGACGGGTGGCGTGGTCACCTCTCTAGCAGGATCGGCGGCAAATGGTGCAGCCTGTGTGGCTGCTGCAAGGGATGGAGGCGAGGCGGTGTACGGTGTGAGCCGAGCTCCGATGTTGTTGGAGACGACGATGACTACGACATTGATAATCTATTGTACAACCTATGTCCATTTTTTATGTCGAAAGTTTTGTCTAAATTCAAATGTATCTATACACTCTTTATTGCATAGATACATTCAAAATTAGACGAACCTTCCGACATCAATTAATGGACGGAGGATGTATATAGAATTCACAGACTATATATCATACATGTCTTGAGTGGATGAAGATGGCTTAAGATGCACCGTTATTTTTCGGAAATATTTCATGTATATCTTTATTTTTGTCTAATTATGTGGTTCTGCAATTCGTTTGGATGTAAGTGAATAAGCATGCGAACACCCATCTACTAGCCGTCAACAAATAACCCAGCGACCAGCCATCAGCAAATAACAAGGCGACCAGCCATCAGCAAATAACAAGGCGACCAGCCACCAGCAAATACCAACACAAACCTGTGGGGTTGAATCCGCATTTTCCTTCGATGTGGTGCGGGTGCGGCCGAGATTTTGAAATGGTGTGGTGCGGTGCGGATTGACAAAGATTTTTTAAGGATTGGGGTGGACTGGGTATTTAGGCAGTAGCATTCGGTGAGGGTTGGATTAGGTGCGGGATCTGCCCCATTCTCACCTTGATGGGGAGCAAATCGAGCGAATACCTCCTGAGCCAATCTCCACCTTTACCCCTCGACATCGCCCGCCCAGATTTTTTGCCATTCGGCCCGACATGAGATATCGAGGCCGAATACCTAGGCCCAATGCCTACGCCCGCCAAACGCACAGAATCTTGGTATTCGGGAGCCGAATGTCCAATAGAGAGCCCGAATATCAACATCTGAACAGAGCACTAGGGTTTTTGTCCTCCCGTCTAGCGACTCAGGGGGCGAGTCTCTAGTGCAAACTTCGGTACTGGCTTCCATCTCCGTCTAGGTTTCCGTTTAGGCTCCTGCCTTGTCTCCGTATTGAGGCTTCCCTCTTGAGTTCTGATCACGGAGGAAGCTATGGTTTTGGATCTAGAAGATGGATGATCACGGTAGAGAGACGGATCCAACCGCCGCGTCGAATCTGGGTAAGGAAAAAAGATAGTCTGATCAGGTTGGTGATGATGCTTCATCCTTCGTTGGTCTCGGTGCCCGCTAGTCGGGGCTCTCCTCAATGTTTGAGTGTCTAGAGATCAATGAGGAAGAATTTGACGACCTAGTGTTGGAAGGAGATGCCGATGAGATCTTGGAGAACACCAGCTGGATGGCTGTTGCAAGAGTTCACTATCCCAAATCTTTCAGCCATGAGGCTTTCTTTCAACAGATGCGTATTGCATAGAACTTGGCAAAGGAGGTAAACATCAGGCCAGTGGGAGTTAATCGCTTTGTGATCCCGTGCTTCTGCCTAGGGGAATGGAAAAAGGTTATAGAGAAAGGCCCTTGGCATATGATGGTTTGTTAGACCCGGAGAGTGTCGCTTTAGAATTCATGCATGTATGGCTCCAAGTCCATAAGATCCCTGAAGGCTATAGAAAGGAAGAAGTGGTGAGGCAACTCATTAGTCATTCTGTTGGCGATATTGTTACAGTTGATATGAAACCTGCTGGGAGTTTTAGAGGAGATTTTGTCAGAGCTAGAGTGAAACATGATGTTCGTAAACCTCTCACTAGATTTGTGTCCATTGCCTTTGGTGGAAAACGCAATCTCTTTGCAGTTAAGTATGAAAAATTGGGCCAAATCTACTTTGCATGTGGCCTAATTGGACATGATTTTGGTGATGGTTTGTTTGATGAGACAAAACTAAAATTTGGAGAATGGATATACGCGGATGCTGCTGCTAGAGGAAAGGGAGGCTATGGGCGTGGAAACTTTCATACAGGTAGCACGCCAGCGATGCAACCTGGGAGGGGGAATCACCTAGTAGGCCATGGGAGAGGAGGTTTTGGCGAGAGCCAAGGACGTGGTAGGGGCACCTATGTGGACTGGCATGCTCATCCAGAACACAAAGGCTCGAACAAGGATGGTGAACTCCAGGATACTTCCACTAGTCCGTTAAAAAAAGGGGATTTGGAGATGGAAGTGCAAAAAGAAGGCTTGGTTTTGAGCAAGACACGGGCACGCTCTTGGCGATTGATACGTCCAAAACGTATCTACTTTCCCGACACTTTTGCTATTGTTTTGCCTCTAATTTGTGTATTTTGGATACAACTAACACGGACTAACGCTGTTTTCAGCAGAATTGCACTGGTGTCTCGTTTTTGTGCAGAAATTCGACTTTCAGGAAAAACCTCGGAAATAATCGCAATGGGCCTATTTTTACCGTGAAGATGAAGGGCCGAAAGGGCGAACCAGGGGGGCCGTGGCCCCCACACCGCGGCCTGGAGGGCGCGCCGCCCTATGGAGGCGCATCGGCGGCCCCCGACGCTCCCCTTTCGACTACATATGCCTTTCGACCTAAAAACGCCAGGGGGTTCGACCCATTTTCCAGAGACCATCCACTACGCCGCCGCCATCGCGAAACTCCGCCTCGGGGAAACTCCGTTCTGGCACTCCGTCGGGACGGGGAATTGGAGGGGATCTTCATCGCCATCACCACCGACGCCTCTCCATCGACCAGCCATGTTTCTCCCATCCATGTGTGAGTAATTCCCCCGCTGTAGGCTGAAGGGGATGGTAGGGATTGGATGAGATTGATCATGTAATAGTCACAAGATTGTTAGGGCATGGTGCCTAGTATCCGTAGATGTTACTTTTATGATATTGTTGCAATTTGTTATGCTTAATGCTTGTCACTAGGGCCCGAGTGCCATGATCTCAGATCTGAACATGTTATTGTTTCATCATGATATGCATTGTTTTATGATCTTACTGCAAGTTGTATACACACGTTGCTGTCCGGAACCCGAGGCCCCAAAGTGACAAGAATTGGGACAACCGGAGGGGAAGGCGGTGATGTGAGGATCACATGTGTTCACGGAGTGTTAATGCTTTGCTCCGGTACTCTATTAAAAGGAGTACCTTAATTTCTAGTAGTTTCCCTAGAGGCCCGGCTGCCACCGGCTGGTAGGACAAAAGATGTTGTGCAAGTTTCTCATTGCGAGCACGTATGACTATATATGGAACACATGCCTATTGATTGATTAGTACTTGGATACCGCTTTATTATTATCTGCGAATGCCCTACCATGATGGTTATATGAATTCTCTCATCCATGCAACGCCCGTTCATCTGTCCCTGTGCCTACAGTATTTTAATCCTGCTGTTTACTATAATCACTACTGCTGTCTTTATTTCACCGCTGTTATTTCACTATTCCTCTGCTATAAAACTGTTGCTCGATAAACTCTTGCGAGCAAGTCTGTTTCAGTGCGGCTGAATTGACAACTCCGTTGTTAAGGCTTACAAGTATTCTTTGTCTCCCCTTGTGTCGAATCAATAAATTGGGTAATACTTCCCTCGAAGACTGTTGCGATCCCCTATACTTGTGGGTCACCAAGACTATTTTCTGGCGCCGTTGCCGGGGAGCATAGCTTTATTTGCAAGTTCACTTGGATTGATATTGTTCGCTGCAAATCCTCCATCATGGGTAAACCTCGCGATACTAAAGTCGCCATATTACCATCCACTACAAGAAAAGGTACAACTCTGAGTACCTCTGCTGCTCTTGATTCACCATCTGTGATAAGTCAACTTGTTTCACCACCACAAACTTCACGTGTTGGTATTTCTGCTGAATCTGAAAATTCCTCGATAATTTTGATGATGCTTCTACTGTGCTTGATAATACTGGTTCATTAGGTCCTTTTCTAGACGCTACAATTGCTAGGTCTAGACAAATTGAAAATACTGAAACTCCTAATGAAAATGTTACACCTGTTAATTCACCTGAGTCTGATGACCTTGATGAAGATTATGTGGAACTTGATGATGATTTTATTGATAAATGCAATGCTACTACTAGTACAAGTAACCTTAAAAAGCTTATTGCACAACATCCTGTTAGATATAAACTGTCCCCTGATCCTAAATTTGCCACATCTCCTATAAACATTAAGGATAAAGATTATGACTTTTCTCTTGATCTATCTCATATATCTATTGTTGAGAAAACACCTTTTTGTGGTACTGAAAAAGAGAGTGTTGTAGAGCACATGAATGAGCTTTCTACTTTAAGTAGCTTGTTTTCTGATGATGTTAAGATGCGTACTTATTTTGTTGCTAAGATTTTCCCTTTCTCATTAAAGGATGATGCTAAGATTTGGTATAATAATTTGCCTCCTGATTCTATTGATAGTCCAAGTTGTTTGCTTGATGTTTTCTTTCGAAAATACTTTCCCGCTAGTGCTCAACATATTGCTCTGCAGAGAATTTATAGTTTTGATCAAGAAGATGGAGAGAAATTGCCTGAAGCTTGGGCAAGATTTTGCTCTCTTATAAGAGCTCGGCCTGGACATGATTTGGAAAAGCATGATTTACTTGATATATGATACGTCTCCAACGTATCGATAATTTCTTATGTTCCATGCTACTTTATTGATGATACCTACATGTTTTATGCACATTATATGTCGTATTTACGCATTTTCTGGAACTAACCTATTAACAACCGAAGAGCCGATTCTGTTTTCTGCTTTTTGGTTTCAGAAATCCTAGTAAGGAAATATTCTCGGAATTGGACGAAATCACCGCCCAGGGTCCTATTTTTGCACGAAGCTTCGGAAGACCGAAGGGAGTCGAAGTGGGGCCACGAGGTGGCCAGTGACGGCGGCGCGGCCCCGGCCGCGCGGCCTGTCCCCTGGGCCTCGTGCCGCCTCTTGACCTGCCCTTCCGCCTATAAAGCCTCCGTCGCGAAACCCCCCGAGGCCACGATACGGAAAACCTTCCAGCCGCCGCCGCCCATCTCGGGGATTCGGGAGATCGCCTCCGGCACCCTGCCGGAGAGGGGATTCATCTCCCGGAGGACTCTTCATCGCCATGATCGCCTCCGGAGTGATGAGTGAGTAGTTCACCCCTGGACTATGGGTCCATAGCAGTAGCTAGATGGTCGTCTTCTCCTAATTGTGCTTCATTGTTGGATCTTGTGAGCTGCCTAACATGATCAAGATCATCTATCGTAATACTATATGTTGTGTTTGTCGGGATCCGATGGATAGAGAATACTATGTTATGGTGATTATCAATCTATTGTTTATGTGTTGTTTATGATCTTGCATGCTCTCCGTTATTAGTAGAGGCTCTGGCCAAGTTTTTGCTCTTAACTCCAAGAGGGAGTATTTATGCTCGATAGTGGGTTCATGCCTTCATTGACACCTGGGACAGTGACAGAAAGTTCTAAGGTTGTGATGTGTTGTTGCCACTAGGGATAAAACATTGATTCTATGTCTAAGGATGTAGTTGTCGATTACATTACGCACCATACTTAATGCAATTGTCTGTTGCTTTGCAACTTAATACGAATGGGGTTCGGATGATAACCTGAAGGTGGAATTTTTAGGCATAGATGCAGTTGGATGGCGGTCTATGTACTTTGTCGTAATGCCTGGATTAAATCTCACTATATTTATCATATCATGTATATGCATTGTTATGCCCTTCTCTATTTGTCAATTGTCCGACTGTAATTTGTTCACCCAACATGCTTTTATCTTATGGGAGAGACACCTCTAGTGAACTGTGGACCCGGTCCTATTCTTTACATCGCATACAATCTCTGCAATACTTGTTTTACTGTTTTCTTGCAAACAATCATCTTCCACACAATACGATTAATCCTTTGTTACGCAAGCCGGTGAGATTGACAACCTCACTGTTTCGTTGGGGCAAAGTACTTGGGTTGTGTTGTGCGGGTTCCACGTTGGCGCCGGAATCCCTGTTGTTGCGCCGCATCACATTTCGCCACCATCAACCTTCAACGTGCTTCTTGGCTCCTCCTGGTTCGATTAAACCTTGGTTTCTTTCTGAGGGAAAACTTGCTACTGTGCGCATCATACCTTCCTCTTGGGGTTCCCAACGAACGTGTGAGTTACACGCCATCAATATATTTTCTAGTGGACTAACCATTGAGTCTAGGGCATACCTGGATAGTTGTGCTGATTGTGTTTTCAGGAAAAGAACTCCGGACGAAGCTGAAGAATTATTGGCTAAGATAAGCAAAAATCATGATGATTGGTCTACACCTGAACCAACCCCGACACCAATATTGAAGAAGAGGGGTATGATTGAATTAAATGATGAAGATATGAGGGAAGCCAAGAAATCTCTTATGGAGAAGGGTATTAAATCTGAAGATGTGAAGAATTTCCTCGAATAGAAGACCTATGTAAGATGATTCCCCCTTCATCCACAATTGAGGTACATTCCCTTCAACGCTTTGATAGAGGAGATATCCCTTACTCAAAACCTCCTGATCAATGTTTAGATGAATTTGATAATTATATTGTTAAGCAAAATAATTTTAATATGAGAGTAGAGAATCATCTAATGGAAAATTCTCAAGCTATTAGTAAATTGCATGATATTGTGGAGAGAACCTCCAATGATGTTAAGATGCTTGTTAAACATTTTAATATGATTCAAACTCAAATTGATCAACTTACTAAAGTGCAAAATGACTTGTTAAAAAATACTCATGAGGAGAAACATGCTTATGAAGTAACAACTAGAGGCGGTGTTTCTACCCAGGATCCTCTATATCCTGAAGGGCACCCCAAAAGAATTGAACAAGATTCTCAACGAACTAAAGAAATTAGTAGTCCTTCTAAGAAAAAGAAGAAGAAACATAAAACTGTTGTAGAATCCTCTGAACCTGTTAATGATCCTAATAGTATTTCTATTTCTGATGCTGAAACTGAAAGTGGTAATGAACATGATGAAGATAATGATAAGAATGATACCCCTGATAAAGAAGAAATTGAAAAATAACCTGAAAAGCATGATAAAAATAAAAAGTACACTAAAGAAGATTTTATTACAAAGAAACATGGTAATGAAAGAGAACCTTGGGTTCAAAAGCCAATGCCTTTTCCTGCTAAGAAACTAAAATCAAAGGAAGAGGAACATTATAATAAATTTTTTGATTGGATGAAACCTTAATTTTTGCAAATCCCTTTGACTGATGCTATTAAATTTCCTCCTTATTCAAAGTATATGAAAGATATTGTCTCTAACAAAAGGAAAATTCCCAATGAGGAGATTTCCACTATGCTCGCTAATTACTCCTTCAATGGTAAGGTTCCAAAGAAGCTGGGAGACCCAGGTATACCGACTATTCCTTGTTCCATCAAGAATAATTATGTTAGAACTGCTCTATGTGATTTGGGAGCAGGAGTTAGTGTAATGCCTTTTTCTCTTTACAAGAGACTTGATTTAGATAAGTTGATACCAACTGATATATCTTTGCAAATGGCTGATAAATCTACTGCTGTTCCTGTTGGTGTATGTGAAGATGTTCCTGTTCAAGTTACTCAAAATTGCTTAATATTAACTGATTTTGTTGTGTTGGAAATGCCTGAAGATGATAATATGTCTATTATTCTTGGAAGACCCTTTCTTAATACTGCAGGGGCTGTTATTGATTGCAATAAAGGAAAAGTAACTTTCAATGTTGATGACAAGGAACATACTGTCTATTTTCCCAAGAGGATTGATAAAGTATATGGAGTTAATACAATTTGTAATTTGAAAACTATCAAGGTGGGATCATTTGATTGTCCTATATATGAGCCTAAAGAAGAATATCAAACTCTTGTGATTGGATCCATATCAATTCAATATAAGGTAACATGATTGATTTGAGGTTTATTTCTTCTTATGTCATATAAAATTTATTTGGTAGCAAGACTTGATCAACCTTGTTAACAAATATATTTTAATGCATGAGAGAGCTAAACAACATTTCTTTCCTTCTTTCTTCCTCAACTTGTTTTACTTGCTGTAGCACTTTTTGTTTTGCAATATGTTTTAGTTGTTTAAGATTTTGGAAATCATTTTCCTGCGCAGTAATAATTACTTTAACACCCAGAAATGTGCATTTTTCGAAGTTCTCAAAAATTTACAAAAATTATACTGGTAGTCTTATTTTTCGAAGGGGCACCTGGGGATGACCAGTGGGGCACCCCAGGGTGGCACCCCACAGGCCGGCGCGGCCAGCAGGGGGCGCGCCACCCTGTGGTGTGGGCCCTCCTTGCCCCACTTTTTCACTTCTTCCTCCCAGCTCACTCTCTCTCCCGAAAAAACTCGTACTCACTTTCTCTCACTCGCGTTTCTGCTCAAGAACTCGAGATTTCTCGATCTCTTTGCTCAGCCCATATTTCTGTCTAAAATTTGGCACATTTGCTCTTCGGTATGTGACTCCTTTGATTATCCAATTAGAATTTTGTTTGGTTGAGTATATATTGAATATTTTGCTGCTGTAGGTAACATGTTTAGTGAGCTTGCATGCTTGTTCTAAGTGGTAGAAACTAGTTTTGATGCATGATTAGTACTCTAGCAAGTTCCTATAGTAGTTTTCCTCAATTATATACCTTGAAATCAAATTTTATAATGATTGTTGAAAAATTTCAGAAAATGGAAGGAAGTAGGCACCAACTAAACCAACAAGAATTGGAGGTGCAACAAGTCATGAGAGTTCACCGCGAAGAGGGAGTATACCCCTCTTATTACCCATGCACTGATTTTATGCGGAATGCAGGAATCTTGCAAGATGTTCAAACACTGATTTCCAATGCAGGGTTGGAAAGTTTTGTTGTTGGTGAACCTTACCAATATGCGAAACTAACAATGTCGGTGGTGCAGGATTTCGAATTTCATCGGTCCCAAACTAACCCCATGGTTCGATACAAGATTTATAATAAAACTATTAACTTGCCATTTACTGATTTTTGTGCAGCAATTAGAGTGCCACAATGGGGATCATGCGAGAAGGTTAGGGGAACGCCGCGGGAGCTCTCAAGTCTATATACGATGATTTGTCAAGGGAGAAGCTTCTCCGATGATAATGGTAAAATCAGTAGTATTCAACTCCCTGCTATTCGCTACTTTGCTTATTTCATCACAAAGTGCGTTCTTGCTAGAAGGAACGCAAATAAGTTGTCTATCCAAGATATGGCTTTCTTAGCTGCTGCATTGCAACAGGATAGGACTTATAATTTGGGTGCTTTGATAGCTTGTAGACTTGCTACTAACCGTGAGAAGGGAGGAATTTGTGGAGGTCTCATCGCCTCTCGCTTATTAGCTATGCATGGTGTAGAACCTCACCATCTAGATATTCCGCTCTCCATGGAGAAACTTGATGTTGTTTCCATGATTAAACATGAGTTTGTTTCAGATGCGTCTAATTTGAACAACCTGTATTATAGGATAACATTCTATAAGAAAACTTGGAGAACAACTAAGAAAACTGAAAAACTAGTACGATTGCCTGCACCTGTTCTGCTTAACCTTGATTCCAGGAAAGGGTGGTCGGTCACAGAAAATGAGCTAAATGCATACATAGAAAGAGAAGGCCATCATGCAAGGGACGGCGCAGAGGAGGCCGAGGAGCACCTCGATTCTTCATCCGATGCAGCGAGCTCCTCATATCAACATTATGGTCATGTGGAGCCTCCACGCCATTCTTCTGCGCAGGGGCCTTATTATCACTCCATGTACGATCCACCGGCGTGGAACCCCGACCCGCGTTGGGAATGAACTCCACTTAGGCCAAAAGCCTAAGCTTGGGGGGAGGTATACCGGAATCACTCATTCTTTGCATATTATGGTTGCTGGATACTTGTACATACTTGTTTAGTTTCTTAGAATGGTTTTCTAATGAGAGGGAGATGATATTTGGGGAAGTGCTGTCCAAAAATAGATTCTGGGCTGTTACCAAACAAATTCGTGCGCACAGCCATAATGTTATTTTGAGTTGAAATTTTTTGAGCATGTGCCCCAGGTTGTTATCTAACTTTCATTAGTTGAACACTTTTTGAACTGAGCAACGGAAGATTTTTGTTAAATTCGATTTCTGTACTGCTGTCAGGTTTTGGCAGATTTTTGTCATCCTGCTTTTCTGTGTTTCTTTTAATTTGCATTCTCTTGTTTTTGCTTTGTTTCTTTCCTAAAACACAAAAAGACCAAAAATATTTATGTTGTTTCTCTTCACCATTTGTTTATTTGGTTCTTTGCTCTTATTTTACTTTATTTGCTATCGTTGGTTTGCTATGAGAAAATCCAAAAAGATTTTGCTTTGTTTGCTTGTTTCCTTTTGTTCTTGTTTCTAACCCGAAAACACCAAAAATATTTTTTGTTCTTCTTTGGTTTTGTAAAGTTCATTAGGGAGTTCAGAGGTCTCCGGTGGTTGGAGCTTGGTTTCATTCCATATTATTATTCAAGCTACACAAGTGAAAGGCAATAATGACGATCTACGGCAACTTGACTGTGGTGAGAGGCTGGTATGAACTCTATTTGTTTTCATTTTTGTACATATACTCATCCATGTGAGCATGCTTAGTTGGTTCATGTGAGGTATATGTCATTTAATGAAAGTCTAGTAGTTTATGATCTCTCATGATTAGTTCCAATCTATTAATAATGAGTAGCATGTCATGAATATTCGCTTGCATTGTTTTATTCATAGATCGGTATGACATTGTGGTATCCTCCTCTGAATAATTCACTTGAATCGACTTGGCACATGCTCACGCATGCATATGATTAAACAAAAGTCAATTAAGCCTCGATGATTTACTTTGCTTCAGAGTTCTTGTATCACTTTTATGCCTCCGTTAATTTTATTTTGTCACAAGCATGATTATGACAGTTATTGCTCTCTTGATTGTCGCTTCCCAGTCTATTGCTAGCCTTCACTTGTACTGAGCGGGAACGCTGCTCGTGCTTCCAAATACCTGAAAACCAAGTTGTTCCAAAGTGTCCACCATAAATACCTATGCATGGCATTTCAAACCATTCCAAGTAAATTCTCATGTGCTACCTTTAAACCTTCAAACTACTTCTCAATTTGTGTTAATGTTTTATAGCTCATGAGGAAGTATGTGGTGTTTTATCTTTCAACCTTGTCATTTACTCCGGACAGACTTTCACCAATGGACTAGTGGCACATCCGCTTATCCAATAATTTTGCAAAAAGAGCTGGCAACGGGGTTCCCAGCCCCAATTAATTAACCTTCACTAATAATTCTCTTCACATGTTTTGCTCTGATTCATCAGTAAGCAAATTAACCTACAAATAGACACTTCCCCATGGTATGTGAATGTTGGAAGGCACTGATGTCTACGTTCCCCCTCCTTTCCTGTAGACAGTGTTGGGCCTCCAAGTGCAGAGGTTTGTAGAACAGCAGCAAGTTTTCCCTTAAGTGGATCACCCAAGGTTTATCGAACTCAGGGAGGAAGAGGTCAAAGATATCCCTCTCATGCAACCCTGCAACCACAAAGCAAGAAGTCTCTTGTGTCCCCAACACACCAAATAGGTGCACTAGTTCGGCGAAGAGATAGTGAAATACAGGTGGTATGAATATATATGAGCAGTAGGTGCCAGAAAATAGCTTCTGGCGTGTAGTTGATGGTGGTAGTATTGCAGCAGTAGTAACACAGTAAAACAGTAAACAAGCAGTAGTAACTCAGCAGTATTTAGGAACAAGGCCTAGGGATTACACTTTCACTAGTGGACACTCTCAACATTGATCACATAACAGAATAGATAAATGCATACTCTACACTTTTGTTGGATGATGAACACATTGCGTAGGATTACACGAACCCTCAATGCCGGAGTTAACAAGCTCCACAATAATGCTCATATTTTAGTAACCTTAAGTGTAAGATAGATCAAAACGACTAAACCAAGTACTAGCATAGCATGCACACTGTCACCTTCATGCATATGTAGGAGGAATAGATCACATCAATATTATCATAGCAATAGTTAACTTCGCAATCTACAAGAGATCATGATCATAGCATAAACCAAGTACTAACACGGTGCACGCACTGTCACCTTTGCACACATGCAGGAGGAATAAAACTACTTTAATAACACATCACTAGAGTAGCACATAGATAAATTGTGATACAAACACATTGCAATCATCAAGAGATATAAATAAGCACTTCACTACGCTCTTCAACAGTGAATAAGTACTTCGTGAAATATAGCCTAAGAGACCCACACGGTGCACACACTGTCACCTTTACACACGTGGGACAAGGAGTCTCCGGAGATCACATAGGTAAAACCCACTTGACTAGCATAATGACATCTAGATTACAAGCATCATCATATGAATCTCAATCATGTAAGGCAGCTCATGAGATTATTGTATTGAACTACATAGGAGAGAGATTAACCACATAGCTACCGGTACAGCCCCGAGCCTCAATGGAGAACTACTCCCTCCTCATGGGAGCAGCAGCGGTGATGAAGATGGCGGTGGAGATGGCAGCGGTGTCGATGGAGAAGCCTTCGGGGCACTTCCCCGCTCCGGCAGGGTGCGGAACAGAGACTCTGTCCCCCAGATCTTGGCTTCGCGATGACGGCGGCTCTGGAACTTTTCTCGTATCGTGGCTTCCTCTCGTAAGGGTTTTCGATGCAGGGGCTTTAAATAGGCGAAGAGGCGGCGCGGAGGGTCAACGAGGCGACGACACCATAGGGTGGCGCGGCCCAGCCGGCCGCGCCACCATGTCATCGGGGGGCCCATCTCGGCAGCTCTCGAGTGTTCTGGATGGTTCGGGAAAAATAGGAACCTGGGCGTTGATTTCGTCCGATTCCGAGAATATTTCGTTACTAGGATTTCTGAAACCAAAAACAGCAAAACAGGGGCACTTCGGCATCTTGTTAATAGGTTAGTTCCAGAAAATGCATAAATATGACATACAATGTGTATAAAACATGTAGATATCATCAATAAAGTAGCATGGAACATAAGAAATTATCGATACGTTGGAGACGTATCAGCATCCCCAAGCTTAGTTCTGCTCCCGAGCAGGTAAAACGATAACAAAGATAATTTCTGAAGTGACATGCCATCATAAACTTGATCATATTGTAAACATATGTAATGAATGCAGCGATCAAAACAATGGTAATGACATGAGTAAACAACTGAATCATAAAGCAATGACTTTTCATGAATAGTACTTTCAAGACAAGCATCAATAAGTCTTGCATAAGAGTTAACTCATAAAGCAATAATTCAAAGTAGAGGCATTGAAGCAACACAAAGGAAGATGAAGTTTCAGCGGTTGCTTTCAACTTGTAACATGTATATCTCATGGATAGTTGTCAATGCAAAGCAATATAACAAATGCAATAAGCAAGTATGTAAGAATCAATGCACAGTTCACACAAATGTTTGCTTCTTGAGGTGGAGAGAAATAGGTGAACTGACTCAACATAAAAGTAAAAGAATGGTCCTTCAAAGAGGAAAGCATCGATTGCTATATTTGTGCTAGAGCTTTTATTTTGAAAACATGAAACAATTTTGTCAACGGTAGTAATAAAGCATATGAGTTATGTAAATTATATCTTACAAGTTGCAAGCCTCATGCATAGTGTACTAATAGTGTCCGCACCTCGTCCTACTTAGCTTGGACTACCGGATCTTTGCATGCCATGTTTCAACCAAGTGTCACAAAGGGGTACCTCCATGCCGCCTGTACAAAGGTCTAAGGAGAATGCTCGCATTTTGGATTTCTCGCTTTTGATTATTCTCAACTTAGACATCCATACCGGGACAACATGGACAACAGATAATGGACTCCTCTTAAATGCATAAGCATGTAGCAATGATTATTATTCTCATATGAGATTGAGGATATATGTCCAAAACTGAAACTTCAACCATGATTCATGGCTTTAGTTAGCGGCCCAATGTTCTTCTCTAACAATTTTGCATGCTCCAACCACTAAGGTGATAGATCCTTCAGACAAGACGGACATGCATAGCAACTCACATGATATTCAACAATAGTTGATGGCGTTCCCCAGAAGCATGGTTATCGCGCAACAAGCAACTTAATAAGAGATAAAGTGCATAAGTACATATTCAATACCACAATAGTTTTTAAGGCTATTTTGTCCCATGAGCTATATATTGCAAAGGCGAATGATGGAAATTTAAAGGTAGCACTCAAGCAATTTACTTTGGAATGGAGAAATACCATGTAGTAGGTAGGTATGGTGGACACAAATGGCATAGTAGTTGGCTCAAGGATTTTGGATGCATGAGAAGTATTCCCTCTCGATACAAGGTTTAGGCTAGCAAGGTTATTTGAAGCAAACTCAAGGATGAACCGGTGCAGCAAAACTCACATAAAAGACATATTGTAAACATTATAAGACTCTACACCGTCTTCCTTGTTGTTCAAAACTCAATACTAGAATTATCTAGACTTTAGAGAGACCAAATATGCAAACCAAATTTTAGCAAGCTCTATGTATTTCTTCATTAATGGGTGCAAAGCATATGATGCAAGAGCTTAAACATGAGCACAACAATTGCCAAGTATCACATTATCCAAGACATTTTACCAATTACTACATGTAGCATTTTCCAATTCCAACCATATAACAATATAACGAAGAAGAAACTTCGCCATGAATATTATGAGCTAAGAACACATGTGTTCATACGAACCAGCGGAGCGTGTCTCTCTCCCACACAAGGATGAACTTATTCAGAGAACTAAGATAACAAAACAAAAACAAAAATAAAAGCACACAGACGCTCCAAGTAAAATACATAGGATGTGATGGAATAAAAATATAGTTTCACTAGAAGAAACCTGATAAGTTGTCGATGAAGAAGGGGATGCCTTGGGCATCCCCAAGCTTAGACGCTTGAGTCTTCTTAAAATATGCAGGGGTGAACCACGGGGGCATCCCCAAGCTTAGAGCTTTCACTCCTCTTGATCATAGTATATCATTCTCCTCTCTTGACCCTTGAAAACTTCCTTCACACCAAACTTCAAGCAAACTCATTAGAGGGTTAGTGCACAATTAATAATTCACTCATTCAGAGGTGACACAATCATTATTTTCACTTCTGGACATTGCATAATGCTACTGGACATTAGTGGATCAAAGAAATAAATCCAACATAGCAAAAGAGGCAATGCGAAATAAAAGGCAGAATCTGTCAAAAACAGAACAGTCCGTAAAGACGAATTTAGAAATGGCACCAGACTTGCTCAAATGGAAAAACTCAAAACTAATGAAAGTTGCGTACATATCTGAGGATCACGCTCGTAAATTGGCAGATTTTTTCAAATTTTCTACAGGGAACTGTGCCCAGATTCGTGACAGACAGCAATGCTGTTTCTGCGCAGCGATCCCAAATATAACATCAACTTTAACATAGAAACTTTACTTGGCACAACAAAACACAAAACTAAGATAAGGAGAGGTTGCTACAGTGGTAAACAACTTCCAAAACACAAATATAAAACAAAGTACTGTAGCAAAATAACACATGGGTTATCTCCCAAGAAGTTCTTTTCTTTATAGCCATTAAGATGGGCTCAGCAGTTTTAATGATGCACTCGCAAGAAATAGTATTTGAAGCAAAAGAGAGCATAAAGAGGCAAATTCAAAACACATTTAAGTCTAACATGCTTCCTATGCATAAGAATCTTGTAAATAAACAAGTTCATGAAGAGCAAAGTAACAAGCATAGGAAGATAAAACAAGTGTAGCTTCAAAAATTTCAGCACATAGAGAGGTGTTTTAGTAACATGAAAATTTCTACAACCATATTTTCCTCTCTCATAATAACTTTCAGTAGCATCATGAGCAAACTCAACAATATAACTATCACATAAAGCATTCTTATCATGAGTCTCATGCATAAAATAATTACTACTCCCAACATAAGCATAATCAATTTTATTAGTTGTAGTGGGAGCAAATTCAACAAAGTAGCTATCAAATATAGGAGGTATATTGTAATCATAATCAAATTTATCCTCCATAACAGGTGGTAACAAAAGACTACTATCATTATAATCATCATAAATGGGAGGCAAAGTATCATCAAAGTAAATTTTCTCCTCAATGCTTGGGGGACTAAAAATATCATGCTCATCAAAGCCAGCTTCCCCAAGCTTAGAATTTTCCATAGCATTAGCAACAATGGTGTTCAAAGCATTCATACTAATAACATTCCCATTATCATGCATATAAAGTTCCATGGGTTTCTTAATTCTTTCTTCAAACACATCATGTCCTAATTCAAGATAAAGTTCATAAAGATCTCTCATATTTTTGTTGTTTTCCATTATGCCTAACTAGTGTAAACAAGAAACCAAATGTCGCAATTGCAGAGTCTAAAGGAAATAGCTTCGAGTACTTACAATGGCGCCGGAAAATAGCTTAGTAGCCGAGATCCGGAGTGTGAGTACCTTTTACCTTTCCTCCCCGGCAACGGCGCCAGAAAATTAGCTTGATGTCTACGTTCCCCCTCCTTTCCTGTAGACAGTGTTGGGCCTCCAAGTGCAGAGGTTTGTAGAACAGCAGCAAGTTTTCCCTTAAGTGGATCACCCAAGGTTTATCGAACTCAGGGAGGAAGAGGTCAAAGATATCCCTCTCATGCAACCCTGCAACCACAAAGCAAGAAGTCTCTTGTGTCCCCAACACACCAAATAGGTGCACTAGTTCGGCGAAGAGATAGTGAAATACAGGTGGTATGAATATATATGAGCAGTAGCAACGGTGCCAGAAAATAGCTTGCTGGCGTGTAGTTGATGGTGGTAGTATTGCAGCAGTAGTAACACAGTAAAACAGTAAACAAGCAGTAGTAACTCAGCAGTATTTAGGAACAAGGCCTAGGGATTACACTTTCACTAGTGGACACTCTCAACATTGATCACATAACAGAATAGATAAATGCATACTCTACACTTTTGTTGGATGATGAACACATTGCGTAGGATTACACGAACCCTCAATGCCGGAGTTAACAAGCTCCACAATAATGCTCATATTTTAGTAACCTTAAGTGTAAGATAGATCAAAACGACTAAACCAAGTACTAGCATAGCATGCACACTGTCACCTTCATGCATATGTAGGAGGAATAGATCACATCAATATTATCATAGCAATAGTTAACTTCGCAATCTACAAGAGATCATGATCATAGCATAAACCAAGTACTAACACGGTGCACGCACTGTCACCTTTGCACACATGCAGGAGGAATAAAACTACTTTAATAACACATCACTAGAGTAGCACATAGATAAATTGTGATACAAACACATTGCAATCATCAAGAGATATAAATAAGCACTTCACTACGCTCTTCAACAGTGAATAAGTACTTCGTGAAATATAGCCTAAGAGACCCACACGGTGCACACACTGTCACCTTTACACACGTGGGACAAGGAGTCTCCGGAGATCACATAAGTAAAACCCACTTGACTAGCATAATGACATCTAGATTACAAGCATCATCATATGAATCTCAATCATGTAAGGCAGCTCATGAGATTATTGTATTGAACTACATAGGAGAGAGATTAACCACATAGCTACCGGTACAGCCCCGAGCCTCAATGGAGAACTACTCCTCCTCATGGGAGCAGCAGCGGTGATGAAGATGGCGGTGGAGATGGCAGCGGTGTCGATGGAGAAGCCTTCCGGGGGCACTTCCCGGCCGGGTGCCGGAACAGAGACTCCTGTCCCCCAGATCTTGGCTTCGCGATGACGGCGGCTCTGGAACTTTTCTCGTATCGTGGCTTCCTCTCGTAAGGGTTTCGATGCAGGGGCTTTAAATAGGCGAAGAGGCGGCGCAGGAGGGTCAACGAGGCGACGACACCATAGGGTGGCGCGGGCCCAGCCCTGGCCGCGCCACCATGTCATCTGGGGCCCACAGGGCCCATCTCTGGCAGCTCTCGAGTGTTCTGGATGGTTCCGGGAAAAATAGGAACACGGGCGTTGATTTCGTCCGATTCGAGAATATTTCGTTACTAGGATTTAAACCAAAAAAACAGGAACGGCACTTCGGCATCTTGTTAATAGGTTAGTTCCAGAAAATGCATAAATATGACATACAATGTGTATAAAACATGTAGATATCATCAATAAAGTAGCATGGAACATAAGAAATTATCGATACGTTGGAGACGTATCAGGCACCCGAGGATTCGGTTAGCCATGGCTTGTGTAAGCAAAGGTTGGGGGGAGTGTCATCCATAATTAATGAAACTAAAATACATGTGTAAACAAAAGAGAAGAGGGATGATCTACCTTGCTGGTAGAGATAACGTCCTTCATGGGAGCCGCTCTTGAGAGTCTGGTTGGCGAGGTGGTTAGAGTACCCACTATCATTCGTTGACAACAACAAACACCTCTCAAAATAATTTTATTTCTGTCTTTGAAAAATGAAAAGCTCTAGCACATGTTAATCCCTGCTTCCTGATGCGCGTAGATGTACACGTCCGTTGCGAACCCCAAGAGGAAGGTATGATGCGCACAGTGGCAAGTTTCCCTCAGTAAGAAACCAAGGTTTAATCGGACCAGTAGGAGTCAAGAAGCACGTTGAAGGTTGATGGTCGCGAAATGTGATGCGGCGCAACACTAGGGATTCCGGCGCCAACGTGGAACCTGCACAACACAACCCAAGTACTTTGTCCCAACGAAACAGTGAGGTTGTCAATCTCACCGGCTTGCTGTAACAAAGGATTAAGCGTATCGAGTGGAAAATGATTGTTTGCAAGAAAATAGTAAACAAGTATTGCAGTAGATTGTATGCTATGTAAAGAATAGGACCGGGGTCCACAGTTCACTAGAGGTGTCTCTCCCATAAGATAAAAGCATGTTGGGTGAACAAATTACAGTCGGGCAATTGACAAATAGAGAAAGGCATAACAATGCATGTACATGATATGATAAATATAGTGAGATTTAATTGGGCATTACGACAAAGTACATAGACCGCCATCCAACTGCATCTATGCCTAAAAAGTCCACCTTCAGGTTATCATCCGAACCCCATTCAGTATTAAGTTGCAAAGCAACAGACAATTGCATTAAGTATGGTGCGTAATGTAATCGACAACTACATCCTTAGACATAGAATCAATGTTTTATCCCTAGTGGCAACAGCACATCACAACCTTAGAACTTTCTGTCACTGTCCCAGGTGTCAATGAAGGCATGAACCCACTATCGAGCATAAATACTCCCTCTTGGAGTTAAGAGCAAAAACTTGGCAGAGCCTCTACTAATAACGGAGAGCATGCAAGATCATAAACAACACATAAACAATAGATTGATAATCACCATAACATAGTATTCTCTATCCATCGGATCCCGACAAACACAACATATAGTATTACAGATAGATGATCTTGATCATGTTAGGCAGCTCACAAGATCCAACAATGAAGCACAACAAGGAGAAGACGACCATCTAGCTACTGCTATGGACCCATAGTCCAGGGTGAACTACTCACTCATCACTCCGGAGGCGATCATGGCGATGAAGAGTCCTCCGGGAGATGAATCCCCTCTCCGGCAGGGTGCGGAGGCGATCTCTGAATCCCCGAGATGGGATTCGCGGCGGCGCGTCTCAAGGTTTTCCGTATCGTGGCTCTCGGTCGGGGTTTCGCGACGGAGGCTTTAAGTAGGCGAAAGGGTAGGTCAAGAGGCGGCGCGAGGGCCCACACCACAGGGCGGCCAGGGCCTGGGCCGCGCCGCCCTATGGTGTGGCCACCTCGTGGCCCACTTCGACTCCCCTTCGGTCTTCTGGAAGCTTCGTGCAAAAATAGGACCCTGGGCGGTGATTTCGTCCAATTCCGAGAATATTTCGTTACTAGGATTTCTGAAACCAAAAACAAGAGAAAACAGAAACTGGCTCTTCGGCATCTTGTTAATAGGTTAGTTCCGAGAAAATGCGTAAATACGACATATAATGTGCATAAAACATGTAGGTATCATCAATAAAGTAGCATGGAACATAAGAAATTATCGATACGTTGGAGACGTATCAGCATCCCCAAGCTTAGTTCTGCTCGTCCCGAGCAGGTAAAACGATAACAAAGATAATTTCCGAAGTGACATGCCATCATAATCTTGATCATACTATTTGTAAACATATGTAATGAATGCAGCGATCAAAACAATGGTAATGACATGAGTAAACAACTGAATCATAAAGCAAAGACTTTTCATGAATAGTACTTCAAGACAAGCATCAATAAGTCTTGCATAAGAGTTAACTCATAAAGCAATAAATCAAAGTAAAGGTGTTGAAGCAACACAAAGGAAGATTAAGTTTCAGCGGTTGCTTTCAACTTATAACATGTATATCTCATGGATATTGTCAACATAAAGTAATATAACAAGTGCAATATGCAAGTATGTAGGAATCAATGCACAGTTCACACAAGTGTTTGCTTCTTAAGGTGGAGGGAGATAGGTAAACTGACTCAACAATAAAAGTAAAAGAATGGTCCTTCAAAGAGGAAAGCATCGATTGCTATTTGTGCTAGAGCTTTTATTTTCAAAACATGAAACAATTTTGTCAACGGTAGTAATAAAGCATATGAGTTATGTAAATTATATCTTACAAGTTGCAAGCCTCATGCATAGTATACTAATAGTGCCCGCACCTTGTCCTACTTAGCTTGGACTACCGGATCTTTGCATGCCATGTTTCAACCAAGTGTCACAAAGGGGTACCTCCATGCCGCCTGTACAAAGGTCTAAGGAGAAAGCTCGCATTTTGGATTTCTCACTTTTGATTATTCTCAACTTAGACATCCATACCGGGACAACATGGACAACAGATAATGGACTCCTCTTTAATGCATAAGCATGTAGCAAAATTATTATTCTCATATGAGATTGAGGATATATGTCCAAACTGAAACTTCCACCATGATTCATGGCTTTAGTTAGCGGCCCAATGTTCTTCTCTAACAATATGCATGCTCCAACCACTAAGGTGATAGATCCTTCAGACAAGACGGACATGCATAGCAACTCACATGATATTCAATAAAGAGTAATTGATGGCGTTCCCCAGAAGCATGGTTATCGCACAACAAGCAACTTAATAAGAGATAAAGTGCATAAGTACATATTCAATACTACGATAGTTTTTAAGGCTATTTTGTCCCATGAGCTATATATTGCAAAGGTGAATGATGGAATTTTAAAGGTAGCACTCAAGCAATTTACTTTGGAATGGCGGAGAAATACCATGTAGTAGGTAGGTATGATGGACACAAATGGCATAGTAGTTGGCTCAAGGATTTTGGATGCATGAGAAGTATTACCTCTCGATACAAGGTTTAGGCTAGCAAGGTTATTTGAAGCAAACTCAAGGATGAAACGGTGCAGCAAAACTCACATAAAAGACATATTGTAAACATTATAAGACTCTACACCGTCTTCCTTGTTGTTCAAAACTCAATACTAGATATTATCTAGACCTTAGAGAGACCAAATATGCAAATCAAATTTTAGCAAGCTCTATGTATTTTTCATTAATGGGTGCAAAGTATATGATGCAAGAGCTTAAACATGAGCACAACAATTGCAAAGTGTCACATTATCCAAGACATTTTTAGAATTACTACATGTAGCATTTTCCAATTCCAACCATATAACAATTTAACGAAGAAGAAACTTCGCCTTGAACATTATGAGTAAAGCCTAAGGACATATTTGTCCATATGCAACAGCGGAGCGTGTCTCTCTCCCACAAAGTGAATGCTAGGATCCATTTTATTCAAACAAAAACAAAAACAAACCGACGCTCCAAGTAAAGAACACAAGATGTGATTGAATAAAAATATAGTTTCAGGGGAGGAACCTGATGATTTTGTCGATGAAGAAGGGGATGCCTTGGGCATCCCCAAGCTTAGACGCTTGAGTCTTCTTAGAATATGCAGGGATGAACCACGGGGCATCCCCAAGCTTAGAGCTTTCACTCCTCTTGATCATAGTATATCATACTCCTCTCTTGACCCTTGAAAACTTCCTTCACACCAAACTTCAAGCAAACTCATTAGAGGGTTAGTGCATAATCAAAAATTCACATGTTCAGAGGTGGCACAATCATTCTTTACACTTCTGGACATTGCATAAAGCTACTAGACATTAATGGATCAAAGAAATTCATCCAACATAGCAAAAGAGGCAATGCGAAATAAAAGGCAGAATCTGTCAAAAACAGAACAGTCCGTAAAGACGAATTTTAAAATGGCACCAGACTTGCTCAAATGGAAAAACTCAAAACTAATGAAAGTTGCGTACATATCTGAGGATCACGCTCGTAAATTGGAAGATTTTTTCGAATTTTCTACAGAGGCCTGTGCCCAGATTCGTGACAGACAGCAATGCTGTTTCTGCGCAGCGATCCCAAATATAACATCAACTTTGACATAGAAACTTTACTTGGCACAAAAACATGATAAGGAGAGGTTGCTACAGTAGTAAACAACTTCCAAGACTCAACAAAACAAAAAATTGCTGTAGTAAAAACATGGGTTGTCTCCCATAAGCGCTTTTCTTTAACGCCTTTCAGCTAGGCGCAGAAAGTGCAAATCAAGTAACATCAAGAGTAGAAGCATCAACATCATAGCTTGTTCTAATAATAGAATCAAAAGGCAACTTCATTCTCTTTCTAGGGAAGTGTTCCATACCTTTCTTGAGAGGAAATTGATATTTAATATTACCTTCCCTCATATCAATAACAGCACCAACGGTTCGAAGAAAAGGTCTTCCCAATACAATAGGACAAGATGCATTGCATTCGATATCCAAGACAACAAAATCAACGGGGACAAGGTTATTGTTAACCGTAATGCGCACATTATTAATCCTCCCCAAAGGTTTCTTTTTAACATTATCGGCAAGATTAACATCCAAATAACAATTCTTCAATGGTGGCAAGTCAAGCATATCATAAATCTTTTTAGGCATAACAAATACTTGCACCAAGATCACATAAAGCATTACATTCAAAGTCATTGAATTTCATTTTAATGATGGGCTCCCAACCATCTTCTAACTTTCTAGGAATAGAAGTTTCAAGTTTTAGTTTCTCTTCCCTAGCTTTTATGAGAGCATTTGTAATATGTTTTGTAAAGGCTAAATTTATAGCACTAGCATTAGGACTTTTAGCAAGTTTTTGTAAGAACTTTATAACTTCAGAGATGTGACAATCATCAAAGTCTAAATCATTATGAGCTACATCAATAGAATCATTGTTCCCAAGGTTGGAAAAAATTTCAGCAGTTTTATCACAAGCAGTTTCAGCAGTTTTAGCAATTTCAGGCAGTTTTGTACGCTTTGCACTAGGAGTAGAAACATTGCCAACACCAATTATTTTACCATTGATAGTAGGAGGTGCAGCAACATGTGAAGAATCAACATTACTAGTGGTGGTAATAGTCCAAACTTTAGCTACATTATTCTCTTTAGCTAGTTTTTCATTTTCTTCTCTATCCCACCTAGCACGCAATTCAGCCATTAATCTTATATTCTCATTAATTCTAACTTGGATGGCATTTGCTGTAGTAGTAATCTTATTATCAATATCATCATTAGGCATAACTTTCAATTTTAATAACTTAACATCAGAGGCAAGTCTATCCACTCTAGAAGCAATAATATCAATTTTATCAAGCTTTTCCTCAACAGATTTGTTAAAAGCAGTTTGTGTACTAATAAATTCTTTAAGCATAGCTTCAAGACCAGAGGGTACACTCCTATTATTGTTGTAAGAATTCCCATAAGAATTACCATAACCATTACCATTAGCAGAAGGATATGGCCTATAGTTATTACCAGAGTTGTTCCTATAAGCATTGTTGTTGAAATTATTATTTTTAATGAAATTCACATCAACATTTTCTTCTTGAGCAACCAATGAAGCTAAAGGAACATTATTTGGATCAACATTAGATCTACCATTCACAAGCATAGACATAATCACATCAATCTTATCACTCAAGGAAGAGGTTTCTTCAACAGAATTTACCTTCTTACCTTGTGGAGCTCTTTCCGTGTGCCATTCAGAGTAATTTATCATCATATCATCAAGAAGTTTTGTAGCCGCCCCCAAAGTGATGGACATAAAGGTACCTCCAGCAGCTGAATCCAATAAATTCCGCGAAGAAAAATTTAGTCCTGCATAGAAGGTTTGGATGATCATCCAAGTAGTCAGTCCATGGGTTGGGCAATTCTTTACCAAAGTTTTCATTCTCTCCCATGCTTGAGCAACATGTTCAGTATCTAATTGCTTAAAATTCATTATGCTACTTCTCAAAGATATAATTTTAGCGGGAGGATAATATCTACCAATAAAAGCATCTTTACATTTAGTCCACGAATCAATACTATTCTTAGGCAAAGATAGCAACCAATCTTTAGCTCTTCCTCTTAATGAGAAAGGAAACACTTTCAATTTAATAATATCACCATCTACATCCTTATATTTTTGCATTTCACAAAGTTCAACAAAATTATTGAGATGGGCAGCAGCATCATCAGAACTAACACCAGAAAATTGATCTCTCATGACAAGATTTAGTAAAGCAGGTTTAATTTCAAAGAATTCTGCTGTAGTAGCAGGTGGAGCAATAGGTGTGCATAGGAAATCATTATTATTTGCATTTGTGAAGTCACACAACTTAGTATTTTCAGGGGTATTCATTTTAGCAACAGTAAATAAAACAAACTAGATAAAGTAAATGCAAGTAACTATTTCTTTTGTGTTTTTGATATAGAGAGCAAGATAGTAAATAAAGTAAAACTAGCAACTAATTTTTGTGTGTTTTGTTTAGGTGCAGCAAACAAAGTAGTAAATAAAATAAAGCAAGACAAAAAAAAGTAAAGAGATTGAGAAGTGGAGACTCCCCTTGCAGCGTGTCTTGATCTCCCCGGCAACGGCGCAGAAATTTGCTTGATGCGCGTAGATGTACACGTCCGTTGGGAACCCCAAGAGGAAGGTATGATGCGCACGGTGGCAAGTTTCCCTCAGAAGAAACCAAGGTTTAATCGGACCAGTAGGAGTCAAGAAGCACGTTGAAGGTTGATGGTCGCGAAATGTGATGCGGCGCAACACCAGGGATTCCGGCGCCAACGTGGAACCTGCACAACACAACCCAAGTACTTTGTCCCAACGAAACAGTGAGGTTGTCAATCTCACCGGCTTGCTGTAACAAAGATTAAGCGTATCGAGTGGAAAATGATTGTTTGCAAGAAAACAGTAAACAAGTATTGCAGTAGATTGTATGCTATGTAAAGAATAGGACCGGGGTCCACAGTTCACTAGAGGTGTCTCTCCCATAAGATAAAAGCATGTTGGGTGAACAAATTACAGTCGGGCAATTGACAAATAGAGAAAGGCATAACAATGCATGTACATGATATGATAAATATAGTGAGATTTAATTGGGCATTACGACAAAGTACATAGACCGCCATCCAACTGCATCTATGCCTAAAAAGTCTACCTTCAGGTTATCATCCGAACCCCATTCAGTATTAAGTTGCAAAGCAACAGACAATTGCATTAAGTATGGTGCGTAATGTAATCGACAACTACATCCTTAGACATAGAATCAATGTTTTATCCCTAGTGGCAACAACACATCACAACCTTAGAACTTTCTGTCACTGTCCCAGGTGTCAATGAAGGCATGAACCCACTATCGAGCATAAATACTCCCTCTTGGAGTTAAGAGCAAAAACTTGGCCAGAGCCTCTACTAATAACGGAGAGCATGCAAGATCATAAACAACACATAAACAATAGATTGATAATCACCATAACATAGTATTCTCTATCCATCGGATCCCGACAAACACAACATATAGTATTACAGATAGATGATCTTGATCATGTTAGGCAGCTCACAAGATCCAACAATGAAGCACAACAAGGAGAAGACGACCATCTAGCTACTGCTATGGACCCATAGTCCAGGGGTGAACTACTCACTCATCACTCGGAGGCGATCATGGCGATGAAGAGTCCTCGGGAGATGAATCCCCTCTCCGGCAGGGTGCCGGAGGCGATCTCCTGAATCCCCGAGATGGGATTCGCGGCGGCGTCGATGACCCACAAGTATAGGGGATCGCGTCTTCGAGGGAAGTATTACCCAATTTATTGATTCGACACAAGGGGAGACAAAGAATACTTGTAAGCCTTAACGGCGGAGTTGTCAATTCAGCTGCACACTGGAAACAGACTTGCTCGCAAGGGTTTATCAGTAGTAACAGTTTTATGGCAGTGGAAATAGTGAAATAACGCAGCGGTGAAACAAAGACAGCAGTAGTGATTATAGTAAACAGCAGGATTAAAATACTGTAGGCACGGGGACGGATTTAACGGGCGTTGCATGGATGAGAGAAACTCATGTAACAATCAAAGCATGGGCATTTGCAGATAATAATAAAACGGTATCCAAGTACTAATCAATCAATAGGCATGTGTTCCATATTTAGTCGTACGTGCTCGCAATGAGAAACTTGCACAACATCTTTTGTCCTACCAGCCGGTGGCAGCCGGGCCTCTAGGGAAACTACTGGATATTAAGGTACTCCTTTTAATAGAGTACCGGAGCAAAGCATTAACACTCCGTGAACACATGTGATCCTCACATCACTACCATCCCCTCCGGTTGTCCCGATTCTTGTCACTTCGGGGCCATTGGTTCCGGACAGCGACATGTGTATACAACTTATAGGTAAGATCATAAACAACGAATATCTTCATGAATCAATAACATGTTCAGATCTGAGATCATGGCACTCGGGCCCTAGTGACAAGCATTAAGCATAACAAGTTGCAACAATATCATAAAAGTGACATCTACGGATACTAGGCACTATGCCCTAACAATCTTATGACTATTACATGACCAATCTCATCCAATCCCTACCATCCCCTTCAGCCTACAGCGGGGAATTACTCACACATGGATGGGGGAAACATGGCTGGTTGATGGAGAGGCGTTGGCGGTGATGGCGGTGAAGATCTCCTCCAATTCCCCGTCCCGGCGGAGTGCCGAACGGAGACTTCTGGCTCCCGCGACGGAGTTTCGCGATGTGGCGGCGTTCTGGAGGGTTTCGGCGATGTCGACTTCTCTTCGTGCGTTTTTAGGTCGAACCCGATAAGTAGTCCAAAGGGGGCGTCGGAGGCCAGCCGAGGGGGCCACACCATAGGGCCGCGCGGGCCCCCCCGGGCCGCGCCGCCATATGGTGTGGGGCCCTCGGGCCTCCACCTCCTTTGCCCTTCTGGCTCCGTCAATATTTTGGTAAAATAGGGCCATCTGAAGAAATTCCGAGGATTTTCCCGAAAGTTGGATTTCTGCACACAGAACCAGAGCAGTTCTGCTGAAAACAGCGTTAGTCCGTGTTAGTTGTATCCAAAATACACAAATTAGAGGCAAAACAATAGCAAAAGTGTTCGGGAAAGTAGATACGTTTTGGACGTCGTCTTAAGGTTTTCCGTATCGTGGCTCTCGTGGGGGTTCGCGACGGAGGCTTTAAGTAGGCGAAAGGGTAGGTCAAGAGGCGGCGCGAGGGCCCACACCAGGCCGGCGCGGCCAGGGCCTGGGCCGCGCCGCCCTATGGTGTGGCCACCTCGTGGCCCCACTTCGACTCCTTCGGTCTTCTGGAAGCTTCGTGCAAAAATAGGACCCTGGGCGGTGATTTCGTCCAATTCCGAGAATATTTCGTTACTAGGATTTCTGAAACCAAAAACAACAGAAATGGCTCTTCGGCATCTTGTTAATAGGTTAGTTCCAGAAAATGCGTAAATACGACATATAATGTGCATAAAACATGTAGGTATCATCAATAAAGTAGCATGGAACATAAGAAATTATCGATACGTTGTAGACGTATCACTTCCCTCTGTGAAGGGTCAATCTTTTACTTTTATGTTGAGTCACCATCCTTTCTTTGAGTACCTTCTTGAGAGCATAACTGTCATTCTTAGTATAATATGCTTGTCCCAAAATATGATCAGCTGTGGTATAACTTTGATGCATTTATCTTTGACAAATTTACTTCTAGTCTTTCTATGAACTTCAGAGGTGCCTGGGCATTTATGTTTTGCTACAAATACAGGCAAGCGAGATACCACTCTATCATATCTTTCTATGAACATTGCAATCCTGCTTATTGAAGTGTTTCATGATGCTTGTTATTAGTTTGTTGGTATCTTTTCATGATTGACACAGCTACTAGATGACTTTATTTGCATGTACCTTATTATGAATTGCTTAAGCACTTGCCATATCATGAGAATATTTACATCATATGAACAAATGTGTTCGTGAAAGTTCTTTTATCGCACTCAGTTGTTAACTGAATTGCTTGAGGACAAGCAATAAGCTAAGCTTGGGGGGAGTTGATACGTCCAAAACGTATCTACTTTCCCAACACTTTTGCTATTGTTTTGCTAATTTGTGTATTTTGGATTTGATTAACACGGACTAACGTTGTTTTCAGCAGAATTGCACTGGTGTCTCGTTTTTGTGCAGAAATTCGACTTTCAGGAAAAACCTCGGAAATAATCGCAATGGGCCTATTTTTACCGTGAAGATGAAGGGCCGAAAGGGCGAACCAGGGGGGCCGTGGCCCCCACCAGCCGGCGCGGCTTGGAGGGCGCGCCGCCCTATGGTCTGGGCGCCTTGGCGGCCCCCCGACGCTCCCCTTTCGACTACATATGCCTTTCGACCTAAAAACGCCAGGGGGTTCGACCATTTTTCCAGAGACCATCCAGTATGCCGCCGCCATCGCGAAACTCCGCCTCAGGAAGAAACTCCGTTCGGCACTCCGCCGGGACGTGGAATTGGAGGGATCTTCACCGCCATCACCACCGACGCCTCTCCATCGACCAGCCATGTTTCCCCATCCATGTGTGAGTAATTCCCCCGCTGTAGGCTGAAGGGGATGTTAGGGATTGGATGAGATTGATCATGTAATAGTCACAAGATTGTTAGGGCATGGTGCCTAGTATCCGTAGATGTTACTTTTATGATATTGTTGCAACTTGTTATGCTTAATGCTTGTCACTAGGGCCCGAGTGCCATGATCTCAGATCTGAACATGTTATTGTTTCATCATGATATGCATTGTTTTATGATCTTACCTGCAAGTTGTATACACACGTTGCTGTCCGGAACCCGAGGCCCCAAAGTGACAAGAATTGGGACAACCGGAGGGGAAGGCGGTGATGTGAGGATCACATGTGTTCACGGAGTGTTAATGCTTTGCTCCGGTACTCTATTAAAAGGAGTACCTTAATTTAGTAGTTTCCCTAGAGGCCCGGCTGCCACCGGCTGGTAGGACAAAAGATGTTGTGCAAGTTTCTCATTGCGAGCACGTACGACAATATATGGAACACATGCCTATTGATTGATTAGTACTTGGATACCGCTTTATTATTATCTGCAAATGCCCTACCATGATTGTTATATGAATTCTCTCATCCATGCAACGCCCGTTCATCCGTCCCTGTGCCTACAGTATTTTAATCCTGCTGTTTACTATAATCACTACTGCTGTCTTTATTTCACCGCTGTTATTTCACTATTCCTACTGCTATAAAACTGTTGCTCGATAAACTCTTGCGAGCAAGTCTGTTTCCAGGTGCAGCTGAATTGACAACTCCGCTGTTAAGGCTTACAAGTATTCTTTGTCTCCCCTTGTGTCGAATCAATAAATTGGGTAATACTTCCCTCGAAGACTGTTGTGATCCCCTATACTTGTGGGTCATCAGCGATAACCAACTCAAATATGGTTGTGGACAACGCTACTCCTATTGAAAATGAAGGAGATGAGAAGGTGGGATAAGGTATGGAGAAACGATACAAGAAGACATATGGAACTTCGTCCTCTGGACTCAGCACAGGATCGGCAGCATCCCTCGAGGGTGACCGCCGCTCACAATGAAAATATGCGGATGGAACTTGATGTCTACGCATGCTTCTATTCCTGTAGACAATGTTGGGCCTCCAAGAGCATAGGTTTGTAGAACAGCAGCAAGTTTCCCTTAAGTGAATCACCCAAGGTTTATCGAACTCGGGGAGGTAGAGGTCAAAGATATCCCTCTCAAGCAACCATGCAATTAAGATACAAGAAGTCTCTTGTGTCCCCAACACACCTAATACACTTGTCAGATGTATAGGTGCACTAGTTCGGCGAAGAGATAGTGAAATACAAGTAATATGGATGATTATAAGTAGTAATTGCAATCTGAAATAAAAATGGCAGCAAGCGAACATGTAGCAGAACTTGTTGGAAACGGTGTTTCAATGCTTAGAAACAAGGCCTAGGGATCATACTTTCACTAGTGGACACTCTCAACAATGATCACATAATTGAATAAATAAATGCTACTCTCAAACACTCTCTTGTTGGATAACAAACACCATTCATTGTGTAGGGCTACAAGAGCACCCTCAAGCCGGAGTAAACAAGCTCCACAACTTCATAAAGGAATCACACACGATGCGCACACTGTCACCATCACACCGTGGAGAGTGACTCCGGAGTTCATATTAAAGTAACCTCTAGAGTGCATAATAGACAAGAGTAACATCTACATATTCAACTAGATTACAAAGCTCATGATCACATAAATATCACACCATGGGAGAGAGAGATGAACCACATAGCTACCGGTAGAGCCCTCAGCCTCGGGGGAACTACTCCCTCCTCATCATGGGAGACAACAACGGCGATGAAGATGGAGGTGGTGTCGATGGAGATGGATTCCGGGGCACTTCCCCGTCCCGGCGGCATGCCAGAACATAGACTTCTGTCCCCCGAACTTGGCTTCGCGATGGCGGCGGCTACGTAACTTTTCGTGGAGGAAGACCGATTGATTTAGGGTTTTCGCAACGGAAGGAATATATAGGCGAAGGGGCAGCATCGGGGGAGCCAGGGGGCTCCCTCCCCATAGGTCGGCGCGGCCAGGGGCCACCCGCGCCGCCATATGGTGTGGGCCCCCTGCTGCCCCTCCTCGACTCCTCTTCGGTGTTCTGGAAGACTCCGTGGAAAATAGGGCCGTGGGCTTTTGTTTCGTCCAATTCCGAGAATATATCCTGTGTAGAATTTCTGAAACCAAAAACAGCAGAAAGAACTGGCGCTTCGACATCTTGTTAATAGGTTAGTCCCAGAAAATGTATAAAAATGATATAAAGTGTGAACAAAACATGTAGGTATTGTCATAAAACTAGCATGGAACATCAGAAATTATAGATACGTTGGAGACGTATCAGAACTGCTGAGGGTTAGGAAAACACTCAGCAGTTCGTGTGCTTCTGGCTCTCTAGAAGCTTCTGATGCCAGATGTTCTTTTCGTCGGAGACACATCACTAAGGCTAGGGCAGAAACAATTAGGAGGAAACTTCTCTTCGACCATATGATTATGTCGGAGAGTGACCGGAGGAGTCAATAGTAACAATTGGGGTTCAATGACGATCTAGGACTGACGTTTGAGAAATCCGTCAGCGAATGTCTTTTTCTATGATGGTGGCTCGTTTTCGCGTCACAGGTAGCATTTTGGGCCGCTCGACCCGAAAAATTAGTGGTGCATAAATGAGCATCGCGGGAGGTGGGCGGCCCACACTGCGGAGTCAGCAGGGGGTCATCACAATAACTGGGCTTCGGACCGGTGGACACACCTGACCCACACTCTGCATGCTTCTATTCACATACTTTTCTGTCTGCCCGCACAACAGTCCAAGGCCAACAACACTGGGACCCATATTTGTAAGGAGAGACAGCCACTGTCTGCACACATGTACCTAGCCTACAACACTTGGGCCCGCATGTCAGGTACTGACACGACCTCCTGCATGGGGCCACCCGTTCCGACAGCCTCCAGGCATGCGAAGTGCACCAGACCTGTAAGTACGACCAACATGGGCTCCACATGTCAGTTGCCATGCCAAAAAATTTTGCGCACGTGTGAGCACAAGTGTCTTCCTGCCGTCAATTCTGGACGCATGGCCCCGCAGGTCAGAGCATCGTGGGACCCTTGTGTGAGAGTTTTGGTGGGTCCGACATGCCAGAGATCTGTGGGGCCCGCATGTTAGAGCCTGGTGGGTCCCGCATGTCAGTGTTTGGTGGGCCCAACATGTCAAAGTATGGACCCAATATGTTAGACATTGTCGGGCCTCCATGTTAGAGCTTGGTGGGTCCCAGGTTCCATTCCCATCGGGCCCACATGTAGCCGTGAGACTTACTGGATTCACTAGGTGTCCTATCTGTCAGCTACAAGTCGAGGTGTCCTTGGACCAGATTGGCTAACTAAAGATCCAAGACCAATTTATTCAGGTTGAAACAAGATACGTTAAGGAAATTAATCAGCCTATGGTGGCATGTCTAACGTGCGACTGTCATTTATTCGTGAAATTATTGTGGGCTTATGATGGCTTGTCTAGCATGCACACAACGCTGGTCCTCTAGTTGGCTATCCTCAGCGGCCTGGGAGCCACAGCCACTACACGGTAACTACCATGCGCCCAAAGAGGAAATTACCTTGCTGGCTTACTGTTTGGCCCATGTGGACGAGTGACCTACAATGTAGATTGATGGTCGCCTACCGCTGTGAGGATCTCGGGTAACAGATTTACAAACTGAAGTTTAGAAGAAGTTGGCGAGAACAATTATGTTGCCCTTGTGTGTCCTTCCCAAAGACTCTCAAGCATGTCTGTAGGAGACGAACTAGGATTGCTTATCAATACTAACGCCTGGGTTCAAGTACATTCCGTATAGAAACAAAATGGAAAACAATATAACAGAAACAACAAAAAATTGGAAATAAAATAGAAACAGAAACCAAAACAGCTACATCGTCTAACTGGGCCGGCCCATACCAGGCCCGGGTTATTCTACATCCCTATCATGCATCCAGGATTTACGCGCAGCTAGGCAACAACTGTTGTGGATCAGATCCTGGTACTCCTAAGGCCTTGTACATCATGTTTTCTAGTCCGTGCCATGATCACATCGAACAAGTTGTGGAAGGTCTAGGAGACTACAGAAAACTTGATCGATCTAATAGCCGATATCAATGCGTAAGATGAAAAGGAACCAAATCTCTCAATAAATACAGTAAGTACAAATATAACTAAATGCAAACTTTCATGGATTTCAGTTGTGATCTATTCATCCTGGCATTCATGTCAAATATGAGTAGATCATTCTCGTGTTTGTCTGGGCGGGAAAAGAAATTCATATATTGGCATAGCCAACACAACGGGATGGTGGAAATTCATCATTTGAGTCAAAACCGTCTCCTACTATGCCTGTGTGAAATACACGATAAACTTCCGAGGATAGCTTCAACCAATATATGCAACGGAAAAACAAACACAAGCACACTGCTTAAATGACAAAAGGATTTACGTGGAAAACCACCTCAACTTGAGGGAAAAACAACGGGTGTGGACGCAAGCTTCACTATGAGCAACCTGGGTACAGAGTTTTGCAACCTGCTTTGCCAAGCCACTGCTCCCCCTGAATGGGTAACCAAATATCCCGAAGTGGACTTTCTGCCATCAATATCTCCAGCCAAATCTGAATCTGAAATCAGCTCTGACTCTTTACCACCAAAACAAATCGTCATATTTGTAGTGCCCCAGAGATATCTCAAGATCCACTTCACAAATAAGCAATGTCTTTCGTACGGTGTCACCGAAACCTAGTCCTGAAATGCACTCATACAGCAAAAGCAGCTGCTGCAATTCATGTTAGAATTCACTTGAAAAAGGAGCCACCATGGAGGGTAATGAAATTCCTCCTCCCACTGCAGCATAAGCCTTTCGTGCGGTGTCGCTGAAGTATAGTCTCTATGTACATGTAAATACAAAATAAGCAAAAGTTAACAAATCTAGTTTTAGATAACCATAAAGCCCCACAACCCTTATAAATATTGGGTCACGCAAAGGGATACCATTTCGGCCCAGAGTGGAGAATCGAGGGAATTTTTCCAACACCTAGGCAGTTGCTTCGGTGCCAGAAACACCTTCTGCAATCTATGAACTGCAGAAAACAGTAAAAGAACATTCATCAATATTATAACATTTATATAAATACTCCAGAACTCATAGTAAATGCGCAAAGGAAGAAAAAACAATACATTCTGCAATATTTGCCAGTACCTGCCTATGTGTGATCCACTCGTGCAGCCTCCTTTCGTGCGGTGTCATCGAAGTATAGTCTCTTTGTACATGTAAACACAAAATAAGCTAAAGTTAACAAATCCAGTTTCAAATAACCATAAATCCCCACAACCCTTATAAATATTGGGTCAGGCAAAGGGATACCATTTCGGCCCCAACACCTAGGCAGTTGCTTCGGTGCCAGAAACACCTGCTGCAATCTATCAACTGCATAAAACATAAAAAAAATATTCATCAATATTATAACATTTATATAAATACTCCAAAACTCATAGTAAATGCACAAAGGAAGAAAAAACAATACATTCTGCAATATTTGCTAGTACCTGCCTATGTGTCATCCACTCGTGTAGCCTCCTTTCGTGCGGTGTCACCGAAGTAATCTCTTTGTACATGTAAACACAAAATAAGCTAAAGTTAACAAATCCAGTTTCAGATAATGATTTCTTTATTTTCCACAATGTCACGAGTGTGTTTGCTAGCGCTGCTTCCCACCCCGGATCCTCTAGTATAAATCCGGCCCCAACTCAAGCCTACCCATGGCACTTGTGTTCACCACGATCACAACAGGCAACCTGAGTTCCGAACAACAGAAGAATAAGGTGGTATCTTCTAAACATTTATCGTGAAAGAAACTTAATTTGATAAGTTAAACAAAGAACGCAAGCATGACATCAGCAGCAAAACATAAAGATTTTAGTTTAAGATGATTTAGAAACGGGAAGAGAGAGAGAGAGGAACTACCTGTAGCAGGAAGATAAACTCTATTTCTTACTTTCACAGTCCAATTTAGCTCTATTGCTTCACTGTTTTGGGCTGACCTAGGCCGGCCATCACCCCGCTTCTATACAACTAAGCTCCACCACAGCTGCCTTGTAGACCAATTTAGCTCTACATGCTAATTTGCCTGCTTCCAAGTATTAATCCTAGCTCCATCCCTGGCCCCACAATACTTTGAAATATTGGGTCAGGAAAAAGGATCCCTCGATCTTGGGTTTTTGTAGCGTTGAGCCTTTCGTGTGGTGTCACTGAAGTATAGTCTCTATGTACATGTAAACACAAAATAAGCTAAAGTTAACCAATCTAGTTTCATTTATGGTAACATTTATGGTGAAAGAAAGCTCAATTTCATAGTTAGACAACGACTCAAGCATGACATGAGCACCAAAAACTTAAAAGATTTGCAGTTTAAGATGATTTAGAAACGAGAAGAGCGAGAGAGGAACTTGCCTGCAGCAGGAAGATAAACTCTATTTTCCAACTTTCACAGTCCAATTTAGCTCTACTGCTTCACTGTTTTGGGCTGACCTGGGCGAGCCATCACCCCGGTCAGCTCCACTGCTGCTGCCTTGTAGACCAATTTAGCTCTACATGCTTATTTGCCCGCTTCCAAGGATTGATCCTAGGCAAAGGGATCCCTTGAGCATGGGCTTTTGTACCATTGAGCCTTTCGTGCGATGTCACCAAAGTATAGTCTATATGCACATGTAACACAAAATAAGCTAAAGTTAACAAATTCAGTTTTAGATCTACTGCAGCAGGAAGATAAACTCTATTTTCTTACTTTCACAGTCCAATTTAGCTCTATTGCTCCACTGTATACAATCGAAAGCTAGAACCTCAACTTAGATATACAAATTATGTCTCGTATATTTAACAATTTGTCATATAATTAACATAATCAAACCTCCACAATAGACAACCTTAGTCTACTCACCGAAAAACACTACATATAGCCCCACAACCCTTAGGCCTTGTTTGGTACTAGTGTTTTAGTGGGGATTAGTGGGGATAATACTCTAGAGTATTGGGTGAATCTCTGCTGTCACCCAATCCCCACAAAACCCCATCCTCAATCCACTAGGTAGGGGTAGAGTATTGGGGATTGAAAAAATTACACTAAAATTTGGAGAAAAGTGGGAAAAAGTGGGGATTAAACTCGCTCATACTCTAGCACCAAACATGTATTGGGAATAACTGGGGATTTGAAGTTTGGAGCGGATTATCCCCGCTAATCCCTGATACTTCTCAAACGTATCTATAATTTTGCTCCATGCTTGTTTTACACCAATTCCAATATGTTTTGTTTACACTTCGTGGCACTTTTATGCATTTTCGGAACTAACCTATTGACAAGATGCCACAGTGGGAGTTCCCTGTTTTCTGTTGTTTTTGTATTTAAGAAAAGTTGTACAGGAAATATTCTCGGAATTGGACGAAACAAAAGCCGAAGTTGCTATTTTACTGAAACAAAGATGGAGTCTAGAGGAGAGATGGAGGGGGCTAGGGGCTGGCCAGACCATGCCTAGGCGCGACCTGGACCTGGCCCGTCCATAGGGGTGGTCTGGGGCCACCTGGCGCCTACCGACCTCGCCCTTCCGCGTATATAAAGTCTTATACGAGAAAATCCTAAATATACCAGCCTCCGTCCATGAAAAGTTCTGTCGCCGCCGCCATCGCCTGGACGAGTTTCGGGGGTCAGAAGTTCCTGTTCCGGCACCCCGCCGGGACGGGGATTGACCCCCGGAGCCATCTCTATCGACCCCACAGCCTCTACTTTGACTCCATGATGGTTCGTGAGTAGTTCCCCCTGTACTACGGATTCTCATCTGTAGCTAGTTGGTACTCTCTCCCATGTGCTTCAATACAATGGTCTTATGAGCTGCCTTACATGATTGAGATCCATATGATGTAATCGGTGTTATGTTTGTTGGGATCTGATAAATTGTGGAATTGTGGTCAGATTGTTCATCATATTATCATACTATTGTTATTTAAGATCTTGAATGCTCTCCGGTACTTGTAGTTACCTTGATCAAGTAGTTGCATGTATCTCCAAGGGGGAGTATTTATGCTCGATAGTAGGTTCATGCCTCTAGTTTTCCGGGATAGTGAATTTATAACTTCTAAGATTGTAGATGTGATGTTGCTACTAGGGAGAAAACGACAATGCTTTATCCGAGGGTAATTCTATTATTTACTTTACACACATTGCTTAATGCGATAGTCTGTTGCTTGCAACTTAATATTGAAAGGGGTTCGGATGATAACCTGAAGGTGGATTATTAGTCATAGACGCAGTTGGATTACGTTCTATGTATTATGTTGTAATGCCCATAAATACTACAGTAATCTTTATCTTATCATATATGCATTGCCATGCCTCACAATTGTCAATTGCCCAACTGTAATTTGTTCACCCAAGACATGTTATTTAGAGAGTTACCACTAGTGTCGATAGCTGGGAACCTCGGTCCTTCTGTCATCATCATTTCTCTAAAGTCAACTAAGGACTAGAATATTTTCCGGTACCATCGCCTCTGCGTTACTACTACTGCTGCTGTGTTACTCTTGCTCTCATATTACTTCTGCTTTCACATCACCCCTGTTACTAGTGCTTTTCCAGGTGCAGCTGAATTGACAACTCCGTTGTTAAGGCTTACAAGTATTCTTTACCTCCCCTTGTGTCGAATCAATAAATGTGGGTTTTACTTCCCTCGAAGACTGTTGCGATCCCCTATACTTGTGGGTCATCAAGACTATTTTTTGGCGCCGTTGCCGGGAAGGAATCAAGACACTCCATCAAGTCCCGTCACGCACCAGCAAACTATTTTCTAGCGTCGTTGCCGGGGAGGCATAGCTCTACTCATAAGTTCACCTGGGGAGTACACTACCTCTCTCTCTGTTTTTACTTTATTTTATTTTGTCTTGTCTAGTTTATTTGTGCTTAGTTTATTTCCGTTTAGTTGTTTTTTTAGTTTACTTTTGTCTAGTTTATTTTTGTCTTGTTTTCTTTTTCTTATATACCTGAAAATCCATAAAAATTTGAAAACCCAAAAATCTAAAAAAACTGTTGTTATGGAAGAACCTGCTAGACCCTCCATGGAACATTTTATATAGTATAGAGAATCATATAAGTGTGAAACTCATGAGAGCCGTGTTAAAAAAGTTGGACCTAATTGCTAAAATTTTGCTCAAACGCCATGATATAAATTGTTGCTCTGAACAGGATACTAAACATCTTAAATTCCAATGTGGCTTTAGTAAAGAAGTTTTAATTGTGAACTATCATTGGAATAACTATATTCATCTTGGATTTGAAGAAGTAGAACAATTTGTTATGTTTATGGGAGCTTCTGAAATAGAATCCTTCATGTCTAAAAATTATGAAACCTGCGTTGCTTGTAAAGACCTTAAAAAATATGTCTCTTCTATCCTTGATTATTGCATAGAAAATTTTAGCAATAATTTTTATATCATTGATTATAAAGAGAGACTCAGTAATGCACAAGAATGTATCCACAATTTGAATGAACCTATGGAAGAAGAAATCGTTGAACCTAAAAGCTTATTTGATGAAAAAGAGGAGGAGAGTGATGAACAAAAGGAGGAAGAATGTACTATCTACCCATGCCTACCTTCTAATGAGAGTAACTCTTTATCCCTTACACTATTTGATTGTCCCCCATGCTTACCAAAGGAGGATGAATGTTATGTTCCTGTGGATTCTCTTGAAATATCTACTATGAGTAAAACTTGTGATAATAATTATGCTCCTGTTATCTATGATAATCCATGCTATTTTGATAAATCTTATGATAATCCTTTATTTGTGCCTAATTTCGAAATGCATGGTACTAAAGAGTTTTGCTTAGAAAATATGATAAAGCTCTAGATGATGGTCCTATATTGGTTGATAATATTAATTGTACTACTACTGAAAATGAGATTGGAGGGGTCTTGACTTTATCTTGGAGCCCCATACCTCTTGAGAATGATCAATCATCTTATTATAAAATTGTTAAAAGTGGGTTTGAATTTTTAATCCTACTATTTTTGAGCTTGACAAAAATTATGTGTATGTAGATCATGAAAAGCATGCTTTATGTGATAGCTATATTGTTGATTTTATTCATGAGGCTACTGAAAATTATTATGAGAGAGTAAAATATGGTTGTAGAAGTTTTCATGGTACTAAAACACCTCTCTATATGCTGAAAGATTGGAAGTTACTCTTGTTTTATCATCTTGTGCTTGTCACTTTATTCTTTGTGAATTTATTTGTGTAAAAGATTCCTATGCATAGGAAGTGGGCTAGACTTAAATGTGTTTTGAATTTGCTTCTTGATGCTCTCTTTTACTTTAATTCAAATTACTGAGCCTAGCTAAACGGTATTAAAGAAAAACTCTTAAGGGAGACAACCCATTGTTTTCTTTTTGTATTTTTTCTTTTATGTTGAGTCTTCGAAGTTAGTACTCTGTGATAACCTCTCCTTATCATTTTTATTTCGTTTTTGTTCCAAGAATAGCCTCTAATAGGAAGAAAGTAAGATTTGGGGAAGTTGTTGTCCTGAAAACAGATTCTGTGCTATCACCATAAAAATTCGTATGAACAGCCAGAGCGGATTTTTTAGCTGCCAAGTTTTATGCATATGCCCCAGGTTATTATATAACTTCCGTTAGTTGACCACTTTTCGAGATGGCAATAGAGGATTTTCAGAAAAATCGATCTTTACCTCATGTTTTGTTTTGACAGATTTCTATCACCATTTGCATTTGCCGCTTGATCTCTTTCTTATTTTTTGAGTTCTTTTGAGAGAAGGAGTTTCTCAAAGAAATTGCTATAGCATCTAAATGTTTTAATGGATGTTTGATTTATGTTAGAACTGACCCAAGTGGATTTCTTATTTTGATTATACTAATGCTGCTAATGAGAATTGTGTGAAGTTTTGTATGAAGGAAGTTTTGAAGTGTAGGGAGAGAAGAATGATGTGACGAGATGAAGAATGGACAAAAGCTCAAGATTGAGGATGCCCCTGCACCCCAAGAAATATTCAAGAGGTACAAGCTTCAAAGCTTGGGGATGCCCAAGGCATCCCCTTCTTCATCAACAAAGTATCAGGTCATCTTTCAACACACTATATTTTTATTGCTTCATATGTTATGTGCTATTCTTGGAGCGTCTTTGTTTGTGTTTCTAGTTTTCTTTTGTCTTGTTTTCTGTAGCATATGGTTGCATCCCAACATATTTGTTTTGGAGAGAGACACGCTCCGTTTTCGTTGCATACTCATAGAACACTCTAGTTTTCATTCTTATTGTTCTGCGGGTGTTCTATTTTGCTAGTACCGCGTTTAGCTCTTGTTCTTTCACTCGAATTTTGTTCAGAGCTCTTTAGTATTCTTTATTTATGTATGATTATATCTCTGGTCCATATTGTTTTTCATCTCTAAGATCTATTTTAAATAAATTAATTGGTGTTGGAGACGAGTAAAATGTTTTATGACTATATTGATGCAAAAGGGAGCTTGTTTAGAATGTGTCATAGACTTTGGCATGCCATGTTAGATGTTATTTTAATCATATGCTTAGTAATTATTGTTGTAGCATGACTTGTCTCAAATATCTAAGAGTGCTTAATGCGCACTGAAAGAATCATGTGTTGTTTCCATCATACAAAAGTATAGTATTGTGGTATTCTCCTTTAATGTTGTTATTGGGTCGACTTGGCACATGCTTACACCATGTTAAGACTACAAACCAATCACCTAAAGCCTTTATGATCATTTAGTTTTTGACTTGTAATATCATTTTATGCTTTGATTAATAATGTTTTGTCACTATGCATGATTATGACCATTATTGCTCTCTTAGTTGGTCGCTCCTAGTCTTTTGCTAGCCTTCGTCTGTACTGAGTATGAGATCTACTCGTGCATCCAACTACCAAAAACCAAAGTTTCCAATTATGTCCACCATACCTACCTATATTTGGTATTTCACCGCCACTCCAAAGTAAATTGCTTGTGTGCTACCTTTAAACCTTCAGAATTATTACCTGTTTTGTGTTTTGTTTTAGCACATGAGGAAATGTTGAATGCTTTATCATCTCTTTCATGTTTATTATGGCTTCACACCTTGACTAGCATGCATAATGTGCTAGTCCTTAATATTGCAAAAATAGCAGGCGCGGGTGCCTGATACGTTTCAAACGTATCTATAATTTCTTATGTTCCATGCCACTTTTATGACAATACTTGAATGTTTTATACATACTTTACAGCATTATTATACATTTTCCAAGACTAACCTATTAACAAGATGCCGAAGTGCCAGGTTGTTTTGCTGTTTTTGGTTTCGAAATCCTAGTAAGGAAATATTCTCGGAATTGGACGAAATCAACGCCCAGGGTCCTATTTTTCCACGAAGCTTCCAGAAGACCGGAGGGATAACGAAGTGGGGCCACGAGGTGGCCAGACCATAGGGCGGCGCGACCCAGGCCCTGGCCGCGCGGCCCTGTGGTCCCCTCGCGTCGCCCCCTGACCTACCCTTCCGCCTACAAATAGCCTTCGTCGCGAAACCCCTGTACCGAGAGCCACGATACGGAAAACCTTCCAGAGACGCCGCCGCCGCCAATCCCATCTCGGGGGATTCAGGAGATCGCCTCCGGCACCCGCCGGAGAGGGGAATCATCACCGGAGGGGCTCTACATCATCATGCCCGCCTCCGGATTGATGCGTGAGTAGTTCATCCTAGGACTATGGGTCCATAGCAGTAGCTAGATGGTTGTCTTCTCCGCATGTGCTATCATTGTTTAGATCTTGTGAGCTGCCTAACATGATCAAGATCATCTATTTGTAATGCTACATGTTGTGTTTGGCGGGATCCGATGAATATAGAATATTATGTCAAGTTGATTATCAATCTATCATATATGTGTTGTTTATGTTCTTGCATGCTCTCCGTTGCTAGTAGAGGCTCTGGCCAAGTTGATACTTGTAACTCCAAGAGGGAGTAATTATGCTCGATAGTGGGTTCATGCCTCCATTGAATCTGGGATCGTGACAGTAGGTTCTAAGGTTGTGGATGTGCTGTTGCTACTAGGGATAAAACATTGATGCTTTGTCTAAGGATATTTGTGTTGATTACATTACGCACCATACTTAATGAAATTATCTGTTGTTTACAACTTAATACCGGAAGGGGTTCGGATGATAACCTGAAGGTGGATTATTTAGGCATAGATGCATGCTGGATAGCGGTCTATGTACTTTGTCGTAATGCCCTGATTAAATCACATAGTAATCATCATTGGTATGTATTGAATCTTTATTTGTCAATTGCCCACCTGTAATTTGTTCACCCAACATGTTAGTTATCTTATTGGAGAGACACCACTAGTGAACTGTGGACCCCGGTCCATTCTTTTACATCTGAATACATTCTCTGTTCTTACTGTTCTTTGCAAACAAACACCATCTTCCACTCGATACGTTTAATCCTTTGTTTTCAGCAAGCCGGTGAGATTGACAACCTCACTGTTACGTTGGGGCAAAGTACTTTGATTGTGTTGTGCAGGTTCCACGTTGGCGCCGGTTTCACTGGTGTTGCGCCGCACTACACTCCTCCACCAACAACCTTCACGTGCTTCTTGGCTCCTACTGGTTCGATAACCTTGGTTTCATACTGAGGGAAAACTTGCTTCTATACGCATCATACCTTCCACTTGGGGTTCCCAACGGACGTGTGCATCTACGCGTATCAAGCTAAATTTCTGGCGCCGTTGCCGGGAGATCAAGACACGCTGCAAGGGGAGTCTCCACATCCAATCTCTTTACTTTGTTTTTGTCTTGCTTTACTTTATTTTATTTACTGTCTTGTTTGCTTCATATTAAAAACACAAAAAAAATAGTTACTTTACTTTCTGTCTTATTTACTAGCTCTATATCAAAAACACAAAAAAATTAGTTACTTGCATTTACTTTATTTACCTTTTGTTTATTTCATCATGCTTCATCCTAAGTTTACTTTGAAAGATATACCGGTAGGTAGTGGGTCTATCATTGGAAGAGATAATATAGAAGAATTTTTCACTCATGTTAGTATGGATGAAGATTTTGAAGATATACCATTATTAAAAACTGCTCCTACTTATGAAAGTGCTTCTGCCTGTTTAGTACACATGTTGGAAACTAGATTTGTTAATCTCAATCCCATAATACAACATATGTTTCTTACACTTTCGGATATGGAGATGGGAGAAAAGAGAAATTTTGTTTTAAAAGTCCTTGTTAGAGAATTTGAGGATATAGCTAAAGAAGCTAGAAAAGTTTTTATTAAGCATAAGAGGCTTGGTTTCTTTCCTGATTTTAAACAAATACTTGAAAAGATGGATATGGATAGAATTAAGTACACTAATAATGTTAATGATGGAAGGGAAATTAAAGCACCGATACCTAGTAAGCTCCTAGGGATGCATGAAGCTTTAGAGAATAACTATGCTTGGCTTGTTCCTGAAAATTTGTTTGATGAGAATAGTAAGCCTAGGAGCAATAAAAGAGGAGTTACTTATATAGACCAAATACAATGCATTGTTGAGAAAACTCCCAACTCCCGAGGTGATGTTGATGCTTCTTCTCTTGATGTTACTTGATTTGCACTTTCCGCGCCTAGCTGAAAGGCGTTAAAGAAAAGCACTTCTTGGGAGATAACCCATGTTTTATTTTATTTACTGTATTGTTGAGTCTTGGAAGTTGTTTACTACTGTATCAACCTCTCCTTGTCATGTTTTTGTGCCAAGTAAAGTTTCTATGCTAAAGTTGATGCTATATTTGGATTGCTGCGCAGAAACAACATTGATGTCTGTCACGAATTCTCGCAGAGCTCTCTGTAAAATCTAAAAATCGAAAATTTACGAGCGTGATCCTCATATATGTACGCAACTTTCATTAGTTTTGAGTTTTTCCATTTGAGCAAGTTAAGTGCCCCTGCAAAATTCGTATTTACGGACTGTTCTGTTTTGACAGATTCTGCCTTTTATTTCGCATTGCCGCTTTTGCTATGTTGAATGAGTTTCTTTGTTCCATTAACTTTCAGAAGCTTTGTGCAATGTCCAGAAGTGTTAAGAATGATTGTGTCATCTCTGAATATGTGAATTTTTGATTATGCACTAACCCTCTAATGAGTTTGCTTGAAGTTTGGTGTGGAGGAAGTTTTCAAGGGTCAAGAGAAGAGGATGATATACTATGATCAAGAAGAGTGAAAGGTCTAAGCTTGGGGATGCCCCGTTGGTTCATCCCTGCATATTTTAAGAAGACTCAAGCATCTAAGCTTGGGGATGCCCAAGGCATCCCCTTCTTCATCGACAACATTATCAGGTCACTTCTAGTGAAACTATATTTTTATTCCATCACATCTTATGTTCTTTACTTGGAGCGTCGGTTTGCTTTTATTTTCGTTTTGGTTTGAATAAAGTTGGATCCCACCATTCTTATATTGGAGATATTATGCTCCGCTTTTTCATATGGAACACTTGTGTTCTTAATTGTGCTTTAATGTTCATGGCGAAGGCTGAAATTGCTTCGTTAAATTGCTATTTGGTTGGAATCAGAAAATGCTGCATATGGTTTGGTAACTTGGCAATTGTTTGAGCTCTCATAGATCATGTTTAAGCTCTTTCATCATGTAGTTTAATCTATTAATGAAGAACTACCGTAGAGCTTGTTTAATTTGGTTTGCATGATTGGTCTCTCTAAGTCTAGATATTTTCGGGTAAAATGTTTGAACAACAAGGAAGACAGTGTAGAGTCTTATAATGCTTGCAATATGTTCTTGTGTGAGTTTTGCTGTACCTGTTCATACTTGTGTTTGCTTCAAACAACCTTGCTAGCCCAAACCTTGTACTGAGAGGAAATGCTTCTCGTGCATCCAAACACCTTGAGCCAAAACCCATGCCATTTGTGTCCACCATATCTACCTACGATGACCCACAAGTATAGGGGGTGTATCGTAGTACTTTTGATAAATAAGAGTGTCGAACCCAACGAGGAGCAGAAGGTGTTGACAAGCAGTTTCGATGAAGGATTCACTGTAAATGCTCACAGACAAGTTTTCAGGGGGTTTTGATATAGCAGATAAATAAAGTACAAGTAAATAAAATGCGAGAGAAATAATTGCAGCGAGTGGCCCAATCCTTTTTATCATAAAGGACAAGCCGGTTTGTTTACTTATAATGACCAAACGTTCTTGAGGACACACGGGGATTTTAGTCTAGTGCTTTCGCTTCATACGGCTGATTAATCTTCATTGTTTTGATAAGTGTTGTGTGGGTGAACCTATGCTAATGCACCGCCCTTCCTAGGACTAATACATACTTGTGATTATACCCCTTGCAAGCATCCGCAAATACAAGAAAGTAATTAAGATAAATCTAACCACAGCCTTAAACTCTGAGATCCTGCTATCCCTCCTGCACCGATATACTAACGGGGGTTTAGGTTGCTGTCACTCCGGCAACCCCACAATTAGCAAACGAATACAAGATGCACTCCCCTAGGCCCATAAAGGTGAAGTATCATGTAGTCGACGTTCACATGACACCACTAGAAGAATAACACCACAACTTAAATATCATAACATTGAATATTACTCAACCATAATTCACTACTAACATTTAGACTTCACCCATGTCCTCAAGAACTAAACGAACTACTCACAAGACATCGTATGGAACATGATCAGAGGTAATATGATGATGAATAACAATCTGAACATAAACCTTGGCTCAATGGTTTCACTCAATAGCATCAATAACAAGTAGTAATCAACACCGGGAGAGTTTCCCCTATCAAACAATCAAGATCCAACCCAAATCGTTACAGCGGTGACGAGATGCAGCGGTGGAGATGGCGGTGTAGATGATGGAGATGATGATGGAGATGATGTCCAGCTCGATGACGATGGCGATGGCGTCGGTTTCCCCCTCCGGGAGGGAATTTCCTCGGCGGATTCCTGCCCGCCGGAGAGCTCTTTTCTCTCTGGTGTTTTTCCGCCCCGCAGAGGCGGCTCTGTCTATTCTCCGTAACTCCCGTGCCTTAGGTTTTCTGGGTGAAGAAGTACGCGAAGGAGAGGCGGCCGAGGGGCTGTGGGCCCCCTCCCCACATGGCGGCGCGGCCAGGGCGGGCCGCGCCGGCCTATGGGGGGCCCATGGCGGCCCTCTCGGCCCCTCCTTTTGGCTCCCTTCGTCTTCTGGAAAAATGGGATTTTTCGTATAATTGCCGTCAATTGTTGAACTTCAGAAATATGGTGTCTGACGGTGCTTTTCCAGCAGAATCCCGACTCCGGTGAATAATTCTCCAATGTTCATGAAACATGCAAAATAGGTAAAATAACATAAGTATCATCTCTAAATATGAAATATATCAATGAATAACAGCAAATTATGATATAAAATAGTGATGCAAAATGGACGTATCAACTCCCCCAAGCTTAGACCTCGCTTGTCCCCAAGCGAAACTGAGCTCAATAAACAAGACCACATGTTTATGGAGTGAAGAGTCGATAAATAAAATATGGACAAGAAGCATCATATTTATTCACACAAGATATTCTAGTAAACATTCTCCTCATATAACTCATCTTGGAATAAGTAAAGAGAAATCACAAATAGAGGTGCATAGGAAATCATAAACGGTTATGGCAAACTTTGTTCTTGGTCAGAGAACTACTAAAGGATTGCACTTATCTTCTAAGCAAAGTTTTCATATTAGAATTTATATAGCAGGGCTTTCATCCTCAATCATAACAATCTCCTCATAATCATTGATAACTTTCAAAGTCATATTCAATCAGATAAAATTTGTACTAAACAAGAAAGCATACAAGACATGATTAACTAGATCATAGCATAAATGGTTGGTTCACAACAACTCAATTGCTTGCTTAAGATAGAAGGACATAGGTTTACTGACTCAACATAAAAGTAAAAGATAGGCCCTTCGCAGAGGGAAGCAGGGATTAAATCATGTGCTAGAGCTTTTCAAGTTTTGAAATCATATAAAGAGCATAAAAGTAAGATTTTGAGCGGTGTTTGTTGTTGTCAACGAATGGTAGCGGGTACTCTAACCCCCTTGCCAAACAGACCTTCCAAGAGCGGCTCCCATGGAGGACGTTATCTCTACCAGCAAGGTAGATCATCCCCTTTGTAGGATAACGTAGCATAGAAAACAAAAATTTTCCTACGGCGAACACGCAATCCAAGCCAAGATGCAATCTAGAAGACGGTAGCAACGAGGGGATTGTCGAGACTCACCCTTGAAGAGATTCCAAAGCCTACAAGAGGAGGCTCTTGTTGCTGCGGTAGACGTTCACTTGCCGCTTGCAAAAGCGCGTAGAAGATCTTGATCACGATCGGTTCCGGCGCCACGAACGGGCAGCACCTCCGTACTCGGTCACACGTTCGGTTGTTGATGAAGACGACGTCCACCTCCCCGTTCCAGCGGGCAGCGGAAGTAGTAGCTCCTCTTGAATCCGACAGCACGACGGCGTGGTGTCGGTGGCGGTGTAGAAGTCCGGCGGAGCTTCGCTAAGCTATGCGGGCAATATGAAGTGGAGGAGCAAAGCTAGGGTTTGGGAGGGGGTGGCCGGCCACTCTATGGGGGGCGGCCAGCTTGTGGTCTTGGGGTGGCCGGCCCCCTCCCTTGGCCCTTGTTTATATAGGTGGATCCCAAGTGTTGGTGTCCAAGTCTTCGAATAAGACCCGAAACCAAAACCTTCCATATGGTGGGAAACTTTCCCTCCCACTAGAGGTGGGAATTCCACCTTCCATGGGGGGGTGGCCGGCCCCCTAAGGGGGAGTCCACTTGGGACTCCTCCCCCACTAGGGTTGGCCGGCCATGGAGGTGGAGTCCCATGTGGACTCCACCTTCCTTGGTGGTTTCTTCCGGACTTTTCTAGAACCTTCTAGAACCTTCCATAGAACCTTCCGCATCATTTTATTCACATAAAATGACATCCTATATATGAATCTTATTCTCCGGACCATTCCGGAACTCCTCGTGATGTCCGGGATCCCATCCGGGACTCCGAACAAATATTCCAACTTCATTCCATATTCAAGTACTACCATTTCAACATCCAACTTTAAGTGTGTCACCCTACGGTTCGTGAACTATGCGGACATGGTTGAGTACTCACTCCGACCAATAACCAATAGCGGGATCTGGAGATCCATAATGGCTCCCACATATTCAACGATGACTTTAGTGATCGAATGAACCATACACATACGATACCAATTCCCTTTGTCACGCGATATTTTACTTGTCCGAGGTTTGATCATCGGTATCACACTATACCTTGTTCAACCTCGTCTCCTGACAAGTACTCTTTACTCGTACCGTGGTATGTGGTCTCTTATGAACTTATTCATATGCTTGCAAGACATTTAGACGACATTCCACCGAGAGGGCCCAGAGTATATCTATCCGTCATCGGGATGGACAAATCCCACTATTGATCCATATGCCTCAACTCATACTTTCCGGATACTTAATCCCACCTTTATAACCACCCATTTACGCAGTGGCGTTTGATGTAATCAAAGTACCTTTCCGGTATAAGTGATTTACATGATCTCATGGTCATAAGGACTAGGTAACTATGTATTGAAAGCTTATAGCAAATAACTTAATGACGTGATCTTATGCTATGCTTAATTGGGTGTGTCCATTACATCATTCATACAATGATATAACCTTGTTATTAATAACATCCAATGTTCATGATTATGAAACTAATCATCTATTAATCAACAAGCTAGTTAAGAGGCTTACTAGGGACTCTTTGTTGTTTACATATCACACATGTATCAATGTTTCAGTTAATACAATTATAGCATGGTATATAAACATTTATCATAAACATAAAGATATATAATAACCACTTTTATTATTGCCTCTTGGGCATATCTCCAACAGTCTCCCACTTGCACTAGAGTCAATAATCTAGATTACATTGTAATATACCTAACACCCATGGCATTCTGGTGTTGGTCATGCTTTGCCCTAGGGAGAGCTTTAGTCAACGGATCTGCTACATTCAGATCAGTGTGTACTTTGCAAATCTTTACTTCTCCATCTTCGATGTACTCGCGAATCGAGTGGTAACGCAGCTTGATATGCTTCAGCCTCTTGTGTGACCTTGGTTCTTGTGCATTGGCGATGGCACCCATGTTATCACAGTAGATGACAAATGGGTCCAATGCACTAGGAACCACACCGAGCTCTATAATGAACCTCTTCATCCATACCGCTTCTGATGAAGCCTCTGAAGCCGCTATGTACTCCGATTCTGTTGAGGATTTCGCCACCGTGCACTGCTTCGAGCTTGCCCAGCTTACTGCAGCACCATTCAATATAAACACGTACCCAGATTGTGACTTAGAGTCATCAGGATCAGTGTTCCAACTTGCATCGGTGTAACTTGTTACAACGAGCTCTTGGTCACCTCCATAACAAAGAAACATATCCTTAGTTCTTTTCAAGTACTTCAGGATATTCTTGACCGCTGTCCAGTGTTCCATTCCTGGATCACTTTGATATCTGCTAGTTAAACTAACAGCATGTGCTATATCCGGTCTTGTACATAGCATGGCATACATGATAGAGCCTACTGCCGAGGCATAGGGGATCTGACTCATCCTTTCTCTTTCTTCTGCCGTAGCCGGTCCTTGAGTCTTACTCAAGACCTTGCCTGGTAACATAGGTAAGAATCCTTTCTTACTTTCGTCCATTCTAAACTTCTTCAGAATCTTGTCCAGGTATGTACTCTGTGATAGCCCTATTAGACGTCTTGATCTATCTCTATAAATCTTGATGCCTAATATGTATGATGCTTCACCAAGGTCTTTCATTGAAAAACTATTATTCAAATAACCCTTTACACTGCTTAATAGTTCTATATCATTCCCAATCAATAATATGTCATCTACATATAATATCAGGAATGCTACAGAGCTCCCACTCACTTTCTTGTAAATACAGGCCTCTCCATGACACTGTATAAACCCGAAGTCTTTGATCACCTTATCAAAACGTCGGTTCCAACTTCTCGATGCTTGCTTCAGTCCATAGATTGAACGCTGAAGTTTGCATACTTTGTCAGCATTTTTAGGATCGACAAAACCTTTGGGTTGTACCATATACAACTCTTCCTCAATGTCTCCATTAAGGAACGCCGTTTTGACATCCATCTGCCAAATCTCATAATCGAAAAATGCAGCTATTGCTAACAAAATCCTCACAGATTTTAGCTTCGCTACAGGTGAGAAAGTCTCATCGTAGTCAACACCTTGAATTTGTCGGAAACCCTTTGCGACAAGTCGAGCTTTATAGACAGTAATATTACCATCAGCATCTGTTTTTCTTTTGAAGATCCATTTATTCTCGACAGCCTTGCGGCTATCAGGTAAGTCTACCAAAGTCCATACTTTGTTATCATACATGGATCCCATTTCGGATTTCATGGCTTCTTGCCATTTGTTGGAATCTGGGCTCATCATCGCTTCTTCATACGTCGCAGGGTCCTCATCATTGTTATCCACAATCATGACATTTAGACAAGGATCATACCAATCTGGAGTGGCACGATCCCTTGTCGATCTGCGAGGTTCAGTAGCTGTCTCATTTGAAGTTTCATGATCATTATCATTAGCTTCCTCTGTTGCCGGTGTAGGTGGTACAGGAACATTTTCCGGTACTGCGCTACTCTGATCAACGAGTAGAGATTCTTCAATCTCATCGAGTTCTACTTTTCTTCCAGTCACTTCTTTAGTGAGAAATTCTTTCTCAAGAAAGGTTCCGTTCTTAGCAACAAAGATCTTGCCTTCGGATCTGTGATAGAAAGTGTACCCTATAGTTTCCTTAGGGTATCCTATGAAGACGCATTTCTCCGCTTTGGGTTCTAGCTTGTCCGGTTGTAACTTTTTTACATAGGCTTCGCAACCCCAAACTTTTAGGAACGACAGCTTAGGTTTCTTATTAAACCATAATTCATACGGCGTCGTTTCAACGGATTTTGATGGTGCTCTATTTAAAGTGAATGCGGCTGTCTCTAATGCATAACTCCAAAATGATAACGGCAAATCAGTAAGAGACATCATAGAACGAACCATATCTAAGAGAGTTCGATTACGACGTTCGGACACACCGTTTCGTTGTGGTGTTCCCGGCGGTGTCAATTGTGAAAGTATTCCGCATTTCTTTAAATGCATGCTAAACTCATAACTCAGATATTCACCTCCGCGATCAGATCGTAGAAATTTAATCTTCTTGTTACGTTGATTTTCTACTTCACTTTGGAATTCCTTAAACTTCTCGAAAGTTTCGGATTTATGTTTCATTAAATAGATATACCCATATCTACTCAAATCATCTGTGAAGGTTAGAACATAACGATAACCACCGCGCGATGCTACACTCATTGGTCCACATACATCTGTGTGTATGATTTCCAATAAGTCAGTAGCTCGCTCCATCATACCCGAGAATGGAGTCTTAGTCATTTTTCCCATCAGACATGCTTCGCATCTATCAAGTGACTCAAAGTCAAGTGATTCAAGTAATCCATCAGTATGGAGTTTCTTCATGCGTTTCACTCCAATATGACCAAGACGACAGTGCCACATATAAGTAGAATTATCATTCAATTTAATTCGCTTAGCATCAATGTTATGTATATGCGTATTACTACTATCGAGATCTAACAGAAATAAGCCATTCTTTTGTGGTGCTCGACCATAAAAGATATTATTCATAAAAATAGAACAACCATTATTCTCAGACTTGAATGAATAACCGTCTTGCATTAAACAAGATCCTGATATAATGTTCATGCTCAACGCGGGTACATAATAACAATTATTTAGGCTTAAAACTAATCCCGAAGGTAGATGTAGAGGAAGTGTCCCGACTGCGATCACATTGACCTTGGATCCGTTTCCAACGCGCATCGTCACTTCATCTTTCAGCAGTTGTCGTTTATTCTTTAGTTCCTGTTTCGAGTTACAAATATGAGCAACCGAACCAGTATCAAATACCCAGGTACTAGAACGAGAACTAGTGAGATAAACATCTATAACATGTATATCAGATATACCTTCTTTCTTCTTCTTGACAAGGCCGCTCTTCAGATCCGCCAAATACTTGGAGCAATTACGCTTCCAGTGTCCCTTCTCCTTGCAGTAATAACACTCAGCATCAGGCTTAGGGCCAGACTTAGGTTTCACAGGAGGCGTGGCAGCTTTCTTGCCACTCTTCTTGTTCTTGCCTTTAGACTTGCCCTGTTTCTTGAAGCTGGTGGTCTTGTTGACCATCAACACTTGGTGCTCTTTCTTGATCTCAATCTCAGCAGCTTTTAGCATGCCAAAGAGTTCAGGAAACTCCTTGTTCATGTTCTGCATATTGTAGTTCATCACAAAGTTCTTATAACTTGGTGGCAGTGATTGAAGGACACGATTAATCCCCAGTCTGTTAGGAATCACTATTCCCAAGTCACTGAGTTTCTTCGCATGCCCGGTCATAACGAGCATGTGCTCACTAATGGAGCTGCCTTCTTCCATCATACAGCTGAAAAAGTGTTTCGATGCTTCATAGCATTCCACGGCCGCATGAGTCTCAAAAATAGTCTTCAACTCTTTTATCAACTCATGAGGATCGTGGTGCTCAAAACGTTTTTGAAGATCGGATTCCAGACTGCATAAGATGGCACACTGAACTTGAGAGTACCGAGTTTTCCGAGTCATGTAAACATTCTTTACTTCATCGGTTTCAGTTTCTGCAGGAGGGTCACCTAGCGGTGCATCAAGCACATATTGCAGATTTCCGCCATTGAGGAAGATCCTCACATGACGGAACCAGTCGGTGAAGTTGCTACCGTTGCTCTTAAGCTTTTCTTTCTCTAGGAACTGGTTAAAATTGATTGAGGACGCCATATCTACAACATATTTGCAATAGTTTAGACTAAGTTTATGACAAATTGAGTTCAAATTTTAATTCTACATAATTAAAAATCTAGGTGAACTCCCACTCAAAACAATATCCCTCGCATTGTCTTAGTGATCACACGAACCAAATCCATCACACCTATGCCCGATCATCACGAGACAAGATGTAATTTCAATGGCGAACACTCAAAGTGTTCATCATATCAATCATATGATTCATGCTCTACCTTTCGGTATCACGTGTTCCGAGACCATGTCTTTACATGCTAGGCTCGTCAAGGCCACCTTAGTATCCGCATGTGCAAAACTGTCTTGCACCCGTTATATGTACTTATCGAATCTATCACACCCGATCATCACGAGATGCTTCGAAACGATAAGACTTGATAACGGTGCTACTAAGGATGAACACTTTATTATCTTGAGATTTTAGTGAGAGGGATCATCTTATAATGCTACCGTCGCGATCTAAGCAAAATAAGATGCATAAAAGGATTAACATCACATGCAGTTCATATGTGATATGATATGGCCCTTTTGTCTTTGCGCCTTTGATCTTGATCTCCAAAGCGTGGACATGATCTCCATCATCAACGGGCATGATCTCCATCATCGTCGGCGAAGCACCAAGGTCAATGGCGCCGTCTTCATGATCGTCCTCCATGTAGCAACTATTACAACTACTTTGAAATACTACTCAACATGAAATTTAAAGACAACCATAAGGCTCCTGCCGGTTGCCACAATACAATAATGATCATCTCATACATATTCATCATCACATTATGGCCATATCACATCACCAAACCCTGCAAAAACAAGTTAGACGTTCTCTAATTTGGTTTGCATATTTTACGTGGTTTAGGGTTTTCGAGCAAGATCCAATCTACCTACGAACATGAACCACAACGGTGATACTAGTGTTGTCAATAGAAGAGTAAATTGAATCTTCACTATAGTAGGAGAGACAGACACCCGCAAAGCCACTTATGCAATACAAGTTGCATGTCAAGCGTGGAGCAAATCTCATGAACGCGGTCATGTAAAGTTAGCCCGAGCCGCTTCATCCCACTATGCCACAAAGATGCAAAGTACTCAACTAAAGATAACAAGAGCATCAACGCCCACAAACCATTGTGTTCTACTCGTGCAACCATCTATGCATAGACACGGCTCTGATACCACTGTAGGATAACGTAGCATAGAAAACAAAAATTTTCCTACGGCGAACACGCAATCCAAGCCAAGATGCAATCTAGAAGACGGTAGCAACGAGGGGATTGTCGAGACTCACCCTTGAAGAGATTCCAAAGCCTACAAGAGGAGGCTCTTGTTGCTGCGGTAGACGTTCACTTGCCGCTTGCAAAAGCGCGTAGAAGATCTTGATCACGATCGGTTCCGGCGCCACGAACGGGCAGCACCTCCGTACTCGGTCACACGTTCGGTTGTTGATGAAGACGACGTCCACCTCCCCGTTCCAGCGGGCAGCGGAAGTAGTAGCTCCTCTTGAATCCGACAGCACGACGGCGTGGTGTCGGTGGCGGTGTAGAAGTCCGGCGGAGCTTCGCTAAGCTATGCGGGCAATATGAAGTGGAGGAGCAAAGCTAGGGTTTGGGAGGGGGTGGCCGGCCACTCTATGGGGGGCGGCCAGCTTGTGGTCTTGGGGTGGCCGGCCCCCTCCCTTGGCCCTTGTTTATATAGGTGGATCCCAAGTGTTGGTGTCCAAGTCTTCGAATAAGACCCGAAACCAAAACCTTCCATATGGTGGGAAACTTTCCCTCCCACTAGAGGTGGGAATTCCACCTTCCATGGGGGGGGTGGCCGGCCCCCTAAGGGGGAGTCCACTTGGGACTCCTCCCCCACTAGGGTTGGCCGGCCATGGAGGTGGAGTCCCATGTGGACTCCACCTTCCTTGGTGGTTTCTTCCGGACTTTTCTAGAACCTTCTAGAACCTTCCATAGAACCTTCCGCATCATTTTATTCACATAAAATGACATCCTATATATGAATCTTATTCTCCGGACCATTCCGGAACTCCTCGTGATGTCCGGGATCCCATCCGGGACTCCGAACAAATATTCCAACTTCATTCCATATTCAAGTACTACCATTTCAACATCCAACTTTAAGTGTGTCACCCTACGGTTCGTGAACTATGCGGACATGGTTGAGTACTCACTCCGACCAATAACCAATAGCGGGATCTGGAGATCCATAATGGCTCCCACATATTCAACGATGACTTTAGTGATCGAATGAACCATACACATACGATACCAATTCCCTTTGTCACGCGATATTTTACTTGTCCGAGGTTTGATCATCGGTATCACACTATACCTTGTTCAACCTCGTCTCTGACAAGTACTCTTTACTCGTACCGTGGTATGTGGTCTCTTATGAACTTATTCATATGCTTGCAAGACATTTAGACGACATTCCACCGAGAGGGCCCAGAGTATATCTATCCGTCATCGGGATGGACAAATCCCACTATTGATCCATATGCCTCAACTCATACTTTCCGGATACTTAATCCCACCTTTATAACCACCCATTTACGCAGTGGCGTTTGATGTAATCAAAGTACCTTTCCGGTATAAGTGATTTACATGATCTCATGGTCATAAGGACTAGGTAACTATGTATTGAAAGCTTATAGCAAATAACTTAATGACGTGATCTTATGCTATGCTTAATTGGGTGTGTCCATTACATCATTCATACAATGATATAACCTTGTTATTAATAACATCCAATGTTCATGATTATGAAACTAATCATCTATTAATCAACAAGCTAGTTAAGAGGCTTACTAGGGACTCTTTGTTGTTTACATATCACACATGTATCAATGTTTCAGTTAATACAATTATAGCATGGTATATAAACATTTATCATAAACATAAAGATATATAATAACCACTTTTATTATTGCCTCTTGGGCATATCTCCAACACCCTTCTCTTTTGTTTACACATGTATTTTAGTTTTATTATGGATGACACTCCCCCCAACCTTTGCTTTCACAAGCCATGGCTAACCGAATCCTCGGGTGCCTTCCAACATTCACATACCATGGAGGAGTGTCTATTGCAAAATTAAGTTGCTTACTGATAAATCAGGGCAAAACATGTGAAGAGAATTATTAATGAAAGTTATTAATTGGGGCTGGGAACCCCGTTGCCAGCTCTTTTTGCAAAATTATTGGATAAGCGGATGTGCCACTAGTCCATTGGTGAAAGTCCGCCCAACAAGATTGAAAGATAAAACACCACATACTTCCTCATGAGCTATAAAACATTGACACAAATAAGGAGTAATATAGTTTGAATTATTTAAAGATAGCACATGAAGTATTTACTTGGAGTGGCGCAAAATACCACATAGTAGGTAGTTATGGTGGACACAAATGGCATGGGTTTGGTCTAAGGTTATGGATGTATGAGAAGCATTCCCTCTCGATACAGGTTTTTGGCTAGCAAGGTTTGATAGCAAGCATAAAGGTTGAGGGAAACAAACAAATATACATGTGATAGAAACAATCATGCATCTTTCTCATAAGCACAAGCAATTTTAACTTCAGAATACTAAACTCATTAGCATAAAGATAATAGAGTAATATATCTACATGTATTTCCCTTTTCTATTTAAACATCAAGGTGTTGTTGCTATTGACCAATGCTAAGTTTGCCAAAACCAAATAGATTTACTTGATGCTCCCAAAGTGATATCAATACTAATGTCAAGAGTGATCATATAACAGAAATTGCAAACTAAAATAAGGTGTGCAAAAAGTAAATGATAAGACTTCTCATTAATATTCCATAACGATAACTCACACCAACGGATACATAGATAACCAACTAAGAGAGATACTTCCACACTGCAAACTATTCTATATGATAACTTCCCTACTCATGATATGACACTACTTGATAGTAAAATATAAAGATAGTGATGATGTGATACCGCGGCACTCCCCCAAGCTTGGAACAAACCAAGGGGATGCCAATACCGATGATGAATTACTCCTTCGGTGGTGATGGTGATGGATTCTTCTCGCGCTTCTTAAGGATCTCCTTCAGCTTCAGCTTCTCAGTTTGGCAGTTCTGCACTAAAACTCGAAGAGATTCATTGTTATCCGAATGTGGCGGTGGCGGCCTTGTGATGGGAATCGAGTAATATTCCAGCATTCTGCGAAGTCGCTGGTTCTCCTCCTGAAGTATCTCCACTTCCCTTCTTAGAGCACGATATTGATCACAAAACTCATCGGTAACCCGTATTGCTTCCTCCACACAAGGGAAAGAGTCGAGGTAAGAGCAGGCGGAAGAAGTCCCTGCAAGTTATGAGAAAAAGAACGCCCAGTGTTAACCGATCCCACCAAGATTGGCTTACTCTCCATAGCTTCCCGCTCTCCTTTTGCTGATGCTATCTTCTTCACTCCCTTATTGACCCCTTCATCCATCTCCTCTTCCCAAGGCTCCTTGTCTTTGTTGTTGGAGACCATGGTGCTTCTAGATCAAATCAGATCCTGGCAGAAAACAGCTCGAAACAAAACACGACGAGAAAACGATATACGGACCTCCAGAGATCCGGGGGATTATATAGCAAATATTTTTACGACAAAAGGAAGGTTCCAGGCCGAAAACGAGTGGAAACGGGACAGGGGCTGTCACCATAGGGCGGCGCGGCCAGGGTGGGGCCCGCGCCGGCCTATGGTGACGGGCCCTCGCGCGTCTCCTCCACTCCGTTTCGATCTCGTAATTTTTATATTTTCCAAAAACAGCAGAAATATTGTTCGGAAAGCTAAACGCGGACTTTTTATTACTAAAACTGTTACCTATTCAAAGTCGGACTCTGCAGAACTGTCAATTTGATCTTTGATGAAAGCTTCCGGAGTTATCACTTGAATAATATCAATATCTTCATTATAAGAATCTCCAGAAATATAATGCTTGAGTCTTTGTCCATTCACTACTTGTGTGGCGTTACCTTCCAAAGAGCTAATTTTTATTGCTCCTGAACGATATACCTCCTCAATAACATATGGTCCTTCCCATTTTGAGAGTAATTTCCCTGCAAAAAATCTGAGACGAGACCGATACAATAGGACTTTATCTCCAACATTAAATTCTCTTTTAATAATTCTTCTATCATGCCACTTCTTAACTTTCTCCTTAAAAAGTTTAGCATTTTCATAAGCTTCACTTCTCCATTCATCTAAAGAACTCAATTGTAGCAACCTCTTCTTACCGGCAAGTTTAAAATCTTTATTAAGTTCTCTTACAGCCCAATAAGCTTTGTGCTCTAGTTCTAAAGGTAAATGACAAGCTTTTCCATAAACCATTTTATAAGGAGACATTCCCATAGGATTTTTATAAGCAGTTCTATAAGCCCATAATGCTTCCTTTAACTTACTAGCCCAATTCTTTCTAGATTTATTAACAGTCTTTCCCAAAATAGCTTTAATTTCTCTATTCGATAATTCTACTTGCCCACTAGTTTGAGGATGATAAGCTGAAGCAATTCTATGATTAATACCATATTTGGCAAGAGTTTTTCTAAAACCACCATGAATAAAATGAGAACCTCCATCAGTCATAATATATCTAGGTACTCCAAATCTAGGAAATATAACATCTACAAGCATTTTTATAGAGGTCTCACCATCAACACTTTTTGTAGGTATAGCTTCTACCCATTTAGTAACATAATCAACAGCGACAAGTATATGAGTGTTACCTTCTGAAGAAGGGAAAGGACCCATGAAGTCAAATCCCCAACAATCAAATGGTTCAATAACAAGAGTATAATTCATAGGCATTTCATTGCGTCTAGAGATATTACCAACTCTTTGACATTCATCACAAGATAAAATAAACTTCCTTGCATCCTTGAAAAGTGTTGGCCAATAAAAACCTGATTGTAGAACCTTTTGTGCGGTTCTATCTCCGGCGTGATGTCCTCCATAAACACTACCATGGCATTTACTCAATATCTCTTGTTGTTCATATTCTGGGACACATCTTCGCATAATACCATCCACTCCTTCTTTATATAAGTGTGGGTCATGTCATCCCTCCTTTCCAGACAGTGTTGGGCCTCCAAGAGCAGAGGTTTGTAGAACAGCAGCAAGTTTTCCCTTAAGTGGATCACCCAAGGTTTATCGAACTCGGGGAGGAAGAGGTCAAAGATATCCCTCTCATGCAACCCTGCAACCACAAAGCAAGAAGTCTCTTGTGTCCCCAACACACCTAATAGGTGCACTAGTTCGGCGAAGAGATAGTGAAATACAGGTGGTATGAATATATATGAACAGTAGCAATGGTGCCAGAAAATAGCTTGCTGGCGTGTAGTTGATGGTGGTAGTATTGCAGCAGTAGTAACACAGTAAAACAGTAAACAAGCAGTGGTAACTCAGCAGTATTTAGGAACAAGGCCTAGGGATTAGACTTTCACTAGTGGACACTCTCAACATTGATCACATAACAGAATAGATAAATGCATACTCTACACTTTTGTTGGATGATGAACACATTGCGTAGGATTACACGAACCCTCAATGCCGGAGTTAACAAGCTCCACAATAATGCTCATGTTTAAGTAACCTTAAGTGTAAGATAGATCAAAACGACTAAACCAAGTACTAGCATAGCATGCACACTGTCACCTTCATGCATATGTAGGAGGAATAGATCACATCAATATTATCATAGCAATAGTTAACTTCGCAATCTACAAGAGATCATGATCATAGCATAAACCAAGTACTAACACGGTGCACGCACTGTCACCTTTGCACACATGCAGGAGGAATAAAACTACTTTAATAACACATCACTAGAGTAGCACATAGATAAATTGTGATACAAACACATTGCAATCATCAAGAGATATAAATAAGCACTTCACTACGCTCTTCAACAGTGAATAAGTACTTCGTGAAATATAGCCTAAGAGACCCACACGGTGCACACACTGTCACCTTTACACACGTGGGACAAGGAGTCTCCGGAGATCACATAAGTAAAACCCACTTGACTAGCATAATGACATCTAGATTACAAGCATCATCATATGAATCTCAATCATGTAAGGCAGCTCATGAGATTATTGTATTGAACTACATAGGAGAGAGATGAACCACATAGCTACCGGTACAGCCCCGAGCCTCGATGGAGAACTACTCCCTCCTCATGGGAGCAGCAGCGGTGATGAAGATGGCGGTGGAGATGGCAGCGGTGTCGATGGAGAAGCCTTCCGGGGGCACTTCCCGCTCCGGCGGCGTGCCGGAACAGAGACTCCTGTCCCCCAGATCTTGGCTTCGCGATGACGGCGGCTCTGGAACTTTTCTCGTATCGTGGCTTCCTCCGTAAGGGTTTTCGATGCAGGGGCTTTAAATAGGCGAAGAGGCGGCGCAGAGGGTCAACGAGGCGATGACACCATAGGGTGGCGCGGCCAGGGCCCAGGCCGCGCCACCATGTCATCTGGGGCCCACAGGGCCCATCTCTGGCAGCTCTCGAGTGTTCTGGATGGTTCCGGGGAAAATAGGAACCTGGGCGTTGATTTCGTCCGATTCCGAGAATATTTCGTTACTAGGATTTCTGAAACCAAAAACAGCAGAAAACAGGAACTGGCACTTCGGCATCTTGTTAATAGGTTAGTTCCAGAAAATGCATAAATATGACATACAATGTGTATAAAACATGTAGATATCATCAATAAAGTGGCATGGAACATAAGAAATTATCGATACGTCGGAGACGTATCAGCATCCCCAAGCTTAGTTCTGCTCGTCCCGAGCAGGTAAAACGATAACAAAGATAATTTCTTAAGTGACATGCCATCATAACCTTGATCATACTATAAACACATGTAATGAATGCAGCGATCAAAACAATGGTAAATGACATGAGTAAACAAATGAATCATAAAGCAATGACTTTTCATGAATAACACTTTCAAGATAGGCATCAATAAGTCTTGCATAAGAGTTAACTCATAAAGCAATAATTTAAAGTATAGACATTGAAGCAACACAAAGGAAGATTAAGTTTCAGCGGTTGCTTTCAACTTATAACATGTATATCTCATGGATATTGTCAACATAAAGTAATATAACAAGTGCAATATGCAAGTATGTAGGAATCAATGCACAGTTCACACAAGTGTTTGCTTCTTAAGGTGGAAGGAGATAGGTAAACTGACTCAACAATAAAAGTAAAAGAATGGTCCTTCAAAGAGGAAAGCATCGATTGCTGTATTTGTGCTAGAGCTTTTATTTTGAAAACATGAAACAATTTTGTCAACGGTAGTAATAAAGCATATGAGTTATGTAAATTATATCTTACAAGTTGCAAGCCTCATGCATAGTATACTAATAGTGCCCGCACCTTGTCCTACTTAGCTTGGACTACCGGATCTTTGCATGCCATGTTTCAACCAAGTGTCACAAAGGGGTACCTCCATGCCGCCTGTACAAAGGTCTAAGGAGAATGCTCGCATTTCGGATTTCTCGCTTTTGATTATTCTCAACTTAGACATCCATACCGGGACAACATGGACAACAGATAATGGACTCCTCTTAAATGCATAAGCATGTAGCAACAATTATTATTCTCATATGAGATTGAGGATATATGTCCAAAACTGAAACTTCAACCATGGTTCATGGCTTTAGTTAGCGGCCCAATGTTCTTCTCTAACAATTTTGCATGCTCCAACCACTAAAATGATAGACCTTCAGACAAGACGGACATGCATAGCAACTCACATGATATTCAACAATAGTTGATGGCGTTCCCCAGAAGCATGGTTATCGCACAACAAGCAACTTAATAAAATATAAAGTGCATAAGTACATATTCAATACTACGATAGTTTTTAAGGCTATTTTGTCCCATGAGCTATATATTGCAAAGGTGAATGATGGAATTTTAAAGGTAGCACTCAAGCAATTTACTTTGGAATGGCGGAGAAATACCATGTAGTAGGTAGGTATGGTGGACACAAATGGCATAGTGGTTGGCTCAAGGATTTTGGATGCATGAGAAGTATTCCCTCTCGATACAAGGTTTAGGCTAGCAAGGTTATTTGAAACAAACACAAGGATGAACCGGTGCAGCAAAACTCACATAAAAGACATATTGTAAACATTATAAGACTTTACACCGTCTTCCTTGTTGTTCAAACTCTTTACTAGAAATTATCTAGACCTTAGAGAGACCAATTATGCAAACCAAATTTTAGCATGCTCTATGTATTTCTTCACTAATAGGTGCAAAGCATATGATGCAAGAGCTTAAACATGAGCAAAACAATTGCCAAGTATCACATTATCCAAGACATTTTAGAATTACTACATGTAGCATTTTCCAATTCCAACCATATAACAATTTAACGAAGAGGAAACTTCGCCATGAATATTATGAGCTAAGAACACATGTGTTCATACGAACCAGCGGAGCGTGTCTCTCTCCCACACAAGGATGAACTTGTTCAGAGAACTAAGATAACAAACCAAAAACAAAAATAAAAGCACACAGACGCTCCAAGTAAAATACATAGGATGTGACGGAATAAAAATATAGTTTCACTAGAAGAAACCTGATAAGTTGTCGATGAAGAAGGGGATGCCTTGGGTATCCCCAAGCTTAGATGCTTGAGTCTTCTTAAAATATGCAGGGATGAACCACCGGGGCATCCCCAAGCTTAGACCTTTCACTCTTCTCGATCACATTATATCACCCTCTTCTATTGACCCTTGAAAACTTCCTTCACACCAAACTTCAAGCAAACTCATTAGAGGGTTAGTGCATAATCAAAAATTCACATGTTCAGAGGTGACACAATCATTCTTAACACTTCTGGACATTGCACAAAACTTCTGAAAGTTAATGGAACAAAGAAACTCATTCAACTTAACAAAAGCGGCAATGCGAAATAAAAGGCAGAATCTGTCAAAAACAGAACAGTCCGTAAAGACGAATTTAAAGATGGCACCAGACTTGCTCAAACGGAAAAACTCAAAACTAATGAAAGTTGCGTACATATCTGAGGATCACGCTCGTAAATTGGCAGAGAATTTTCTACAGAGAACTGTGCCCAGATTCGTGACAGACAGCAATGCTGTTTCTGCGCAGCGATCCCAAATATAACATCAACTTTAGCATAGAAACTTTACTTGGCACAACAAATCACAAAACTAAGATAAGGAGAGGTTGCTACAGTAGTAAACAACTTCCAAGACACAAATATAAAACAAAGTACTGTAGCAAAATAACACATGGGTTATCTCCCAAGAAGTTCTTTCTTTATAGCCGTTAAGATGGGCTCAGCAGTTTTAATGATGCACTTGCAAGAAACAAAAGTTGAAGCAAAAGAGAGCATCAAGAGGCAAATTCAAAACACATTTAAGTCTAGCATGCTTCCTATGAAAAGGAATCTTGTAAATAAAAAAGTTCAAGAAGAGCAAAGTAACAAGCATAGGAAGATAAAACAAGTGTAGCTTCAAAAATTTCAGCACATAGAGAGGTGTTTTAGTAACATGAAAATTTTTACAACCATATTTTCCTCTCTCATAATAACTTTCAGTAGCATCATGAGCAAACTCAACAATATAACTATCACTTAAAGCATTCTTATCATGAGTCTCATGCATAAAATAATTACTACTCCCAACATAAGCATAGTCATTCTTATTAATTGTAGTGGGAGCAAATTCAACAAAGTAGCTATCAAATATAGGAGGTATATTGTAATCATAATCAAATTTATCCTCCATAACAGGTGGTAACAAAAGACTACTATCATTATAATCATCATAAATGGGAGGCAAAGTATCATCAAAGTAAATTTTCTCCTCAATGCTTGGGGGACTAAAAATATCATGCTCATCAAAGCCAGCTTCCCCAAGCTTAGAATTTTCCATAGCATTAGCAACAATGGTGTTCAAAGCATTCATAGTAATAACATTCCCATTAGCATGCATATAAAGTTCCATGGGTTTTTTAATTCTCTCTTCAAACACATCATGTCCTAATTCAAGATAAAGTTCATAAAGATCTCTCATATTTTTGTTGTTTTCCATTATGCCTAACTAGTGTAAACAAGAAACCAAATGTCGCAATTGCAGAGTCTAAAGGAAATAGCTTCGAGTACTTACAATGGCGCGGGAAAATAGCTTAGTAGCCGAGATCCGGAGTGTGAGTACCTTTTACCTTTCCTCCCGGCAACGGCGCCAGAAAATTAGCTTGATGTCTACGTTCCCCCTCCTTTCCTGTAGACAGTGTTGGGCCTCCAAGAGCAGAGGTTTGTAGCAGCAAGTTTTCCCTTAAGTGGATCACCCAAGGTTTATCGAACTCGGGGAGGAAGAGGTCAAAGATATCCCTCTCATGCAACCCTGCAACCACAAAGCAAGAAGTCTCTTGTGTCCCCAACACACCTAATAGGTGCACTAGTTCGGCGAAGAGATAGTGAAATACAGGTGGTATGAATATATATGAACAGTAGCAATGGTGCCAGAAAATAGCTTGCTGGCGTGTAGTTGATGGTGGTAGTATTGCAGCAGTAGTAACACAAAAACAGAAACAAGCAGTGGTAACTCAGCAGTATTTAGGAACAAGGCCTAGGGATTAGACTTTCACTAGTGGACACTCTCAACATTGATCACATAACAGAATAGATAAATGCATACTCTACACTTTTGTTGGATGATGAACACATTGCGTAGGATTACACGAACCCTCAATGCCGGAGTTAACAAGCTCCACAATAATGCTCATGTTTAAGTAACCTTAAGTGTAAGATAGATCAAAACGACTAAACCAAGTACTAGCATAGCATGCACACTGTCACCTTCATGCATATGTAGGAGGAATAGATCACATCAATATTATCATAGCAATAGTTAACTTCGCAATCTACAAGAGATCATGATCATAGCATAAACCAAGTACTAACACGGTGCACGCACTGTCACCTTTGCACACATGCAGGAGGAATAAAACTACTTTAATAACACATCACTAGAGTAGCACATAGATAAATTGTGATACAAACACATTGCAATCATCAAGAGATATAAATAAGCACTTCACTACGCTCTTCAACAGTGAATAAGTACTTCGTGAAATATAGCCTAAGAGACCCACACGGTGCACACACTGTCACCTTTACACACGTGGGACAAGGAGTCTCCGGAGATCACATAAGTAAAACCCACTTGACTAGCATAATGACATCTAGATTACAAGCATCATCATATGAATCTCAATCATGTAAGGCAGCTCATGAGATTATTGTATTGAACTACATAGGAGAGAGATGAACCACATAGCTACCGGTACAGCCCCGAGCCTCGATGGAGAACTACTCCCTCCTCATGGGAGCAGCAGCGGTGATGAAGATGGCGGTGGAGATGGCAGCGGTGTCGATGGAGAAGCCTTCCGGGGCACTTCCCCGGGCAGGGTGAACAGAGACTCCTGTCCCCAGATCTTGGCTTCGCGATGACGGCGGCTGGAACTTTTCTCGTATCGTGGCTTCCTCTGTAAGGGTTTTCGATGCGGGGCTTTAAATAGGCGAAGAGGCGGCGCGGAGGGTCAACGAGGCGATGACACCATAGGGTGGCGCGGCCGGCCAGGCGCGCCACCATGTCATCTGGCCACAGGGCCCATCTCTGGCAGCTCTCGAGTGTTGGATGGTTGGGAAAATAGGAACCGGGCGTTGATTTCGTCCGATTCCGAGAATATTTCGTTACTAGGATTTCTGAAACCAAAAACAGCAAAGGAACTGCACTTCGGCATCTTGTTAATAGGTTAGTTCCAGAAAATGCATAAATATGACATACAATGTGTATAAAACATGTAGATATCATCAATAAAGTGGCATGGAACATAAGAAATTATCGATACGTCGGAGACGTATCAGGGTCATCCCAAAAATAATGCCTTAAATCATAAAAGAATTTCCTCCTTTGCTGAGCTGAAAAGGTTGGAGGCAAATACTTCGAAACAATAAAGTTAGCATAATCAGCATACCAAGGGCTCTCTCGCGAGCTCACCTTTATTGCAGCCAATTGTTCATTTGGAAAACTATCATTAACAGGAACAGGATCATAAGCAATATTTTCCAATCTAGACAAATTATCAGCAACAGGATTATCAGCACCTTTCCTATCTACAATATGTAAATCAAATTCTTGCAAAAGAAGAACCCATCTAATAAGCCTTGGCTTAGCATCTTTCTTTTCCATAAGGTACCTAATTGCAGCATGATCAGTATGAATTGTGACTTTTGAATCAACAATATAGGGTCTAAACTTGTCACATGCAAAAACTACGGCTAATAACTCTTTTTCAGTTGTAGCATAATTTCTTTGAGCAGCGTCTAGAGTTTTACTAGCATAATGAATAACATTCAATTTTTTATCTACTCGCTGTCCAAGGACAGCACCTACAGCAAAATCACTAGCATCACACATAATTTCAAAAGGTAAATTCCAATCAGGAGGTTCAACTATAGGAGCAGTTGTTAAGGCTTTCTTTAGAGTTTCAAAAGCTTCCTTACAATCATCATCAAAAACGAAAGGTACATCTTTTTGAAGAAGATTAGTAAGAGGCTTTGAAATTTTAGAGAAATCTTTAATAAATCTCCTATAAAAACCAGCATGACCAAGAATACTACGAATACCTTTAACATCCCTAGGATAGGGCATCTTCTCAATTGCTTCAACTTTAGCTCTATCAACTTCAATACCTCTCTCGAAATTTTATGTCCCAATACAATTCCTTCATTAACCATAAAGTGGCATTTCTCCCAATTAAGAACAAGGTTAGTTTCTTCACATCTCTGCAAAACTTTATCAAGGTTTCGCAAGCAATTATCAAAAGAATTCCCATAGACAGAAAAATCATCCATGAATACCTCAACAATCTTTTCACAAAAGCCATGAAAAATAGCAGACATGCATCTTTGAAAAGTAGCAGGAGCATTACATAAACCAAAAGGCATACGCCTATAAGCATAAGTTCCATAGGGACAAGTGAAAGTGGTTTTCTCTTGATCTTTAGCTCTAACAGCAATTTGTGAAAACCCAGAATAACCATCAAGAAAACAGAAATGAGTATTTTTAGACAACCTTTCTAACATTTGATCAATAAAAGGTAAAGGGTAATGATCTTTCTTAGTAACTTTATTAACTTTTCAAAAATCAATGCACATTCTATACCCTACAACTACTCTTTGAGGAATGAGCTCATCATTATCATTAGGAACAACAGTTATTCCTCCTTTCTTAGGAACACAATGTACAGGACTAACCCATCTACTATCAGCAATAGGATATATAATACCTGCTTCAAGAAGTTTTAATACCTCATTTCTTACCACATCCTTCATCTTGGGAATTAGACGACGCTGATGTTCAACAACAGGTTTTGCACCATCTTCTATATTAATAGCATGTTGGAAAATAGCGGGAGAAATCCCCTTCAAATCATCAAGAGTGTATCCAATAGCTCCTCGGTGTTTCTTCAATATTTCCAATAACCTTTCTTCCTCGGTATCTGAAAGCTTAGCACTAATAATAACAGGATATGTTTTCTTATCATCAATATAGGCATACTTAAGATTATCAGGTAATGGTTTCAAATCAAATACAGGATCTTCTTTTGGTGGTGGTGTTACGCCTAAATCTTCAACCGGTAAGTCATGTTTAAGAATAGGTTGATGAAGGAAAATTTCATCAAGCTCATCCCTTTCTTCCCTAAAAACTTCACTCTCACTATTCTCCAAATGTTGCTGCAAAGGATTACTAGGAGCAAGAGCAATAGATGCACATTGTTCAACTCTAAAATCATCATTAGGCAAATCAGCTTTATAAGGAGTTTTGGCAAATTTAGAGAAGTTAAACTCATAAGATTCACCAGCAAATTTAGTAACAATTTTATCTTTCTTGCAATCTATAATAGCTCCACATGTATTTAGAAAAGGTCTACCAAAAATAATAGGACAAGACTTACTAGCAGCAGAACCAAGTACCAAAAAGTCAGCAGGATATTTAATCTTACCACATAGAAATTCAACATCTCGAACAATACCAATGGGAGAGATAGTTTCTCTATTAGCTAGCCGAATAACCACATCAATATCTTCAAGTTCACAAGAACCAATTTCATGCATAATTTCCGTGTAGAGCTCATAAGGAATGGCACTAATACTTGCACCAATGTCGCATAAACCATAATAGCAATGATCACCAATTCGAACAGAGAGCACAGGAACACTGGCTTTCATAGACTTATTAGGATGCGAAACAATATTAGAAGCATCTTCACAAAAAATAATATGACCATCTTCCACATTTTCAGTAACAAGATCTTTAACTATTGCAACAGCAGGTTCAACTTTTATTTGTTCTTCAGGTTCTATGGGTTTCTTTGCACTTTTATTAACTACACTAGTTATAACAGAATACTCCTTCATTTTAGCAGGGAAAGGAGTTTTTTCAATATAAGCTTCAGGAAGAACATGATCAACAGTTTTAATTTCAATACATTTGCCTTTAGGCGAATCAACTTTATCTTTATATGGTTCATGATGCTTATCAAAATTCTTCCTAGGAAATTCAAAATGAGAGGCAAAGGCTTTATAAATATTTGCAACAACTTGAGAGTCAAGACCATATGTAGCACTTATATTACGATATTCATCAGTATCCATAAAAGTTTCAATGCATTCATAATTATAATTTATACCTGACACTCTACCTTTGTCGTTCTCCCATCCTTCAGTATTTTCTTGGATTCGATCAAGAAGGTCCCATTTAAACTCTTCTTTATTGTGCGTGAATGATCCAGAACAAGCAGTATCCAGCAAGGTTTTATCTTGAAAAGAAAGTCTTGCATAGAAATTATTAATGATAATATTACCAGGAAGCTCATGAATGGGGCATTTGAGCATTAAAGACTTCAATCTCCCCCACGCTTGGGCAATACTCTCTCCATCATGAGGCCAGAAGTTATATATACGGTTGCGGTCTTTGTGAATTTCACTTGGAGGATAAAATTTAGAGTAAAATAGAGGCACAATATCCTTCCAATCAAGAGAACGCCCATCCTTCAGCAGTTTATACCAATGCGCCGCTTTACCAGATAGCGACATAACAAATAATTTCTTCCTAACTTCATCCATTGAAATACCTGCACATTTGAATAACCCGCATAATTCATGTAAAAACAGTAAATGATCTCCAGGATGAACAGTTCCATCCCCTTCATAGCGGTTATCCACAACACGTTCAATAATTTTCATAGGTATTTTATATGGTATTACTTCCTCACCTGGCGCCTCATCCACTACCGTTGCAGTAGTAGTAGATTTCCCAAATAGAAATTCAAGGGAGGATCTCTCCATAATGACTTATAGTAGCAAGCAGAAACAAAATCAGCACGTAAAGTAAAAGTTTCCTTACCAATTCCACTTACCAATAGCGCTTCACTCCCCGGCAACGGCGCCAGAAAATAGTCTTGATGACCCACAAGTATAGGGGGTGTATCGTAGTACTTTCGATAAATAAGAGTGTCGAACCCAACGAGGAGCAGAAGGTGTTGACAAGCAGTTTCGATGAAGGATTCACTGTAAATGCTCACAGACAAGTTTTCAGGGGGTTTTGATATAGCAGATAAATAAAGTACAAGTAAATAAAATGCGAGAGAAATAATTGCAGCGAGTGGCCCAATCCTTTTTAGCACAAAGGACAAGCCGGTTTGTTTACTTATAATGACCAAACGTTCTTGAGGACACACGGGGATTTTAGTCTAGTGCTTTCGCTTCATACGGCTGATTAATCTTCATTGTTTTGATAAGTGTTGTGTGCGTGAACCTATGCTAATGCACCGCCCTTCCTAGGACTAATACATACTTGTGATTATATCCCTTGCAAGCATCCGCAAATACAAGAAAGTAATTAAGATAAATCTAACCACAACCTTAAACTCTGAGATCCTGCTATCCCTCCTGCACCGATATACTAACGGGGGTTTAGGTTGCTGTCACTCCGGCAACCCCACAATTAGCAAACGAATACAAGATGCACTCCCCTAGGCCCATAAAGGTGAAGTATCATGTAGTCGACGTTCACATGACACCACTAGAAGAATAACACCACAACTTAAATATCATAACATTGAATATTACTCAACCATAATTCACTACTAACATTTAGACTTCACCCATGTCCTCAAGAACTAAACGAACTACTCACAAGACATCATATGGAACATGATTAGAGGTGATATGATGATGAATAACAATCTGAACATAAAACTTGGCCCAATGGTTTCACTCAATAGCATCAATAACAAGTAGTAATCAACACCGGGAGAGTTTTCCCTATCAAACAATCAAGATCCAACCCAAATCGTTACAGCGGTGACGAGATGCAGCGGTGGAGATGGCGGTGTAGATGATGGAGATGATGGTGATGATGATGGAGATGATGTCCAGCTCGATGACGATGGCGATGGCGTCGATTTCCCCCTCCGGGAGGGAATTTCCCCGGCGGATTCCTGCCCGCCGGAGAGCTCTTTTCTCTCTGGTGTTTTTCCGCCCCGCAGAGGCGGCTCTGTCTATTCTCCGTAACTCCCCGTGCCTTAGGTTTTCTGGGTGAAGAAGTACGCGAAGGAGCGGCCAGAGGGGGCTGTGGGCCCCCTCCCCACATGGCGGCGCGGCCAGGGCAGGGCTCGCGCCGGCCTATGGGGGGGGGCCCATGGTGGCCCCTCTCGGCCCCTCCTTCTGGCTCCCTTCGTCTTCTGGAAAAATGGGATTTTTCGTATAATTGCCGTCAATTGTTGATCTTCAGAAATATGGCGTCCTGACGGTGCTTTTTCCAGCAGAATCCTGACTCCGGTGAATAATTCTCCAATGTTCATGAAACATGCAAAATAGGTGAAATAACATAAGTATCATCTCTAAATATGAAATATATCAATGAACAACAAATTATGATATAAAATAGTGATGCAAAATGAACGTATCACCTACTATGTGGTATTTTCTGCCATTCCAAAGTAAATTACTTGAGTGCTACCTTTAAAATTTAATTCCTTTATCTTTGTAATATATAGCTCATGGGATAAATAGCTTAAAAACTATTGTGGTGATGAATATGTAGTTATGTGTCTTAATTCTTATAAGTTGCTTGTTGAGCGGTAACCATGTTTCTGGGGATGCCATCAACTTTACCTTTGTTGGATATCATGTGAGATGCTATGCATGTTCGTCTTGTCTGAAGTAAGTGCGATTTCATGATCAAATGGTTTGAGTATGCATATGTTAGAGAAGAACATTGGGCCGCTAACTAAAGCCATGTATCATGGTGGAAGTTTCAGTTTGGACATACAACCTCAATCTCTTATGAGAATATTAATTGTTGTTGAATGCTTAAGCATTAAAAGAGGAGTCCATTATCTGTTGTCTATGTTGTCCCGGTATGGATGTCTAAGTTGAGAATAATCAAAAGCGAGAAATCCAATGCGTGCTTTCTCCTTAGACATTTGTACAGGCGGCATAGAGGTACCCCTTTGTGACACTTGGTTGAAACATATGTTATGCGATGATAATCCGTGTTTTCCGAGCTTATTAGGACAAGGTGCGAGCACTATTAGTACTCTATGCATGAGACATGCAACTTGTAGGAAGTATTATGCATAGCACATATGAATTATTACTACCGTTGACAAAATTGTTTCTATGTTTTCAAAATAAAAGCTCTAGCACAAAAATAGTAATCCATGCTTCCCTCTGCGAAGGGCCATTTTTTACTTTATGTTGAGTCAGTTTACCCACTTCTTTCTATCTTAGAAGCAAACACTTGTGTTAACGTGTGCATTGATTCTTACATGTTTACTTATTGCACCTGTTATATTACTCTATGTTGACAAATATCCATGAGATATACATGTTACAAGTTGAAAGCAACCGCTGAAACTTAATCATCCTTTGTGTTGCTTCAATGCATTCTACTTAGAATTTATTGCTTATGAGTTAGCTCTTATGCAACTCTTATTGATGCTTGTCTTGAAAGTACTATTCATGAAAAGTTTTGCTATATGATTCATTTGTTTAGTCATTATCTTTTTTAGCAATCTTTTGTTCAGATCACTCCATTCATCTCATATGCTTTACAATAATGTTGATCAAGATTATGTTGGTAGCATGTCACTTCAGAAATTATTTGTGTTATCGTTTACCTACTCGAGGGCGAGTAGGAACTAAGCTTGGGGATGCTTGATACGTCTCAAACGTATCTATAATTTCTTATGTTCCATGCTACTTTTATGACAATACTTGAATGTTTTATACATACTTTACAACATTATTATACATTTTCCGGCACTAACCTATTAACAAGATGCCGAAGTGCCGATTGCTGTTTTCTGCTGTTTTTGGTTTAAATCCTAGTAAGGAAATATTCTCGGAATTGGACGAAATCAACGCCCAGGGTCCTATTTTTCCACGAAGCTTCCAGAAGACCGGAGGGATAACGAAATAGCCTGTGGTCTGGGCCCCTCGCGTCGCCCCCTGACCTACCCTTCCGCTTACAAATAGCCTTCGTCGCGAAACCCCCCTGTACCGAGAGCCACGATACGGAAAACCTTCCAGAGACGCGCCGCCGCCAATCCCATCTGGGATTCAGGAGATTGCCTCGGCACCCTGCCGGAGAGGGGAATCATCACCGGAGGGGCTCTACATCATCATGCCCGCCTCCGGATTGATGCGTGAGTAGTTCATCCTTGGACTATGGGTCCATAGCAGTAGCTAGATGGTTGTCTTCTCCGCATGTGCTATCATTGTTTAGATCTTGTGAGCTGCCTAACATGATCAAGGTCATATATTTGTAATGCTACATGTTGTGTTTGGCGGGATCCGATGAATACAGAATATTATGTCAAGTTGATTATCAATCTATCATATATGTGTTGTTTATGTTCTTGCATGCTCTCCGTTGCTAGTAGAGGCTCTGGCCAAGTTGATACTTGTAACTCCAAGAGGGAGTAATTATGCTCGATAGTGGGTTCATGCCTCCATTGAATCTGGGATCGTGACAGTAGGTTCTAAGGTTGTGGATGTGTTGTTGCTACTAGGGATAAAACATTGATGCTTTGTCTAAGGATATTTGTGTTGATTACATTACGCACCATACTTAATGCAATTATCTGTTGTTTACAACTTAATACTGAAGGGGTTCGGATGATAACCTGAAGGTGGATTATTTAGGCATAGATGCATGCTGGATAGCGGTCTATGTACTTTGTCGTAATGCCCTGATTAAATCACATAGTAATCATCATTGGTATGTATTGAATCTTTATTTGTCAATTGCCCGCCTGTAATTTTTCACCCAGCATGTTAGTTATCTTATTGGAGAGACACCACTAGTGAACTGTGGACCCCGGTCCATTCTTTTACATCTGAATACATTCTACTGTTCTTACTGTTCTTTGCAAACAAACACCATCTTCCACTCGATACGTTTAATCCTTTGTTTTCAGCAAGCCGGTGAGATTGACAACCTCACTGTTACGTTGTGGCAAAGTACTTTGATTGTGTTGTGCAGGTTCCACGTTGGCGCCGGTTTCACTGGTGTTGCGCCGCACTACACTCCTCCACCAATAACCTTCACGTGCTTCTTGCCTCCTACTGGTTCGATAACCTTGGTTTCATACTGAGGGAAACTTGCTTCTATACGCATCATACCTTCCACTTGGGGTTCCCAACGGACGTGTGCATCTACGCGTATCAGTGCCCAGCCCACTTAAATTAAACACATAATCAAAATCTCCTAACACTATGTACTTGAGAAATCATGAACTCAAACAAAGGAGCATAGGAACTTTATTGTTCTCTCTATGGGAGCCGCTCTTGAGGCCATTAAACATGAAGGAGATGATATATCATTTGATACCAGTCGTTGACATAGACATACATACCTCTCAAAATACATTTTCAACACCTCTGTTTTATGCAAAATAAAAAGCTCTAGCACATGAGTGATCCCTGCTTCCCTCTGCGCAGGGCCTTTCTTTTACTTTTATGTTGAGTCTTCACCTTCTTACTTTATGCGCCACTAAGAGAGCATAGTTGTCATTCTGAGTATAGTGTGCATAGTCCCAAAATTTATTATTTATTGATTCATGATTATGATTATTGCTTGTTCTCAAATTATTTGTATCTAGTCACCCCCTTAAACTTTAAAGGCTGAATACCACTTTGCTATGTTTTCACTATGCCTATAAACAAACAGTTGATTTCAGTGCATTATTATTCATGATCTTTTGTATGAGTTACTTCTCATGTTATATGAAACTCACCATAAAACTGAGACGTGAGGCGAAGTGAAAACTAGCAATTTCATGTCCAATTCAATTAGAGGAGGTATGCATGAATCGTTCAGCTCTAGCGAAGCTACTGTTTGCTATATATAATTAATTGACATAAGCATGTAAGGTATGCGTTGGTGTTACACCCCGGGCACCACGAGACCGAGTTTGTTACCCTTGACATCTCTATACGATTTGTAGACTAGCCCCACACGCCAACACTTGTCTTTTCTACGCACTTTGTTCTTATTGGAACGCACCAGAGATCAACTTCTAGGTCGGTCACCCATCCTCAAATTGTTCTAGTCCTCAAATTTCTCTAGGCTAAATCATGTTTAATCTTAGAGTTATTTGGAGATGAGCTTGCAAAAAAATTGCAACATGTTGATTATGTGGGGGTTCCACGACAACACAGGGGACATGATTTACCCAGCTTCAGACCCTAAGAGTGAAAATTTTATATGTTTAATGTCTATTCTTGATTGATTGATTGATGATGATTACAATGTTCCCGCGATGTCTATGGTGTTCTCTCTAGATTGCATCTCTCTGTCTCTCGTATCTCTGCCTCCCCCTTGATCCCCCTTGGCCTTTATAAAGGAGGACAAGTTTAAGGACTCTGGATGTGTTACATGTTAGGGTTCTCTTGTATGGACTAGTACTTGTGTCACACACCAAGTTCCTAGGCTTCAGCTCCTTTAGTAATCGACATCCCTCATTGGGCTTCGTGGGCCTTTGCTTGGACTGCACCAAGTATGGTTAGTGGGTGCCCTATAGGGTGTTCCCACATCAGTTGATGTGTGTATAATCTCTATCATAATAAGCCCTGGACGAGGATGTCAATATTGCATTGAGCCACAAGAACTAAATGGAACAAAATTTATCAATATAAATTCATAACTACACTATATTATATCACCATGCAACAAAAGAAAAAGAGGGTAATATATGATTAAAATTAAATTAAGAAATAACAGAAATAAATTGCAACCAAAAATTAGATTGTGCCTGAAAGGAAGATAAGGTTTTAAATAAATACGTTTCATAGTGTATATATTGTGGCCATAATCAAGTCTTCATATATAAAAATATGTACCTAATGGTAGGCCAATATATTGAAAGTAATAAACAAAATAAAATACAGTATATCTAGCCACACCAATGTGCGGATCATCCAGCTAGTACCATTGGAATGTTTAGCAATTAATTGAAGACACTCATCATGAAATACCATACTACATGAAATCTTATTAGGTATTTAGTGCAGCTAAATATCCATGCTTAGAAAATTAATATGAAAAATAATTATGTACTAAATATATTGGAAAAGTTAGCAATTAGTTAATGCCCTTGAATTCTGCCACGACTAGATAAAGATATCGTATATGCGTTATCCTGCTATATATTCAGCACATTGTAAAATACATCATCATCCATTTCTGTAGCTAGGCTCCTACGGAAATAAACAACAACAATGGGATTTTGCTTGCTCTCGATGTCTCAGTTCTTCATCATCATTCTCGTTGTTTACTCAGCGTCCCTTGCTACATCTGAATATAACTGTAGCAAGTCCTTGAACACTGTGACACCACTTTGTAAGTTAGAGCTGCAATGGGTTATCTCTTCTGGAGACAAAAGCTATATTGCTATGGATTGTTGCATGCAACTTGTATGTATCAAGGAAGCAACGTGTGCCTCCCTAGTGCACTGGATGTGTTCCGATAAGATTCGTGAATGTCCATCACCACCTTCCGTGTCTTAGCTAGGTGTCCACAGGAACACCCAGTAGACCTATACATCCTCTACATGTAGTTCGAGGATTTTAAATATGAATAATTTATGAGTGTGCATGGCTGCATCGTGTGTAATGCATTGTTTCACATTTATGTATTTTCAACTACCAATGTATCACAAACTATAGATGAATATGCACAATACTTTTATTTAGGTTTCATAGATGTCAAAATTGAGGTTCAACTAAGAAATTATTATTGATCCCAATGTTGTGAAGTAATATCTAATGAGACAACACTCACGGATATAAACATTACTACCAAAACTAGAAAATACCCCGCGCTTTGCAGCGGGAATTTTGAGACAAATAATCTGATAAAAAATTTATGAAAAAAGAAGTAAACTAACGGGATTGTAAACAGGAGAGACAACAATCAATTGAAGTGGAAAACGGAAATTTTGAGTACTATGGTAAGCTCACGACGACAAATCTAACACATACAAAATGGCATGCCCTTAAACCTCATTCAATCGAAAGAACTCCCTTGTGAAATGACCTCAGATCACATCCCCACAAGGGCGGCCAAAATTCGGTGTCACTGGCTCCGACGTAAAGCTTTGGATTGCACTGTTTAGCATTGAAATACAATTACCTTAGTAGCCGACAACTGAATATTTTTTAAGAATCCGGCAAAAGAATTTAAGAGGTAATCCATACAAAATATTGTAGCAAATATTTTATATTTTCTATATTAACTAATCGAAAGAACTCCCTTTGTGAAAGGATGTCAGATCACATCCCCACATGGGTGGCCAATATTCAGTGTCACTGCTCCAACATAAAGCTTTGGATTACACTGTTTAGAATTGAAATACAATTACTTAACTTGCCGACAACCGAATATTGTTTAAGAATCTGGCTAAAGAATTTAAGAGGTAATCCATACAAAATATTGTAGCAAATATTTAATATTTGCTATATTAACTCTATTGGATGGTTAATCTAGAGGCTTAAAATGATAACTGCTCAACTGAAACAGAAGGTTTAGCACACATACATAGACCATGAGAATGACTACATATTATTTCCAAATAAGGAACTCAGTCCATGAAGCCCGAGAATAAATAGTTACAACGTTTTTCCTTAATCCAAATCTGAGTGAACATTATATATAAGAAAAATCAAACCTACAAAGAGGAAATTATATACCTAAGGGTTGCCTAACTGATCCATGTTAACTTCTACCCGAGGGTTTCTGCAAGAGAAAATCCACCTGAATGTTTGCCTAACTGAACTTGAATCTTAATCATCAACTCAAGCCCTATGTGCAAATTAAGAACTCAGTCCATGAAGCCCGAGAATAAATAGTTACCAGGTTTTTCCTTAATCCAATTCTGAAAGAACATTATATATAATAAAAACCAAACCTACAAAGAGGAAATAATATACCTGAGGGTTGCCTAACTGATCCATGTTTTTTTTTTGCGAAAATTCCACCGATCTATTAATAATCATCAACAGTAGTACAAAGAGACCTAAAAATAATAAAAATTACAAATAGGTCATTGGACCACCTAGCGACGACTACAGACACTAGCGTGAGCCGAAGGCGCGCCGCCGTCCTCGCCCCTCCATCACCGGAGTCAGGCAAAGCTTGTCGTAGTAGAGCTTGTTGTAGTAGACAGACGGGAAGTCGTCGTGCTAAGGCCCCAAAGGACCAGCGCACCAGAGCAGCAACCGTCGCCAATGATGACAACTGTAGATCGGAAGAGACTGACCTGAAACCACACCCGTGAATACGAAAACCGACAAGATCCCAGGAGATTCGCCGGACACACAACTCCACGCGCCCTCCGCCGATGCTAGATGCACCACCGAAGCGAGGATAGGGCGGGGAGGACCTTATTCTAAGTTCAGGAAGTAGCCGCCGCCTCACCATCCTGAAGAAGACACTGAAAACAAACTAAACGAAGAACGGAAACCTTCCCGCCGGCGAGAGGCCGCGATCTGCCACGCCTCCAAGGCCCAAAGGCCACCGGAGACGGAGCAGATCAACAGCGTCGCCGGCGAGAGGGACGAAACCCTAGATCGGTTTCACGATCGCCCTGACTCCTGTGTCTCTCTTCCGTACCGGTTCGGTATACTGCCTGTCATCCGAGCAGGACTATTCTGACTAGAGCTTTAAACTGACTGATCCATGTTAACTTCTACCCGAGGGTTTCTGCAAGAGAAAATCCACCTGAATGTTTGCCTAACTGAACTTGAATCTTAATCATCAACTCAAGCCCTATTTGCAAATAAAGAACTTAGTCCATGAAGCCCGAGAATAAATAGTTACAACATTTTTCCTTAATCCAAATCTGAATGAACATTATATATAAGAAAAATCAAACCTACAAAGAGGAAATAATATACCTGAGGGTTGCCTAACTGATCCATGTTAACTTCTACCTGAGGGTTTCTGCAAGAGAAAATCCACCTGAATGTTTGCCTAACTAAACTTGAATCTTAATCATCAACTCAAGCCCTATTTGCCCAAAATAGCTTTTGAACATATGCATTATATTATCCTTATCTGGATATCTCCAATTCGTTCTAATGCTGCAACAAATATTATAAAGCTGCAAGAAATATTGGAGGATGCTAGTTTTATACATATGAAACAAATAATAATACAGTTATGAGTGCATTCACCTGAAATCATCACATTCGTACTCACTGATGGTTCCTGGCATGGTAACCTGTGGCCCTCGTTGATTAGAGATGACAAATCACCAGAAAGCAAAGGGCAGAGGAGAGACCAAATAGAGACTTTGCTACTCCTTGAGCATAGCTTGGAGCTGAGAGAAACAACGGAGCAAAGGATGAGTGGATGCGCTATGCTGTAGATGCACCTTGAGCAGTCCAAATAGGCAGCAGAAAATTAGCTATCCCAATTGAGCTAGTAGGCGAGCACGACAGCCACCCTTAGCGGGCCAGATCCTCACCTTGCTCTTTTTGGTGGAAGCATGGACTGACAGTGGTTTATAAGAAGAAGAGAAGGTGGAGAGGCAGCAGAGGAGACTAAATATTGGTGAAGAAGGGGGAGAAGGAAGTAGAGGAGGCGGCCAGAGGTGGTGCAGGCGTTACCAGTAGCTACTCTAATTTCAGGAAGCGCCTGGAAATGGGAAGAGGAAGCGATGGGTCAATATATATAAGCTTTTTTTAAAAAAAGTGACATGGCAATCTAAGTGGACCCTGCTGAGGTGGATAGGCTGCATGTTGAGAGAAATAGGTTAGTGGGGATGAACTATTTAGTTATATAGGATTACTGTAACAATGTGCAATGCGATTGAATTTTTCAATGATATATCTTTTGTAGTATATATGTTGTGTTACATGGTTTAATTGATGACCTAGAGATACACGTAAAACTTATAAACCGGAACGGAGGTAGTAGTACTTAGAGCATCTCCAGTCGCGTCCCCCAAAACGTCCCCCAAAGCGATTTGGGGCGCGCCGGGCAAAAAAACGTTCCCAGCCCCAAATGCCTTTTTTGCCCGGCGCGGCCCAATACGGTGTCCGGCGCCTCGAGCCCGTCCCCGCTACACAGGGGACGCACCGGGCACGCCGGACACAACGAAAAGCGAGGCGAACCGACGTGGGCCCGACGCGTCAGCGGCTCAGACGCTCAACCGCCACCTACGTAGCGACGGTGCAGTTGCCGGGAAGCGGAACCATCGCATTGGCAACCGCGTCGACGACGCGCCAACCGCCGTAATGGAGCGCGACTCCTCGGAAGAGCAACCGCCGCTCTCTTCGTCTGCGTCGCCGTTCATCCGCGCTCAATAAGACCCGTACGTACGCCGTCATTCATCCAAGCCTCCATCCGACACCTCCAGCGATGATGAGCTACATCTCCGAGCTCCCGTCCGACACCTCCTGCGGCTGGTGCCATTGGTGGGACAAAGGGACGCCCAGCAGCGGCGACGATTCCCCGCCGCCACTTGACAGCGAGGAGGAATGGCTGGGCGTGGAGGAGGACGCGGAGTAAGAAGAGAGCGAGGAGGCGGCGGCAGCGGTGGCGGACGCGAAGGCCAAGGCCGCCAAGGCCAAGGCGCAGCCGGCGATGACGAGGAGGACTCCGACACGTCGGGTGCCGACACCGCCTCTTCGGAAGAGGTGACGAGCAGGAAGCGCCAACGCGATGACGACGACGAGGCAGGGCCATCATCGAAGAAGAAGTAGAAGTAGTACTTTAAAGTAATTTATATGTAATTTAATTATATTTTTTCGAAGTTTTATATATAATTTGTTTATATTGAACCGATTTGAATGTTAGTAAATAGTTTTCTTCTAGTCAAAAAAAGTATTTTTAATGTTTGGGAGCGGCGTTTGGGGGACACGGCTGGGGAGCGACGTCTCCCAAACGCAGCACGAACAAAACACGTCCCCCAAACGCTTAATCCGGCGCGGTTTGGGGGACGCGACTGGAGATGCTCTTATAGTATCATAAAGTCATGATGAAAACCATATTATATTATGAATCTTCTATGATAGTCAACCATGTGATACATATGCATAATTGCAGCAAGGGTATTTTACCATATTGAACTATATCTATAGTTCAGTCCAACTCAATTTCATTTTTCTAATACAAAGTAAGGAAATCAATTACTATCTTCATCCCAAGGCTTAAGCCCTAGTATATTTTTTCAGAAAGTCAAACTATGTTAAGTTTGACTAAGTTTTTATCAAATATCATTAACATGAAAAGTTCAAAATCAATATCATTAGATAGACAATGAAATATATTTTCAAATGGTACCTACAAAATATCACATTTGTTCATAAATTCTTCTAAAAATTTGGTTAAACTTTACTTCGTTTGACTTTCTAAAAAAATATAGGCCTTAAGCCCTGGGATGGAGGTAGTAAAACAAAGCAGGAACACCCTGGAAACATGCCACGTGTGAAGCGTTGTACTGTACAGAATATGACACTAGGTCCTAGACTGACTTCCATGTCCTACTGGTCACTGGAAGTCAAAGCTACACATATAAGTTTGAGTTTGAGGAGGACCACTACAACTGTCAATCTGACCTACTAATTAGCTTTCCATTTCAAATCTGAATTCAAACATATGTAGAGAACAAAATAGAATTGAGATGAAGATAAGATGAACATGCTGCGAGCATAACAGCACAAGTTCAAACATTGAAAGGAAAACACACACATCAAGGAAACAATCACGAGATATATATTGAGCAGGAAAATTCAGATCGATGTTTATTTGTAGTGTGTTATCACATTTCTGTAATGTAGAAATCGCAGGAAGTTAAAGCTACACCGATAGGTAGATTCAAATTCGTCCAAACTGAAAGATTTGAGTTCAAACTGAAAAAATGGAGATGAAAACAAGATGAACATGCTGCATGTATGGCAGTGCTAGTTCGAACATTTTGGGCACCTACTCGGAGCCTCGCCCATAGTACCACTTAGCAGCACAAAGTCGTGGTGAAGATCAGAGTATATTCTAGTACAGGGCCTCTAGCCCTCTACTATACAGAATATGGCTCTAAGTCCTAGACGGCCTTCCAGGTTCTAGTGACACTGCAAGTCCAAGCTGATAAGTACTTCGGGGAAATGTTCAGACTTGGGAAGGACCACCCACTAGCACTGTTCAAATCTGAAGTGCTAGTTAGCCATTTCAAATTTGAATTTCCAGTTTTCCACACACAAGTAGACAAGATAAATCAGAGATTTCCAGACCAACACAAACAATATGACATCACAAATTGGCACTTCAGGGAAACAAGCACCAGATCATATACTGAACAGGAAAAATTCAATCGATGTTTATTTGCAATTTGCAGGTTTTGTCACAGCAAACATTCAAGAATTACCAGCCTAAATACAACACATTCCAACAGATATAATTGGAAGCAACTCGGACAGGAAAAATTCAATCGATGTTTATTTGCAACTTGCAGGTTTTGTCACACCAAACAATCAAGAATTACCAGCCTAAATACAACACATTCCAACAGATATAATTGGAAGCAATTCGGATACTATATCTGTGTCAACTGTTATCGAGAGAGAGTAACGCACACAATACAACCAACAACATGTTGGTCTCCCGGTGTAATGTAAATTTCTCAGTGCATATCAGAGCAGAGCAGCCTCAATGTAATGTACACCTCTTCAACTCGCTATCCATCCATCCAGGTGTGATCTTTAGCAGTTACAGGGTTGATTTGATTGGTCAGAGCAAGAAGACGGCTGGCTCCGACTTGGCGGCGCAACCGTACTTGAACGTGCTGTACTTGCGGTGCACGCCGGTCAGCTTCCCATGGGCAGCTCCTTGGTGGAGCTCCACCATCATCCTCGAGCAGTCCCTGCAGATCAAAGCGAACCAAGCACAGCTGTGAGCACAAGAGCACTGCTACTGAAGTTGACCATGACTCTGGAATGAAAAGACTAGGGAGGTGCAGAGTGTTTTCTTCCATACATTAGCTGTTCTTCAGAGTACTTTGTGTGTAGCTCGCAGCACTTGTTCCAGGACTTGAACCCGTTGATGGTACACTGGGCAGTGTAGATGGCTGCTGCCGCCAGCATGGACGGCTGGAACTTGAGCATCCCGTAGTCGACGAGGCTCAGCTCGATTATGAAGAAGGCGAGGAGCTCCAGCTGATTCAGAACATAGCACACAGCATTCGTGTCAGACAATGCACTCAAACATAACAACTCTGCTGATTGTGCAAGATCCATGTACAAGTTAGTAGTGTGAGCTATTATAAACCTACCTTCTTGTCAGATTTGGCTGCCTTCAGGAACCTCCTCATGAAGCAATATGGGGTCGGAACCGACATGTCAAACTCAAGCCTGTCCACAATGGTTCTCTCCTGTACAATCGTTCACCCACTAGTGTCAGTTCTCTGAAGATGCGCAAGATATCATTTGGACTGAATCGAAAGGTGTAGTGGGACTGTTACCATCTCCAGGATATCTGCCCGGGTGTAGGCGCGGTCACAGATGAGGATCAGATCCTCCACGACCGGCACACTTACTTCCTCGTACTTGCACGCCAGCAGCATGGCGGTCACGCCGACCAGCTGGAGCTTCTTCCTCACCACGTTTTCACGAGCTAGATATCTGTCGATGATGTTCACTGTGAGGAACAGGGTCTCACCCAACAGCTCCAGTTTGTAGTGCACCTGCATTGGACAAGCAACATTGAGGTCTGTAAGAACTTTGCAGAGCATGTTAAGACCACTTCGCCAAATCCACCAAAGAGCAAGTAGGTTTTTACCTCTATCAGCCAATCGATAAGAATGCCGCGCATCTTTTCATTTATATCGGTCTGGTGCGACATGTAGCTAGGTGAGACACAGCTCAAATCCTACAACAGAGAGGATTTCGTAATGAGATTACCATTGCCATTCATAACTTGGTATAAAACAGTAAAGAACTTCACCGAGGTCCCAGAACTGTACCTCGCTTCTTCTATAGAAACTGTAGATCTCATCAACATACTCGACCACCGCGAGGGAGTTGCCGGCATCGCAGCTGTCGATATCTGGTGCCACCTCCTCCTCGCTGTCTTCCATATCGATTTCTTTCAGCTCATTTGTCATCTGCAATTAAAAGGTACAGCTGATAAGTGATGAATGAAACTACCGAATGATTAACTAATCTGTGCTGATCATACAACTGCAGTGTGCTACTAACCATTTCATCCATGTCCGAAAGATGCTGCACTGACAGATCATCGGACACCTTGGTGCATTCCATATCGGAAGGAGCGTGGAATGCAGTCTCAGCATTTCTTTTCTGCCGCTCACTACCAATGGGTGCCTGTCAAATTATTTCAGATTCTTCAGTTGAAATTTTAATACCAAAGTCTGAGTACATAAAAGCAAAAAAATAAAAAAACACAGACATGGGTGCAAAACAGGGAAAAGGTGAAAAATCATAGCACAATACAAAATATACAGCTATCCCACTGAGCCTACACAAATATCCCACTGAGCCTACACAAATATCCCACTAAGCACTCTGTTCAATAGGAAGATATGCATATCAAAATTCGGTGGAGCTATATTCAACCTAATAATTAGAGCATTAACAACATACTATAATTAGAGTACTCAATTGATGAAGAAGATCGATGCATATAATATCTTGTACGCTCTAATCTCAAGATTACATGTGTAAAGCTGAAGATTTAGGTGTACTGTATAGAATTTACAGTAAGAGCAAATACTGCACACTTTTCAGATAATTGAAAGCAAATACAAAGTGAGATCTATTGGATTTCTACTTGCAAGTTCAGAGCAGAAAACACAAGGTAGACAAATTTGTGGAACTTATGCGCAAAATCTATTTATGGTGGAACAGCAAACACATGCTCAGAGCAGCAACTACCATAGAGAACAGCTATCCATACAACAGCACAGCTATCTAAGAATATCGAACTGACAACAATCACAAAGTGCATTCAGTATAAAATTTATACTGGAGTATTTGCCAACATTTAGAAACATGGAGCTTACACAATTGGAAATTACATACATAAGAACAGCTACGCATAGTTAAGACAGTATCAAAACAGCAAGCGATTCAATCGCTTTTATGGCTATTACCAGTGGGGCATTTGCAGGCTGTGTCGCCAGTGTTGCTGCGAATTTCCTGCCAAATAAGGTAACAACCAGATAAACCCGATTAAGCCTTGCCCTCTCCCGGAACAATGGCAAGTAGTACATCGATGAAAGAACAGCTCGCAAACAAACCTTGTGACCGGCCGGTGTCCAGCGAAGCCGGCACCCTGGTTCTTGGCGTCCGCAGCGGAAGGTTTCCTGAAAGAAACGCAGCGCGATCAGAGATCCAGTTCCAAAACTGGAATTCGAAATTGCTCATGGCTGGGTAAGTGGATTACTTGCTGACGGCCAGGTGCTGGTGGGGGGCGCCGATAATGTTCTTGATGTCCCTCAGCGCCCGCCGGTTGGTGTTCCCCGCCGCCGCCACCGCCGCCTCCGACCCGAACTTGACGCCCTCCATGGTGCTGCGGCTCTCGGATCTCACACGGTTCTCCATCGCTGCAAGCAAAGAGTCCAAATTCTCCGTCAGAGACCGAAGATACGGTGGGATTCGCACGCGTCTGTAAGAGAAAAGCGGGATCTTTCGGTTCGAATCTCTACTGAAATCCCATCTGGCGTGAGGAACGAGCCAACAACTCGGATTTCGACGCGTCCCCAAGGGGCGAGGCCAAGAAATCGATGGAATCCTGGCGAACTCGAAATCGAAGAAGCAAGAACGCCCGGCTGAACCAGCTAAGTTTCAGGTTTAGAGCTGGGGAGATCCAAGAATAAAAAATGGCAAGCTTTGAACATCTCGGACTACCCAGCCCGGCCATGGCCGCCGCCAACCCCCAAGATCGAATTTTCCCTGCTCGAATCCATCGGAGAAGGGATGAAACCCCAGGCCGACGAACCGATCGAGAGATCCGGCCCCCAAACTCGAAAAGAATCCAGACGACGGACGCAATTGCTCGCGCAAGTAGCTCCGAGCTAGCGTTTCTCCCGGAATTCATCCATCTACGGCGGAGATCCAATGGAAACGGCAGCTCGCGAGCACGAATCCGACACGAACCCTGAAGAAAACCCTCGAGAAACCAAACCAACCGAATCTAATCTACCCACCACCAAGAACAGGAAACAAGCCCCCAATCCCCGTCCAAGAAACGCATCGAACATCCATCCAAGAACCGGTCACGGACCTCGTTGTGCTGCGACGCGCGCGAGGAGAAGGAGCTACTGGCTAGCTAGCTACCGCCTGCCGCCGCCGCTCTCCCTTGCTGCCGTTGGGTAGCTGCTGCGAGGAGCGGAGCGTAGGAGAGAGAGATTGGGATGGGAGAGGCAGAGGGGGCAGCGCCGAGATAAAATAGGGGCCTGTTCTGGCCTGTTGGGCAGGAGAGAAAAAGGAAAGGTTTGAAGCCCCAACGGTCCTGGGATGCGGGCCGTCGAGATGGAATCGGACGGTCGTGAGAGCGTGGGGCTGGCCTTAACGGCTATGGGATGCCACATGTGCTTTCAAAACGAACCAGCTGCATTCCGTGCATGCTGTGGAGACTTTACTGCGGATGTGGCGTCAGCTTTAAGATACATAGGATTGACATGTTTCCTTCTTCTTTTATTATTATTCCTCTTTTATTGTTGAACTTGGATTTGTGGATGGCCACCGGTTGACACGTTGAAGGTGGTGGCGCGGCGTGGCGCGGTGGGTGGCGTGGGATGGGAGCGGAGAGGGCTTGATCGGTCGTGGTGATATCATTTGACCGTTGGGCCTGCCACGCTTTCGGCATGTACATGGCTTGTCGTGTAGGGACTTCTTGTGTTTAACAAATAAGTTTAGATCGGTGTCGAAAAATTGAACTAGAGATAGTTTAACATAATCTTGAGCCATATTTATTTTAATAACTGAGTTCTACAGTATAGTATAAACAAATTAAAACGGACTACTAAATCTTACTACCTTTGATGTATATTATAAGTAGTTTTAGCAAGCTATTTTAGTTGCTAAAACCACTTATACTATGAAAAGGAGTGATACATCAACAAAATACAGCAAATGGAGTCGATTTCACATGCCCCCTATGTAGAGGGTGCAAATACTTTATGATAACCTTTTAAAATGTAGAATTCCATGGGTTGTTTTCATAACCTTTTCAAATGTAGAATTTAGGGGTTCGGTTGTCCAAAGAAAAGTTAGATCGAACATTTGGAGACAGGTTTCGTAATGTTATTCTTGAAGAGATAAAGGTTGCTTGGCCCACTCCTTCCTTTGGGTGCTAGCTAAGTTTTTTAGATAAAAGGCAACGACTTGCCCGACTTTAAATTAATAAAGCTCTTACAGTAGCTAAGATTTGATACATGTTGCGGCGTACAGCTTAGCCAACACGGAACAAAACTCCTAGAACCACAGAAGGCGAAAGAAAGCTATGCTAACAACCACCGAGCGAGCATGAATCATCTGGGCGAAAGAGCAGCGGGGTCGCCACTTGCAATGAGCTCCGCGCGCGCCTGCCTTAGCCTCCCCCCAGCCACTCCAGGCCTTCCTTGTCCTGGGCCTTTGCCAGCAGCTTCCACAACTGCAAGAAAATGGAGCATTTATATAAAGGGAAAATTTGCTATAGGACACCGTTATTTTCTGGCGTTTGCCAAAACACACCGCTCGATTGTGTCTTTGCCAGGTACCATTACAAATTGTAATGGTACCTGGTGACACATTTTCAAATTTTCCCTTATATAAAAGGTCAGCTGGGTGTCAAAGCACCTTGGCTTGGAAGATATGTCTATTGCGCACATGCCATAACGACCAACACAGCGCTGCAAAAAGGGAGCAAAGCAAACGACGGGCCTGGCCTGCGAAACTAGAGAGAATGTCGAAAAAATGCGGGAAAGAAGTGGGATTCCAACTGCATCCCAGCGTCTGTCGAATCACACTCCACCCGACCTTTGCCAAAGAGCATCCGAAGAAGATACGGCTGGTTGTTTCCTCTACTCCGTGAAGTGCGCATCGCCCATTCGATGGCCCTCTGCGTGTGCAATCAACCCTCTCGTCGGCAGTCTATCCAAAGCTAACTGCTAGGTGAAAATACAGTCTTTTAGCGGGATCTTGGCAGCCCACATGTCCCTAAAGTGAGCCACCCAAGCTCCGCGAGACAGCGCATTGTACATCGAGCTAACCGTGTGGAAATCTTGTCGTGACCAGGAAGGAGATGTGTGTTATCTAGGAGGGCCTGTAGCCGATCCCATTCCGCTCTACCCTGTCCATCAAGGGTTCGTCTAAGTCTAGGTGGTCCTGTCCTTCACAGGCCTGCGCTACCGAGATCCTCTGATTCTCACAAATACTAAAGATGAAAGGGAAGCGCTCCCTCAGCACTCCCCCACCCTCAGCCCATCTATCAAACCAGAATTGAGTCTGTTGACCATTATGGACTTCGTGCTTAGCCCCTATATTGAAAAGTTCTTTGATCTGATGCAAGCTCTTCCAGAATGCCGAGCCCCCTTGGCTCGTAAACGCAAATATATCTGTCGTGTCAGTATATTTTGCCCTAATCAACCTCGCCCAAATGGCTCCCTTGCCCTGATACAGCTTCCACACCCATTTTAACATCAAGGCGATGTTCATATTCTTGGAGTTGAGAAGGCCCAGCCCTCCTACTTCCCTAGGTCTACACACTCCCGGCTAGTTGACCAGATGATATTTCCGTTTAGGGCCCGTTCCCTCCCAGAAAAACTTGGCCCTAAGGGTGTCAAATCTTGCATGCATCCCGTCCTGGAGTAATAACATCCCCATTGCGAACATTGGAAGGCTGGCAAGAGTTTGACAAGATAAGCTGTCCACCCGAGGACAGCAGTCTTCCTATCAAGGTTTCCCCTTTAATGCCAAGCTTACTAACCAGGAACAGCCACTGATCGATGGTAAGCTTACGGTCGGAGATTGGTAAGCCTAAATAAACAAAAGGGAATGACCCTAGCTTGCAATTGAACATGGAAGCTACCCTCTGCTGCACCTCAACTGGCTATCCCATCACTATAACCTCACTTTTATGATAGTTGATCCTTATACCTGACATGTCCTCAAAGCACATGAGTAGGAACTTTAGGTTGGCAATGTGTTGCTCATTGTATTGGATCAAGATCAGAGTGTCGTCCGTGTACTGTAAGTGTGTGATTCCTCCTGGAATCAAGTGCGACACGGCCCCTTGAATATGGCCTACCTGAGCCGCCGAAGATAAGATGATCAAGATGGCCTCCGCCATGAAGTTAAAGAGCAGGGGCAAGAGAGGATCCCCTTGCCGCACCCCTCTCTTGTTTCTAAAGAAGGGACCCACCTCCCCATTGATAGAGATTGTTGTTTGTCCCCCTGTAACTAGCTGGGACAGGCAGTGAACTGCCCCAACGTCAAAGCCCTTAGCCCGCAACACCTCGACCAGGAAGTCCCAATTAACCCGGTCATAAGCCTTTTCGAAGTCGAGCTTAAGCAAGATGCCCCCTAGCTTCTTTGCCTTAAGCTCGTGGACAATCTCTTGAAGATCTAGCACGCCGTCGAGGATGAACCTTCATTTGATGAAGGCGGTCTGGTTTTGGCTGATCGTTCTATGCGCAATCGGGTCCAACTTCATCGCGAAGGCTTTTGATATGATCTTAAAAATGACGTTGATTAACGCAATGGGGCGGAACTGTGTGATTCTATCTGCACTCGGCTCTTTGGGGATGAGAGAAAGCACCCCAAAATTCAGTCTGGCAATATCGATACGACCGAGGATAAAATCGTTCAGAATGTGAGGAACTCCATTTTTAACAAGTGGCCAGCATTTCTGAACAGAGGCCACCGGGAACCCACCTGGACCCGGTGCCGTGTCAGTCTTCATTGCCCTGACCACTTCCTCAAGCTGCTCTTCCGAGAAGGTAAGGGCCAGGTAGTGATTTTCCTCCTCGGAGACTCGCGCATGGGCGCCCCAAGCGTCCGTCGCCAGGCCGCAGCTCCTGCTAGCTTCCGATCCCAGGAGCTCTCGGTAGAAAGCGTAGACATGCTCCTGGATCGCGCGTTTATCCGAAATTGGGCCCCCACCGGTCACCAGCCTCGAGATCAAGCATTTACGGCAGCGGGAGCGTGGGGCTGGCCTTAACGGCTATGGGATGCCACATGTGCTTTCAAAATGAACCAGCTGCATTCCCTGCATGCTCTCGAGACTTTAGAGTGTATGTGGCGTCAGCTTTAAGATACATGGGTTATTGGCATGTTTCCTTCCTCTTTTTATTGTTGAATTGAACTAGGATTTGTGGAGGCCGACCGGTTGACACGTTGAAGGCGGGGGCGCGGCGGGTGGCGTGAGGGGGGACGAAACCAGAGAGGGCTTGCTCGGTCGTGATGGTAGCGTTTGGCCGTTGGGGCTGCCACGCTTTCGGCGTGTACATGGCTTATCGTGTAGGGGCTTCTCGTGTTTAACACATAAGTTTAGATCTGTGTTGAAAAATTGAACTAGAGATAGTTTAAGACTAGTCATAGTGGGAAGTAACATAGAGTAGTAACATGCACATGTTACTACTCTATGTTACTACCTTCATAGTGGTTAGTAACATCAAAGTAGTATCATATATATCTTCATTAATTAGCTTATACACTCATTGTATCTTGAGAAGTGTGATGTTACAGCTAGCTATGTTACTCCATCCTCCTCTCTCCTCATTAACTCACTGCCACATAAACAAATTTGCTGAGTTGGACACTTAGTTACTAGTGAAGTTACTCCCACTATGAGTACTATGAGTAGTCTAACGTGATCCCGAGCCATATTTATTTAAACAAATGAGTTCTAAAGTATAGTATAGATAGATTAAAACAGACTACTAAATCTTACTACCTCGGCTCCACATTATAAGTAGTTTTAGCAAGCTATTTTAAACGATTTATATTATGGAATGGAGTGATACATCAACAAAATACAGCAAATGGCGTCGATTTCACATGGACCCTATGACGTTAGAGGGTGCAAATACTTTATGATAACCTTTTAGAATGTAGAATTCATGGGTTCACATTTGTTGTGCCCTAGGTGTACCTAGGCAACACGCAGGTTGCGCACACACCTATTCTCTGTCTCCTTCATCTGAGTACGTACTGGCTGTTGTCGTGTCCGATGTCGCCACCACTTGTGACACGCCTGCCGTGACAACATTCTTGAAGAGACAAAAATTGCTCGGTGCACTCCATCCTTGGGGTCCTAGCTAAGAGCATTATTAGTAGTACCCCTAAACTCTCAAATCTTCAAAACATTTTAAGGGTTGAGAATTGGCAGTTTTTGTCGCTTTTGAGGGGTGTAAAACAGGGGCAAAGACTAGACCCCTCAAACCCTCAAATTTTTAAGGATTCAAGGGTTCTAGTCTTTGCCGCAACCCTCAAACCCTCAAATGTTATTTGACATATATCACAATTATCACTAGAAAAACACATTCAACCATGAAACAAACTAGGACATGAAAGATCATTGATGCATGGTTTAATAGTTTACATCACAAAATCATCATCTTCCCCCTCTCATCGGCACCGTCACCAAAAAGTTGCACCTTGGCGCCATCTCCTAGACCGCCACACCGCCATCAAGCACCTCCATAGGCGTCGGTGGTGGAGTCCTCCACACCGCCATCGTCACCACCACTCATGGGAGTGTCACCCCGAAGAGTAGAGGATGCAGCACGGAATATCCTCTTCCTCTATCCGATGTCTTCCTTGTACTCCTTCCACCATGCCAATTGCTCTTCATGCATGTCCTTCTTCGACATCATCATGTGCTCCTTCTCTTCCACCATGAGTTCTTTCCATGCCTTTGCTTCTTTGACCTTGATCATCCTCTCCTCCAAGTCGGCCTTGCGCGCTCTTTCTTCGGACATGTGCTTCTTCACGCCTTGCTTCAAATTGTGCAATCTTCACCTCTTTCTTCTTCTCGGTGATAAGAAACTTTGTCTCCAATGTCTTCATCTCGGTATAGTTTGTCGCGTGCCGGCGGGCGCGGTGGTGGTGTTGCATCTTCTCCCTCGTCCTAATCTTCCTCTTCCTCCTCCTCCTCCTCTTCCTCCAATTCATCACTAAACCCAAAGGGCTCGAGAATAGGAGCCCCGAGGTCCACCTCCGCGTCTTGGAGAAGCCGCATGAACGATGGTACCGGTGCGGACATTACATCGAGCACCTCGTGCACGATGGTTGGAGGAGCGACGATTGTGGGCGCCGACGCGGTCTTCTTCCACGCGGTGGTCTTCTTGACTGCGGGGTTGGTGCCCGCAGGTTTCTTTGGCCCAAGCGTCGCCTTCTTCCGATGGGCCTTGGTGGTGGGCGGCGGGGCGACGGGCGGGGCAGGGCGACAGGCGGGGCAGGGCCGACGAGCGGGGCCGGGGCGGTGGCGGGTTGCGGCTGCACGACGTGCTGCCCAACACGCCGCTGTTTCGCGCCGATGCGTGGCGGCGACCACCGCGGCCACCTCCGCACCGAACCGCACGGGCGGGGCGACAGGCGGGGCCACGGGGGAGGCGGTGGGGCCATCCAGGGAGGCGACAGGGCCAGCGACGAAGGACGTGGGCGAGAGGGCGGGGGCCGCCGGCACCATGGCGCGGGGCGGCCGGTGGCGGCGGGGGCGACGGGCGGGGCGCGGGGCTGAAACTTCCCTCCCGCGCGCGCGTGGGGAAATAGAGGTTGTAGGGGTTGGGCCTCTCCAACCCCTACAACTACAGGTTGGGAGGAGGAATAGGGGTTAAAAAAATTGAGGGTTCGAGGGTTAAGGGGTTCTAGTCTACGTCGTTTATTTGGTTGAAAACTGTAAAATATCGTTTATTTTTGAGGATTTGACGGTTTAGGGGTACTACTAGTGATGCTCTAAGTCGATCGATCATGGTCTTGATTTCAATGAACTGTGGTTCCTTCTTATATTGTGACTGTATTATTAGATTAATTATTTAGTTCGCCTGCTAATTTTTTCTCTAGCTACATGTGTGAGTCGGTGTCGCTCCGCGCCACATCCTCTCCTTCTTGGGCCATCCTCTCTCCCTCCCCTCATTGCCGCCACCGACGAGAGCCTTCAGGCAAAGCCTGCACGATACTGACGGCGGCGGCTGTGCCATACCCGCGCATGGTGACTGGTGAGGGTCTCGTAGGGCGGCCCTCCCCGGCGGTTGTCCCCCTACCCGCGCATGGTGAGGGTCTCGCGAGGTGGCCCTCCCAACGATGGTGCGTTGTGTTTCCTTCAGCCGGCGTGGGAGATGTCGTCGGATCCTGACAGGGTGGCGGCACGGCACGACGACCTGGTCGTCGGTAGCCGGCGAGCCCCCAAGATGGCATGGTCGGGTCCATGAGTGGCTACAATAGTTTTGAGTGTCTTTTCTCTCTCACCGGACCACTCCGGTGTCCTCTCTGCCGGAGTAGCCGGCCGGAGTTAGGCAAGGACATGCACCGAGCGAGTAGGTAGAAGTAAATCTAGGATACATAGTTTGTCCTTTATGGCGTTTGGCATCCATGCGGGGAGTGAGGATACATATCTTTGCAGATCTTTGCCATCAGATCTGGTGTTGCCTTGTCTTCCTCCTCTGCTTCATGGTGCTCCGGTGGCTGAAGTCGGATGTGTGGCGACGCAAGGATGCAGAGATCTCCATAAATAAGGCTGCGTTTTGCAGAATTGATGGCCAAGATTAGAGTTGCAGTTCCTCCTCCCTCGCTCGTCGTGGTGACGAGGATGGGGGAGAGCCGATGTCGGTTGGCCGCTACATATGAAGCAGGAGAGCAACATCGGCTCTCGTCTGTCGTGGTGGTGCTACGACAATAAGCTCATCAATGCAAGAGGCATCCTGGCCTCTGTAATCTTTGGCCGGAATGGCGGCATATCTTCAACCTGCGATGCGGAGGCTCTTCACCGAATCCGCTTCTGCAGCTCGACGCTTATTCGTCACCAAGTGGTGCGTCCCTAGTGGCTTCAAGGTGTCCAGTGGATGTGGTTCTTTGCGGGAAGGGGGCGCTCGGGCAACCTGCCCTTGATCCTCGACGGTGACGCCTTGAGGACGCCGTCAATCTCTAGTAGAGACACCGAGGGACTAGATATTGATTTTTTTGTCCTAAGATATTTTCTGTAAATGTGGAAGCCTTATCTTCAAATATTAGATTTTTTAGGGCGAGTTATGTTAGGGGCCTCTTTGCAATTTGTACCCACCACGTGTTACATAAATGAAGTTCCACCGGGGTCTTCTAGACCCTTTGTTTGTTTTTTTAAAAGCACGACAAGCGGGTTTTTTGGTCCATGTCTATGTTTTGTTCGGTTTTCAATGGTTTTTTTTTATTTTGGTTTCTGTTGGTTTTGCATGTCAATTAATCTGAACATTTTGCAAGTTTGAACTCTTTTCGAATTCGAACAATTTATTATTTTGAACAAGTTTGAATTTGAACATTTATTGAGTTTCAATTTTTTTCAAATTTCGATCATTTTTCAATATGAACTTTTTTCATTTTGGAAGATTTTTTATTTGAATTTTTGAAATTTTAAATTCGTTCGATTTTGAAAAATGTCAAGTTGGAATTTTGTTCTGTTTTAGATTTTGTTCAGATTTTGAAAAAACAAAGTACACTTATGCTGGATTGTCATGTAGACGAAAGAGAGAATAAAGACAGATTAAATGGACCTGGCCCACTGTAGGTTCGTTCCAGCGGAGCTAATGCTCGCTCCTCGGCCACACCCGCGCACTGTTCCTAGTTGGGCCCAGCGTAACGAATTAATTCCATGGTGTGCTACCTAATTTGGGCTGCACATATAAAGGCTGAGCTGAGAATTTATCTAGCCTTCATTGACTGCGCGTGGGCCAACATTGGTTACATAATCTGTATCCCAAGTTCAAGGGAGAAAATTCCCAAAAACAAAAAAACACCAGCTTGAAGAACAAATATGGTGCCGCTGCAAGTTTTTTCCCCTAGCGAAAAACCTAGGGTTCAAGGGAGAGGGAGAGTTTTTCCCTGCGTTTCCCAACAGTTCTCTGAACCATGGCTTCGGAAAAGGATCCCACAAATAGAGATGTAAACGGATCGGATCGGATCGGATATTTATATTACCATATCCTTTAACATATTTTTATGATGGATTCGGATCGGAGCGGATAATGGTCGGATGCGGATTCGGATGCGGATTATATCGGATCACGGATATGGAGCGGATTCGGACCGAACTCGGATCGGAAGCGAATTATTAAGCAAATATACACATAAAAATAGAAGTATGCTTTTTTATGTATAATATGTTTGTAATTATAGGCTATAGCTAAATGTACACACATGTTTGTACAACAAAGCAAATTGCGTGCTAATAGCATACATATTTTAGCCGATGAACTAACTATATTGTCTAAATATTTAGGGTTGGGCTAATTTTCTCGGATTATCCTCATTGAGGACCTCGGATAATCCGCAAAAAATGGCGGATAATCCGTATCCGTCGGATAGTATCAATACCATATCCTCTACCGTATCCGTCGGATATCCGCTTGAGCACTATCCGCATCCGCATCCATATCCGGCGAATTCTAAAAATGCATACCATATCCACAAAAACGGATACGGATGCGGATTCGGAACGGAAATTATCCGTACCATTTACAACCCTACCCACAAAGGAGATGGAGAAGGATGAGGCAAACAAAACGGGAGAAATCCCAGAGATGGAAGAAGATACTGGGGGCTCCAAAGGATTTTTCTGGTGCCCCGGTGCAGGAACTGCTAAGTAAGTTAAATTTGGAAGAAGAGGAGGATGCTGGCTTTGTTTGGGAGGATGAGGTGAAAGATCCCACGGTGGAAGCAAAGTGGCTAGCGATCGCAAAGGTTCATACACATCGGGGGTTTAGCCCTAGCACGCTATACGCAGACATGCGATCATCGTGGAACCCGGCTAAGGAAGTCACGTGGAGGAAGATTGAAGATGACTTGTTTACTGTCCAATTTGCTTGTCTCGGTGATTGAAACAAGGCGATGCATCAAGGACCATGGGTCTTCAGGAGTCAAGCGGTAATAATGGAGGATTATGACGGGTTCATGAACCCTAGATCTGTTGTCTTGGATAAAATTATGGTTTGGGAGCAGGTCCTAAAATTACCTGATATGCTCTTGAAAGATCATGTGATTTGGGGCATGTGCAGGAATATGGGCGAAATCAAAGAAGTGCGGATCAAACTCCCAGCTGGGTATGTGGGTGAATTTGTCAGAATTCAAGTACGGATAGATGTAAACAAGAAGCTCACAAGATTTGTATCAATGACAAAGGAGAAACAGAAGGATTGGTATCAAGTAAAGTATGAAAAACTTCCGACCTTCTGTAAAAATTGTGGTCAGCTGGGACATTGGCATGAGGAATGTGAAGATGGTGTTCATGATGAAATGAAATTTGGATGGGGTGAGTTCTTGTTAGCTGGTGGTGGTCGTGGTCTGGGAAGAGGAAGAGGAGGTGGACGCAGTGGAGGACCAGGGAGTGCCCCCTTTATGGGTAGGGGAGAGGAAGAATGGGTGATCAATTTTCTTCTGCATGGTGTAAGGGTACATTGCCCCTATGTGTGGTTTTGGTAATTAATGACAACCCCTATGGACTAATGTTTTCATTGAGTTTATATGAAGGAATATTCCATAGGTACTACTTGCTCTCCATGTGTTGGATTCAAGTATGGATGCCATGAAGATAAAGATATACCTTGTGTATTGGCATCAAGATCATCGGTATGAAGATATATATGTGATATGATCAAGAAGAAGAAATGAAGATGGAGTTCTTATGTGGAACTCAATATTATCCATGCTCTATCTTAAGTGAGTATGAGAAGATACAAGATTGAGTTGGGCAAGTTCAAGATGAGCGTCTCAAGTGAATCACATACTTGAAGCTTGCCGTCCATTTAATGATAATGGACTTGTGAATATGTGCATCAATGGAGCTTTCCCATCATAGTGTATGGGGGAGCATTTGTGAGTCGTCACGAAGCAACATTGGTCAAGAGAGGCATTCCGGCTTGAGTGAAGCTTGAAGAGTTATCATCAAGATCAAGCGGGATGCGCAAGGCAAAGGTATGGCCTTGCTAGGTTTTCCTTTTACCGGTCTCAAGGTGGTTGATGGGAGACCGGATTATAGGATAGATAGCCGCACTATTAAGAGGGGCTTTCGGTTGGGTAACTTGATCACATCGTCTTAGGGAGCTCAATCCTTGCATGCGTTGCATATTCTTATTGCTTCTTGGTATTTCTCGGTGTGAGGTTCTTGAGCTTGTTGCTAGCTTTACAACAAGCCCAAGTTCATCGAAAACGGAGTTCACATGCATCTTCTATTGCGTTTTCGAGGTTGGGTGATTTTACCGGTTATTCATGATATAAGGTTCTACCTTTTATATTCATGATAAAATCCCCTCCTACAGATTCTTGGGTTTTTCACTTTCTATTAGATAGCATTCGTTGTTATCTTCCAAACAAAGTTGGTTTCATTCGAATCGGAGTTCGGGAGCAATTGTTATTAAAGAAGAAAAAGAAAAGAAAAAAGGGGAAGGGGCCAGCCGGCCGGACCGGGCCAGGCGCCGGCCCACCCGGTCGAAACCGGCCTGGAACCGGTGCCATCCGGGCTGATCCAGTGGCCTTTGGGCCCATGTCCGGTCGCAGCCCGGTGGCCAACCGGCCCGCCCGGCGCTGCCCCCGGCCGAACCGGCCTCCCCGCCGGACTGGGCCGCCTCCCCCGCGCGGCCCGCTCCACTCCGCGCCGCCCCCGCGCGTCCTGGCCGGGGCTGGGCCTCACCGCCCCGACGGCCCACTGGTGCGCTGCCTGTGCGCCCCGCGTCGCCTTGCTCCCTGCCGCCCGCGCACTGCTGGGCTTCGGCCTGCGCGCGTCTGTGGCCTTTTTCCACCGCCCAGCGCGGCTGCTGCTCAGCCCGGTTGCTGGGCCGGTCCGAGGGCTGCTGACCGGCCTGTCCGGCTGCTGCTCCGGTCGGCCGGCCTGGTGACCGGCTGGGCCGTTTTTCTGCCCGAAATTGCTGCCCGTTTTTCTGTCTTTTCCCCCAACAGTTATTTTTCCACTTGGGCTATAAATACCCTTCTTCCACCTTGAGCCAAACTAGTTCTTCCCATTCTCTCTCCTCCATTGCTACTATTTGAAGAACTTGCTCTTCCTCTTGAATCCTCCAACCATTCTTGCTCATATTTGAGGATTTGAAAGAGTGGATCTAGATCTACACTTCCACCAAACCAATTCTTCTCTAAGTGAGGGAATCTCTTGGGATCTAGATCTTGGAGTCTTTGGTTGACTTTCCCCTTGTTCTTCCTCTCCAATCTCATCCTAGCATTCGTTGCTTTGGTGGGATTTGAGTGTGAAGGACTTGAACACCTCCGGTGTTCTTGCTTTGCATCATTGCATAGTGTTGAGCTCTCCACCACGATTAGTTCGAGTGAGAGACCGTGAGCTTGTTACTCTTGGAGGGAAACCTCCTAGTTGGCTTGGCGGTTGGTGCCCGGTGATCTCTTCAAGAAGATTGTGAAGAGGCCCGGGCTTCTCCTTCGTGGAGCTTGTGAAGTGGTTGTGGAGCTTGCCATCTCCGGAGCGGAGGAAAAGCTAACCATAAGGAAAGGGCCATTATCCTTCGTGGGTGTGGTTCGGAGAATAGGGTGAGCCTTCGTGGCGCGGGGAATCCTTCGTGGGACCTCCACTCCTCCAAACGTGACGTACCTTGTTGCAAAGCAAGGGAACACGGGAATACATCCTCGTCTCCGCGTGCCTCGGTTATTTCTATACCCGAGCTCTCTTTCCTTGTGATAGCCATCGTGCTTGAAGTACATATATCTTGCTATCACTTGTGCTACATATATCTTGTGCCTATCTTGCTTAGCTCTAGTTGCCATTGTCACACTTAGTTGAGCTTAGCATATTTAGGGTTTGTGCTTGTAAACTAAACATTAGTTTAATTCCGCATTCTTACAAGACAAATCCGCAAGAGTTTTTAATTGCCTATTCACCCCCTCTAGGCGACATCTCGATCTTTCAATTGGTATCAGAGCAAGGTCTCTCCTTGTTTTAGGCTTCACCGCCTTGAGAGTAAAGATGTCGGCTAGTATAGTGCACAATGACACAATTGTCTTTAATGGCACAAATTATCTTTTGTGGCGAAATTGCTTGCTTTGTAATCTTCGGACCTTGTGTCCACATATAGAGCAATTTCTAGATGTAGGTTTTCTCCTCCGATGGATCCTCAAAATCTATCTTTAGAGGATGAGAAAAACTTACATCTTGAAGCTCAAGTATCTAATGAGCTTGTACTCTCTTTGAGACCAGATTTTCATAGGTTCTTGATATATATAAAGCGAAAATCGTCTCATGAGATGTGGATCAAGCTTAAGGAAATGTTTGGTGGATCCACTTCTCATTTGGTTGGTGGTGTCTCCGAGGAGCTCTCTTCCCCTTCACATCATGAAGAGCTCCAAGTTGCTTCCACCTCCGGCCGTGATGAGTTCTCATCTTCTTCCACTTCACCAACGTGTAGCAAGACACGAGGTAATGATATGGTGAGTGGTGAGGAAAATTGCAATGTTGATATTGTGCTCAATAGTGATGATTCTTCATCTCTATCCCATTGCAATGCTTCCTCTTTGGACTTAAACACATCTAGCATTGAAAATAATCTACATGCTTGTGTTGATAGTCCTCGCATATCATGTGTAAATTGCTCACATAAACCCCATGATGATATGCTTGTCTTGTCTTGCTCCCATAATCAAAATGCTTCTATTTCCTCTAGTTGCTTGTTGACTAACAATGTAGAGGAAACCGAACACTCTATGGATCAAGACATGTTTTCAAATGAGGATTCAAGAATTTCTTCATCTTCATCCTCCGGTATGCACATGTGCCTTATGGCAAATGGATCAAAGGTATCTCCTACTTTGACTCCTAACACTTCCTCTAATGATGAGAGTGATGATGATGATAATGATGAAGAATATAATATCTTGGTGCATAATATGGCAATGGTATATGCTTCTCTTCATGGTAATAAAGAAGCTCGTGCTAATCTCGAACACTCTATGGATACCTTGAGTAAATATAGGGAAACCATAGTGGAGTTGGAGTCCCATGTTGAAAATGGGGAAAAGAGATTCACTCTCCTCAAGCATGAGCTAAAAGATGAGAAGCATACTAATTTTATGCTTACACAAAAAATTGAATCCTATATGCATGAAAATGAGAAAACTATTGTTGATGCTTGTGCTACTAACTCTACTTCTTGTGAAGCATCTACCTTAAAGGAGAATGTTGAGCTAAGGGCTCAACTTGAGTTGCTAACTAGCAATTGTAGGGAATTGGAAGAAAGCAATAAAACGCTCTCACACTCTCTTGAGGATCTTCTAACTTCCTACGATGAGCTTAAGTTAGCTCATGAGGCTAGTATCACTAAGGTAACATCTTGTGAGCCTCATGTGGACATTAGCACAACCTCTACCCAAAATGTTATATTGCCATGTGCTAGTCCTTGTAATCCATCTAGTCAAACTAGTGATACACCTTGTGTTGGATTACTTGCCTTGCCTTGTTGCTCTAACAATGAAGCTTCTACTTCCTCTAGTACTTGTATTTCTACTAACCATGTAGAGGAAATAAAAGAGCTCGAGGCCCAAGTCCTTTCTTTAAAGAAAGACTTGGAAAAGCGTCATGAAGGGAAATCCGCACTTGACAAGATGCTAAGTGTGCAACAATCCCCCAATGACAAGAGTGGACTTGGATTCAACTCCAATAACAAGAACAAGTCCAAGAGCAAGAGCAACAAGAAGAAGGGCCAAGACAAAGTCAAGGATCCGGCCAAGTTGGTTTGCTTCAAGTGCAAGGTTGAAGGGCATCATGTTAGATCATGCCCATTGAAGAAGAAGAAGCACTTGAGTGAGAAACAACAAGGGAAACGGCCACAAGGTCAAGGTCAAGCTCATGCTCGACCTCAAGTTGAAGATAGGCCACTTCCCAAGAAGAATCAAGATGTTGTTCCCCAAGATAAGAAATCAATAAAGAAGAGAAAGGGGAACACTTGCTACTTATGCCGTGTGAAGGGGCACTTTGCTTCTTCATGTTTAAGTGGTACCTTATCTAACCCTATAATTGTTGATGATGATTATTCTCTAGGGAAGGATAAGGATGGCAATGTGTTTGCCAAGTTTGTTGGAACTCAAAGTGGTCTCAAGAAAAGGACCATTTGGGTTGCCAAGCCTATTGTGACTAACCTCTTAGGACCCAACTTGGTTGGGGACCAACAAGCTCAAACGTGATCAATAGGTACATATGGAGGTCATTGGAGACTTGGCTATTTCATGAAGAATTAAGGGATCTTCATATATTATATTTTGACCAAGCCAAGTCGTATGGATCATCATCTATATCTTATATCCAATGTTCCTCTTTGCGGTAACTTATACTTCAACTCTTCATGTATATTGTAAGTTACTTGCCCCTTTGCATGTTTGGTTTTGTACCAAATATTTGTGTGTATGTGTTGTGTCTTACTTACCTATCTTGTGTATTCAAGTATGTTTGTTTGACTCATCATATACTTGTGTATTGTTTTGAGCCTAATGCATCTTGATGATATTTTATTTGGCTCTCTTTGAAGTGATTAATGGAACATCCCATTTTGGGGGAGTGATATGCTTTGTGCATCTCTCTTTCTTTCAAAATGTGTACATGGGTACCACCACTTAGTATTGATATTGCAAGATTATCTAGTCATTATGTGGTGTGTCATACTCATGAGAAATTCAAATTCTAAAATATCCATTAATCATCTCTAGTTAAATTTTAGTTGCCTCTTGTTTGGGAAGAAATGACTTATCACATTATGGGGGAGTAATATGTTTTGTACATATCACAAGCCTAGAAAATGTGAACATATGAGGTTATGCCACTTAGAGTTGATGCTCTTAATTATCTTGTTTCTAGGTGGCATGTTTGCTCAAACAAGCTCCACTTCTATTAAAAAGCTTTTATTGGCTCATCTTATGGACTCTTGTTTGATTAAGAAATTCTTGGTACGGTTTTCCTCAAATACATATCTCTATATCTTATTTGGGACACCGTTTGCTTCAAGTTATTCTAATCATTGCCGTGCGTGATTGTGTGACTAGTTGAAGCTATCAAGAATCTTCATCCGTGCATAGTGCTCAATTCTATATACTTATCCTATGCCTTTTATTGTGAAGTTGATCCTTACTAACATTGTGAATACTCCACCGGAAATTATTTCCAATATACTCATTGTCTTTGACAATTGATAACCTTGTATGTGGTTGAATTTTTGGATCATCTTCACCTTGGATTGTTTATTATTGCCTTATTCTATTTCCAACAAATCTTTGTTGCTCCCATGTGTCTTCCTTGTCCCTTTGAAAAATCTTTTGATAAATTCTCTTGATTCATATCAAGTGTTTGTTTTGGAAGACAAACCTTTTTCCTTACGGTACATTGTGCCATTGTGAAAAGTGTATAGGGTTTGGTTTATTTTGTTTGAACCTTGCTCTTTTGGGGAGTTTGCTATCTCATTCTTTCTTACATGATTCATTTGCTTGAATGAGATAAATCCTTGAGCATGTTTGCTTTATTTCATCCTTTATGCTCAATGGTTTCTTCTTAGTTCATTTGTTGAACTTTGTTGAAAAAATCTTTTGTGATTTGCGTCTTTGATATATTTTGGACAACAAATTTGTTTGGTGACACCTTTATGCCTTATTCGATTCTTTTGGTGTTTTGTCCAAAGTATATCTTTCTTGGATCTTTAAAGTCTTTATGTGTGCTTATATGTAATTTGTTTATATTTGTAGCATGCTTGCCTTGTTTGATCCATTATATAGGGTATACTCCATCAAATCCTAAATGGCTAAGATGTGCATGAAATTCAAACTTCATCTAAATATGCACATGTTTATATGGAGTGTGTCCTATATATTGTGGTTAGTCTAACCATGTTGGACCCAATGAGTTTGGGGACGAAGATGTACTTGAATGATGTTTTAGGTACATTGGAGATGCAATGGAGGCTTGTCTCATCTATAAGGAAGGTGTTGTCACCATATGAGAATTGGAGTCAAGCTAGGATGATCGATGAACTCTTATCTACTACATCAAGCCATTGCCATCTCGGTAACAAGTATCTTATTCATGCACTCTCATATAGCATCCAACCTCTTGTAGGTTGTATCTTGGCATGAAATTATTTATTTCAAAAATATTGCGGTTCTTGAAAAATCATTTTTAAAGCGAAACTTCTTATTGTACATTTGAGTAATTTGAGAAGATGCATATGTTGGGAATATATATATATATATACATCATGTTTATGATTCACCTACCCAAATATGCCCTCTAGCAATTTATTGCATATCAATTCCTCAAAGAGCTCTTATGTGCAATATTGATGAAATTGCGAAATAAATCCATATTTATGATACTTGTTGCCTTTCTCAAAACACTCCAACTAGCTCTACTCCCCTTATTGTTAGTTGTGATGTTTTTGAGATTTAACTTGGTTGAAGTTCATTCATATACCATAAGTGAAAATTGGAGCCATAGGCTATATATGCTTCTTAAGCAAACATCCTTTGGTATATCTTATGACTTCATCTTGGATATCTTGTCTTATCTATTTTGTTAACCTCTTATGTGTGCATGTCTCTTTATGGATCATTTGTCCACTTTAGAAACTTATATACATAAGAGCGTTAATCCATCACCTTGATATCTTTGTTCTTTGCCGACCATCTTTTATCCTTTTGTTTCTTAGTGGTGTTGGTAAAGGAGATTTATGAGTGCTTGGTTTATTTGTTTTCCTTCTTGCACTCATATCTCGTAATTGTTGGACTAAAGTTGTTCGTGATAAGCATATTCTCTTTATCTTAGTTGTGTTCTAAATGATATATAGGGAGTGAGGATTCCATGTTTGTGCATATTGTATTCAAATGCAAACATTATAAATTGTGCATGAACCTTGGGGAGCTTTCTTATTTTTTATTTAAGAGAACTATATCTCTCTTATCATGATATCTTTGTTTGTCCAATTGGATCTTTGATTGCTTGCTTTACTTGTTGAAGCTCACTTCACCATGTTATCTTTATGCAATCTTTGATCCTCAATATAGTTTGATTTCCTTCAAGTATTCATCATTGGATATGTGCACTTGATTCCACTCAAATTATGAGAAGTGCATACTTTGGGGAGGAACTCACATTATATTGGCCTTCTAAATTTTTCACCCATTTTGACAATCGATGCCAATGGGGGAGAAGTTTAGAGGGTTTAAGGGAATGGTTTTATACTTAAGCTTGGTTTGTGCTTAAGTGTTTTGCCTCTCATGCATTCCATATTTATATGTCTTGCATGGTTGTATATATATAGTGGAAACTATCCCAAAGGTTAATCTTGACAATGTATGCAATGAATTCATGTTCATCACACGTGCATACATTGTGGGGAGTTTTCTCTATATATATTGGTTCTACTCACATCCATTGCATTTGTTGTAGTTGTGTGAGTAGAGCCGGTTTTGATATGGACTAGTTGCTTTGTGTTACTTGACCATATCAAATACAACCTCTTGTATACAACTTATTCTCGGATAAGTTGCGTACTTGTCACTAATATTCATTATATAAACCCTCTTATTGTGGTTGTCATCAATTACCAAAATGGGGGAGATTGTAAGGGTACATTGCCCCTATGTGTGGTTTTGGTAATTAATGACAACCCCTATGGACTAATGTTTTCATTGAGTTTATATGAAGGAATATTCCATAGGTACTACTTGCTCTCCATGTGTTGGATTCAAGTATGGATGCCATGAAGATAAAGATATACCTTGTGTATTGGCATCAAGATCATCGGTATGAAGATATATATGTGATATGATCAAGAAGAAGAAATGAAGATGGAGTTCTTATGTGGAACTCAATATTATCCATGCTCTATCTTAAGTGAGTATGAGAAGATACAAGATTGAGTTGGGCAAGTTCAAGATGAGCGTCTCAAGTGAATCACATACTTGAAGCTTTCCGTCCATTTAATGATAATGGACTTGTGAATATGTGCATCAATGGAGCTTTCCCATCATAGTGTATGGGGGAGCATTTGTGAGTCGTCACGAAGCAACATTGGTCAAGAGAGGCATTCGGCTTGAGTGAAGCTTGAAGAGTTATCATCAAGATCAAGCGGGATGCGCAAGGCAAAGGTATGGCCTTGCTAGGTTTTCCTTTACCGGTCTCAAGGTGGTTGATGGGAGACCGGATTATAGGATAGATAGCCGCACTATTAAGAGGGGCTTTCGGTTGGGTAACTTGATCACATCGTCTTAGGGAGCTCAATCCTTGCATGCATTGCATATTCTTATTGCTTCTTGGTATTTCTCGGTGTGAGGTTCTTGAGCTTGTTGCTAGCTTTACAACAAGTTCATCGAAAACGGAGTTCGCATGCATCTTCTATTGCGTTTTCGAGGTTGGGTGATTTTACCGGTTATTCATGATATAAGGTTCTACCTTTTATATTCATGATAAAATCCCCTCCTACAGATTCTTGGGTTTTCACTTTCTATTAGATAGCATTCGTTGTTATCTTCCAAACAAAGTTGGTTTCATTCGAATCGGAGTTCGGGAGCAATTGTTATTAAAGAAGAAAAAGAAAAGAAAAAAAGGGGAAGGGGACCGGCCGGACCGGCGCCCGGTCAAACCGGCCTGGGAACCGGTGCCATCCGGGCTGATCCAGTGGCCTTTGGGCCCGTGTCCGGTCAGGCCCGGTGGCCGACCGGCCCGCCCGGCGCTGCCCCCGGCCGAACCGGCCTCCCCGCCGGACTGGGCCGCCTCCCCCGCGCGGCCCACTCCACTCCGCGCCGCCCCCGCGCGTCCTGGCCGGGGCTGGGCCTCACCGCCCCGACGGCCCACTGGTGCGCTGCCTGTGCGCCCCCGCGTCGCCTTGCTCCCTGCCGCCCGCGCACTGCTGGGCTTCGGCTGCGCGCGTCTGTGGCCTTTTTCCACCGCCCAGCGCGGCTGCTGCTCAGCCCGGTTGCTGGGCCGGTCCGACCGGGCTGCTGACCAAGCCTGTCCGGCTGCTGCTCCGGTCGGCCGGCCTGGTGGCCGTTTTTCTGCCCGAAATTGCTGCCCGTTTTTCTGTCTTTTTCCCCCAACAGTTATTTTTCCACTTGGGCTATAAATACCCTTCTTCCACCTTGAGCCAAACTAGTTCTTCCCATTCTCTCTCCTCCATTGCTACTATTTGAAGAACTTGCTCTTCCTCTTGAATCCTCCAACCATTCTTGCTCATATTTGAGGATTTGAAAGAGTGGATCTAGATCTACACTTCCACCAAACCAATTCTTCTCTAAGTGAGGGAATCTCTTGGGATCTAGATCTTGGAGTCTTTGGTTGACTTTCCCCCTTGTTCTTCCTCTCCAATCTCATCCTAGCATTCGTTGCTTTGGTGGGATTTGAGTGTGAAGGACTTGAACACCTCCGGTGTTCTTGCTTTGCATCATTGCATAGTGTTGAGCTCTCCACCACGATTAGTTCGAGTGAGAGACCGTGAGCTTGTTACTCTTGGAGGGAAACCTCCTAGTTGGCTTGGCGGTTGGTGCTCCGGTGATCTCTTCAAGAAGATTGTGAAGAGGCCCGGGCTTCTCCTTCGTGGAGCTTGTGAAGTGGTTGTGGAGCTTGCCATCTCCGGAACGGAGGAAAAGCTAACCATAAGGAAAGGGCCATTATCCTTCGTGGGTGTGGTTCGGAGAATAGGGTGAGCCTTCGTGGCGCGGGGAATCCTTCGTGGGACCTCCACTCCTCCAAACGTGACGTACCTTGTTGCAAAGCAAGGGAACACGGGAATACATCCTCGTCTCCGCGTGCCTCGGTTATTTCTATACCCGAGCTCTCTTTCCTTGTGATAGCCATCGTGCTTGAAGTACATATATCTTGCTATCACTTGTGCTACATATATCTTGTGCCTATCTTGCTTAGCTCTAGTTGCCATTGTCACACTTAGTTGAGCTTAGCATATTTAGGGTTTGTGCTTGTAAACTAAACATTAGTTTAATTCCGCATTCTTACAAGACAAATCCGCAAGAGTTTTTAATTGCCTATTCACCCCCCCCTCTAGGCGACATCTCGATCTTTCACATGGGTTAACCAGGGGTGGAGGAATGAAGGTGCGGAGAAAACTAATACCAATGATTTGAACAAGGAAGATGGGATAGCGAACACTCGGAAACGCCTCAATTTTGATTAAAACGCCACGGTGGGAGAGAGGTTGCTACTCACCAGCCTGGGAGGCAAAGTGTCTGATATGGATGGCTTATTTGACAACACAAACAGTGAAGATGATATAAATCCAAATGGTACACCGGGGAAGGTGAAGCCTCCAAAAAGGACCAAGGTGGATGAAGTTCCAAGTGGTAGCAAAAATTGTACAAACAATTTATCGGCGGCCCCCGGGAGGAGGCTATCCGAGAGCAATGAAAATCTTAAGTTACAATGATCGTGGTCTCCAAAAAAAACCACGGCCGTTACGGTGCTTGTGAATATTCAGAAGCGTCAGTGTGTGGATGTTATTTTCTTAATGGAGACACATCTGGAGGAGTGGCCTGTGGAGTGTCTACAAAGGAGGCTTAATATGTATCATAAGGAAGTGGTGATAAGTGATGGCCGTAAGGGTGGACTTATGCTGCTTTGGAATAAGGAAGTGGTTCTGTCCCTACGACACAAGACTGAACATGATATTGATGTCTTTATTGGTGCTAGTCAAGAGAATATTTGGAGGTTCACTAGGATCTATGGCGAGCTGAAATGGGCAGATAAGCATTTGTCTTGGGATCGGCTAAGAGACCTTAAAATTTTCTTTTCAATGCCTTCAATGATCATGGGAGATCTAAATGAAATTTTGTATTCGTTTGAGAAAGAGGGGGCCGACCAAGACCTAATCAATTTTTATTGGCCTTCCAGGAAGCTTTATCTGACTGTGGTCTCACTGATTTAGGCTATACGGGAGACAAATTTACGTGGCACAGAGGTGGTATCAGAGAGCGCCTCGATCGAGCACTAGCCTCGGATGAATAGCTTCTGAAATTCCCTCATGCTTCAGTTCAGAATCTTGACTACAGTCGTTCTGATCATACGCCCATTTTACCGAGCTTTGGTGAAGATCAATCCCATGAGGTGAGGGGCCCATCGGTGTTGCGTTTTGAAGCCCGTTGGTTGAAGGAAAAAACTTACAGGACATAGTGGAAATGCCTGGCAAGACACGGCCCACCAGATTCAAAATAGTTTGGCGGGAAGATTAGCGTTAGTCCATGACAGTATGCATAGATGGGATGGAACTGTTTTGAAGAAATCGCATAACAAAATTAAATCACTGAGGAAGGAATTTGAAGAACTAACTCGCAGTGAGTTGACGGAGCAAAATATCTTGAGAGAGAAATAGCTAGCTGCGGAATTAGAGAACATGCTCGAGCAAGAAGAAGTTTATTGGGCCCAGAGGAGCAGAATAAATTGGTTGCAGTTTGGAGATAAAAATACAAGTTTTTTCCACAATTCTGCAACAAGTGGAAGAGAAATAGAATTAAAAGTCTGAGAGATTGAATGGAGAGTTTCTTGAGGGAATTGAAAAACTCAACCACCTCATATCGGATTATTTTCCAGAGTTGTTTACAACTGAAGTAGATGAACCTGACCCAGCGTTGATAGACATGGTTACACCTCGGGTTACTGGGGCTATGAATGATGACCTTATGAAGCCTTACTCAACTGAGGAGGTTAAATAGGCCCTTTTTCTATAGGAGATATGAAAGCCCCAGGATCTGATGGGTTGCATGCACTCTTTTCTAAGAAGTGTTGGAATATTCTTGGTACAAATTTAACTGAGGAAGTTCTGGAGGCTATAAATAATAAAAGTACCCCCGAGATTTGGAATGATACAGTCATTGTGCTAATCCCTAAAGTGGAGACTCCAGAAAGCATTACTCAGTTCAGACCTATCAGTCTTTGCAATGTTCTGTATAAGGTTATTTCAAAAATTATTGCAGCACGTTCGAAGCTTATTCTGGATGATATAATTTCTCAGGTCCAAAGTGCTTTCGTGCCTGGGCGGTTTGATGTCTACGCACGCTTCTATTCCTGTAGACAGTGTTGGGCCTCCAAGAGCAGAGGTTTGTAGAACAGCAGCAAGTTTTCCCTTAAGTGGATCACCCAAGGTTTATCGAACTCAGGGAGGAAGATGTCAAAGATATTCCTCTCAAGCAACCCTGTCACGATACAAGAAGTCTCTTGTGTCCCCAACACATCTAATACACTTGTCAGGTGTATAGGTGCACTAGTTCGGCGAAGAGATAGTGAAGTACAAGTAGTATGGATGTATATGAGTGGTAATAGCAATCTGAATAAAATATGGCAGCGAGTAAACATGCAACAGAACAGTAAATAAGCGGTGTTTGCAGTATTGGAAACAAGGCCTTGGGATCCTACTTTCACTAGTGGACACTCTCAACATTGATCACATAATAAATAATTTCTCTTCCTTTGTGCTACATATACTCTTGTTGGATGATGAACACCGTTCGTTGTGTAGGGCTACAAGAGCACCTCAATGCCAGAGTTAACAAGATCCACAACATTCGGCATTCATATTTAAGTAACCTTTAGAGCATAATAGATCTTTGCAATTTAAACCGAGTACTAACATAGCATACACACTGTCACCTTTACACTATGAAGGGGAATAGATCACATCAATACTATCATAGTAATAATTAACTCCATAACCTACAAGAGATTATGATCATAACCTACGCCAAGAACTACACGATGCACACACTGTCACCATTACATCATGAAGGATGAATAGACTACTTTAATAACATCACAAGAGTAGCACATAGACTAATAGTGATACAAAGCTCATCATATGGATCTCAATCATGCAAAGCAATTCATGAGATCATTGTATTGGGGTACATGAGAGAGAGATTAACCACATAGCTACCGGTAGAGCCCTCAGCCTGGTGGAGAACTACTCCCTCCTCATCATGGAGACAACGATGGCGGTGAAGATGGCGGTGGAGATGATCGGGCAATTCCCCGTCCCAGGGTGCCGGAACAGAGACTTCTCCCCCGAATTGGAGTTTCGCGATGGCGGCGGCTCTGGAAGGTTTTCTGGTGTTTCGTCAATCCGTGTCGAAGATTTAGGTCAGGGAGACTTAAATAGGCGAAGAGGCGGAGTCGGAGGGGCCACGGGGCCTCCTCACACTAGGGTGGCGCGCCCTGATGACCCACAACTATAGGGGATCGCAACAGTCTTCGAGGGAAGTAAAACCCATTTATTGATTCGACACAAGGGGAGACAAAGAATACTTGAAAGCCTTAACAGCTGTTATCACCAGATTTTGGCCAAATCAGGAGATGGGCCGCGATGGAGATGGGCTTGAAAGATATACACGTGGAAAGTCTCTGAATCGGCCTTGTACGAGAATTTGGGCTAGATTGCCCGTGTTTCTGTATATTAGATCGCATCTTAGTTTAGAATTAAGAGATAGAGTTTAGCCCGTACACGGTTGTGTGTACCTCCAAATTAGAAAGTCCACGGACTATAAATATGTACCTAGGGTTATTGAGAAAGGAGGACGATCACGTTCACAACAAACACAAACCAGGCGCATCGCCACCCCTTGTTTCGAGGGTTTCTTCCGGGTAAGCATCATGCTACCTAGATCGCATCTTGCGATCTAGGATATACGTTTATTCGTTATTCTGGTATTGCTCGTGCTGAAGCGTTGTTGATGGCACTCGTTTATCTTAGGTGTCTTGGGGCTTGCATCGATGCTCTTATGATCTGCTTGCTTGCTGCCCCTCGATATCTAGCTGCCCTTACACCTATTTTAGGTGTAAGGGCAGCGCCTTGCTTTGTCTTTATTTAGTAGATCTGATCTGTTACGGTTGTTCCTTGTTATTCAAGGTTTAGTTTGATATCTGCATAGTTAGGCCTTGCAAACGGGTTGAACGATCCAGTAGCGCGTAGGGTACGGTTTGCCGATCCTAGAAGGGATGTTCCGGGAATTGACATCATGTTGGTTTTTTGGCCTCTTCTAGGGTTAGCTTTCTGTTATTTTACGTGTCTGCCAGGCTCAACTACGTGTAGGATGTTCCGGTTATGCGGTGAAAACCCTAAACTATCGTAGATCTAATTAGCTTAATATTGGTAAAGCAAGAAACCCATGTTATTGCAGATCCTATATGAACCATGGGTTAATCGGCTCCTTGAACCGATGAACAGGGTAACCTGAGAGCCGATCGAGGCTCATTTAATGTTTACGTGTCTACCATGCAGGAAGCTAATCGAAGCGATCCAACACCTTCCTGACCAGGTATAGGTCAGGTGGCACGCCCTGCATCCGCCAGGACGTGTGCCGAGCACTGCGGGCCGTTGACCGAGGGACCAAGGCCCACCAGCAGTCTTGGGAGCCTCCGGCTCTTCGTGTTGCTTAACCGCTGCCCGCCGGTGGGTTTTGGCAGGCAACACATTTGGCACGCCCGGTGGGACAACAACACTTGCGTCAACATCTGTAACAGTTTTATAGCAGTAGCAGTAGTGAAATAACAAAGCAGAGTAACAAAGACAGCAGAGGATTATAGTAAACAGAGGATTAAAATATCAGTAGGCACGGGATGGATGAACGGGCGTTGCATGGATGAGAGAAACTCATGTAACAATCAAGGTAGGGCATTTGCAGATAATAATAAAGCGGTGTCCAAGTACTAATCAATCAATAGGCATGTGTTCCATATTTAGTCGTACGTGCTCGCAATGAGAAACTTGCACAACATCTTTTGTCCTCACGGTGGCAGCCGGGCCTCTAGGGAAACTACTGGATATTAAGGTACTCCTTTTAATAGAGTACCGAAGCAAAGCATTAACACTCCGTGAACACATGTGATCCTCACATCACCGCCTTCCCCTCCGGTTGTCTCAATTTCTGTCACTTTGGGGCCTCGGGTTCCGGACAGCAACATGTGTATACAACTTGCAGGTAAGATCATAAACAACGAATATCTTCATGAATCAATAACATGTTCAGATCTGAGATCATGGCACTCGGGCCCTAGTGACAAGCATTAAGCATAACAAGTTGCAAAAATATCATAAAAGTAACATCTACGGATACTAGGCACCATGCCCTAACAATCTTATGACTATTACATGACCAATCTCATCCAATCCCTACCATCCCCTTCAGCCTACAGCGGGGGAATTACTCACACATGGATGAGGGAAACATGGCTGGTCGATGGAGAGGCGTCGGTGGTGATGATGGCGATGATCTCCTCCAATTCCCCGTCCCGGCGAGGTGCCAGAACGGAGCTGGTCCCGAGACGGAGTTTCGATGGCGGCGGCGCATGATGGTTTCCCCGACTTCGACCCCGTGCGTTTTTAGGTCGAGGGCGTTAGTCCAAAGGAGGGCGTCGGGGGCCAGCCGAGGCGGCACACAACAGGGCGGCGCGCCCCCCCGGGCCGCGCCGGCCTAGTGTGTGGGGGCCCCGGGCCCCCACCTGGCTTGCCTCTTCGGCTCCGTCAATATTCTGGGAAAATAGGGCCTTTCGCATAAATTCCGAGGATTTTCCTGAAAGTTGGATTTCTGCACAAAAACGAGACACCAGAGCAATTCTGCTGAAAGCAGCGTTAGTCCGTGTTAGTTGTATCCAAAATACACAAATTAGAGGCAAAACAATAGCAAAAGTGTTCGGGAAAGTAGATACGTTTTGGACGTATCACGCCCCCCCGCTCACCACGTGTAGCCCTGGGCTCCCCTCTGGTCCCCTTTGACTTTCTGGAAGGTTTTGGGAAAATAAGATGTTGGGCATTGATTTCGTCCGATTCCGAGAATATTTCCTTTGTAGGATTTCTGAAACCAAAAACAGCAGAAAACAGCAACTGGCACTTCGGCATCTCGTTAATAGGTTAGTTCCGGAAAACGCATCAAAACGATATAAAGTGTGAACAAAACATGTAGGTATTGTCATAAAACTAGCATGGAACATAAGAAATTATAGATACGTTTGAGACGTATCAAGCATCCCCAAGCTTAGTTCCTACTCGCCCTCGAGTAGGTAAACGATAACAATGATAATTTCTTAAGTGACATGCTACCAACATAATCTTGATCAACATTATTGTAAAGCATATGAGATGAATGCAGCGATTCAAAGCAATGATGAAGACAATGAGTAAACAACTGAATCATATAGCAAAGACTTTTCATGAATAGTACTTTCAAGACAAGCATCAATAAGACTTGCATAACAGTTAACTCATAAGCAATAAATTCTTAGTAGAAGGCATTGAAGCAACACAAAGGATGATTAAGTTTCAGCAATTGCTTTCAACTTGTAACATGTATATCTGAAAGGATCGTATGCCGCACCTAGAGGGGGGGTGAATAGGTGCTAACCAATTTTTAGTTCTTTTTCAATTTAGGTTTGACACAAAGGTAAATTCTCTAGATATGCAACTAAGTGAATTTACCTATATGACAAGGTTATCACCTAAGCAAGATATAGCTACGCAATATATAGGAGATAGAGTGGGATAGAGGTAACCGAGAGTGGAGCACGCGTTGACACGGAGATGATTCCCGTAGTTCCCTTCCTTTGCAAGAAGGTACGTCTACGTTTGGAGGAGTGTGGTTGCTACGCAAGCCAAACCAACAGCCACGAAGGCTTCACTCAGATCTCCTGTGAGCAACGCCACGAAGGCCTAGCCCACTTCCACTAAGGGATTTCCTCGAGGCGGAAACCGGGCCTTTACAAGGTTCTTGGGGCACACATCCACAACCGAATTGGAGGCTCCCAAATCTGTAACAATACAACAATCAACAACAACACATCAACACAAATCAACTAGGGAACCAAATAGGAACACTAGCATGAGATCCCTCAAACAAATGAGGGGGAAATGAAAATCGCTTCGGTGAGGATGTAGATCGGTGGCTTCTCCTTCGAATCTCCAAAGATCAAGAGCTTTGGTTGGGGGAGGAAGGAGATCTTGCAAATCTTGTGTTTCTTGAGGTGGCTCTAATGGTGATGAAGCTTGGCAGATTTCTTGTGCAATGATTGAGCAAAGGGGAAAGGAAGAAGAAGAGGGGTATAAATACCCCTCCCCAAAATCCAGCCGTTGAGCCTTCCGGGGGGCCGGATAATCCGGCCTAAGTTAGGGCCGGATAATCCGCCCCCCCGGATAATCCGGCCTCCAGGTACAAAACCAGGACAATGTCCGGTCAAATGTCCGGCCCCATACCAGAGCCACTTTTCTTCAGGTCCTTAGCCGTTTTCGAGGGGGCCGGATATTCTTGAAATGTCCGGCCCGGATAATCCGGCCCTGGGACAAAACCAGGACAATATCCGGGCAAATGTCCGGCCCCTATACTGAGCTGATTTCCCTCAAGTCCTTAGCCGAAATTCTGGGGGCCGGATATTTTGGAAATATCCGGCCCGGATTATCCGGCCTGATGAACTTTTTCTGATTTTCTTTGACAGCACTGACCACATCCAACACACATACAAATGTATCTATGTAAACCCTGTACCACTTAAACAACCATTAGAGTATCACATACATTGACATCAAACACTCAAAACATAATATGAGAGATGTTCTTTCAATCTCCCCCTTTTTGGTGTTTGATGACAATATACGGATTTGCAAGAGAATCACTATAGAGACAAGCATAATGGCAAAACATAGAGGCACTCCCCCTACATGTGTGCATATAAGTAATTTGCATTTGAATACAAATACACAACACATAGGAGCGAGGTGCCTCAACACAAGAGGTATCCATCATGAGCTCTAACAAGAGACATAAACAAATATGAAGTTGAGATAGGATGCTAGAAATCATACCCATGTGTAGATATATGATACGGAGATATAGCATCACACATAATATAATAGTCTTGATCTCAACATATAGAAATCCGAAAACCATAACAATGTCTCACACCACATAGCACATAGTTTTAAACGGAACACAACCAAAGCAAATAGTTCAAATAAAATGGAACACAAGCAATAAAGGAATGGTAAACGCATATGCTTGTGCCCAAACCATGCAAATCCCCGAGATAGTTCCTAATAGAACACTTCTCCCCCTTTGGCATCGAAACGCCAAAAAGGGGACAAGCGCGATGCTACTCGCCCCATGGGGATCACTCGGAGGCATCTTCATCATCGGACTCGTATGCCGCTTCTTCTTCTTCTTCATCAGTGTCAGGTGCATCCGGAGAGCGGCGAGTGAGGCTGGACCTTTGAATGCAACTATCAAGATCGCTCCACGGAACCTGTGCAGAATGCCACCCACTGTAACCTGGGTGAGCTGGAGGCTGAGGAGGGGGTCCTTGGTCACCACTGAGCTTGTGTAGAATAACCGCCTGAGTATGCTTAATCTCAGCCCGCTCCCGGCTGGCCGCAAAGTTCTCCTTATGGATCTCAATGTTCATGCAAAGGATGTGACGCTGAAACCAACTGAGCTTGTTCACTTGTTTCTTCATAGCAGGGAGGTCAGGATGGCGAGCAGGAGCAAAACCACTAGAACGAGCATCACCCATGAAGGAGTCAGGTGCAGGAGCAGCAGAAGATACTGGCTTGAGCTTGTAAGCCTTCTTGACGGAATGCTTCACCAATGGGTACCCGCTCAAGTCTTCATCCATGGCGACAAAGTTGTTGATGAGGAGCTGTATGTAGGGCGCATAAGGTATAGTGGTGCGGGAGACCATGGCATCATGAATCTCATGGAAGATGTAGTCCATGATATCAATCGTGTAGTTACGTTCCTCATTCTCATCACGAGCACACCGAAAGCTGAGGTACATGAGATCCACAAGAGCTCCCCGGAGAGCATCATTGTTACCACCACTAGGAGCGATGGTGGACCGAAAGAACCTGAGTAACTGACTATAAATGCTAAGCAGCCCCTTGGTCTCTCCCACTTTTCCAGCAGATGTATAGAGATCAAACAGTGCATTCTTATCTGCCCTCTGAGGTCCATGGAGACGACGGCCTCCTTCTGCAGGAACTCCAAGAATAGCAGCAAAACGGCGCAAGGTGGCACTACAGTGAGTGGAGCCAGTCATCCATTCCATAGTGCGGTCCTCATCTTTCTGGATGGCCAAAGTGGCAAAGAATTGCTTCACCAACTCTGGACTATAGTCACATTGAATCTTCATCAAATCCTTCAAGCCCATCCTACCGCCACCCAGATGGCATCTCAAAGTGATCGTTGACTGCCAGAACTTCCACATCGATAGCTTGCATGGGACGTACTTTCTTCATGGGCTCATAGATATCCTTATAGATGAACTCCTGTTCCATGCACCAGTATTTTCTGCCCTCTGTCTCTTCATCCCTTGGGAGGTCTTTGATGGCGTGTAACTCACACGTTCGTTGGGAACCCCAAGAGGAAGGTATGATGCGCACAGTAGCAAGTTTTCCCTCAGAAAGAAACCAAGGTTTAATCGAACCAGTAGGAGCCAAGAAGCACGTTGAAGGTTGATGGTGGCGAAATGTGATGCGGCGCAACAACAGGGATTCCGGCGCCAACGTGGAATCTGCACAACAAACCAAAGTACTTTGCCCCAACGAAAGTGAGGTTGTCAATCTCACCGGCTTGCTGTAACAAAGGATTAAACGTATCGAGTGGAAGATGTTTGCAAGAAAACAGTAAAACACAATTGCAGGAGATTGTATGCTATGTAAAGAATTGGACCGGGGTCCACAGTTCACTAGAGGTGTCTCTCCCATAAGATAAAAGCATGTTGGGTGAACAAATTACAGTCGGGCAATTGACAAATAGAGAAAGGCATAACAATGCATATACATGATATGATAAATATAGTGAGATTTAATTGGGCATTACGACAAAGTACATAGACCGCCATCCAACTGCATCTATGCCTAAAAAGTCCACCTTCAGGTTATCATCCGAACCCCATTCAGTATTAAGTTGCAAAGCAACAGACAATTGCATTAAGTATGGTGCGTAATGTAATCGACAACTACATCCTTAGACATAGAATCAATGTTTTATCCCTAGTGGCAACAGCACATCACAACCTTAGAACTTTCTGTCACTGTCCCAGGTGTCAATGAAGGCATGAACCCACTATCGAGCATAAATACTCCCTCTTGGAGTTAAGAGTACAAACTTGGCCAGAGCCTCTACTAATAACGGAGAGCATGCAAGATCATAAACAACACATAAACAATAGATTGATAATCACCATAACATAGTATTCTCTATCCATCGGATCCCGACAAACACAACATATAGTATTACATATAGATGATCTTGATCATGTTAGGTGATGGCGTGTAACTCACACGTTCGTTGGGAACCCCAAGAGGAAGGTATGATGCGCACAGTAGCAAGTTTTCCTCAGAAAGAAACCAAGGTTTAATCGAACCAGTAGGAGCCAAGAAGCACGTTGAAGGTTGATGGTGGCGAAATGTGATGCGGCGCAACAACAGGGATTCCGGCGCCAACGTGGAATCTGCACAACAAAACCAAAGTACTTTGTCCCAACGAAACAGTGAGGTTGTCAATCTCACCGGCTTGCTGTAACAAAGGATTAAACGTATCGAGTGGAAGATGTTTGCAAAGAAAACAGTAAAACACAAGTAGATTGTATGCTATGTAAAGAATAGGACCGGGGTCCACAGTTCACTAGAGGTGTCTCTCTCATAAGATAAAAGCATGTTGGGTGAACAAATTACAGTCGGGCAATTGACAAATAGAGAAAGGCATAACAATGCATATACATGATATGATAAATATAGTGAGATTTAATTGGGCATTACGACAAAGTACATAGACCGCCATCCAACTGCATCTATGCCTAAAAAGTCCACCTTCAGGTTATCGTCCGAACCCCATTCAGTATTAAGTTGCTAAGCAACAGACAATTGCATTAAGTATGGTGCGTAATGTAATCGACAACTACATCCTTAGACATAGAATCAATGTTTTATCCCTAGTGGCAACAACACATCCACAACCTTAGAACTTTCTGTCACTGTCCCAGATTCAATGGAGGCATGAACCCACTATCGAGCATAAATACTCCCTCTTGGAGTTAAGAGTACAAACTTGGCCAGAGCCTCTACTAATAACGGAGAGCATGCAAGATCATAAACAACACATAAACAATAGATTGATAATCACCATAATCATAGTACTCTCTATCCATCGGATCCCGACAAACACAACATATAGAATTACATATAGATGATCTTGATCATGTTAGGCAGCTCACAAGATCCAACAATGAAGCACAACAAGGAGAAGACGACCATCTAGCTACTGCTATGGACCCATGGTCCAGGGGTGAACTACTCACTCATCACTCCGGAGGCGATCATGGCGATGAAGAGTCCTCCGGGAGATGAATCCCCTCTCCGGCAGGGTGCCGGAGGCGATCTCCTGAATCCCCGAGATGGGATTCGCGGCGGCGTCCCGCAAGGTTTTCCGTATCGTGCTCTCGGCATGGGGGTTTCGCGACGGAGACTTTAAGTAGGCGGAAGGGCAACGCGGGGGCCACACGAGGTGCCAGGGGGTAGGGCCGCGCCGGGCCTGGGCCGCGCCGCCTAGCTCCTGGCTGCCTCGTGGCCCCACTTCGTTATCTCTTCGGTCTTCTGGAAGCTTCGTGCAAAAATAGGACCCTGGGCGAAAGTTTCGTCCAATTCCGAGAATATTTCTTTACTAGGATTTCTGAAACCAAAAACAGCAGAAAACAAGAATGGCTCTTCGGCATCTTGTTAATAGGTTAGTTCCAGAAAATGCATAAATATGACATATAATGTGCATAAAACATGTAGGTATCATCAATAAAGTAGCATGGAACATAAGAAATTATCGATACGTTGGAGACGTATCAGCATCCCCAAGCTTAGTTCTGCTCGTCCCGAGCAGGTAAAACGATAACAAAGATAATTTCTGAAGTGACATGCCATCATAATCTTGATCATACTATTTGTAAACATATGTAATGAATGCAGCAATCAAAACAAAGGTAATGACATGAGTAAACAAGTGAATCATATAGCAAAGACTTTTCATGAATAGTACTTCAAGACAAGCATCAATAAGTCTTGCATAAGAGTTAACTCATAAAGCAATAAATCAAAGTAAAGGTGTTGAAGCAACACAAAGGAAGATTAAGTTTCAGCGGTTGCTTTCAACTTATAACATGTATATCTCATGGATATTGTCAACATAAAGTAATATAACAAGTGCAATATGCAAATATGTAGGAATCAATGCACAGTTCACACAAGTGTTTGCTTCTTAAGGTGGAAGGAGATAGGTAAACTGACTCAACAATAAAAGTAAAAGAATGGTCCTTCAAAGAGGAAAGCATCGATTGCTGTATTTGTGCTAGAGCTTTTATTTTGAAAACATGAAACAATTTTGTCAACGGTAGTAATAAAGCATATGAGTTATGTAAATTATATCTTACAAGTTGCAAGCCTCATGCATAGTATACTAATAGTGTCCGCACCTCGTCCTACTTAGCTTGGACTACCGGATCTTTGCATGCCATGTTTCAACCAAGTGTCACAAAGGGGTACCTCCATGCCGCCTGTACAAAGGTCTAAGGAGAAAGCTCGCATTTTGGATTTCTCGCTTTTGATTATTCTCAACTTAGACATCCATACCGGGACAACATGGACAACAGATAATGGACTCCTCTTAAATGCATAAGCATGTAGCAATGATTATTATTCTCATATGAGATTGAGGATATATGTCCAAAACTGAAACTTCAACCATGATTCATGGCTTTAGTTAGCGGCCCAATGTTCTTCTCTAACAATTTTGCATGCTCCAACCACTAAAATGATAGATCCTTCAGACAAGACGGACATGCATAGCAACTCACATGATATTCAACAATAGTTGATGGCGTTCCCCAGAAGCATGGTTATCGCACAACAAGCAACTTAATAAAAGATAAAGTGCATAAGTACATATTCAATACTACGATAGTTTTTAAGGCTATTTTGTCCCATGAGCTATATATTGCAAAGGTGAATGATGGAATTTTAAAGGTAGCACTCAAGCAATTTACTTTGGAATGGCGGAGAAATACCATGTAGTAGGTAGGTATGGTGGACACAAATGGCATAGTGGTTGGCTCAAGGATTTTGGATGCATGAGAAGTATTCCCTCTCGATACAAGGTTTAGGCTAGCAAGGTTATTTGAAGCAAACTCAAGGATGAACCGGTGCAGCAAAACTCACATAAAAGACATATGGTAAACATTATAAGACTCTACACCGTCTTCCTTGTTGTTCAAAACTCAATACTAGATATTATCTAGACCTTAGAGAGACCAAATATGCAAATCAAATTTTAGCAAGCTCTATGTATTTCTTCATTAATGGGTGCAAAGCATATGATGCAAGAGCTTAAACATGAGCACAACAATTGCCAAGTATCACATTATCCAAGACATTTTAGAATTACTACATGTAGCATTTTTCAATTCCAACCATATAACAATTTAACGAAGAAGAAACTTCGCCATGAACATTATGAGTAAAGCCTAAGGACACATGTGTCCATATGCAACAGCGGAGCGTGTCTCTCTCCCACAAAGTGAATGCTAGGATCCATCTTATTCAAACAAAAACAAAAACAAAAACAAACCGACGCTTGATGACCCACAAGTATAGGGGATCGCAACAGTCTTCGAGGGAAGTATTACCCAATTTATTGATTCGACACAAGGGGAGACAAAGAATACTTGTAAGCCTTAAGCGGAGTTGTCAATTCAGCTGCACCTGGAAACAGACTTGCTCGCAAGAGTTTATCAGTAGTAACAGTTTTATGGCAGTGGAAATAGCGAAATAACAGCAGCGGTGAAATAAAGACAGCAGTAGTGATTATAGTAAACAGCAGGATTAAAATACTGTAGGCACAGGGACGGATTTAACGGGCGTTGCATGGATGAGAGAAACTCATGTAACAATCAAAGCATGGGCATTTGCAGATAATAATAAAACGGTATCCAAGTACTAATCAATCAATAGGCATGTGTTCCATATTTAGTCGTACGTGCTCGCAATGAGAAACTTGCACAACATCTTTTGTCCTACCAGCCGGTGGCAGCCGGGCCTCTAGGGAAACTACTGGATATTAAGGTACTCCTTTTAATAGAGTACCGGAGCAAAGCATTAACACTCCGTGAACACATGTGATCCTCACATCACTACCATCCCCTCCGGTTGTCCCGATTTCTGTCACTTCGGGGCCATTGGTTCCGGACAGCGACATGTGTATACAACTTGCAGGTAAGATCATAAACAACGAATATCTTCATGAATAAATAACATGTTCAGATCTGAGATCATGGCACTCGGGCCCTAGTGACAAGCATTAAGCATAACAAGTTGCAACAATATCATAAAAGTGACATCTACGGATACTAGGCACTATGCCCTAACAATCTTATGACTATTACATGACCAATCTCATCCAATCCCTACCATCCCCTTCAGCCTACAGCGGGGGAATTACTCACACATGGATGGGGGAAACATTGCTGGTCGATGGAGAGGCGTTGGCGGTGATGGCGGTGAAGATCTCCTCCAATTCCCCGTCCCCGCGGAGTGCCAGAACGGAGACTTCTGGCTCCCGCGACGGAGTTTCGCGATGTGGCGGCGTTCTGGAGGGTTTCTGGCGATGTCGACTTCTCCCCGTGCGTTTTTAGGTCGAACCCGATAAGTAGTCCAAGGGGGGCGTCGGAGGCCGGCCGAGGGACCACATGGCCGCGCGGGCCCCCCCGGCCGCGCCGCCATGTGGTGTGGGGCCCTCGGGCCTCCACCTCCTTTGCCCTTCTGGCTCCGTCAATATTTTGGTAAAATAGGGCCATCTGAAGAAATTCCGAGGATTTTCCCGAAAGTTGGATTTCTGCACAAAAACGAGACACCAGAGCTGAAAACAGCGTTAGTCCGTGTTAGTTGTATCCAAAATACACAAATTAGAGGCAAAAAAATAGCAAAAGTGTTCGGGAAAGTAGATACGTTTTGGACGTATCAACTCCCCCAAGCTTAGCTTATTGCTTGTCCTCAAGCAATTCAGTTAACAACTGAGCGATAAAAGAACTTTCACGAACACATTTGCTCATATGATGTATATATTCTCATGCTATGGCTAATACTTAAGCAGTTCATAATGAGATACATGCAAATAAGATCATCCAACAGCTATGTCAATCATGGAGAGGTACCAACAATTAATAATAAGCACCATGAATCATGTATATAAGCAGGATTGCAATGTTCATAAGAGAATATGATAAAGTGGTATCTCGCTTGCCTGTATTTGATCGGCAAAACATAAATGCCGAGGCACCTCTTGAGTTCATAGAAAGACTAGAAATAGTGATTGTCAAAGATAAAAGCATCAAAGTTATACCACAATTAATCATATTTTGAGACAAGCATATTATACTAAGAATGACAGTCGTGCTCTCAAGATAGTGCTCAAAGAAAGAATGGAGACACAACATAAAAAGTAAAAGATTGACCCTTCGCAGAGGGAAGCAGGGATTAACATGCGCTAGAGCTTTTCATTTGTAAAGCAGGAGTAAAATTATTTTTGAGAGGTGTTTGTTGTTGTCAACGAATGGTAATGGGTACACTAACTACCTCATCAACCGGACTCACAAGAGCGGCTCCCATTTATTTATTTTTGGTTGGCACTCCTTCCAACCTTTCTTTCACAAACCATGGCTAACCGAATCCTCGGGTGCCTGCCAACAATCACATACCATGAAGGAGTGCCTTTTTATTTAAGTTTTATTATGATGATGACACTCCCCCAACCTTTGCTTACACAAGCCATGGCTAACCGAATCCTTCGGGTGCCGTCCAACAATCACAAACCATGGAGGAGTGTCTATTTAAGTTAATTAATTTGGGACTGGGAATCCCATTGCCAGCTCTTTTTGCAAAATTATTGGATAAGCGGATGTGCCACTAGTCCATATGAGAGTCCGTCAAAAGTAAATGACAAGGTTGAAAGCTAAACACCACATACTTCCTCATGAGCTATGAAACATTAACACAAATTGAGAAGCATTTTGAAGGTTTTAAAGGTAGCGCATGAGAATTTACTTGGAATGGTTTGAAATGCCATGCATAGGTATTTATGGTGGACACTTTTGGAACAACTTGGTTTTCAGGTGTTTGGAAGCGGCGTTCCCGCTCAGTACAAGTGAAGGCTAGCAAAAGACTAGGGAGCGACAAATCAAGAGAGCAGTAACTGTCATAATCATGCTTGCGGCAAAATAAATTAACGGAGGCATAAAAGTGATACAAGAACTCTGAAGCAATATAAATCATCGAGGCTTAATTGACTTTTTGTTCAGTCATATGCATGCGTGAGCATGTGCCAAGTCGATATAAATGAATTATTCAGAGGAGGATACCACAATGCCATACTTACTTATGAATAAAACAATGCAAGCAAACATCCATGACATGCTACTCATATTAATAAATTGGAACTAATCATGAGAGATCATGAGCTACTAGACTTTCTCAAATAACATATACCTCACATGAACCAACTAAGCATGCTCATATGGATGAGTATATGTACAAAAATGAAAGCAAATAGAGTTCATACCAGCCTCTCACCACAATCAGATTGTCGTAGATCGTCATTATTGCCTTTTCACTTGTGTAGCTTGGATAATATGAAATGAAAACCACGCTCCAGCCACCGAAGACCATTGAACTCATGATGAACTTTACAAACCAAAGAAGAACAGCAAATATTTTTGGTGTTTTCGAATTAGAAACAAGAACGAAAGAAAACAAGCAAACAAAGCAAAATCTTTTTGGGTTTTCTCATAGCAAACCAACGATAGCAAACGAAATAAACTAAGAGCAAAGAACCAAATAAACAAATGGTGAAGAGAAACAACAGAAATATTTTTGGTATTTTTGTGTTTTAGGAAAGAAACAAAGCGAAAACAAAAGAATGCAAACTAACAGAAACACAGAAAAGCAGGATGACAGAAATCTGCCAAATCCTGACAGCAGTACAGAAATCGAATTTAACAAAAATCTTCCATTGCTCAGACCAAAAAGTGTTCAACTAATGAAAGTTATATAACAACCTGGGGAACATGCTCAAAAATTGGCAACTCAAAATAACGTTCTGGCTGTGCGTACGAATTTTTTTGGTAACAGCACAGAATCTGTTTTTGGACAGCACTTCCCCAAATATCATCTCCCTCTCATTAGAAAACCACTCTAGAGACTAAACAAATATGTACAAGTATCCAGCAACCATAATATGCAAAGAATGAGTGATGCCGGTATACCTCCCCCCAAGCTTAGGCTTTTGGCCTAAGTGGAGTTCATTCCCACGGTCCCCATGAAGTGGTGTCTTCGTAATATGACGAAGAACGACCCGGTTCCATGTATGTGCTGGAGGAAACGTCGGGGTACGTGACGGTGTAGTCGTAGGAGGGCTCGGCGTTCTCGGAGTCATGTTGCTGGTGGAACTCTTGTATCTTCATATGTTCCTCCACCACCTCCTTTGTTAGCGACCATGATTGCCTGTCAATATTAAACAAACCCTGCTGGGGAAGAGGGATTTCTTTCTCATTCCCATCAGCAAACAACATTTTATAGACAATATTATCTATAGTGGAGTTAGTAGTAACAAAACGATGGCTCTTCATAGCAGCAATATCTAGCTTCCTAGGGGTTAATGGTACATCATTAGAATCAAGAGGAATATCTAGATGTGTTAAAATGCGCAGTGCAATAGTTCCTCCAAAAATAGGCCCCCTGCTAGACAGGCGGCGAGCAATAAGAGAACCAAGATGATAAGGTGTCTCTCCAGTAAGTGCGACATTCAAGAAAGCAAGATGGTAGCTAGAGATGTTACTAGTATTTTCTCTACCCAAAATGCTAGTACTAATGTAATATGCGAAATACTTAATAGCGGGGAGTTGAATGTTTCTTATCTTCCCTCGCTGGATGGTGCGGCAATCATCCCCGGTGATCCCTCGGTAGAGCTCCAACAAGTCCCGGGGGTTGTCATCAATCCTCCTTGCTGTACCTACAGGGGCAATACCCAATGCACAACAAAATTCTTCCAATTTCATGGTAACAGGAATATCATAAATTTTGAATGCGACTGTCGGCTCATATTCCGTGTTGTGGAACTTGAAGCTCTCAACGAAAATTTTGGTGAGCCTGTAATATTGTCCCCTTTCGTCTCCCACGTAGGTGGCTAGGCCTGCCCTGTTGACGAGGGTGAAGAAGTCATCCAATATCCCTGCATTGGTCAGAAACTCATAACAAGGGAAGGATGAAGCATTAGGAGCCCCATGGTCCTCCTCGGGCGCGAAGCTAGGCGCGATGACATCCTCATTGTAGGATCGCCTAATTTGCGTAGACGCTCTTGAGGGCCTACCGGTGCTGGTTGTTGCTTTCTTGAACAACTCTCCAAACTTGAATTTCTTCATCTTCCCCTTCTGAAATTTTCAACAATCATTATAAAATTTGATTTCAAGGTGTGTAATTGAAGGGAACTACTATAGGAACTTGCTAGAGTACTAAACATGCATCAAAACTAATTTCTACCACTTAGAACAAGCATGCAAGCTCACTAAACATGTTATCTACAGCAGCAAAATATTCAAGATATACTCAACCAAATGAAATTCTAATTGGACAATCAAAGGAGTCACATACCAAGGAGTAAATGTGCCAAATTTCAGACAGAAATCTGGGCTGAGCAAGGAGATCGAAAAATCGCGAGTTCTTGAGCAGAAACACGAGTGAGAGAAACTTGGTACGAGTTTTTTCGGGAGAGAGAAGGTGCTGGGAGGAAGAGATGGTGTAGTGGGGCAAGGGGTGGCCCACACCACATGGTGGCGCGGCCCCCTTGCTGGCCGCGCCGGCCTATGGTGTGGCACCCCCTGGTGCCCCACAGGTCATCCTCTGGTGCTCCCAGGTGCCTCGTCGAAAAATAGGACCAACGGTGTAATTTTTGTAATTTTTAGAGAACTTTGAAAAATGCACATTTCTGGGTATTAAATTAATGATTACTGCGCAGGAAAATGATTTCTAAAATCTTAAATGACTAAAGCATATTGCAAAACAAAAGTGCTACAGCAAATAAAATAGGTGGAAGGAGAAAGAAAGAAAGAAGTGTTGTTTAGCTCTTTTATGCAATAAAATATACTTGTTAACAAGGTTGATCAAGTCTTGCTACCAAATAAATTTTATATGACATAAGAAGAAATAAACCTCAAATCAATCATGTTACCTTATATTGAATTGATATGGATCCAATCACAAGAGTTTGATATTCTTCTTTAGGCTCATATATAGGACAATCAATGGATCCCACTTTGATAGTTTTCACATTAAAAATTGTATTGACTCCACATACTTTATCAATCCTCTTGGGAAAATAGACAGTGTGTTCCTTATTATCAACATTGAAAGTAACCATGCCTTTATTGCAATCAATAACAGCCCCTGCAGTATTAAGAAAGGGTCTTCCAAGAATAATGGACATATTATCATCTTCAGGCATTTCCAACACAACGAAATCAGTTAATATCAAGCAATGCTGAGTAACTTGAACAGGAACATTTTCACATAAACCAACAGGAATAGCAGTAGATTTATCAGCCATTTGCAAAGATATATCAGTTGGTATCAATTTATCTAAATCAAGTCTCTTATAAAGAGAAAAAGGCATTACACTAACACCTGCTCCCAAATCACATAGAGCAGTTCTAACATAATTATTCTTGATGGAACAAGGAATAGTCGGTATACCTGGGTCGCCCAACTTCTTTGGAATCTTACCATTGAAGGAGTAATTAGCGAGCATAGTGGAAATCTCCTCATTGGGGACTTTCCTTTTGTTAGTAACAATATCTTTCATATACTTTGAATAAGGAGGCAATTTAATAGCATCAGTCAAAGGGATTTGCAAAAATAAAGGTTTCATCCAATCACAAAATTTATTATAATGTTCCTCTTCCTTTGATTTAGTTTCTTAGCAGGAAAAGGCATTTGCTTTTGAACCCAAGGTTCTCTTTCATTACCATGTTTCTTTGTAATAAAATCTTCTTTAGTATACTTTTTATTTTTAGCATGCTTTTCAGGTTCTTTTTCAACTTCTTCTTTATCAGGAGTATCATTCTTATCATTATCTTCCTCATGTTCATTACCACTTTCAGTTTCAGCATCAGAAATAGAAATACTATTAGGATCATTAACAGGTTCAGAGGATTCTACAACATTCTTATGTTTCTTTTTCTTTTTCTTAGATGGAGCACTAGTTTTAATTAATTGAGAATCTTGTTCAACTCTTTTGGGGTGCCCTTCAGGATATAGAGGATCCTGGGTAGAAACACCACCTCTAGTTGTTACTTCATAAGCATGTTTTTCTTTAGAATTATTTCCCAACAAGTCATTTTGCACTTTAGTAAGTTGATCAATTTGAGTTTGAACCATTTGAAAATGTTTAACAAGTATCTTAACATCATTGGAGGTTCTCTCCACAATACCATGCAATTCACTAATAGCTCGGGAATTTTCCATTAAATGATTCTCTACTCTCATATTAAAGTTTTCTTGCTTAACAATATAATTATCAAATTCATCTAAGCATTGAGCAGGAGATTTTGAATACGGAATATCTTCTCTAGTAAAGTGTTGAAGCGAGTGTACCTCAATCATGGATGAAGGGGGAATCGTCTCACATATATCTTCTATAGGAGGTAAATTCTTCACATCTTCAGGTTTAATACCCTTCTCTTTAAGAGACTTCTTGGCTTCCCTCATATCTTCATCATTCAATTTAATCATACCCCTCTTCTTCACTATCGGTGTCGGGGTTGGTTCAGGTGTAGACCAATCATCATGATTCCGGCCTATTTTAGCCAATAATTCTTCAGCGTCGTCTGGAGTTCTTTTCCTGAAAACACAACCAGCACAACTATCCAGGTATGCCCTAGACTCAATAGTTAGTCCACTATAAAATATATCAAGTAAATCATGCTTTTCCAAATCATGGTCAGGCTGAGCTCTAATAAGAGAACAAATCTCGCCCAAGCCTCAGGCAATTTCTCTCCATCTTCCTGGTCAAAATTATAAATTCTCTGCAAAGCAGCATGTTGAGCACTAGCAGGAAAGTATTTTCGAAAGAAAACATCACGCAAATCAGTTGGACTTTTAATAGAACCAGGAGGCAAATTATTATACCAAGTTTTAGCATCATCCTTTAATGAGAACGGAAAAATTTTAGCGACAAAATAAGTACGCATCTTGACATCATCAGAAAACACGCCACTAAGAGTAGATAACTCAGTCAAGTGTTCAACAGCACTTTCTTTTTCAGTACCACAAAAGGGTGTTTTCTCAACAATAGCTATATGAGATAGATCAAGAGAAAAATCATAATCTTTATCCCTAATGTTTATAGGAGATGTGGCAAATTTAGGATCAGGAGATAGTTTATATCTAACAGCATGTTCTGCAAGCAACTTTTTAATTTTTCTTGCATCAGTAGTAGCATTGCATTTTTCAATAAAATCATCATCAAGCTCTACATAATCTTCATCAAGATCATCACTAGAATATTCAACAGACTCAGGTGAATTAACAGGTGTAGCAGCATTAGGAGTTTCAGTATTTTCAATTTGTCTAGACTTAGCAATTGTAGCATCTAGAAAAGATCCCAATGAACCACTATCATCAAGCACAGCAGAAACATTATCAATATTATGAGAATTTTCAGATTCAGCAGAAGTACCAGCACGCGAAGCATGTGGCGGTGAAACAAGTTTATCAATCACAGAGGGTGAATCAAGAGCAGCAGAGGTACTAAGAGTTGTACCTTTTCTTGTAGTGGATGGTAATATGGCGATCTTAGTATCGCGAGGTTTACCCATAATGGAGAATTTGCAGCGAACAATATCAATCCAAGTGAACTTCCAAATAAAGCTATGCTCCCCGGCAACGGCGCCAGAAAATAGTCTTGATGACCCACAAGTATAGGGGATCGCAACAGTCTTCGAGGGAAGTATTACCCAATTTATTGATTCGACACAAGGGGAGACAAAGAATACTTGTAAGCCTTAACAACGGAGTTGTCAATTCAGCTGCACTGGAAACAGACTTGCTCGCAAGAGTTTATCAGTAGTAACAGTTTTATGGCAGTGGAAATAGCGAAATAACAGCAGCGGTGAAATAAAGACAGCAGTAGTGATTATAGTAAACAGCAGGATTAAAATACTGTAGGCACAGGGACGGATTTAACGGGCGTTGCATGGATGAGAGAAACTCATGTAACAATCAAAGCATGGGCATTTGCAGATAATAATAAAACGGTATCCAAGTACTAATCAATCAATAGGCATGTGTTCCATATTTAGTCGTACGTGCTCGCAATGAGAAACTTGCACAACATCTTCTGTCCTACCAGCCGGTGGCAGCCGGGCCTCTAGGGAAACTACTGGATATTAAGGTACTCCTTTTAATAGAGTACCGGAGCAAAGCATTAACACTCCGTGAACACATGTGATCCTCACATCACTACCATCCCCTCCGGTTGTCCCGATTTCGGGGCCATTGGTTCCGGACAGCGACATGTGTATACAACTTGCAGGTAAGATCATAAACAACGAATATCTTCATGAATAAATAACATGTTCAGATCTGAGATCATGGCACTCGGGCCCTAGTGACAAGCATTAAGCATAACAAGTTGCAACAATATCATAAAAGTGACATCTACGGATACTAGGCACTATGCCCTAACAATCTTATGACTATTACATGACCAATCTCATCCAATCCCTACCATCCCCTTCAGCCTACAGCGGGGGAATTACTCACACATGGATGGGGGAAACATTGCTGGTCGATGGAGAGGCGTTGGCGGTGATGGCGGTGAAGATCTCCTCCAATTCCCCGTCCCGGCGGAGTGCCAGAACGGAGACTTCTGGCTCCCGCGACGGAGTTTCGCGATGTGGCGGCTCTCTGGAGGGTTTCTGGCGATGTCGACTTCTCCCCGTGCGTTTTTAGGTCGAACCCGATAAGTAGTCCAAAGGGGGGCGTCGGAGGCCGGCCGAGGGGGCCAGACCACATGGCCGCGCGGGCCCCCCCGGGCCGCGCCGCCATGTGGTGTGGGGCCCTCGGGCCTCCACCTCCTTTGCCCTTCTGGCTCCGTCAATATTTTGGTAAAATAGGGCCATCTGAAGAAATTCCGAGGATTTTCCCGAAAGTTGGATTTCTGCACAAAAACGAGACACCAGAGCAGTTCTGCTGAAAACAGCGTTAGTCCGTGTTAGTTGTATCCAAAATACACAAATTAGAGGCAAAACAATAGCAAAAGTGTTCGGGAAAGTAGATACGTTTTGGACGTATCAACGCTCCAAGTAAAGAACACAAGATGTGATTGAATAAAAATATAGTTTCAGGGGAGGAACCTGATGATGTTGTCGATGAAGAAGGGGATTCCTTGGGCATCCCCAAGCTTAGACGCTTGAGTCTTCTTAGAATATGCAGGGTGAACCACGGGGGCATCCCCAAGCTTAGAGCTTTCACTCCTCTTGATCATAGTATATCATTCTCCTCTCTTGACCCTTGAAAACTTCCTTCACACCAAACTTCAAGCAAACTCATTAGAGGGTTAGTGCACAATTAATAATTCACACATTCAGAGGTGACACAATCATTATTTTCACTTCTGGACATTGCATAATGCTACTGGACATTAATGGATCAAAGAAATAAATCCAACATAGCAAAAGAGGCAATGCGAAATAAAAGGCAGAATCTGTCAAAAACAGAACAGTCCGTAAAGACGAATTTAAAGCTGGCACCAGACTTGCTCAAATGGAAAAACTCAAAACTAATGAAAGTTGCGTACATATCTGAGGATCACGCTCGTAAATTGGCAGATTTTTTCGAATTTTCTACAGAGAACTGTGCCCAGATTCGTGACAGACAGCAATGCTGTTTCTGCGCAGCGATCCCAAATATAACATCAACTTTGGCATAGAAACTTTACTTGGCACAAAAACATGATAAGGAGAGGTTGCTACAGTAGTAAACAACTTCCAAGACTCAACAAAACAAAAAATTGCTGTAGGTAAAAACATGGGTTGTCTCCCATAAGCGCTTTTCTTTAACGCCTTTCAGCTAGGCGCAGAAAGTGCAAATCAAGTAACATCGAGAGTAGAAGCATCAACATCATAACTTGTTCTAATAATAGAATCAAAAGGCAACTTCATTCTCTTTCTAGGGAAGTGTTCCATACCTTTCTTGAGAGGAAATTGATATTTAATATTACCTTCCCTCATATCAATAACAGCACCAACAGTTCGAAGAAAAGGTCTTCCCAACACAATAGGACAAGATGCATTGCATTCGATATCCAAGACAACAAAATCAACGGGGACAAGGTTATTGTTAACCGTAATATGCACATTATCAATCCTCCCCAAAGGTTTCTTTTTAACATTATCGGCAAGATTAACATCCAAATAACAATTCTTCAATGGTGGCAAGTCAAGCATATCATAAATCTTTTTAGGCATAACAGAAATACTTGCACCAAGATCACATAAAGCATTACATTCAAAGTCATTGAATTTCATTTTAATGATGGGCTCCCAACCATCTTCTAACTTTCTAGGAATAGAAGTTTCAAGTTTTAGTTTCTCTTCTCTAGCTTTTATGAGAGCATTTGTAATATGTTTTGTAAAGGCTAAATTTATAGCACTAGCATTAGGACTTTTAGCAAGTTTTTGTAAGAACTTTATAACTTCAGAGATGTGGCAATCATCAAAATCTAAATCATTATGAGCTACAGCAATGGGATCATTGTTCCCAAGGTTGGAAAAAATTTCAGCAGTTTTATCACAAGCAGTTTAGCAGTTTTAGCAATTTCAGGCAGTTTTGTTCGCTTTGCACTAGGAGTAGAAACATTGCCAACACCAATTATATTACCATTGATAGTAGGAGGTGCAGCAACATGTGGAGAATTAGCATTACTAGTGGTGGTAATAGTCCAAACTTTAGCTACATTATTCTCTTTAGCTAGTTTTTCATTTTCTTCTCTATCCCACCTAGCACGCAATTCAGCCATTAATCTTATATTCTCATTAATTCTAACTTGGATGGCATTTGCTGTAGTAGTAATCTTATTATCAATATCATTATTAGGCATAACTTTCAATTTTAAAAGATTAACATCGGAGGCAAGCCTATCAACTCTAGAAGCAATAGTATCAATTTTATCAAGCTTTTCCTCAACAGATTTGTTAAAAGCAGTTTGTGTACTAATAAATTCTTTAAGCATAGCTTCAAGACCAGAGGGTACACTCCTATTATTGTTGTAAGAATTCCCATAAGAATTACCATAACCATTACCATTAGCAGAAGGATATGGCCTATAGTTATTACCAGAGTTGTTCCTATAAGCATTGTTGTTGAAATTATTATTTTTAATGAAATTCACATCAACATTTTCTTCTTGAGCAACCAATGAAGCTAAAGGAACATTATTTGGATCAACATTAGATCTACCATTCACAAGCATAGACATAATCACATCAATCTTATCACTCAAGGAAGAGGTTTCTTCAACAGAATTTACCTTCTTACCTTGTGGAGCTCTTTCCGTGTGCCATTCAGAGTAATTTATCATCATATCATCAAGAAGTTTTGTAGCCGCCCCCAATGTGATGGACATAAAGGTGTTATCACCAGAATTTGACCAAGTCAGAGGTGGGCCGCGATCAAGATGGACTTGAAGATATACATATAGAAGAGATATGTGAATCGGCCTTATTTACCAAGTTTGGGCTAGCTAGCCCGTGTATCTTAGTTTAGAAATTAGAGTTTCTCTCGTGCACGGTTTAGTGCACGCCCACATTAGAAAGTCCGCTGGACTATAAATATGTACCTAGGGTTTATGGAATAAACAACAACCAACGTTCAACACAAACCAATCTCGGCGCATCGCCAACTCCTTCGTCTCGAGGGTTCCTCCGGTAAGCATCATGCTGCCTAGATCGCATCTCGCGATCTAGGCAGCACAAGCCTGCCTAGTTGTTCATGCGTTGCTCGTACTGAAGCCTTTTTGATGGCGAGCAACGTAGTTATCGTAGACGCGTTAGGGTTAGCATCGTTCTTAGCATCATATGCTCGCGTAGTGCAACCCTTGCGCGTCTAGCCGTCCTTGTGCCTCATCATGGGTGCAGGGGCGGCACCCCGCTTGATCTTTATTTAGTAGATCTGATCCGTTATGGTCGCTCCTTGATTCATCAAGGATTAGTTTAATATCTGCAATAGTTAGGCCTTACAAAGGGTTGGAGGATCCAGCGGCATGCAGGGTGTAGTTTGCTGCCCCTAGACAGGACGTTCCGAGGATCAACCTAGTGTTGGTTTTTAGGCCTTGTCTAGGGCTGGCTTACGTTTACCGTGCGTGAGCGCGAGGCCCAATCGTGAGTAGGATGATCCGATTATGCGGTGAAAACCCTAGATCGTCGTAGATCTCATATGCTTTATCTTGATCAAGCAGGACCACCATATATTCGGCCACCTTGGACGAATCATGGGTGGATCGGCTCCATGAGCCGATTCACAGGACAACCTGAGAGCCGATCGAGGCTCGTATTTAACGTGTACGTGTGTGCCCTGCAGGAAACTAAGCGAGGCATCATCCACACCTTCCTGACCAGGTATAGGTCAGGTGGCACGCCCTTGCGACCCGCATCGGCGCGCGACCAGGAGGCTTTGCGGGCCGTCGCTCTGAGGGACTGGGGCCAGCCGCAGCCCTAGTCATTCCCGGCTCTACGGTGTTGGCCAGTCGCTGCCCGCCGGTGGGTTTCTGACGTCAACACATTCTGGCACGCCCGGTGGGACAATCTTCAACGACAACCATCTCGCCATCCACATCAGAGATGGCGAAAAGCACCCCGGTCGAGTACGAGGATCGGAATGGCAAAGTCAGGGCCCTCCGTGAAGCCGACCTCATCGGCTCTTCCCACGACGCCCGCTCCCATGGCGTCAACACGGTCGATCTCAGCCACTCCATAAGGGAACCAGGGTTCTCGTTCGATGCCAATATGGCAGGGTTCGTGATTCACCATGACGCGGACAAAGCGGAAAGCAGCCATACTCATGGCAAGAAGAAAGACGAGGCCGCTCCACGTGACCGGCCCCTAGACGACGATAAACGGTACCTGGCCGAGGAGGAGGTGAGAAGCATGCGGTATCCACGCTCATTATCCGTGCATCTCCTCAGCAAATACGATCAGCCATACGACCGACGCCACCGCTACGGCGGAGGCGATCAAAGAAATCATCGGTCTGATGCAAACGGGAGGTATCGTCGGAACAACGACGGGTATGAACGGCGCGCCAGGGGGAGGTCAGAAGAGCAATACAACATGGACGAGCACTGGAACTGTCCCTTCTTCAGACACTGCTGGGACTCAGGAATGAGCCGATTACCAACAATCGGCAACTGCCCAAGATGCACACAACAAAGGGGAAGGACGAACCGAGTTGCAGTGTTCAAACGTCTAGGACCCCTCCCACCTCAGAGCAAACGGACTGAGTCGTCTCAAGAAGAAGACTTCGAGGAGTCGGGTAGAGAAGAAGATGGGTACCGCCAACCAAGGCGGTGCCCTGATGGACTCAGCCAGTCTCGGGAGCGCCGGGTGCAGCGGCCGCGAAGTTTGGAAGAGGCCGAGGCACGGTACTTATACATGTTGAGGATATCACGACCCGATCTGGCCACGAAAATCCAACGAATGGTGGAGACAAAGGCGCGCCCACCAAAGAAAGTGTGGCGCCTCAAACAGGCTGAAGACGATGCACAGGCATCAACTGATGCCGGTGCAGACGCATCGGTAGACACAGACGTGGCCCAGGAATGGACAACATATGAACAGCGCCATCCAGAATCGTACCAGGACAAGTGCAGGCGCGTCACCCTGATCGAGAAGGACGAAGATGAAGTTCCAGCAAGAGATCAGGAGTTTACCAATGTTGAGTGGACCCGGGGGGCAAAACCCGTGTCCTGCAAGGGGGCAAAGCAGCCAGGACCAGCAAAGGGATTCGACTTCGAGCAAAACGGAGCAAATTTTTGATTGGCTCCTGAAGGAAAAACAGCTGAAGTTACCCGACGGCCACAGGATCCCCACGTTACAAGAAATTACCGGCCAACCATACTGCAAATGGCATGACACGTTCACCCATGCCACCAACGACTGCGAAGCCTTGCGCGGACAGATTCAGGTGGCAATAGAACAAGGCCGGTTACTCTTCGACCAGTTCGCCAGGAAAGTTGACACGCAGCCGGCTCCGGAGGTCAACATGGTCAATCTCAGCAACTGCTTAAATCACGAGCGAGATGGCTCATCCGATGTCAATGGAGCAGGGCTCGAAGATCGCCATCACGAGGATGAGCCCGAGAGCAGTCGCTCCCGCGAGAAAGGCGAAAAGGAGGCCGATCCACACGATCGGCCCAAAATGATGGCAAGCGTTGACCTAGAAGGCGATGGAAAGCTGGGGTATGGGTTTACATCGGCTAACGGGCTAGAAGAGATTAAGAAAGTCAAGGAAGAGATCAAGAAGTTGTTGGACGCCGGGTTCATCAGGCCATGCAGACACGCTGAAAGGATTTCCAATGTAATACCTGTGGAGAAAAAGGATGGCCGGTGGCGCGTTTCCATAGATTTTCGAAATCTCAACATTCTGTGAATAGTCGGATCGACCACTGCAAGGTGAGACGATTCCAGCAATCGGCTACGATTGCTCACACCACCCTTGTGTACTGATGTGCTATTTCGCATGGGTGAGTGGCGAGAAAATCTTGAATTGGCTGGAAAGCCGATATCTTCAATCACGTGAAGGATTCGGCTCGGGGGGCATATACACGGAGAAGGTACAAAGCCACAAAGGATGTACCCAGGGGGAGCCGATTCGTGAATCGATCGGCTAATAAAAAAAAAATCGCAAAGTATAGAAATTTTTGAGCACAGCCGATGCATGGCCATCGACTCAAGGAATACAACTGTTGCAAATGGAAGCCCAGGGCTACTTTAGTTGGCGGATTCGGTGGGGTGAGCAAGAAAATTAGTGTGGGCATCCAGGGCCACTTTTAGTTCGTTAGAGCCGCTACATTTGGGGGCCTCTTAGTTCGAGGGGGAGGTTGACTGCATCGGCTATTTGGATAAAAGTTTTTCTGCTACATTGATGAAAGCTGAAGAAGCTCGGAGGGCAGTTCTCGTTGATGGTCCTCTGCTTTTGAAAGCCGATTTGGCTAGAATCGGTTGGTGCTGCACCTGTTACAGGATGGGGCTCTATGAAGGTTTCTCCAACTGTTTGGCGACTCAGGTCTTCTCCGCGAGGGCCTCTGGCGTCGTTTGCAAGCCTTCAGGTGTAACGCTGCTGGCGAATTCAAGGATTGCAGCCATACCCAATCAGGCTAGGATCAAGAGAGCAACCGACGGTCATCCGGCTAGATTGGACTCATTTCCACCAGAGGTTCTCCATTGTTGAAGGTTCTCTGTTGTTGACGGTCGAGTTGGTCGGGATCGGTTGATGCTACACCGCAGCTGAGAGGTGGATAGTGGCCCGATACTACCGGTTCACTTTCATGCTCACCTTGGTCAAAGGCTCGGGGGGCAGCTGACCGTGGAGGTTTCTTTGCCCTGGAGGATCCTTTGCTATCAAAAGACGATTTATTTTTGGAATCGGCTCGCGCTGGTGTCACTAAAGTATATCAGTTCCCACATCAATTGGGAGACAAGCCTGGAGCTCCGATTGAGGGCACTTGCTCGAGATCAAATCATCAGCCTGCGCAAAGCCGATGCGCAGCTATCGGCTCTAGTACAAGCACTCAAAGTTGCCTCATTACCGGTTCGGCAATGCCGAAGACGTTGGCATCCCAAAACAGCCTATTGTTCCTTAAGTCAGGGGTGATCGCCTAAAGTAGTGGCTGGCAATGGGAGAAGGGAGATCGGCTTATTAAAGATCGATCGAGTTGTCAATCGGCTAAGTTAGCATAAAAAAGAATCAGTGAAATCAAGGTGGGGAATTTTCCATTGATAACTAGATTTCTTACAAGGGAGGAACCGATTGCTTAAGAAGAGAAGAACAAAAGGAGGGGCCACTACTACTAGACCTACACTAGTAGATCCTAATCTACGGGCCGTCACTGCCTTCATCATCATCCCCGGAGTTCCCATCGGCGCTGCTGCCGACGGGCTCCTCGTCGCTGCTCCCGAAGCCCTTTGCGGGGGCTTCATCCTCTTCTTCGTCATCGCTGTCGTCGTCGTCCCACCACATGCGGAGGCGCTTCGCTGGTGGGTAGCCCTCGAGGGAGTCGTCGTCGTCTTCTTCCTCCTCTTCCTCCTCGTCGGAGGAGAAGCCCCCTTCACAGGGGAAGAGGTCGTCGTCACTTGTTGCTTCCAGCTCTCCGTCAAGAAGGAACCGAAGGTCTTCTTCCCCATCGGTGAGGGGTTCGTCGTCTTCCGACTCTTTGGAGAAGTCCCAGTCCCGCGCGTCCCAATATTCTGGGGCGCGGGCCTCGTAGATGGCCATCAGATCGACCTCCTGCTCGAGCTCGCTGGAGGAGGAGGACTGGAGGGACAGGCCAGAGGAAGCAGTGGAAGAGGAAGAATCCATGGGACTAATGAGGGTTTTTGGGTGTGCCGATGGCTACTGTGGAGCAAGGGGGTGAATGGGAGTGGCCAAATGAAAGGTGCGAAGCAATTTAATGCCCAGGCAGTTTCCGAGGACGTGGTGCCAGAACCGTCAAATCGCGCAGAGAAGGCGAGGAGGCAAGACGTCATCATAAAGTGTACTACGACAGTTCTGCTCTGCCATGACATGACCCGACGGAAAAGCGTGATGATTTTGGAAATGTATTTCCAAAACCAGGGGGCATGTGTTATCACCAGAATTTGACCGAGTCAGAGGTGGGCCGCGATCAAGATGGACTTGAAGATATACATATAGAAGAGATATGTGAATCGGCCTTATTTACCAAGTTTGGGCTAGCTAGCCCGTGTATCTTAGTTTAGAAATTAGAGTTTCTCTCGTGCACGGTTTAGTGCACGCCCACATTAGAAAGTCCCCTGGACTATAAATATGTACCTAGGGTTTATGGAATAAACAACAACCAACGTTCAACACAAACCAATCTCGGCGCATCGCCAACTCCTTCGTCTCGAGGGTTCCTCCGGTAAGCATCATGCTGCCTAGATCGCATCTCGCGATCTAGGCAGCACAAGCCTGCCTAGTTGTTCATGCGTTGCTCGTACTGAAGCCTTTTTGATGGCGAGCAACGTAGTTATCGTAGACGCGTTAGGGTTAGCATCGTTCTTAGCATCATATGCTCGCGTAGTGCAACCCTTGCGCGTCTAGCCGTCCTTGTGCCTCATCATGGGTGCAGGGGCGGCACCCCGCTTGATCTTTATTTAGTAGATCTGATCCGTTATGGTCGCTCCTTGATTCATCAAGGATTAGTTTAATATCTGCAATAGTTAGGCCTTACAAAGGGTTGGAGGATCCAGCGGCATGCAGGGTGTAGTTTGCTGCCCCTAGACAGGACGTTCCGAGGATCAACCTAGTGTTGGTTTTTAGGCCTTGTCTAGGGCTGGCTTACGTTTACCGTGCGTGAGCGCGAGGCCCAATCGTGAGTAGGATGATCCGATTATGCGGTGAAAACCCTAGATCGTCGTAGATCTCATATGCTTTATCTTGATCAAGCAGGACCACCATATATTCGGCCACCTTGGACGAATCATGGGTGGATCGGCTCCATGAGCCGATTCACAGGACAACCTGAGAGCCGATCGAGGCTCGTATTTAACGTGTACGTGTGTGCCTGCAGGAAACTAAGCGAGGCATCATCCACACCTTCCCGACAGGTATAGGTCAGGTGGCACGCCCTTGCGACCCGCATCGGCGCGCGACCAGGAGGCTTTGCGGGCCGTCGCTCCGAGGGACTGGGGCCAGCCGCAGCCCTAGTCATTCCCGGCTCTACGGTGTTGGCCAGTCGCTGCCCGCCGGTGGGTTTCTGACGTCAACAGTACCTCCAGCAGCTGAATCCAATAAATTCCGCGAAGAAAAATTTAGTCCTGCATAGAAGGTTTGGATGATCATCCAAGTAGTCAGTCCATGGGTTGGGCAATTCTTTACCAAAGTTTTCATTCTCTCCCATGCTTGAGCAACATGTTCAGTATCTAATTGCTTAAAATTCATTATGCTACTTCTCAAAGATATAATTTTAGCGGGAGGATAATATCTACCAATAAAAGCATCCTTGCATTTAGTCCATGAATCAATACTATTCTTAGGCAAAGATAGCAACCAATCTTTAGCTCTTCCTCTTAATGAGAAAGGAAACACTTTCAATTTAATAATATCACCATCTACATCCTTATACTTTTGCATTTCACAAAGTTCAACAAAATTATTGAGATGGGCAGCAACATCATCAGAACTAACACCAGAAAATTGATCTCTCATGACAAGATTTAGTAAAGCAGGTTTAATTTCAAAGAATTCTGCTGTAGTAGCAGGTGGAGCAATAGGTGTGCATAGGAAATCATTATTATTTGCATTTGTGAAGTCACACAACTTAGTATTTTTAGGGGTATTCATTTTAGCAACAGTAAATAAAGCAAACTAGATAAAGTAAATGCAAGTAACTAATTTTTTTGTGTTTTGATTTAGTGCAGCAAACAAAGTAGTAAATAAAATAAAGCAAGACAAAAACAAAGTAAAGAGATTGAGAAGTGGAGACTCCCCTTGCAGCGTGTCTTGATCTCCCCGGCAACGGCGCCAGAAAAAGAGCTTTATGGCGTGTAACTCACACGTTCGTTGGGAACCCCAAGAGGAAGGTATGATGCGCACAGTAGCAAGTTTTCCCTCAGAAAGAAACCAAGGTTTAATCGAACCAGGAGGAGCCAAGAAGCACGTTGAAGGTTGATGGTGGCGAAATGTGATGCGGCGCAACAAGGGATTCCGGCGCCAACGTGGAATCTGCACAACAAAACCAAAGTACTTTGTCCCAACGAAACAGTGAGGTTGTCAATCTCACCGGCTTGCTGTAACAAAGGATTAAACGTATCGAGTGGAAGATGTTTGCAAAGAAAACAGTAAAACACAATTGTAGATTGTATGCTATGTAAAGAATAGGACCGGGGTCCACAGTTCACTAGAGGTGTCTCTCTCATAAGATAAAAGCATGTTGGGTGAACAAATTACAGTCGGGCAATTGACAAATAGAGAAAGGCATAACAATGCATATACATGATATGATAAATATAGTGAGATTTAATTGGGCATTACGACAAAGTACATAGACCGCCATCCAACTGCATCTATGCCTAAAAAGTCCACCTTCAGGTTATCGTCCGAACCCCATTCAGTATTAAGTTGCTAAGCAACAGACAATTGCATTAAGTATTGTGCGTAATGTAATCGACAACTACATCCTTAGACATAGAATCAATGTTTTATCCCTAGTGGCAACAGCACATCCACAACCTTAGAACTTTCTGTCACTGTCCCAGATTCAATGGAGGCATGAACCCACTATCGAGCATAAATACTCCCTCTTGGAGTTAAGAGTACAAACTTGGCCAGAGCCTCTACTAATAACGGAGAGCATGCAAGATCATAAACAACACATAAACAATAGATTGATAATCACCATAATCATAGTACTCTCTATCCATCGGATCCCGACAAACACAACATATAGAATTACATATAGATGATCTTGATCATGTTAGGCAGCTCACAAGATCCAACAATGAAGCACAACAAGGAGAAGACGACCATCTAGCTACTGCTATGGACCCATGGTCCAGGGGTGAACTACTCACTCATCACTCCGGAGGCGATCATGGCGATGAAGAGTCCTCCGGAGATGAATCCCCTCTCCGCAGGGTGCCGGAGGCGATCTCCCGAATCCCCGAGATGGGACGGCGGCGGCGTCTCGAAGGTTTTCCGTATCGTGGCTCCTGATGGGGGTTTCGCGACGGAGACTTTAAGTAGGCGGAAGGGCAACGCGGGGGCCACACGAGGTGCCCAGGGGGTAGGGCCGCGCGGCCAGGGCCGGGCCGCCCAGCTCTCTGCTGCCTCGTGGCCCCACTTCGTTATCTCTTCGGTCTTGGAAGTGCAAAATAGGACCCCGGGCGAAAGTTTCGTCAATTCCGAGAATATTTCTTTACTAGGATTTGAAACCAAAAACAGCAAACAAGCTGGCTCTTCGGCATCTTGTTAATAGGTTAGTTCCGAAAATGCATAAATATGACATATAATGTGCATAAAACATGTAGGTATCATCAATAAAGTAGCATGGAACATAAGAAATTATCGATACGTTGGAGACGTATCATTAGGCAGCTCACAAGATCCAACAATGAAGCACAATTAGGAGAAAACGACCATCTAGCTACTGCTATGGACCCATGGTCCAGGGGTGAACTACTCACTCATCACTCCGGAGGCGATCATGGCGATGAAGAGTCCTCCGGGAGATGAATCCCCTCTCCGCGGGTGCCGGAGGCGATCTCTGAATCCCCGAGATGGGATTCGCGGCGGCGTCTCTGGAAGGTTTTCCGTATCGTGGCTCTCGTGGGGGTTTCGCGACGGAGGCTTTAAGTAGGCGGAAGGGTAGGTCGGGGGGACGAGGGCCCACACCATAGGCGGCGCGGCCCCCCTCCGGCGCGGCCCTATGGTGGCGGCGCCTCGTCGCCCACTTCGTTATCTCTTCGGTCTTCTGGAAGCTCCGTGCAAAAATAGGACCCCGGGCGTTGATTTCGTCCAATTCCGAGAATATTTCCTTACTAGGATTGAAACCAAAACAGCAGAAAACAGCAATGGCTCTTCGGCATCTTGTTAATAGGTTAGTTCCGGAAAATGCATAAATATGACATATAATGTGCATAAAACATGTAGGTATCATCAATAAAGTAGCATGGAACATAAGAAATTATCGATACGTTGGAGACGTATCAGCATCCCCAAGCTTAGTTCTGCTCGTCCCGAGCAGGTAAAACGATAACAAAGATAATTTCTGAAGTGACATGCCATCATAATCTTGATCATACTATTTGTAAACATATGTAATGAATGTAGCGATCAAAACAAAAGTAATGACATGAGTAAACAAGTGAATCATATGACAAAGACTTTTCATGAATAGTACTTCAAGACAAGCATCAATAAGTCTTGCATAAGAGTTAACTCATAAAGCAATAAATCGAAGTAAAGGTGTTGAAGCAACACAAAGGAAGATTAAGTTTCAGCGGTTGCTTTCAACTTATAACATGTATATCTCATGGATATTGTCAACATAAAGTAATATAACAAGTGCAATATGCAAGTATGTAGGAATCAATGCACAGTTCACACAAGTGTTTGCTTCTTAAGGTGGAAGGAGATAGGTAAACTGACTCAACAATAAAAGTAAAAGGATGGTCCTTCAAAGAGGAAAGCATCGATTGCTGTATTTGTGCTAGAGCTTTTATTTTGAAAACATGAAACAATTTTGTCAACGGTAGTAATAAAGCATATGAGTTATGTAAATTATATCTTACAAGTTGCAAGCCTCATGCATAGTATATTAATAGTGCCCGCACCTTGTCCTACTTAGCTTGGACTACCGGATCTTTGCATGCCATGTTTCAACCAAGTGTCACAAAGGGGTACCTCCATGCCGCCTGTACAAAGGTCTAAGGAGAAAGCTCGCATTTTGGATTTCTCGCTTTTGATTATTCTCAACTTAGACATCCATACCGGGACAACATGGACAACAGATAATGGACTCCTCTTAAATGCATAAGCATGTAGCAATGATTATTATTCTCATATGAGATTGAGGATATATGTCCAAAACTGAAACTTCAACCATGATTCATGGCTTTAGTTAGCGGCCCAATGTTCTTCTCTAACAATTTTGCATGCTCCAACCACTAAGGTGATAGATCCTTCAGACAAGACGGACATGCATAGCAACTCACATGATATTCAACAATAGTTGATGGCGTTCCCCAGAAGCATGGTTATCGCACAACAAGCAACTTAATAAAAGATAAAGTGCATAAGTACATATTCAATACTACGATAGTTTTTAAGACTATTTTGTCCCATGAGCTATATATTGCAAAGGTGAATGATGGAATTTTAAAGGTAGCACTCAAGCAATTTACTTTGGAATGGCGGAGAAATACCATGTAGTAGGTAGGTATGGTGGACACAAATGGCATAGTGGTTGGCTCAAGGATTTTGGATGCATGAGAAGTATTCCCTCTCGATACAAGGTTTAGGCTAGCAAGGTTATTTGAAGCAAACTCAAGGATGAACCGGTGCAGCAAAACTCACATAAAAGACATATTGTAAACATTATAAGACTCTACACCGTCTTCCTTGTTGTTCAAAACTCAATACTAGATATTATCTAGACCTTAGAGAGACCAAATATGCAAATCAAATTTTAGCAAGCTCTATGTATTTCTTCATTAATGGGTGCAAAACATATGAAGAAAGAGCTTAAACATGAGCACTACAATTGCCAAGTATCACATTATCCAAGACATTTTACCAATTACTACATGTAGCATTTTCCAATTCCAACCATATAACAATTTAACGAAGAAGAAACTTCGCCTTGAACATTATGAGTAAAGCCTAAGGACATATTTGTCCATATGCAACAGCGGAGCGTGTCTCTCTCCCACAAAGTGAATGCTAGGATCCATTTTATTCAAACAAAAACAAAAACAAAAACAAACCGACGCTCCAAGTAAAGAACACAAGATGTGATTGAATAAAAATATAGTTTCAGGGGAGGAACCTGATGATGTTGTCGATGAAGAAGGGGATGCCTTGGGCATCCCCAAGCTTAGACGCTTGAGTCTTCTTAAAATATGCAGGGATGAATCACGGGGGCATCCCCAAGCTTAGAGCTTTCACTCCTCTTGATCATAGTATATCATACTCCTCTCTTGACCCTTGAAAACTTCCTTCACACCAAACTTCAAGCAAACTCATTAGAGGGTTAGTGCATAATTAATAATTCACACATTCAGAGGTGACACAATCATTCTTTACACTTCTGGACATTGCATAAATCTACTGGACATTAATGGATCAAAGAAATGAACCCAACATAGCAAAAGAGGCAATGCGAAATAAAAGGCAGAATCTGTCAAAACAGAACAGTCCGTAAAGACGAATTTAAAGCTGGCACCAGACTTGCTCAAATGAAAAAACTCAAAACTAATGAAAGTTGCGTACATATCTGAGGATCACGCTCGTAAATTGGCAGATTTTTTCAAATTTTCTACAGAGGCTTGTGCCCAGATTCGTGACAGACAGCAATGCTGTTTCTGCGCAGCGATCCCAAATATAACATCAACTTTGACATAGAAACTTTACTTGGCACAAAAACATGATAAGGAGAGGTTGCTACAGTAGTAAACAACTTCCAAGACTCAACAAAACAAAAAATTGCTGTAGTAAAAACATGGGTTGTCTCCCATAAGCGCTTTTCTTTAACGCCTTTCAGCTAGGCGCAGAAAGTGCAAATCAAGTATTATCGGATGGTAGTGCATCATCCTTACCTTGGGCTTTATCCTTACCTTTCTTGTTGTTTTCCTTTCTCTTTGATTTAGGAAATGTATGATTTCCCCCTGGTATAGAGGTGAAATCCAAGATGCCTTCTCCCACATCTATGACTGCTCCCAATAGTTTTAGCAGGGATCTTCCGAGTGTGACCTTTCCTGTCCCTACACATTCAATAACAAGATAATCAATGGATATTGTTCTTCCAAGAATGGTCGTATGCACACCTGCGGCTATTCCCTTAGGAATTATAACAGAATTATCAATGAGAGTTATTTCTTCTCCTCCTTCATCAACTCCCCATAGTTTCAAAGATTTATAAATGCTCTCAGGCATAAGGCAAAATTCAGACATAATATCACAGTTGGCACGAAGAGTTTGATCACCAATAACAATTTTAACAGTAGGATCCCATAATGAAGGTTTAGAGTTCACTAAAATTTGTTCAAGACGATTACGAACACAGTGATAGTTGTCATTCAAGCGAGATGTACTTATCTCGAGATTGTTCAATCTATTATAAATGCTAATAAGGGCTGAATCAAAGTTATTAGCTGAATCATGTGATGCAACCAATTTCTTTATGGCATTAAAAGCTTGATCCCCATTACAATGAAGGAAATCTCCTCCTACTAAAGCATCCAAAGCATATCTATAACGAATCATAAGACCAAAATAAAAATTACTAAGGAGCAAACTTAGAGTCATTTGAGGTTCAGTTTTAAGATAAGAAGTAAAAATTCTAGACCAAGCATCTTTAAAACTTTCCTCATCCCCTTGTTTAAAAGTAAAAACTAATTCCTTAGGTGAAGAAGTAACAGGTGTAGAGCTAGACATGGTAGTAAAAGTAAACTAGATAAAGTAAATGCAAGTAACTAATTTTTTTGTGTTTTTGATATAGAGAGCAAGACAATAAATAAAGTAAAACTAGCAACTAATTTTTTTGTGTTTTGTTTAGGTGCAGCAAACAAAGTAGTAAATAAAATAAAGCAAGACAAAAACAAAGTAAAGAGATTGAGAAGTGGAGACTCCCCTTGCAGCGTGTCTTGATCTCCCGGCAAGGCGCCAAAAAAGAGCTTGATGGCGTGTAACTCACACGTTCGTTGGGAACCCCAAGAGGAAGGTATGATGCGCACGTAGTTTTCCCTCAGAAAGAAACCAAGGTTTAATCGAACCAAAGGAGCCAAGAAGCACGTTGAAGGTTGATGGTGGCGAAATGTGATGCGGCGCAACAACAGGGATTCCGGCGCCAACGTGGAATCTGCACAACAAAACCAAAGTACTTTGTCCCAACGAAACAGTGAGGTTGTCAATCTCACCGGCTTGCTGTAACAAAGGATTAAACGTATCGAGTGGAAGATGATTGTTTGCAAGAAAACAAGAAACACAATTGCAGTAGATTGTATGCTATGTAAAGAATTGGACCGGGGTCCACAGTTCACTAGAGGTGTCTCTCCCATAAGATAAAAGCATGTTGGGTAAACAAATTACAGTCGGGCAATTGACAAATAGAGAAAGGCATAACAATGCATATACATGATATGATAAATATAGTGAGATTTAATTGGGCATTACGACAAAGTACATAGACCGCCATCCAACTGCATCTATGCCTAAAAAGTCCACCTTCAGGTTATCATCCGAACCCCATTCAGTATTAAGTTGCAAAGCAACAGACAATTGCATTAAGTATGGTGCGTAATGTAATCGACAACTACATCCTTAGACATAGAATCAATGTTTTATCCCTAGTGGCAACAACACATCACAACCTTAGAACTTTCTGTCACTGTCCCATGTGTCAATGAAGGCATGAACCCACTATCGAGCATAAATACTCCCTCTTGGAGTTAAGAGTACAAACTTGGCCAGAGCCTCTACTAATAACGGAGAGCATGCAAGATCATAAACAACACATAAACAATAGATTGATAATCACCATAACATAGTATTCTTTATCCATCGGATCCCGACAAACACAACATATAGTATTACATATAGATGATCTTGATCATGTTAGGCAGCTCACAAGATCCAACAATGAAGCACAATTAGGAGAAGACGACCATCTAGCTACGCTATGGACCCATGGTCCAGGGGTGAACTCACTCATCACTCCGGAGGCCATCATGGCGATGAAGAGTCCTCCGGAGATGAATCCCCTCTCCGGCAGGTGCCGGAGGCGATCTCCTGAATCCCCGAGATGGGATTCGCGGCGGCGTCTCCGGGAAGGTTTTCCGTATCGTGGCTCTGATGGGGGTTTCGCGACGGAGGCTTTAAGTAGGCGGAAGGGTAGGTCGGGGCCGACGGGGCCCACACCATAGGCGGCGCGGCCCCCCTCCCGCGGCCCTATGGTGGCGGTGCCTCGTCGCCCCACGTCGTTATCTCTTCGGTCTTCTGGAAGCTCCGTGCAAAAATAGGACCCTGGGCGTTGATTTCGTCCAATTCCGAGAATATTTCCTTACTACCAAAAACAGCAGAAACAAGAACCGGCTCTTCGGCATCTTGTTAATAGGTTAGTTCCAGAAAATGCATAAATATGACATATAATGTGCATAAAACATGTAGGTATCATCAATAAAGTAGCATGGAACATAAGAAATTATCGATACGATTGGAGACGTATCAGTCTTCATACCAGTTCTTCATGCGGATAGCAGAATAAGAAATAGGGTCCATGGTCTTGTAGTTTTCCCTTGATGCCTTGTTCTTGTGCCTAGATGAGGTTGACTTGCGAGGAGCGTTGGACACGAACTCATCACTTGACCGATCAGCCCTTGGGCGTCTCCGAGAAGTACCCCGAGAAGTACGACCTGTGAATAGCAAAGATGGATAGCAAAGAGAAGATAATGCTCATAAGTCATGTATGATACAGTAATGCACTCTAGAAACATACTATAAGCTGGTACAAGTCTAAAACAAGATAGATTGTATCAAAACTGCAGTGGCGATGAAGCTCCAGGCCGGATAATCCGGTGCCCCAAGGGGGCGGATAATCCGGACCGGATAATCCGGTCCTCGCGGGGGCCGGATAATCCGGCCCTGCGAATCTAGCAGATTTTGCAATCAACAACTTGTCTTGAACAGATCGGCCTTATAGCATGCAAGAGGAGTACACTACAAGCGATTTGGAACAACTAGACACCAAATCCACCAAGAAAATAGCACATACAAATCACAACACCTAGGGTTAGGGATTGTGAGTCATACCCGCTTCCATTGCGAAAGCCGCTTGGAGGAGAAGGTAGCTAGGAGGGAGGAGCACCCGATCCACCCAAAAACTCCGGGAGGGAGTGGACGGGGCGACTCCGGCGAGGAGGAGAAGCTCCGGCGATCTTGAGAGGAGAGAGAGGAGAGAGAGGCGCGTGGGGGGTGGTCTGAACCGTTTGCCCCCCGCAGCCTCGTCCTCAGCCCTTTCAAGATCAGCCCAGGCCGGATAATCCGGCCCTAGTTTAGGGCGGATAATCCGGCCGGGCCGGATTTTCCGGGTCGCCTGGGGGGCGGATTATCCGGTGTTCTGAAGAATTTCAGAACACCGTCAATCCCGCCTATCTTTAGTTGGTTATTTGCGGACCCATATGTGGTGCAATAAACTATCACCTCACATATAAGATGCATATTTACCAATAAGATGGGGCAACCTAGATCATCCGACCGAGAAACCTCAAACTCCAAGTTTTTATCAAACATGACAAATGAGCAAGATGGAAATGGCTTATAGATGAGTGTAGGCTTAGGTTTAGAAGACTCAAACTGTTAATGGTACATGATCACTCAAGTTTGCAAGATATGAGCAAATAAGGCCAAACTAGAGTGATTTCCCATAAGAACATGGAGTTGTCAAATAAAAGGCGATAAGATCCAAATAACTCCAACTCTTCACAAAGAAGAGTGTGGTGGCCTAGGCCACCATATATGAGTGTTGTGGCATGGCACCGCGAAGATATATCTTGGGTCCAAGCCACTACTCATCATTGAAGCTCACATATCAACATATGATATTAAGAGAATGATTTCTTAATGTTGGCATTATGGGGGGAGGGATAGCTCAATAATTTAAACCGCACTCCCCCTATTTCCATGCCCACATCTAAACCAAATAAAGTTTTGAGACAAAGGTGTGTTTGCAAGATGGTCAAGCTATACTCCTTGAATCAATGATATTTAGCTCATTCCTCAAATAAGAGAACCTTGCTTCATCAAGAGGCTTCGTGAATATATCGGCAAGTTGATCTTTGGTAGGAACATAGATAAGCTCAATATCACCACGGGCAACATGATCCCTAATGAAATGATTCCGGATCTCAATATGCTTCGTTCTTGAATGTTGCACCGGATTATAGGCAATCTTGATGGCACTTTCATTGTCACATAATAGAGGCACTTTGTCACAAATGACACCGTATTCCTTTAAAGTTTGCCTCATCCATAACAATTGAGTGCATCCACTTGCGGCGGCAACATATTCGGCTTCGGCGGTGGAGAGAGATATGCAATTTTGCTTCTTAGAAGACCAACACACCAAGGACCTACCAAGGAATTGGCAAGCCCCGGAAGTTGATTTCCTATCATCCTTGTCACCCGCCCAATCCGCATCGGTATATCCATTGAGAATAAAACTTGAGCCTTTGGGGTACCAAATACCATATCTTGGGGTATCAACCAAATATCGAAAGATTCTTTTGAGAGCCATCATGTGGCTCTCCTTAGGAGAAGCTTGATACCTTGCACACACACCAACACTCAACACTATGTCCGGTCTAGATGCACAAAGGTAAAGCAAGGATCCAATCATGGAGCGATATACCTTTTGATCCACCTCTTTACCATTGGGATCTAGTGCAAGATGACATTTGGTAACCATAGGAGTGGCCACACCCTTCAACTCGGTCATCTTGAACCTCTTGAGCATGTCTTGGAGATATTTTGCTTGATTGATGAAGGTTCCTTCTCTCAATTGCTTGATCTCAAAACCAAGGAAGAACTTCATCTCTCCCATCATAGACATCTCAAACCTATCGGTCATAAGCTTTGAAAATTCATCATTGAAAGCTTTGTTAGTAGAGCCAAAGATAATATCATCAACATATAATTGGCAAACGAAAAGCTCCCCATTGACCCTCTTAGTAAAAAGAGTGGGATCGATTAACCCAACATCAAACCCACGGTCTACCAACAATTCTTTAAGGTGCTCGTACCAAGCTCTAGGAGCTTGTTTGAGACCATAAAGTGCTTTATCAAGCTTGTAGACATGGTTAGGAAAGTTGAGATCCTCGAACCCCGGGGGTTGCTTAACATAAACCTCTTCATGCAAAGGACCATTAAGAAATGCACTTTTCACATCCATTTGTTGTAATTTAAAGTTATGATGCGATGCATAAGCAAGAAGGATACGGATGGACTCAAGGCGAGCCACGGGAGCATAGGTCTCTCCAAAGTCAATTCCTTCAACTTGAGAGAAACCTTGAGCCACCAATCTTGCCTTGTTCCTCACAATATTTCCAAACTCATCTTGCTTGTTCTTGAATATCCATTTAGTGCCTATAACATTGCGGCACTCCTTTGGCTTCTCTACTAAGGTCCACACTTTGTTGCGCTTGAAGTTGTTGAGTTCCTCATGCATAGCTTCCACCCAATCCGAATCTTCAAGGGCTTCAAACACTTTCTTGGGTTCCACTACGGAGATATAAGCATGATGATTGCTAAAGTTAGCCAATTGCCTTCTTGTGGAGACCTTTGCTCGAACATCACCAAGGACCTTGTCATGTGTGTGTCCACGAATTTCAAGGGTCCTTTCTCTTCTTGCTAGACGACGGGCCTCGATCTCCTCCTTGGTTCTTCTTGGCCTTGGAGGTGTCACTTGATCAACTTGATCATTTGGGTCCCCGTCTTGACCTTCAACTTGAGCTTCCTCAATTTCTTGAGGTTGCTCATCCTCATGTGCTTGATCTTGGACATTATCCGGTGAGAGTAGAATGTTGAAAGGATATTCATCGGATCCATCATGAATCCGTGGTTGATCTTGTCCTTGATCTTGTCCTTGATCTTGCACACAAGAGGGAGGGTTTTGTTCTTGTTCTTGGGTTGGTGCATTATTTGCTTCAAGAGATGGGGTTTGTTGATGTTGAGAAGATGAGGGCTCCACCGTGGTAGAGCATAGTCCTTCCCGAGACGCCACACCGTGTCCCTCAATGGGGCGGAAAAATCCCACACCCATTCTTACTATGGCATCTTGAGGTATTTCATCACCTGCACATACATCAACTTGCCCCACTTGGGAGCCATCATTTTCTTCGAACCTCACACTACAAGATTCGATGATAATCCCGGAGGCTATATCAAAGACTCTATAAGTGTGAGATTCGGCACCGTAACCAACAAATATACCCTCCAAAGCTTTAGGAGCGAATTTAGACAAACGAACTCCTTTGATTTTGTAGAAACACTTACAACCGAACACCTTGAAGTATGAGATATTGGGCTTGTTGCCGGTGAGTATTTCATATGGAGTCTTGTTCAATCCCTTGCGGAGATAGAGCCGGTTAGAAGAGTGGCAAGCGGTGGAGATGGCTTCGGCCCAAAAGTTATAGCGGGATTTATACTCCGCCATCATAGACCTTGCCATATCCATAAGAGTCCGGTTCTTCCTCTCCGCAACACCATTTTGTTGAGGGGTGTAAGCAGCGGAATATTGATGACGTATCCCCTCATCACTAAGAAAATCATTGAGTGTATAGTTCTTGAACTCGGAGCCGTTGTCACTTCTTATTGCCATAATGAGGAGGTTGTGTTGACGTTGCACCTCGGTAGCAAAGTCAATGAATATTTGTTGAGTCTCATCTTTCGTCTTGAGAAAGTAGACCCAAGTGTATCTTGAGTAATCATCAACAATCACCAAGCAATGTTTCTTCGCACCAAGACTTGCATGAGTAACGGGACCAAAGAGATCCACATGAAGGAGCTCCAAGATCCTCTTGGAAGAGATGATAGTCTTGCTTGGATGCGGAGAGTCATGCATTTTGCCTTCAACACAAGCCCTACAAACACGATCTTTGGCAAAAGAAACATTTTCCATTAGTCCCACAATATGGTTCCCCTTGTGAAGACTTTGCAAAGTTCTCATGTTGACATGGGCTAGGCGGCGATGCCACAACCAACCCACATCCGCCTTTCCGAATAGGCACATCGCACTTGAAGTGGTGGTCCCCGAAAAGTCCACCACATACAAGTTATGTTCGCGATACCCAACGAAAGCGACTTTTAGAGTCTTGCTCCACAAGAGGACCACAATATCTTTATCAATAAAGACGGCGAAACCCATCTTGCCAAGGGCGGAAACGGAAAGTAAATTGTAACCAAGGGTTTTGACAAGCATGACATCCACAAGTGTTATGTTGTGTGCAACCACAACCTTGCCAAAACCCAATACCTCGGATGTAGAATTATCGCCAAAGGAGACGGTGATATTGTTTATGTTGGGCCTCAACTCCTTGACGAGGTTCTTGCCGCCGGTCATATGACTTGTACATCCACTATCAAGTACCCATTTTGACCCTCCGGCGGCATAGTCCTACATGAGATCAATTCTTGGATTTAGGTACCCATTTCTCAATGGGTCCTCTTTTGTTAGCAACAAGGGTCTTTGGGACCCAAATAGACCAAGCAACATAACCATCATATGGGCCAACATATTTAGCATAAACATCACCATAATAATCTTTAAATAAAACATAGTGAGGGTTAGCATTTCCCGCATCATCATCATTCATGGTTTTGCCCTTAGGGGCTTCACCATTAGTGATATCTTTCTTCTTCTCTTGTGCGGGCTTGGCCTTTTGCTTGTTTGCCTTCTTTGCCTTGGCTCCATAACCAAGGCCCTCCTTCCCATTGTTTGATCTTTGCTTACTCAAGAGATCATCCAAAGAAAGTTTACTTTGGGGAGAGGAGGCCTTAGCAAGTTCATCCTTCAACCTAGCATTTTCCTCAATAATATTTGCATGATCACATGAAGGGGTAGAGGAACTAGGCACATCATATGAAGCAAGCCTAATTTGAAGTTGCTCATTTGACTTGGATAGGAGAGTGTATTCACTCTTCAAAGCTTTGTGAGCTTTGTCTAGTTCATCTAGATCCTTCACAAGTTTCTCATGATCAACACCAAATTGGGCCTTTTCCTTTTTAAGCACTTTATTCTTAGCCCTAGCATGATCTCTAGCTTTAGTGAGCTTGTTAATTTCATCTTGAGGCTCTTCAAGATTTTCTAGCCTCTCCTCAAGAGAGGCTATAGTTTCTTGACTTTCCTCAAGAGCATTTTTAAGAGCATGGATTTCAAGAGAGTCTTCTCTCTCTATTTGACCCTTTTTCTCAAGAGTATCATTTTGTTGAGCTAAACGAGCCATGAGATTTGAAACATGCTTTTTGTTGATACCTTGTAGGTTAAACATGAATTCATCAAACTCTAGCATTTCTTGTTTCACTTTTAGACTAGCATCATCAACCCCTAGATCACTTGATATGTTAGGCATAGAGGGGCTAGGAGATGATACCTCGGAGGATTTGGCCATGAGACAACTTTCTTCCTCCACATGAATGACCTCATTGGGGGATTCACTTGGTGATGAAGAGTTAGTGGAGAGGGAGGCAAGAGCGACCAATCCATTAGAGGTTGCATCTTCTTCATCATCAACATCATCATCTCCGGAGGTATATTCTTCTTGAGTTGATAGCACAATAGATGTGTCCAAGGAGGATTTTGCCATGAAGCAATGTGCATTCTTGATATGAGGATTCTCATTGGGGGATTCAAAGAGAGATGAAGAGGGAATGTTGGTAGTGACAATGGCGGCCACTTCCTTTGAGCTTTCTCCTTCATCATCACTAGAGCTTTCAACTTCATCGGAAGAATATTCTTCCCTAGTCACTAGCACAACTTTTGGGTGCCTCTTGCCCTTCTTGGTCTTGTTGTTGTAGAATTTCTTGTTGGGGGCTTTTGAATATTTGCCCTTTGATTCTTTGCTCTTGTCCTTGGGAATGAGCCTTCCATTATGAAGCTCTCTATTCTCATAGGGGCATTCGGCAATGAAGTGGCGCTTGTCATCACAATTGTAGCATGATCTTGTCTTTGGACCAAAGCTAGTGAACCCACTCTTGTGGTTTCTCTTGATGTTGTCTTCCTTGGCCTTGGAGGGATCAACCCAAAATGACTTTGCATGGAAGGCCATGTGATCATGATAGTGGCATTCCAAATCTTCCGGATAGGACATACTCCAAGATGCCCTATATTGTTCTTGAGGGTACACTTCTTCTACGGGGTTGACCACCATGGCAAGATTGTTCCCTTTTGACATACCAATGGCACGATTGAGAGAATCATGAGAGTTTTGCTCGAGCACCTTGAGGGCTTGCATCTCGTGCACGGCATCTTGAGATGAGAGAGAGGAATAGCATTCTCTCCCAACAAGGGTCTTGACATCAATGGGTACATACGGCATCATGCATTCAATGTACTTCTCCTTGATCCAAGAGTCATTGATGTGGGTGGCACCAATAAGCCGGAAGGAATCGGCAACGATGAGGAGTCTTGAATACATGACTTGATGATCTTCATCCGGTAGCCTCATGAATCCTTCGGCTTGATTCCGAAGAGCATTATACTTGTTCCTTCTCGTGCTCTCACTTCCAATGCAACTAGCGGCCAAACCTTCCCAAGCTTCCTTGGCGGTGGTGTAGTTCCGAACACGAGGCAAATCCTTTGTCCCCACACTAGTTTGAATCATGTGCAAGGCGGTGTTGTTGAGTTGACTATCAACCGCTTCTCTTCTAGTCAACTTGTCGGGGTTGTAGGGCTTGAAGCCTTCCAAGATGATTCTCCAAAGTTCATTGGAGGCACTGCAAACATGAGAGCGAAACTCAAATCGCCAAGTATCGAAATTCTCAACGGAAAACTTAGGTGGGTCGCCTCGAATGTTTAAATGAGGATGGGGAACCGGTATATCGGGAGATAGAAAAGGTGGAGCTACTCGATTGTAGCTCTCACCTCCACTAGTATCCCTAGGAGATGCAATGGGAGATTTGTTAGTGTTTAAGTTATCACCTTCCACGGGTTTAGTAGAGGAGGGTAATGCCGAAGCACCTCCCTCTTCTAACACACCCGTGTCCTTTACCTCTTCGGTGGGAGCCTTAGGAGGGGCCGGAGTCAAAAGCTCGGAAATCAATTTTCTCATGCTTTCCATTTGAGCGTCCATGGAGGATCTCAACGAATTGATGTCCTCCATGGTGACCATCTTACCGGCCTCTTCCGAAGCCCATCTTCCGGCATACTCTTAGGCGGTTAAGCCCAAAATAAGAGTCGTGGCTCTGATACCAATTGAAAGGATCGTATGCCGCACCTAGAGGGGGGTGAATAGGTGCTAACCAATTTTTAGTTCTTTTTCAATTTAGGTTTGACACAAAGGTAAATTCTCTAGATATGCAACTAAGTGAATTTACCTATATGACAAGGTTATCACCTAAGCAAGATATAGCTACGCAATATATAGGAGATAGAGTGGGATAGAGGTAACCGAGAGTGGAGCACGCGTTGACACGGAGATGATTCCCGTAGTTCCCTTCCTTTGCAAGAAGGTACGTCTACGTTTGGAGGAGTGTGGTTGCTACGCAAGCCAAACCAACAGCCACGAAGGCTTCACTCAGATCTCCTGTGAGCAACGCCACGAAGGCCTAGCCCACTTCCACTAAGGGATTTCCTCGAGGCGGAAACCGGGCCTTTACAAGGTTCTTGGGGCACACATCCACAACCGAATTGGAGGCTCCCAAATCTGTAACAATACAACAATCAACAACAACACATCAACACAAATCAACTAGGGAACCAAATAGGAACACTAGCATGAGATCCCTCAAACAAATGAGGGGGAAATGAAAATCGCTTCGGTGAGGATGTAGATCGGTGGCTTCTCCTTCGAATCTCCAAAGATCAAGAGCTTTGGTTGGGGGAGGAAGGAGATCTTGCAAATCTTGTGTTTCTTGAGGTGGCTCTAATGGTGATGAAGCTTGGCAGATTTCTTGTGTAATGATTGAGCAAAGGGGAAAGGAAGAAGAGGGGTATAAATACCCCTCCCCAAAATCCAGCCGTTGAGCCTTCCGGGGGGCCGGATAATCCGGCCTAAGTTAGGGCCGGATAATCCGCCCCCGGATAATCCGGCCTCCTGGTACAAAACCAGGACAATGTCCGGTCAAATGTCCGGCCCCATACCAGAGCCACTTTTCTTCAGGTCCTTAGCCGTTTTCGAGGGGGCCGGATATTCTTGAAATATCCGGCCCGGATAATCCGGCCCTGGGACAAAACCAGGACAATATCCGGGCAAATGTCCGGCCCCTATACTGAGCAGATTTCCTCAAGTCCTTAGCCGAAATTCTGGGGGCCGGATATTTTGGAAATATCCGGCCCGGATTATCCGGCCTGATGAACTTTTTCTGATTCTCTTTGACAGCACTGACCACATCCAACACACATACAAATGTATCTATGTAATCCCTGTACCACTTAAACAACCATTAGTGTATCACATACATTGACATCAAACACTCAAAACATAATATGAGAGATGTTCTTTCAATCTCCCCCTTTTTGGTGTTTGATGACAATATAACGGATTTGCAAGGTGTTTACACAAGTGTTTGCTTCTAAGGTGGAAAGAAGTAGGTAAACTGACTCAACAATAAAGTAGAAGAATGGCCCTTCGCAGAGGGAAGCATGGATTACTATTTTTGTGCTAGAGCTTTCCATTTTGTAAACATAGAAACAATTTTGTCAATGGTAGTAATAAATCATATGTGTTATGTATAAGACATCCTATAAGTTGCAAGCCTCATGCATAGAATACTAATAGTGCCCGCACCTTGTCCTAATTAGCTTGGATTAACACGGATTATCATTGCATAACATATGTTTCAACCAAGTGTCACAAAGGGGTACCTCTATGCCGCCTGTACAAGGGTCTAAGGAGAAGGTTCGCATTGGATTTCTCGCTTTTGATCATTCTCAACTTAGACACCCATACCGGGACAACATAGACAACAAATAATGGACTCCTCTTTTAATGCTTATTAAGCATTCAACAGATAATATTCTCATAAGAGATTGAGGTTTTATGTCCAAACTGAAACTTCCACCATGATTCATGGCTTTAGTTAGCGGCCCAATGTTCTTCTCTAACAATATGCATACTCAAACCATTTGACATGAAAATCTCCCTTACTTTAGGCAAGACGAACATGCATAGCAACTCACATGATATTCAACAAAGGTAAAAGTTGATGGCGTCCCCAGAAACATGGTTACCGCTCAACAAGCAACTTATTAAGAAATAAGATACATAAGTACATATTCTTCACCACAATAGTTTTTATGCTATTTTCCCATGAGCTATGTATTGTAAAGGCAAAGAATGGAAGTTTAAAGGTAGCACTCAAGTAATGTACTTTGGAATGGCAAAGAAATACCATGTGGTAGGTAGGTATGGTGGACACAAAAGGCATAGTTTTTGGCTCAAGGATTTGGATGCACGAGAAGAATCCCTCTCAATACAAGGCTAGGCTAGCAAGGTTGTTTGAAGCAAACTCAAGTATGAAATGGTGCAGCAAGACTCACATATGAACATATTGTAAGTATTATAAGACTTTACATTGTCTCCTTGTTGTTCAAACACCTCAACCAGAAAATATCTAGACTTAGAGAGACCAATCATGCAAACCAAATTTTAACAAGCTCTATGTAGTTCTTCATTAATAGGTGCAAAGTACATGATGCAAGAGCTTAAACATGATCTATATGAGCACAACAATTGCCAAGTATCAAGTTATTCAAGACATTATACCAATTACCACATGCGGCATTTTCCGTTTCCAACCATATAACAATTAACGAAGCAGTTTCAACCTTTGCCATGAACATTAAAAGCTAAGAACACATCTGTTCATATGAACCAACGGAGCGTGTCTCTCTCCCACACACGCATGAATTTATTCAAACAAACACAAACAGACGCTCCAAGTAAAGTACATAAGATGTGACCGAATAAAAATATAGTTTCAAGAGAAGAAACCTGATAAATTGTTGATGAAGAAGGGGATACCTTGGGCATCCCCAAGCTTAGATGCTTGAGTCTTCTTGAAATATGCAGGGATGAACCACGGGGCATCCCCAAGCTTAGACTTTTCACTCTTCTTGATCATAATATATCATCCTCCTCTCTTGACCCTTGAAAACTTCCTCCACACCAAACTCAAAACAAACTCATTAGAGGGTTAGTGCATAATCAAAAATTCACATGTTCAGAGGTGACACAATCATTCTTAACACTTGGACATTGCCCAAAGCTACTGAAAGTTAATGGAACAAAGAAATCCATCAAACATAGCAAAACAGCAATGCGAAACAAAAGGCAGAATATGTCAAAACAGAACAGTCCGTAAAGACAAATTTTACAGAGGCACTTAACTTGCTCAGATGAAAATGCTCAAATTGAATGAAAATTGCGTACATATCTGAGGATCACGCATGTAAATTGGCAGATTTTTCTGAGTTACCTACAGAGAACCCTTGCCCAAATTCACAGCAGAAATCTGTTTCTGCAGAAATCCAAATCTAGTATGAACCTTGCTATCAAAGACTTTACTTGGCACAACAATGCAATAAAATAAAGATAAGGAGAGGTTTGTACAATAGTAACAACTTCCAAGACACAACAAAACAGTAGCAAAATAAAAACATGGGTTATCTCCCAAGAAGTGCTTTCTTTATAGCCATTAAGATGGGCTCAGCAATTTTGATGATGCACTCTCAAGAAATAGTAGTTGAAGCAAAAGAGAGCATCAAAAGGCAAGTATGAAACAAATTTAAGCCTAACTCACTTCCTATGAAAAGGAATCTTGTACACAAATGAATTCATGAAGAACAAAGTGGCAAGCATAAGAAGGCAATACAAGCGCAACTTCAAAATTCTCAACATAAAGAGGGGAAACTTAATACTATTAAGATGCATATTACCATGTTATCTTGTCATCATCTTGATTGATGAAATCCAGGTAGATCTATGATTAGGCGGGGACAGGATTCGAACCTGCAGTCTTCAGGTCATGAGCCTGATGAGTTGACCAATTCCTCTACCCCGCTTCTTCCCCTGATCTTTCTTTCCCGGATAGAACCAGCGTTTAGGTTGCGGCTAGGCGCAGAGCTCCTGACGACTGGTACGAACTTGCTGAAAGCACGAGCTTCCAAGCGAAAGAACAAGGGATGAGCGCTTTGTTGCTAAAGCGCCCTCTCTCATAATAACTTTCAGTAGCATCATCGATGAAATCCACAATATAACCATCACTTAAAACATTCTTATCATGGTTCATATCCATAAAAGTATCATTAATTTTGGCATAAGAAGAATTCTCCTCATTAATAGTAATTGGAGCAAGATCATTATCAAGAATTTGAACATGGTAAACAAGTTGCATACTAAGGGAATTGTTTTTGGCAACCCAATCATAACTATGACAAATTTCATAAGGATAGTTATAACCTATATCATAGCATTCTTTATAATAATCATCAAAGATTGGAGGCACAGTGTCATCATAAGAAATAGAATAGTTATCTTTCACAGTATGTTCATCTATGACCATACCATCATTGTTACTAGAAGGAGATGTATCAAACATATAATGATCAGTAGCAAAAGGATTTTCAAACACCTCATCCCCAAGCTTAGAGCTTTCTATATCATTATGGGAGGAAGCATGGATAGTACTGATACTATGGCAATTATTAACATTATCATTTTCAGAATTAGTTTCCCAGAGATTTGCAATATCAAAAGTAGTGTGCTCTTTCAAATCATGATCACTAATGTAGGTAAAGGGCATAGGAAGATCATTTTACTCAGATTCATTATCATAATAATCATCAGGAGCAACATACTTACGGTTACTTATCGTTATCTCATACGCGCGGGGATATGATGTTACCTCTTTCTTTTTATTCCCCTTCCCCTTCTTCTTCTTCTTCTTCTTCGTTCCCTTCTTCTTCTTCTTCTTCTCCTTCTCCTTCTCCTCGTTCCCTTCTTTAGGAGGGAGAGGCTTGATGAGAGGCTTCTCCACATAACCTGCTTTATTTCCAGAAACAATAGAAGAAACTTGGGAGGATTTCTCCTTTTCATTAATAAGTTTGAAACACACAGCGGTCCTATCATATTTTGGCAAAGTGTCATCTTCTAAAATATTTTGTATGTAAGTATTTGTATGGCAATCATCAATGCAATAAGAAAAACACCCATGCATGACATCATTAATATCAAGATCACTCATATGTATCAATAGCCCGATGAGGAAGACATAGCTCTCTCTCTCTCTCTCTCTCTCTCTCTCTCTCTTTTTAGATTTTTTTTTCAGATTCAACTCAGATCAGATCGGAATTAAGTACCGATCGAGTAGCTGCCGGTAGAAAATCGCCTGCAAGACGCAGGACGACGGCGGGAGACGACCCGGGCGGAGGGAGGCAACGGCCGGCGGCGGCGGCCGGCGATGCCCGGACCTGGCGGAGGCGAGGCGAGCGGGCCGACGGGCAGAGCGGGGAATCGGGCGCAGGGGCGAAGCAGGGGAGGACGAACCAGCGACGGCCGAAGAAGATCGGGGCGAGCCGGGCAGGTGGCGGGGATGGTAGAGGACGGCCCAGCGACGGCCGGGAAGAGGAGTTCCGGCGACGGCCGGGAAGAGAAGGTCCAGCGACGGCCGGGAAGAAGCCGGCGGCGGGGCGGCCGGGAACAAGTCTTCAAGAAAAACGTCCGTACGGAGAGGAGGACCAATTTTGCTCTGATACCATGTTAAGCTTCATGCACTATCCACTTGAACCAAAAGTCCGAACCGATAAAAAAGGGCTAAGCAATCTACTTAATTACACGTCAACACATATCAACTACACGTACTTGCGTCGCCCAAAGGATGCGAAGTATACGAACCAACTCCGGAAGTGACACTGTTTTATAACCAATGTTCTATCTTTGTTCCAAGTCAAACAAAGTTTGACCACCAAAGTTCTACACACTGATGAATTTAATAAAACTGATCGACTGGTGTTGTAGATGTTGATACTTGTATAAACTTGCTCAAACTTCAACTAGTTCGATGATCTGGACAAAGCTAGAACTGAGGAGTAGCTAGGTAGCTAGTAAAGAGAGTGGGTGATCCAAATAGGAGGTCGCTCATCCAGCCAAGGCTGCAGCAGTTGGGTACCAAACTTGTGCATTCTCCCGCTACTGAAATCCCATATACCGGCGTCTTGCCGCGTGATAGGCGGTAAGTGCTGCTCACTGTCGTCGGCGAGATAGGCGCAGTTGGGCCGCAGCATGGGATAGTCCTTCACCGGAAGGCACATCGGCTCGTTGTTGCCAAGGAACAAGGCGTAAGGGCATCTCCAACCGGGCGACCCATCCCGCGCCCGCGCGTCTGGATGGGTCGAAACGGACAAAATCGCGGCCCAGCGCGCGGACCCATCCCTAAAACGGACGGCCGGGGCGTCCGGGACGACCAAACCCGGCCCAAATCTTGGACGAGTTTGCGTGGCCGCGGACGCGAAAGGCTGGTCGCTCGCGTCCTCCCTTGTCCGCCCTGGCCCGCCTGTCGCCTCCCACAACAGAAACACTCCACTCCACTCCCAAAACCTAGAGATGGCCGACGAAGCGACTGCCGCCGCCGCCACCGCCACCACCGCCACCATCGGAGAGGAGGCACTGGTCGCGGCCGTTGCCGCTCCTTCCGTGGAGGCGGCTTCTGAACTGGACGCTCCGGTGGTCGTGGAGCCCGGGCCGCCGACGAAGAAGGCGAAGCCCGAGCTCACCGCGGAGCAGAGGGCGATGGAGTCCAAGAAGCGGGCGGACCGGCGCCGGGCGCTTGATCAACGGAAGAAGGAGGCCGCCGCCGAGGAGGAGCGGGTGCGGGCGGCGGAGCACCTCCTCCAACTCCAAACACAGGCGAAGAACACGGTCATGCAAGAGCAGGCGCAGGCCATGCTGTTTTACGGCCACTCATCGCTCGGCCAGCACATGCTCATCCCCGGCACCGGCACGGCCTCGGGGGGGAGCTCGTCCTCATCCGTGACCCTGCCCCTTCCTCCAAGATCAACTGGCCCACCGTCTGCCCCGTTTGGGCACGAATTGGGGGCGCATTCTGGGCGGCACGCGTACCACTCACGGGATGGGTCACCGGAGGTGGGAGAGTCCATGTCGGGGCCGTCACCTTCGTCCATTGACCTCAACCGTGCGCCGGCGAACTCCAAAGGCCACAAGAACCTGGCAGCAGCTGCCATGGCCGGCGCACGCAACCTGTTCGACGATTTGTCGGCCGCGCGCGCGCAGTCACCGTCGACCGTGCAGGCCCCTACGTCTTTCGCGCAGACGATGCCGGCCACCCTGCCATGTCCTTCGACACAGCAGGCTCCCCAGCCACCTCCCGTTGACACACAGGAGGGCACAACTGCCTGTCCCGGCAGCATAAACATCGAGGAGGAGCCGTTGTTCGTTGAGGGACTCACACAAGCCGCAGCTGCACAAGCTAGAGCTCGCCGGGTAAGCAAGCGAACCGCCAACTACACGGAGAAGGAGGACAAGATGATCGTCAATGCATGGTTGACCATCGGGCAAGATGCGTTGACAGGTGCCGAGCAGAAGGGGACCGCATTCTGGCGCCGGGTCTATGAATACTTCCATGAACATCGCAAATATGGACAGGAGCCATTTGAGAGCGACCGCAGCGACATATCGATCCAAAAGAGGTGGGGAACAATTCAAACGGAATGCAACAAGTTCCAGGCGGCGTATGAGCACGCGAAGCGGCTCCCCGTTAGTGGCATGGGTATGAAGGACTTGGTATGATTCTTAACCTCAACTTAATCATCCGATATTCGCACATAAGTTTATCGTTGTTCTCTCGCTTTGCTCTAGGTGTGGCGAGCTTTGGACTTCTACAAAGCCAACAATGGAGAGAAGACCTTTGCCTTCCCTCATTGTTGGAAGGAACTCCAGGGCACCCCCAAGTTCCAGGAGGGGTTTGAGGGGTACATGGCCACCTTGACTGGCAACAACCCCGCCAAAGATGCCACGGTCATTGACCTTGATGGTGGGCAGCCTTGCGGTAGCTCCGCTTCTCGTGCAAGTCGTCCACGCGGCCACAAGTCAACCAAAGCCGACATGAAGCGTGATGCTTCCTCCGTACTATTGTATGGCACTTTGAAGGAGATGCATGTGGAGAGAGAGGTGTCCACGGACAAGAGGGATGAGAGGAGGCGCCGGGAGAAAGAAGAGGACAGGAAGAAATTCTTTGATGTCCAGCAGAAGAAGCTTGAGATTGAAGAGGTCAAGGCCCAGGCCAAAGCTAAAGAACTTGAGCTCAAAGAGAGAGAACTTGAGCTCACAGCACTGGCAAGGGCGAAAGAGGTGGAGATGAAGGCGAAGGAAATTGAGCTCAAAGCAATGGCAAGGGCCAAAGAGATGGAGATGAAGGCGCAGGAAGTTGAGCTCAAACGCCAAGCCGAGGACAACCTCATCATGAACGCCGACTTGACCAACATGAGTGAGGCGAAGAGAGCTTGGTTCGAGAAGAGGCAGAAGGAGATCCTCGAGCGCCCAAATTGAGTTAGACAATCTCAATTGTAATTTTTATATTTTTCTCAAACTATGGCACATTTTAATTGATTTATCATGCTACATTTGATGCTATTTTATGCTATTTGCTATATTTTATGTTTGTTATATATTATTCCATGTTTATGAGATATTATTCTAGGTTTAGACATTGTTTTATAAAGTATCTGTGGCCAGATGGCCTATTTCCCAAAGAAGTAGGCCAAATGGCCAAATGGGTGGCTCGTTGGCAGCGTGCGACCCAAACGGACGCGACGAGCACATCCCGGTGTCGTTACCCAAACGCCCAGCGCGTCCGTTTGGGTCGCCCGGTTGGAGATGCCCTAATCGTCCCCGACGCCAGGCAACCTGGCCAGCGCTGGCAGCTCAAAAGTGATCTTCTCGATCACTATGTCCGTCGTGGACACGTCCTTCTCCCCCGCTCGAGGCCTCGACAGCGAGAGGTTTCTCGTCACCACCAGGAGCTCGTCGCCGCGGAAGACGACGTAGTAGGAGTTTCTATAGCTAGGACGCAACTCCCTCATCAGGTACGAGATGGTTCGCCCCGCCGGCACCGGTCCAGCGAGGTCTACGGAGAAGATGGTGCCGCCTTGGCACATCAGGTAGAAGAGGCCGTTGTTGTTGTTGTGGACGACGCCGATGATGGGGCAAGCCATGAAGGATGCCAGGACGGATGAGAGCGAGGTCCAGCGCTCGTCTCCCGGCCGCGCGTACGATGCCTCGCCGTGCGGCATGTGCACGAGGAGGACGACGCCGGCGGCGGAGATGGCGACGCGACGGAACATCCAGCCTCGCACCCTCCTTGCGGTCACGGCCTCCACGCCCATCACAGCGGTGGCGGCGCTCGTCGGACGATAGTGGTCGACGTCGTACACGGCAGTGCCGTCGGCGTTGAGGGAGGTGCCCTTGACGCGCTCGAGGGTAGCGAGGGGCGGGAGCGCGGTCCGGGCGCCCGTGAGAGGGTTGAAGAGGAAGGGGTTGGCCGTCGCATCGTCAACGGCGAACACCCACCCGTGCGCCGAGCCTGCAACCGCAAACCCGCCGCCGCGGCAGGGGAAGGTGGCGCTGGTTGATGGGGAGTAGATCGCGGCGGCGCCGTCGGCGGCACGGGCGTGCAGCAGGCAGGGAGGCGGGTTGGGCTTGGCGTGGAGGTGGAGGCGACAGAACTGGGCGCACGCAGCGCGCCAGGAGGAGCAGACGTCGCCGGAGTTGAGGACGTCGAGGACCTCCATCGACGCCATGGCCGCCAGCAGCAGGTCCTCTGGCAGTCCCGACCAGTCCCGTTGGTCGGTGGCGCCGGCTGGCTGTTTGCTCGACGCCTCTGGTGGTGCTACGTTACGTGGCCAGTGACTGCGAGCCCACCGTGCGACCCGACGCGCCGCCCCTACCACCTGATGGCGACCCTGACTCGAGCAAGGCCGCCGTCGTCGAGCCTGCTGGCCCCCGAAGCAGGTAGAAATTGCTTTCATCACGGCGTCGGTTTTCCTGGACTTACGGTGCGACATCGATCAAGTAGATTATAGAGTAAAATACATGGTAGATCATCCAACTTGTCCGTATACTTCGCTTTCATCACTGTATTTAGAGAAGTGACATTTACGGTCACTAAAGACGCGTAAATGCGTCACGTACGGTCACTGCAGGAATTACATCTACGTATTTGTTGACGTGGCCATATGGGATCCCTTGTCAGTGGCTGTGCTCCAACCAGCTGAAGTTTTTACATAAAAGCACCCCTGCGTGAAGCGGCCCCATGTCTGTCCGTGGGAGCACTGCCCAGGCAACGAGCTTGTACCACACCGCATCTCGCCGAGTTAAATTCCAGCACCTCCAGCTCGGCCAGGTCGTAGATCTTGGGCTCGTGTCTCGCGATGTTGTCAGCGAGCGTCGTGGCGACGACGGCCAGGTCGTGGGTACGGCGACGGACGCGAGTTGGGGCAATTCGTGCTCCTCCTTATCGTCCTATCCCGAATAGTCTTCCTCGCCTCGCCGGCCGCAGAGCGCGATGCACCTCTGGCCGGCGTACGAGCTGCGCGAGCCTCACACTTCGTCGGCGGGGCGCGGATGCCAGCCGTTCAAGGTCGTCGGCTCATCGCGCCACAGCGTGGCGCCTATCTCGGCTTGAAGCTCCGGTACGTGTCGGTCGGGCGTAGCGGCGCTGTGTCCCGCCGGCGAGTGAGAACGACACCGAAATGGCACAATGTAGAGCAACCAGGACAACGCGCTACCATTACGCGGAGCTTAGGCGACATCCGGGATTCAGAGCGGCACGGAAGTGGCACAACGTAGAGTTGTCGTGTGCCGCTTCTGGCGAATTGGTTGCCACCAACATGCAGCGCACCGCCAAAGCAGTATTCCTCCGTGGTTGCCCCGTTCCCCAACACGACCATGGCGTACTTCCTTAGGCACTCGGGCATGGTCGTCGTATGCGACACGACGAGCCGCACATTCACCAAGCTGCCATGGATCCTCCTCGTGCACTTCGAGTACTGCAACGACGTCGTCACATATATAACGGCGGCGCCTATGCGGTCGTCCTCTCGGAGAACCTCGACACGACCAGCCTGAGGCTGTAGCAGTTCGCGGACGGCGCATGGAGATGGGCGCCATGATTATCTGCGAGAGCTCAGGCGATGTCAACATTGTTTGCCTGTTTCATGTGCGACATGGGGAGCAACCACTGGGAGGACCAGAGGAGCTAGCTGCCTAATTAAGTGCATCAATGCCTATGGAACGAGTGCTTGGTCGCCTTCTCCTTCAGGGCTTCAGGCCTAGGGTGGAGATCAACGTCTAAGTGTGCCTGCGTCTGTGTGCGTGCTTCGGGGAGGAGGGGCAGGAACGCGCGAGGACGCGCGCCAGCCTGCGAGACAAGGGCGGCAATAACAGGAACCGAGGAGGCCGAGTAGGTGCTTTTCTGTAAAAACTCCAGCTGATTGGAAGGTACCCACTGCTAAGGGGTCCCACGCCGCCACGTCAACAAATACATAGCTCCAACGTCTGTGGTGACCGTACATGAGACACCTGCGCGTCTTTGATGACCGTAAATATCACTTCTCGGAATACAATGACTGAAGTGAAGTATACGGACAAGTTCAATGACCTACCATGCATTTTACTCTAGATTATATAGTACTCCCTTGACATACGTGAACAGATCCGATTCAGGCTCTGCAGATGCGTTGGAATCGGAAAGAGCTAGTACTACCTCTGTCCATAAGTAGATGCCAAAAATTTGTGTAAATTTGAATGTATCTAGCCACGATTTATTGTATAGATAAATCCGAATTTAGAGCAATTTTGGCATCTATTTATGGACGGAGGGAGTATGTTTTATCGGGGGGGGATTTGAAACAACGTTTTTTTTAGAAAGTTTCTTCTCCGCATCAGTTATATGATCATCATACAAGAGTCAAAGACAGGTACCCCTCCGTCCATAAAAAGATGTAATTTTTTTATCTAAATTTGAATGTATCTATACACTGGAACGTGTCTAAGTGTAAGATCATGCAAATTTTGATAAACTTCTGACATCTATTTATGGCGAAAGATAGTACATGACATTGGAACTTGCATGAAGCAACCAGGCGCGACACATGTCCCAGCACAATGACACAGAACACCCCGAAGTAAACTACAGAATCATCGTTGCGGGAACAAATAGCCTAAGGGCACTTACTATAGATGATGTCATCTCCATTGAGGCGGATGCCAAAAAAAGACGGATATCAAATTCCTAACATAATCTATGAAAATATTACTTTTGTTAAAACTTCCAGACATAGTTCGGGTTCTCCACCCCTCTTGACACTGGCAAGGCCGTCCGGAGGAGGGGAAATCGGTCTATAAAGAAGGCAAAGCTGGAGATGACGCTAGGTTTTCAGGAGAGATCGCTAGAGAGTTGTGTTAGATGCCCCCCACATAGGTCGGCACCCAATTCATTTCGCTGCGGAGCGGGAAACATGACGCTCCTGTTGTGACATAGGTATGCCTAAGGAGCATGACGCATACATACCCCTGGCTTATTATTGGAGCAGATGGCCCGTGGACTCAAAGTTTAGGAGGCCCAGAAAGATGAAGATATTCGGATTAGGAAAGTAGAGTTATTATAGGAAACTTGTAATCAATATAGGAAGAGGCCCAGTGCGGCCCGATAAACTTGTACTTGTATGACACATAAAGGCCTTGGCTTCGCCTCTTATATAAAGGGGAAGCTGAGGACGAAGAAAGGATCGAATCATTGAAACCCTAGCCACCGTAATATTGAGTTGAGCACCTTTGTTCGGCTGAAACCTTGGAGATCTACTTGCCCTCTACTTTCCACGAAATCCTAAGTCTACAACACGTAGGCATTGACGAGTTAATCCATCGCTAATTGGCGCCGTCTGTGGGAATTGGAGGTCGCAAGTTCCTGATCTCGATGGCATCGTCAACATCATCGTCGGCAGCAAGCAATGCGGAAGGAGGTAAACAGATCCAACCTGATCTTGTTGATTTTGTTCCTCACCCTCCCGCCTGTTTGCATGCATATGCCAATCTGGAGGAGGCAATGAAGATGACATTCATGAAGATAGTGCCCGCTCTCAAAACATAGCTAATCCCCCAATCCCGCCTTCATTAATTCTCTGCTTCAGACTTCACCATGGACCAAAAGTCTCTTGATGTCAACACAGAACAGAGCTTCGCACCGCTCCCTCCGGAACCAAACGGTCGAAATAAAAGCATGGGTGCACACGACTGAATACACCCGATCCTGTGAACTACAGGCAAAAGATGCACTGTTCCATTCGTTAACGTTGGAGCCTTCCGGAACCTATCACTCCGGCTAGATGAAGAAAGATCGGCATCCAGAATTCTTCATCTTCGCGAAAGAAGAACCCTAGGACCACCACCATGAAAGCCAGAACGGCCGGCCACCACGCCGCCGCCATGGCTGGGAACCGCGGCCCATCTTCCTCATCCAACCCGGCCGGTGGAGGTCAGCAGCGATCCCGCTGCAACCCTTTCCCCGTTGAGTTCCGCCACACCACCACGTCTCCCGCCATGATCTAGGTGAAGTAGCCGAAGGCCACCGCCACCAGACGCGCCGTCTCATCCACCGCCGCCATGGTAGACCCCGCCTCCGCGCGAAGGGGAGTCCATGGGCGCGCCACCACCGCCCCTGCCTTTTGCAGCCGGACGCGGATGCCACCACCGACCCCGACGGCGGCAACGGCCAGGAGGAGGAAGACGGGCCACCTCTTCTTGGGTTCGGGTCGTCACCTAGATCCACCTCGCGCGAGACGACCCAGTGCGAAGGTGGGAAGGGAGGAAATGGGATGGGAGGGGGCGGTGGTGGAGGGAGGGATGGGCTGCAGCGCTCTTTGAAAGCGAACTAGTGATTAGGCGGAACAATATATGTCTAGTGGGGCTAAAAAAATTCTCATCAAGTCGGTCTTTCAATCAATCCTTAGCAACATAAAACATGGGAATATCTAAATTTTCTACTAGTAGGACTAACTCAGGACCGCCTTCCAATTATTCGGATTTTTTTGGGTGGGGTGATGAGCAAGATAAGAGGTGGATGCATTGGATTGACTAGGAAACAAGGACAAAATTCCATGGAGGAGTTGGGTTTAGAGATTTGAAAGTATTCAACCAAGCTCTCTACGACCCCACTCTTTCTCCTCCCCTCTCGAAACCTCCTCTGCACCTCTTCTTCAGAATCGCCTCGGGACCTCCGAGTCTAGTCTTTCTCGCCGCTGATGTTCGCGCTAGTTGTTGTAGAGCTGGATGAGGACATCGACCTCCTTTGTAAGGCAGTAGTTGTAGGGTTAGGTTTAGGTCTAATCCAGGTATATGTTCAGCCCATGTGTCAAATGATGTGGTCGGGGCATAACACCGGAGTGTCTTCTAGTGGTAGACGGGCGGTGTGGTTGGTGGTTGCGGTGCTCCGGTGGGCAGGGTCGAAGACGGCCGGTGGCTGCATCACTACTTCCCCTTCAATAAAGCTGGTGTGCGGCCCAAATCTAATTGGTCACCATGCCTTCAATGTGCAGCCATCGTGGAGATGGTGGTGTTCGATTGTGCCCAATCATCGACCGAGCCATGGGGAGTTTGCACTAAGTTTGCACTAAATTATCCCCAAAGTGAATTGTAATAACGTGTTTTTTTTTCTGATGGTGAAACGACTACAACCTCCTTTGGGACCCAACTGTTAGTGAGAGAAGAAGGCTGATTGCCAAAATTCTTTCTCCAGCAGACGGCCAGATCGCAAGCAAGCTAAATCGAGCGGCCCGCATCGTATCTGATCGGCGGACTCAGCTTCAGTGACTTTGTGCTCAAAAGTTCACCGGTGACTTTCCTTCAATCCCAGCCATTGAAGACACATCCGACGCACAGAAATAGATCTAGGCAGAAACCAACCAGACCATGTACTACTTGCTCGTTTCCAGACTACGCGGGCGGACATGGCGTTTTGGCGGGGCGGCGCTTGATTTCTCCCGCGCGCTTGCGCTCTGAGACGGAGGCGGCGGCTTCCGCTGCTGACGGAGAGACTCCGCTGCGCCTCCACTGCGCCATCCTCGGTCGGGATTCTGGCACCTCTGCCGCACTTCAGCTGCGCCGTCGTCACCAGCGATTCCGCCGCGTCCTCGCCGTCCGCGCCGCCGGTGGCGACTTCGACCAGTTCTGCGTCATCTCTTACTAGATCGACGAGTCTCCCTCATCTGATTCGCTAAGAGCGTCGCCGTTCTCCGGCCGGCCGGAGGTAATCCTAATTTTACCTGTACGTCAGTCAATTTGGGTGAGGAGTATTGTTTCATATTTTCTGTAATAGACAAGCAAGTCTCGTTGGTGTAAATCAGTAGTAAAACTAGTTGAATTTGAGCAATTTTGTGAATTGATTTATGTGGGTTGGCAATGCAGAGAAATTGGGAGGACCAATGGCACAATCTGATAAGGGGATGCCCCAAATTGGCATGATATTCAAAAGTAAAGAGGAGGCTTGGCTTTTTTGGGCAGCATATGGAGGACGTGTAGGCTTTGAAGTGAGGAAGAGGTACAGCAATAAGAGCAAAATTGATGGTGTGATAACCTCATGCAAATATGTTTGTGCCAAAGAAGGTAAAAGGCAGAACATACAAAGAGAATCCATTCAGAAGTGCTTCAGACCTGAAACAAGAACTAATTGTGATGTTCGGATGTGCATTCAATTGGATCGCTTAAAGTCACCGATGTAGTTCTTGAACACAATCACCTCCTTTACCTACCACAAACCTGCCACCTTATGGTGTCTCAAAGGAAGATTTCAGAATTTCAAGCCTTTGAAATTGAAGCTGCAGATGATTCTGGAATTATGCCTAAAGCTGCATATGAGCTTGCTACCCGGCGAGTTGGTGGACCATTTAATCTAGGCTACACTTCCCGTGACCACAGAAATCTTTTGCAAAGCAAGAGGCAGCGAGAGTTGGCCTTTGGTCAGGCGGGCAGCATGTTAAAGTATTTTCATGATAAAGTTGCCGAAAACCCATCATTTCAACATGCTTTGCAGCTGGATTGTGAGGAGCATATAGCAAATATTTTCTGGGCTGATGCTAAAATGATGCTAGACTATGCACACTTTGGTGACATTGTCACATTTGACGCCACTTTTGGGAGCTACCAGTACTGCTTTGGATGTATTTTGAGGATTTATCATAGTCTTTTGAGGCCGAAGTGTACAAGTGGTGAGGCCTAAATGTATACTGGGGACTAACTATAGTCTTTTGTTTAGTGGCACTTGTTGCTATAGAATTTGAACACTTCCAATGTTAAAAGCTTGGGAATGATCTGAACTTCCACTATGTTTCTTCTTCATTTAATTTTAAGTTGTCAATGTAAACTTCCAGTGTGTTGCAAAAACACGGCTCAAATCTTGCTAAATTGCTGAAAATTTAAACTGCCCAGAATAATTTGAAAAAATTCAATTAAATCTTATATGTTTCGCTTTGCAATCTGGGAAAATTTCGTCAGATTCAGACATACGGTTTGTGAATAAACCTCATTTTAAGTTTCATGACTAAATTTTAAACTTGAAATTCGAAGTGCCCAGAAAAATTTGAAAAAATTCCAATAAATCTTATATGTTTAGTTTTGCATTCTGGGAAATTTTCGTCTAATTTGAACAAACTTTTATGAACAAATCTTGTTTTAGTCTGAATTCAGCTAAGTGTCTCTGTGATTTTTAGTTGGATCTGTTTCTGTGCGTCGGATGTGCCTTGGATGGCTGAGATTGAAGGAAAGTCACCGGTGGACTTTTGAGCACAAAGTCACTGAAGCTGGGTCCCTGATCGGCAGCCACATTGAGAAGCCTCACACACACACACGGTGGTTCGGAGCGGCGGAGGACGGGGCCGGCGGAGGCGACGAGCGGGAGGTCCGCGTCCCATCAGCATGTTCCCAGATGACCCGGACGCGAGAGGCCACGCCGGTGAGCGAGAGGACCGTGCCCTGCTCCCACCGGCCAGGGGTGGTGGTGGTGCGGACGGGGACGGGGACGCGGCCGGGGCCGGGGCCGGGGCGGGATAAACGCACATAGGGTGCTCGACCATATTCCTAAACCACTGTGTCTGTTTGTTCTGTGATAAACACACACAGGGTGCTCGACCGTATTCCTAAACCACTATGTCTGTTCGTTCGGTTGCAGACTTGCAGGAACAGACTGGTGAATTCCCTAGGCAGCAAGTGCTGAAAGAACTGCCCCTGCAGGGAGCCGTCGCTGAGATTCCGGCTGAGCTTCCCAAGCACCAGCGAGTGACGACAGATGGTACCAAAACTGAAGGTGAAGCTCAGCTCAAGGAGCTCCCTACTGATGTAGATTGTCTGATTATCTCCAAGCTAATGTCCTGGACCGATAGATGTTCCCTAGAGAGCGTATCCCACAGCTGGCGTAGCTCTACAAGGCAGTGCGTCAACCCACCTCTCCCCTTGATCGTGAATGCTGATTTTACAATCAGCAACTGCTTCGCCAATGGTCTCCGGTCCGTGCCTCTCGCGATGAATTCTCGCGTGCCCCACCCTCCCGGCCACGAGGTGACTTGCTTGGGATCCCTGGGAAACTGGGCTGTGTTTGCTTATGACGAGTGGAACCCTGAGGGAGATCTTGCTTTGCCACACAGCTTGTGTTATCTGATCCATCACATGAAAGGAAACAACTTCATTTTACCCAGCCCATGCTCTTCTGACAAGGAAGCTTTCTCTGGTTCCCTACAAATTGTAGATGGCAATGGGCAGTTTAGCTTCTGCCAACCTGTCAAAACAAGTAGCCTGAGATTGAAAAAGGTTGTCCTGTCTCAGTCATCAAGCCCTGCTGATAGCAACATAGTCGGCCTAGCAACACAGAGGGGAGAGCAGCACATCGTCTTCAGTACACCTGGTATGTCGTCTTGGTATATCTGTTCAGCCGAGTTCATTACTGTTGGAAGCGATATCGAGTTCCTAAATGACAAGCTGATTATTCTTGGCAACAATCAAGAATCCATCTTCCAAATTGATTTTGGTCCAAATATGAGCTTCTTTCCGGTCCTCTGTGAGGTGAGAATGTGCATGGCCTTGGAGTTGCCTGAAATCGACAACACCCATCGGCAGCTGAACCTTGTCCGATCCAGTGCTGCCGGCTTGTTGCTTGTATCTAGATACTTCACACTCAACTGGGAGGAGCTGACTGCAGTTAGGGTCTTTCAGTTGCATCCTTCAAATTGGACCTGGCAGGAGATTGAGAGCTTGGGAGCATTCAGTATACTGATCAGCCTATCAAGCAGCCAGTCCATCTCTGCACCTGGGCAGAGTGACCCAAAAGCGGACCATATCTACTTCCTAGATCAGTTCTGTCCAAACTTCTTACCAGGTGAAAACGACAACTTCTCGTATCGCTCGCAGGTTTACAGCTTGAAGGATGGGACCGTGAACGAACTGTTGATTGGAAGACGCCGATGCAACCACAGACCGGGCTTTCCGATGTGGTTCTTTCCAGCAGAATAGGATGGCCGCAAGGCGGTGCTGTGAAATCCAGTACGACATCTGGTTCTCTATCTAGAATATTTTTTGGTGGATTTGGTGCACAGACACATGTCTGAATGTGTAATGTAATGCGTTGGTTTATCGTCAGACCGTCTCGGATGGATGGATTTGCTTTCTAAAGCTCGTCAGCAAGTGTTAGTGGTTGTTCCGGTTTCATGTTTGTATTGCTCTAAGTGAATGTTGAATTGTGACCTGTTCTAGACCATGCAAATTTGAAATGCGACTGCGGTTGTGAGGTATCAGCATCAGCTGGAATGTGACTCCCCTGCTTGTGCATGTCTTTTGTTTATTTTGTAGTCCACAAATTTGGTTGCAGCTCATCCAAAACATTGAAGCTGCATGTTTTACAGCTACACTTCATACTTGGTGTCATTCTGTGAGTACAGGTGCGGGTGCATTTCGCATGGTTCAGAAGGCAAAGCTTTGCAGCTGCTTGCATCTCGTCTATCTGTCTCTAATTTCAGCTAGTGCCGGTAAGAATGAAAAAAAAAATGTGTCAACGAAGGAATTAAAAACCTGAGGTAGGAAAGGCCATCACCGCATCAGGCAGGTACCATGTGTTCATCCGTGCTGTCCTCTGACGCCACCGGCGCCGCCCGGGACGTCGCTCTGAACTCTGCCGCGGACGGAGGCAGCTGCTGTGTTTGAGGTTGGCCATGGCCAGTCATGGTGTTGTGCTTGCCTATAGCTACTCCGAGGACGGATATTAACTCCTTCGCGTGTGGGACGTGTCGGGAGTTCAGAGCGAGCAGGGACAATGCCTTGCCACGTTATTCTGCTCACGTGGCACGCTATCAAACAACGAGCCAATTGCATTCTTCCAGTAGCTTGCACACGGACAGCTGTGTGGATCTAGATCGTTTGATTTTGCGGACATCATCGACCTTTGGGTGGGTTGTGAGTTGTGACGACTCAAACGTTTGATTTTCGAAAATCTAAAATACAAGTATGTTGTCGTATCGTGTTACTGTAAATCAATGTACCTACGGTTTTGTTGCAGTTAACTAAGCATATATTATTATACAACGTTGATGCATTTCTAAAATTTACAAAAGCAAGTTATGACATGCAGGTTTGAAAAAAGGTTGGAAGCCAGCATGGTGAAAATAGATGGAGCGAGTTGCATAAAATTAATGATCAAAAAGCTATAGCAGTAGCACAAAGAACATCTGAAACATCTGGAGTTGCATAAAATTAATGATCAAAAAGCTATAAAATTGACGACACTGTGGCGGTGGCGCCCATTCTTCGTGGTTTGCAGTGTGTCCAGGAAAGGGAGGAAGGATATGAGGCCAGGGCAATTAGAGCATCTCCACTCGTCCCCCCGAACAGGCCCCCGGCGAGCGTTTTTTACATCCGGACGGCGAAAATCGGCCCAGTCGCGCCCCCGTTCCTCGTTTTCGTCCGGATTTGGGCCTAGTTTCATCCGGCGATCCACGCCATCCCGGCCCCCGGGGCGCTCGGGGACTCCGGACGAAGCAGCGCGAAACGTTCCGCGCGTCGGTGGCCCCAACTTGTCGGCGGGAGACACCGATCGTCGTCCTCATCGCATCGTCTTCTTTAAAGCCTGCCGCCGGTCTCAGTGACGAGCAGCGCGCGGATCCGCGCTTCTTCCCCGACAACCACGAAGCGTGGATCGCGTTCTTCCGGCGAAGGTACGAACGCGAACTCGCCTCTTACGACGGCCCTCCTCCTCCTCCGGCAAGGAACAACGCCGCCGGCCGCCGCCGATGGTGGAGCGCGCCCAACCGCACCCTCGAGAATGTGCTCGCGCACATCGAGGACGGAACTCCCCTGTCCTGGGGATGCCGCCGCCGGTGGCGGCTACCGTGTCGCGCCGGCACGGTAGTTCCTGGATACCGAGGAGGATGGCGCCGTCCTCTTCGTCGTCGTGCTCGAGATCGGCGTCCAGGTCCGGCGGGTCGACGCCGGCCACCGTCAAGAAGGAGTGGGCGACCGTCAAGAAGGAGTCGGTGTCGCCACCGCCGACCGAGGCGCGGCAGCGGCGCCCTCGTCATCCGCGACCAGCCGCCGAGCGGGCGGAAGAAGAGAGAAAGAGGCCGGCGCAAACAAGCTCGCCGCAAACCAGCGCGGGGAGGCGAAGCGCGGAGGAGGCCGCGGTGGCGGAGGCGATCGCAAGATCGGCGAAGGACATGGAGGAGGCGAAGCGCGGACGACGCCGAATCGACTGGTCCAAGCGCGGCCGGGAGCGCGAGGAGGGCGAGCGGCGGCGGCCTGGATCGCCGCGCGTCAACTCGCCGCTCGCCGCCACACCATCCGCCGCTAGGAACGCCGCGCCCAGGGAGGTGGTGAAGCTCGACGAGAGCAGCGACGACGACATGTACCTTCCGTCGCCGCCACGCACCGGCGACGCTGGCCAGGGCACGAGCCGTTGGTACGAGGCTCCGCCGCCCCAGGACAACGCCGACTCGAGCGACGACGACGACGACGATGGCGGCGGCGACTACACGTCCTTCTACCGCCATTTCGGCATGTAGTAGGCCGCTATTTAGTTTAAGTTTAGTTTGCCAATCGCCGAATTCAAATATATGTACGAATTCGGCCTATTTATGTACGAACTCGCCTCTATATGTTAAATATCATTAAATTTCGCTTATGTTTGAACGAATTCGCCTATTTTGTCTGAATTCGTCGTATTACGTTGCATCCATCCTGGGCTCGCGGCTGGGAAAATGGGCCTCCCACGCTAAATCTTCCTCCAATCCGGACGAAAATATCGCCGGATTTGGGCGTGGGGAGCCCAAACGAGTGGGGATGCTCTTACGTCTTGTACAAATACTGTATGAATGCCTGACAATTTTCTTACCAAAAAGGGTCTCGAATGGCTTGAGTGGCATTTAACCCAAAAATTGCAGTGGCATTTTTCAAAGTTTGGAAATTGCAGTGGCATTTTTTTAAATCATATAAATTGGAGTGGCATTTATCTAGTTCGTCCTTTTAACAATAAGTTACACATCTTACAATCATTTTCAAGTTGACAATCAATCTATGGTTGGGTGGTTCGGAGGGCGGCAGAGTTAATTTAAACCTCAGGTTTAACATTTTGATGTTTCATAAATGCGGAATTTTCTTTAGTGGGAGCCGACGTTCCCGTACCCTATAGCGACCAAAGAATGGCAATCGTCCGCACCCTTGTTAGTTCTACGTAGCTATAGCGACCAAAGAATGGCAATCGTCCGCACCCTTATAAAGTTTTGAACTTATGATCCACCTCATTAAGCTAGTTGCCAAAATATCTGTAACACTCTATGGTGGGTATAAGGTAGAATCTATTTAGATTATTGAACATATAGATCTCGTGAATTAGGGTCGGAAGAGAGGGTGTTGACAGTCTCATTATGATAACAAAAAAAACTTTTATTTTCTTACCAATTACAGTTTGCGAGGTTGTACTTAGTTATCCCAACTACGAGAAACCAGGACGTTGTTGTGCAACGATTTGCACGGCAAAGGACCTCGTACGCACGGCAAAGGGTCCCTCTCTGAAGGTAAGTTTTTATCACATCTTTTTAGACTAGTTTATATATGATAATACCTTGATCTGACACCCCTCATGCTACAGGTTACAGGAAGTTCAGTAGCCTACCGAATTTCTCCAATTTCAAACAGGTTAGCTCCCTGAAATTATTCATCCTTATTTTTCGTTGGTTCTGCCACTGCAAATCTGACTTCTTTCTTTCTCTCTTCCTTTTTTTTTTTTTGTCTATCCCACCATGGGCGCAACGCCAACTTGGGTGGAGTTGGAGGAGGGCTTCAGATTTTTGCCTCTCAAGATGACCTGATATTTTCGTTGGGCCTTTTTTTGTGGTTGTATTAGTGTGATTTCTCATTTGGCACAGAATGGTAACCTCAATATTGGACTCAGAATGAGATACAAAAAGAGCCTGTTAGAACTCAATGTTTTTGGGCTGACGGAAATGTGTATGTTTTCTAATTTGAGAACAGACAATTTTTCGCACCCATTTTTATAAGTTTTGAGTTATATAGCTCTCACATTATTTTTAGCTATGAAAATGTGTCTCCTCACGAATTTGAAAACAATTAGATGTTCAATAGTCACTCCCTAAAAGAATGAATTCCAGTTTTTCGCACTCATTTTTATTATATCCTATATAAAAGTTATACAGTTTAGCACCCCCTAATTGATCGGTCTACTGTAGATGGGCTATTTTTCCTGCCTAACATTCATTCCTTTGAATGACACGTACTCTGTTATTTTTTGCACATCTAGCAGTAACTTTTTTTTCCTTTATTTTTCCTTAGGATCAGGCAACCGGCTACCGGCAAACGAATTTATAGTGTGCATTGATGACTGATCTCCTGCCGGTTTCCTTTCTTACGTGTTTAACTTGATTTAGTTTAGTTAAAGCGGTGCTGGACCCACCACCGAACAAACCAGCGCTTATTCTGCACTGGGTTGTGGCATCGAGGCGTGCATCCTCCAGATGTGATATTTCCCCGCTATCTCCACCTCCATCCGCCTCCTTCTCTTTGGAAGAGATCCTTCCCATGGCTGCCTCAGCCAGCCAGTGGGCATCCCCTCCGGCCCCGGCCATTTCCCACGCCCCAGTACACGCTTGCTGCTCCGTGCGCGCCGCCGCCCTGGCACGGGTGCCGCGTGAGCTCCGCCCTACGTGCTGGCCAGCCGGCCGTCCCTCCGCGTCGCCTATGTTGTGGGGCCGAAAACGGTGGCTGGAGGCAGCAAGAAGGCAGCCATGGAGCCGCCGGCGAGGGCAACGGCCTCCTCTACAGTGGATATGGCGGGGGAAGGCTGCTCCTGCTGCTTCATCGAAGGTAGGAGCTCCGGGGATTCCGTCGGATTCCGCCGCAGTGAAAACGCGGTGGATGGCCGCGTTGCTGCTACTGCTTCATCGAAGGTAGGCGCGACAGGGGATCCCGCAGCGGTGAACGCGTGGTGGAGGTGTGCGAGGGTCCATCGGATCTCTTTCCCTCTCATTACCCCCTCTATGTTCTCCTTAGCTATCTTCGTTTTGATTATTACCTTTACATCTCTGTGCGATATTGTTCATCTAATTGTCATGGAGCATATCACTTCCAAACTATTAGACATGATGCTTGTGAGAAGAGGCTTAATCAATATCTTAATTTAGGAATAGAATCTAGAGATATCTAATTCATTTTCTGTGTTTTAGCTGACCCTATTTGACATGAAACTTACCAAAGTTTACCCTCAAAAGTAGCGGTAAGAGGAGGGAGGTGGCAGATAAATATTATATTCGAGAGGTGCTTCATCATCTTTAGAGGCGTTTAAAGGTTACAGTTTGAGGTAGATCCATTAGTCTGGTCATATTTTCTAATATATGAATGCGATGTGCTCAGATAGTTACTACCGTTTCATGATTCGTTGCTTGCGTTCTTGCGTTCTTGTGCTTTTGTCTTTCTTTGTTTCTTCGTACCTTTTTTTTCCTCACTTTTTTGTTGTTCCTTTTCAGGTTTCTTTGCTATGGTGATGGCAGCTGCATGTCGTCCCTGTAGAGTGCGAGCTTTTGGATTCCTCTGCCGTTGGATTATTTGCTAGCTGCTGAATTGCCTGGGCCGTCTTCAGTCCGTTGGTTATGACTCCGAGGACTCGCCTCACGCCTACTCTGCCGGTCCTGCTATGCCGATACTTTGCTCCAATCTATTGAGGTGTTATCTGCTCCTGCGGGATACTTTGGCCTCCTCAAGTTTGAGGGGAAAGAATTCTTTTACTGCAGTCTACTCTTTAGGTTTGAAAATCATGTCAGTGCTATTCGCTGGTGTACCTTCAGGTGTTACATTTTATTAGATTTCCTCAGATTGTCCTGTACCGTTTTAACACTGAAGTTTATGAGGCCTATTACCGGTGCTGACTAACCACATACAACCAGGCGTATGTGCAAACTACAGTCCACCTAATTAAGAGAGAAGCAATTGTAGGCCACTGGTTTAGCAATGGAATTGAGAGGACTACTAGAAGTGCTAAAGAGTTCCGTCGAATCAGGCAGCGTAAGGAGCAGCACAAAATAATACAGACAGGAGTTGCCAGTACGTTTGTATAGGTGATGGTTCTATGAAGCCACTCTTTGGTTTGCAGGGCAGTCATCGTACCAGAAAAGGTAAGAACTTGCAAGCCAATATGCCAGTTTAACTAGCCTGGCCTGAGGGGTTTCTTTTTGGCCAAATTGACCCCACTTCACTTACTCATCTATCACATTTAAACTACTATATCCTACATATCACAAGATCATTTCATCAAAAGTATGCTTCCTCTGTTCTGTTCTATGATATAGGCCCATTTGGTAGGCTACAAAAGTTGTTCTTTCTTTTATTGGTTTCTTATTTTAGAGCTGTTTGTTCTCTTCTTGCTCATTTTGGTCTTGGTTGTGCTTTGCAGCTGCCTGTCCTGGTAGGTCTTACTATGGTGGTCTATGGCGCTTCATACTGGTATCCGGAGTGTAATAAACGTTTAGGCAAGACTTATCATTGTGTATATACCGTTTGCTGTCGAGATGGCATGGTATCTCTTCCGCTTTTCCGCCTCCCGGCATCATGTTGGCGGGAGTGTTAATGTTGGGAATGACCCATATGGTTTAAGATTTGTGGAGTTGTCTATCATGAGATTGGCTCTTCCTGGCAAAGTATGCTGGAAAAAGACAGTCCCTAATGGAAACGCCTACATGTGCACTGGTGACTGCCCCTGCAGAGAAGAGAAGCACAGGTATTGCTCATATAAATGGAAAAAGTAAAGCTGCCATTGTTTTCAGGTACAAGTTGCCCGTGAGCGCAAAAGACATCAAACCAAATGAAGAAATTAAAGAGTTCATAGGTGAATTCATGTTTTTTGGCGATCACGGTAAAATACTTATAGGCCATGATGCAGAGCTGGTTGTTGCAACGACCAGAGGAAAAGCACGCGATTTACCTCCTGTTGTGCAGAATGTTGTCGGCACAAAATGTTTGGTCACTGCCTGTGTCACACAGGAAGCTTACGAAGCTGATAACATCACATCCGCTGACCGGTGTCTTCAACAAGCACCACAAAAACTACTTTGTGTCAAGAAAAAGCTCCGGCACCTTCCCCACCTGACGAAGTACCAATGGAACAGAAGATACAAGAGATTCAGGCTCCCCCGCGCCGAGCGAAAAGATTATAGAAAAATGTTGAATCCGACATCGAGGTCAGTGCAAACTAATTTTTTTCTATTCTCTTAGTTCCCAGCAACACAAGTTTAAAAGGCACACAACTATGCCACAATCCAAACTCGAATAACACCTCTTTTTCCTGCTGAAGGGCGTCAGCTTTGCATCTGAAAAATAAGGAAGACCAAACAAGCTAATTCAGCATCAGCCAAGAAACAGGTTAACAAGGCACTCTTCCGGAACAAATAAGATAGAAGCTAAGCATACCCAGTTCAATTGTATAAAGATGCGCTAACTTTACTTTCCTCTGTGTTCTCGCAGAGAAGCAAAGCCTCATGTTCAGCAACGGCTTGACCCAGCCTGGAAGCTATTAGAAGAAAAAGTTCCGTGTAGTGAAGATTTAGCGTGCTACCACAGATCAGTTATGTATTATATTAGGGAACTACCGGCCAACCTAGACAATGTGTAATTGATGTACCGTAGTATTAAGTACCTATTACCCAGCTTTGTGTAATAACTTCAAAGCATACTTCTATGTCTCTGCACTACTATGTTTGCGTGTATGATTGTATGAAGCATTCTGCTGTTTCAACCGTGTTACTCTGACCTATAGGGCCCTCATACTTGTGCAGGTGTAGCTAACTCAGCTGTGCCACCATTTATAGAGATTAGTTTCGACCTTCACAGAAAGCTCATCTGCACACAGCTCTCGTCGATCAAAGTATCACTTAGGAACAAGTTCACTTGTTGTTTGAGTAGCTTCGCACGAGCACTTGTCATAGGTCCAATTCTAACTTCATTGGACTTGAGCTTCATAGCAGCATCGTCTTCATCTTGCAATGACGGAGGTAGTAGTGTAGTAGGGATGTCATCATCAACTTTGAAGTCACCATAATGATGATTGAAGACTTGGATGAAATATACAAGATTACACTTCATAATTTCGACCATCACATTTAGACTTGGATTTTGATTAGATTAAAAGTTAGCCATTGCTGCAACTCTCGCGTACTTCTTTTGAGGCCAACGCCCAGAACAAGACCGACTATTCGAAATCCCACTTTATTCAATAAAGCTTTCATCTATATCCACAATATTCTGATTGAATCATTAGTTCTTGTTCTCGATTTTAGGTAAGAATTAAAACCTTCGCTGGTCAGGCTGATCATGCATCCGTAAGATCGGTAACTCCCAGAGATTGTCCTAGCGATTGCATTGGCGCACGAGCTTTGCACGTGTAGTCGGATCGTCAAGCACGAACTCCACCAACAAATCGACGTTATCTTCATCTCATCGAAAGATCAAACACCTTTGCCCTATCACTCGTGCATGCCGCCACCTACAACATATCCATTGCCTTCCTAGGCGCCCAAATGCCGCTGGATGCAGCAGCCCTTAGCTGCACCGACCATCCCTACTTCTCCATGATCAGTCTAGTATCTATCAGCGCCCAGGACCGACGGCTGCACCCGTCGCTCCACCGACAGGCATATATTATTTGATAATAATAATAAATAAATAATTATTTCATATTCAAATTCCTCACATTTTCCTAATTATAAAGCATATATTATTTGTCCAATTGTGATTTACAGATTTAAAGATATTAATTATTTGGCATATTATATGAATAATGCATATATCATTTGATAAGAATAATAATAAAATGAATAAAAACATATTTACAAATTTCTCACATTTTTCTAATAATAAAGCATATATTATTTGATTGTGTTTGGTTTCAAAAAATACAGAAATGTGACACAATGGTATAAGAGTTAATATGATTGATATGATAGTATTTAAGGTACAATCACATTTATGGGAGCACAATAGGAAAGAACCGAAAACTTAAGCGTGCTGAGGATGGAGTAGTGTGAGGATGGCTGACCGACCAAAAAATGATGACCAAGTTTACAATTTGACTACAGATTAAGTGTAATTAGTATTAAAAATGGTACAGTGAGAGAGTAACAAGTCAAATAATTAGGAAAAAGAAAAATGAAAAATGAAAAACATAATTATTGAAAATAATAGTTAGTCCCAGTTGGTATTACGAGCCTGGACCAAAGTTTCTCCAGCCCAAAACCTGTATCGCGGCCAAGTGAAGGGCCATTTATCCCGGATGGTAACCGAATCGAGACTAAAGGTTCGCCTTTTGTCCCGTTTGTGTATAGTTTCGGTTGGCCAACCAACCAGAACTAGCGCCTGTTACGGGTCAAGACCGAAAGACCATGTCTCCACTAGTGTCGGCCATCTATTTCCAACATCAAAAGTATATATTTTCGTTGGATTAGGGGATGCCGTGTACAGGCGTCTAGCCATATCCGCCCGTTCCAGCCTATGTCACCCGACGGAACCGCCATTTTTTGCCTATTTCACCATTTCGTCTATTTCAATACAAATAATTTGTACATAGAAATTACATGATAATTTCAACGCAAGCAAATAAATTAAATTAAAATAGTTAATTTACACTATATATCAAATAAATATAATTACAAATATGGTTATTCAAATTAATTTATGGAACATAACATTGGATTGCTCCTGATTTTCGGTGTGAATCCGCACATACTAAACCGAATCCTAAGTTGAATATGGGTTGCCTGATTTTGAATTTTACGTTGCCGGTATGAAGGACAAAGAGACGACTAGAGGGGTGAATATGAGTTATGTAAGACTATCGTCAAATTAAAAATACATGATGCGGCAACACATAGATATACTGGCTTCGAAGAAGGATACGAGGGGGATAAGTGCTTTGAAGCACAACGCTAAGCAGACAACAATAAGGAGAGCTAGCTGATCAAGGTACTACCGTAGATACAATAGGAGACTAGACGTTGAAGAATAAGCAGTACACATGCATCAGTTGGAGCAATTTGTGTTGTCAAGAGAGACAAACTATAATTGTAATGCTTCAACTTATTGGGCAGATCAGAACAGAGTCCAGAAACAAAGTATTAAATGTGCTAAAAGTAAAGCTACAAGTACACCCACCCTACATTTCCGTTGAGATGGGAGGGGCTATGCACGCATGCACTAGGTCTATGAAGACAAAGGTTTGAAAGAGCACATGATCGCTGGCTATCTCCTGCTGCTCGGTGTTGTGCTTCCGGGGCAGTTACTGAAAAAGAGGTTGGACCAAAAAATTCCGGGAGTTCAGGCCGAAATAGGCCTAGAATAGGGCCCGAACTCGCGGCCTAGCCCGTAAACAGAGTTCGGGGTCCCGAGAAACCGGGCGGCTGCCCCGTATTAAAATGGGCCATGGAGGGAAGTTCGGTTTCCAAACCATACTCCCCTCCGCCACTACCACTCGCTCCGCCGCCACCAGCCTCCTCTCCGGCGAGGAATCGAGCGCGTAGAAGCTTAGCTTCGCCCCAGATCCATGACGCCATGGCCTCGCGTGGTGGCTCGGCACGGGGCGACGGGGACTTGCCGCCGCGGCCCCCCGTGTTCCACACGGAGGTGGAATGCCGGAAGTTCAACCGATCGGAGGGTGCGCGCAAGCGCAGCGCCCGCCGGTGGATGAACTGGGGGCTCACGCCCCCAGGGAAGCTCGCCAAGTACGGCAACACCGGCGGCGAGGGCTCGTCGTCCGGCGGTTCGAGCCGCCCACCGCTCCCGCCTGTCTACGACAGCTCTGACGAGGAGGAGCTCGTCCCAGCGCGGGAGCCCACATTCTCCGCGAGAGACTACGTGCACGGCTCCGACGAGGAGGACACCGTGGTCGCGCAGGTGGAGGCGTTCTCGGTGGCGGAGGCCTGCGCTCGCTTCTGCCGGGAGGAGGCCGACGCTGTCCGCCAAGGGCGGGAGTACGAGGCGGCGCGCCGGGAGGAACATCTTACTCCCTTCGTTCTAGATATATATAATTGTGTCACTAATGATTAACTAATAACAATGTTCCTAAATATAAAATGTTTTGGCACTTTAATTTGAGCTGCAGAAATATCTTACTCCCTTCGTTCACAATTACCAAGCGTTCTAGGTTTAGTCAAAGTCAAACTTTACAAAGTTTGACTAAAAATATATAAAAAATGTTAATATCGAAAATATAAAATTAATACATTATAATCATTTTGAAATGTATTTTTATATTATATAAATATGCAATTATAGATGTTGATTTTTTTTGCTATATCTTCTATCAAAATTTAGAAACTTTGACTTTGACTAAAGTCAAAACGCAAGGTAAAATAAAAATGGAGGAAGTATATTTTGAAAAGGTGGGACTAGTATATCCTGTGAAAACATGGCTAAGTTATAAGAAAAATGGACCTACAAAATGTGCATGGTTAATTTTTATGTGCATTTGCTCGATATATGACATTGTAGTGCACATACGACCTCCATTTCAGAAAACAAGGTGTGTAATTTTAGTCAAAAGTCGAAGCATATTAAGTTTGATAGAAGATTTACACAAGAATAACACCATTTACAATAGGGGGTGAATACACTATGAAAATACATCTTATGGTGGATCTATTGATACAGATTTGGTATTCGAGATGCTCCTATTTTTTGTCTCTATATATAGTTAGTCCAACTGAAGCAATGTTGACTTTTGACTAAATTTATATTCCTTGTTTTATGGAATGGACTAGGGAGGTAGCATTTGGTTAATTTTTAAAATGGGGATACGTTTAATTAAGATAGTTAGAAAATATGATTATTAGTCCGTACGAACGTATGATTCACGTTTTACAAACCTGTATTTCTTTTCCACGATAATTTGCGCTTAGCAGCATATATCAATATATCAGTAATATTCGACGCTACCGAAGCTTGAGCTAGCATGCGGTGCATGTAGTATCGTAGTGTAGCCGACAGCATCGAGCTGGCCATGCATGCAAGTGCAACTAGCTATTAGTAGTAGGACTCGCGTTCAGCTAGCCATGCATACACGTGCAACTAGATTACAAAGAAGACATGCATATGCATGCATGCACGTACGTCCAGTGTAATTTACTTCTGAGAACGTGCGGGCCGGGTACATTATCCACCGGCACGGTTGGGGCGACGGTTGGGGCTAGCTGGTGAGCTTCACACCAACGTTTGGGCAAATTTCTCTACGGTCAAAGAGTGGTGGTGCTCGGTGACCGGCAGTCCGGCACCTTCGGTTAGCGGCAGCGTAGGGGTCTCTTGTCCATCATCTTGCTAACCTCGTTGGAGCTTTGGAATAACGTGAAGGTCTTCCGTAATTCTCATCGATGCCTTCCGTTACCAAAAAGAATGTCGCCTATTTGGCGGAGGGTAGGTGCAAATCATTATACAACTAGAGTTGGCTTTTATTTGACTGGGGGTTCTTGCGGAATTGAACGTTCTGGTACAAGATGCTTGGCCATGGTTCAATTTTCTCAAAGGAATGAAGAACTCTGCAAGAATCTTCATGAGAATATGATAAATTCTCATTCGATTCTACATTTATGTAGCTTTCGTTCATTCAAATATACAAATAAAAAACAACAACAAAATCTGGAAAATAAAACCACAAAAAAATATTTTGGGTGATGGTGCATTCGAAGAGGTGTAAAACTTGCCAAGGATATCTTAGTAAAACGCAACTGACATGGGAGTTTAAAGTCCATTTTTTCATCGAGACGAGGCAATAAAACACTGATTTATCCAATGCAAGATCACCCACTGTATACGGCCAATCATTCAAGTGGCTTAAAACTTGTACCCGCTACTAGTGTTGCAGATACTTTTGGCAGCTCGTTACATAGAATAGATTAAAAGTATATAATTCTCATTAAGGTGTGAAACATCACGGCATGCTGAGTGCGCCACTTGATAGGGTAACAACATCATGTTGATACTCTACTCTATGTTATACAGCCAACAGGGAGATAAAAGCTAAAATGCTTCTTAAAGCTCATTTGTTATTTGTTTCTATACAAATTTAAAAAATTAAGCACAATTATTCACATACATAGTATCAAAATCAAAACGTCTAACATGTTTGTTTGCACATTTACTTTCATAAAATATAAACTTTTTGAATAAGTTTAAACACTTTGGTATGCAAATGTGTGTTTTATGTCTTAAGTTCTAGATATATGAGTGTGTAACAATTAAGTAGTTTCTCTGTTCCTAAATATAAAACGTTTTGGCAGTTCAGTTGGAGCTGCAAAAACATCTTATATTTAGAATCGGAGGGAGTAGCATATTCTGTGAAAACATGGCCAAGCTTGAAAAAAATGGACCTACAACGTGTGCATGGTTAATTTTTATGTGCATTTGCTCGATATATGAAATTGTAGTACACATATTTGGTTAGGTTTTGAAATGGGGATACGATTAGGATAGTTAGAAAATATGATTATTAGTCCGTAGGAGCGTATGATTCACGTTTCACAAACCTGTATTCCTTTTCCACAACAATTGTGCTTAACAGCTAATATCACTATATCAGTAATATTCGACGCTACCGAAGCTTGAGCTAGCACGCGTGCAAGTAGTAACGTACTGTAGCCGACAGCATCGAGCTGGCCATGCATGCAAGTGCAACTAGCTATTAGTAGTAGTACTCGATATTCAGCTGGCCATGCATACACGTGCAACTATATTACAAAGAAGACATGCATATCAGCATATGCATGCATGCACGTACGTCTAGTGTAATTTACCCCCTGAGCACGTGCTGGTCCATTATCCACGGGCGGTTTCAAGTTTCAAGATTCGTGCGACGGTTGGGGTTGGTGTGAGCTTCAACACCAACGTTTGGGCAAATTTCTATACTGTCAAAGAGTGTCGTGCTCGGTGACCGGCACCCTCGGTTATCGGCGGCATAGGGGTCTCTGGTTCACCATCTTGCAATCCTCGTGGGAGCTTTGGAATGACGCGAGGGTCTTCTGCAATGTCTCATCAATGCCTTTGAATACCAAAAATAATGTTGCCCCTTTGGCGGAGGGCAGGTGCAAATCATTATATACAAGTAGAGTTCGCATTTATTTGAGTGGTGGTACTTCAAATTTTTTAGTGAGGGCCTATGCCCCCACTTAGTTGTACTTGGGTCCGCCCCTAGGCTAGTAGGGTGAACTCGGCCGGAGGAGATCGAGGATGGGTATCACGAGCCAGGAGCTTCTGCAAGGACGACAATGGTGTGGTCAAGGAAGGATGGCGGCACTAGGGTGATAGAGGCGTGCACCTATTGAGGTTTTGGTCGGAACTCCGGTAGTGGGCGAAGTAGAAAGAAACCGGTAGGAAAAAAGCATGATAGAAAACGGTTCGTCTCACTTGATGGTAGCATATTACCTTTGTAAATACCACGACATATAGCTTATCCAAATCTCCATGGGAGCAACATGAATGCTAGTTCCACATGTGTACATAATTTTGGACTAAATCTGTGAATTTAGCTTCGCAGATCTAGGACATTCGTGCCAGCTCTGGCCAAGGGTTTTGAGAAGTTAGAAGCTAGGACGTTACCAAACACGCCCTTTATGTGGAACGAGGTTGAGTACAAATCTCAAAGAACACAAAGGTGTGTAGGGTAACTTCTGAACTGATCACGTATTAGTGGTAGTGGAATTGCATTAGTTTGCGACGCGTGGATGTGGACGTACGTACTCTCCATCCTCACATAAGTTTGTTCTTTTTATCCTTTGTCTTCTCTCAATTTTTCTCAAATTTAACTAACTTTATAGGAAAGGAAAATGTAGCCACGTTTATTATTACACTAATTTAGTATCACCAGATCCATTTTAAAATATGGATGTATCTAATTCTCAGTCATGTGACCATCAAATCTTAGTTGCAACTTATGTTATAAGGCATAACTAGCACAAATCACATAGAAAATATAACGGACCAAACATCTCAACAAGTTGCAATGTTTCCAGGCAAATTCGCGAGTTTGCAAATGACGATCGAAGGGAGCAAAAAGTTCTGTGGCACGCGTCTCAAGTTCAGCCAACATACATGGTCTCAAGCATTGTACTCTCCGTAGTTCCAGTTCTACTCTCCGGCCGTAACCCTGTTGCAAGTGCCTGTCGGCTGCAAGCACCGCAATCAAACTGCGTCGCTCTCGGACTTCATGCCGATCTCCGGCTGCTGCTGCTGCGACTGGATGGGCGGCAGGTTGGCGGCGGCGAGCTCACCATCCGAGTCCGAGGGCTCTCCGACGTGGATGATGTAGTCTCCCATCTCGGCGCGGCGGTCGCTCGGCTGATCAGTGTGGAACTTGCCGCGGTCCGCGCTCCCCTCGCTGGCGGTCTTGGTGTCGATGTCGGAGTGGACGTCGCACGCATCGGTGCCGTGGGCGATCTTGCTGGACCTCGTCGGCGTCTGTGCTCCGGTCGCCGTGCTCGGAGTGGTCACTGCCGACGTCGAGGCTCTCGTCGTAGTGGTCGCCGCCGTCGCTCCGGTGGCCGTGCTCGGAGTGGTCACCGCCGACGTCGAGGCTCTCGTCGTAGTGGTCGCCGCCGTCGCTCCGGTGGCCGTGCTCGGAGTGGTCACCGCCGACGTCGAGGCTCTCGTTGTAGTGGTCGCCGCCGTCGCTCCGGTGGCCGTGCTCTGGTTCGATGCACCAGTTCCCCTGTCGACCCTCCGCTCATCGTCGTCGCTCTTGCTCTCGGAGTTGCCTGTGCTTGGCGGGAGGTCGGGGCGTCCCTCGTCGTTCACGTTGCTGCGGGGGACCAGCGGCTCCAGGATGCCGGTTCGCGCAGGCGGAGGAGGAGCCGGCAGCCACCAGAAGAGGGCGTGCAGCACAAGCTGCCCCAACGCGCAGAGGGCGGCAACAGCGGCGGAGACCTGCACACGATCAGAGGCGAACGCAGGCCGTTAGTTTGCAAGCTACCTAGTCTACGTACTCACCCAGCATGTAGCTGATGACATTGCATGATCGATCACAGGGCATATGCAGGAACTAGAACGAGAACTTACCACAAGGAACCAGTCGACGTCCTTTGGGTCTACCTGGACCGTGTTGCACAGGATCCATAGGATAGCGTTCACTAGGGCCACGACGGGGACGATCATGGGTGGCATCGCCGCCATGCTCTTCTCCCTCGCCACCGTCGGCTGCGCAAGCAACAGCAGACATCATAGCAAGTAGTAGCAGGCAGCAACGAGGATCATTACACATACACGGGAACGGCCAACACGCGCGCGCGCAGATCGAACACACAACACGGGAACGATCGACGAACACGCACGCAAGGATGAAGCTATATGCAACGCGACGCCACGTAACGCAGCGCTCACCAGATTATACGCTGGCGCCCCGGACGCGAAGCAGGAGGTAGCGCAGCAGACGACGTTGTAGACGAAGGAGCCCTTGCCCTTGCCGACGAGGAGGTCCAGGCCGACGGCGGAGACGAGCAGCGCCGCCCCGCCGGCGGCGAAGCAGAGCAGGTTGTCGCGGCGCAGGTCGTTGCGGCCGGCCTTCAAGAGGAAGGCGACGACGTAGACGGCCGCCAGTGCCGCCCCGATCCAGCTGAGGGCGCCGAGAGCCCCGTGGCCCCAGTCCACCGCGTACCGGATCCACAGCCCGCAGCTGACGGCGGTGAAGGCGTAGGCGTACGGGGAGTAGGTGGTGGCGGAGCGGGCGTACCCCATGGCGATGCTGCGCGCGCGGATCGACAGACAAGAGAGCGCGATTAGTTAGCCAAGCAAGCAAGCGCGCGGAAGAAATAAGCGAGCGAGCGATGAGTATGTCTTGGTTGAAGAAGAAGGCGGGGCGGGGCGGGGCGGGGCGGGTTAGGAGATGCTCACGCGGGTGCGAGGTAGAGCAGGACCGCCATGACGCAGGCCGAATCGAATACCACCTGCATAGTCTCCATGGCGCGCGCGCGCGCGCGCCCGCCCTGCAAATCAACCGGAAACAATCACGTACGCCATGGGATCGAGATTAGTTAGAATGGGGGAGGAAGGAAGCAGCAAGCATCGAATCGCGCGCGCGCGCGCTGGACTGGACGACCCCGGTCGAAGCAAAATTAACAGAAGCAGATCGATGTAGCGAAATTCCGAGCACGTACACAAGTCTGGATCTAGAAGCAAGCGGGCGAGCAAGCAAGGAGGCCTCGATGGGCGCGCGCGCGCGCGCGCGAGCGAGACGGCGGTCCATGGCCGAGGAAGAAGATCTAACCTGCTGCTGCTGCGGCGAGCGAGGGAGGTCCACGGCCCGGTGCTGCTCTATCGTCGATCGGCTAGGAGGATGAGGAGGGTGGAAGTGGAAGTGGAGCGCGACACATTCTGAATGGATGGGTGCGCTATATATACAGGCGGCGCGCGCGCGGCCAGGATCGATTAATCACGGCCGGCTGCGCGCGGAGCCCACCCCGCAGATACGCGCTGATCGTGTTGGCCGTTCCCGTGTTACATTCTGAATGGAAGTGGAAGTGGAGCGCGCCAGCCAGCCAGCCAATGGCTCGTGGCTCGCTACCTGCAACTGCAACTGCAATGGCCTTGCAAGCGCTAGTGAAAACGTGAGTGCGAGTGGGGCCGGGCCCGCTCCAATATTCTCCCTCTATAGCGTGGCTCCATCAGTTAACTTGCGTCGCAAGATGAAGTAGTCGCGCGCTTCGCCGTGTGGACGGGGTAGTTAATTACCTGCAGGTTTTAGCTTTGCTTTCGTGTCCATTACTAATATGTGAGCTATTATATCAATGTAAGGATACTACCGAGTTTTCCACCACTCGCTGAGCTTGATATTACTGAGGAGGTTGCCAAGAGGCGCGACACGCTTGGCAGACTTTTTTTTTTGTTTCGTTTTCAGGAACATGAACTACATGCGAAAGAAGACAGCTACATACCATCCAGAACCCCGCCATTCGCTACTTCACCACCTTCTTCGTGAATTCTATTTTTGGCAAGGGGGTACCCGAGATGTGCGTCATCTACAGCGCCCTTCACCCCAACATGGTGAACCTCGGCGCCCTCCTTATCCAGCATTTCCGCCGACAGGGGCCAGCAAACTCAGCTGATATGGGTTGATTACCCAAATTGCTCATAGCTGCAACATTGTTATGCCTCCCGGGAAACATTGTTCTGGGAAGTAAGTATTTGGATGCTAACCATATGGCTAGCAGCCTAGCACAAAGTTTTGGGGCGTGTATAGGCAGAACAACCAGTTCCGTGCCTATCGATTTTACTTTGACCCTAACGGTGATGTGTTCCAAGAGTTGCTCCCTTTTCTTGCTGCCTTTGGTATACCAGGAAGGAACAATTGGGTACTCTCACCGGAGGAGTTTCACTCTTTAAGGGTGGCGGCTGGACGAGAACAATCCCCAGAAGGGAATGCTGCTTGGGAGCAGCAGAACGACCAAGCTCGAGATGAAGACCAGCTATAGGGAGAACAAGGGTGGGATGACTACGGTTGATACGTGCATTTTGCATCATCATTATACATCACTTTTTATGCATTTTTAGTCGATTTCCGGGACTTTCCTACAAAGTCCCCCTCTTTGTTATTTAATTTCTGGGGGTGATGATTGTAAACCACGATGCCAAAATGATCTTGGTACGTTGGGACTACAAGTGCATAGTGTTGTGTCAGTAGAGTATCTTTCCCGCAATGGTGACTCGAGGGTTTATATCGAACTCTCGGGGAACTGGTCAAAGAGTATTCTCTTCTCCCTTTTCTTCTAACAATCCTGCAAATAAAATAAAAGCCTTGTGTCCCCAACTCCACCGTGTGGTTGTCAAGCACAAGGTTTCACGTAAGTAAATAACACAAGTAAAAAAAAAGTAAAACTAGACTAAAGAGAATAACTAAGTAAAAACTGTAAAGGGGTTGACTGTTTTGGGTGTTTTGGATGCAAATAAGAAAAAAAAAATTGTATTTTCGGATTAAAATAGTGCAGCAAATAGAAAACAAGATAACGTCAATACAAAGGTGTTTCTCATGATAAAAAGTGGATCGGTGTTAATGGATTAACTTAACTATTCTCTCTTTTAAGTTGTAGTGGATAAATAGTAATTCATCAATGAAATAGGAGGATGCAAAATAATAATATGAGTAAGATAAGCATTCATATGGGCATCACGTCCTAACATAGAGATGATGCAACACATCTCTCTGATAATTCACAACAAAGGGAAAACTCCATGCAATATTGTATTAAGAATTAAGAAAGCGTATCAATAAGTACTTTGACATGATGCTTGAATATCAAATATGCTACCTTGAACTAACAAGATCATCACTACTATCACGTGATGAACATAGCACATGCATTCACTTTATCCCTAGTGAGGTAGCAAAAAAAGGCAAAACCATAATAGATCATGAATTTATTGTCACTATCCAATCACTAAAACCATGCTACTCCATCTAAGGGCATCTACAACGCGAGCGCTAACACCAGGCGCTAGGGTCAAATTCCCAGCAGTTAGCCCTGAATCCCACCAGATCCCGGGATTTTACCTTGCGTCGACGCAAAACGAGACGTCGCCGCTAATGTTCTTTTTCCCCCACGAGCTACTCTGATCAGCGGCGGGCGCTATCCCCTGCTTGTGACGGTAAAGCACACGTCCATTGGGAACCCCAAGAGGAAGGTATGATGCGTACAGCAACAAGTTTTTCCTCAGTAAGAAACCAAGGTTATCGAACCGTAGGAGATGAAGATCACGTGAAGGTTGTTGGTGAAGGAGTGTAGTGCGGCGCAACACCGGGGATTCCGGTGCCAACGTGGAACCTGCACAACACAATCAAACTACTTTGCCCCAACTTAACGTGAGGTTGTCAATCTCACCGGCTTGCTGAAAACAAAGGATTAAACGTATGGTGTGGAAAATGATGTTTGCTTACAGAAAACAAAAGAGAACAATGATTGCAGTAGATTGTATTTCAGATGTAAAAGAATGGACCGGGGTCCACAGTTCACTAGTGGCGTCTCTCCAATAAGATAAATAACATGTTGGGCAAATAGAGAGGGCATAACAATGCACATACATATCATGATGACAACTATGAGATTTACTTAGGGCATTACGACAGAACATAGACCGCCATCCATGCATCTATGCCTAAAAAGTCCACCTTCGGGTTAACATCCGCACCCCTTCAGTATTAAGTTGCAAACAGACAATTGCATTAAGTACTTTGCGTAATGTAAACAATACAAATATCCTTAGACAAAGCATTGATGTTTTATCCCTAGTGGCAACAGCACATCCACAACCTTATGGGGTTGCAGATTCAATGGAGACATGAACCCACTATCTAGCATAAATACTCCCTCTTGGAGTTACAAGTATCAACTTGGCCAGAGCCTCTACTAGCAACGGAGAGCATGCAAGATCATAAATAACACATATATGATAGATCAATAATAAACTTGACATAGTATTCCATATTCATTGGATCCCAACAAACACAACATCTAGCATTACAAATACATGATCTTGATCATGATAGGCAGCTCACAAGATCTAAACATGATGGCGCAATAGGAGAAGACAACCATCTAGCTATCTGCTATGGACCCGTAGTCCAAGGATGAACTACTCACGCATCAGTCCGGAGGCGGGCATGGTGATGTAGAGCCCTCCGGTGATGATTCCCTCTCCGGCGGTGCGGAGGAGATCTTCTGAACCCCTCGAGTTAGGGTTGACGGCGGCGGTGTCTCTGGAACTGTTCTGGTATTTTGGCTCTCGGTACTAGGGTTTTCGCGTCGGGAGGAATAAATAGGCAAAGGGGCAGAGTCGGGGGAGCCAGAGGGCTCCCTCCCCACGTGTCGGCGCGGCAGTGGGGCCCCCCGCGCCGCCCTATGGGGTGGGCCCCTGCTGGCCTTCCTCGACTCTTCTTCGGTCTTCTGGAACACTCCGTGGAAAATAGGGCCGTGGGCTTTGTTTCGTCCAATTCCGAGAATATTTGTAAACTAACTTTTCTGAAATCAAAAACAGAAAACAGGAACTGGCACTGTGGCATCTTGTTAATAGGTTAGTCCCAGAAAATGCATAAAAACATTATAAAGTGTGAATAAAACATGTAGGTTGATACGTCCATTTTGCATCACTATTTTATATCATAATTTGTTGTTATTCATTGATATATTTCATATTTAGAGATGATACTTATGTTATTTCACCTATTTTGCATGTTTCATGATCATTGGAGAATTATTCACCGGAGTGCCAACGTGGAACCTGCACAACACAATCAAACTACTTTGCCCCAACTTAAAGTGAGGTTGTCAATCTCACCGGCTTGCTGAAAACAAAGGATTAAACGTATGGTGTGGAAAATGATGTTTGCTTCAAAAACAAAAGAGAACAATGATTCAAGAATGTATTTCAGATGTAAAAGAATGGACCGGGGTCCACAGTTCTGCGTCTCTCCAATAAGATAAATAACATGTTGGGCAAATAGAGAGGGCATAACAATGCACATACATATCATGATGACAACTATGAGATTTACTTAGGGCATTACGACAGAACATAGACCGCCATCCAGCATGCATCTATGCCTAAAAAGTCCACCTTCGGGTTAACATCCGCACCCCTTCCAGTATTAAGTTGCAAACAACAGACAATTGCATTAAGTACTGTAATGTAAACAATACAAATATCCTTAGACAAAGCATTGATGTTTTATCCCTAGTGGCAACAGCACATCCACAACCTTATGGGTTGCTGTCACTCCCCCAGATTCAATGGAGACATGAACCCACTATCTAGCATAAATACTCCCTCTTGGAGTTACAAGTATCAACTTGGCCAGAGCCTCTACTAGCAACGGAGAGCATGCAAGATCATAAATAACACATATATGATAGATCAATAATAAACTTGACATAGTATTCCATATTCATTGGATCCCAACAAACACAACATCTAGCATTACAAATACATGATCTTGATCATGATAGGCAGCTCACAAGATCTAAACATGATGGCGCAATAGGAGAAGACAACCATCTAGCTACTGCTTTGGACCCGTAGTCCAAGGATGAACTACTCACGCATCAGTCCGGAGGCGGGCATGGTGATGTAGAGCCCTCCGGTGATGATTCCCCTCTCCGGCAGGGTGCCGGAGGAGATCTTCTGAACCCCTCGAGTTAGGGTTGACGGCGGCGGTGTCTCTGGAACTGTTCTGGTATTTTGGCTCTCGGTACTAGGGTTTTCGCGTCGGGAGGAATAAATAGGCAAAGGGGCAGAGTCGGGGGCCGCCAGGGCTCCCTCCCCACGTGTCGGCGCGGCAGTGGGGCCCCGCGCGCCCTATGGGGTGGGCCCCCTGCTGGCCTTCCTCGACTCTTCTTCGGTTTTGGAACACTCCGTGGAAAATAGGGCCGTGGGCTTTTGTTCCGTCCAATTTCGAGAATATTTGTAAACTAACTTTTCTGAAATCAAAAACAGAAACTGGTGTTGTGGCATCTTGTTAATAGGTTAGTCCCGGAAAATGCATAAAAACATTATAAAGTGTGAATAAAACATGTAGTTTGATACGTCCATTTGCATCACTATTTTATATCATAATTTGTTGTTATTCATTGATATATTTCATATTTAGAGATGATACTTATGTTATTTCACCTATTTTGCATGTTTCATGATCATTGGAGAATTATTCACCGGAGTAGGATTCTGAAAAAGCACCATCGGGACACCATATTTCTGAAGATCAACAATTGACGGAAGTTATACGAAAAATCATATTTTTCCAGATGATGAAGGAGCCAAAGGAGGAGCCGAGAGGGGCCACCATGGGCCCCCCATAGGCCGGCGCGGGCCCAGCCTGGCCGCGCCGCCTTGTGGGGAGGGGGCCCACACCCCCTCCGCTCCTTCGCGTACTTCTTCGTCCCGAAAACCTAAGCCTCGGGAGTTACGGAGAATTGAGAGCCGCCTCGCGGGGCGGAGAAACACCGAGAGAAAAGAGCTCTCCTGGCAGGAATCCAGGGGAAATTCCCTCCCGGAGGGGAAATCGACGTCGCCATCGTCATCGAGCTGGACATCATCTCCATCGTCATCACCATCATCTCCATCATCTACACCGCCATCTCCACCGCTGCATCTCGTCACCGCTGTAACGATTTGGGTTGGATCTTGATTGTTTGATAGGGAAACTCTCCCGGTGTTACTACTTGTTATTGATGCTATTGAGTGAAACCATTGAGCCAAGGTTTCTGTTCAGATTGTTATTCATCATCATATCACCTCTGATCATGTTCCATATGATGTCGTTGATGCGCGTAGATGTACACGTCCGTTAGGAACCCCAAGAGGAAGGTGTGATGCGCACAGCAGCAAGTTTTCCCTCAGTAAGAAACCAAGGTTATCAACCAGAGGGAGCCAAGAAGCACGTGAAGGTTGTTGGTGGAGGAGTGTAGTGCGGCTCAACACCAGTGAAACCGGCGCCAACGTGGAACCTGCACAACACAATCAAAGTACTTTTGCCCCAACGTAACAGTGAGGTTGTCAATCTCACCGGCTTGCTGAAAACAAAGGATTAAGCGTATCGAGTGGAAGATGGTGTTTGTTTGCAAAGAAAGTAAAAGCAGTAGAATGTATTCAGATGTAAAAGAATGGACCGGGTCCACACACTAGAGGTGTCTCTCCAATAAGATAACTAACATGATGGGTGAACAAATTACAGGTGGGCAATTGACAAATAAAGATTCAATACATATCAATGATGATTACTATGTGATTTAATCAGGGCATTACGACAAAAGTACATAGACCGTTATCCAGCAGCATCTATGCCTAAATAATCCACCTTGGTTATCATCCGAACCCCTTCCGATATTAAGTTGTAAACAAGGATAATTGCATTAAGTATGGTGCGTAATGTAATCAACACAAATATCCATAGATAAAACATCAATGTTTATCCTAGTAGCACAACATCCACATCCTTTAGAACTTTCTGTCACTTTGTCCCAGTTAAATGGAGGCATGAACCCACTATCAGCATAATTACTCCCTCTTGGAGTTACAAGTATCAACTTGGCCAGAGCCTCTACTAGCGGAGAGCATGCAAGAACATAAACAACACATATATGATAGATTGATAATCAACTTAACATAATATTCTATATTCATCGGATCCCACCAAACACAACCTGTAGCATTACAAATAGATGATCTTGATCATGTTAGGCAGCTCACAAGATCAATAACAATGATAGCACAAGCGGAGAAGACAACCATCTAGCTACCTTTATGGACCCATAGTCCAAGGATGAACTTCTCACGCATCAATCCGGAGGCGGGCATGATGATGTAGAGCCCCTCCGGTGATGATTCCCCTCTCCGGCGAAGTGCGGAGAGAGGCGATCTCCCGAATCCCTCGAGATGGGATTCGCGACGGGCGTCTGGAAGGTTTTCCGTATGGTGGCTCTGCATGGGGGTTCGCGACGGAGGCTAAGCAGGCGGAAGGGTAGGTCAGAGGCGACACGAGGGCCCACACACTAGGGTCCGCGGCGGGCCCAGGGGCGCGCCGCTTGCCCTGTGCCACCTCGTGGCCACTTCGTCTCCTTCGGTCTTCTGGAGCTTCGTGTAAAAATAGGCCCCTGGGCGTTGATTTCGTCAATTCCGAGAATATTTCCTTACTAGGATTTCTGAAACCAAAAACAGAAGAAAACAGCAACGGCACTTCGGCATCTTGTTAATAGGTTGTGCCTGAAAATGTATAATAATGTTGTAAAGTATGTATAAAACATTCAAGTATTGTAATAAAAGTAGCATGGAACATAAGAAATTATAGATACGTTTGAGACGTATCAAGCATCCCCAAGCTTAGTTCCTACTCGCCCTCGAGTAGGTAAACGATAACACAAATAATTTCTGAAGTGACATGCTACCAACATAATCTTGATCAACATTATTGTAAAGCATATGAGATGAATGGAGTGATCTGAACAAAAGATTGCTAACAAAGATAATGACTAAACAAATGAATCATATAGCAAAACTTTTCATGAATAGTACTTTCAACAAGTATCAATAAGAGTTGCATAAGAGCTAACTCATAAGCAATAAATTCTAAGTAGAATGAATTGAAGCAACACAAAGGATGATTAAGTTTCAGCAATTGCTTTCAACTTGTAACATGTATATCTCATGGATATTTGTCAACATAGAGTAATATAACAAGTGCAATAAGTAAACATGTAAGAATCAATGCACAGTTAACACAAGTGTTTGCTTCAAAGATAGAAAGAAGTGGGTAAATGACTCAACAATAAAGTAAAATAATGGCCCTTCGCAGAGGAAGCATGGATTACTATTTTTGTGCTAGAGCTTTTGTTTTGAAAACAAAGAAACAATTGTCAGCGGTAGTAATAATTCATATGTGCTATGCATAATACTTCCTACAAGTTGCATGTCTCATGCATAGAGTACTAATAGTGCTCGCACCTTGTCCTACTTAGCTCGGAAACATGGATTATCATCACATGACATATGCTTCAACCAAGTGTCACAAAGGGGTACCTCTATGCCGCTGTACAAGTGTCTAAGGAGAAAGCACGCATTGGATTTCTCGCTTTTGATTATTCTCAACATAGACATCCATACCGGGACAACATAGACAACAGATAATGGACTCCTCTTTTAATGCTTAAGCATTCAACAATAGTTAATATTCTCATAAGAGATTGAGGTTGTATGTCCAAACTGAAACTTCCACCATGATTCATGGCTTTAGTTAGCGGCCCAATGTTCTTCTCTAACATATGCATACTCAAACCATTTGATCATGAAGTCCACTTACTTCGCACAAGACGAACATGCATAGCATCTCACATGATATCCAAAGTTGATGGCGTCCCCAGAAACATGGTTACCGCTCAACAAGCAACTTATAAGAATTAAGACACATAACTACATATTCATCACCACAATAGTTTTTAAGCTATTTGTCCCATGAGCTATATATTGTAAAGGTAGAGGAATGAAATTTTAAAGGTAGCACTGATACGCGTAGATGCACACGTCCGTTGGGAACCCCAAGTGGAAGGTATGATGCGCACAAAGCAAGTTTCCTCAGCTAAGAAACAAGGTTTAATCGAACCGTAGGAGCCAAGAAGCCGTTGAAGGTTGATGGTCGCGAAATGTGATGCGGCGCAACACCGATTCCGGCGCCAACGCGGAACCTGCACAACACAACCCAAGTACTTTGTCCCAACGAAACAGTGAGGTTGTCAATCTCACCGGTTTGCTGTAACAAAGGATTAAACGTATCGAGTGGAAGATGTTTGCAAAGAAAATAGTAAAACACAATTGCAGATTGTATGCTATGTAAAAATAGGACCGGGGTCCACAGTTCACTAGAGGTGTCTCTCCCATAAGATAAAGCATGTTGGGTGAACAAATTACAGTCGGTAATTGACAAATAGAGAAAGGCATAACAATGTATACATGATATGATAAATATAGTGAGATTTAATTGGGCATTCGACAAAGTACATAGACGCCGCCATTGCATCTATGCCTAAAAGTCCACCTTCGGGTTATCATCCGAACCCCCTCCAGTATTAAGTTGCAAAACAACAGACAATTGCATTAAGTATGGTGCGTAATGTAATCAACAACTACATCCTTGGACATAGCATCAATGTTTTATCCCTAGTGGCAACAGACATCCACAACCTTAGAACTTTCCGTCACTGTCCCGATTCAATGGAGGCATGAACCCACTATCGAGCATAAATACTCCCTCTTGGAGTTAAGAGAAAACTTGCCAGAGCCTCTACTAATAACGGAGAGCATGCAAGATCATAAACAACACATGAACAATAGATTGATAATCACCATAATCATAGTACTCTCTATCCATCGGATCCCGACAAACACAACATATAGAATTACATATAGATGATCTTGATCATGTTAGGCAGCTCACAAGATCCAACAATGAAGCACAACAAGGAGAAGACGACCATCTAGCTACTGCTATGGACCCATGGTCCAGGGGTGGACTACTCACTCATCACTCCGGAGGCGACCATGGCGGTGTAGAGTCCTCCGGGAGATGAATCCCCTCTCCGGCAGGGTGCCGGAGGCGATCTCAGTCCCCGAGATGGGATTCGGCGGCGGCGTCTCCGGAAGGTTTTCCGTATCGTGGCTCTCGGTGACTGGGGGTTTCGCGACGGAAGCTTTAAGTAGGCGGAGGGTCAACGCGGGGGCCACACGAGGGGCCCAGGGGTAGGTCGGCGCGGCCAGGGCCTGGGCCGCGCCGGCCACCCCCCTCGCCTCCTCGTGGCCCCACTTCGTTATCTCTTCGGTCTTCTGGAAGCTTCGTGCAAAAATAGGACCCTGGGCGAAAGTTTCGTCCAATTCCGAGAATATTTTTTACTAGGATTTCTGAAACCAAAAACAGCAGAAAGCAGCAGCGGCTCTTCGGCATCTTGTTAATAGGTTAGTTCCAGAAAATGCATAAATATGACATATAATGTGCATAAAACATGTAGGTATCATCAATAAAGTAGCATGGAACATAAGAAATTATCGATACGTTGGAGACGTATCAAGCACTCAAGTAATTTACTTTGGAATGGCAGAAAAATACCACATAGTAGGTAGATATGGTGGACACAAATGGCATGGGTTTTGGCTCAAGGTATTTGGATGCACGAGAAGCATTTCCTCTCAGTACAAGGTTTGGGCTAGCAAGGTTGTTTGAAGCAAACACAAATATGAACAGGTACAGCAAAACTCACACAAGAACATATTGCAAGCATTATAAGGCTCTACACTGTCTTCCTTGTTGTTCAAACACTTTACCCGAAAATATCTAGACTTAGAGAGAACAATCATGCAAACCAAATTAAACAAGCTCTACGGTAGTTCTTCATTAATAGATTAAACTACATGATGCAAGAGCTTAAACATGATCTATGAGAGCTCAAACAATTGCCAAATTGCCAAAACATATGCAGCATTTTCCAATTCCAACCAAATAGCAATCTAACGAAGCAATTAGCTTTCGCCATGAACATTAAAGCACAATTAAGAACACAAGTGTTTCATATGAAAAAGCGGAGCGTAATATCTCCAATATAAGAATGGCGGGATCCAACTTTATTCAAAACAAAACAAAAATAAAACAAACAGATGCTCCAAGTAAAGAACATAAGGATGAGATGTGACGAATAAAAATATAGTTTCACTAGAAGTGACGATAATGTTGTCGATGAAGAGGATGCCTTGGGCATCCCCAAGCTTAGATGCTTGAGTCTTCTTAAAATATGCAGGGATGAACCACGGGGCATCCCCAAGCTTAGACCTTTCACTCTTCTTGATCATAGTATATCATCCTCTTCTCTTGACCCTTGAAAACTTCCTTCACACAAACTCCAAGCAAACTCATTAGAGGGTTAGTGCATAACCAAAAATTCACATATTCAGAGGTGACACAATCATTCTTAACACTTCTGGACATTGCACAAAGCTTCTGAAAGTTAATGGAACAAAGAAACTCATTCAACATAGCAAAAGCGGCAATGCGAAATAAAAGACAGAATCTGTCAAAAACAGAACAGTCCGTAAAGATGCATCTGGCAGGGGCACTTAACTTGCTCAAATGGAAAAACTCAAAACTAATGAAAGTTGCGTACATATCTGAGGATCATGCTTGTAAATTTGCAGATTTTTTAGATTTTGTTACAGAGACTTCTGCGAGAATTCGTGACAGACAGCAATGCTGTTTCTGCGCAGCGATCCAAATCTATCATCAACTTTAACATAAAAACTTTACTTGGCACAAAAACATGATAAGGGAGGTTGCTACGGTAGTAAACAACTTCCAAGACTCAACAATACAGTAAATAAAATAAAACTTGGGTTATCTCCCAAGAAGTGCTTTTCTTTAACGCCTTTCAGCTCAGGCGCGAAAGTGCAAATCAAGTATTTCCAAGAGATAAAGCATCAACATCATTATTTTTATTGCAAACACAACTTTTTGCAGAGGGTACTTTAGGTGCTCCATTATCTAAATTTTTTATGGTGGTGCTAGGGGTTTTATAAATTTTAGGCCTATAATAATTCTTTTGTTTAGGCACCTTAGAGGCATACATGAATTTTTGCTCTTTACCCACATAAGCTTTCTCCTTATACTTAAGAGAAGAAAAGTTGAACCCAAGGTTCCCATAGCTTTTTCAAGTTCATCAATCCTATTGGTTTGATTATCATGGACAACACAAGTTCCTAGGACACTAATTCTTTCATCAATTCCTCCTAGGGATTTATCAAGTTTATCAGTTTTATCAAATAACATTTCCAATTTAGTTTCAACACTTGGAAAAATTTCTCTATGGTTTCCAATTTTTTCATAACATCCTCAAGAGAGATTTCAATTTTAACTTCATTAACAGGTGGTATTCCAACTAGACTCTCAATGATGCAACTAGCTTCTAAAGCGGGAGTACCTAGGAAATTACCTCCCGAAAGAGTATCAAGAACATACCTATTCCAACTAGATAAGGCAACATAAAAGTTCCTAAGAAGGATAATAGTGGAGTGTTTCTTAATGCATGCACCTATGATGAGCATTACTAATTCTGTACCAAGCATCTTTAAAACTTTCTCCACCTTGTTGCTTAAAAGAACGAACTTCAACTTCAGGATTACTCATTATAACAGTAGTAAAGTAAACTAGGCAAATAAAGTAAAGACAAGTAACTAATTTTTTTGTGTGTTTTGATATAGAGAACAAGACAGTAAATAAAGTAAAGCTAGCAACTAATTTTTTGTGTTTTGTTTAAGTGCAACAAACAAAGCAGTAAATAAAATAAAGCAAGACAAAAACAAAGTAAAGAGATTGGAAGTGGAGACTCCCTTGCAGCGTGTCTTGATCTCCCGGCAGCGCCGGAAACGGTCTTGATGCGTAGATGTACACGTCGGGTTAGGAACCCCAAGAGGGAAGATGCTGATGCGCAACGACAAGTTTTCCTCGTAAGAAACCAAGGTTATCGAACCAGAGGAGCCAAGAAGCACGTGAAGGTTGTTGGTGGAGGAGTGTAGTGCGGCGCAACACCAGCCAACGTGGAACTGCACAACACAATCAAAGTACTTTGCCCCAACGTAACGATGAGGTTGTCAATCTCACCGGCTTGCTGTTGAAAACAAAGGATTAAGCGTATCGAGTGGAAGATGGTGTTTGTTTGCAAAGAACAGTAAAAACAGTAGAATGTATTCAGATGTAAAAGAATGGACCGGGGTCCACATTCACTAGAGGTGTCTCTCCAATAAGATAACTAACATGTTGGGTGAACAAATTACAATTGGGCAATTGACAAATAAAGATTCAATACATATCAATGATGATTACTATGTGATTTAATCAGGGCATTACGACAAAGTACATAGACCGCTATCCAGCATGCATCTATGCCTAATAATCCACCTTCAGGTTATCATCCGAACCCCTTCCAGTATTAAGTTGTAAACAACAGATAATTGCATTAAGTATGGTGCGTAATGTAATCAACACAAATATCCTTAGATAAAGCATCAATGTTTTATCCCTAGTAGCAACAACACATCCACAACCTTAGAACTTTCTCACTGTCCCAGATTAAATGGAGGCATGAACCCACTATCGAGCATAATTACTCCCTCTTGGAGTTACAAGTATCAACTTGCCAGAGCCTCTACTAGCAACAGAGAGCATGCAAGAACATAAACAACACATATATGATAGATTGATAATCAACTTAACATAATATTCTATATTCATCGGATCCCACAAACACAACATGTAGCATTACAAATAGATGATCTTGATCATGTTAGGCAGCTCACAAGATCTATAACAATGATAGCACAAGCGGAGAAGACAACCATCTAGCTACGCTATGGACCCATAGTCCAAGGATGAACTACTCACGCATCAATCCTGAGGCGGGCATGATGATGTAGAGCCCCTCGGTGATGATTCCCCTCTCGGCAGGGTGCCGAGGCGATCTCCCTGAATCCCCCGAGATGGGATTGCGATGGCGGCGTCTCTGGAAGGTTTTCCATATCGTGGCTCTCGGTACAGGGGTTTCGCGACGGAGGCTTTAAGTAGGCGGAAAGGGTAGGTCAGGGGCGACACGAGGGCCCACACACTAGGGCCGCGCGCCAAGGGCCAGTGCCGCCCCGCCCGGTGTGTCGCCACCTCGTGGCCCCACTTCGTCTCCTTTCGGTCTTCTGGAAGCTTCGTTTAAAAATAGGCCCCTGGGCGTTGATTTCGTCCAATTCCGAGAATATTTCCTTACTAGGATTTCTGAAACCAAAAACAAAGGGAGCTGGCACTTCGGCATCTTGTTAATAGGTTAGTGCCGGAAAATGTATAATAATTTTGTAAAGTATGTATAAAACATTCAAGTATTGTAATAAAAGTAGCATGGAACATAAGAAATTATAGATACGTTTTGGACGTATCACATGTCTCGTGAGTAGTTCGTTTAGTTCTTGAGGACATGGGTGAAGTCTAAATGTTAGTAGTGAATTATTGTTGAGTAGTATTCAATGTTATGATATTTAAGTTGTGGTGTTACTCTTCTAGTGGTGTCATGTGAACGTCGACTACATGATACTTCACCTTTATGGGCCTAGGGGAGTGCATCTTGTATTCGTTTGCTAATTGTGGGGTTGCAGAGTGACAAACCTAAACCCCGTTGATATCGGTGCAAGGGATAGAGGATCTCGAGTTTAAGGTTGTGGTTAGATTTATCTTAATTACTTTCTTGTATTTGCGGATGCTTGCAAGGGGTATAATCACAAGTATGTATTAGTCTAGGAAGGGCGGTGCATTAGCATAGGTTCACCCACAAGCACTTATCAAAACAATGTTAATGTTACATGAAAGAAAGCACTAGACTAAAATCCGTGTGTCCTCAAGAACGTTTGGTCATTATAAGTAAACAAACCGGCTTGTCCTTTGTGCTAAAAGGAGTTGGGCCACTCGCTGCAATTATTTCTCTCGCATTTTATTTACTTGTACTTTATTTATCTGCTATAACAAAACCCCCTGAATACTTGTCTGTGAGCATTTACGGTGAATCCTTCATCGAAACTGCTTGTCAACACCTTCTGCTCCTCGTTGGGTTCGACACTCTTATTTATCGAAAGTACTACGATACACCCCCTATATGTGGTCATCAAGACTATTTTACGGCGCCGTTGCCGGAGTGAAGTGCTATTGGTAAGTGGAATTGGTAAGGAAAACTTTTACCGTACGTGCTGATTTTGTTTCCTTGCTACTATAAGTCATTATGGAGAAATCCTCCCTTGAATTTCTATTTGGGAAATCTACTACTACTGCAACGGTAGTGGATGAGGCGCCAGGTGAGGAAGTAATACCATATAAAATACCTATGAAAATTATTGAACGTGTTGTGGATAACCGCTATGAAGGGGATGGAACTGTTCATCCTGGAGATCATTTATTGTTTTTACATGAATTATGCGGGTTATTCAAATGTGCAGGTATTTCAATGGATGAAGTTAGGAAGAAATTATTTGTTATGTCGCTATCTGGTAAAGCGGCGCATTGGTATAAACTGCTGAAGGATGGGCGTTCTCTTGATTGGAAGGATATTGTGCCTCTATTTTACTCTAAATTTTATCCTCCAAGTGAAATTCACAAAGACCGCAACCGTATATATAACTTCTGGCCTCATGATGGAGAGAGTATTGCCCAAGCGTGGGGAGATTGAAGTCTTTAATGCTCAAATTCCCCACTCATGAGCTTCCTGGTAATATTATTATTGATAATTTCTATGCAAGACTGTCTTTTCAAGGTAAAACCTTCTTGGATACTTCTTCTGGATCATTCACGCGCAATAAAGAAGAGTTTAAATGGGACCTTCTTGATGAATCAAGAAAATACTGAAGGATGGGAGAACGACAAAGGTAGAGTGTCAGGTATAAATTATAATTATGAATGCATTGAAGCTTTTATGGATACTGATGAATATCGTAATATAAGTGCTACATATGGTCTTGACTCTCAAGTTGTTGCAAATATTTATAAAGCCTTTGCCTCTCATTTTGAATTGCCTAGGAAGAATTTTGATAAGTATCATGAACCTTATAAAGATAAAGTTAATTCGCCTAAAGGCAAATGTGTTGAAATTAAAACTATTGATCATGTTCTTCCTGAGGCTTATATTGAAAAAACTCATTTCCCTGCTAAAATGAAGGAGTATTCTGTTATAACTAGTGTAGTTAATAAAAGTGCAAAGAAACCCATAGAACCTAAAGAACAAATAAAAGTTGAACCTGCTGTTGCAATAGTTAAAGATCTTGTGACTGAAAATGTGGAAGATGGTCATATTATTTTTGTGAAGATGCTTCTAATATTGTTTCGCATCCTAATAAGTCTATTAAAGCCATTGTTCCTGTGCTCTCTTTGAATTGGTGATCATTGCTATTATGGTTTATGCGACATTGGTGCGAGTATTAGTGCCATTCCTTATGAGCTCTACACGGAAATTATGCATGAAATTGGTTCTTGTGAACTTGAAGATATCGATGTGGTTATTCGGCTAGCTTATATAGAAACTATCTCTCCCATTGGTATTGTTCGAGATGTTGAAGTTCTATGTGGTAAGATTAAATATCCTGCTGACTTTTTGGTACTTGGTTCTGTTGCTAGTAAGTTTTGTCCTATTATTTTTGGTAGACCTTTTCTAAATACATGTGGAGCTATTATAGATTGCAAGAAAAAGAAAATTGTTACTAAATTTGCTGGTGAATCTTATGAGTTTAACTTCTCTAAATTTGCCAAAACTCCTTATAAAGCTGATTTGCCTAATGATGATTTTAGAGTTGAACAGTGTGCATCTATTGCTCTTGCTCCTAGTAATCCTTTGCAACAACATTTGGAGAATAGTGAGAGTGAAGTTTTTAGGGAAGAAAGGGATGAGCTTGATGAAAATTTCCTTCGTCAACCTATTCTTAAACATGACTTACCGGTTGAAGATTTAGGCGTAACACCACCACCAAAGGAAGATCCTGTATTTGATTTGAAACCATTACCTGATAATCTTAAGTATGCTTATATTGATGATAAGAAAACATATCCTGTTATTATTAGTGCTAAGCTTTCGGATATCGAGGAAGAAAGGTTATTGGAAATATTGAAGAAACATCGAGGAGCTATTGGCTACACTCTTGATGATTTGAAGGGGATTTCTCCCGCTATTTGCCAACATGCTATTAATATAGAAGATGGTGCAAAACCTGTTGTTGAACATCAGCGTCATCTAATTCCCAAGATGAAGGATGTGGTAAGAAATGAGGTATTAAAACTTCTTGAAGCAGGTATTATATATCCTATTGCTGATAGTAGATGGGTTAGTCCTGTGCATTGTGTTCCTAAGAAAGGAGGTATAACCGTTGTGCCTAATGATAATGATGAGCTTATTCCTCAAAGAGTAGTTGTAGGGTATAGAATGTGCATTGATTTTCGAAAAGTTAATAAAGTTACTAAGAAAGATCATTACCCTTTACCTTTTATTGATCAAATGTTAGAAAGGTTGTCTAAAAATACTCATTTCTGTTTTCTTGATGGATATTCTGGGTTTTCACAAATTGCTGTTAGAGCTAAAGATCAAGAGAAAACCACTTTCACTTGTCCTATGGAACTTATGCTTATAGGCGTATGCCTTTTGGTTTATGTAATGCTCCTGCTACTTTTCAAAGATGCATGTCTGCTATTTTTCATGGCTTTTGTGAAAAGATTGTTGAGGTATTCATGGATGATTTTTCCGTCTATGGGAATTCTTTTGATAATTGCTTGCGAAACCTTGATAAAGTTTTGCAGAGATGTGAAGAAACTAACCTTGTTCTTAATTGGGAGAAATGCCACTTTATGGTTAATGAAGGAATTGTATTGGGACATAAAATTTCTGAGAGAGGTATTGAAGTTGATAGAGCTAAAGTTGAAGCAATTGAGAAGATGCCCTATCCTAGGGATGTTAAAGGTATTCGTAGTATTCTTGGTCATGTTGGTTTTTATAGGAGGTTTATTAAAGATTTCTCTAAAATTTCAAAGCCTCTTACTAATCTTCTTCAAAAAGATGTACCTTTCGTTTTTGATGATGATTGTAAGGAAGCTTTTGAAACTCTAAAGAAAGCCTTAACAACTGCTCCTATAGTTGAACCTCCCGATTGGAATTTTTGAAATTATGTGTGATGCTAGTGATTTTGATGTAGGTGTTGTCCTTGGACAGCGAGTAGATAAAAAATTGAATGTTATTCATTATGCTAGTAAAACCCTAGATGCTGCTCAAAGAAATTATGCTACAACTGAGAAAGAGTTATTAGCGTAGTTTTTGCATGTGACAAGTTTAGACCCTATATTGTTGATTCAAAAGTCACAATTCATACTGATCATGCTGCAATTAGGTACCTTATGGAAAAGAAAGATGCTAAGCTTATTAGATGGGTTCTTCTTTTGCAAGAATTTGATTTACATATTGTAGATAGGAAAGGTGCTGATAATCCTGTTGCTGATAATTTGTCTAGATTGGAAAATATTACTTATGATCCTGTTCCTGTTAATGATAGTTTTTCAAATGAACAATTGGTTGCAATAAAGGTGAGCTCGCGAGAGAGCCCTTGGTATGCTGATTATGCTAACTTTATTGTTTCGAAGTATTTGCCTCCAACCTTTTCAGCTCAGCAAAGGAGGAAATTCTTTTATGATTTGAGGCATTATTTTTGGGATGACCCACACTTATATAAAGAAGGAGTGGATGGTATTATGCGAAGATGTGTCCCCGAATATGAACAACAAGAGATATTGAGTAAATGCCATGGTAGTGTTTATGGAGGACATCACGCCGGAGATAGAACCGCACAGAAGGTTCTACAATCGGGTTTTTATTGGCCAACACTTTTCAAGGATGCAAGGAAGTTTATCTTATCTTGTGATGAATGTCAAAGGTTGGTAATATCTCTAGACGCAATGAAATGCCTATGAATTATACTCTTGTCATTGAACCATTTGATTGTTGGGGATTCGACTTCATGGGTCCTTTCCCTTCTTCAGAAGGTAACACTCATATACTTGTCGCTGTTGATTATGTTACTAAATGGGTAGAAGCTATACCTACAAAAAGTGTTGATGGTGAGACCTCTATAAAAATGCTTGTAGATGTTATATTTCCTAGATTTGGAGTACCTAGATATATTATGGCTGATGGAGGTTCTCATTTTATTCATGGTGGTTTTAGAAAAACTCTTGCCAAATATGGTATTAATCATAGAATTGCTTCAGCTTATCATCCTCAAACTAGTGGGCAAGTAGAATTATCGAATAGAGAAATTAAAGCTATTTTGGAAAAGAATTGTTAATAAATCTAGAAAGAATTGGGCTAGTAAGTTAAAGGAAGCATTATGGGCTTATAGAACTGCTTAAAATCCTATGAGAATGTCTCCTTATAAAATGGTTTATGGAAAAGCTTGTCATTTACCTTTAGAATTAGAGCACAAAGCTTATTGGCCTGTAAGAGAACTTAATAAAGATTTTAAACTTGCCGGTAAGAAAAGGTTGCTACAATTGAGTTCTTTAGATGAATGGAGAAGTGAAGCTTATGAAAATGCTAAACTTTTTAAGGAGGAAGTTAAGAAGTGGCATGATAGAAGTTAAAAGAGAATTTAATGTTGGAGATAAAGTCCTATTGTATCGGTCTTGTCTCAGATTCTTTGCAGGGAAATTACTCTCGAAATCGGAAGGACCATATGTTATTGATGAGGTATATCGTTCAGAGGAGCAAATAAAATTAGCTCTCTCCAAGGTAACGCCACAAAGTAGTGAATGGACAAAGACTCAAGCATTATATTTACGGAGATTCTTATAATGAAGATATTGATATTATTCAAGTGATAACTCCGGAAGCTTTCATCAAAGATCAAATTGACGGTTCTGCAGAGTCTCGGCTTTGAATAGGTAACAGTTTTAGTAATAAAAGTCCGTTTAACTTTCCGAACAATATTCTGCTGTTTTTGGAAAATATAAAAAATTACGGGATCGAAACGGAGTGGAGGAGAAGCACGAGGGCATGCCACCATAGGCCGGCGCGGGCCCCACCTAGCCATGCCGCCCTATAGTGACAGCCCCTCGGCGTCCCGTTTCCACTCTTTTTCGGCCTGGAACCTTCCTTTTGTTGTTAAAATATTTGCTATATAATCCCCGGATCTCAGTCGTCCGTAATATCGTTTCTCGTCGTGTTTTGTTTCGAGCTGTTTCTGCCAGATCTGTTTTTGATCTAGAAGCACCTAGTCTCCAACAACAAAGACAAGGAACCTTGGGAAGAGGAGATGGATGAAGGGGTCAATAAGGGAGTGAAGAAGATAGCATCAACAAAAAGAGAGGAAACTATGGAGAGTAAGCCAATCTTGGTGGGATCGGTTAACACTCGGCGTTCTTTTTCTCATAACTTGCAGGGACTTCTTCCGCCTGCTTTTAGCCTCGACTCTTTCCCTTGTGTGGAGAGGGAGAAAACGGGTTGCCGATGAGTTTTGTGATCAATATCGTGCTCTAGAAGGAAGTGGAGATACTTCAGGAGGAGAACCAGCGACTTCGCAGAATGCTGGAATATTACTCGATTCCCATCACAAGGCCGCCACCGCCACATTCGGATAACAATGAATCTCTTCGAGTTTTGGTGCAGAATTGCAAAACTGAGAAGCTGAAGCTGAAGGAGATCCTTAAGAAGCGCGAGAAGAATCCATCACCATCACCGCCGAAGGAGTAATTCATCATCGGTATTGGCATCCCCTTGGTTTGTTCCAAGGGGGAGTGCCGCAGTATCACATCATCACTATCTTTATATTTTACTATCAAGTAGTGTCATATCATGAGTAGGGAAGTTATCATATAGAATAGGTTGCAGTGTGGAAGTATCTCTCTCTTAATTGGTTATCTATGTATCCGTTGGTGAGTTATCGTTATGGAATATTAATGAGAAGTCTTATCATTTACTTTTTGCACATCTTATTTTAGTTTGCAATCTCTATTATATGATTACTCTTGACATTAGTATTGATATCACTTTGGGGGCATCAAGTAAATCTATTTGGTTTTGGCAAACTTAGCATTGGTCAATAGCAACAACACCTTGATGTTTGAATAGAAAAGGGAAATACATTAGATATATTACCTATTATCTTTATGCCAATAGTTTAGTATTCTGAAGTTAAAATTGCTTGTGCTTACAAGAAGATGCATGATTGTTTCTATCACATGTATATTTGTTTGTTTCCCTCAACCTTTATGCTTGCTATCAAACCTTGCTAGAACCTGTATCGAGAGGGAATACTTCTCATGCATCCATAACCTTAGACCAAACCCATGCCATTTGTGTCCACCATAACTACCTACTATGTGGTATTTTGCGCCACTCCAAGTAAATACTTCATGTGCTACCTTTAAATAATTCAAACTATATTACTCCCTATTTGTGTCAATGTTTTATAGCTCATGAGGAAGTATGTGGTGTATTATCTTTCAATCTTGTTGGGCGGTTCACCAATGGACTAGTGGCACATCCGCTTATCCAATAATTTTGCAAAAAGAGCTGGCAACGGGGTTCCCAGCCCCAATTAATAACCTTCATTAATAATTCTCTTCACATGTTTTGCCCTGATTTATCAGTAAGCAACTTAATTTTGCAATAGACACTCCTCCATGGTATGTGAATGTTGGAAGGCACCCGAGGATTCGGTTAGCCATGGCTTGTGAAAGCAAAGGTTGGGGGAGTGTCATCCATAATAAAACTAAAATACATGTGTAAACAAAAGAGAAGGGGGATGATCTACCTTGCTGGTAGAGATAACGTCCTCCATGGGAGCCGCTCTTGGAAGGTCTGTTTGGCAAGGGAGTTAGAGTGCCCACTACCATTCGTTGACAACAACAAACACCGCTCAAAATCTTACTTTTATGCTCCTTATATGATTTCAAAACTTGAAAAGCTCTAGCACATGATTTAATCCCTGCTTCCCTCTGCGAAGGGCCTATCTTTTACTTTTATGTTGAGTCAGTAAACCTATTTCCCTCTATCTTAAGCAAGCAATTGAGTTGTTGTGAACCAACCATTTATGCTATGATTCAGTTAATCATGTCTTTTATGCTTTCTTGTTTAGTACAAATTTTATCTGATTGAATATGACTTTGAAAGTTATCAATGATTATGAGGAGATTGTTATGATTGAGGATGAAAGCCCTGCCATATAAATGATTATTAGAAGATAAGTACAATATGTTAATAGTTCTCTGACCAAGAACAAAGTTTGCCATAACCAATCATGATTTCCTATGCACCTCTATTTGTGATTTCTCTTTACTTATTTCGAGTTGAGTTATATGAAGAGAATGTTTACTAGAATATCTTGTGTGAATCAATATGATGCTTCTTGTCCATATTTTATTTATCGACTCTTCACTCCATAAACATGTGGTCTTGTTTATTGAGCTCGCTTGGGGACAAGCGAGGTCTAAGCTTGGGGGAGTTGATACGTCCATTTTGCATCACTATTTTATATCATAATTTGCTGTTATTCATTGATATATTTCATATTTAGAGATGATACTTATGTTATTTCACCTATTTTGCATGTTTCATGATCATTGGAGAATTATTCACCGGAGTCAGGATTCTGCTGGAAAAAGCACCGTCAGGACACCATATTTCCGAAGATCAACAATTGACGGAAGTTATACGAAAATCCTATTTTTCCAGATGATGAAGGGAGCCAAAGGAGGAGCCGAGAGGGGCCACCATGGGCCCCCCATAGGCGGCGGCCGGGCCCAGCCGCGCGCCGCCTTGTGGGGAGGGGGCCACACCCTTCGGCCGCCTCTCCTTCGCGTACTTCTTCGTCCCAAAACCTAAGCCTGGGAGTTATGGAGAATTGACGAGCGCCCGCGGGCGGAGAAACACCCCGAGAGAAAAGAGCTCTCCGGGCAGGGATCCGGCTGGGAAATTCCTCCCTAGGGAACGAACCATCGCTCGTACGAGCTGGACATAATCTCCAGTCTCATCCATCATCTCCATCATCTACACCGCCATCTCCACCGCTGCATCTCGTCACCGCTGTAACGATTTGGGTTGGATCTTGATTGTTTGATAGGGGAAACTCTCCCGGTGTTGATTACTACTTGTTATTGATGCTATTGAGTGAAACCATTGAGCCAAGGTTTATGTTCAGATTGTTATTCATCATCATATCACCTCTGATCATGTTCCATATGATGTCTCGTGAGTAGTTCGTTTAGTTCTTGAGGACATGGGTGAAGTCTAAATGTTAGTAGTGAATTATTGTTGAGTAGTATTCAATGTTATGATATTTAAGTTGTGGTGTTACTCTTCTAGTGGTGTCATGTGAACGTCGACTACATGATACTTCACCTTTATGGGCCTAGGGGAGTGCATCTTGTATTCGTTTGCTAATTGTGGGGTTGCCGGAGTGACAGCAACCTAAACCCCCGTTAGTATATATGGAGGGATAGCAGGATCTCAGAGTTTAAGGCTGTGGTTAGATTTATCTTAATTACTTTCTTGTATTTGCGGATGCTTGCAAGGGGTATAATCACAAGTATGTATTAGTCCTAGGAAGGGCGGTGCATTAGCATAGGTTCACCCACACAACACTTATCAAAACAATGAAGATTAATCAGCCGTATGAAGCGAAAGCACTAGACTAAAATCCCCGTGTGTCCTCAAGAACGTTTGGTCATTATAAGTAAACAAACCGGCTTGTCCTTTGTGCTAAAAAGGATTGGGCCACTCGCTGCAATTATTTCTCTCGCATTTTATTTACTTGTACTTTATTTATCTGCTATATCAAAACCCCCTGAATACTTGTCTGTGAGCATTTACAGTGAATCCTTCATCGAAACTGCTTGTCAACACCTTCTGCTCCTCGTTGGGTTCGACACTCTTATTTATCGAAAGTACTATGATACACCCCTATACTTGTGGGTCATCAAGACTATTTTCTGGCGCCGTTAGAAATTATAGATACGTTGGAGACGTATCAAGCATCCCCAAGCTTAGTTCCTACTCGCCCTCGAGTAGGTAAACGATAAAAAGAATAATTTCTGAAGTGACATGCTACCAACATAATCTTGATCAACACTATTGTAAAGCATATGAGATGAATGAAGTGACTCAAAGCAATGGTCTATAGTTTGCTAACAAAAAGATAATGACTAAACAACTGAATCATATAGCAAAAACTTTTCATGAATAGTACTTTCAAGACAAGCATCAAAAAGTCTTGCATAAGAGTTAACTCAGCAATAGATTCTTAATAAGAGGTTTTGAAGCAACACAAAGGAAGATTTAAGTTTCAGCAATTGCTTTCAACTTTCAACATGTATATCTCATGGATAATTGTCAACACAAAGTAATATAATAAGTGCAATAAGTAAGCATGTAAGAATCAATGCACACAGTTGACACAAGTGTTTGCTTCTAAGATAGAAAGAAGTAGGTAAACTGACTCAACATAAAGTAAAAGAAAGGCCCTTCGCAGAGGAAGCGGGGATTAAATCATGTGCTAGAGCTTTTCATAGTTTTCAAATCATATAGAGAGCATAAAAATAAAGTTTTGAGAGGTGTTTGTTGTTGTCAACGAATGGTAGTGGGCACTCTAACCCCCTTGTCAAACAGACTTTCAAAGAGCGGCTCCCATGAAGGACGTTATCTCTACCAGCAAGGTAGATCATCCCTCTTCTCTTTTGTTTACACATGTATTTTAGTTTTATTTATAGATGACACTCCTCCCAACCTTTTTTTTTTCAAAGCCATGGCTAACCGAATCCTCGGGTGCCTTCCAACATTTCACATACCATGGAGGAGTGTCTATTGCAAAATTAAGTTGCTTACTGATAAATCAGGGCAAAACATGTGAAGAGAATTATTAATGAAAGTTAATTAATTGGGGCTGGGCACCCCGTTGCCAACTCTTTTTGCAAAATTATTGGATAAGCGGATGTATATGCCACTAGTCCATTGGTGAAAGTCTGCCCAACAAGATTGAAAGATAAAACACCACATACTTCCTCATGAGCTATAAAACATTGACACAAATAAGGAGTAATAAAGTTTTGAATTGTTTAAAGGTAGCACATGAAGTATTTACTTGGAATGGCGGAAAAATACCACATAGTAGGTAGTTATGGTGGACACAAATGACATAAGTTTTGGCTCAAGGTTTTGGATGCACGAGAAGCATTCCCTCTCAGTACAAGGCTTTGGCTAGCAAGGTTGTTTGAAGCAAACACAAGTATAAACAGGTACAAAAACTTACACAAGAACATATTGCAAGCATTACAAGACTACATTGTCTTCCTTGTTTCTCAAACATTTTACGAGAAAATATCTAGACCTTAGAGACAATCTTCTAAACACAAATTTCCAACAGCTCTACGGTAGTTTCTCCCTAATAAAATTTAAACTACACTGATGCAAAGACTTAAACATGATCTACTTGAGAGCTCAAAACAATTGCCAAGTATCAAATTATTCAAGACAATATACCAATTACCACATGAAGCATTTTATTTTCAACAAAATAACAATAAGTATAAGTGTTGCGGCTTTCAGTTCGCCATGAACATGAAAAATAAAAACGAAGAACACAAGTGTTCAAATGAAAAAGCGGAGCGTGTCTCTCTCCACACAAGCATGTTGGGATCCGATTTATTAAGAAAACTTAAAATAACAAACGAAAATAAAAACACACGAGGCCTTCAAGTAAAGCATAAGATGTGACGAATTAAAATAGTTTCAATAGAGGTGACACGATAGAGTTTTGATGAAGAAGGGGATGCCTTGGGCATCCCCAAGCTTAAACAGCTTGAGTCTTCTTAAAATATGCAGGGATGAACCGGGGGGCATCCCAAGCCTAGACTTTTCACTCTTCTTGATCATATTATATCATCCTCCTCTCTTTGATCCTTGAAAACTTCTTACACCAAACTCAAAGCAATCTCATTAGAGGTTAGTGCATAATCTAAAATTCACATGTTCAGCAAGGACACAATAATTCCCAACACTTCTAGACATTACCCAAGGCTACTGAAATTCAATGGAGCAAAGAAATCCATCAAACACCACAATGAAAGCCATCTTGAAATAAAGGCAGAATCTGTCAAAGACAGAACAGTCCTTAAAGACGAATTTTTTAGAGGAACTTAACTTGCTCAGTGGAAAAGCTTCAGTTGAATGAAAGTTGCGTACATATCTGAGATTACTCATTTTTTCAGAATTTTAGATTCTTCTACAGGGAGAAAAACTCAAATTCATGACAGCTAAAAATCTGTTTCTACGCAGAAACCCAAATCTAGTATCAACTTTCTATCAAAGACTTTACTGGCACAAAAATGCAAGAAAATAAAGATACAAAGGTATTGCTAAAGTAGTAACAAGCACCTTGACTCAAATATAAAACAAAAATTGCAGAAATAAAATAATGGGTTGTCTCCCATAAGCGCTTTTCTTTAACGCCTTTCAGCTAGACACAACAAGTGAAAATCAAGTAACATCAAGAAGAACAACAGAGGAGTTGGGAGTTTTCTCAACGATGCATTGTATCTTATCTATGTAAGTTTCAGAAGCTCCTCTTTCATTACTTTTAGGCTCACTATCCTCCTCAAATAAATTTTCAGGAACAATCCAATCAAAATTCTTTCATGCATTCCTATGAGCTTATAAGGTATTGGTACTTTAGTCTCCCCCTCACAATTGGCTTCATTAGTGTACTTTAGCCTATCTTTTTCCATCCTTTCAAGGGTATTTGCAGCATTGATATAAAAAGCCAAGCATCATATATTGAATAAAAACCTAGCACTACTAGCTACATCACCAAACTCTTTAAGAAGGGTTTCTAAAACAAAATCTTTCTTCTCTCCTTATTCCATATCACGGAGTGTAAGAAACATATGTTGCATTATAGAATTAATATAAACCTAGCTTCCAACATGTGCACTAAAGAGGCAGTAGCAATTTCATAATTAGGAGCAAGTTCCACCAAGGATCTATCTTCAAAATCTTTAACTTTACTAACATGATTGAAAAATTCTTCTATATTATCTCTTCCAATGATGGACCCATGCCCTACCGATATATCTTTCAAAGTGAACTTAGGGAAGAAGCATGATGAAATAAACAAGGGTAAACCGATAAATAAAGTAATCAATTATAACTAATTTTTGTGTTTTTGATATAAGAAAGCAACAAGACCGAAAATAAAATAAAGCAAGACAATAAACAAAGTAAAGAGATTGGGTGGGAGACTCCAGAGTGTCTTAGTCTCCCAGTATGTGCATGATATGCAGCTTGTGGCGGTAGAAAAGCACACATCCGTTAGGACCCAAGGAAAGTATAGTCACGTACTGACAACAAGTTTTCCCTCAAGTAAAAACAAGTTATGAATACAATAGGAGATGAAGATCACGTGAAGGTTGTTGGTGAAGGAGTGTAGTGCGACGCAACACCCGGGATTCCGGTGCCAACGTGGAACCTACACAACACAATCAAACTACTTTGCCCCAACTTAGCAGTGAGGTTGTCAATCTCACTTGCTTGCTGCTGAAACAAAGGATTAAACGTATGAGTGTGGAAAATAATGTTTGCTTAAAAAACAAAAGAGAACAATGATTGCGGTAGGGTGTATTTCAGATGTAAAAAGAATGGACTGAGGTCCACAGTCTAGTGTTGTCTCTCCAATAAGATAAATAACATGTTGGGTAAACAAATTACAGTTGGGCAATTGATAAATAGAGAGGGCATAACAATGCACATACATATCATGATGACTAATATGAGATTTACTTAGGGCATTACGACAAAGAACATAGACCGCCATCCAGCATGCATCTATGCCTAAAAAGTCCACCTTCGGGTTACCATCCGCACCCCTTCCAGTATTAAGTTGCAAACAACAAACAATTGCATTAAGAACTGTGCGTAATGTAAACAATACAAATAATATCCTTAGACAAAGCATTGATGTTTTATCCCCAGTGGCAACAGCACATCCACAACCTTAGGGGTTGCTGTCACTCCCCCAGATTCAATGGGGACATGAACCCACTATCTAGCATAAATACTCCCTCTTGGAGTTACAAGTATCAACTTGGCCAGAGCCTCTACTAGCAACGGAGAGCATGCAAGAACATAAATAACACATATATGATAGATCAATAATCAACTTGACACAGTATTCCATATTCATCGACCAACACAACATATAGCATTACAAATAGATGATCTTGATCATGATAGGCAGCTCACAAGATCCGCCTAAACATGATGGCACAATAGGAGAAGACAACCATCTAGCTACTGCTATGGACCCGTAGTCCAAGGATGAACTACTCACGTATCAGTCCGGAGGCGGGCATGGTGATGTAGAGCCCTCCGGTGATGATTCCCTCTCCGGCAGGGTGCCAGAGGAGATCTTCTGAACCCCCAGAGTTAGGGTTGACGCGGTGGCGTCTCTGGAACACGGTATTCGGCTCTCGCTCACTAGGGTTTCGCGTCGGGAGGAAT